>OX596274.1:72613503-74019944 GCA_951394225.1 Harpalus rufipes
ATTCAGGATATCTTATCTTTATTTAAACTAATTGTTAGCCATAACTATTTTCAATTTAATTCCAAAATTTACCAGCAAAATAATGGCTTAGCTAAGTCCACTTCTTGCAGATATATTCATGTGTAATATTGTCAATATTATTTTAAATTCAGAACTTTGTAAAAAACATATTCTATTTTGGTATCGCTACGTAGATGACATTGTTGTATGTTTTAAAGGAACAGATAGACAGTTAAACAAATTTAATGAATTTATTAATAACATCCACCCCAACATAAAATTCACTAAAGAAATTGAAAATAATAATTCACTACAATTTTTAGATTTAACTATTAGCAAAGTTAACAATACTTTAGTGTTCGATATATTTAGGAAACCCACCTCAACTGACTCTACAATCCCTTTTAATTCACAACATTGTTTTAAACAAAAAATTGCAGCCTACAATTCAATGATTCACAGAGCGTTCTCTATCCCTTTAAATAAAGAGAATTTTGATAAAGAAATTGCAACTATAAAACAAATAGCCTATAATAACGATATTCCTAACACTATCATCCAAAATTTAATCGACAAAAAAGAGAAACAACTTACCTTAGAATCCATTTATCCTAAATCTAAACCAGACTCAGAAAAACAATACGTATCTCTAACTTATTTTGGAACAATTAGTGAATCTTTTGAAAAAATTTTAAGGAAATCAAATCTATCTGTCGCCTTTAACCCTACAAAAAATTATCAAGTTGTATTTTTAATAATAAAGATTCTAAGAATGCTTTAGAAAAATCTGGTGTATACAAACTAAAATGTAAAGATTGTAAAGGAGTGTATATTGGTCAGACTGGTCGGAATTTCAAAATTAGATTCAAAGAACATTTAAGATCATTTAAACTTCAAAAAACAGATTCAACTTATGCTTGTCACCTATTAGAAAATAATCATTCGCCTGATACAGAAATAATACCAATTCATTTTGCAAACAAAGGCAAAAAACTTAGTTTACTAGAATCCTTAGAAATTTATAAATATAAAGATGATAAAGATAAAATTTTACTAAACGACCAAACAGACTTAATATACTCCCCTCTCTTCGATAGTTGTAAATAACGGTACTTTTACGTTGTATAAATTCGCATGAAAAACTTTATTGTACTCATTGTCTGATGATGACCGAACTGGTCGAAACTAGTAACAAAAATTGTGTTAAATAAATAAGTGATATCAACAAAGTTACTTTGTTTTATTTAAACTTAAAACTTAATAATATTTAGTAAGTAATGAGAAAAATGAGAAGGTACCATTTAGCTGACCGGTACGCATTAGGCAACTCTCCCCTATTCTGTAAATGAAACAGGTGTCATATATTTTTATTAACAGACTGAGTATTGCTAACCTTATTTTTAAGAACATCAACAATTTTATGACATAATGAGTTCTAACCTAACCTAATTTTTAACATAAATATTAAATGTAAAATTTTCATATTACCCATTTCTGGGTGTGTCAATCTGCTTCGTGCACAGATATTGGTAATGATGGAATATTTATACCGTGCGGGCGCTTACCAGGCGTCACCTCACGGGCACTCACTCAGTATTATGAAAAACAGCATTAACACTTCGGTTGTAGGAAAAATGTTGTATGCAACACGTGTGTAAAATAGTGTTTTTTATCGCGCAATAATTTCCGCAAAACAGTGCACTCGACCAAAAAAGTACTACTTTACAGCTTTGCACACTTGTTGCATTAATAACTATTTTTTTCAACTGCTGAACAAGCGAGCGCACACAACTGAGTGTGATAGAAGAATTTAAGGGACATTCTTGATTTTCTATGCTGCATGTCGCCGCATGATCATCTCGTCAGTAGCTATTACGATCAACGAGCAAGCAGTACCAAATGTCGTTGCACAACAGCAC
The DNA here is from genome assembly GCA_951394225.1 of Harpalus rufipes. Classification (NCBI taxonomy): domain Eukaryota; kingdom Metazoa; phylum Arthropoda; class Insecta; order Coleoptera; family Carabidae; genus Harpalus; species Harpalus rufipes. The sequence goes on from OX596274.1 coordinate 72,615,423, forward strand.
AACGCATTAATATGATTTTTTTGACAACAACAAAAAAGTTGGGTATATGTTCAATCCGGGACACTTTTCGGAACAGTTTGCAATGCAGGATAAACGACTCAAATCCAGGACACTTTATAGTTAAACCGATCAAGATATTGCAGACTACGCAAACAGTTCGGTAATCAGCCGTTATCCAATATGCACATGTTTACTTAGCATAAGGCTTTCGTTAGTGAACGCAAAATTTAACCCCGTGAAAATTGAACAAATTCGCGACATTACAAAATTTAAAATCATTGAAAAACAAGGATATGTCATGACAATGCGTTGATAATTATTCAGAAAGAGTTATAGTCGAAAATTTTCGTCGCGATGGGTTTCAGGCACCGTAATTAAAGAAAAACTGACGCAAATCAAATGGATTTGGATAAGTCCTACTTTTTTTTATAATATGTAAATCAAAAAGCTGCCAATCCAGTTGAGCAAATGCTTAGATGTTCTGGGACAGTATATAAATTAGAGATTTTTAACTGAATTACACATTTTTAAAAATGCCTAGTTTATATTTAACTGACATTCTTAGTTTTGCTTCTCTTTTAAAAACACTTATCTTTACTTGTAATACTCTTGCTACTTTATAACATATTGCATATATGTAACTATATAGGATATGTATATTTACACATTAGTAAACAACGTAAACGTTGCAGGTGAGGTTGTGCGTACTATAATTGTGATTTTGCAGTGTATCGTACAAAATTAGGTAATTTTATTCTTTACTTCCAGGTTCCAGAGCGGTTATTTATTTTATAACACTCATTGGGACTATCTAGTAATTTAGAGATATGGTCCTGTTTTTGAATGAAATTTCTAGAGTATATTTTAACGGGAGAACGGGCGTAAATGCGATTACTTTCCCCTAATGTTCGTTATGAGGTACATGACTGTATATAATAATGCAACAAGTATGAAAATACTGGAGTTTTTTATTATCAGGAAAAAATGCATATTACATATACAATATTTTGTGATATAAAATATATAGCTCATAAATACATAGGTTTTTGTATACAATAGAGTATTCTCTCATATTTTTATATTTTTATTTTTGCTTAAAGAACAGATATCTAAGAGTATCTGTGAAAACCTGAATAAAAAATTACTTTTAATAAGCAAAATATTATTTTTTCAAATTTGATTTTATTGTGTCATGTGATAGTGACGTACTAGAAATTATATATAAAGGGTTTTCCAATAAGAGGTGTTATTTTGTTGAATAGCCCGCTATTTCGGTAGATGTCGCTTTTGAAGCTGTCATTTTTTGACATTTGACAAGTAGAAACTACGCCATTAATAAAAATGGAACGATACACGCTTCAACAACGCATTGAAATTATTAAAATTCACTATAAAAATGGTGAAAATTTGGCAGAGACGGTTCGTAAAACTCGACAATTTTTGGGTCGTCGTGAAGCACCTTGTCGGACCGCAATACAGAAATTGGTGGAAAAATTCGAGCTGCTGGGACAAGTTAGTGATGTGAAGAATAAAACCCGTGCACGTCGCTCAAGAACAGCCGAGAATATTGCTGCTGTAGCCGAAAAAAAAACTTTTTCGAAAATGAGGCTGGAGCAACAGTTACGGTGAATGGATTGCGCTATCGAGAGATGATTAACGATTTTTTATGGCCGGAATTGGATGGTATTGATCTGGACAACGTTTACTTTCAACAAGACGGCGCTACGTGCCACACAAGCAACGAAACCATTGATCTTTTACGGGAAAAGTTTCCGGACCGTGTTATCTCTCGAAGAGGTGATCACAATTGGCCACCGAGATCTTGTGATTTAACACCTTGCGACTTCTTTCTTTGGGGCCACGTGAAAGAGAAGGTCTACGCCAACTGCCCAGCGTCGACTCAAGACCGCAAAGATGGAATTCGTGAGCCTATCGAGGACATAGGGCAGCCACTTTGCGATTTGGTTATGGAAAATTTCATGAAAAGGATATTGTCCTGTCAGCGTGGTCGTGGTGGTGATTTGCCTGATGTTATTTTCCACTATTAACGGCATACCTTCCTCTTTATAATGAAATAAACATCCGATCATTTATATTAAAAAATGGCATTTTTCTTTGAATATCAAAAGAACACCTCTTATTGGAAAACTTATATATATATATATATATATATATATATATATATATATATATGTAATAGTATAACAATGTATTTGTACAATAATGTTATGTTGCTAAGTGGTTGATATGGAAATGGGAGTTAGGCACAATTGCGAGTTTTGACAAGCAGATATACAAAACCGACTTCCGAATTGTGTTGTATTTTAAATAATAAATATATTGAATCGTTACCTATAAATTATTTCTTCTACAATCTCAGAAGTGGGATTAAAAAAAAAATGAGCTCGGAAGATCAAAATCCTGCTAGCGGCCATATTTCAGACATGGAAGGAAATAGAGAACAACCGATATTAATTACACCTTGTTGCTATGCAATCGATAATATCGAGTGCCGTAAGCGCTGCTTTAGCAAACTTAAATATTGCCCAACCAAATCGTCAGCAACAGGTATCGTTGTCAGATATTAGTGCTCAAATTCCCCATTTCAGCGGCGATCATAAAGATGATGTAGATAATTGGATTAGAAAAATCGACGCCATTCAAAATATTCACAAAATTGAAGATTCTGTCATTTCAATATTAGCGACCAATAAATTAGAATACCGCGCTAAAGAGTGGTATAATTCACAAGCTACACTTAGCGAACTTCCGTGGAGCAGTCTGAAAAATAAGATGAAGCTCATGTTTGAAAATACAGTTGACAAAATTACATTGTACGAAGAAATGTTGCAAAGAAAATGGAAGGGCCCTGAAAGAATTGAAGAATACTTTTATGATAAATTGAAATTTTTAAATAAATTAGACTTACGGATAGACGACAAAATTCTACATATTATTCGTGGTATCGACAACATCGTTTTACGGATTCAATTAAAAAGCAAAGAGTTCAAATGTGAAGAGGAATTGTTGAAGGCCATGAAATCGTATTCTGAAGAATTACCGGTTCATTCAAAAATAAAATTGAAGAAAATTGACGGGCAAGACGCACATACTTTGACGAAACAAAACATCCGATGTTTCAACTGTAGTGAATATGGACATTACGCTGCGTCATGCCTGAAACCAAAGAGACAGAGAGGAAGCTGCTTTAAATGCGGTGAAATGGGGCACACATTTAAATTTTGCACAAAGATGAAGAACTCAGAGAAGGTAAATTTGACGCAACCCTTAGTAAAACATTTATCTGTCACTTCTGTCAAAATTGAAAATTTTGAATTTCCAGCACTAATTGACAGTGGTAGTACTGTCAATTTAATTCGAGAAAATGTGCTTCAGAAAACCAATTTATGTATAGAACCGGACTACCAGGTGTTCACTGGTTTGGGGATGAGAGATATAAAGAGTCTTGGGCGAGTAAAAATTTCTTTTGAACTTCAAAATTCTTCGTATACGTTACAATTTTCAGTCGTATCTAATTCGGCAACGTCGCAAGATGTAATATTGGGTGAACCTTTCTTGGATTTGGCAGAGGTATCCTTTTCTCGTGCTGGTATGAAGGTAAAGAAAATTCTGACTGATGAAGATGAGACTTCGGGTGGAATTTTGCAAATCTCTACAGATATTTCAAAGGGACCATCACCAGAAGTCAACGCGAATATATCTGCAGCAGAAGAAACGAGACTTCAGGGCCTACTGTCTACATATGAGGCAGAACTCCAAGAGCCTGTACAAGCCGAAGATGTAAAGATGAAGATTCGTCTTACCGAAGACAAGCCCATTGTGCACCGGCCGAGGCGTTTGTCTCAGAATGAACAACAGTTCGAGACATCGTAGACGATATGCTGCAGAAAAACATAATACGGTATAGTCGATCTGAGTACTGTAGTCCCTCGCAAGAAAAAAAACTGGTGAGATTAGACTTTGCATTGACTATAGAAATCTTAATTCAATTACTATTAAAGAAAAATATCCTCTTCCGTTAATTGACGACATTTTAGATAAATTAAATAATAAACGTTGGTTTACTTCACTTGATCTCAAGAATGGGTTTTATCATATTAAAATGTCTCATGAATCTATAAAATATACTTCTTTCGTTACCCCGTTTGGTCAATATGAATATTTAGTTATGCCATTTGGTCTTACTAATGCGCCAAGCACTTTTCAGCGTTACATAAATTTAATTTTATCTGATTTTATTGCTCGCGACGAAGTTTTAGTTTATATGGACGACATAATGATCGCGACAGAAACTCTTGAACAAAATTTTGAAGTTTTAACCCGCGTTTTAAAAACCTTTAGTCAAAAGGGTTTACATTTACGTTTAGATAAATGTCACTTTTTCATGAATGAAATTGAATATCTCGGATATATAATTAATAGTAGAGGAATCGCACCAAGTAAAAGGAAGGTGGAAGCAGTATCAAAGTTTGCTGAACCAAAAAATATTCATGATGTACGTAGTTTTTTGGGCTTAACTGGATATTTTCGCCGATTTATTAAGAACTATGTATGCACGTATTTCGAAACCGTTGAGTGATCTCTTACGTATAAATAACGCGTTTCACTTCAGTGAACTTCAAAGAAATGCTTTTGAGACCCTTAAAACTTGTTTAATTTCCGAACCCGTTCTTTCAATATTCGATCCGAAATTAAAAACCGAACTACATACTGATGCAAGTAGCAAAGGATTCGGTGCCGTGCTTATGCAGTTGGGATTGGATAATAAATTCCACCCTATTTATTACTACAGTACCAAAACTAATGATACTGAAGCTCAGTACCATAGTTTTGAACTTGAGACGCTTGCTATTGTGAAAGCTCTTAATAAATTTAGAACCTACTTGTTAGGTTTAGAATTCAAAATAGTTACTGATTGTAATGCCTTAAAAATGACGTTAAATAAACGGGACATATGTCCTCGTGTTAATAGATGGTGTCTTGTTTTGCAAGAGTTTTCGTATACCATTGAGCATCGTAAATCGGAATGTATGACACATGTTGATGCCTTGAGTAGATATCCGGTATCTGTTATAAAATCAAACTTGCTTGACATGTTAAAACAAGCTCAAGCGCGAGATTCGGAAATCAAACAAATAATTGAAAAGTATGATGTAAAGGATTTAAGAACATGTAGAGATTATGACGTGTTAAATGGTTTGCTCTTTCGAAAAGGTCAGAAAAATTTGTTAGTGGTTCCTCGCGGAATGAGAAGAAACGTTGTAGTGGAATATCACGATAATAATTCGCATGTAGGTCGTGAAAAAACGTTGGGTGCTATTCGTGAATTTTATTGGTTCAGGGGAATGTACAAATATGTAAAACAACATATTAAGAATTGCTTAAAGTGCATTCAGTACGATGACAAAATTAAGAAAGATGGCTTTATGCACACACCAGACAAAGGCGATAGTCCGTTTAAAATAATACATGTTGACCATTTGGGACCTCTGAGCAAAACTAGTTCTGGAAACAGGCACGTGTTTATTATTGTGGATGCGTTTTCAAAATTTGTATTCTTGAGACCTGTAAAGCAAACCGACTCAAAGAGTGTCATAAAATGCTTAAATGATGTGTTTTCTACATTTGGATACCCAAATGTCGTCATAAGTGATCGTGGTACAGCTTTTACCTCTACTGAATTTGAAAGTTTTCATAAAGATAGAAACATTAAACATGTTAAAGTTGCCGTTAGTACCCCACACGCTAATGGTCAAGCTGAACGTTATGCGAGGACAATAAAATCTGCATTAAGCAAGTGTGCTTACGAAAATGACTGGGACAATATGTTAGATAAAATTCAATTTAGCCTCAATAACACGTTACAAAAATCTATAAATACTACACCAAGTAGATTATTGTTAGGCTATGATCAGACTTATTTGTGTGACAGCGAAATTAGAAATTTAGTTACAAATTTAAATAATTGTAAACCTGTAAATTTAGAGGAGTTAAGACAGTCTGCGGCCGAACACATTAGGTCCTCACAAAAGTATAATAAAGAACAGTTCGATAAGAAAAGACTTCCTTCAGTTAGATACAAAGCTGGTGACTATGTTTGCGTCAAAAAGCCTCATTTACAGATACGTGGCAGTACTGCATTCACCCCAAAATTTACTGGTCCTTATGTTATAACTAAAGTTCTAGAAAATGATCGTTATCTTGTTGAAGATATTCCTGGCCATCAACATACAACTAGATTTTACACTAGTATTTGTTCACCTCAAAATTTAAAATTATGGCCTTCGGATACAGATTTTGATTCCGATGTCGAATCAGACTCTGTAGTCGAGGACGACTATTTGTCAGGAGAGGCCGAGTTGTAATAGTATAACAATGTATTTGTACAATAATGTTATGTTGCTAAGTGGTTGATATGGAAATGGGAGTTAGGCACAATTGCGAGTTTTGACAAGCAGATATACAAAACCGACTTCCGAATTGTGTTGTATTTTAAATAATAAATATATTGAATCGTTACCTATAAATTATTTCTTCTACATATATATATATATATATATATATATATATATATATATATATATATATATATATATATCCTTTCTCTTCCAGTCTGGCAGATGCTCTCCTTCCATATATTTATTGAAAAGGATTTCCAGATTTTTAATAAGTTGTGCATGCTTGAATAGTTCTATAGGTATGCCTCCAGGTCCAGAAGCTCTTCCACTTTTGAAAAGCATTATTGTTTTCTGTATTTCTTCTGTTGTGATGGATTTTACTTCTTCACTAGTATTTGTTTCTCCCTTGTACACGCTTTGTCAAAATTTTTTTTTTGTTTTTAACAATTAAACAAGCTATTGAATTTCATAACACACGAATAACTGATAAAATCCTCGCGTCTGAGTAGGATTAATATCTAAGTATGTATATTAGTATTTTTACTACACATTTTTTCGGTCAGGAAATTCGAATCGAGTTATATCAGAATATGTAATGAGACGGCGCTTTAATGGGGAAATGCAGTAGATAAAAAATAATATTTGTATTAAACTATTAATAAAAAATAATAAATTAAAAATATATTTTTTTACAAGAAACATAGATTAGCTATCGTACTATACAGATTGTTCATTTTAAATGGGCCACCATTGCTATTTCGAGAACTATAAGTTCTATAAAGACGGTTAAATGGGCAAACAATTTCTATTTCACAAGACAAATTTAAAGAAAAGAAATAATACTTTCGATCAGTAGTTCGCAAAATATGAGACCTAATTGTTTATTTTAAATGAGAACAGAACACATAAATTTTACTTACTCATTCGTTAGAGAATTTAATTCTGAATTCAGTAATATAATACTTTTTATCCTTACATAACTTTTTTTTTGAGAAAATAGCATCTAAAATTTTATATTAATTTGATTAAAAAGATGGCTATAATAAGAGTGCCACGAATAGAAAAAATGTATACATGTTAATTTTTTTTTTTACATAGAATTAGAATGCCATGAAAAAAATACGTAATTTGTTCGCAATGACATTTATGATCAATTAAAAGAACAAAATATTCACTTCTTTCTGTCTGGTCACTCTAATTCTATGTAAGAAAAAAAAACGTATTCCTTTTTTCCGTTCATGGGACTCTTATTATAGCCATTTTTTAATAAATTTTGTATAAAACTTATACGTATTTCTCTCAAAAAAATAGTATAAAATTTTATTCGCATTTCTCTGAAAAAAATCGTTATATAAGGGTATAAAAATATTACATCACTTAATTCAGAATTAAATTCTCTAACGAATGAGCAAATAAAAAATATATGTTCCCATTTAAAATAAAAAAGTTAGGCTCGGTATTTTGAGAACCATTGGTCGAGAAAAATATTGTTTCTTCCCTTTAAATTTTTCTTATGAAATAAAAATTGTTTGCCCATTTAACCGGCTTTGTAGCCCGTATAGTTCTCGAGATAGTAATAGTGGCCCATTTAAAATGAACAGCCTGTATAATAAACTTTGATTTACACTTCTAAGGTTTCTAGTTTTTTTTTTTTTATAAATAATACAAATTTTATTTTTCATCTACCTACTGCATTGCCCCCTTAATGACCACGTCTACCGCATAGATATTGCATTGTATTTTTATGTACTTACTAGACACTAGACATTATAGTAACTCCGAAACAATAGATAGATAAAAGACAATAACTCGTAATATGATTTAATATTAAACAACAAACGTTATAAATACTTAACTATGCATGCAAAACTACAACTTTCATTCAAAAACTGAATGCATAAATAAAAGTATTCATAGAAGTATATTTGCCTAATCAATTTACCAAATAATTAACTTAAGAAAATAAAAATTATGACTTATAGGTATATGTTTCCGCAATATGCGTAACGAGTTTATGTAAATACGTATAAAAAGTGAAGTATGCATTAGGTTTAATATTATGAAAAGCTTAAAATTAAAAACAAATTCCCATATCTAATTATACGAGATGTTTACAGCAGCCTCTGTAGTAATCGCATTATCTAACTTCATGCAAGCACAACAAAACATCCAGCCATTCATTTAGTACATTTTGAACTGCCAGGCTATGTAAAACAATCCTTGTTAAATGCATTCATATGTACATATAAATACTTATTCATCATTATATAATGTATACATTGCTTATTTTAACCAGCAGAAAAATTATAGTGAAATATCACAAAAGTCTCTCCATAAAAGGATGCACACAATGACACCACTAACTGTAAATGTAATGACTTATTCTTATGCCTGCCTTATGTTCTAAAATGACAATAATATGTTTGTCTTCCATTTTATTTACAGTAGTTTATGTTAAGTATTTTTCATAAATGTTCAGTTTTAACAATAAATCTTCAGTAAAACAATACTTGTTTAGCATAAAAAATAAATATTCAGTTAAATAATACTTGTTCAGTATAAATATTGAATATTCAGTAAATTAATATCTGTTCAGATTTTAAATTAAATGTTTACTAATAAAATTAATATATACGCTGTTTTTGGCATTATTTCTGAAAAAAGTAGAGTTAAATGATGTACATGCAACAAAATAAATGTAACCACCAGAGTTTCGCCAAATTGCATTCTGTGCGTTAGGTTACTGTTACATTAAAGTATTTTTTGAAAATTTTCAAGCAAAAAAGTTACATTAAAATACTAATAATGATTTTGGCGCAAAATATCTATAAAATGCATGCAAAACCCCCACCACCCCAAATTTCGTCAAATTGAATTTTTTGCGTTAGGCACGTTGCGTTCAAGTATTTTTTTAAAAATTGCAAGCGAAAAAGTCAAAATATACGAAAAAAAAATGTTTTTACTGAACAAATAATACTGAATAAAAGAAGTTTTTTTACTGAACAATTATTATTATTTACGCTGAACATAAAATACTGAATAAAATCAAATAAAGTACTGAGCAAAATTGAATAAAATAATGAAACCCAATCTTATTTTTCGTGCAACCGGATACGAACTAAGCATTCCGCAGACGCAATACAGGCCGTGAAATCCAATATAATCTAAAATAATTTTGACACTTAAGAACATATATGACGGATTATGACAATGACAGTGACGTTTCTAAAATATGACAACAATAATAAGTTTCTTGGTTTTTTTTTAAATAAATACAAGAAATATAAAATAGTTATTTTAGGAATAACTTTTTCTTCTTTTCGTTATTTTTTTTCAAAAATATTTTTTTTGTGTATCAAATGTCAATCCTATCAAAGCCGTCTTTTTTATCAATTTATAATTACATATTTTTTACGGTTGCACAAAAATAGTGTGTAGTTATTTCACAGCGTTAATGTTCAATTTTGTGTTTTAAGGGCTCAGGAATCAGATTTTAACATTTTCATAATGATGTCTGTGGGTGTGTGTGTGTATGTGTGTGTATAAAAGTTATAATCAGTAAAAATGCCTATCTTTACCGATAGCGAGTATACTGATATTGTGCTGGCCTATGGTTTGTACATTTTGTTCAGCATCACCAAGATCATAAGCCCTTTAAGCCTTCTGCTCAAAATCGTGATAGAACACGCCCCAATCACATAGAGAATATTGGAGATGATATTTTGGACAGTGTTGAGGCTCAGCCAGGGAATAGTATTCGAAGAATAGCATTACAACACAAAGTGTCACATATGACAATTTGGAGGATATTGAAAGAACAACAGTTACATTATTTCATCGGCGCCTTCAGTGTTGTATTGACATTGTTGCTGGCCATTTTGAACATTTATTGTGATTCCATTTTTAATCATCTTTATGCGTTTTCATGTTCCATCAATTGTAGAGTTGTTCTTGGTCGAGTGCATCCTATAAATGGCCTACTATTTTTGGATTGTTTAACCTGTTGTAACAAAAATTTGACTTATGATTTTTCTCGGGGTCGAGTCCAGATATTCTATTATATTTCTTATCTTTCCCGGTCTCGTGGCCGTGTGCCTGAGTGTCTGGTCGCGAACCTGGGGACCCGGGTTCGATCCCGACCGACGCCAAAAATTACATCGCATTTTAATGGCACAAAATTGACCCCTGTGGCGCACTCTCCACGCCAGCAATGAGTGCCCGTGAGGTGACGCCTGGTAAGCGCCCACACGGTACAAATATTCCATCATTACCGATATCTGTGTACGAAACAGATTGGCACACCCAGCAATGAGTAATATGCCGTGATGAAATATTTATTTATTTATCTTTCCCGATTTGTGTATAGTTTATCTTCTGGTGTATCTATCAATATATTCACCAGTTTGTAATCTTCCTTTTCCTTTTGTGTTGACATTTATTCATGTTTTCATTGTATTCAGTTACAGTCACAAGTCACAACGGAAACAAACAGCTGATCGTAAACGCACGCCATACGCACGCGCAGAATAGTCCCATTTTGAATTTTGGCATTACGCAACGCACTCCACTTTCCGCCATGCAGTTGTTGGAATATTATTTTATTCAACCATAGGCGGATAATGAAATTTGTGACCAAATTTTAATTCAAGAAGGTTTACAAGAAAAAGTTATTAAGAAATATTGTTGCACTCGGCGAGTTCTATCACTGGTTAAATTTAATGTACTTATTTCTGTTACAGCCTGTATTTTATGAATAAATTTATAAAATAATTTATTTTATAAATCCCGAAGTCTATGGTTTAAAGATAAACATATCTCCTGGGTTACGCAATTGAGATCTCAAATTTATGCAACAGAAAGATAAATGTCACTGTCAATAAATTAATCATTTCAAATTGATAATGGTAGTATTTTAAAAACAAAATATTAAAATATAAATTTATGAAATATCTAATTAACAAATTAATTTTCATATGTTTGTAATTGAAAAGAAATTAACATTACTATCACAATATAAAATTATGGTAAAATGCTGGAGAAGAAAATACGGATAATAAACAATAAATTGGAACAATAGTTATATTACTATATCATGCAAAGGAACTTAATGAAGTATCCAGCATTAGTAAATATGTAGGTATTTATTTAAAGGTCGGTTGCAACACCATAACTTAAATTTTAAGTGTTCCTTAAATAGACAATATTGCATCGAAATTAAATGTCAAATGAATTATTATACATTGCTGTCAAAATTTCGATTTGCATTTTTACCTCTCGCTAAGAGAGGTATTGGATTCATGCTAAAAATCGCATATCCAGATTTTATTGAATAAGCACGATTTAAGGTCCATAAAATCCGATTTTAACATTTTTACAATGATGTCTGTGTGTGTGTGTGTGTGTGTGGATGTGTGTGTGTGTGTGAGGTTGTTGGAGACACGATTTCTCAAATTCTATAAGACTAAAGACCTGTTTGACTACGTATTCCTCAAACTAACAGTAATGGGAAGAGTTGAATAGGTTCTGGTAACATTGGGACAACCGGAAGTGGTAGTTTCTAAAAAAAAAATTCAAAATATTATTTTTTGAAAATTTTTCACTACAAATATTAAAGATAATTAAATTCTCAATCTGACACATTTAAATTTTTTATTATATCTCGAATAGGTTTGGAGATAAAGTATATAATAATATAGAATAATCTGTTGTAATAAATCTCGTTGCCCGAAAAACAGTTGCGATATTCAAATTTTTGTAATTGACAAATAAATGCAAAATGTCAGTGTCAGATTTTTATGGGAGGTATGAGTACATGTAATATATATTATTAATTAAATATGTATTTAAATTACAGGTATGTCAATATTACATATATCCTTAAGAAATACCGCTAATACCGTCAATGAATATGAAGAATTTTGAACATATTAGAATAGTACGATATAATTTATCATAGAACGAAAGAAGAGAAACAATTTCAATTATTTGTGTGTACAAGAAATGTTAAATTTGTTACTTATATAGGGCGCGAGCAGCCATGTGACTTTGTTGGCTTTGGCAAGCAGATATGAGGATCCGTGTCAGAATGACGGTAAGTAGTTATTTAAATAGATGTCACAATTGTCATATGTCATAATTTTTCATTCAAAATTTCATAATATTCTGTTTATTTGTCATCCATTAGTATGGAATATACTTGTCGAGGAAAATAATCCACATGGATTTGGAAAATCATAATGTTTCGAATGAAAACTTATGATACTTGACACCTATGTATATTACTAGCTATCATTCTGACACGGGCCCCCATATCTGCTTGCTAAGGCCAACAAAGTCACATAACTGCTCGTGCCCTATGCAACATAAAATTAAAATGGCGAGAGGTATTGTGCTGGCCACAACAGATTTTTTGTTTAAGGGACGCTTAAAATTTAAGCCTTATTGGTGCAACTGGGCATTAGTAAAAAAAATTAAGTGGCGGGAGGTATTGTGCTGGCCACATTAGATTTTTTTACTTCATAATTACCCTACAAGTAGTGATGCCGTGGGATCTCGCGTTTTCGAGATCTCGTCTCGAAAATCGAGAAATTTCGAGACGAGAGTATCATAAGTCTCGTCTCGAAAAATCGAGACGAGACGAGAGGAATGCCCTCGAGATTTGCTCGAGACGAGAGTAGGTACCCGAGATCTCGATTGAACGATTTTTTTTTAATATGTATATAATTAAAGATATACAATAAGAAAAATAATTATCAGTACAAATATTTTCATTGCCTGTTTATTATTTATTTATTCATTTTAAATTTATAGGGTTTTAGTATAAAGAATAGGAACAAAAGTGTTCCCTGTGGTGTACTCTCCACGCTAGTATTAAATGCTCTTGCTGCGAGTAATATTTGTTCAGTATTTTTTTACTTACCTGTTAAACGCCAGACTTAGTAAAAATAAAGTTTTAATCAGTAGTATCTACTTACTCCTTTATTACGTCCAAGTTGATGCTAATTTATTTTCCTGATAGATGAAAGTATAGAAAATTTATAACATGTAAAGGTAATATTTTGTGAATTTATTTTATATGTATTTATATACAAATAATACAGCTAATTATAAATTCGAGAAATTCGAGACTCTCGAGTCGAGATCGAGAATAGCGGATGAAAAATATGACGAGACGAGACAAAAACAAATCTCGTCTCGAATTTTCGAGACGAGACGAGAGTGAACTGTTTCTCGCCGTTTCTCGTCTCGCGGCATCACTACCTACAAGGAAGCTTATATAGTATTAATTTGTAAAATAAGGCTATTCCAAAATTTCGAAATGTCAAACGGGAAAATTTTTGTTCAGGAGCAACGTGCCAATCAGAAGTATACATGCTACAAAGAAAATTTTGAATTATCTACTCTTAGTTTACAAATGGACTAAAGTGTTGCAAAATGAGATTTTTAATTTATTATGTATGAATTAAAAAGGCTACTTTTAATGTGAAAATTACATTTCATGGAAAATATGATTATGTATCCTGAAATTTAAGGGACCCCTCGCTGATGCTCATGTTTCTTCACTTGTGACATTCTAATCAATTAGCCTGCTTATTAAAAGCAAAAATCATCCCCGCGCAAATCGATCTGGTGGTGAAACAACAGCAACGGTAACGGCAACGGGTCCAGGCGAACACGACACTGGAGGGGTTGTTCCCTGCAAGCCGCGTATCATTACGAGAGAATGTCAAAGTGACGGATGATACAGCGCAGCCCAATCAGACACGGCAAGTGATGGACCGCGCAAGGGTTTTCGTAGTTTTCCTTTACTTCGCATTCTCACATGGATTTCCCATGATAAATATGGAAAAATAATGTATCAAATTTTTGTAAAATGAAATAAACAACATGCAAGGGGTTTACGGATTTCAGTTTTTATTTGATGGGTGATGTAATACAGGCCAAAGAAGGCGACGATAAATGATAAAATATCTGAGTATCATAAGAGAATACTTATCATTTTGTTAGATTATTGATAAATAAGAATTCTGTAATATCACGTTATTATAATGAAATACTGCATTGAACAGAGGTAACATAAAAAATTACATAAATAATACTAAGAAACAAAGTAATGTTTATAAGTACCGTGCGGGCGTTTACCAGGTGTCACCTCACGGGCACTCATTGCTGGCGTGGAGAGTGCACCACAGGAGTCAATTTTGTGCCATTTAAAATTCGAAACATTTGGCGTCGGTCGGAGTCGAACCTGGTTCCCCAGATTCGAGACCGGATGCTCAGGTACGCGGCCACGAGACCCTATGATCATTACCGAAATCTGTGTATAAAGTTGATTGGCACACCCAGAAATGGGTAAATATGCCGTGATGATATATATATATATATATATATATATATATATATATATATATATATATATATATATTTATATATATATTCTTAAAATAATATACAGGGTGAGTTTGGGAAGACGCCCCTCCCCCGTTTAACTTTTTTATAACAATTATCTTATTTTTCTAGAATTTTTTCAAATACATCAATAAAAACTAATACATAGTTGAAAAGAGAAAATATTTACTAATTTTAGTAAAATAATTCTAGGGTGCTATTTAAAAAATAAAAGTTAATAGTCGTATCTTGTAAACCTTATAAAAATATTAACTTCTGTTAAATGAGAAGTTGTCCTCCTCATAGCATTTTTAATAAAAATGGATCAATTCACACACGACGAAAAGGTTGATATGTTCTAAATTCACTTTTTTCCAGTCATGGCACTCTTATTAATATCATATTTTGGAAGAATTAATTCAAAATTTTATAATTTTTTTTTTTTTGAAAATTTTGTTATGTAAGAGTATAAAAATTATATATCGTTGGATTCAGAATAAAGAGCTCTATGGAATGAGCAAATAAAAAGTATATGTTTCTATTTAAAATAAACAAAAGTTGGTATCCATATTTTGAGAACCACTGGTTAAAATTTATTTTTCAGTTTTTCATTGAAATACTCATGTAAAATAGAGATTCTTTGGTAAGTTAACCAACTTCGTATCTCTTATATTTCTCGAGATCGCAATGGTAGTCACTTAAAAATGAATACTCTGTATATAGAATTTTAAGATACAATGTATCTATCCGACGGCACAGTTTTATAGGCATTTGATATATACATATTATGATGTGGTACCTTAATTATACATAATCAAAACTAAATCAATATTATTAATTTTGCCTACATAATCCTTATTTTGAAATTGATACAATCATAATAATTTTTGTATCTATTTTCTCGAGCTGTTAGGCCGAATGCGTTAAAACACTGGACATGCGGACCTCTGCATTTTAATAGGCACAAAAGTAACCCCTGTGATGCACTTTCCCCGCCAACAATGAGTGCCCGGGAGGTGACACCTGGTACACGCTCACGCGGTATGAATATGTCATCAACATTACATTGTACAAAACAGTTTGGCACACCCAGAAATGGGTAATATGTAGTGATGATATATTTATTTATTCAACACCTACTAGTTACCAATATTATATTGTTTCGGGATTTTCAACCCTTACAAGTTATATCCCTAGAATGGTCTCACACACAACGTCTATTTTAATTTAATTTTTACAATTGCCACGAAGTTTCTTACGTAGATGTCATGTGTGTTGCCCACCCGAGCAAGCCCTTGTTACAACCACCAGCCGGTGCTAGATAACTTAGTGATTGCCAAGTTAATTGTATCCCAACTTGGAAAGGTAACGGGAGTAGATACCGATCAAGATCAGTCAGAAAAATTCGACCTGACCCGGATTCGAACCTACGACCTCTGAGTCCAGAGGCTAGCACTCTAACTAAATAAGGCCATTATTATTGTCATTTTAGATTAGTAAAATGGCCTATAAGTCTCACGTGAGTTATAAGTCATAAGTCACGTATAAGTTATGATATAACTACCTGTGGAGTCTAAATAAAAGATACAATTTTTTTAATATTTTACTCAAAATGTATGAAAGGTAAATTTTCTTTACTAACATTTATATTAATTGAAAAATAAATACAATTTGTTGCTGTTGAAACAGTTATATCCTCGGCCTGGAATTTTGAAGAAGTCAACTCAACCATTTGATTGGAAGTTTTTTGGTTTAATTTTTCAACATCTGATACACAGTGGATCTTTTCGACTGTCTAATTTGTTATTGATCGACTGTTCAAGATAGCCCTCGGCCAAGCTTGTAGATTTCCACCACCCATGATGTTTCAGGGTGGCCCCAGCATCTGCTAGAAGTGTTACTGAAGACCTTAAACAGTGGCCAGTATACAATTCTGTACTTTTAAGTCCCAAACAGGTAGCAATTTTGAATGGAACCTTAGATAATGTATTGATTCAATGCACTGTGTAGTGCATTTTCTGTTCTTGAAAAATACAAAAACCTGGCCTCAGTGTCATGTATTTTTTTTATATAATTCAACCATATTTATTGGAAATCCTTCTTGTACAAGTACTATCGTAAAACTACGGGAAATATTACTCTTGGTATCTGGTATTGCCACATACAGATAAGAGCCTTTGTCTTAGACATTTTCCATACTTATCTGTGTCAGCTCGTTACACCTGCAAGCTCCTGCGATACCTACTACCAATGCGGTTTTCACCATTAAAATATCTTGATCAGTTGCATCTTTCAAAAACTTGTCAATGTCATCTCGGCTAAACGTTTTCAATTTTTTTGGCTTATAATCCCTTGATTTACTTTTCCAAAATGCGTCAAGCTTCCCATGTTCGTCTTCCTATATAACTAAAGGGTTATTTTTGTCATTGAATACTTCGTCCATAAGGAAGAAGGAGCCAGTTTCTTCTAACGGTGTGACAAATAAGCCAGTAAAATAATTTCTTTTATACCTTTGATGTATCTAGTTGTTATCCACTCTTCAAAAATATTAAACTATTTTTCATAGGAGCTTCTGAACTTTTTTGGTAAAATATGATGAACGGCTTCTTTCGCTACCTTCAAGATTGTTTCGGGAATAAAATTCTCGCCTTGCATTTCAAATTCTAAAGCTGTAAGGTTTTGTTGCTGCAACCTTTCTTCTACTTTGTTTATTTAAACAAATTACGTAACCAACACAACAAAACAAGTAAATATGGGTGACTAAAATATTATTTGAAATCTACTCGTAGACATTTGGACAATTGTGCCAAAATTTATAATTTAAAAAAAATAATGTAGTTGCTAGATAAAATTGTATATGCCACTCATGCGTTATATTCA
This sequence comes from Harpalus rufipes, assembly GCA_951394225.1. Taxonomy (NCBI): domain Eukaryota; kingdom Metazoa; phylum Arthropoda; class Insecta; order Coleoptera; family Carabidae; genus Harpalus; species Harpalus rufipes. The sequence continues at coordinate 72,633,110 of OX596274.1, forward strand.
ATAAGTCACTTGAGAAAAGTACCCCTTTCTCGCGTGACTTACATAATCGCACAATAAATAACTATTTATTTATCTCTGCATGTTATGATCAGACCTAACACCTAAGCTATCAAATTTGGAAATTACCGCCCAACCAATAGTGCAGTCCAAGTTGTAACAACGCTTAAACTGTGGACATTTGATCAAAATTAGTCGTGATGATTTGATCAATTGTGCACTGTGTCATTCGGATTAAAGAGTCAAACAAACTAGTTACTAGGTCACGAAGCATTGCAGGGTTTGAGTATGCAAGGATTATGGTGCCAATGATGATGACTTGTAATTTTCTTGTGTGAATATATGAGAATGTTCGTACTTATTTAATTATAAACAAAAATAATTTTCTGTAGAAAGAAAGTTACACTACTGTGATTATTGTGATTCACTCATTTCAAGAAGATGAGGGGAGGATGAACTGGAAGCCTAATGTATTTTTCGACCAGGTAGCTTTGCGTTGTGAATACTTATTGGTTTTACATGAGTATTGCTTCGAATTTGTGTTCCGTTCTATCCACGATCGAAGGGATGAATGACAAAACTCTACCGCTGCGATGATTGTTGCTTTGTTTCTGGATGATATAGCTGTAAAATAAAGTTTTGTTACCCGTTATGGTCCTAGAGAGGATAATTGAATTGTCTTTAGCCCTGGCACGATTTAAGACACACATTGAAGCGTTGTTGCTTTTGATCATCTTTCAAGAATATGAAAACAAATTTCGCATATTCAAATTTATCGCTAAGATTTCCTGGCACACGCCACAACTTATCCCACTGGAGTATGTTTGAATTATTGATTTTTTTAAATCTTTTCTACCGTTCTGCTGGTACTTATAACGCTGAACGCTTGTTATCTTCAACTGATTTTTGACCAGATTTGAAAGGTGCGTGCCATTTTATAATTATTATCCAACATAAAGAATGGTCACCAAAAACTTCTCAAAGTATTTTGATATCAAATTTGCCGAGTTTACGAAAAACTTAATGCATTCGGTTTTTTATCCATCGCCGAGATCACGGACCGGACGGAACACGAATTCGAAACAAAACTCGAAAAAAACCGGTAAGTATCCATAATACAAATCCATTTGGTCCACACGTGTAAAAGACTTCCGGCTCATACCTAACCTCAACCAACGCCACTCGCCTTCTTGAAACGAATCAGTCGTAATAATTACATTCCTGTACCTTTCCCATAGCAACTCGTATAGTCCGTTTTTAAACCAAAAGAAGAAAATTTTAAATTCCCGTAGTACGATCTGCGCTTCTGATTGGCTAGAACTTACACATGTTTATATCCAAACACAAGTTAATTTTCCATCTTGCCATTTTTTTTTCACTTTGACATAAGCTCTATAAGCTCTTTTTACAAATTATTGCCATGAAACTTTCTTTCTGAAGTATTTTCAATATAAAAAAAATAAACATTTTTGTTGTGTTGGGGCCAGATATTTGCAGCGCAGACACCAGGCAGTGTAAACTGAGCGGGAAACAAGAAGAGCTTTCAAGTCCGAGTGACAAGTATTATTTTGCCTTCAACCGTTCCAAAGTAAACTTCAACAATATAAAACAAATATTTTCTAATTTTCACTATTTTTTTTTTATTTGATTGCTATTTCTGTACAAAGCGAACTGTTACAATGCATATCTTGCACTTCCTGAAATATTTGGTAAGCCAGAACATACAAACACTGTAACTGTTAGTCATATCATATGTCATAACCAATTAGTTTTCAGAATAGTTGGTACGGCCAATTCTATATTAGGTAACTAACTAACACTATGTATATAATCAATCTCATTATTTAGTTAATACTATAATATCTTCGTTCAACCTATAGGATACTGTAATGCAATATGATTATTTTGAAGCTTAAAGAAAATAGTAATTTATATAATACGTACAAAAAAAATATGTTTATTTCAAGAGGCGGATACGTTGCTATACCTATGAGACATACTGAAGTATTTTATGCAAGAGTTGTACAAAATATTTTTCTACGATAAAATATTATTCAACAAAAGCATGCAAAATTAGAAAATATTTTGATTACGCTGTCAAATAGGTGTAATTGTCAAAATTCATTGCAGATATATTCTTATTAGTAATTATGTTTTCACAGTAATTTACATATTTTGCCATTAGTAGCATGGAAAATAGCATATCCTCTAACAATAACAAGTGAGTGAGTTAATAGTTTCGCGGAGGTAGAAGAACTATATTCCAAACAACTTTTTTGCGACTATGAATTATAGAACTTTGTTTATTTATGTACTTGTATTTATCAAAATAAATCATAATCCCTACAACTGTCAAGACACAATCTTATTTATTTTACGTCAAATCAGTAACGGTGTGTTACTCCGTTGTCACAGATGTTACGACAGTTACTTTTACTTTATGCAATGTTCTTAATTTTAAATATGATTTTTCTATATTAATTTGAATTATGGAAACTGCGCCTATTATTAAAATAATTAGTGAAATATTATATTTAGTATTTTAATATACCTCTAGTAGGTACGGTGAGAATATTCCAGCACAATTTTTGTGATGTAACCAATAAATAACAAGTATTTAAAAATTATGGTAGAAAGCAGAATGCTGTTATTCAGAAATGATAGTAAAAAAATCTGATGTGACCAACACAATACCGCCCGCCATTTACCTATGGGATCTCGTTGCCGCGTGCCTAATGTCTGGTCACGAATCTGTGGAACCCGATTCGATCCCAATCAACGCCAAATAATTCGAATTTTAAATGGCATAAAATTAACCCTTGTAGTACACTCTCCACGCCAGCAGTGAGTGCCCGTGAAGTGACGCTTGGTAAAAGCCCGCACGATACATATATGTCATCATCAATACCGAAATCTGTATACAAAGCAGATTAACACACCCAGCAATGGGTAATATGGCGTGATAATATATTTAGTTATTTCTGTATTTAATTACATACCTGTACATTAATGCTAGAAATTATGTATACTAAGTTTCTTTCCGTAAAACAATTGTTCTATTTACAATTTTCTTTTTAAAACGTTACTATTATTAATTTTTATAATAAAAAATAGCAAAAAAATAACATTTAAAGGTATTTTTTGAAGAAAAACTATTTTGAGCTTCAACTAAACTGCCATTTCCGGTTATCCGATTGACACCAAAATCTAATGGCTTCGTTCCGCATATTAGAATAAGGTAGAAATAAGATAGTATTTGAGTTGGAGCGCCCAGAAGATCCACACACACACATACACACATACGCACACACCCACCGACATCATCGTGAAAATATTAAAATCGGATTGTAGGGACCTTAAAACGTGGTCATTTACCAAAATCTCGATATGCGATTTTTAGCACGATCCCTAATACCTCTCTTACCAAATACAGTGGTAGGTAAAAATATTCTATACAATTTGCCATAAAGACTTTAATTCATAATACGTATTTTTTCCTCAACTTTTTGTACGATGCTGGATAAAGTAATTTATACAACAAATGCAGAAAGTGGGTATTTTTGAATGAGGGGTCAAGATCTAGGGCATTCAGTACAAGTATCGTACAATATTTTTTCAGTTATCATATACTGCAAATGTTGAAATGGCATTTGAATCTTATGACATATACCGTCTTTACTTCGAACTCTGTATTTAACAGTAATAAAAATAGATATGCCATTTATATACGATATGCCGAATTACTTTTTTACATTACATCCTACCTTTTTAAATGGTCATAGAAAAAGTATTTTAGAATAGCAATAAATTCGCTCTACTTAATACTTATTTCGTAATTGAAGCTTATTCTTACAGACTGTATCCAATTTATATCAGAAATAGGTACATTCGACAGAATAATATTGTGTATATGAAGATAGTGAATAAAGAAAATACAATATCCGTAGATTTGGTTTGGTTAGTGACCGTTTGGATGAGAAGAGCAGCCGTGGCCGAGCGGGCGCAAGCGCGAGTTCAAACAATCCATCGCTCAGTTCAAGTTTCTGCTCTCGTCGCGGCAACCGAACGTTGGTGGAACAGAACAGAAACAGTCCCGCTCCCGCCGGTAGATTTGTGCACGTGTTATCTTAATGTTGCTATATTATTCTCGTAGTCCATACCCGTAATTAACGCTGGTTCTGATATGCACAGAGATGAACCGTATATGCCCGTACCTTACATATAAATAGGCAATGAGATATGATTTAATGTCGGAGTTGCCGGGATCATATCATTTATGCCGGCTATCCCAGATATTACGATGACTAAAATATGAATGCGTGCTGCTTTACGCGCAGTTATTAATTAAGTACTATATTTCTAGCATATCATTAAATATACTTAAGCGAATTGTAGGTTTTCAAGCATCACTTTTAAACCTAGTACTTTTTACAAAGATAATGTATTCCAAAGTACATGCTTGCAGTCCGACCTGTTCATTTATGCTTATTACTTTATTATATGTTTCAAGATTTTCTTAATAATGATTTATGGGAATGAATTTTATAATTTTATACATTACACACAAAATTAAATCTTGCTAATTCATTTTTGTTTTTTTATAAGTACCGTATCAAACATTTCCTAAAAGAGGTTCATACAGATATACAATGTAACTTTATACTTCGAACGTTCTGAGTTCGAATAATAAATTCGATCCGGAAAAAATGCACAAAACAGACGGCGTAAACGCTCAATTTGTCTCTCGCTCTTACGAAAGCTTCTATTGCGTTACTAGCGTGTTTTTAGTGCTTTTTCACTTTTTTATTATGGAGTATTTACGTATTTTATTGTTTGTTTTCAAGTTTTCAATTTATTAGTTAGGGCATTTTAAATTATGCTTATTTATTATTTAAGTATATGGCCTGGAAAAGAATTAAGTTACTTTCCATCATTTCTAATGAGAAAATTTGATTTGAACTTCAAAGAATTTAGACTTTAAGCAGCCTCCTGAAACTGATTAAATTCGAAGCACAAGGCTTCATTATATTTAATTATACATTATTTCGCTAATTTATTATATAAACTGCACATAAGTTTCTAACATTGGCGTTTATATAATATTGAATACTTCTAGTGTTTTTAGCAATCAACACAAAAAATATTATAATATTTTATCTCTAATCTAAACAAAACACAAAAAATTGACATTAAAATGACGTATGAACATAATTATTTACTATAAGTAAATCATTATGAACTTTAAATAAAGTAAACGACCAATATGTATTATATATTATACAAGAAAAACTTAATTTTGTAATTTCACAGAACGTGAAAAATCTTCTGCACATGTTAATGTCGTATTAAGCGATTTTTGTATTTTTTCTAAACTCCATTTATTTACTCTATAAGCAGGAGGTAAAATGTATTATTTTAAACTACATTTTATTATTATACTATGCCATACTCTGTACTGTGAATTGTGATATACCTACAGTTTTTGTTTTGTTAATATCAGTGGGGTTAAAAAAAATCTAAATTTAAATTTATTAAAAAAGTGAAAGTCTCTCAGGCCAGGTTTTTGTTCCTTTGTTTCGTTTCAAATAGCAGGAAGTCTTCCTTTAATCGATTTGCACCATTGGAGCAAAAATGGCAGCTTTATTTAGTTTGATGAGCCTAACGAAATATCAGGATTTACTTCTTTTAGTGCTTTTTTAACAATTAAATAAACCACTATAAATACAAAAGAAACAAGAGTAAATAAAAAAGAAATTACGTAAAGTTTTACAATTCTTTGTTCCTTACTCAAAATTATAGAACCTATTTAGTAATAATTACCCACCAGTAAACTTTTAAAATAATAAAATTTGTACTAAATAAATCCCGCTGTGCAAAGTCTGTTTTGTTTCAATATTGAAACTAAATTTTACACAAAAGGTGTAATGTAAAACAATATAAAACGTGTCCAAGTTTCATATTAGATTTTTTTATTGGTTAAACTGTTTTCATGTATCAGCCGATTAGTTAACACGGTCACCGTGGAGAAAATTTTTCGACTTTAAATCGACGCTAAAGTAAGTAAAACTGAATCTGTAGATTGTAGTTCCCAACATTCAAATCATTAACATACAAATCTCTAGATTCCTTCAAATATTATTTGTTAATATTTATTATAAACATCTGCTACTGCTACCAGGCATTGTACAGAAATTGCAGCATCGACAATTTTAATTTCGTTCGCGAATAGCATAAAATATTATGTAATTTCTCATTTTCTTATTGGCACCACTCTTATTAAATAACTGACTGCCGTGTATTAATCTACACTAGTGGTTCTCAACTTGGGGGGTACACCACTCCAGAGGGGCATGAGGGATATTTAGGGGAGTCGTGAAGAGATCCTACAAATTACAAATTGTAATGTCTTCTTTTTAGCTAAAATATATCAAAGAAACACAAAATTAGAGCGTGAAAGCAGATATATATATATATATATATATATATATATATATATATATATATATATATATATATATATATATATTTGCAAAAATATAGTCAGATTTTACCTATTCTAAAGGCTGTACTTGTGAAAATTATGACTACTTCGCTTAAAAAATTTCAAAAAATCCTTGACCATTACGTAACCTAACGCACAAAATTCAATTTGACGAAATTGGAGTAAATGTAATGTAAATAGATGTTTACCCTTTTCAGGTGGTTGCACGCATTTTACACACATTACGCGTCAAACGGATTATTAGGTTTTTAGGCAGTATTTGTGAAAACTGTGATTTTTCGCTTGGAAATTTAAAAAAAACACTTTAATGTAACGGTAACCTAACGCATAGAACTCAATTTGACGAAATTCAATTGATTACATTTATTTTATAGGAATTTAACCCTGCTTTATTTCAGAATATATGCCAAAATCTCTATAAATATTGCTTTCCGAACCCTATTTTTGTGAAATTTTATGTTTTTAATGGTTTTGCAGCTATATATAACCAACAAAATAAAAAATTCAGTAGTAAGTATTCTAGACTTTAGCTTTTATTTTAGACATTTTTATCACTTCTAATTGTCTAATATTTATGTAGGGTTCGCAGGTCACCAAAAGGGGGGCCTTGGCTCAAAAAGGTTGAGAACCACTGATCTACACAAACCCAAAAGACGAAATACAGGGTACATACGACTTTATAATTGGCATGTTCATAATACCATATTTTAATTCCTAATTAATGTCATTTTTTAATATTCTACTTGATACAAGTTTATAGTTGGCCTAATATTGTCTCATTTTTTTTAGTATTCCATATAACAGAGTTGTTTTGCGTTTTATTACTTAAAAATATAGTAGAAGTAATAAGTAATTTGTCTACGGGGAACAATAAAACTTCTAAATGAGTCTAAGAAATACACGCTCGATGCAAATGGCTTAATGATTTTTAACAACGTCCAGTCCGTAAAAAGATAAAATTAGTGCTTAAGGTAAATATACGTAATGCATTTTAAGTATACATAATTCCTGGTATAATTCTGAACTGCATTTTACATTTGGCGCCGGAAAAAGCAAGAGCACGCGAATTTTGCATTAAGTTTTCCAACATCATTAGTTTCGGTTTAGAGTTAAGTTCTATTTAAGTAAAAGATCAGATAAAGCATCGATTTCTAAATTGTTTTTTAATTGGCCTAAACAATCGTGCACACGTATTATTAATACTGTGTATAATTTTATTTGTTCCGAGTTTGGAGCGCAAGGCAAGTCTTCCGAAAGCCCCGCTAATGTGGAGGGATGGCCGTTGCGCCACCGGAATATGAAACACCTCGGAGGTGAAGCGACAGCGGCAAATATATCTACTAACCTATTTTTAGTGTTGACACTTCTCTTAAGTGACACTCCAGATTGAAATTAATGTTACAAACTCTCGCGAAATACTCAACAAAAATTAGCTGCATAACACTAACGTATTGGTTTTAGATCTATGGAATAAATCTTGCTACCGTTGCATTACACAAAAATTACTGTTTACATTTGTCAATACATAAATTCAAATTACCAACAATAAAATTGCATTGAATTACTGATTCAAAGAAATTATAATATGCTTATTTTGAAATTACGCCACTACGCGGGAAATGGCAAATAGATCGCCGAGATTTAAACTTTAATGTCGGGCATTAATAGTAATTGTACATAAAAATATGTAATGCATTTTAATTCTGAATAATCTCGTTTTTAATGGATCTATTTTCTATGCAAAACAATCAGTCCTTGATTGTTCATCATACGTGTAATGTATATTTAATTTATTTTTTTGCATTTTCATATTAATAATGTTGATGCATCACACATCAAATATTTGTATAATGCACAATATTTTTTGCACAGTAGAATGAATTAAAATAAATCATGTATTAATGTTTAGTTTTAAAATGGCCACTACCAAAGGTAACATAGCGGAATATATTATGCAAATAAGATAAATTTTATGCTTCCTATTTTATTATAATTATTTACCGTGAATACTTATCCTGTCGAAGTGTAGGGAATATTTTGCCAAATTATCTTTATAATAAATATGAGGGTATATTATTAATCGGCTTTACAATATGTAGATATAGATTAAACGAATCTTTACGAGTAAAGTAAATATTTTAATATAAGTAGCTAAAAATAAGTAATTGCAATAATTTCTAAAATACCTTAGCAGTTATCCATATAAAATTTTAAAAAAACTGTCCTTACTTCCGATATTTTTAAAATTAGGTGCAATTTGTTACATGATTATTTTATCATTTTCTTCTTCTTTTGTTCTGAGTTTGTCGTTTTAAACTTCCATATAGCTCTACAGACGTCGCTTTTCTTTGGCTTTATTATATATTGCCCAAGTTGTAACGATTCTTCCTCTTTTACTTTTATCCCTTGAAGACCATTTCGCAATTTTATTGACCTTTTGGCATTCGATACACATGACCATACCATTTAAGAGCTCAGTTTTCAAGAGTTTTTGAAAGTCAGTATGCAATGCTCATTCTGTCTCTATATTTTATCTTAAGTATCTGCTTTAGTTACTGGGAGGAAGCAGCCATAACCTCATATTGGAGACACATCTCGGGCCTTAGTCAGTCGAAGAAATTCATTTCACCCTCGTTGACAAACGCCAAAGAGCTATTAGCTCTCAGCAAGAAAGACCTTAGAACTATGACAGGTATATTTACTGGACATTGTCCTCTGAAATACCATCTATGTAAGATTGGTATAGCTGAAAACAATATCTGTCGACTCTGCGAAGAGGACGAAGAAACTTTGGAACACATTGGATGTGAATGTCCAGCTGTGGCCGTAAGTAGACTTAACCATCTTGGTAAAAGGTACCTCGCGGCAAATTAGATCGGGAAACTGACTCATGGAGCAGTAATTGGCTTCAAATAACTCTGGAACTACTTCCAAAAAGAAATTATTTAAAAAAATTGTATCTTGTTAAGATTTTATAAATATAAAACTAACATATTAATTCGAGCAATTATAATACTACGACAAATGTGCTAAATCCAATACACAATGCATTAAAAATCTTTTCTTGACATATTTGAACAACAATTATTCTGGGTTTATGCAGCATATAAATTATAAAATTAAATTAACTCACTGAATAAAGCAACTAAATTAAAATAACTTCATTAATGCAGTAAATTAAAATTAAGAATTTTTTCTTTGACATTTCGTATAAACTTGTACAGGTGAAATTGCAATATCTTATATTTATATAGGTTAAAAAATATATAGATATACAAATTTTTGAATAAGTTTAATTAGTATTTGGTGGCTCTTTTCTCCAGAAACGTCAAACATTATCTTAGGTTAGGTTTTAACATGTTATAAATGCGCGGATGGCGCAGGCGCAAAACTAAGAAAATATAAAATTAAACTAAATTGGAAAATTCTTAGTCTTAAATAGTTTTATTAGTTTAGTTTCAGTTTAGTTCCATAAACGTTGTCACAGATAACAATTGTTTCTAATTGTTTAGTTTAGTTTCACAATTCAATTTTTTAATTGAACTGTATGCGTAAACCCAGCATTAGACATAAGTATTAACTGTTTAACATTCACTGATTAGAACTAGCATATGTATAGAGATAAACTTCAAAATGTAAACAAAATTACTTTTTCTTATATTGATATTTGTTTCGTTATGGATTTATGATTCATTTTATTTGCTGGGTAATCCTACATGATTTTTTTCGCATAGGTTTTAAGCCTTCCTTCCAATCCATATGCATTCGGTGCCGGTCAGATACATCCAGATCTCTTTTAGTTGAGTAGCCGGCCATTATCAATTTTCTATTCACAGTTTAATACATTTTTAATAGTTTCTAATTAAAATTTGTAATAATTCTAATTTTGTAAAAGGCTATAATTCTTCGAGTAATAAATTTTTAATGAATTAGTACTAGCTTTTGATTGAATAATTTAAAATTTGAAACTGTGAAAGAAAAATGTGTTGAATCCATTATTTTGCTTAAAATATAAAGAGAATATTTAGTAGCAAACATGTTACATAATAAGGGTATGTTTAGTGTTTAGCAAATGGATACCGTGCAGGTAAGCAAATCAGGGAAGCCAGCGGGTCCCTTACACTCACACTCACACATGCGTCTACGCACGCACTAATTTCATCAGTGTATTATGAGCGCCGTGATTAATTTTAATACCTACATCCTCTCTCGTCAATTAATTAACTCATTATTCATGGTAAGAATAGATGGCTATGCATCTGACACATTTTCTTTCACACACATCAGGTCCCTAAGCTACACGCCTCCGCCGCTAGAGCGACCGAGCGAAATCATTCCAAATAAAACTGTTCAGCGCACTTTAGCCGATAATGAAGCGTTGCCAGATAAACTCGACCGTGCAATGGAATTTGTAATTTGCGGAAATGTGCATCTGATATTTTTTAATCTAAAATGTGAAATAAATTTTTATGCGCAGACATATTGATTTTATTTCAAAGGCTGTCAACAGCACTAACAAAAAAAAACAATAGACTTTTAATATAATACAGTTTAAATTAATTCTAGAATAATTCATGATCAATGGACGGTCTTAGATAACGTCATAAATATTTTCAATTGCTACCTGGTGCAAAATACTAATCCCCTATTCCTTATTAATAATGAATTATTATTATCCAATAACATAGAATGAAATTTCTATGATGAATACAATACAGTCTCATTCTCAGTGTGTAATATTACCTTAGGTATTTCATAAACCTTCGCCACATTAAGGGAACTAAATGTTATTCTGTAGCGGTTTCAAATATTCTTTCGGAAATACTACAGCAAGAAATTTATTTTATTTCTCTTTATTCACATACTTGTTAACTTACTACTTAATACAATTATTGATTTTATTTGTACCTTGTATTTAAAATTTGAAGAAGTTATTTAATTTACATGTAGGCTCACTATTAATAGTTACGGTAATCATTCTTGAAAATACGTACGGATTGTGTTCTGTAAATTAGGTTACGTTAGGATAGACAAAATTAGTTTGGTTTATCAATATCGTAAAATTGTAATCAAAATAAACAGCTAACATGCACCTAATTAATTGAAAATGATGTTGTATGATGAATCTAGGCATGCATACTATAAACCAAATATGGCCAAGAGCTCGATCACAAAGCAATTCTTACTCGATTGTAAAACAATTTTTGGTAAATTGTTAAACTACTTTTTGTCGATCGCGAATCTTTGTAAATTCCAATTTTTATTGAAACAGACACTCTCTCCTCGTGTTTAATTTTTAAATTTCGCGAATTTGACGGTAGCTCACGGTTATTGTTATCGATCCCAACAAAGTTGACCAACCATGCTACAAATGTTGTAGTATCAAAAATGCCGAATTTTAAATACATATAGTTGTACTGTTATGTCTCACTAATTAGAATTAGTTATACAAAATTTTTAAGTCCATGTGGCACACCAGATAAACACCCTCAACGTTGTATATTGTAAGTATATCGACAATATCAAATTTTGCGTATAGAAGCAAAATGGGATACCCAGATGTAAATATACAAAAAAAATTAACAAGACATCAATTAAAGAATAATTCTTGTTTATATAATTTACCAGAATTAAATTATACTTAAACAGAATAAGTCGTTTACGAAATTGATTTCAAATTTTTCTTGTTGATTTTTGTATTAACTGTTAATTAATTATTTTCTAATCATGGCGCAAAATAAAAAAGAGTAATTAAGTACCCAACAAGGAAAATAATTCCTCAATAAATTACTGCAAATAATCGTTTAATAAAATTTACAAGCACGTGTCGAAAATTAAATAATTAGCTGTGTGATACCGTATATTCATAAAGATAATTAATTTCAATATATTATACAAACGTAAATCATTTAAAATTAAATTATCACGGAATAATATTCGAGTACACATATTTTAAAACCGGGAAATGTTATAGAACTTTTGAATTTGCAATGTTATTAAACACCAGGATATTTCACAGTTTTAAAAGTATACATTATAATCTTCAGTCTCCATGTAAGATTAACTGATATTTTGATAGGTATATACGAGGAGAGTTCACATATAGACCGGAATTTGGCTGTAATTTTTTATTAAACTACAATAAGTATATGATTTTTACACTATTTCTCCACATATTCACACTCTAACTGTATGCACTTTTGCCATCGTTCTGGGAGTTTCATAATGCCACTTTCATAGAATATTTTTGGCTGGACGCGTAGCCACTCATGCCCAAACTCGGCAGCATCACTAGCGTCTTGAAATTTTGACCCACCAGTGTCTATTTCAGCTATCCAAAAAGATGATAATCACATGGTGATAAATCCGGACTATATGCTGAATGTGGAAGAACCTCCCAATATATTTTTACCTCTCGCTAAGAGAGGTATTGCATTCATGCTAAAAATCGCATATCCAGATTTTATTGAATAAGCACGTTTTAAGGTCCCTACACACTAAGAAATTCCGTGTTAAATTTAACACTAAAAGTGGTCTATATAGGTCCACCAGCTGTAGTGTAGAATTTACCACTTCGACATTTGGTAATAAACAACACCGAGATATGAGTTAATAATTAACACTATATATTTCGTAGATACTACTACACCGTGTAGTTTTTTAACACTTAAATGAGTTATTTTAACCAAATTACTGCGGTTATTAGTACACAGTGTAGTGTCATTTTTAACTTAGTTTAGAGAAAAAATATACCTATTTGTGGTGTACATTTTCATCAAACTAGTGTTTATTTTCATAAGTAAATGTGGTTATTAGTGCACTTAATAGAGGGTTTCTATTACTAATTTTAGTGTATAAATATATCTATTTGTAGTGTATATTTTCATCAATTTCGTGTTGATATACACTGATTACGGTGTACAATAGTACTCATTTTTTTATTTTTGTAATATGTGTAAATGTTATACACGATATCGAGTGAATGGGTAGGTATGATATATAAAAAATGCGAACTTCCATGAAAAAAATTTATTGTACATAAAAAACAATACATTTCATATAAACACCTCTTAGTATTACTTAATTAATCTATTATTACATTATATACATGCAGATACTATTGTTAAGGTTCATTCACAAATCAAAATTATATTTTTATGTTTTAGTTTAAAATTTTAAGCAAATGCAATATGGGAGAGTTGTTATTAGCAGTAGTTAAGCAATGTTCCTATTTTTCTCGTGTGAGAAGGTAACTTGTGTTTTTTTGCGTCAATTTGACTTAAGATGTGACATGTGCTTAAAACTAAAACATAAAACTAATTTCGATTTGTGAATGAACCCTTACACTTTATAAAAATTATGTTATACAAAAATGTGTTTTGGAATTATGAAATTTCCATCCGCAATCTTACTATACACAGGGACACCCACTTAGTGATCAATCCTATTTTAAATTTAAATAGCACTGGTCTATTTTTTTGTCCACTTTCTTCCACTTCCATTATTTAACTTTGTAGAATTCTAGCAACAACTGAAAGAGATAGTTTTTAAGTCTCTGCAGGTAAAAACTTGCGCGATCGGGATGTAGCGTACTTTAATATTGCCAATGCGTAAGCGCAACGTCGAACGAGTATCTATACTAACGACCACGACAAAGTATGCGAAAAAAAGAAACTGTTGTATAGATTTACACTTACTATTGTATAGAAATACACCAAGTAGTGTATTTTTTTTTTACAAAAGTAGTGTACTTTTTACACCAACGTCTTAAACATACACCAAGTAGTGTACTTTGTACACCGATATTTTAGATATTCACATAATAGTGTACTTTTTACACTGATTTTTTAGATATACACAAAGTAGTGTACTTTCTACACTGATTTTTTAGATATACACAAAGTAGTGTCCTTTCTACACATTCAGTTTTAAAATTACACCAGGCAGTTCAGTTTTTAGAAATACACTAGACAGTGTATTTTTAACAAATATAATGTAGTAAATTGTACAAAAATTAGTTTAAATAACAAGCAACACCAAATTAAGCAATTTTTACCCACAAGTGTGTTTAAAACTAGTCTTAATAAATATAATACACCTTACAGTGTTAATTTGTTATGTCTCAGAAAATTTTACACAGATATAAAATTACCAACTTCATCTTTTTACACTAACTTTTATAATACCAATTTTAGTGTCGAATTCTACACGAAACAAGTTTACCACGTTATATTTCAAGTTTACACGGCTCAAATTTCTAAGTGTGTACAATCCGATTTTAACATTTTTACGATGATGTCTGTGTGTGTGTGTGTGTGTGTGTGTGTGTGGATGTGTGTGTGTGTGTGTGTATGTGTGTGTGTGGGATGTTGGAAGGACGGTTACTCAAAAACTATAAGACTTAAAATTTGTTTAACAACGTATTTCCCAATCGGACATTCATGGGAAGATCTGAAAAGGTTTTGGTAATAATTGGACAACCGGAAGTAGAAGATTCTTGAAAAAAAATCTTCTAAATATTATTTTTTGAAAATTTTTCGTGGTAATATTAAAGAAAATTAAATTCTCTATCTGATACATTTAAATATTTTATTATATATTCCATAGATTTAGAGATAAAAGAAGTATAATATATAAAATAATCTGTTGTAATAAATTTGACAGCCGAAAGAATGCCATGAAAAATAGTTGATAATTTAAATTATTTGTAACTGACAGATAAATGTCAGTATCAGAAATAATGAGTAATGAATTAAAAATGTACTTGGAGAATCCCTTAGTTCTTGATCTGTGACTATTATGGAGATGACAAGTCTAGGTTGAAGGACTTAAATTTGTTTCAAACATTATGGGACAATGTACACCAGTACTATAGACTAGAGTAACTTTGAATTGCGAAAAAGCTATCAAATTCTTCTCAAGTAAGTTGTAAATATTGACAAAATTACACATCGATATAAGAATAATCGGAGTGCAATCTATCCGTCACTTTATTAAAGGGAATTAGTGTTATTTAGATATAACATGTATGAAAAAATAAAATGTAAAAGAAGATATGTAAGAATAGATGCACAATCCATATATACATTTTAGACCGCCCAAAATTAATGTTTTTACTAGAAGAATATGAAGAGAAAGTAAACAACGTTGTTCGAATTGAAAATTGCTGTTACCAGCCTAATATTTATATATGGTAAACTCTACTT
Organism: Harpalus rufipes; assembly: GCA_951394225.1. Classification (NCBI taxonomy): domain Eukaryota; kingdom Metazoa; phylum Arthropoda; class Insecta; order Coleoptera; family Carabidae; genus Harpalus; species Harpalus rufipes. The sequence continues at coordinate 72,648,815 of OX596274.1, forward strand.
TGTAATTTATTGTAACATAATTTATGGTAAAATATCTTCATGTTGAGACATGCTATTATTGAATAATAAAGAAGTTTATACGTCATAGATTTATATGAATATATTATTTGTATTTACAAAAATATTCTTTGCTTTATGCATACAGCCAGGTAAAATATACGGCGAGAGGTTATGTGCTGGCCACATCAGATTTTTTCTAGTACATTTGTAGTCAATAGGGCAGAATGCGGGCGAGCGTTATCGTGCAACAGAATGACACTCTTTTTTGAACGAAATGCAGGCTTCACTTTTTGAGTACGCAAGTCAGAATAATAAAGGGCATTCACGGTACGTCGTTCTCACAAAAAATCGGTCAAAAGAACAGCCTCACTGTCCCAAAAGACGGTGGTCATTACTTTACCGGCTGAACACACATCCTTGGCTTTTTTCGGTTTAGAGGAGTTTGGATGGCGCCACTCTAGACTTGCTCGTTTTGATTCTGGCGTAAAATGGTGCACTCAGGTTTCGTCGCAGAGGTGAGTAAGGAATTTAAAAATGCATCACCTTCATCTTCGTATAGCCTGAGCTCAATACAGACTTCAACACGTTGATATTTTTGTTCCGTAGTCAGCAACCTGAGTACCCATCTTGCGCAAACTTTTCGGTAATACAGAGTTATGTTTGATTTCCTTGACGCTACCAACACTAATGTGACTGTTTATGAAAGGTCAACGACAGAAATTCCTCTATTGGCAAGAATAAGGTCGTTCATCTGGTCAATGTTGATTTGTGTTGTCGAAGTTTTCGGACGTCTCGCGTGCATCAAATTTTCGACCGTTGTGCGGCCCTCCTTAAACTTCTTACACCATTAAAACACCTGGGTTTTTGATAAGGTGGATTCCCGATACTGTGCTTGAAGTCTGCAAAATATCACTTGGTTTGACACCCTCATTCACAAGAAATCTAATTATTATGCGTTGCGCAAAGGAAATATGAACTGCCTGCTCTGTCATTTTGAAAATTACTAATTAAAAACAATTGAAGTGACGACGACATTACGTACGCCTTCTAGATACCCCATTGCAAGAATGTTAAGAAGGAATTCTGAGAATAAAATTCCGAGTCATACCTGAATTCTCAACTTATTTCTCTACTCACATTATTAAAAGGAATAAGAATATATTTTTTGGGAGGTAGTGTTTCAAATTTTTGTAATTAAATATACAGCCTTATTTTTCTTTACATTCATATTTATAAGGAGCTTCTTCAGGTTCGCCATTATCCCATGACACAATTGAAAAAATATTTCCTCATTAGGAGGTCATTGTAGCGGTGATTTTTTTTTGGAAAAATTCTTTGCGATTGGAATCAGCAGAATCCATTGGCGGCGCTGCATCTAGCATGGCGCCTAGGAACTATCAGATTATTTGTTTTGACTCAGCCCTTTGTTACATAAAAAAGTTAACAATTTTTGAGTTTGTTCAGTCGAATCATTCATCAAGAAACTTAGATGATGGGCAATAAGTCAAAAATTCGGAATTAATTACCGTCAACCGGGGCAAATTTGGATTGCAGGTTTAATCAGGGCAAAAATAATGTAAATTAAGATATGCCGTTTTGTGCATAATATGAAAAAAAAAAGTTATACAGATGACATTTCGTATGTGATTGTGTGCGTCGATATACGTAGGGAAGTGTAATTTGTTAAAAAAAAATTAAACATAACCATAACTGGAAAGATGTGTGCGCATTAAATATTTTAAAGTTATTTTATGCTGGTTGTTCAGTTACAAATATTTTGTATATAAGCTATGTTAAAGTACCTACTTATTTTAATAACAAATTTATTACGGATTTTTAACCATTCTAACGCAAATTATAAGGCGAAGTGGGATGATTCATCAGTACAAAAAGAAAGCTGGTGGTCACTCATAAAAAAAATATGCAATAAGTATTTTACACATTGCGTCAATATAAAAATGGACAAATTGCGTTACGTGAAGCAAATGAAATATGTAACATTTCAAAATCGACTCTATAGCGACATGCTAAACGAATTCAAATCGATGGACAAACGGCTTTAACCTACCAAAAAACGATCAAAAATATGCTAATTCGCCCCGGTTGACCGTAATACTTGCGAAATGCAGGTTGTTTTAATAATTGTTTCACATTCGTATATTTTGCACAATATTAAGACGGACAAATACCTAATAGTAAAATCAATGAAAATTCAAATTTTATTTATCAATACTGTCAATAATTGTATTAAAAGTACTTATTTATCACCTTACAATTTTGTAATATATGTATATTTTCCAGATTCAATCGAACAACTTTTTTCCTTGTCAAAATATGGAAATTGTCTTGAATTTATATACACTCTTTTAAAATGTACACTACTTTTTAATGTACATTATTTTCATTTTATTTAAATCGCTTATTTTTTTCTATATTCAAATGAAATTATGATATCAAAACATAAGAACTTTTTTTTCTGTTAAAAGAAAGGATGGTTTGCGATGTTTACGTATTTGACAGGTCCTACTAGCCGCCTTTATCATAATTCTGCCCTCCGAAGTTGATATTGCACTAGTAATTGACACTTTTAGTTTAATTTACAATAAAGAAATAAATATGCTCGTTTTTAACTTTCGTCACCAGTTAAGGAAGGTATTGTCTTTGGTAAAAAAATCGATAGTGAGTTTCTAATGAATAAGCATGTTTTGGGGTCCATAGAATACGAATTTACTATGATGTCTGTATATGTGTGTGTGTGTGAGAGAGCGCGCGTCTGTCTCTCTGTGTGTGTGTGTGTGTGTGTGTGTGTGTGTGTGTGTGGTATGTGTGTATGTATGTCGATCGTTTCGGATTGCATAACTCCAATACCACGATTCTAAAAATTATATATTTTTTTCCGTATTGGATTTCTGTTTGGATCCATATGCATATATGATTAGATTGTGGTTATAAGTGGTTCACCGGAAGTACCGTTATCGAGTGAGAGAAGTTTCTAGAAAGATACAAGAGAGACGATTACATTGGTTTGAACATGTCATGAGGAGTGATGGAGAATATATTGGATGAAGAATGAATGGCTTAGTAGTAGAAGGTTTATGAAACAGAGGAAGACCAAAGATAAAATGGAAAAACTGTATTGCGGAAGACTTGAGAGAGAAGGAGCTGAATGAGGACGACACGCAAAAAAGAAATGTGTGGAATAAGATAAGAAAATAAAAAATAGCGATCCCGAGCGAATGGGAATAACTAAAGAAGATGTCAGTGTCAAGTGCAATTTTTATAATTTGTTTATGAAATAATTTTACTGGAAATATACGATATTTAGAAAATTTATATACATAATACACAGGGTTGACGGAATGTAATGTGCTGGCCACATCATATTTTCAATATTGCTTTTGCTGTTAATACACTGGTATAACCATCTGTGTTGAAAATGTGTAACATTACACATTGGTTAATGCCAAAACCATCATATTATACAAAAGTAGAGTTTCATTGAACAGTGGCAGTTTTTTTTGCATCCAGCTAACTGAATTGTTGTATAAATCCTTAAGAAGATAAGTTTATAAATATGGTGTAATAAATCGTTAATAGTATCTTTTTTAAAATTTCACTGCATATAATGGATTATATAAATTATTATTAGTGATTTTAGGCTATGTTGCAGACTTATGTGGAATATCAATACTGATACACTTTTTTTTGGATTTTTTTATTACTTGACACCCACTGCCAACAGCTAATACAAGGCATATTTTTAAAAATATTATAGTATGTATTTACATTATTTGATTTCCCATAAATGTGAAACATGAACTAAACTGTACGCATACGACTGTGATAACTAAATGAAATGTGAATTCCACAGCCTCTAATGTATGAACCATATACGTAAGTTTTTTTGGAAAATATTAGATATATGACATATTTTATAAGGTGTCTACTACTGGTTCATTTATGTCAACTACTAAAAATTATAAAACTGCTAAAAGTCAACTACTACTGCATTTTATTTTCTCATTTTAATAGTTTTTATTTTATAAACTAATTATTTTATATTAATTTCTACATGCATATTACTTCCTAAGATATCAATTGAATGCGAATAATTGCCTGTTTCTTTGCTAAACAATAAATCATTTAAACAACAATATTACATTTTTATTTCTTAAATTGTGCTTTTACCTTAACTGAAGTTATCTTTAGTCTTATTGATTATGTATTCCAAATTTATTTTAAAAACTAAACCTTACTTTTGAATTGTTATAGATTTGATACGTATTATAATTCAGGAAGTATTTAAACTACTCATTTAAAGTAGCTTTGTATCTAGTGACCTATGCATTTTTTTCAGAAAATCAAATATACCTCACAAATTAATTCCCTTTCTATTGGGACAACTTTTTTCTAATTTAATATACATCGTACGTCACATAGTTTTCGAGATTCCAACGTTATACACGTGTTATGTTTCTTATTGTAATTACGGGATCTAATTATATGTGTTATTAATTACTTGGTTAAACTAAATGTATATTTTATTTACAATTTGTTGAAACGGTACACCTTTAATATTTAGTTGTAACAGGTTAAGGAATAAACAAAATGTATCTAGAATCATTCATAAAAATATACAAAACTATGCTTGATTGTAAAATGTCGTCTTTGGTGAGTACAAGTACGTACAACGTGTGCCAAGTTACTGAGCCCTGAAGTATCTTAAGTGCTTAAACAAAATGAAATGAATATTTTTTTGGTTATTACCAAAAATTAATTGAAGTATGTAAATACACAAGAACACGATATTTGGAACCCCAATATAAAGCTATCTTCCAAGTGAAAATTTGAATACGTTTTGGTGGCTCTACAAATAAAGAAATTTATCCGGTATACGAGGGCTGTTTGACTTATCATTTTTCAATTTTCCGCACAGTAACTTTAAATACAACACTGCTCCTATCAACTGCCATCTATTAGTAGGCTACTGAAAAATTTTGAACAAGCTGCGTCATTTAGTTTATGTTTGACAGCTATTTATATTAGACAACTTCGTTAATTTCTTTGAAAATGGAAATAAGTGAATTTCGTGTTTTGATTAAGCATTATTTTTTGCGTAAAAAAACCATCACCGAAACCAAGGAAAAGCTTGATAAGTACTACGGGGACTCTGCTCCATCAATTTCAATGGTTAAGAAGTGGTTTACTGAGTTCCGTTGTGGTCGTACCAGCACAAGTGAAGCCGAACGTTCATGTCGCCCAAAAGATAGTAGATAAAATTCATGGAATGATATTGGACGATCGGAGAATGAAAGTGCGTGAGGTGGCTGAGGCTGTAGGCATCTCAACTGAACGGGTGCATCACGTTTTGCATGAATATTTGGACATGAGAAAGGTATCCGCGCGCTGGTTGCCGCGATTACTGACACTCGGCCATAAGCGCAACCGTGTGACCATTTCAAAGGAGTGTTTGGCGATGTTCAGCCGCAATCCGAAAGAGTTTTTGCGTCCTTTCATTACCGTAGACGAAACTTGGATCCATCACACCACACAAGAGACCAAGGAACAATCAAAATAGTGGGTTTCTTCGGGTGAACGTGCACCAAAGAAGGCCAAGGTGGGTCTTTAGGCCAAGAAGGTTATGGCCACAGTTTTTTGGGATGCACGCGGTGTCGTTCACATCGATTACCTTGAAAAGGGTAAAACGATCACCGGCGATTATTATTCCGAGCTTTTGGACCAATTTGATATTGATTTGAAGTAGAAACGTACGCATTTACCGAAGAAAAAAGTACTGTCCCATCAAGACAATGCACGGGTGCACACGTGTGTAGTCGCCATGGGAAAAATTCATAAATTGAGCTACGAACTGCTACCCCATCCAGCATATTCTCCAGATTTAGCTCCCTGCGACTATTTCCTGTTTCCAAACCTGATGAGGTCATCACTGAAATAAACGCCTACTTTGAGAGCCTTGAGAAAAGCTATTTTTTGGAAGGAATAAAAAAATTGGAAAAACGTTGGACTACATGTATCGAGAGCTAAAAGGAGATTATGTAGAGAAATAAAACGCTTATTTGTTGAAAAAAATATTTTTTATTCAAAAAGTCACGGACTTATCAAACAGCCCTCGTATTTATAGTACTTTAATTTTTCGCTGAAATACATACATTTAAAAAGTACACAAGCAAATGCATACTAGCCATTATCCCTGAACGTACTTTACTCGTAGTTGAGAATGTATATTAAAAATTGGCGGATTTTTTTTTAATGTTGATTCGTTATAAGTACATTAACAGGAGGAGTTAATATAGATTCCATAACGAGCTTTACTTTTATTGGACAAACACTATCAAATTAGTTCCGCACTGAATTCAGTCGGTAACACATGAAAGCGTTGCGTTGCGTAAGGCAATAAAACGAATATTAATCTATTATTTTTTCTATTGATTGGTAAGTTAAATAACGTAATTGTTAAAATAATGGGTAGTGGGTTCTTATTCTGTACCCCAGTTTTCTCAACATTAGATGCATCAATGTGATGTAGATTAGAATACTCGAAATCTCAATCATACTGTATAGTTATAAAACCAACGTTTCGGTAGGTATAGATACACTTATACCTTCTTCTGGGTCTACTGTATATGACCGAAAATCGGTAAATCCTAGGACTGACCAATATCATGTGGTAAATTTACGAACTCGGTCCGAGTTTGTGAAGCATGAATTTTGTGTGTTAGGTTAGGTTATTGTTGTTATATTTAGCTAAATATAACAATAACCTAACACATAAAAGTCATGTTTGGAAATTTCGAGCCGATTTCGTAGATTTAACTCCGAAATTATATTAATTATACAATTGTTCGTACATTTACCGACTTTAGGGCTTTTGCAGAAACATATGCACTAAATGGAAGAAGGTATAAATGTATATAGAAACGTCGGTTCTGTAAGAAGTATCCTGTATGACTAAGATTACGAGTATTTGTTAAAATAGAATTGAATTATTTAGAATATAAAAAGAAAATTGAATAACCGATTACTTGATTGGCATAACGAGAGATAACATTATAGAAAATATGTTTTGTAATAAAGGATTTCTGACATTTAAAATCGCTTCACGAAAGTTTTCTTCCTCATCTTAGTCAATAAATGTTATCAACTTACGGTCAACTTCATTTCTAAGGGCAACGTTATAAGTAAATAAACCTGGATAAATTTAGAACTATTGTTTTAAGGTTTTATATTTAGTAGTCCAAAACGAATAAAACTTAATACGTATTCGATTCCATTATTTTGCTTGCGAGTTTGCAAAATATATCTGCATATTTGTTTTTATTGTCAATACTAAAAATATATACAGACATATTATTCCAGGAACAAATTAACATAAAAAGTAATATTTGTTCCATATTTCAATGTTTACACAGATAAATTTCAAGTAACAGAAAAACGAGTGCAAGCTTTATTTTATACGCGCCATACATAGATTAACATCTATAAATACTATATACTCGTATAGTGTGTCTTATATTCAACTGTCATTGTGATACCAACTAAAATTACAAAATCTACGATTTTGGTTAAATTGAACATCTTATGCATTTTAGCGATACTAGAAAAAAAATATCTGTTGTGGCCAGCACAATACCTCTCGCCATTCCCTATGCATTTTTGCGATACTAGAAAAAAAATCTGATGTGGCCAGCACATAACCTCTCGCCGTATATTTTACCTGGCTGTATGCATAAAGCAAAGAATATTTTTATAAATACAAATAATATATTCATATAAATCTATGACGTATAAACTTCTTTATTATTCAATAATAGCATGTCTCAACATGAAGATATTTTACCATAAATTATGTTACAATAAATTACAAAGTAGAGTTTACCATATATAAATATTAGGCTGGTAACTGCAATTTTCAATTCGAACAACGTTGTTTACTTTCTCTTCATATTCTTCTAGTAAAAACATTAATTTTGGGCGGTCTAAAATGTATATATGGATTGTGCATCTATTCTTACATATCTTCTTTTACATTTTATTTTTTCATACATGTTATATCTAAATAACACTAATTCCCTTTAATAAAGTGACGGATAGATTTCACTCCGATTATTCTTATATCGATGTGTAATTTTGTCAATATTTACAACTTACTTGAGAAGAATTTGATAGCTTTTTCGCAATTCAAAGTTACTCTAGTCTATAGTACTGGTGTACATTGTCCCATAATGTTTGAAACAAATTTAAGTCCTTCAACCTAGACTTGTCATCTCCATAATAGTCACAGATCAAGAACTAAGGGATTCTCCAAGTACATTTTTAATTCATTACTCATTATTTCTGACACTGACATTTATCTGTCAGTTACAAATAATTTAAATTATCAACTATTTTTCATGGCATTCTTTCGGCTGTCAAATTTATTACAACAGATTATTTTATATATTATACTTCTTTTATCTCTAAATCTATGGAATATATAATAAAATATTTAAATGTATCAGATAGAGAATTTAATTTTCTTTAATATTACCACGAAAAATTTTCAAAAAATAATATTTAGAAGATTTTTTTTCAAGAATCTTCTACTTCCGGTTGTCCAATTATTACCAAAACCTTTTCAGATCTTCCCATGAATGTCCGATTGGGAAATACGTTGTTAAACAAATTTTAAGTCTTATAGTTTTTGAGTAACCGTCCTTCCAACATCCCACACACACACATCCACACACACACACACACACACACACACACACACACACACACACACACACACACACAGACATCATCGTAAAAATGTTAAAATCGGATTGTAGGGACCTTAAAACGTGCTTATTCAATAAAATCTGGATATGCGATTTTTAGCATGAATCCAATACCTCTCTTAGCGAGAGGTAAAAAATCAGTTGTGGCCAGCACAATACTTCTCGCCATTTCCATTTTGTTATATAAATATATAGTAAAATTAAATCTTATGAAATTCCATATTCTTCACTTTTTCAAGAAGAGCTGACTAGTTTTGATAATAGACAGAAATATTTGTACAAATATGCATAAAGTAAAATGGAATTGTAAGACAACGTACTGACTACATCAGATTTTTTATTCAGTGTATTTTGTGTGAGCAATTAAATATTTACTGTGTACATATACGGATTGTTAGAAGCTGTAACGGGCATAGAGGTGGGTGAGTGTATTGTCGATCTGGCGCCTTTTACGATGCTACGGCTATTCGATGGGAGTGATTGTACACACGACACGTACTCATAAACTAGAAAATATTAAGTTTATGAATGTTAATTTATGAACATAGTACCTATAGTGTCGAAAGAAGAATAAAAAAATAGAAGAGTTTAAATGTGGTGATATGTTGTGTTAGTAGCATGGCAACGGCACCTCTTTTCGCGGGTAGTTATTATTAACCGTAGACGTGGAAACCGCCGCTTGCCGCCGGTTGGCGTTGGCGCTCGCGAGCCGAACACCTCATCAGTCAGAGTCATTACGAACACCGAGATAATTAATTACATTTACTCTCTCTCCCACCTTCCGAGAATTGCATAACATTAATTTTGTGCGCCCCGCACTCGTCCCCACGCCCCGCCAGCCGGCGCTGTTCCATCAGCGCACTACCCTTTACAATTCCCATTTCTCATTATGACTCCTCTATATAACACAGAAATTACTGCATTTCAAAGAATGATATAAATTATTGGCTTAATTGCCTAGATACTTAGCCCATGTGAGCATTAATTATAACTTTTGAAATGAGTAATGTATTGTAATTACGCGGGCGCAATCTTGATTTGTTTCAAAAATAAAATGACACGTTTGGCATTTACTATAAATGGCGCCGTATATTACGCTCCGAGTTCGTATTCGCAGATTCGCACTGAGCGCTCGTTTCGTTCGCGTAACCGCGTAGGAAATTGTAAAATTACCAACCTACAACCGACAACAGCGCCTCAAATATTTTAATCTCGAATAGAAATTTACGTAAGCGCCCGGGCTTCATAAGGGACGAAACGAAGGGTGCCTTCATGCAAGCATCAATGTTAATTAATGTATGTATTGATTATTACGCTTAACGCATGAATAAGAAAACGCTTTTAATCTTGTATCTTGTTACCTATGCTACAAGTACATACAAGAACCAAGAATGCGTTCTAATGAAATATATCTTTTCTACTTCAATTTACAACTTCAATCTTTCTTACCTCATACTATAATAATATGCGACTTACCAGAACTGGTCAAATGTTCCTCGACAAAAAAAAAAACAACATAAATATTACCCATTGCTGGGTGTGCCAATCTACTTTTATATACAGAAATTGGTAATAATATGTATATATACCGTGCGTGCGTTTAGCAGGCGTCACCACATATATGGGCTATAATAACTTAAGAAACACAAGTTTTCAAAACCACAGTCTGTAAAAATTTAAGGCATTATTATTTATAATAAAAAAAAGTTAAAAATTAATATATAATAAATATATCATCACGGCATTTTACCCATCTGTTTTGTACAAAGATATCGGTAATGATGTACGGGCGCTTACCAGGCTTCACCTCACGGGCACTCATTGCTGACGTGGAGGGTGCACCACAGGTTTCAATTTTGTGCCATTAAAATTTGAAGTTATTTTAGGCGCTGGTCGGGATCGAACCCGGGTCCTCAGATTTGCGAACAGTATTGCACAATAAAACCCAAGATATCTGAATAAATCAAAAAAGCCCAATAAAAACCCTAACTTGACCGGTTCTTTTTTAACCTAATTACGTTATAATATCTAAAAAGTACAGTACACACTCTTACCGCTTAACCCAGACTGGCCAATAATTTCTACGGTTGAAAATCCGCGAGATTTATTGATTTTCAAGGACGAAATTTAATTTTTTCCGTTATATAATTTCTTTTATGATTTATTTCGCAAAAAAAATAGAAAAAAATCTGAGCCATTCGAATATGTTGATGGTTAAATTAGATAAAAACATGAACAAAAAATCTGTTGTGGCCAGCACAATACCTCTCGCCACTTCCGTTTTTGCTTACATAAGTATAGGGCGCGAGCAGTCATGTGACTTTGTTGGCCTTGACAAGCAGATATGGGAGTTCTGTCAAAATGACAATTAGTAATTATGTACATAGATGTCAAATGTCACAGAATTTTTCATCAAAAATTTCAAGATTTTCTAAATTCACATAGTTAGTCATACTTGATCTAGACAAGCAGATATGGAGGCCCTTGTCAAAATGACAGTTTTTACAGTAATTATTTACATAAATGTCAAATGTCGTAATTTTTCACATGGTTATTTTGTCACCAGGCATATGGAATTTACTTGTCGAGGAAAATAAACCACATGGAATTGGAATATCATGAAATTTTGGATGGACAATTGACATTTGACATATATGTACATAATTACTAGCTGTCATTCTAACTCGGGCCCTTATTTGCTTGTCAAGTCCAACAAAGTCACATGACTGGTCGCGCCCTATAAATTTCTCATGTATTTTCTTTATGTTTAGATTATTTTTATAATTTAAAATTTATTTTTTGGGGAAGTTTTCTCCTATACTTCTAAATGTTCGAATATCTTCCAATTTCTTGACGGGATTTCTGATGGGTATATGTATATAGCTATAATTTTAAATATTTAATTGTTATTATTGTTATACCACAAGAAATAGTAAACTTACCAATATCTCAGAATTTTTTTTTAATAATGTCAGTTAATTTTGACGTTTCACGGTTATGTTGCCAAAACAAATATCTAAGATTTATTTCAGCTAATAAAACCATATTCGTACTATGGCAAATTCTGAATCGGTTCTTATCCACTGTCATGTGTTCAGTTAAAATAGACTTAAGTTCAAGTTTTAGAATTGAGCTGCCAAACGGGTTTATGAATTACTGTTGGTTTTTGACAATGACATTTTTCTGTCATCTGATGGTTACTATAGAGTTGTTTAGGCTCTGAAATTTATTACAACAGATTATTTCATATTATTATTTAATGTATCTCCAAACCTATAGGAGATATAATAAATATTTAAAATGTATCGAATAGAGAATTTTACGTTCTTTAATACTAATAATAAAAAAATTCAAAAAAATAATATTTAGAATTTTTTTTTTAAGATACTACTACTTCCGGTTTTCCAATTGGTACTAAAACCTATTCAACTCTTCCCATTAATGTTAGATTGAGGAATCCGTAGTCAAAAAGGTCTTTAGTAGCGAGAGGTAAAAAAAACTTAACAACGTAGGTATCAATCAAAAATTCTTTCATTAAGACAAAATATACAGGGTGTATCACGGAAAGTAAAACAGGCGTTAAACATGGGAAATAAGTTTTTCCGTGCGCATTGCTCCCCTAATTATTTTATACAAAAAGTTTCAAATGGATGTTATAAAGCAAAAATTTCTACATCCGAATAAATAAAAAAAATCATTTCGGCTATCCCGTAATTGTAGAAATAAAATTTTAAAATTCACGGAATTACAATTTAATAGTATTATCCATGGAATTTAAAACAAGAGACGAACTAAAGCGTAACGTTTTATTACGACAGTGTCAGAATAATGATTGTCAAAATAAATACTAATAACACGACGCGAAGTGGAGTGGTGCAGACCTTCAAACATATGTCAATAATGTCGATTTGTTTCTCCATTCGTCATTGCCAAGTTAACTAATTCACTTTCAACACTAGTGTTAAAACTAACAATAATATGTCACTTTTTAACACAGACGTGTCATTTTTAATCCTAGAAACAATCATTACTAGGACTACTTTTAATAGATTAGTTGAAAAAAAGTACTTCTACAAAGACATTTTATAAGACAACGCAAAATAAATTGGAACGCTTCACTTTGAGAGAACATTTAAACACAATTCCATGAATTGCAAAGATATGCGTATTAAACTGTCAATGTAATTTGCTACAATCAACTGCTTTCTGAAGTGCGGCGCGATGGCAATCAGAAACGAAATTAAACTAATAAGAAATCATTACACCTTATTAAATTTGAGACGCATTTACTGCAAATTATCTTCCGTTCTTATGGCTTCGAGTAAATGCGAGAGATGTTACGTCGAAAGCATATACCAGCAGTTTTTTTAATTTATTGCGATTAAAATATGTACTTGTATACCGATTAAAATATGTATACTGGCTTGCAAAAAAAATCGCGTACACCTAGTTTTTGCTGTATTGAGTTGGTCTTGACTTTTAACGTGTCAATGTCACTAGTGTCAGTTAAGATGCCAAAGTTAACAGAAAACGAGAAATACATATTTGGTTGTTCTTTAATTTTTCTGGAATATATGTAATTTAATAATAACTTTAAACACAATGAAGAACTTGCTCTGTAAGAGATAAAATAGGCATATGATAGTGACAATGGTGACAACTCCATTGACAGTTGATTAAAAAATCGTATTTACATAGCTAAAAAATCTGATGTGGCCAGCACAATACCTTCCGTCAAACCTGTGTATTATGTACAAAATCCATACATAAATTTTCTTGCAAAAGATTCTAAATTTTTGGTATTATGTGATTCCCTTTCTCGGCAACTGAATTCCATACTCCTGATAACAAATAAACCACATGAAATAAGAAAATTATGAAATTTTGAATGAAAAATTATAACGGAAGGAAGAAAAATTACTGGAGTTCAGTCAATAAATTTATTTATTTTCCGCCTCTACCGGTTTCGACACCTCATGTGTCTTCTTCAGGAGCTACAATAATAATAATATAAAAAATATAAACAAATTTTGTTGTGAAAAATTTAGGACAAACATGTGTAACTTACGTGAAAATGAAGAATTTAAAAAACATGGATAAATACATAAAACAATTAATAAATAACATAATTTGCATACAATGGTCGTCAAGGTTTAAAAAAATAAATAAATAAATACATTAAAAACTCATGTAGTCGTCAGATAAAATTAGATATTTATTTATAATCCTTGAATTAACAATGGCACCCTTTAACTGAAGGATAAGTTATGACTTGTTCCGAAGGTCGTTACTTGAAATGCCGCTAGTTTTTAAGTCATGACTTAAAAAAAAAAAATTTATTGACTGAACTCCAGTAATTTTTCTTCCTTCCATCACCTTTCCAGTCAAGAAGTTTTGCAGCCAAAAATTATAACATTTGTCAGTTATGGTAATAATTAGTTGCTGTCATTTTGACACGGGTCCCCATGTCTGCTTGCCAAAGTCAGCAAAGTCATGTCACTGCACGCGCCCTATACATAAATTTTCTTGCAAAAGATCCTATATTCCTAGTAAAGTTATTTCATAAACAAACTATGCAAATTGCACTTGACACTGACATCTTCTTCTTTAGTTTTTCCCATTCGTTAGGGGGTCGCTATTTTTTATTTTCTTCTTCCACTCATTTTTGTTTTGCGTGTCGTCCTCATTCAGTTCCTTTTCTCTCAAGTCTTCTACAATACAGTCTTTTCATCTTATATTTGGTCTTCCTATGTTTCTTCCACCTTCTATTAATATATTCATCTCTCCTCATGACATGTTCAAACCAATGTAATCGTCTCTTTTATATCTAGCAACTTCTAACACTAGAGTTACTTCCCTTATTTTTTTATTGATACTGATATCTGTCAATTTCAATTACCAGAATATATTAGCAGATTCCATGGTTAAGTTAGCATAGCTGGCTGAATTATGCAATTTATGTGAAATTTATTATTTGTATTCTTCTTTAACTCTATATCTGTTGAATATCAAATATAAAATGCAATCAAATCGTATAGATAATAATATATTCTTTAAGTTATAATAACATTTAACTGAGTTTTTCAAGAAAAACTGTTAAAATCTTCAAATGAGGGTACTTCCGGTTGACCATTTATAACCAAAATCTAATCAAGTCTGCATATGGTTGTAAGGAAGAGGAATACGCAAGAATTGTAATATTTGGAATTCTAGTATTGGAGATATCGTTAACGAAACGACGGTCACACACACACACATACACACACACACACACGAACACACACACACACACGCACACACGAACACACACACACACACATATACAGACATCATCGTAAAAATAGTAAAATCGTATTGTAAAGACCCTAAAACGTGCTTATTCAATGAAAACTCACCACCGAATTTTTTGACGAAAGACAATACCTGCCTTACCTATAGGTGACGGAAGGTAAAAAAGGAAAAACTCGGTTACTTGATTTTTACGGTGTACTTGTATACCTATTTTATGTTTATTGAAAACTAAATTAATTGTAAAAATCATTATAATCATATAATTCACGATAATATTGTGTTTCTAATCAAAGGTAATAATAAAAAGGTATTGTATGGTTATTTAAAGAATAATTAAAATTTATTTATATCCAAATTCTTATTAAAATTTCAGAAAATAATGTAAAATCCTACGCAGTTTAGTTGAAATTGAGTTAGTGCACAAATAAAATAGGTATTTAAATTATAAAAAAAAAAAAACAAATAAATGCATAAATTTTGAATAACACAATACATAGTAAAGTTATATTTTAAGAAGTTGAATTTTTATATTGTATTTATTACAGAAATAAATTTCTTTTAAATTACTGAATATGATAAGAAATTATTTTCATTGCTATTTTTAATTTTGAGGCAGCTGTGAATTGCTTTAGTCAAATGAAACCAAAGAAATCATTTATGGAATAGAAAGACCCGGGATTCGAAACCAGGACTTTTACTTCGCAAATTGGCACTGTTGCTATACACGCCACCTTTATTACCTAATTTAAAAATTTGTAGCTTTTTTGTAATAGTGAATTGTAACCGTTATTGCAACTGGTACTGTTTATTCTGACATCTATTAAAATTAAGATTTATCCTGCGTTGTTTCACATACTAACATTTATTGGAACTAACATGCAGTTCAGATGAATTTGATTTATTAATATGATCCTCAAGATTACAATAATTAAAAATGACACGAACACTTTTTTTTAAATATTTGTCAACTCCAGAAAACACTATTAAAAGTACCATTATTTTATAAAATATACAAAAAAAAAAATTAATCTGTACAATTATTTTATTATGATTCATTTGAAACAAAAATTTCTCCAAACTAAAACTTGTTATTGAAATTACTATTGCTAATACGATTGCGCTTTTGTTATAATTGTGACAAATAAGACCGCAATCCCGGACATTATACAGGTTTCTCGCCAAACCATTTCCATACTTAAACCACATATTCTTTAAACAATTTTATGACAAAATTTCAAACTCCTCTTCTACAGGAGTACCAAACTCTTGAAAAGCAGTATTTATTTGGGACTTTTCGAGGAACTTGGTAGGTTAGTTGTGTTTAATTGGCATAATTTAAGTGACCCTGAAGAAACCCAACTCACCCAGCAGATTTTCTGATTGCTGGGTTAGTAGATCAAACCCGTCTACCCTCTCCTTCTAAACAGTTGCGTTCTGTATTTATTTCTTAAAACATAGATGGAGTAATTTATACAAAAGAGACATTAAGTAGTGAATTCGAATTAACCGCCAAATTTTAGAACTGTATTTATGTGGAAGTAACCAAGGTTGGTTAGAGATCAGTTCAAGATTGAACCTGAAGTTCCCAAATAAATACGGCCAAAATGACCCAAGAAATGTATAAATAAGTACTTTGTGGTTTCTAATTATTTGAAAACGGTTATACTTAAAATTATGATTTTGGTACATTTGCTGTATTATTTTTTAATTTTTTCTTTACTACAAAGTGATGGTGGTAAAAAAATAGAAAGTATACATATATCCTTACAAAGGGTTTAATGACTTTCTACCTCCCGCTACCCTTAGTAAAGAAAGGTATATGGATTGTGCTAAAAATCGCATATCGGGAATTTGGTAAATAAGCACGTTTTAAAGGTCCCTAGAATCAAATTTAGTATTTTCACGATGGTGTCTGTACGTATGTGTCTGTGTGTATGTGTGTATGTGTGTGTGTGTGTGTGTGTATGTATGTGTATGTATCTGTGTGTATGTATCTGTGTGTATGTGCGCGTGATTGTGGATCCTCCGGGCGCTCTAACTCAAGTACTATCATTCAGAAAATTTTGAAACCATGTAATTCTACCTCATTTTAATATGCAAAGAAGCTAATAGATTTTGGTGTAAATCAGATAACCGGAAATGGTGGCGTGTGTATCTGTGTGTGTATGTGCTTGTGGATCCTCTTTACGCTCGAACTTAAACACTATCATTCTGAAAAATTTGAAACCGTGTATTCTTGCTCTATTTTAAAATGGAAAGATCTCTTTAGATAATGGTGTAAATCAGGTAACCGAAAGTAGTACTTTACTTGAAGCTCAAAACAGTTTTTCTTTGAAAAATACATTTAAATTACATTTTCCGTGATTTATGTTATCATAAAAATTAAAAATTATTACATTTTCTATGGATTTGCATTAATACTTTTTCTATAAATTTTATGAATAAATTTATAAAATAATTTATTTTACAATTCCCGAAGCCTACGATTCAAAGATAAACTTATTTCCTTGGTTAAGCAGTTTAGATCTCAAATTTATGTATAACTGACAGATAAATGCCACTATCAATAAATTAATCATTTCAAATTAATAATAGTATTATTTTAAGAAGAAAATATTAAAATATGCATTTATAAAATATCTAATCAATAAATTAATTTTCATATGTTTGTATTTGAAAATAAATTGACGTCACTATTACAAAATAAAATTGAATTAATATGTATAACGGTAAGAAAAGAAAATACTGACAATACCATTATAATAATTGGAACAATAGTTATATTCTATATTATGCAAAGGAACTTATGCAGTTACCAACTTTAATAAGCATTTATCCATAAAATATATAGAAACAGTATTAATGCAAACCTGTAGTAATTTTAATAATCCTTAATTTTTATATAACATAAATCTCGATAAAATAACATTTAAAGGTATTTTTCGAAGAAAACCTATTTTGAGCTTCCAGTAAAGTGCCATTTTCGGTTATCTGATTTACTGCAAAATCTAATCGCATCTTTCCATATAAGAGTAAGGTAGAAATACAAGGTTGCAAAATTTTCACACACACACGATCCCTATACCTCCCTTACCAAGGGTAGCGGGAGGTAAAAAAGACTGTGTCTAGAACCATGCTACCGTGATGCATCACGAAAATATTTCCTCCACGTTAAATACGTCCTAACTGATATAACATCAACTTTCGCGTGAGTGGTACAAATAGCACACCATTCACGTAACTGAAGTGACTATGTTCTTTTAAGTAAATAGGATATTATATATTACAACACCAAAGTAAAATACACAATGTATTTGTATTTGTTTATTATTAGCTAACTAAATTATAAAACAAATGTAACAGATGAATAAGTATAGTCAAAATGATTAGGCACAAGACGCACGTCATCAACCTGAAAAAAACAACTTTTAAAATGAAATATAAATTGTAAAAAATTATTGGGTGTTTTTATTTTTGAATAAAAGAAGAAAAAAAAGTACTAGCATTAAGTAATGTATATATTAATGATATTTACAATTATTTCTAAGTCAATCGTTATTCCTTTTACGGAGTATATAATTATTTGAAATAATTGTAGTTTATTTTCGTCCCATACGTTGGCACTACTGAGAACCATGTTATGTTCAATAATTTTATATTTTGTAAAAGGAATAAGGATTGACTTAAAAATAATTGTAAATTCATTAATATATACGTTTCTTTAATACTATATTATATTTCATTTTATAAGGTTTTTTTCAAGTTGATGACATGCGTCTTCTGTCTAATCATTTTCACTATATCTACAAACTTAAAAATATTTAACCTAACCTCACATTATTTATCATTCTATTAGACCGTATCCAAATCTTTGTTTTTCTTGTTTTTCATATGCCGATAGAAAATTTGAGTGAAATTTTAGCTAAATGTAACAACAATAAGCGAACACCTAACCTAACGCACAAATGTCATGCTTGGAATACTTGTTATGTTTAGTTAAACATAACAATAACCTAACCTAACGCACAAAAGTCATACTTCGAAAACTCGGGCAGAGGTTAGAGCACCAGAAATTACTATATTTTCCTTTGTTTATGTACAAAAACAAACCTTTTTGCATGATCAAACTTCATTTTTGTGGTGGTATTTTGTCGACAGTATCACCAAAAGTTGCCAATTCTTTATACATTGAAAATTTTGTACCATAAAATTTACAAATAAATATATTTTCATTGAGCAAAATAAAACTTCTTTGATTCGTATAACTCGTCCGAAATAGAATAATATTAACCCAATTTCATTATAAATAAATTTAGTTTCTTTTCTACTCGCGAATGTAAATAAGAAATGCTCATTTTTCATGTTTAATTAATATGACGTATGAAATGAGCTATGGGTTTCCATTGCATTGCAATGAAGTGTTTCCTCTTAAAGTGAACCACGCTGTGCGCAAGTCTCCTGCATGTAGAATTATTTTCGGTGGTATTGTGGCTAATGTAAGTATTACCAGTTATTTTCATCGTGTTCCTTTGTAATTTTGTGATTTTGTGAGCTGTTGTGGATTCACTTTTCTCTGTATCGGAACTACTATTTTCACGGTGAATTTTAAATGTTAATCATCGTTATTTCGGCGGTAACAGTCTAACCTCAAACCTTAACATTTATTTTATTACTGTAGCGAATGTCTACTTTTTATGAATCATAAGAAATACTGAAATACAATGGTAACTAATACGTTATGTTAAAATAGGCCTGGGCCCACATGCATTTGCACATCTCTTGAAAAAATTTAACTTTTAATTATAAAGCATTTGATCTTGAATAAATAAAAAAATTCGCCTGCGGCGCATTTTTTTAGAGATTAGAAAAGAAAAAAGTAAGGTCCAGTTACGTCACTACCTGGACCCCTCAAATACTTTGCGCCCTGGGCCTTTTTCCTTAAATCCGCCACTGTTCATGCGGGGGTATTATTTACGTGATGCGTAACGGTAAAGTGGTTCTAGACACTTCGAAAAAGGAGGAACCAACCATACACTGCAGTGTGTATGGTTGGTTCCTCGGTTTTTAGAAAATTAAATAATTATCGAAAGCTGTGAAACTACACCAAGTGTTTAATTTATCATTCCAAAATGTTTCACCAAGTGCCAACCACAAAGTCAGTTCAACATAGATAATTATCGTTTTTTGTGACTTTTATAAATCCAAAAACCCGTTGAGGTTTTGTTTTTCGCTTACTGAACTATTTCGGTCTTGGAGCCTAAAACAATAATATCGATTAACAAGTTAACTTTCTTTTTTTAAAAGAACTCTTTTAATCTATAGTATTCATGTATGGTATGCTTGTAATGTAATATAACTTGAACATTTATTTTTCCTTTTGAAGTTTTGATGAACTATAATCAGTAATGAATAGCAAAATGTTCAATAAAGAAATTAAATCATGTTATTAAATAGGAGAAGAAATGTTTGCAATAGAGAGGACAAATGCAAGTCAAAGCACATTTAATGCATTTCCGATAGAACATTGAGAAAACGTATCCTTATCTTGATTTACGAGATGCGATTTTGCGCTGACATAATACCAATTCGTTTACACCGCGTTCGCGCTCTCTCGGCTGGTGCTGTCTCGCTCGTGCGTTCAATTCACGTATAATTGCGCAATTCAGAAATTAATTATGTTGGTGTATACGCCTCACGACCCAACGCGTCCCGTGTGAGTACGGAGCTCAGGCGGATTTTTCCTTCTCCGCTACTGCCACTGCCAGCACAAGCACAACCAGAAACCAGACCCTCTCTATTTTTGTTCTGTTCTGCATGGCTCTTGCAACCAAACCGATTCAACACTATGAATCAAATCACTTTTAATCGACTGCCATGACTCATCGAATTGAAACATTATAAGATTTTTATTATTGAATTTGTACGATTGGTTTTACTGTTTACCGAACGTGCTTGCTCCATGCACGGTGGACTAAATTTCAATTTAAAATGCGATAAAAATATATAGATATTTTTATAATCTAATTAACAAGATAATAGTGTATTTAAATTAAACTACATATTCCAAAATTATTCATTCATCTCTGGTTCGATTATAAATTTGCCACGGTTTTAACATAATGAATAACAAATTTATTTTAATTTTCTTTACATTTTTTGAAAAAGATAAAAACTGGTAATTAATACAGTTCCCTATTTTTATTTTTAATTATACAAAACAATTTTTACGATATTTCAGAGAATTTCATTATTACTCCATTCCCGTAGATCTACCCAGCGATAATACATATTGGTATGTATAAATTAAGCTACATTATATTTCATAATTACTGTCGCTATTGAAAAATGAATACCTTTTCCTTATTATTAGCTATACACGCTTTTAATGAACACTCAAACAACAGTTGAGAATAAACTAAACTAGGCTTAATTCTTTTCTAATCTTTTACCACAGCATTAATGATAAATTTCTTCATAACATATACACGGTCTCGATATTTAAACTATAAATTCTACAGGAAGATAAGTCAAGCATAAACGATAGAATCGAATTCTACTGCTCCAGACCAGCAGAAATTGAAATATACTCTGAGAAAAGTTGGAGGAAATCTCAAATCTAGTAGAATTTGATATATAGTAAAATTTAAAGTTACAAACTTCGAGACCTACATATTCACAAAACAATTCATGATCCCACGAAAATTACGTCATGTCGCGTTTTTAAATTTCCATTTTATTATGGAAACAAAAATACGTCTACTTTTGCTAACTTACTCGATATTCAATTTGAATCCATTAATAGCATTGTAACAACAAAAAATTATTCGAACAATTTTTCATGTACGGACATCTAGTTAAATATGTAATAATACATGGTCCACTTTTAAACTTGTTAAAAAGTAAATTTTAAAGAATTAAAGCATAAAGAAAAACAGAAGAAATATTTTAATTTGAAATATATTATACCGTTCAATTAGTTTTTTTTTTTCCTTTTTTTTCAAGAACTGTTGTAACTTGTAACACCACAGAAAGAAACTTATTTACATGAATAATTTATTAATTGTTAAAAAGATATTACATATGTTAAAATGACTGAACGTCAAATTGGAAAATTTATTGTCTTTTGGTGTAACAATAGTTAAACAAAAGCAGACAATTAAAGAAAATTTGAATATACACTTTTTGTCGAAATATGATGTTTCTATATAAAATTCAAAAACGATTACGTGTTATCATTTAAAAATACGTATTTTTATCCGTTTAACTTGTCTTGATCCCATTATTAATTATAGTTCGATACACGGATTGAGATTAACTCCATCACCAAAACAAATTTATTGTTTAAAAGCGTATGTAAGTAGAAAAATAATATAATTTTTCGCAGTCGACTTTCTTTATCGACAGTAATGCAAAAAAGAACGTTCGGAATTTTACATAAATTTTTATTTAAACAAAACACAACAAACCATGCAAATTTAAATATATTGGGTAAACTTGCCTAAATCGTACTTATGCTTAATTGGTACCATCATAATAAATAAATAAATTTATAATAAATATGGCAGGATTTATCAGAAAATAGTGGAATAAACGCCACATTCTGAAACAATCGTACTAGTTCTAGTACCGATACCGATAGATGCTGGCATATGTATTATAAATACGAAATGAATGTGATAGTAAGAATTAAACATAAGTACGATTTAGACAAGTTTATCCTACATATACATATAATTTATAATAACACCATTGTGACCTCAGAAATTATAAGTAATACAAGATACATATAATGTATTTAGCAGCCCGCAAAAGTTGTTAGCAAAACAAAAGCAAATCTAAGATGGTCTTCCAATAAGGCGCACCAGATGTGCCATTTATCCAAAGTCTTATAGTTTTCGATATCCTAATGGTGTCACTTTAAATCCAAAGACCTATATGTACCTATGTACGTCAATTAGTTTCTAGCACAGTAATGTCGTTTGATATATGGGTAAAATACTTTTGAAGTTTTAACTCCACAACACAAACGCATTATTGCAAATAATCTAGTAAATAATAGGTGTAGATTAAAAAAATAACTTACCATTGGTGAAACACTTCCATGGATCATCCTACCCTGTAATGAGACATTTTGTATAGATATAACTTGAATAGTAATTATTACAAAACTAATAAAAATCTATGGTTATTTTAAATTTTACACAATTCTGGTTATTATAAGAAGAAGTGCAACCATCACCAATTGAAGTAATAGTGTTTAATTTCATAGTGAATATTTTCAATGTTGTAGTTATTCAGACATACAAAACTCGTAAAATAAACAGGTTTCATTTAACATCGGAAAGAACTTTTCATAATTTTAATTACATTTAAATTTAAATGTTTTATTATGAAAACATATTAGTACTATTATGTACTAGAGAAAATTTAACGCCCATAACATGTGAAGTAGTTATTCTTACTGACGTTTCAAAAATGTTTGAGTCTAACGTAAAATAAAAGTTAATTGTAAACTGTAATTTTTTTATATTTATTTCTTCTTAACTATTTGTATTTTTATTAATATGAAAGTAATTAAATTTATAGTTCTATACAGGATGGTGACTTGGACGACGCAGCATAGGGGTTTCAATGGTAAAATCTTAATGTGCACTTATTTGATCCCCTAATTATTTTAGAGCAAAATTGTTCATAATTTTTCAATTTCAGGAACCGTAAAAATAGTCGAAAACAATATAACATTTTTTGCAAAAATTCATTGATGCCATGGAATAAAACAAACTTACATAAAAACTTATTTAAATTTTGTTAGTGTTAAAATGTATACAAATATCACATAAACAATTAGCAAATGTAAGACAAGAATTTTACAACAGATTGGGGCATTGTTTAATGGTAAATGGTTTTTTTTTACATATGCTCTGTGATATGTTGTTTTTTTTTTATTATAATTTCATGTGTTTGTAACAGTAAAATAAAAATCCCAATACTTTTTATGTCTTTTAATTTAAATAAGTTAAGGGTCGTATTCATAGCCACTACATTAAATTTTAAATTTCGATCCCGTCAAATTACATTGTTGTAATCAACTATTACATTGTTGCCAATTTCCTAGTTTTAAAAATAAGTTTAAACGACAGATGTTCGCGCTTTTGTTTAAATTTTAATTCCATGGCATCAATGATTTTTTCAAAAATGTTATTATTGTTTTCGACTGTTTTTACAGTTTCGGAAATTGAGAAATTATAAACAATAGCATATTCGGATGCAGTATTTTTTATGTAGCAAAAACCTACATACAATTTTGCTCTAAAATAATTAGGGGAGCAAATAACTGCACATTAAGATTTTACCACTGAACCCCCTATGCTGCGTCATCTAAGTCACCACCCTGTATAGGTAGGTATAGTTGCCATTTTCCGGATCAATGTGATTTGTAAGATAACATATGTATTATGATTTTTTTAAATATTATAATACATGAGTTTTTTTACAATAAATTAACCTGAATACCATAAAACTAAAACTCCAAAAAGTTTTATGGTAAAAACTCCGGTATTTCTCCAATCTATTCTATTTCGGGAATAGACCAATCACTAGTTGTAAACGGTTTTAAGTTATCCTAATTCTATAAGGAAGATCTACTTCAGAACCATTAAATTAAAAATATATGTAAAAAGTTAAAATAATCTTCTCTGCAACAGAAAACGTGAAATAAACACATTTTGAATCTAAATAATTCAACAATGGGATTGCCCCGTTTGGCGCTATAGAAACGAAGCAATAGAAAGAAAACGCAATAGAAATGAAATTTGGGATCGCGCCGTATCGTTTTGTAAAATAGAACTGTAATTAGGCTTCTTTCGGTTTTTGTATTATCTGGTTTGTAAAAATAGACTAATATTTTGACATTTCGAATAAATAAATAATAATATTAATCTTATGATCAAAATAAAGTTTTCTACAACGAAAAATTTACGTTTCGTTTCTATTTATTTTAACGTAAAGATGCGAAAAAAATAAAGTTTTTTTCTTGACGAAATACCGACTTGTATACTTTCTACAAATATCGTTCTCCTAGCAACGAGTCGCCACTTTTCTACATTTCTATACGGCGCAATTCCACTGGAGGGGTTTCCTATAAAAATCTAAGGTCATCTAACGAAGTTCTTTATTTATTGTAAAATAGTTTGATTCCAGTGGCATTACATTGTGAGCAACAAGATTTCGGCAAAATTTAAACAAATTATGAAAAATATATAAGCGTAACGATCTTAACGTTACAAAAAGCCAAACTTTTCGGACAAGATCAAAACAAGTCCTTTCTGTTCCGGGCAAAAATTAAAGAATTTGTATTTCTAATGTTACTTTTATCTCATTATATTTCATTGAATAAATGCAAGAATTTTATAGAAACCAAACAAGTTCAAATATTTTTTTTATTTTTAAGAAATAATAATAGATCTACATAATAAAATATTGGACAAATTGCCAGTCGTACAACGGATAGTATTGGAAGAAGAAAATAATTATTTACTTTCTAAAAATTTAAATTTTGGACATCTACTTTAAGTAAAAAAAAAAATTAATTTGATTTATAAAATGGAAGATAAAAATATCGAAGCACTGGAATCAAATATATCAAGCTGTTTTTCATTTCCTTTACAGATATCAGCCACATGAAAACTGTAGCCCAAATTATTAATGAAAAGAAAAACAATAAAATAAAGTGGAACAATAATTAAATACTACTATATAACACTACATCTTGTGTAATTATATCCCAATCAAAGAAGTCAAACATATCCTACGTTCGCGACGGTCACTGAGATATCGACTCCGTATTAATTATTATTATAACCTTCGACAATAAATCTGAAGGAGATATTATGTTAATTAAGTTAATTTCAGTAAAATCTCATTCATCACCTTTTTATGATACTCTTATTTTGTTCCGCAATAAATTACTGGTATAAGAAAAAGAAACCACGATGTTCAAATTAATTATAATTTATTGTCGTAAATTGTTACGTGAAGCATATTATTATCCTATAGGGTAAATAACATAATTTACGTTGGACCGGCCGAAGCTGAAGCCGATCTTCGCTTGATTATATCTATTCTTGATTGAAAATCTACGGATGTTTTGATATCTCATACTGTTGGATGATATACGTTAACATGTATACCTTCAGATAACGCATAAATATTAATGAGCTTGAAATTAATTTCAGAGCATAGCAAAAACTTACGGTCTTTGATTTGGTCCCCTCACTTTTAATCAACTTGAACAAATACGTCATACAAAATAATGATATTAAACGTTAATCTAAAGATTGGTATGAAACAATAGTGTTTCTTTCAATTTTAATTAAAATTTTGATTTGATAAACTTGAAAATGGCAAAACATTCAGCAATAAAGTAAGTAGGTTACCTTTGTCTCAATACATTTAATATGACGCAATGTCAATAAGAACAATTAGATCATTCTTCATGCACATAATATACCATTACCTTGCTTGACGGTAATATTGCAGAAAATATTTATAATAATGGGGAAGTTTAACGTGATTGAAATTACACGTGAAATATTTTTTAATCATAAATATATGAATAATTATAACTTAAAATGTAATTGTAGTTATGTTCCCATTTATTTATAATTTATCATCGAACTTTTGTGACGTCACAAGTGACTTATGCGCATGCTTAGAAAGAATGGTGAGACCACATTTTTTAACGTATGTTGAGGCATTACAGTACACACATCTGGCTAGTTCATGTGGGTTTGTTTACGATTTCGCGAAGAGAGGTTATGAGTTTTTTGTTCGAATTGGAATTATATTTGTTTTCAAAACTATTATACGATATTTAATTTTTAATATTGAATACAATAATACACTAAATGAAATAAATAGAACCAGTCATTTGCATAAGAAGAACAGCAAAACTATAATAACCACAACACAGAACTGTCACTGCTTATAAACGCCAAAACATGTGGATGTAATTTTTAAAACTTCCCGTTGCCATATGAACCCAGGCGTACCTGCTTAAAGTAGACTATACGTTCTCCGAGAACTTCTGTGCCGTAATTATTTTAGAAAATTTAATTTTTTGTGAAATCTAGGCATCTATGAGTGAAATACAATATAAAATATCCCTTTTGAAGATATTCTTAATAAAATAATAAAAAAAATTAACTAAACTTCCCCATTATGTATATTGAATTTTTTTTACTATACCGGTTGTTTTTTTGATATACATTGTTAAAATTTTCAGTTAGCGATATCTCTTTATTTATTAATTCCAGAGCGAAAAATATAAAGACAAAAGTTCTTCAAAATTAAAAGTGCATCCAAATTTTTTGATATAATCCCGTCACGAGATAGACGTAAATTAAATATCCATTTTTAAATTGTTTACAAAGTACTATGAGAAATAAAACAGATAACTGCATTGTTCTGTACAATTATATATCCGGCGCTTTCATTGAGACAGCCTTGGGACATTACTTCATTGAAAAGAAAATATTGTTAAACAGCAAATATGCAACTATTATTATATTTAGAGTGAAAAAACAATAGTTTTGATTTTTTTCATGATCTCTATAAAGACCCCCCCCCAGGTAAAATGGAAAAATAGCTTTAAAAGTACCTTGCATTATTGTGCTAAAGCCCATTTTACATTTAGCAACCCGTTGCACAACTAGTTGGGCAACACGAAGTTGTGCAACTTGTTGCTGTGCAATTTTCTTGTATATTACATTTGAGAACATATTTCAGCAACTTTACTAGTTCTTTTAAATTTTATACCAACATAAATATGAGGAAATTTAGTAGTTCATGACAGTTGACAGTTACTAGATATGTTCCATGTGTATTGCTGTAGTATTTTTAACAAAAATATACGTGTTGTTGATCTTCGGAATTCGAACAAAAAAAAATGAATCGTAAAAAAGCATATATATGTTTGACATTCAAAGAAGGCGTATAGCTGCTGCAATGACTTCAATTATTCTTCTACAAAATAATTAAAGAGAACGTCGGTGGTGCGTAAAACCATGGCTACAACGAAAGACTCACATGGTACATGTATTTTTTTTATGATTTCTTCTGTGGTCATTTTGTCCCCGGTTATAGCCTCAAATTCTTCACAATTTTTTCTAGTGGCTTCTATCTATAGTTCGGGATATTTCTCCCCCGCAGAGAGCTCATGTAAAACGGTCGTCTTCTCACGCATCCAATTGAACGACATTATCAATATTTGCGAAAAACAAATGTCAAACAGAAAAAAAAAGAAAAGAAGAATAGCGGATCACACATTTAATATTAGGTTAACCAAATGCAATATTTCGATTGGTAAAAGAAAAAGTAACCAAAAATTAGTAAATCTGGTGGAAAGTTGTGTTTTGCCGGCAACAAAATTAGAACATGTTCTATTTGAGGATACGTTGCGCAGCTAGTTCAGCAACATAAGTTGCCCGCAACTTTGGTTTTACATTTGGCAAGTTGTGTTGCGAAACTAGTTGTACGAGTTGCTGGAAAATGTTACTGACTGTAAAACGGGCTTAACGTAAAATTTTTTTTTAAATCTTAAAAATTGTTTTCGTTTTTATAATACTCATCTCCAAATGTTTAAACATATTTATTCTACATACATACCTCCTTATACATTCGTATAAGTATAGTATAATTTTCGTAAATGAATTAGTAATTATGTAAAATTACCATACATGCCAAAACAAGTTCGTCTTACACCGGCATACTTATGCCTGTCTAAAACACTGTTTTCTTGTCATTTATTTCAATGCCGCAACCATTGTTTTATTCTATAAATTTAATAAATGTTTTTTTTTGTTTGAAACAAATGAACATAAGCTAAAAAAAATTGTAGCGTAACTTTATATTATGGCATCCGTATAAAAATTACAACTTTGACCTCATAATCCTAAGGATAACAGCTTAAAAACAAAAAGTATTGTCGTTCAAAGGAAAATAAAAAAAAATCCCTAAAGAATTGTAAACTAAACTCCAATTTATATAATATACATGGATTAGAAGTTACTATATGTAAATATAAAAGTTTGCATTTTTGTACTTATCTAGTGACCTATACATTTTTCGAGACATCTTTGCCCTAATGCCCTAACTCTTAAAATAACTGAGATCTCATGGTAACAGTCAAAAAATATGCACCTGTTTCACCCTGTTTTTATATTTAAATACCTATTATAAATATATGTTGGTATAACAATTACAAATAGTGCACATTGCAAAACTGTATATATAGTGACTATGTTATACATGGCCTCTAAGACAAGGGTAGGTCACCATGATACCAATACCGGTAAAAAAAATCCCAATCCGGCCATATGGATATGCCAACATTATTTTCAAAATGTTCTCATACGTAGAAAAAGTAGTGTATGCAACTCAAGTAAAAATTGTAAGATTTCAATTTAAGGTAATGACGTGCTCGCCTGTGTATCCTGCTGTCAGACTTTCCTATTCGTAAAATTAAACAGCATATTTTACTTTCATTAATAGGTAACTATTTAAACAAACAAAAAGAAACACATTTTTATATTCACAACCTCGACATTCTACAACAAAATAGTAGTAAAATTTGCTACGTGGGAATATATCGTGGTATTTCCGAGACTTTCATGTATCAAAAACCCACCGATAATCGCCAATATTTTCATAATATATAGTGCCATTTGTTATTTGTTGTCAGGAACAGTCAAAATAAAACATAACCTCAAATTCAAATTATCACGATTACACGAATTTACAAGTATTTCAATTAATTTTTTTGTGTTAACAATTTTGTTCATTACAAAAAATATTGTATAAACCTCTTGATTCACGCTTTCATATAATGAAAGAATGTATATTTTCTCGCACGTAGTTTGTAAATAACTATTTGAAATATTGAAATTAGTGTTTCACAAGCATTTTTCTTCCTCTTGTTTTACAAGAAAAATGCAAGAATAGTAATATTTTCTTCCATTCTTACACTCTTGCAATGTTATTATATAATTCAAATATATCAATATTTTATTATAATTTTTATATTGGGTTTTAGAGAGAAACATTTTAATTTTATACCAATTGATTAGGTAGAGTGCGTACACGATAAATATAAGACAACTGCGTCATCAATCGTCAGGTGCGCAGCAGAGAGAAAGACAGTAACGTTGAAGTTTGTAATGAAGTGTATATATTTGGTAGTTAATTTCTCAATTTATTTAATGGCGATTCAATAAAAAATCCACATTTCAATTAAGAATAGTGATTTATATTAACAAAAAAATAACTGAACATTTCATTGGAGGTGTGGTCAGCAGAGCCGAGTAATGACGCAGCCGGCTTGTTTTAAACGTGTACGCACTCTAACTGTAACCCCATGCTGAAAAATGCACAAGAAATATGCAAGAAGCTTGCAAGAAAAACAAAAATTTTATTTGCAAGAGTAACGCAAGATAAATGATTTAAAATTTCTTGTCTTGTTTTGTAAGACAAGACAAGAAGTAGCCAAGCAAGACAATAAATTTTGTCTTGTGAAACACTAATTGAAACGCATTACTCTTTATCAAAAATCTCATATTAAAAAAACCATAGTAAAACTACTTTTTTTGATTGAAATAATAATAAGTCAAATTATTAATGAAAAATAACTTTATTAAAAAATAATTGTTACTTTGTTACCAACTTAATATTGTATATAATTTATAAATATAAAAATTCTCAATTTTAATTATTTTCGGAAAAATTAAAATACATAATGCATAAATACCCTAACTATACATATATTTATATTAGGGGGTGATTAAAATGCCCGAATTGGGGAACAAAACCAATTTGTCTGGACTCCTACCAGAACTGCCATAGACAAACCAATAAATAAAAAATCTATTATGGCCAGCACAATACCTCTCGCCACTTCCGTTTTTGGTCGCATAAGTATTGTATTTAACATTTCTTGTATACCTACACTCTACACCAAAAATTCTACTTATACCTATTTTTTATATTTACATTTTTTAAATTTAAATTCATTCTATGAAGAAATTTTGTCTTACTCTTCTAATTTTTCGAGATGTTTCCAATTCATTGTCGGGATTGACAGTATTTCTGAAGGATATATGTAATATACCTATGATTTTAAATATTTAACTATTAATACAATAAGAAATAATATATGTATGTACTTCCCAGAAAAAGTATTCAGTAATGTCTCCGGATTTCTGACACTGAGAGTTACCTGTTAGTTACACACACACACAAACACACACACACACACACAAACACACACACACACACACAAACACACACACACGCAAACACACACACAAACACATACACGCACATATGTACATCCACACATACACGCAAACATACATCATCTTAAAAATGTTAAAATCGGATTGTAGGCACCTTAAAACGTGCTTATTCTTTAAAATCTGGATTTGCGATTTTTAGCACGAATCCAATACCTCTCTTAGCGAGAGGTAAAAAGAATCTAATTTAGTAAATATTATTGAAGAAGAAAATTTCGTAGTATCTTTAGCCAACTTTACTTATCTTGGACCGAATGGAAATAGTATTCTTAATGTAAATTTGCGTACCAATACGTTTCTATGAAGTTTATTTTCTAAGCAAATAAAATTATTATTATTATAAATATATAGAAGTTCTCATGTTTTATGATAAATTAAATAAGTCGAAATTGAAACCAGGGATATATTTTTTTTCTTCAATTTTGACGGCGATAGTAGTTTAGTTTATTATTATTGTTTAGTTTTGGTGTATCATAGGATGTTAATAAATCTTATTCACATGTTTCTACCCAGTATTTTGAAAATTACAAAATCTTGTCGGTCATATGTCATATTAAAAATACTATGAAATTCATATTGAAGCAAATATGTTATAGGTATATAAAATTACGAGAAACGCGAATGATGTTAACAAGTAAAAGAAATTTGTAGCAATGAACAATTTGTCACAAATTTATTGAAGTAATCAATATCTACAGATATCTTACGAACCAGACTGGGTCATTGTAGAAGTAATGAACAGTTTTCTTTTAGCAGTGGAGTCCTTGTACTTTGTAGTGATTGTACTTAACTTTTGAAGTAATATGTTACTGAAAGAGAAATTATAGCTCTATATAAGTTCTAATAATAACTATTCATTAAATTATATCTAGCGAATTGTTAGGTAATGTTCATGATCCGTTTGTTCTTTGTACATATTCAAAATTCGTCAATTTTAATGGACACTGCATATTAACTATAACTATTAACAGATTAATACGTTTAAATAGATACAAAGAAGTAATTTTGCGATACATTTCAAATTTGTAAAACGCGATGACTCCATAACTGCATGGAATTAAATGATTTAGTAAATAGCTGAAGCTAATGCTGTGTCTGCTCTTTTTCAATTTGGATAAATGCAACATAGTACAGCAACATGACAACTGCTAGGATAAACAATTGATTCTTTTTAATTGTTGTAAATTAAAAGTTACATAAAAGCCAAATAAACGACATATTTAACAAGTGGTGCGAGCGTTGATTTTGAATAATTACAAATTGTGACGGACATCTAACATTGCAGAAACCTGATAGTTCGATTGCTGAACGTCATTCGCGCAAATAAAATAGTCGAGAAAAAAGTAAAACACAATTAGGTTTGGTGCAGACTAATCACAAAGAGTAAAAAATATATGGTAGGGGTTTTAAATGTGAATGTAGAGCGCGGGGCGGAGGTTGGAGGCGGTGCTAAGCGCGAAGCGTATATTCAGTGGCGGGGTGGAATCGTTTTGTTCTCCTAACTGATTTTCGAACACATACTCGTTTGAAAAACGGACAAAAGCTAAAAACCAATAGTCCTTCATTTTCATTTATTCACTGGCTCGCGTTGTATTGGAAAAAGGTTTTTGTTTGGTGGAAGTGGCAGCGTCGGCCGGCGTCTGCGGGGTAGTACGGCAACGGCGGTGGTGGAGGAGGAGGACGAGGAACAGCGGGGGCACCCCGTTGATTAGTGACGGCGCTGCCGGACTCTCACTCATCCCTCCGAGTCCGGAGCCGAAGCCGACTCGCAAGTCCGACCGACGTCCGAGCCGAGGGGTAATGATTCAGGATTATAATTATGATAATGAGTTTGCTGAAAGCGTTCTATTTGCATGAAACGTGTCATGAGGGACCCTATACTGCCAGCCTTCCGTTTTCCCTCCTGCTCGGACAACGCAAACCTTTGTCATTTTTATTCCAACTTCTACTTTATATTAATTCAACTAACTTTAATAATGCATTATGCACTGCATAATGAGATTGTTCTCGCTTGCATACCATGTTTCACACTAACATTTACTTTTCACAAACACTATTTTTTGTAACAGTGTTTCTGCTTTTAACATACCAAAACTCAAAGTTTACAACAAAATACTTGCTATAATCGTAGTATGAGTATTTATGTCCCTGTTTCAAATTTCATGAAAAAATAAATGTATTTTACAAATGGCAGTAACGCAGCTGTCATTACGAGTTATGCTTAAATACAAAGTCCAAAGTTTAGCTATAGTACGCGAAACGCGAAATGACCAGCCGGTTCTAGCTTTGGCCAACTAAATCAGGTAAATATAGAAATATATACAAATAATATCATACTGGTTTCTTATTAGTCACTTTTAGATAAGCTCGAGTTAAAATGAACAACTTTTTTTTATATACGATCGCACTAGGTCTGTTTGACCAACAAGCACAGCCACACCGTAGTGCAGCCATACAAGCGGATTTTTATTTTATTTTTATAGTTTGTGTCACACGCGCAGCGAAACCGAACATAGTCAACTAGTAGGCGCCGGACAACTGGATTATAAAATAATAAATATGTAAAATTACAAAATTGTGCGTTAGGTTAGGTTGTATTAATATATACTTTTCGTGTTGCGTTTAAAAATATAAGTTTCGCCCAAATGAGAGTCGCCCAATTAATCATCGTCCATTGTGAATTACCAATTGTCGCGTACCGCTGTGCGGCCGTATTGTGTACCTAACAAGGCGTGCAGCTGTGCTTGATCGCCAAACGGACCCGGTGCGGCAGTACTGTAAATATCTTAAAGGTATGTTACGGCTATAGTGCAGCCAAGTATCATTTTTTACTTGGGAGGGCGAAAGCCCAAATTTTTCATATATTATAATTTTTTAGTAAATTTGGCTTCAGGTACAACATATCCTAAGCTAACTGAAAGTATAGTAAAACTATGTGACTTACGACACTCTTCGTCAATTGTTTGTCAATTCGCACTTTAACCTGGATTGTTCTCCAACGTGAGAAAAGTCCAACCAATTCACAAGATACGTGGTCGTACAAGTCTTAGGTCTTAATCGTGATAATCTCTTAGTATATTTTTATTTAAATTAACAGGGGTAAATGAATAAGTCAGATTTACAATAAATCAGAACAAAATATTTACCTCAAATTTATATTATTGAACTTTTGTACCCACTATACGATATACTACACAAAGAAAGAAAATTGTTCGTTTTTAGGTTTTGAAAACGTAATGTAGGAATAATAAAAGAATAATATACTTTTGCTATGCTTATGTAGATATAGTAATAATTATGTCAGATATTATTTTTTTTATTCATTTGATCACATTTAAATTATGATTATCAAAATGACAAAGCTACCTTCTGCAGAGAATAACATCCATACAATTTTATTTATCGACAAACAGGATTTCTATTTTTATTATAGTTTTTTAATGAAAGTATAAAGTTAGCTTTTAATAATGCGAATCTCGAAATAAATATACGAACGCGAACAATATAAACTAACATTTTCTGTTTTCTGGAAAATATTATTACAATAAATGCACCGAATGAACGATATCGTGTTTATTGTTTTCCTTAATGCAAACAAGTTTTTATTTGTTTTCGGCGAACCTAAAAGAGCGATGTTCAATGTTGACCGTAAAAGTTTCAAGCACAAAAGCCTTATCTGTGAGCTTCGTTTACACGTGAACATGTTACTAAGCGGGCTCCTGTTAACAGCCATAGAACGCCGAGGTAGCGCCACTTATCGGTGATCAATTTCGCTCTGTAGAAAAATACTTCTTCCTCTGAACAAGACATCTGAAACACAATTGCTACAGAATGATACCCATAATCCGATAATACGATTTGTTTTCAACTCGTTAGAGGATTGTTCTACGCTGACGATTGGCCAAATAAATAGTTTTCAAAATTCTAACGTCAGTCTCCTGTTATTGATAGTATGATTTTTAATTTGACTTTTTATTTTTGTTGGTTTTAATTTTTTTTTTAAATTCAAATAAAGAAGAGAAAAATCTGTACACAAAACCAGCCTAGAAATACTGGTTTTAATTATGTGTAATGTCAGTATTATAGTGCGCGAGCAGACATGTGACTCGAGCATCCTAGAAGTGTTTGGGATCAGATGATTTGTATGCCCATATCACTTTGAACAAGAACAATGTCATTTCGACAAGAACAATTTTTTGACTTATTTTAATTTTGAACTGTTAAAAGTTATTAATTTTAATTTGAGGTGTTTTTCTGGTTTAAAAATTTAAAATAATAAATTTTTGACAGTTCAAAATCAAAACAAGTCAAAACATTGTTCTTGTCAAAGCGATATTATTCTTGTCAAAGTAACATGCGCACACAAATCAGCTGATTCCAAGCACATCAAGGTCATTCGAGTCAAGTGTCTGCTCGCGCCCTACACAAGTTGATTAAAAATACAGTTCGTGCGTAGAGTTTCTATTTCTTGTAATTGCGCTAGCTAGTTCTAAAACAACAAGAACATTTTTTTACTATACTATACCGCCGACAGATTTCAATTAATTAAATCAGAGGTCCCAAACCTACGGCCCGCCAGTAGATTTTATCCAGTCGTGAAATGCAGGTTATGAGACGTTATATTACCGGTCTACCATATACCATTGATCTTGAGAATTATTTTTTAATTGCAACAAATCATTTTTACATGGCAGGAATAAAACAAAGAATATCTCAATAACTAAAAATCGATTGTGATGACTACATTATAATAATAATTGTATTTTTTATTTCATTTTTTACCGATCGACCCGCCATACGTTAATTTTTATGTGATCCTTCGATAAAATTATTGGGGACTCCTCAATTAGATTATAAACAAAAAATATTCCGTCGAAATCACTTCTAAATACAACTTAAAATTTATTCATTCATCTTGTGCTGCTCTTTTATATTTAATAAATACCTTGATAAATACATACCTACAGACAAATAATTTTCACAGTAAAATTTTCAAGTACATATTTTTAATGCTTCAAAATCTGGCTCCTTCAAAATTATACATTAACTACTATGTTGCGATATTTCAATTTTTTAATGTAAATACATAATTATTATCCCCAATATACGGATATTTCAAAGTAGTAAGTTATTTCTTCAAATATTTAAATAATATTTTTTCCCCAAATCTATTACATAGATTGAGACTAACAATAATAATAATGAAATTGAAAAAAAATTCTTCGTACTTTGCCTTTACAAAGAATGTTAACAATAAAAGTGAGGGTACATCAAAGTTGTTATCGAAAAATGTGATCATATAAAACAATTTGAAAAAAAATCTGTTTTCATACAGAAAGTTACTTGCAAAATATCATATATTTCCAGGAAAATTATTTCACGAACACTATGCAAATTGTACTTGACACTGACATCTGTTTATTAGTAATATTTGAACATCTTACCTTAGAAGTTCTCAATTTAGTAAATAACAGAAAAATATTTAATGAAATTTAGATAGTTATTAATGTATTCGTGTTATTTAAATAAGGTAAATTTTAATCAAGTAGGTATACTACTCGTATTTTAAGTTTTAAGTCTTTTTTTAAATAATTTTTAATATATGCAAAATATGTAATAACAAAACAATTCTTTTTGAACAAGGCCTTGTGAACTATCTTCTTATTTCGAATACCTGTGCGGAATCAATTACTTATGTTGAGAATCTCTTTCTTAAATGTTTCCATAGTGTTTATAACAACTCAGGTTTTTTTATTTAGAATTTTATCTATCTTACATTGAATATAAAGATAACAATGTAATCAAACCGTGTCAAAAAATAAAATGTCCTTTATTATAACAAAATGTCAAGAAATGATATTTAACTGTAAAGAGTTTCAAGCTTCACGAGAAGAGATACTTCCGGTTGACCAATTATAACCGAATTCCGATCAGCTCTTCATATAAATGTAAAAATGTGGTATACGAAAAATTGCAATTTTTAAAATTATTAGTATTGAAATTATCAGAGACAAATATATCGTCACATACACACACGCATACGAACATGCACACTCACTCGTATACACATACAATCACCCACACTCACGCACTCACACACGCACAATTTACTCACCCCCACATATCATCATTGTAATAAGAATTATTATTATTAAAAATAATGAATTGCCACGCACGTAACAGACGTTGAAAAGAAAATAAATTAATTCGTAATTATTTTCTGTTACGTGATTAAATAATTAGTTTTCTTTTTTTAATAAAAATTTCATGTTGGCAGTGGCGCAGTAAAAAAAATCTGTTGTGGCCAGCACAATACCTCTCGCCACTTCCTTTTTTTGGTTACATAAGTATAGGGCGCGAACAGTAATGTTACATTTTTGGGCTTCACAAGCAGATGTGTGGGCCCGTTTCACAATGATAATTAGTAATTATGTACATAGATGTCAAATGTTAAAATTTTTCATTAAAATTTTTAAGATTTTCTAAATTTACGTCAATTTATCACCAGGAGTTTAAAATTTACTTGTATGCCTTAGATATTTAACATTTAATTCTGCTCCACATGGAATTGGAAAATCACTAAATTTAGAATGAGAAATTTATACATAATTACTAGCTATCATTCTGACATGGGCCTCCATATCTGCTTGTCAAGGCCAACAAAATCATATGACTGCTCGCTCCCTATTGTATTTAACATTTCTTGTATACTCTACACCAAAAATTCTACTTACGCATATATCTATTCCATATATATTTAGATTGTTTAATTTTAAATTCATTTTTGATGAAGAAATTTTGTCCTCTTCTAATTTTTCGAAATGTTTCCAATTCTATTAATAAATTAAGAAATAATATAATGTATGTACTTCCCAGAAAAACTCTTCAGTAATGTCTTCGGATTTCTGACACTGACATTTATCTGTCAGTTACAAAAAAATTAAATTTTCAACTATTTTCCATGGCCATTCTTTCGGCTGTAAAATTTATTATAACAGATTATTTTACATATTATATTTCTTTTATCTCTAAATCTATAGAATATATTATAAAATATTTAAATGTATCAGAAAGAAAATTTATTTTTCTTTAATATTATCAAGAAAAAATTTCAAAAAATATTATTTAGAAGATTTTTTTTCAAGAATCTTCTACTTCCGGTTGTTCAATTGTTACCAAAACCTTTTCAGATCTTCCCATGAATGTCCGATTGGGAAATACGTAGTTAAACAAATTTAAAGTCTTATAGTTTTTGAGTAATCGTCCTTCCAACATCCTACATACATACACACACACACACACATACATCCACACACACACACACACACACACAGACATCATCGTAAAAATGTTAAAATCGGATTGTAGGGACCTTAAAACGTGCTTATTCAATAAAATCTGGATATGCGATTTTTAGCATGAATCCAATACCTCTCTTAGCGAGAGGTAAAAAATTAAATAAAAAATAAATAATTTTTCGAATTTCGGAAAAAATCTTTTTAATTGTTTTTTAAACACCTGTACGTATATGTCAGAAAAATATTCTGAAGACCAGTGTAGCTAACAGAACGTTTGAACCTAAACTTAATGGTGGGAGAAATGATCTAATGTGAACATGTTAACTTATGCATTCTACTATACACGAACATATTTAAAGTTGCAATTCAACAATTTATATGGGTATTCTTATTTTATATCGATCTACAAATTCAAGTGGTTTTTAAAACTGTCTTTAATTATGATACTTTTTTCTAAAATTCATTATAATTAAATCAAATAAAAATGTCTTATTTTGATTTAGAATTTTTTTCTGCACACCCTACCAAAAAAATCACGCTACGCCATTGACTCATACATACAGATATTTTTAAAATTTGTACTTCAACCTTCACCCTGTGTCTGGGTCCCTAATATGAACGCCCCAGGCTAAAGGCAATTTGAGCGCCCTCGCAGAAATCAGCAAGCAGTAGGCTATTTTTTAAATTTGACCAAACCAAACACAGGTATAGTGTATGGAAAGGGGATATACCATCCATACATGCAGATTTAAGATAATATAATGAAAAGGAGGAAACATAAATGAATTTAGTTTTTTGGTGAATTTAGTTAAGACAGTAGTACCTAGAAACAAATCCCAGTGTATTTTAGCACAAGAACAATTCCAAGCAAGCATGTGTTTAACTTCTCATTAGAACTAACCTAACGTAACATTTTAGTCGCCAGCCGCAGCCGCAAGTCTGAGACGTAGCCGCGCGATTCGCGAACCAAACAGTCGCTTTGTAGGTATAATGTTATTTCAGTGCAAATACGAGAGCGAACTGTACTCGTTACTGAAACTCATAAATTGCGTTTGCCATGCGGCGTCTATTTATAATTTAAGTACTCGCATTATAACGGCACTTGGCGCGTGCGCTCGACTCAAACTGTGAGATGCATACGCACACGCACGTATGTGGAGAAGTGATCACGCATTACGTGCGGAATATGCGTGCGACATGCATGTCTGGCTCTCCTACTAGTGAGAGCACTCGCTCCCCAATCATCATCAACTGCACAATTATCTTTGAGGTTGGATCATTTTGGCACATTCTCCAGGCCCGTATTCTCAATTTTGTTTTTTTTTCTCTAATCTTTAATAGTCACAATATATCATACATGTTTGTATATATAACGGGCATTGACCGAAACATCGAAACATATTTTCGTAATTACTTGCTTCCGTAATTATTTTAGGCAAAAAAGCTTCAAATAAAAGTTGCATGGCTTAAAATTCCACAAATTTATAATTAAAATTAATTTTACATGGTTTGTAACGGCAGAAATTAGGTATGACAATGTCGAAAATCACCCCAAAAATCGCGATAGCCATGGAATTGAAACAGATAAATTAATAAATGTTTGACGTTTTACCTGTCAAGTTAGGGTAATATATTTTTATTAGGTATTATTTGTAATATCTGTTTAAGTGAACAATTATCTATTAATTTAAATAAAAAAAAACACAGTTTAGACTTCTGCACTGACTACAAACAACTCTAGCTATTAGGACATTCAACAGCTCAACGTTTTATTACATATTTTGCGCTATTGTAAATTTGGTTTGCGTATAGACAAAATCTGAAATCGCAAATCCAATCTTACTCCAAACTCCATGTTTAACTCACTCTTATGCTAGCTCACATCTCAAACTCCACTCGTGTAAAAGTCACCGTTACTCACTTGTTCCATAATATACTATTTTATAAAAGCTAAATATATATGAAAATCATATGTGTACAAAAATTAATTCTTTTGGGAAATATGAGATAAAAAGAGTACAATAAGGGCCCATTATCTGAATTATGCTATGTACTACAAAATCTCTCCCTACTGTTTCTTTTATATCTTGTAAACTACAACTAGACTTATTGTAAAAACAAAATATATTATAATTATATAAAAATGTAACACGTACCTAATATATGAGTATACCGTCCGAGTGAGAAAAGATTATGGGTTTATAAACAGGTATAAGCAATTCTTACATGACTTCATTACGCATGCGGTAGTATTTAGTTCATACAATGGATGAATGGACTACCCTTATTAGCTAAATTCAACCATATATGTATTTTAACGTCATAAAAGTTTTCACCATTTATCCACTATAAAGAGTGACGAAAAACGGGAAACCCAAAATAACTTTTTTATTTATAATTATATTTTAATTCTCTTTCCATATTTGTAAACTAGGCTTAGAGGCTCAGAAATCATGTTATTTGGCATGATGGAAATGCTTCCGGTTTAACCAGAAATGACATTAACTATTATATTTCAAATGGGGCACCCTATATATTTTTACATATTTGGAATCTACGTAAAATTACGTATGATTGAAGTTCATTTTTATTGAAGAAATAAATTATAAAACCGTAAGAGAAAGTTATGAATAATTAACCAGGTACGCTATATCAGGTAGGCTGTGATAACAAATTGAGCATTTTTTTGTAACAAAATATGGAATCTGACAGTTTCCCTTGCATTTTTGTAATTTATTTCTTCAATAAAAATTGAGTTAATGTCACTTCCGGACAAACCGGAAACATTACCATCATGCCAAATACCATTATTTGTGAGCCTCTAAGCCTAGTTTACAAATATTTAAAGAGAATTAGAAAATAATTATAAATAAAAGTTATTTTGAGTGGCCCGTTTTTCAGTGTCACCTGTATAATAATTCAAATTTTTAAGAATCAAAGAAATGTCTACAAAAATTGAAATCTGCAGAATAAGCTAGCCGAAAAAATAAATTTTAAATCACACTTTGGTCAGATCAATAAATTCCACAAAAATTTTACATTTCGAACATTTACCTACTGTTGCTAATTATTCAGCTTTTCACAAAGAGAATTATTAATAGAAATTAAATGAAAAATATAATATGCTTCAATAAAGACCTCGTCTCATTTATTAATTCAATTGAATTTCCTACATATACAGAGTACATCTGCACTTGTCGTGGACTGGCAGAGTAAACAACGATATTCAACAAGGATTAACAAGGGTTTTTTTGTACATATCTTTGGATTAATTTATTTTATGAATTTTATTAATATATACCAACGTGAATATATTTACCAGACCAAACTCATAATAGTTCGGCCGGTATACATTTTCATTAAATATAAAACCTACACAAATGGTTCGAAATTTCTATATATTTTTTTCCTATTTTAAATATAGACTTAAAACTTAATAAAAACTGTGGGCCAAATAACGGGTGATAATAGTTCGACCGGCATTTTAAGGGTCATCTTCTAGTCCAGACTTAGCTTCTTCCAAGACCTTTTTCTTCTGGAAAAATGAAAGCATCTTCGTAAAAGCACAATGCGACAGTAAAACCTACCTTGCAAGACAAATTAATGAGACACTGGACGAAAAATTTGCAGGGCTTAGCGATACAATGCCTAATAGAATTAAAGCTGGTATTAATAATAAAGTGATGTAACCCTATATTAAATAGCGAAATACTTAAATAACATATTCAGTTTTTGTAAGCTTAAAATCTATATTATAAACTAGAAATTTCTCAGCATTTGCGTAGGGTTTATAATTTGTTTGTTGAAAATTTAAACCAGCCGAAATATTACGGGTTTGGGCTCGTATATTTGATCATACTATAAATTTAAATAACTATTAGCCTCTATTAATAGATATTAAATACAAATGGTATTAATTCAATGCTGTTTAAAAATAATTCCATTCTTAAATCCGATTTACCGGTTAATTTTAATTTCTATGCCATATTTTTTAGTACACAAAAAAAATCTTTACACAGCATACAAAAACTTTGCTTAACAATCAGCACATTACAAGCACTCATAACTTTCTCTTAATACAACATAATACACACACATAAAAAAGA
This sequence comes from Harpalus rufipes, assembly GCA_951394225.1. NCBI lineage: Eukaryota > Metazoa > Arthropoda > Insecta > Coleoptera > Carabidae > Harpalus > Harpalus rufipes. Next base: position 72,691,636 of record OX596274.1, read on the forward strand.
TAAAACAAAACGTCGGGACCCCTAAATCCAGGCCTGCGTGCGTCCGAGCGCGGCACATTTTCAACAACCCTTCCGTTTCGCCACCCGTCGGGCGCCCTTCCCCCAACAACGTGGAAATCTGATTACTTAAACTCCCTTTAGTTTTAATTTCGAATGTTTTATTGTTCTCGTTCATTCTTGGCCCCCGATCGCTGATGTGAGCCCTGAGCCCCTTCGCCGCCGCCGCTGCTGACGGCTGACAGTTCTCATGTCCAACATTTGTTCTCACACCCCGGTTGTTAGGGAAGGGTTCGAGTAAACTTAATGGGAACGCACAAGCGTCATATGTAAATATCCTGATTAAGAATTATTCGCCGTTTTATAATCGCTATTTAAATTTAAATGTGTTCTCTAATTCGAATTTTTGTAATGCTCATTGCTTTGTTAGAATTTGCTTGTTCTGTATGTCATTCGTTATTCTCGCATTATACCCAGAGTTGGCATGATTTTTAAAACAATTGATTAAATTTTATCTTAATATCAATATTTTTATTAAACTATCGTTTTATAAGAGTACAGTTTACGGTTATATCCAAATTATTTGTTTACTACAAGTATATTAGTTTCGGTTAGAACAACTTTAGTTCTTTTAAACATAATTTTGGTTAATAGATACATTATTAAAGTACAATCTGGTATGTGATCTTAGTTATCTTTAAGTAAATATTTATATACATTATTAGTACCTATAAAGCTAAATACATATTACGCCAGCAATGAGTGCCCGTGAGGTGACGCCTGGTAAGCGCCCGCACGGTACAAATATTCCATCATTACCGATATCTGTGTATGAAGCAGATTGGCACACCCAGCAATGGGTAATATGCCGTGATGAAATATTTATTTATTTATTTTTATTTTATAGGAAGTAGTATTTTTTACCTTCCGTCACCTCTAGGTAAGGAAGGTATTGTCTTTGGTCAAAAAATTCGGTGGTGAGTTTTCATTGAATAAGCACGTTTTAGGGTCTTTACAATACGATTTTACTATTTTTACGATGATGTCTGTATGTGTGTGTGTGTGTGTGTGTGTGTGTGTGTGTGTGTGTGTGTGTGTGTTAGTGTGTGCGTGTGTGTATGTGTGTATGTGACCGCCGGGTCGTCAACGATATCTCCAATACTAGAATTCCAAAAATTACAATTCTTGCGTATTCCCCTTCCTTACAACCATATGCAGATTTGATTAGATTTTGGTTATAATTGGTCAACCGGAAGTACCCTCATTTGAAGATTTTAACAGTTTTTCTTGAAAAACTCAGTTAAATGTTATTATAACTTAAAGAATATATTATTGTCTATACGATTTGATTGCATTTTATATTTCATATTCAACAGATATAGAGTTAAAGAATAATAAAGATAAAAAAAATCATATAAATTTCATAATTCAGCCAGCTATGCTAATTTAACCATGGAAACTGCTAATATATTCAGGTAATTCAAATTGACAGATGTCAGTATCAATAAAAAGCAAATAATTGAATGAAAGAATAAGGGAAGTAACGCTAGTGTTAGAAGTTTCTAGATATAAGAGAAACGATTACATTGGTTTGAACATGTCATGAGGAGAGATGAATATATTAATAGAAGGTGGAAGAAACATAGGAAGACCAAATATAAGATGAAAAGACTGTATTGCAGAAGACTTGAGAGAAAAGGAACTGAATGAGGACGACACGCAAAACAAAAATGAGTGGAAGAAGAAAATAAAAATAGCGACCCCCTAGCGAATGGGAAAAACTAAAGAAGAAGAAGATGTCAGTGTCAAGTGCAATTTGCATAGTTTGTTTATGAAATAACTTTACTGGAAATATAGGATCTTTTGCAAAAAAAAATTATGTATAGGGCGCGTGCAGTGACATGACTTTGCTGACTTGGGCAAACAGATATAGGGACCCGTGTCAAAGTGACAGCAATTAATTATGTCCATAACTGACAAGTGTTATAATTTTTCATTCAAAATTTCAAAATTTTCTTATTTCATGTCGTTTGTTTGTTATCAGGAGTATGGAATTCAGTTGCCGAGAAAGGGAATCACATAATACCAAAAATTTAGAATCTTTTGCAAGAAAATTTATGTATGGAATTTGTACATAATACACAGGATTGACGGAAGGTATTGTGCTGGCCACATCAGATTTTTTTAATTGCATATTGAAACAACATTAGAACTTCTGTTAAGACACCGCTACGAAGTAATACATACTAACAATGAGAGCCGAAACAAACAAGTGTGTTCCTATCTCTTTCGCTCTTATTGCTTGTATTACTTCACAACGACGACGTCACAAAAGTTTTAATGCCGTTTTTCTCGAATTCTATTAATATTTAACAAAACTTTAAAAATACGGTTAAGTATATTATTTTTAACTCTATAATTAGATGGATTAAAAAGTTTGGTTACTATCCCTTAAAAAATAAGAACACATGATTATTTTGATTTAATTTTTTATCGTGACTTTCCTAACCTTGATTAAACCCTCGATTAAACCTATTAATATTTATTTCAAAATACAGAATTTTTTATTATTAGTGTTTACTAGAGACGCACGGGCTTGGCTTGAAGCTTGATAGTTTAACTTGGTTTGGCCTGAAAAATCAATCCTAGACAAATCAAACTTAACACTTTTAAAAACTTGAAATTTCAAGTCAAGCCAAGCCTTCGCCTATCAAGTAGCTTGGTTGATAACTAGTTTCTTAAAACTTTTTATAAAAATTGTTGACAATGAGTGCGACAAAACAGTACTCATTCAATGTTTGGCACGTTTGCGCAAGGGTTCCGCACAATCTCAGGCTCCATTACTTGTCAGTTTACTTGGCTTGAAAAATTTATATTTAGCTCAGTGTTATCTTATTACTATCCTCAGCAAATACAGTTCACTTATCGCGCACATTAGTCCGCGCACAAATACACAATAATTAACTACAAAGTAAATTTATGGTTATTAAAAAAGTTTTTAAACAACGATAACTTAATTGCATGACAAAATATATGAATAAACATATTAATTAAAAATTTATTGAAAATATCAACCATTATATATTATACTTAGAAATAATTGTAAATATCATTAATATATACATTACTTAATACTAGTACTTTCTTTACTTCTTCTTTTAAAAATAAATAACACCCAAAAATTTCTACAAACTATATTTCATTTTATAAGATTTTTTTCTTCAATCCGATGTCCGATAACTAAAAAGATAATAAACTTGTCTTGAAACTGTAAATCGATTACAAATACAGTACTAAATCACAACGATTGGAATGTCTGATGAATATATACATTTGCTAGAAATACCAACAAACAATAAATTACTAATCTAATAGATCTACTCTCGGCCAAATTTGTCAAATAAAAGATGCAACAATTGAAATTTTAGAACGTGTTTATGTTAAGAACCCTTACAATGTAAACAACCATATTATTAATAAATTATCGGAACAGTTCTTATTTATTATTTATGAACAAATACAAAATGTCTGATACGATTATGCTGCAAAAATAGTCTGGCGAAAAAATACATTTTTCAAACACATAAAATATGTAGATAAATTTAATTAATTTGGCTTGTTCGGTCTGACATTTATAAAAAAATATCAGTATTTTTAACAATGAGATATGATTAAAAAATTTCCAATACAAATAACTAATCATTATTTTTTAATTAATTTTTTTTATGCATATAATAATGAATCTTTATAGAGGACCAGTTCAATAACTAGATGCACTGATATAATTAATAAACTTTTATAAAATTTCAGGGCACATTGATATCTACTAACGAAAAATATATTTTAAAATAATGAGTATGGTATTGTATTACCGTATTTTTATAATATTACATTAACAAAAAAATATGTATTTGTTTTATAGTAAATACGTACCTATCGACATATTTTGCACGTGTTACGTGTTTGTTCGATCTCATATACCTACGCTTATTTATAATTTGTAAATAAATAAATATATAAATATATCATCACGGTATATTACCCATTGCTGGGTGTAGTAATCTGGTATAATGGTATAAATTAAATTATGTTTTATGGACTTTTGCTAGAAGATTCACCACATACCTAGTTTCGCAAAAGTGAGAAGCACATTGCGTTCCCACAACTTATAATTAAAGCATTACGCAAAGGGCGTAGCATGATAATATTTTTTCTATCTACTTTATTCTCATTTACTGCTAAATATGGGAATATACTTACTGTTGAAATAAAATTAACAATTACCCGTAACATTAAAATTAAGTGAAAATAAAAACTAGATTTATATGAGTATTTCCAGAACAATGTTCTCATTTTCACTAGTAAAATTTTATGCGAAACCGTATTATGAGGGTACAAATAAATTAGGATTACTCAGCATGACAACTATGCTAGAGCTCCTAGCACCTTTTTTCTCAGAGAGATTAAGATTGCTCAACATGTAAATTACAAAAAATGGCTGTTAGGACCTCTGGAATGGCTAACAGGTTGAGTAATCCTAATTTCTCTTTACCCTAAATAGTTTCGCGTAAAAATTTGATACTGAAGAGATCATTGTTCTCGAAATACGTATATAGTTTCCATTCACACTAAATTTTATGCTTCAACTTGCCCACGAAAAGCCACCTCGTCAGTGAATCTGCTACCTGTTTTCCTTTACACAAATAACTATTTTTTAATCAAATACAAATAATAAAATTAGAGACAACTGATTAAACTATAATTTCATTATTGTATTTCTTTTATAACTTTTATTTACTTAATTATTCATTTCGTTGTAGTTTTAAATGTGATGTCATAGTTGTACACTGGGTTGCAAAAAAATCGCATACACCTTAAAAATCAAGTAACCGAGTTTTTACCTTTTTTACCTTCCGTCACCTATAGGTAAGGAAGGTATTGTCTTTGGTCAAAAAAATCGGTGGTGAGTTTCCATTGAATAAGCACGTTTTAGGGTCTTTACAATACGATTTTACTATTTTTACGATGATGTCTGTATGTGTGTGTGTGTGTTCGTATGTGCGTGTGTGTGTGTGTGTATGTGTGTATGTGTGTGTGTGTGTGTATGTGACCGTTTTTTCCTGCACGATATCTCCAATACTAGAATTCCAAAAATTACAATTCTTGCGTATTCCTCTTCCTTACAACCATATGCAGACTTGATTAGATTTTGGTTATAATTGGTCAACCGGAAGTACCCTCATTTGAAGATTTTAACAGTTTTTCTTGAAAAACTCAGTTAAATGTTATTATAACTTAAAGAATATATTATTGTCTATACGATTTGATTGCATTTTATATTTCATATTTAACAGATATAGGATTAAAGAATAATAAAGATAAAAAAATTCATATAAATTTCATAATTCAGCCAGCTATGCTAACTTAACCATGGAAACTGCTAATTCAAATTGACAGATGTCAGTATCAATAAAATGTAAATCAATGACAGAATAAGGGAAGTAACTCTAGTGTTAGAAGTTTCTGGATAAAAGAAAGACGATTACATTGGTTTGAACATGTCATGAGAAGCGATTAATATATTAATAGAAGGTGGAAGAAACATAGGAAGACCAAATATAAGATGAAAAGATTGTATTGCAGAAGACTTGAGAGAAAAGTAACTGAATGAGAAAGACACGCAAAACAAAAATGAGTGGAAGAAGAAAATAAAAAATAGCGACCCCCTAACGAATGGGAAAAACTAAAGAAGAAGAAGTAGATGTCAGTGTCAAGTGCAATTTGCATAGTTTGTTTATGAAATAACTTTACTGGAAATATAGCATCTTTTGCAAAAAAAAAATATGTATAGGGCGCGTGCCTTTGGCAAGCAGATATGGGAACCCGTATCAAAATGACAGCAATTAATTATGTCCATAACTGACAAGTGTCATAATTTTTCATTCAAAATTTCATGATTTTCTTATTTCATGTGGTTTGTTTGTTATCAGGAGAATGGAATTCAGTTGCCGAGAAAGGGAATCATAAAATACCAAAAAATTAGAATCTTTTAGAAGAAAATTTATGTATGGAATTTGTACATAATACACAGGATTGACGGAAGGTATTGTGCTGGCCACAACAGATTTTTATCTATGTAAATACGATTTTTTAAAAATAGGTTAATATCAACTGCCAATGGAGTTGTCACTGTCATGTCATTATTTTAGGTATCGTGGAGCAAGTTCTTCATTGTGCTAAATTACTACTAAATTACAAATATATTCTATAAAAATTAAAGAACAACCATGTATTTATTTTAAATGCATTGAGGCATGGAGGAAATAAGATTTCTAAAATAATTTTCATCGTGACTCAAGGTTTTTCAGGCATTGACCATGACCCAGGAAAATTTGTTTGCAAAAGCATCGTCTCTTGCTGTTTCAAAAGGATGTTCCCATAAATGATTTAAAAATGCTTAATCTTGATCATTTGTGGAAATTTTGGGACGTCCTTTTTATACTTTCTTCATTTTCCCACCTACTCTTCATCCTCATTACAGTACTTTTATTAATATTAAAATGTTCTGCTATTGATCTGATTGACCACCCCTCTTCTAACTTATAAAGTATTACAACTTTCTCGTTTTCTGATAATTTTGACATCTCAATTGACAGTAATGACACTGACTTGTGACACTGACAAGTTAACAATCGAGACCGACTCAATACAGCAAAAAACAGGTGTACGCGATTTTTTTGCAAGACAGTACACTTACCTAAAAAAAAAAATTTCTCGAAATATGATTAAAACCTCTCCTGATGCTCTACGTAGGGTAGAAACCGGACGAGGTTGAAAATAAATAAATTATTATCCGCAATAATTATAATAATTAAGTTTTTGAAACAAAACTACAAAAAAATCTGATGTGGCCAGCACATTATCTTCCGTCAATCCTGTGTATTATGTACATATTCCATCCATAAATTTTCTTGCAAAAGATCTTGTATTTCACGTAAAATTTTCTTATAAACAAACTATGCAAATTGCACTTAACACTGACATGTTCTTTAATTTTCCCATTCGTTAGGAGTCGCTATTTTTTATTTTCTTCTTCCTCTCGTTTCCCCGTTCAGTTCCTTGTCTCTCAAGTCTTCCGCAATACAGTCCTTCTATCTTATCTTTGGTCTTCCTCTGTTACTTCTACATTCTATTACGAAGCTACTCATTCTTCTTCCAAAATATTCATCTCTCCTCATGATATGTTTAAACCAATGTAATCATCTCTCTTGTATATTTCTAGAAACTTCTGTCACTCAAGCCACTTTCCTTATTCTTTAATTCCTTACTCTATCTTTCCGAGGCTTCCCCAATATCTCTCAACATCCTCATCTCTGCCACATTCATTTTCTTTCATTGGTACTGACATCTGTCAATTTGAATTATCTGAATATATTTGCAGTTTCCATGGTTAGCATAGCTGGCTAATTTATAAAATTTAATATATTTATAAATCTTTAACTCTAATGGCCGGTTGCAGTAACGGTCATCAACCATTTGTTCAATTAACGGACCATCAAAATGAGCAAATTCGGATTAGTTTCCTTGTTCTTATGGCATTTAAATCACTGTTGTCAAAAAATCGCGTTGCATTTGTTCGCATTGATGATCCATTAATTAAACAAAGCGTTGATGAATTTTTTTGCAACCGAGCATATATCTATTGAATTTGAAGTATCAAATACAGTCCAATCGTATACAGAATAATATATTCTTTAAAATTTATAATAACATTAAATGTTAATGTTAATAAATGTTATTTAACTGCTTGTTTTCAAGAAAAACTAGTAAAAGTTCAAAATTAGGGTACTTCCGGTGGACTAATTATAACCAAAATCTAATCATGTCTGCATATGAATCACAACTATAGGAATACGAAAAAATTATAATTTTTGTAATCGTGGTATTGGATTTATGCGATCCGAAACGATCGTCACATAACACACACTCACACAAAGACGCACACACACATATATATATACATACAGACATCATCGTAAAAATAGTAAATTCGTGTTCTATTGACTACAAAACGTGCTTATTCATTAGAAGCTCACTAGGGTGAATATGATTAGGCACGTCATCAACCTGGAGAAAACCTCATAAAAAGAAATATAACTTGTAGAAATTATTAGTTGTCATTAATTTTTTTTAAAAAAGAAGTAACCATATACTAGTATTAAAGAAACGTATATATTAATGAATTTACAACTATTTCTAAGTGAATCATTATTCCTTTTACGGAATATAAAATTATTTCACACAATATAGTCATTCTCAGTAGTACCAACGTAGGGTACGAAAATAAATTACAATGATTTCAAATAATTTTATATTCCGTTCAAAAGAATAACGATAGACTTAAATAATTGTAAATATCATTAATATATACATTACTTAAAACTAGTACTTTCTTTACTTCTTCTTTTAAAAATAAATAACACCCAAAAATTTTTACAAGTTACATTTCATTTCATAAATTTTTTTTCAGGTTGATGACGTGAGTCTTCTGCCTAATCATTTTCATATCGAATTTTTTGACCAAAGACAATACATGACATTACCTTCCTTGCTTCCTTACCTAAAGGTGACGGAAGGTAAAAAAATATTCTGTAAATATGTAATTCTCTATAATGCAACTTTGGATGCAACTTGATATGCTGTAGATATACTGGAAAAAAATTGACAACCTTTAGTACGACACGTAAAACAAGGTAGTTACCAGTCCATAAATACAATACAAAACTCACTGATAGTTCTATAAAATTACATTTGCATGGGTAATATTACATAATGTAGGTACGGAATTCTATGAAAATTTTAAAAAGAAAATATTCGGTAGCGAAGTGATATAAAACATTTCTTGCAATAATTCTGAATGAAACAAATAAAAGTAAAAACCTTAGCAAATTTTGATTTGATTTTCAAACATTTGCAATCTAGTACACTTAAATCAATAACACTTTGTTATCCAAATATTAGTACCATTGGACTCATTATTGTGATAAAATAAAATAGGTAAATGAAAATATGAAATTTTTAATATTGTTATAACCATTCCCGGCGGATTAAAATCATTTGAAATATTGGAACAAATCACATTTGAAATAGTATGTGGGAATGAGATGTTCAGAGTGACTGTTTCTTGTTTGAGGCAATACTATTTACGCTAGTTGAAATCAGAATTCAAATTCAACCAATAACCAAAATCAAATTTTATGTATCATACATTATCGAACTTTTTAAATCAGCTTAATATATATCAAGTAAAAATAAACCATCAATTATTGAACTTTCAGTAACGGCAATGAATAAAAGTATTAACACTATTCCGGTCCAAGTAATTATCGTACAATTAATTCATTTGCTTACTATAATATGGACGTTTTTTGACTTATTATTTGTAGATAATTTTACATGTTCAAAGAATTTTATCTCAATTAAAACGAATAAATTCAAAAGTTACAAATTTAATTTTTTTATCAATCTTACATACACGATACAGTTAGTTACAAAAACTTATTTTATTATTTAATAAATACCACAGGATGAAATTTACCATTGAACAATTTGTTCAAAAAGGTTATGTTACAATAATTATTTTTTAAATAATAGAAGGTATAGCGGAATCCGCTTAATATGATCACTTTGGAACTTACAACTTTAGATAACATTAACCGGTTGATAACATTGTACAGAGGATAAAATAATTTCATTATTAAACTCAATTTATTACAAACAATATATCTTGAAATGATAAAGGATTAGAAAAATACTTATTTACGTAGGTATTTTCAAAAAAATTCTGGCGCGCGCTTAGAAATTAAAACGAATACTTTGGTTAAAAGTTTCAAAGTATAGATGTCTTAAGAATTATTATGGATAACATTATATCTGTTATCTGTGATTATAATAACCGGATTCCACTGTTTCTAGAGAAGTTTTGAATTTACTCCTCCTAGCCGAATACACTATAATTTTAGTTATAAATTGAAAATATATTTTATTTATCAAATGGTTTCAATTTACAGTTTTAGAATTTAAAACAATAATTTTCTTGTAAAGCTAACAAAGTTACGGAATATAAAACCTAAGCTAGTAACAGTTGTATTTGTTATAAAGTTATTATGACTCATTTTATTTTTATACATAATTTTTTTGTATTATTATTGCTTTTTATCTTAATCTTTGTTCGATATATTTATTTTACTGTTTGATTCGTATATGAATGCGATATAGCAAATACTGTTTAACAAAATAAAGATGTAAAATGATTATAGAACTTTTTGTTCAAGTTATTTTTAAATTAAAATTAAAAAATCTGATGTGGTCAGCACAATACCTTCCGTCTATCCTGTGTATTATGTGCAAATTCCATGCATAAATTTTCTTGCAAAAGATTGAAAAGACATCCACCATAAAAATTCTGCAAAAAAAGTGGTTGAACAAATTGTTTTAACGACCTATAGTTTGTGTGGATTAGTATAAAGTACTGCAAATATAGAATGAGCGCCTACGCTGGCTTCTTATTTTTAATTGTCGAATAATGGGTTATAGTATACTAGCCAGCAGGTTATTAATTAAATTGGACCATTGTTTTATTCTGATCATCTATATAATACGAGGCTTGATCAAAAATTAACAAGAATTTTCTTTTGTTTTAAAAAGTAATCATTTAATAATAAATGTACAAAGTTTCAATATTAATATTTCCCCCTTCAAAGTATTCCCCATTAGATATAATTCATTTATGCCAACGTTGATACCAATCTGTAAAACACTTTTTAAATGTATTTGGTATAGCCTTCAGCGATTTTGCCTTTAATTCCTCTGTGATCCTAAACCGTTGTCCTTTCAATGTCCACTTCGTCGTCGGAAAGAGAAAAAATCACAGAGGACTACGTATTGTAAAAACGGTGTTTGCGATATTACGGTAGTGGTCTCTTCAGCCAAAAATCACAAATGGATAGTGAACTGTGAGCCGATGCGTTGTTGTACCAACTTCCTCAAAAACCTTCCATAAAAGTGATTCAGCAATAACTAAGCACAATATCTTAAATTTTTGTCACATTTTCATCGGTGGTTGATGTGTTAGGATTCCCGGCCCCCTTTTCATCTTCCACGTTTTCATAGCCCCCTTAAAAACGTTTGTATCATTGATAAACACGACATAGATTCCTCGTCAAAAGTAGGTGCACAATTTCACTTCACTTCATATTATTTTTAACACAAAATTTAATGTAAATTCTTTGTTCTGACATTTTTAATAAAAAATTCGTCAAGCACATCAAAATATTTTGTCAGTATAATAGTGAAACACAAACTACATGCCCAGCAATACGAATGAAACTTGACATACACCTCGCAAATCGCAGTACCAACGTGAAAGAAAAAATCTGTTGTGGCCAGCACAATACCTTCCGTCAATCCTGTGTATAATATATAAATTCCATACATAATTTTTCTTGCAAAAGTTTCTAACTTTCCAGTAAAATTATTTCATAAAAAAACTATTCAAATTGCACTTGACACTGACATCTTCTTCTTTAACTTTTCCCATTCGTTAGGTGTCCCTATTTTTGCGTGTCGTTATCATTCAGTTCCTTTTCTCCCAAGTCTTCCGCAATACAGTCCTTCCATCTTATCTTTGGTCTACCTCTGTTTCTTCAAAATCCTATTACTAAACTATTCATTCTTGTTCCAATATAATTCTTCATTTCTCCTCATGACATTTTCAAACCAATGTAATCATATTTCTTGTATCTTTCTAGAAACTTGTAATACTAGAGTTATTTTCTTACCGTATCTTTCCGTGTTTTCCCCAACATCTACTTCAACATCCTCATCTCTGCCACATTAATTTACTTTTTATTGATACTGACACCTGTCAATTTGAATTATATGAATATATTATACGTAGTTTCCATGTTTAGCATAGCTGGCTGAATTATAAAATTTAATTTTTTAAAAATTCTTTAACTCTGTATCTATTGAATATGAAGTATAAAATGTAATCAAATCGTATAGAGAATAATATATTCTTTAAGTTATGTAAAATGGTAAAATCGTATTATAGGGAACCTAAAACATGCTTATACACTAAAAACTCATCATTGAATTTTTTGACCAAAGACAATACCTTCCTTACCTAAAGGTGACGGAAGGTAAAAAGATACTTCAACTGAAAACGAATAACGCGCGAAATTTAAAATTCGCGTTACTTTGTCATCAAAACTCGTATATCAGTGTTTAAAATTGCGGCTACCGTATATGTCTTAAAGTATGGAAGATTAATGGGATATTACAAATCCAGATATATTAAGTACAGCTACAAATATACACTAATGTAAATTATTAGTTCTCATATCTAAGTGAACTAGAAAATGTAAACAGGCATATTGAATTATATCAAGTAATTAGAAATAGTATATTTTTCATGAACATATCATATGTTGCAAATAAACAAATTATCGCACTCCATACATTTAGAAATCTTATATAAGATCATTAACATTTGCATTAATATTCAGACAATCAAGTACCATTAGTTGTCCGTGTCGATGACAGTTTAAGTAGCAAGCACATTCATATAACCGGCTGTAATTTATCTTGCGATAATTTTATACAATTCTTCTACTGCTACACTGCGAATGTCTATTTATTCTCCTTCTAGCTTCGGCAACACATATAATTATCAACTTATCATTGTATGGTTAATGGTATTCCTTTAAATGGTTTTCTCCTTCCTGAACGGACAAAAATAATTATATATTGTACTGTACCACAGATATGTAAGTGCAATTAAGTAATTATGTAATGAAGAAATATGTAATCAGAACCGGAGAAATTTTATTAATTTTTAATATATTGTAATTAAACAAGCAATAATAGTAACAACAATATTATATAAATATAATAGATTAATTACAATATAACTGTTTCACCCACTGTGGTATTTTATACTCATTGTACAACAGGTTTTACCTCAAGTGTACGTGTACTGATTCATCCCGCTGCGGTCAGTTTGAAAATGGACTTTGACTATCGCTGTAACAAAGGCAACGACGGATGAAATCTTATTTTATCCGAACTACATATACAGCGTACATTTAGTCAGTTTGATACACCTATATATTTTGAAGGAACCTTAAATAATAGATAAATTTAAATCGTAGAATTTTACGTTACTAAATTTATTAAATGTATGTTTTTATAATACGGAAACGGAGGAGGATCGGACACTCACTACGAAGGACATTGTTCTATAGGAAATCACAGACCACAAAAGTCGGAACGAAATATTCAGCCTCGCTAAACACAAAACCTGATGAAATTTTTTTAGAAGCACTTCGCTCCTGTTAGCAGCTTACAGGAATATTAGCGTTGGTTAAGAGTGTTAATCTGTCAAAAGAGTTACAGGAAAACAAAAAAAAAACTGTATAGAATGTGCCGTATTAATAATTTGAAAAAAATTTAAATCTCGTTTGTGTATTATAATAACCACTTACATTACGTAAAACTAAATTTTTAAGTAATTTGGGATCTTTTCGTACAGTCTTTTGGAGTTAGTAGTTTTACTACCTTAAAATTAATGATTTGATACGGCTTTATGGACTTGGTAACTTCTTTGAAATGAATTTTTATAAAGTGTATTATGGAAAGAAGAATAAATGTTTTGCAAAATATGAAAATATTTAATAATTAATAAAAACAAAATATTTAAAAATATTATATATTATACTGTAAAATGAGCGCATAATCAATTACTGAATTAAAGTTGTCCACATTATTAGAAGAAATAATACTATTCGAATTTACTTCACAGATGTCCTAAAAAAGAATAGAAAATTCAAATTCTACCGTTGTTTGACTGAACGAAGCACAAGCATCATTGTTCTTCTTAAGAACCAGTTGTAATATTTTTAATCCACGCAATATCTAAATTGTAAATTATTGTTATTTTAAACTGAAGAATAAAAATAATAAAATTTTAATTCTAAAGAAACATAAGAATAAACGTTATATTTATCATGACAAATAAATACACAAAAAGCGTTAAATTCTAGTAAATTAGATAACTGCTACTTAATGTATTAATGTTTTGTTTTTCCAATCACAAAAGTACACGGTTCCATAAAGATTAACAAACGCAGCACAAATTTCCTTTACGTTTATAGACCCCTTGGACAGAATTCCTGTTTTTAATTTTTATTTTCCAAAGTAGAAGAAAAAATAAAATACAAAAAAATCATGAAAATGTAAAAGACGAATTACTGAATTACTGCCACATCCGCTGTGATAAACAAATGAAATGTGAATTCCAAAATTCTGTGGCCTCTAATGTGTGAGCCATGTACTGGAGTAAGTTATTTCGGAAACATCAGATATACGAACGACATGTTTTACAAGATGTCTGCTACTAGCACATTTATGTGACAACTAATAAAAAAATTATAACTACTAATGCATTACAATTTCTCGTTTTGATATATATTTTTTTTTATATAAGATAATTAAGACGTCAATGTATGCGAATAATTGCTTGTATTTTTGCTAAACATTAAACAATGTGTTAAACAACAATATTCGACATTTTCATTTTTTAAGTGTCAACTGCCGGTGCTTTTACAAATTAACAAAGAATAAAAAAACTACAGTTTTATTAATTATTTCTTTCTTAAATCTTTTTTTAATCTTCAAAGATGAATTTGAAGCCTATAGGATTAAGACCTTGAGTTACGCGTATTTGACTTACGCGGTTTAGCTAAACCAGCGTTTTGCATATTTTATCATATTTTTGATGAATATTTTCAAAAAAGTTCAACGTTCAGATAGATTTATACAAACACTGTAGAATGATACATAAATAAGAAGAAACACAATTACACAAGAATACAATTATTTAATTATTTGCCTGACATTATGTACTATTGGCGAAGAAAATTAACTCGTAGCCGCCTGGAGGCAAATTTATAAAGTTAAGACGTAATCAAAATGTTGTGTTTACGGTTGTCATACTTCCCTTCAAACAATACTGCACTTCATCTCAGTTTACATTAAAAAATATATTAACTTTTTTTTTTTATTTATTACCCTGTCTCACACTATTGCCACAGGGCGAAAGTAAGTGCAATAACAAATAATTAACTTTTTATAACCTTTTCTAAATTATAGTTTCAGGAAAAATATTTTTACTTTGATATATTTGATAGTCAAAATTCTGTTTAGAAATAATTATCATTTTAGTTAAAGTTGTCATCATTGGAAAAGAAGTAGTCCACCAGTATAAGCATCGGCCGGTTCACCCCCCTCGTGTTCTGTCTTACGCCGGCCTTTTTTACCTTCCGTCACCTTTAGTTAAAGAAGGTATGTGTCTTTGGTTAAAAATTCGATAGTGAGTTTCTAATGAATAAGTACGTTTTGGGGTCTCTATAGAATACGAATTTAGAATTTTTACGATGATATATTTGTGTGCGTGCGCGCGCGACCCCCTGTGTGTATATGTATGTGACGATCGTTTCAGATCGCAATACCACGATTCCAAAAAATATATTTTTTGTATTCCTCAAGTTTAAATCCATATGCAGACATGATTTGATTTTGGTTTTAATTGGTCGACCGGAAATACCCTCATTTGCAATAGTTTTTCTTGGAAAAAGCAATTAAATATAATTTTTTAACATTTAATGTTATTATAAATTTTAAAAAATGTGTTATTCTCTATACGAATGGATTGATTTTTATACTTCATATCCAATAGATATAGATATGAGAAGACACGGAAAGATATGGTAAGAAATGAAAGGTAAAGGAAATGGCTCGAGTGATAAAATTTGTAGATAAATACAAGAGAGACATTGGTTTGAACATGTCATGAGGAAAGATGGAAAATATATTTGAAGAAGGATAAATAACTTAATAGTAGAAGGTAGGAGAAACAGAGGAATACCAAAGATAAGATGGAAGGACTGTATTGCGGAAGACTTGAGAGAAAAGGAACTGAACGAGGACGACACGCGAAACAGAAATGAGTGGAAGAAGAAAATAAAAAACAGCGACCCCTAACGAATGGGAAAAACTAAAGAAGAAGAAGATGTCAGTGTCAAGTGCAATTTGCATAGTTTGTTTATGAAATAATTTTACTGGAAATATAGGACCTTTTGCAAGAAAAAATATGTATGGAATTTGTACATAATACATTGGATTGATGGAAGGTAATGTGCTGGCCACATCAGATAAAAGAAAAATAGAACATGTGTGTAATCCAAATAATTTAAGCTCAATTTGTAAAACTTGGCCAAGTTCTTAAAATTGAGGAAACAATTGACAAAGGTAAAAGAGCTTGTTTCATTTCGTTAATTTATTAATTTTCTTAATTTCTTCTACCGAAATACATTGTATTCGTACATTTATACCAATTATATACCAACATATAAAATTTCCCTAAAATACTACATTTTTTCGACGAATTAACAGTGTAAATAGTGGACTTACGGTAATACAAATAGAAACTTGAGGTCACTGAATAATTTTAATACTTAATTTGAAATTAATAAATAAAATAAATAAATATATCATCACGGCATATTACCCATTGCTGGGTGTACCAATCTGCTTTGTACACAGATATCGGTAATGATGATACATTTGTACCGTGCGGGCGCTTACCAAGCGTCACCTCACGGGCAATCAATTTTGTGCCATTAAAATTGGAAGTAATTTTTGGGGTCTCGTGGCCGTGTGCGTGTGTGTCTGGTCGCGAATCTGGAGACCTGAGTTCGAAATTAATAATTTGGTTCTTAATGCAGTATGTATTTTGTAAAAGGTTTGCTTTGTATGAGTTCATTATAATGAGACTCTTAGATGCCTTCAAGTAATTTTATTAGATATAAAAAAATAATTTGAGGAAAATCCAGTATGTCATAATATTTGCTAGGAATAAATAAAATAATTACATTTAATTTCCTTTTCCGTGTTGCTTGAAATATTTGAACTCTGAACATAATGTAGATATACGATAGTAATATGTAAATACTACATAGATATATTTATAATATAGAACCAAAAACTATAAAGCATGATAATTGAAGTAAATAAATTAACAATTATATTTTAACTAAAATTCTCGGTAAGTTCTACGCCATTCGTGTCTGACTGGGAGGAGCCACTACACATTCCATTCGCGGTTCTACTCTCGTTGATTGACGGTTTACGTTGCAGACAAGAAATCTTTTCAGCACACAACATGCATTTGCGCTAAACAGTTTTCATTATAACAAACCGTAACCGTAATACTTTAATTTTAAATTTACGAGGAGCTAAATGTAATTAAATTAATACGTAAAAGGTTATTGATATATAGACGTTTGTGTTCTACGCTTCCTATTGCTTGTGGTGGTCTAGGCCTCTTACAGTTGATAAATGAGATTTGCTTCTCGGCTTACATGTGGTTTCTGGTTGTTAGCCTATAATTACAAAGGACCTGCACTATATACAGTAATCCGACAATACGCTACATACATTAAACTAATTATATTATTCTAATAAACACTCAGTTACTTACGAAAATAGATTTGCTTACTTTCAAAGTTATTAAAAAAATAATTACCTTTCATCTTACAGGAAAAACAAATATATCTTAGAAGACAGTAATATTTAAAATATTGTGTACTGTACTTCTTGCAAATATGTTTGAAGGAGGTTTGAGATTTTTTTCACAAAATACCTTAATAAAACTTTATATTTATATTATATTAAATAATTTTACTGGAAATTTAGAATCTTTTGCAAGAAAAATTATGTATGGAATTTATACATTATACACAGGGTTGACGGAAGGTATTGTGCTGGCCACAACAGATTTTTTTATAATAAGTTAAAACTTAATAATTCTAATTCTTGCCTTTAAGGTTTCTTTATACGAATATTTATTTTTGATATGAATTCCTCGTAGAGAAACTTTACTTGAAGCTCTTATTAGATTTTGTTGAAATATAGGTACGTTTAATATTGTTTTTGTTTTTAAGGTGTGATTTTTATAGATACTGAACAGTAAGTATTTCATTTTCTTTGTTATAATAGCAATATCCATCTCGTATTGATATGCGGATAGAAAAATATACCAAATGCAGTTTTAATGAATCTCGCATAGCATGCTATCTCATAAATTAATTATTGATACAAATTAACTAATAAAAATGGCATTATAATATTAGGTGAACAAATATATCTATGTAGTAAACAAGCTTATTTCTTCTTTTTATAATATATTAATGTTATGAATATAAATTATGAAAGATAGTTGTTTATTTATGAGAGCAAGAGTTATTTTTAACGTCTGTCAAAAAATAGAGATACTTGCTCACTGTGATATTGGTGAAATAAGGGTAATTTTATGTTACTAGTTATTCTCTTAAAAATATTTTTAATAAGTAATCTTTGCATTTCTAAAATTATTAATAATCGAGTTAAGATAAGTATAATCTTAAAAAGCTTCGTTTATAAGATGTTTTAATTTCAGTGAATTAATATGAACAAAGTTTATGCAGAAAAGTTGCATTTATTAAGAAAATTATAATCTGATTAACTACGAAGTATGAGCATATCTGAAAGTAGAAAATATTTCCGGTAATTTAGTTTTGCAGCGAAGCATTTGGATCGGTGGAGTTTAGGTCTGTGGAAGAATCGTTTCCTATTCAATCCAGGGGGTTTTAATGTTAATTTTACGCGATTGTAATTGGAACCGTTTTATGTGTTCTTGCGGGTGGTGGACATGATTATGCGGGAAGGATTTGTATTTCATTTCGTTTGATTTATAATTTGAAAATCGAAATTACTCCAGAAGTGGATTGAACCGTACAAATGGAAAAAATGGTTTAAATGGTAAAAGCTTGATAGATGGCTACAGTCGTCCATTGGACAATGAAATTAATTTCGTTCAATTTAGATTAACTTCGTTTGTGATTACGACAAATGCAAACAAAAAATTGTATATAAAGATAAAATCCCATTTGAAAAATGTTTCATTAAAATTCTTCCAGTCATTTATTCTCAATTTCCTGAATCAACGACGCAATCGTTTGTTCGAATCGACGAACCAAAAAAATCGAAAAATTAGTCACGGACATTACGTGTTTTTTTAGGAAATCGACAGCGCTGTTGTTATTAACATTTGATTACGGGACGATCGGCGGCCACCGGACTTGTGCGGCGGGGGCGGAGGAGGCGGTGGGGACGGGGACGCGCGGCCCGGCACACTCACACTCGCACCGCCCGCAGCGTCCAGACGCAGGCCACGATCATGACAGATCACTAGCTACTCACTCCCCTAACATCTCATTTCACAATTTCATTCCAATTGCCTTCAGTTTGCTCAGTCGCCCTTGTTCCCCAAAACAATAACTACCAAATATGACAAATTCAAAACTCAAGTAAACCCTAATACACGCAACATTAAACATCATCGGAATATATTTACATTTCAAATAATTATGAGTATTGAATAAATAGTCTTACACGACATTATATAAATAAGTTAAATATATCATCACGGCATATTACTAATGCGAGTCCTAATCTAGTTTGTATAAAGATTTCATATCCGTATCGATAATGAAGATATGATATTATATTCATACCGTGCGCGTTTGCCATGCTATAATTACTGGCGTGGAAAGTGTGAGAGGGATCATTTTTGTGCCATTTAAAATTCTAAATAATTTTGACGTCGATCAGGATCGAATTCATGTAACTACCCATATTCGGGACCAAGCACTAGACACACGGCCAGGAGACCCCATACGATACAGTTAATACAATGAATAAATTATAGCTACCTTTAATATAAGAAAATTAAAAACCTTTATAATAACGCAAATGTCAATTTTTATGCTTTTTATTCCAGGTATAATACAAATATCTGAAACATCTTTATCATCTTGTTTCCCACAAGGAGAATTAAGAAAAATTATTCAAATAAGTTAGGCAATCTCATCTTTACATCTCTATCTGTAATCATTTCCAAACTGAATAGTCACCGTGAAAAAAAACAATTATTTAAGTAGAAACACAATGTAAAAAGTTACGTCTTATTCAGGAAAGAAGAAGCTATCAATTTACGGAATAAGATAAAAAAGTATTGTAAATAACTATTCTATTGTGAACAGTACATTACCTACCACCCATAATTTTAAATTTTATTTCACATAAGGAAGGTAATGCCTAATGCCATATAAATGTCGCTTGACTTTGTGGTTTAAGTGAATCGGATTTAAATCCAATCAATATCTAATTGAAATATTACATATTTCCAATTTTCAAATAGCACAAAAAAATTTACTCCTGTGATACTCTTTCTACTACAATTGTGAGAACGCGTAAGGTGATGCCTGATAAAGGACTTCTACAGTAGAGGTAGAAGTTCTACGGTACAAATATAGGTTTGTTCAAACCTAAAGTTCTAAGCAGTTCGCGAACTAGTGAGCATGCGAATTTCACTTAAAAGCGTTCGAACTCTGCAGTTCTTAAATTCGAAATTCTCAGAACTATCCATTCATCGTTCGGACAAGCTAAAATTTTGAATTCAAATTCTCATGGAACGGTTCTACCAGTTTGTGCAGGAAGCAAGTATTTCAAATTCTGACTATGCGCTCATGCGCAGTGAAAAGTTTAAAAATTCTCCTTGACGTTTAGAAGTCTTAGGAAGTAATAGATTAATAGAGGTAGTAATCTTATTTATTATTTATTGATAATTATTTTTCTTAAGATAAAATTTATAAGTATTGTCTGATATTGTCAATGTCCAATATTTTTTTTAGGGATCGTACACAAAAAGCTATCGAGTACAGGATTGTTAGACATCCATATTTTTGTAATAGTCAAAATACTGTCTTCCTCTCCGTTTTTCTTTCATCATCTACATATTTTTTTAAAAAATTATAATTCTTTCCAATACCTTCACATTTAGTGGCATTACAGTCATATTCATTGAATTTAATTTCATTTGAAATATTTTAACCATTTAGTTTATACATATGTTCACTTCGATTTTGTTGTCTAGATATGCTTTTATACCTTTATATGAACAATTTTTATTATAACATAGGAAAATTTAAAATATAATTATAATTATTAATTATTTCACTATATGTATACTTCCACCTTGATCGCTCATTTTAAAACAATTTTATGTTATTTAAAACAAATGCACGTGACAAATTATTACAGAGTACTATACGGCCAAATATAAACCACGAGCGTTCGAACCTGTCCAAGTGAGAACAGTTCTGAATTTATTTTCTTAAATCTCATGCGCAGAACTCCCAATTCTGGAACAGTTCCGAACTGACGGTTCGAACAATGTCTTCATTATCATTACCAAAATCTGGGAATAGAAGCAGATTGGCACACCCAGAAATGGATGATAAGCCGTGACGATATATTTATTTACATTTTACAAAAATCTAATATCTATTAGTATGTACGTATATTTTATTTTTTATCTCTAATTACAAGCAATTGAATATATAGTATCTAATATATTTTTTTTAAATTTAATATCATTAAATCCGCTGATGGAGTTGTAAGACAGACAAATCTTCCCGGAAATAAAATCTTTCATAATGTTTATAATAATACAAATTGCCCAAAAACCAATATTTAAACAATTTTTTTGCAAAAATGATTTTTTCCAAAATCTATAGATATCTAAACCATACTTAATACATATAAAAATTTAAATGTACTCACAAATTGTCAATATGTAAGGGTTTAGAATTGCTATATTTTGTATAAGCCAAACCGGCATGTATTCTCAGTTGGCCAAAACTTGCCCCCGCCCCCTAAACAAATTAAACTGTATAGCATACGCCATGAAAAGTATGTTTCGTGCTTTCATTAACAACCAATAAATATAATAAAATAATTTGTTAAGAATATTGTTCGAGAAGTAGGTACAAAGCTAAGCAAATTAATTTCAAAAAGTAAATAAGTAAAGTTACAATTATTTTATCTAAAACATAATTAAATTACTGTTTGAAAAAAGCAATTATATTACTAATAACTTTTGAATAGTAATTGACAATTTAATTACTTTTTCATTTACTTTACTTTAAAAAATCTTACATTAATTAAAAAAATAATAATACTACACTAATTGTATATAAAATACAACAAAAATAAAAAAATAAGACTAATAAAACAAATTTAAAAAATTATCTACTCAAGTAGCGTAGTCGCTTCATAAGTTAATGGTTCCGGGTTCGAATCTCAGGTAAGGGACACATGTAAAAAGTGTCTTTAATCATTTCATTGTAATCACTGAAGGCTAAATATTATAATGAATTAAATTGCATTACAATTAAATAAAAATATAAAGGTAAGAATTTCACTTTAGTGTTGTTTGCTACACTGCTGAACTTCTAAATTACAACTAAAGTAAAAATATTCTACATTCAAGTAGAGGTTATAATATTATTATTATAGGAACACCCGGAAAAGCCATAGCGCATGTTTACTACCTGCAACCTGTCGCTACACACAGAAAATTTAAGCTGCGCGCGCCATTCTGGAATTCCCTCACTTCTTGGTTCTAATAGTAATTAGTATTTAAAAAAACAATTACTTTTCGATTCTTTAAAAAAAAGTATTTTAAGAAAACAGCAATATAAAATCTATGGTGGTCTCAAGACCTTTAACATACGTGTTGTTGGCAATGGCACAATGCAAAAAGATGGAAATGAAGGCAAATCTTTTAAATCGCAAAATTGCAAACATTCAAATTTTCAAATTTTTTTTCTCTTTAAAATTATACGAGAATATCAATTTCCGTCTTCTCCTGAATTTGAAATAGGTACTACAAATTTTTTGTTGAGTAACTATTTTAATAAAAAAAAAATATAAATATTGTTCCGCCTTAAATCCCAATCCTATTAGGTATTGTAAATGTTTTTACTGTAGTGAATATTTTTAAATTAGTTTATAGCGTTCGCAGCAGTTTTTAGTAGGAGTTAGTAAATTTGAAACATCCATGTCTTAGCGGAATTCAAACTCAGAACTCTTGGCGTGCTCATGACTAAGAGCCGTTGCTCTTGTCACTAAGCTACCGAGGGCGACAAATATTAATAATTACCTATAAAGATATTATCTAAACTTAAATTATTTTTCCTATAACAATATTTTTTTGTTATTAAAGTTAACACGAATACATAAATATTGCCCCGAAAACAGCATTGATTTGATCTATGATATTTATTACAGAAATTAATTATAATTAAATTTAAATGTATGCAAATTATCATTTTATTAGTTTAATATTCTACATTCGATTATTAACAGTGCCTATAATATAATAATTACGCTTATACAAGTATTCGCTAATATAGGTCACGCAATATACCAGCATTGAAATCATTGGAAACAAATATTATTTAAACATATACACGCGTTGAAATCATTCAATCTATACATTATTTATCCATTCCCTAAAATAGTAGATTATTATTTTTTTGAGGAAAACGTTCGCTCACCCTTGTAATGTAAAATCAAATATTTTTACCCCATGTTCATATTCCTACAAACTCCTTTCCAATCAGAATGAGTCATCCATACCCTGTAGGCCTCTATCCTATTTAAACCACTTGCAATCCGGAAGAAAACAACGAAGCAACGGCGTGATTCGTGGGCGTGCACGAGAATGAAGTCCCCTTTAACTTGGCGTAATTAAAAATGTTGTGAGTCGAGAGCGACTACTACAAGAAATAAAATATAATTACGATGACGCAAAGTCACTTTTCATCTACCACCTGGCGCGCGTCGGCTGCGTCTAGTCATCATCTCGGCCGCGATGTCCCGCCGCGGCCGCGGGGTTCCGCACCACGCGACGAACCAACAGAGAAAGAGAGAGACAGAAAGAGAGGGGGCGCTCTCTCGCAGGATTCAAGCTTTTTATACTAGGATTCTTCCGGTTACGGAGTGAAATTGACCGAGATGTTTTAGATTTTAATCAGTTGGGATTTTCTGCAGTGTTGTGTTTACAGGTTGATAATTTTTGTATGCCGTTTGACATTTGGGACAAACGTATTCGTACAAATACGTACACAATGAAATTGACATATGAACAAAAAATATCAGACATGGCCAGCACATTATCCGCCATTTCATTTTTATCCATTTAAATATACACATATTAACTCTTCCAAAAAATTTCATTTCATATAACTATTGTCCAAATATTATCAATTCATGTCCAAAATCTTTTATCAATAATCAATCCAAATTATTTTCTGATGACGCCCATTTTTTACTAAATGCAAATATATAAAAACTGTTTTGTTAATTAGGTACAGTACCTATTTCATAAATTCATAATATAAATATTTTCTTCTTAAAACCATTCCGTTACATGCATGAATTTCATAGATTTGAATACCTAAACTGAGGATGTGTAACCAAAGAGTTGTGTTGATCTATCTTCAAAACATAAGCTACAGAAATAATAATAAAAAAGTTATTTCTTCAATAATGGGGTCTCGTGGCCGTGTGCCTGAGTGTCTGGTCGCGAATCTGGGGACCCGGGTTCGATCCCAACTGACGCCAAAAATTACATCGATTTTAATGGCACAAAATTGACCCCTGTGGCGCACTCTCCACGCCAGCAATGAGTGCCCGTGAGGTGACGCCTGGTATGCGCCCGCACGGTACAAATATTCCATCATTACCGATATCTGTGTACACAGCAGATTGGCACACCCAGCAATGGGTAATATGCCGTGATGAAATATTTATTTATTTATTTTATTTCTAATTTATTATTTATATGCGGATTTTAGTACGATCCATATACCTCTCATTAGTACGGGTAGCGAAACGATAGGTAAAAAATTAACTGTCAGTTAAATGAAAAATATAGTATAAGTTGTAAACAATTATATTTTCATAACTGATGTTTAACCAAAAATGAAAATACCGGGCCTTAATGTTCTTTATGTTTTCTATTTAATTCACTGTTTTAAAATAAATAAATAAATTTAATGTAAATACAGGATATGTTTTCATAGATATGTGCTCTTTCGGTAGGCTGAATGCTAATCTTGGCAATAGTTGTAGGAAACGAAAGATAGCGAGTTCAACCTACGTACCAATTATTATATAAAATATTATCAATCTCCACAATTAGATGCAAGCAAAGCAACAGAAACTTATTTCAAATATATAGTTCTGAATATTGATATTGTAATAGTGGTAAAATCTATGAATTATTTGACCAATAGGTATAAATATTTACCTATAGCTTAAGTTTACTTAAAGGTAAGGGAGGTAATGAATTAAACTGAAAGCGGCCCTGTAATTATTTTGTTAGTAGGTATGTATGTTTATGTTGTTTGTTGGCCTGTGCTTATGTATGTGTGGATGTTGTAGGATATATTTTTCAAATAATGTCATACGAAAGATTTTTAATTTGGTGTGCGAAGAGCAAATTCCTGGTTATGTTAACATCAAAATGCCATTATATGTATAGGTACTTGAACTTCGTAACAATTTATCTTAAGTTTACATATTATTTTGACAATTTACGTTATTACAAATAGTGGAGAATATTTCTTTCTCTAGGAATGAACAGCATTTTATTTAATAACCTTGTTCATTTTCAAATATTGCAAGCTATGCTAATCTAGGGAAATGGAATTCATCTTGTTTTTTGAATTACTACTAATACTAATATTTCTCAATCATTGCCTTTTACAAAAATTATATATCGTACATAAGGTACATATACAGAGTGTAGGGGTGAATATAGAGATTTAACAATTAACAATTTCCTGCTCTCCTATTCATTTTATTGCAAAGTTGTTCAGAATTAAATGTTAAAACTTTTTTACGTTATTATGTTTCTAGTTTCTTCATAATTTTAAAAAGAAATTTCAAAATTTCTGTTAGTTCATAGCAATAGCCATTCCATTTGTTTTTTTCATTTTCTGGTTTTCGGAAAGAAACGGCAACCTAACTTATGGAAAATAAATCCTGTATTTTTGGATAACTATTTCCACCACAATAATTCTTTATAATAATGACACGTCCCTTAGTGGAATAATTATTTAATTTACCAAAAACTTTTTTTGCATAATATGAATAAAATAATAATGTTTTCTACAACATGTCACAAGTCATGGCTATTGCTATTAATTAACGGAACAGCTGAAATTTATTCTAAAATTAAGAAAAAACTAAAACCATAGTAAAAAAATGTAAAAACAGTTTCACAGCAACTTTTAATTCTGTAGAACTTTGGACTCTACAGTTTTTGTCACAAAATAAATAGGATAGCAGGAAATTTTAGCAAACAAAAATCCCATGTTAAAACCTTATGTTCACCTCTAACCGCCACCTCCCGGTATAGTTTTATCGAAAACATTCTAATAATGTTATAACTATGGTAATTTTAAATAAAAAATGTTGCTTACAAGTTACTCAGTTAAAAATCATTAGTCAATCATTTATTAACATCATAGTAACAGTGCATGACCTACTCTAGTCTACACCATTTTTACTATCCAATGTCATTTTGAAATGCTAATTCTTCTAACATGTACATGCGGTGTAGCATAAATTTTACATGGCACACATGTATTAATTAAATTACTTAAGAAAAGTAACATTTCTGGTGTTACTTATTTGTAATATAAGGAAAATAATTAAATTATTATTACTCAAATAAACTAAAGGAACGAAATATGTGTAGGTGTAAAAAAGCTAGATATTATACTTTTTAAACATTTAAAAGTAATTTCAACTACAGCCAACTTACTAATTCGTTTCGCTGCCTACGTAGTTAGGAATATAGGTAATATTAATAAATATGAGTACAATGAAATGTAAATTATAAAATAAAATAATTAATTACTTTGAGGTTGAATAGATTCATAATGCTTTGTACTTTGAGAGACACACTGTAACCGTGTGTGGCACATTAAATCAGTAAGCAGTGTAGGTACTTCGAGCACCATAATGTTCACATAAAACCGGTAATGTTTTTATAATGAACTACGTTGTGACTAAAGTGAATTATGTCATACAACAAATTCATTAGGATAATAATGACTTAAACAATTCAGAATTGTCATATAAAATAAAAAGAGGCTTAGAGCTATTAAATGACTCTCGTAATCTTGAAAAAAATAATTTAATGTCAGTAAATTAAATTAGCTATAAAGGAAGTTTCAAGTCTGATGTAGTGTAAAATAACGAATTTATAATAATCAGGCACAAAAGTAGAATAATGAGTTTTGTGATTATCTCAAATTGCATGGTCATAATTTGGTAAAAGCATTTAGCTTGTATTTAATTAAGGCACGCATCCACAAGTTATTCATAAAAAGCACCGGGAAAACAAAAATGAGTGTAAAGTTTGTGTGGAACTACAATTTAGCACTGTCCAGTTGGCTCGGGTTCATCTCACTTTTAATTTGCGAAGTATAATTTGGCGTTAGGAATTAGCAGAGAAGTTCGTCTCTGGCCATAATCAGCTAAAATAGCATAGTTGTCTGTGTGGAGCAGCAGCAGCAAGCGGCACGCGTTGCCATCGCCTTTTCCGCTCCCGTTCAACTGTTAATTCACCATCTCATTCGCTTCTCTGACTTGTAATTGAACGACATTGCCGAGGAAATTAACTTGACTCGATGATAAAACTGCAATAATTACGTCTGCTTCGATTCAATTACGCCCCAGCGGAATACATACTTGAATATTATTAACAATAATAATAAACGTAATCGTGTTAGGAGCGCGACGTCACAACACCGGTAGGAGTAGTGTGGGGAGGAGCAGCGCGTCCTCGTCCAGGTTGTTCCATACATACTAACGTGCCTAGGTTTGGGGTGCAAGACAGCGTGAAATTACGTAGTGTGTGCGGGCAGTCTGACTTTCCCAAAGGGTTCGTTGGTACAGTAGTCGTACTTCACAGCGACCCGCAATCCATCTCCCGTTTTCCGGCCGCAACCGACCACTTTGCCGCCCCTCGTTCGCTTTCGTGCTCCTTGCTGCTCGCTGCCCCTTTACGTTACGTCGTGCTTGCGCTTGTGTCCAACTCTTCCACCTCGTTTAGACGAGCAAATACGCAACGCTGAGTTCGCTACCACTAACGCGTACCTACTCTTTCTTCGTGTTGATTAAAGCTTGTTCATAATAAAACACGGAATTGTGTACCGCACTGTTACGTAGCGGTACGATGAACATGTACTGGAATTTACCTATGGATTTCATGATGCTGTATAGTACAGCATATATTCACTAAATCACTCATTCTCGACGTGAACTATTTTTCTTCGAAAATATTCATATATCAGGAATAAATTTCAATCAGCGAATATGGTTCTGCCTACAATGTATTCGTTATTAAAATGTTCTTTTATGTCGGTACAATTTCGTTTTTGCAATATAGTCTGAAATTTTCAAATTGCTTTTCAAATTATTCGATACCTATAGTATTTAATAAAACTTGTATAAAAAGATTCAATGATCTCAAATTTCAATGTCTGCATTACACATATTGGTATGCACAATGTAATGACTATTTTATTCAGAATATAATTGGTACATTTTGTTAAATACCTAAGAAAAGTATAAATTATAATGATTTAATGACAGCTATTTAATTTAAAAACCATGGAATTTCACAACATAGTTATAACTAATTTAATACAAAATAAAATGAAACTGTAGTTAAAAACAAGTACATATTTATACGTATTTTATATCTAACACTAGTTGCAAAAAACGGTAAGTAAAAATTAATGAACATGTTTCATGTTCGATTAAATCCAGTTCCTTCAACAAGTCGAACATATGGCTAGAAATGACAGCGAAGCAACTGCAAACCGAGTTGTTCAAGTGTCCAGAGTTCCGGAGCCGAGTGGAGGGAGAAGGAGAAGGAAAAATCCTGCGCGGGTGAGTTTACAAAGAGGAACGGAGCGCATGAGAGCCCTGCCGCGAGAGCAAAAAAGAAAACGTTAGTTAGTTGTGTTTAATTTAACCGCGTCCTCCCGAGAGGTGAGTGATTTACTCCGGCGTGCGACGAGACATCTTCCGGACTGTGACCCGAACCATCCCGCTTTAAAAAATACCAACACAAAAAACTAATTGCATTGAATTTCATGGATACAAATGCTTTTTATCAATGTTTATTTTTTCTCTCAAAAGCTTTTCAAATTATAACTGAATTGTTTGTCAATGTAATAATACTCCTTCTGACTTTTTGTGTCTTTAATTAGATAATCCTAACAATTTAACAAGTTTTACAGATATTTCGTTTCCTACACTTCAAACGTAAATTTTGGTAAAATATAATCAAATAATAAGACGAATGAAGCATCGTTTAAATACCTATTTATTTATAAAACAATTAGGTGAAACTACACTCTGTCTAAAAGGTAGGTTAGATAGTAATTATTCTTTCCCGGTTCTATGATTTTTATTTAACAAATTCCAAAGTAATCATTTTCAGAGATAATTTGATACTCCCTGACTTACACATTAAATAAATATAAATATATCATCTGGGTGTGCCAATCTGCTTTGTATTGTATCGGTATTAATGAAATATTTGAATCGTGTGGGCGTCACCACACGGACACTCATTGCTGCCGTGGAGAGTGCACCACAAAGGTCAATTATGTGCCATTAAAATTCAAAGTAATTTTTGGCGTCGGTCGTGATCGAACCCGGATCAACAGATTCGCGACCAGACGCTTAAGCTCACGAGACTCCATATAAACGTATATTACATTACACAACTTATATATTTTAGCATATGCCGAAAATAATAGTTATTTACGTTATTCGTCCGGAAAGTGTTCTCTTACAGCACGAGTGTGCAAATTCAAGTACGAGATATACTTTCCGGATGTGTTTCCTGTACGTACCTATTAATTTTCCGGCAACCATTTGAATTCACTAAATCAATTTCAAGTTTCAAATGACAGTTATTATTATTGACAAGTTAAAAATGAAAAATTAAGGAGCTAGGTACCTTTTACATCAACTTATATCGGATGTTTATTTTCAAGATGTACATAGGAAATTAACATGGTAAATCAGTTTTTGCAGACTGTTACGCCCCGTTTTGACTAACAACAATGATTGTGGTATCAATAGAGAGATATAAAATGTCTGCATCAAATAACACCAAGTATTTACGTATAAATTATTTAATATTTTAAACACATAATACATGTATGGTGAACTCGCCTACTACTTTTTTCAAAGTTTGACTTTGCAGCTCATATTATATTTCAAATTCTAAAAAAATAATTGTACGTTTTATATATTATTTGTTGCACCTTATCGGTTGTATTATACTATTTGTATTCGTACTTGGATTCACCAAATGTATTTTGTGGGTGATTTTTAAAATGTCGGTCCCTAGAACGCACTTCCACTCTGATGAAGGGTAAGTACGTAACACGTCCGAAATTTCATACTAAAACATGCAATACAATCGGTGAGGTATATGCTGAAAATTACAAAAAAATCTTCGCTATTACATTTTTACACAAAATGAATGTCTTTTTTTTCTCAATTTTTACAAAACAAAATTTGACTGAAACAAAAACCAAAAGGTAACATAAGGATAATAAAATAAAAATACTACTGAATGTTACAGGACGAATTTCTAATTTGTCTTAATTCGATTGAGCCGAAATAGTGTATTCTGATTTTCAGGAACTGCGTACTAACAAACATTGTCATGTACGCACTTTCCCACTTTGTAGGGCAATTAAAGGGTTAAAATACAAGAATAAGTAGGTGGTTAGATACGTCAATCAAAACTATTTAAGAATTTATAATCTAACTTATAGAAATACATAAATATATGCAAATGATTGAGTATCAAACAAAATTCGGCAAACTTACACCATTCTTTATTTATCGTTGTATTAAATCAGATGTGAATACTCACTCTAGATGGCGCTGAGCATATTGGTAGTTGAAACATGTTGAAGTGAATGTGCTATTACCTCATGGTGAGTATTGATATATAAAAAAAGAAGTACGGGACATGAACGCACTTACCCGACTTATGCACTTCGCAGAGTTCAGCTAAATTTATTAAATTTGACATTTTGTTTGTCCGAATTAGTTATGATTTTTTTATATTAATTTGTTTTTAATACATCAGAAATTGTTTGATAAAAAATAAATTAATAAAATTATCACCTAGGTACATAATAAAATTTCCACAAAACTACGTATTATAAAAACAAGACACTCCACCGAACTTAATATAGGTATGGTTAATTTTTTTGACAAAGACAACAATTTCGAGATATTAATTATTATGCTCAAAATTCTTTTTGAAGCAATTTAGGTGAAATTAAAAAAAAATATTAATGTATGTGATATAAGAAGCTAATATTAATTTAAGTACATTATCAAACTGATAACATATCAAGAAAATTTGAAATTTAATTTTGTAGGTATAAAATGAATCATTTCTACTCATATTTTCAGGTACGTACTCCTACACTACATATTGCTTATGCTTTACCTTGAGTATTTATTCACCAATTATTATCAAATAAGGTGTTGCAGATTCAAAATAAATATAGTAACAGTAAATACAGCAGTAAATTAATGCAAACATGGAAGGAAAATATACAAAATTTAATGCCATGAATATTTTAATACGTTCGTTTTCTCCCCCAAGCAATAACTCAGTTGTGAATTCATTCGCCTCGAACACGTATTACCTGTGCAATAAAATAAATAACATTTATAGTATTATAATAATTTCAGTTAAGCGGAAGACTTGTAAATATTTACACACAATCGTAACGACTGCATATAATTTTCTATAAAATAACTAATATCTAGATTTCACTCACATTTACATTCATTACTTGTCTATTAAATTATCAGATAGTTGTTGAATAATACATACAAACATATATACAACCTTACGGATTCAAGTAAATTATTCAAATTGTCCATTTGTTTACTTGTAATTCATTTTTAAATCTAGTTTTCTATTTTATGACAACTTTCTACCGATGTAGTCGTAATAACATATCTCAGTAGGTAAGTTAGGTAGTATAAATTTAATAATTTATATACAGTGTTAAGTAATTAAAAATTATAATTTAAAAATTATAATAATCAATGAGACAATATTTGATTCGAAATGTGCGCCAAATTTATTAATTTACTAATAATTCGAAACGAAGTATTAAAATAACATTCGGGCGCTACAGGTTTAGAAACAAAAAAATTTCATTTGACACCGTGGGCTGACACAAACCTCATCTCTTTTAACACTTATTCATGTTCAAAATCATTTCTTTCGTATTATCGACAAGCATAATCGTATATAAACAAGTTCTTTTCTTTCGTAAATCCGACTGGCCGCACAACCTTAACCTCACTAACATGCATAGCTTTGCGCTTTATTAACCTTTCGTTATCCATTTACTCAAGATGGCCGAATCATCTCAAGTGACCTATTTCCACTGTATATAATAATTTTCCTAATACATATTTTTGATACATCAAATCACACCTCACTTGGCATAGCTTTTAACTTAAAATCAAAAAGTTAACAAAATTATTTAAAATAAATACATTTTTCTCGTACGGCAAATTAAGTGTTCTGAATCTCAAAATAATCGCGGGAAGTAGCCCAATTATTAAAACGTAATTTTTACCTCTCGCTAAGAGAGGTATTATCGGATTCATGCTAAAAATCGCATATCCATATTTTATTGAATAAGCACGATTTAAGGTCCATAGAATCCGATTTTAACATTTTTACAATGATGTCTGTGTGTGTGTGTGTGTGTGTGTGTGTGTGTGTGTGTGTGTGTGTGTGTGTGTGTGTGTGTGTGTGGTTGTTGGAGACACGATTTCTCAAATTCTATAAGACTAAAGACCTGTTTGACTACGGATTCCTCAATCTAACAGTAATGGGAACAGTTGAATAGGTTCTGGTAACAATTGGACAACCGGAAGTGGTAGTTTCTAAAAGAAAAATTTCTAAATATTATTTTTTGAAAATTTGTTACTACAAATATTAAAGATAATTAAATTCTCAATCTGACACTTAATTTTTTTATTATATCTCGTATAGGTTTGGAGATATAGTATATAATAATATAGAATAATCTGTTGTAATAAATCTCATTGCTCGAAAAACAGTTGCGATATATAAATTTTTGTAATTGATATGTAAATGCAAAATGTCATTGTCAGATTTTTCTAGGAGGTAAGAGTACATTTAATATATATTATTGTATTATTAATTAATTATATATTTAAATTACAGATGTTAATATTACATATATCCTTAAGAAATACCGCTAATACCGTCAATGAATTTGAAGAATTTTGAACATAATAGAATAGTAGGATAAAATTTCTCATAGAACGAAAGAAGAGAAACCATTTCAATTATTTGTGTGTACTTATAGGGCGTGAGCAGACATGTGACTTTGTTGGCCTTGGCAATCAGATGAGGATCCGTGTCAGAATGACGGCTAGTAGTTTTTACATAGATGTCACAATTGTCATATGTCATAATTTTTCATTCAAAATTTCAAAATGTTCTGATGTTTATTTGTCATCCATTAGTATGGAATATACTTGTCGACGAAAATAATCCACATGGATTTGGTAAATAATAATGTTTCGAATGAAAACTTATGATACTTGATACCTATGTATATTACTAGCTCTCATTCTGACACGGGCCCCCACATCTGCTTGCCAAGATCAACAAAGTCACATAACTGCTCGCGCCCTATGCTACATAAAATGAAAATGGCAAGAGGTATTGTGCTGGCCACAACAGATTTTTTTATTTTGTTGTCATGAAAGCAATTACCATGATTACTTAAAAATACCATGCATTGAGAATTTTTCTTATTTTTATTTGACGAGCCGGAAGGCGAGTGATGTAAATCATTCGAATGAGTAATAGCCATTACATGTCATTAACTGTCAAATAATAACATACTGTACTATTATAAAATCAGAAATAATCTAATAAATTTTAGAAAATTGTTTGTTTACAAACATAAACATGGGTTGATCGCTAGGTATTGGTTGTAACAAAATTATGAAGTGATTTGCCATTTAGCAGAAAAATTTGAACCGACTATTCAGTTATATTTTAAGCTTAACAAGAAATAAAACTATGAAAAATGAGAAAACTAGTGTAATTTTGGCTTTTTATGAGGAAAAAAATTCTTATTAATAGTTATTTATTTGAAATCGTCTCTAAAGTGCACAAAAATCGTCATCCAAGTTCAGAAATCGGCACTAAAGTAATTCATTATAGGACGATTTCATGAAATGTAGTGTTGCCAACCTTATAATTATTCTACATATAAGATCATTTGGGCAGACATACGTTGTACAATAACAAATTTGTATGTAAAATGACAAAAAATATATGCAAGAAGAACGAATTAAATAATTTGAGGTAATACGCATAATTTTGAGTATTCATTACTATAATTTCAATGTCCGGAGGTTCGCAACACTGAACATAAGTTCGTTTGTTTAACTGACAGCAATTGACAGATTTGTCATCATAACCTATAAAAATAAATATATCTTTCATTTTCACAAAATTTCGATTTCAAATAAAATATAATATGCACCTCGGCACTGAAGTTCCTTTTTATCACTCATATGGTTTATTTTCCTCGGCCTTACGGCCTCGGCAACTAAATTCTACATTTGTGATAAAA
This sequence comes from Harpalus rufipes, assembly GCA_951394225.1. Taxonomy (NCBI): domain Eukaryota; kingdom Metazoa; phylum Arthropoda; class Insecta; order Coleoptera; family Carabidae; genus Harpalus; species Harpalus rufipes. Next base: position 72,726,411 of record OX596274.1, read on the forward strand.
AATAAAACTTTGGTGCCTTGATACATAAATAACTATTATCTATCAAGGCACTGAAGTTCTATTTTTTAAAAAGGAACTTCAGTGCCGAGGTGCATATTACATTTTATTTGAAATTGAAAAATTGTAAAAATGAAAGAAATATTTGTTTTTATAGGTTATACATACATAACTATCAGTCTGGCATTCAATGTTGCCAATCTCAGACATTGAAGTTAACGTAGAGAACACTAAAAATTATATATTTTATTTCAAATTTGTTCATCATAATTTTTACCTCTCGCTAAGAGAGGTATTGCATTCATGCTAAAAATCACATATCCATATTTTATTGAATAAGCACGTTTTAAGGTCCCTACAATCCGATTTTAACATTTTTACGATGATGTCTGTGTGTGTGTGTGTGTGTGTGTGTGTGTGGATGTATGTGTGTGTGTGTGTATGTATGTAGGATGTTGGAAGGACGATTACTCAAAAACTATAAGACTTAAAAATTGTTTAATTACGTATTTTCCAATCGGACATTCATGGGAAGATCTGAAAAGGTTTTGGTAACAATTGGACAACCGGAAGTAGAAGATTCTTGAAAAAAAATCTTCTAAATAATATTTTTTGAAAATTTTTCTTGGTAATATTAAAGAAAATTAAATTCTCTATCTGATACATTTAAATATTTTATTATATATTCTATGGATTTAGAGATAAAAGAAATATAATAAATAAAATAACGTTATAATAAATTTTACAGCCGAAAGGATGCCATGGAAAATAGTTGACCAGTTGAACTGTTTGTAACTGACAGATAAATGTCAGTGTCAGAAATTCATAGATATTACTAAAGAGTTTTTCTGGGAAGTACATATACATTATATTATTTCTTAATGTATTAGTAGTTAAATATTTAGGATTATAGGTCTATTACATATATCCTTCAAAAATACAGTCAATCCTGACAATGAATTGGAAACATTTCGAAAAATTAGAAGAGGACTAAATTTCTTCATATAATGAATTTAAAATTAAACAATTTTTGGTGTAGAATGTAGGTATACAAGAAATGTTAAATACAATAGGGCGCCTTGACAAGCAGATATGGGGACTCATGTCAGAATGATAGCTAGTAATTATGTATATAGATGTATCATAATTTCTCATTCTAAATTTAGTGATTTTCCAATTCCATATGGTTTATTTTCCTCGACAAGTAAATTCCACACTCCTGGTGACAAATTAACTATGTGTATTTAGAAAATCTTGAAATTCTGAATGAAACATACTGACTAATTATCATTCTGAAACGGGCCCCCACATCTGCTTGTCAAGGCCAACAATGTAACATGACTGTTCGCGCCCTATACTTATGTAACCAAAAAAGGAAGTGGCGAGAGGTATTGTGCTGGCCACAACAGATTTTTTAGTTCGTTCTACTTACACGTATTTTTTGTTATTTTACGTAGAAATCTACTATTGTATATCGTACACTTGCCCAAATTATCTTACATATACGATAATTATCATACGGTTGGCAACACTACATTTGTATAAAATCGTCCTATAATGGATTACTTTAGTGCCGATTTCTGAACTTTTCATGACGATTTATGTGGACCTTAGTGACGATTTCAAATAAAAGTAATTTGTTTGTACTCTTTGAAAGGTAAGATTTAACATAATGATTAAATAATATTATTCCATCGAACTATAAATATGATTCAATTAGCAACAGTATCAAAGGTCATTAATTGATAAAAAACCGTTGAATTATGGGTATATTATTTGACAGTCGTGGATAAAAAATATTGTTTACAACACATGCTGAAAACGTGATACTGGAAATAAATTTAGTCGCTTTTCTCATAAACAATACAGATGAAAATTCATTCCGCATCATTATTACACTTATTGCATTTCCGTCCAGACAACTTGTTATTAGAAAATAACCATGTGTGATTATTGGGTATCGAGAATAATATACTAGGGGTCCTTCTTTCTGCAGGCCTTATTTTGTACAACATACGAGTAAATGAAGTGAATAAACTCTTTACAAATGAGAGACGTGCACAGTTTCGGTTATCCGTTATTTGACATTGTGTTTTGATCTGCATTGCACGAATCAATCTGCGAATATTCCTACATAATTTCCTCCTTTACTCAAATCTATTTTCAAGACTATACTGTCTGCCAAGCCAGCAAAGGTGATCTGTTTACAGACGCCGCGCTTCTATCTTACCCACTTCTCCTAAATGTATAACTTTAACTCACAGGCCTGAAGAAAAAGGCCACTTGAAAATCCATTGTAGGACGAAAGAACATTTATTTATTGCCCAAACTCATTTAGAAAACCAGTAGGAAGACGAACAGAAAATAGTACGGAGCTGAAAACGAATAATGAAGTTGTAAGAAATTAAAAGCTGTGTAGAATATCAGAAAACAAAAGAGGAGCAGAAGCATCAACAACAACAGCAGAAGGAACATAGCTCGAGCTAAACTAAAATTTGATAAAGGTATCCGGTTGCTGCTAATATTATAAAATCTATGCGCCATAGGCCATAGCCTAATTAGCATATTGAGTAATCCGACATAATTTTTCTAACTACAGCCTATTTTCTATAAAAGTTTATAATATAAAATAAGATGAAGAGTATACCTACAAGTTTCATACTAGAATCTTACTCTTTTTCAAACTCTGGCATTATTTTCTATTTAAGTTTGATACTAGACCTACACACTGTGCGCTCAATACAGTAATGTCAACATTGGTAAGTTATAAACGTTAAAATGTATTTTTAGAAATAAACAAAGTATGTACATGTAAATTAATTATATATTTTCTACTTGAAATAATGTCTTCTAAAAATGAAGGTATGTTTGCTTCCTTGTCATTTATTGCACTGATGTCAAAAACTTTTCACCAGAAAGAGTATAAGACACGATTAAAAATTATTAAATTTTGGTGAGGTTATATAAGAAAATGTCTAATATTTACCTATATAAAACTGTTTTAATTGAGAGTGGAAAATGCAGCTTGCATTTGAAGTAAAAAGTGTAATAACAGTTTAACTTATACAAATTTGCATATCCATGACCGATTCATGTGGCAAACTTCGTGTACGCAAAATAATACACCAATGTTTACTCTTAATGCGTAAATAATTTATTTATTCGTTTACTCACGAAAAAAGATCGGCGTTTCTCCATAAAAGTAAAGGAAAGTGCTATTTTGTTACTAAACAAAAATACAGAAATACTTTTGTCCAAAATGTATTCATTCAACTTATGCACCAAAAGAATTAAATTTTGAGCTTCGTTTAAATTTTAAAAATTATTTATTTACTGGTAGTAAACGTTAACATGTTCAACTTGTAAAGAAAAATACTGCTTTTCTTTACTTATTAAACAATCTACTATTATTACAGTCAAATATTTCAATTGAATGGTATACTCGTATGATAATATATCTACCAACAATGTATAAATACAGAATATTTAAACGTAGTCGTTATAGATGAAGTAGTTAGTAAAACACCGGATAAATATTGAATTTCTTGAAAATCATTGTTTTAGTCTTGTTATGCGAAGTATTAATTAAAACTGCGCGTATAAATAATGGCTCAGACAGAGTAAAAGCGAAATAACTACTTTGCGGAACAGTTGCTTGTGCATAGATACCAACTAACGCAGGTATTTTTAATCTCCGTGATAGGACTCCCACCTATTTTGTGTTCAACTTTGAAATTTGGAAAATTAATCTCGGGTATTGCTACAATAATTTAAATAAACAATATCCTAATCATAGTAAAGCTAATACTTTATCAGATAGCTATATAATAATTGATTTGTTATTTTCATTACCCGCTCAGTTTAAAATTATCTGCAATGATGTTAATAAGTTTTTTTGCACTAGCAGGTATTTTTTAATGTTTGCCGATAGAGTTTCTAAGGCAGCACGTTTTAATTACAAATTACTGGTCGGTAAGTAAATAAAAACAACGATCATGTTCACTTTCAAAATGACAACCAAAATTTTTTAATATGTCAAAATTTTCAAATCTGTTCGTCGATTGTTGCAAAAAACATAATAAATATTGAGGTTAGTAAGTGCTCTTCTACCGGTATCGGATGTAGGTATTGGAAATATCGACTTCGTCTCGATCTCCAAAATCATCCTCAACCAGTAGGAAGCATTTTCTACTTACTGTCCTTAATACTTAATTAACTATTACCCAATTTACAAAAAGAAGAATCAATTGGGTATGCGACTATTTTTTTAAAACTATTTAGTGTGAATGACATTTTTTTTAAATAGTCAATTGTTTAAGCGACATATTAAAAAAAATATATTATACGAATGCTGTTTTTCAACTGAGAATAATAAATTGGGAAGGCATATTTACCACCTACAAAATACCACAGAAAATATTTACAACAAATCCGAAATATATTAAATTTATCAATTAAGATGTAAATAATCCTGATAACGAGAAAGATCCTGATAACATTTGAAATTGCTAACAATACTACTCATAGAGTGAAATGGATATATGTATATTCTTACAACCTATAACTGACGGTTGCACGGTAGTAGGAAAATTATGTTTAAAAGCAATGTCGATCTTTTTAAAATTATATTATTTAACATAATTAAGAATTATTTCATTAATTTATAATTTTTTAATGCAACCTGTGCATGCGTTTTGCTTTTAATTCCATAATAGTTATTTGTGTACCGAGGTTGTAAAGGTGTTGTTTTTTGGCCGAGCCTAAAGTTTGTAGCCGAGGCGAAAGCTGAGGTCTGCAAATCAGATAGGCTAATAGAACTTTTAAGCCGAGGTGCACAACTGCACCCAATATTTTTTAAGCAACTATCACAATGTTATTTAAATTTATTCGCTAAACAATTATTTGACAATTATGTTCGTAAAGAAAATGCGGCCTTAAGTAAAAGCGGCGGTGAAGTAAATGTGACTGTAAAATAGTATTTGACAGATGTCAAAATAAAATTCATGTTTTACAGTTGCCAAATTATATACATAAAACAACTATTTATGGAATAGTCGCCTAAAAATATATATAATGCACAATAATTTATACCTACAAGAATTTTAATTTCAACTGAAGATAAGAATTTTACCTCATCGGTGGCGAACCCAGGGAGGTGCAAGAGTGCATTTGTCCCCCCCCCCTTAAAGTGGGTAACAAAGATATATTATATTAAAATGTTTTTCTCTGTTTCGGACTTAAAATGACATATTCTAGCACACTTATTGATATTAGGATGAGCTTCACTCTTGAAAGATTTATGGTGACATTGAAACTGGTGGACTGCATTAAATACACAACATATCTAAGCAAAGGCCAAAATAATCACTGTCAACAACCTATATGTATATATCTATTTCATACTATATTTCTAGTCAGATTTGTATTTAAGTTTTATCCAACTTCAATGTTATAAAGTTGTGCATAATCGGAAATCTGAATGTTTCCTATATAAATCAAAATATATGAATACCAAATTAACAAATCTGTTATTGAACTGTGTTTTTAAAAGTTAACCTATTTTCGAAATGGATAAAATAAGAAAAGTTAGAGGAGTTACGAAAATTATTAAATTTTAATTGTGTCATATTATTTTCATTTTGTGTTACATATTTCTATTCTAACTTATTGAACGTCTCAAAATAAATATCAGATACCAAAATTTGGCAACTGTGGGCATTACGACCCGCGCATGAGAATGAACGATGTAATACGAAACTCATTTAGAAAAATACGTCTGGCTATATATTATTATACGAGAATCTCGGATGAAAATTCAACAACAATCAACAAAAACAATATTTTTATAAATATAATTTTTATTAGTAGGCATTTTTTTTAATCAATAGGTAAATAACAACAATGCTAAATTATGCAGTAAATTTCAAACCACTCATCTAAATATGTTTATACAAACCGCAGTATAAACACAAGAAAAGTTGTAGTTGTAACACTAATAAATTAAATTAACGTAGGTATTCTACTTAAGAACAAGAACATAGCGCATGAGATTCACTGTTAGCTGTCGGTAAATTTTGGTAAAGCTCAGCATTTTCACGAGGACATTGCGCGAAAGGGCATCTGTAGGCTACAGACTGTAGCTAATAATTGCGTGTAAACAGATTTCTACGAAAATCAATATTCTTTTACAATGTTATTAAGAGAGTTGGTGTGAGTCAGTTGAGATGGTTTGGGCATGTGGAGAGTGAATGGCTTGTTAAGCGTATATATCTTGGTGAAGTTGAGGGTTTTCGATTGCGTAGCCAACCGGTGTGTAAGTGGATGGATGTGGTTGGTAGAAGAGAAGAAGAGCATGTATGAATGCGATTATGAGTGTGGCCGGGTCGAAAGAACTGTGCTTAGACAGGAATCTGTGGCGAAAGATGATTGTTGCGTAACTATTATGGAATGCGGTATTTCGCTACCGAAAATCAGTCACTTTAATATGTTTAAGAGTAAGGATTTGTTGTATGATGTTGATGTTGTTCTTATTGTTTTCGGGTTTATGCGAACCCAGTAAGTGGGACACGCGTGAATTTATCTATGTATATATGAAAATTAATTATTTTTTGCTTCAGATCATATTATATATGAACAACAAACGAGTATATTTTTAAATTAGTGTTAAAAGCGGCCTACCATGGTCTCACAGGGGGGGGTTCTAACCCCTAAAACCCCCCCTATGGCTACGCCACTGGTTTGGTTCACGAAAGATGACTATTCAAAGTCATTTATAAGCCGTCAGACATATTCCTTGCAAATAACTTCACTGCAGTTCGTATGCATAGGCGTGCAACATTAAACATTCTTGGATACATTAGAACTTAAAAAAAAGTGTAATTTATTTGTAAATTGATTCTTTTTAAATGTCAATTTGAAGATTTATGTGCTTCACCTATGTTTTTGAAAAACACAAAAACCTGAACTTCACATAAACCATGGAATAATAATTTGATTTAAACATCAACGTCACTGGATAAACATTAGCCCAGAAAGCAGTGTAGTAGATAATTAGATATCATTATTATTTGTAGTGCGTTAGAAAGTAATGTCACTATTTACGTGTATCTTTCACACAACATAAATTATATAGACATACGTAAAATATTTTTTCTCTTATTAACATGAAATGTTGCTAAGCTACTGCTGTATAAAGTGCTGTGTCTTCTTTCTTCGAACAAATGACCTTGCATAGTCATCTTTCGTGAACCAAACTTTATTTCTACACTAGAACTTTCAGAAAGTCTCGTCCTGTAAAGTATTACTTTCTCATTAAAAAATTATTTGGTAAATAGTTATCTATTTTCCAGTCGACGACAGTTAAATAATATTTAATTTTATGTTTCACCTTTGAAGCAAACGTTGAATCTTACTGCGAAACTATAAAACTTGTAGGAATAAAATAAAATGAGTTGGAAATAAATTATAACTGGTTAGAAAACGCATATTATTTTATATTATACGAGTAACATATTGCTTTTCTTCATTCGGTAGTAATTAATCTTGTTATTGTTACTAGCGTTAGCACTTATAAGTGTTATATTATATATTGAATAATATTCATTTTAATGTACAATTATGTTATCTTTATATAGGCTTTCATTTGTAAAAATTCCTATTGTACATGATATGAAATACTCTGATTTTAATATTAAGGTATATAAATATAGAATAGAAATGGAGCTATTAAAATGCGCTGGTTTGAAAAGTTCAAGTTCCTCTTAAATCTATTATTTCGTTGCATTATGAAATCTGTCATACTGTAGGAAAACGAGATGACCATATTTTATCTCGTGGCAGAGATATTCCAGTGAGATCGGCATAAGAATGCGTCTTATACAGGTTTACTTTTTATTTCCCTTGAGTGAATTCGGAAGTTCATTTCAATGTGCTGCATGAAATCAGTGCAATTGGCATAATCTAATAGAGTTCTTATATTCCACATTAAATATATCCTCCATTTGTACACTTCATTGATATGATTTCGAAGTTAAGTAATATGAATATGTACCCGTACCTATACGGTAATTTCTCAACAAAATTTGCTAGAATATATCGATTTCCAAGAAGTAAGGTACAAACTTTAATATAAGATGAATTGATGAATTCAAAATTTATGGATAAATTTTAGGTATATACCTACTTATAAGAAATAGTTATTTATTTAAGATATGTAAAAAGATTATTTTTACCTCTCGCTAAGAGTGGTATTGGAATCATGCTAAAAATCGCATATCCAGATTGTAGTGAATAAGCACGTTTTAAGCTCCCTACATCCGACAATAACATTTTTACGATGATGTCTGTTTGTGTGTGTGTGTCTGTGTGTGTATAATAATTAGTTAAAAACCACAGATCACAGAGTGAAAATCGTCAATTGTTAAAAAAACGTATGTTGGATGAATATAATAAAAATATGGATAAAACAAAAATTATAACAACGTAACATTTACAGATTTATTTAACATAAGCTTAGGTTTAATTTTTTCAACTAATAATTTCTAGTCCTGAAGAAGACTGTGGTATAGTCGTAACGTCGGTGTGAATAAATTTTGTTATTACCTGCAAGTCCGAGAAATTGTTACTTTCTGTTTCCATCTCCATCACAGAACACCGTCGAACATCGTTTTTGATTTCTCATTATATCTTTTGCACGACAAGTAAACCACAGTTGCATGCACGACTAGTGGAAAAATGGTGCTTGTTGTAAGCGTTGTATACGTTACAGGCAAAGACAAAGCCTGCAAGATGCTTTCCGGGTATTACAGAGTACTCTTAGATTTTATTTACTAGTATTTTCTCAATATTTGAACATAGCTTGCAACTTTTCTAAATATAGGTATCTTTCATAACCTAACCCACTCACACAAACCTCATACCCGCAAATTTCGAGATGTTACAGTGATTTTTGTATTTTGCAAAACACAAAAACGATTATTAATCTAATAGTAGTGTGCATTTCTGACATTGCCTACTTTGCCCGTAACTTATTTAATAATTTTTCTACGAACGAATTTTATTTAATACAAGTATAAAATGCTATATTTGGTTGTTGTTAAATACAAAATGAATTCCATGTTACCATCAGTAGTGGTAATATAACTTGATCGTTATGCAATAAAAGCTCATTTTTTATTCTTAAAATGCGTATGTATTAGCATATTTTTTTGCAATTCTTGATATTTTCTCGAGCATTAAAGTGATTTTAACATTAATTGTTGCGTTGTTCTTTATGTCGTTTCTGGTTACTCATTTGAAATAAATAATGGAATAGAAGCCGCTATAGAATTTAAATTCTTGTTTCCTTTTTGAACTAGTGATCAGTTCACATTAGGTATCAACAACAGTTTTAAATGTAAATGGAAAATATTTTTATTTAGATGAAAAATTGTTTCCTTTCGTACTCTTGCTTTTAGTTTTCTTGAAGTATATATACATATGTGTTAACAATTACTTGAAATTTCAGTCAAACCGCATTTATTCTTACAACACCGATATTTCGATGCACACTTGCACCTCCTTCATGGTAGTAAGATCATGTACACAAAAAATCGACAACAATTAAAATTCTCCGATTGATGACACAAATGTTTCTATATAAAGTGATCTTATTAAAATTATTATTCATTTTTATTTGTTGAATGTGATTCCATTTTTTTAAATAAATACATAGTGTTACCAAGAAGTTGACGAAAAAGATGATAAATTGTTCATTTTCATTTCGCTTTAAAAATTCAAAATAAGATTGTCAATTCTCTCGAGTCGTCACATTCATTCTTGTTTTGTCTTCATTCCGAATATCCTGAATTTCTGTATCTCTATGCATCTAACTAAAATAAATTATCTTTTTATATGAATTAAAATAAATAATAATTTTATATTTTTGCATTAGTTGTGCCATTTTGCTTTTCACTGATTTCGGTAATAATAAATATTTTTACCTCGAGTGCTTTTACCACACAGATACTGATAGCTGGTATGGAAATTGTCAAAACAATTACTGGTCACTTGAACTTGATTGCGATATTGCGAACCTCATTTATTATTATTTTAATTTGCTAAAAATTAAATATAATCTAAACGCATAATATTGTGTATTTATGAATAAACTAATTTCGTTAATAGTGTCAACTAACGCGCATTTACTTTTGTTTCACGCTCGTATTTAAATTTTCTAAAAGTAATTAATTAAGATATAAATGTATATAATTATAATATCATGCAAAGAAACAAAAGTAACAACGGTTGAACTCATACCCAAATTTTGTCTTATTCTCACAGTTTCGTTCATTAATCAAAGAAATACATTTTCATAAGTAAACAAGTCGAAGACTCGAGTATTCGAATCTCGTCTAGAGTAAATCTAGAGAGAATTATCTTCTTTGAAAATTAAAGAAATAGGGACAAAATAACTGTACACATATCGTCATAGGCGTCGACTTTTCTATTATACAGGTGGACCAAATTTTTTTATGAAATATACCTGTATCTTATATTATTAATAAGAATCACAGAAAAAAAATAGTTTGAGTACCGAACAGTGCTTTTTTTAATAAAGCTTTTTGCAATTATGTTTAAATCGATCTGATTTGTAATTTTTGAATGATAATTAAATATAGCGACATAATTTCACCTGTCTTGTGTCATTGTCGATCGTAAATAAGTATTTAAGCGATGTAGCATAGAAAACGATCTTCTATCATCTATTATACAAGTTGTCACAGAGATTGCATTAATTTTAAATTTTAAAATGAAAATTGTGTATTTAATGGCTATCTATCGAATAAATTCCATATGAAACTTGATCAGTGCTGTAAATGCAATGATTGAAACATTTTTAAATTAATGAGATAGGACCAAATGCTCTAAAAATTATTTACAGTGGAAGGGGGGCTAAAACATAGTTTCGCCTCTTCTATATTTTCTCAGGGGGAAACGCCCCCTTGCCCCCCCCCCCATAGTCGGCGCCTATACATGTCGTTAGTACGGAAGAAGAGTGATAAATTCAAAAAAGTTAGTTTCCCAGGAAAACGGATTGTAAATCAAAATTTTGAACTTGTGTACTTTCTTATATATATATATATATATATATGTGGTGAAAAATTTACTCCTTGTACTTTTTACCTCCCGCTACCCTTGGTAAGAGAGGTATAGGGATCGTGCTAAAATCGCATATCGAGATTTTGGTAAATGACCACGTTTTAAGGTCCCTAGAATCCATTTTTAACATTTTCACGATGATGTCTGTGTGTATGTATGTATGTGCGGATGCTGTTTACGCTCTAACTCAAATACTATCATTCAGAAAGTTTTGAAACCATGTATTTCTACCTTATTCTAATATGGAAACATCTGATTAGATTTTGGTGGCAATCGGATAATCGAAAATGGCAGTTTACTTGAAGCTCAAGATAGTTTTTCTTCAAAAAATATCTTTAAATGTAATTTTTTCTCAATTTGTTATTATAAAAATTAAAGATTATTCCATTTTCTACAAGTTTGCTTTAATACTTTTTCTATATATTGTATGGATAAATTTATAAAGTAATATAAAAATTATATACATAGGTAAATGGCCGGAGGTACTGTGTTGGTCATATCAGATTTTTTTAACTGACATCAGGTAATGGATGAACTAATACTACTGCTACTACGAGTATTACAAGCAGAGATGTAACAATTTTTTTGAAAATACTTTTCTGTGCATATCTTTCAGGCTAATTTTACCGCTATCAATAAAATAAATATTCTAAATTTGATATAGGTAGGTAAATTTAGAAATATGTATGTTTTACATATTTATACAGTTATACAATAATGGAACGGTACCTTTATTTGGAATTATTGTGATTGATAAACCATAAACATGAACATTTACGTTTAGTTAGTTGGTATAGTGGAAAGTTGAACAAGTCTGGTTGTGCTATGCTATAATTCATAGCATTTCACGTAGCAACATAGCTCATATCTAGCAATACAAAATAAGCGAGACATCTAGAGGGAACATTCTCATAGAATCGTTTCTGCGATATCAGATGGGCCTTGTCCGGAGCCGGAGCTGGAGCCAGAAACTAGAGAAACACATATAAACATTAGTTAAATTCTCAAAGCTTTAAGTCTTGGCGGAGCGGTCGCCATCGCCATCGCCAATAATTAAACATTATCTGTTGGGTCCGATCTGCGTGCGGCAGAGTAGTCGTATTATGCGCGTGTGCGCTGCTTCTAGCGGAGGCGGCGGCGCCAGCCATCAAACGCGGCTTTATGGTTAAACGATGGCCATAAATTCGGGCCGAAGTGCCCGGGTGGTTAGGCAACTTATCGTGCTGCCCGGCAAATAAACAGGAGCTAATCTACAATGTTGCCAAGCGTCGCGCCCGCGCCGCGTTATTTTATGGTCTATTATTAAATCTCCATGGTGGTGCAGCAGCTGGCGCGAGTGTTGGAGTGTTCTCTGCGGTGACGCGAACCGATATATGCACCCGCTACTGCTACTCCTGCTCTGCTCCCTGATGCTCATTGATTAAACCCAAGTTTACTTATCCCATCCGCCCGTCCGCCAAACTTACGAGTACAACTGCCCCAAGCCCTAATAATAACCGATTGTGATTCGCCGCATTATGCCTATACCTACCGGCTTAACTCTTTCACGGATTTGTCTTACAATTCCAGAACATCCCATCTTTAAAATAATATTATGTCCTTTATTTCAAGTATGTTAAAATGAAGGCTTACGGTTCGAACAATTCATATTTGGTTTCGACACACATGAATTGCTATTTATATCTCATAAATAATTTTTGAGAGACATACTCTATAAATTTTTTGAGTAGCTGCAGGAGAAATCGCTGTCTGTGATAATCAAAAATAGGGTTACTTCGAAACATGTGACTATGCAAATAAAACAAATTCAAAGGTAAGCTCCTAAAGAAAATACGTATTTTTCCAATTGTAACTAAAAGAACAAAAAACAAATTTTTCAAATAATTAAAATTGACATAAATAATGAATATGGTATTATAGCTTAAAAGCTATATACCGTTCAATATACTTGCACTAGATAACAAAAATTACGGCCCGTAATACAAAGTACGAACTCACTTATACAGAGCGTTTTTATTACAAGTGACGTTTAACCTCAAAAATTTGATGTAAAAGCGCGTTTCATAATAACGTCATTATTATAATAATGCGTTCGTAATATGAGGCTATAAATTTATAAATGTAGGTGATATTTTGTAACACGGTCTCGTCACTTTTAATTTTAACTTACTTCTACATAAAAGTTAATTCATAGTTTCTCGTAATTTAATTCGCCTAAACCAGAGATTTTTTTAAGTGTAGGCAGAACTGGTAACACATTATCGATACTTTTTTTGTATTTTCTACTTCATCAATTTGTATCTGTCCGGGTTTAGAGTTGGTAATTTTATTGGAATCGGTAGCCAATAGAAATGAATTTAAAATTCTAAAATTTAATTTTTTGGTTACTGCCAATCTGTCAACTATTGTGGGATTGTGGGTGAATAACGATATTGATAATTAGAAAATTAATGATCAAATTACAGAAAACGGGAAACTGTTTGCAGTTTTATTATATTAACGAACTATAGAATTTCATATAAATAAGGACTATACATTTTTAAATTTATGAAATACAGTTGCGTGTAAAAGTATTAAGCCAAACTTATTTTATCTCTTATAAAAGATTTTTTTTGTAATACTTTACATATTACATTACTGTTAGGAATGTTAATTACTTTTTAATTAGCATAGTTGACATTTTTTAAAAATTATTTTCATTGTATTTTATAGCACAAACGAAATTGATATTCATAGTTTATATATTTTGTTTATATTTCTCATCAAATTCCCAATTTATTTTTAACTTAAGTTATTGTCAATCGAAATGGTTACAAGAATCCGTAATAAACTTTTCTCGACAAGGAAAGGTTTCTCGGGATATAGCCGGCATACTAATGATCGATAAAAGCACAGCATATGGAATTATTACTAAAGCAATCATGCAAAATAATTAAACTAAAATCTATAGCAGATCCAAGACAACTGTTGAGAATATTTCGAAAGAAATTCAAAAACAAAATCTTGCCAATTCCGCTGTGGATATGTCGAAAGAAATTCGAACAGAAAATCTTGCCAATGTCGGCCAAAGTATTGTGTTTCGACGTCTTAAAGAAGTAAGACGTATTGGTCGTGTCAGTGATACAAAAAACCTTTAGTTAGTAGAAGAAATAAAAAGGCAAGACAAAATTTTGCAAAACATATCATGGAATGAAGTTGACTAGTGAAAAGATACTGATTCCCTACAGTTAAACATGGCAGATGCAAATGAAACGTGATTTTATGCATGTTCTCATGACTGTGTAGGTCCATTAGTCGAGATAAAGAGTACTATGGATTCTCTAATGCAGCGGTTCCCAAAGTGTGTTCCTCTAAACCTATGGGTTCCGTAGAAGCTCCATAAAGATTCCGTCAACAAAGAATAAATTTAGAAAAATAAAAATTTTAAAAAACGATCCACATAAAAAATACGTGCTAAAGATTAAAATCAAGTCACAATAGTAAGTAGTATTATTATAATATTTATGATTTGATACTTCTCAATATGTTCCTGGATGAATATTGTTATTTTCAAACTATTGTTTCTTTTCAATCCAAATATGTTATGCAAAAAACTTTTGGTACAAGAAGCTATGTTTTATAGGGATCGGAGTTCCGCCGATACGATAGGTTCCGATATGGTTACGAAATATCGGCGATATCAATATGAACAAATAAATTTAAAAGAAAGTAAATATAAAACAAAGACAAAGGTAAATGCTGCATATTTGCTTGCGAAACCAAAATTACTTTGGAAAAAGAAACACACATTTTGCTCTTACTTTTCGGAAAGTTAGTAAATAAAATTAACATTTAAAATATTTGTATTTAAAGAACATTGCATCCTCGATTTGTGTGGAGACACGCAATTCTGCAAGTATGTCTGAATGAGACCTGCAGCTGAAAACAGTCTCTTGAATTTCACAGAATTCATCTGGAAACTGCAGTACTTTTGTGCATTTTTTTTCAAATAATGGACAGAACTTCATCGCGCCAAAATAATAACGTATTCGCTTATTTTGCAATATTAAGTGCTTCCAAATATCTCTCGACTTTGTGCGAATCAGGGGACACGTGTTAGATGCTGGAGGGTTGATCGAACGAAACAAAATGTTGGGATTCCCCACGTACTATAACTCGGGCTCGGCACGTTTACGTGGTTTTTTGAAAGCGCGAAATTTGAAACGTATTGGTGTATCGCTAAATATATATGGTCGATTCCGATACATCGGCTAAAGACAATATCATCTGTTACATCCCTAGTATTGAATTCACAATGGCCAATAAAATTGTAGGATGGAGTTAGGGTTCTACGAAATGCAAGTGGTTTCTTAAGGGTTCCATGGTTGAAAAAGTTTGGGAACTGCTTCTCTAATGTTAGACATATTTTAGCAAAACTTCCTTATGCCACAAAAAATATGTCGTTGGGACAGGTTTTTCAACAGGACAACGATCCTAAGCATAAGTAAAATCATTTTTAAGTCAACAAAAGTCCGAGTTTTTGCCTGACCACCCTAATCTCTGGATTTATATCCAATAAAACATTTATGACAGAAATTAAGTTTTGCAAAAAATCAACCAAAGTACGAAAAATTTAAGGGCATACCTTTATAGGTAATTCTGGAAGAATCGAAAATTTCAAAATCATTTTATTAAAAAAAAAATTCTTCATTTTCTTAATTTTTATCGGGTGATTGCAAAATTCCTATAAAAGCCAAACAATTACAGATGTTTTCATAAATTTTCAAGAAATAATGATGGGATCCATTAAATAAAATTTCTAACTGAACATCTTGTTCTTATGCTTATACGTGCGGTTTTTAAATGAGAAGTAGTTTTTTCTTGTTTCCTCAATATTTGAATTTCTAGACATATTCAGATTTTGAAAAAAAAAAACCCTCACTCTATTTAATATTACAATACGTAAAAATAATAATTTCGCATGTATAAAAGACTCAAATACAAAATTAAACGCGAGGCAAATAAATTTATTATGCAAAACATGTGCGCTATTTAGATGATTTATTCCAAGATCTGAAAATATTACATGTATATTATAATTGGACCAAATATGTTGCAGAAACAAAGAAATAACTTGGCGTCTCGCAGACAACTTTGTAAATAGCTGATGATTCATGGACAAACTCAAACACTCGTGAATTTGTATAGAATATATGAGCAAATTTTCTGTTAATTTCAATTTGCATTATTTATGATAATTAAATATTTTGTTTACGTGTTTATGTCGCTTACTTACGCGCGTTTATTTATTAGAAATTGTAGGTATTTCCGTATTACATCAGCAAGTTGTGGCCAAATGGAAAATAAAATTTATTCGCCACACCTTCTTTTATTTATTACTTAAACTCTATAACAGTGACATGACACGTCTTGAAATTAAAAATGAATTTCACAATGAGACGAAACATTGTCATAACTTAAATAAATATTATTAAGTGCTACTAAAACTGTCTGCATATAGATTTACGTAAATGTGCAATTAATATATTGCATGAAATATTTCCATATTAATCGAATAAAATTTCATTTTTCTCATCTGAACTTACTTTCTTAGAATGTAATGTGATCAATATGTAATCTATAAACCTAATTACGAGTAGTTAAGTAAACATATACTTGTGCAATATTACAGTTTTAAGAGCGTTTTAATTATTTTTTGTTATACCTAGTAAATATTAAATAAAATAAAGTAAATCTATTTTACTGAACTGACCCGCTAACATTAACAGTAGGTAGAAAGGATATTCTTTCGAATTCGAATCGAAGGCGTGCCGGGCAAAACGCTTATTATTCCAGTGAGTCACACATTAAAGAAACGCGCCATATAGCACGAGTCTGATGATAGTAAATAACCAAGTAATTCTGCTCTGTTCCCCAGTGTTTACTATCTCATAAAAATTAGTTCCTTACAACTGACTATAATTAATCACGATTTGACTTTGATGTCATACAATTATTTGAATATTGTTCCGTGGATATACGCTAGCTTATCTAAAATTGCATCTAAGGATGCTAATACGTTGCAGACGGACACCATTACGATCATATTTTATTGAAGAACTAAAATTACAGCTATTAATGCCGAGTTTATTTTTCAGTTGATTAAATAAGGTCTCTAGCATTGGTACTCATTGTTTGGATTCTTCCGCTATAAGATTTGCTCTTCAAGAAACGAACAATAATCTGTTTTTTTTTAAGGAGAAGTGTACATAAACCTGTGGTTTGTACGCACAAAAAAATGTAAGAATTTTAATTTTAGATCAACAATACTATAATCGTGCATTTAATTCTAACAAGAACTGGTTTTTTACTTTAGACATAAGAAACTAATAATAATAATGTTAGATTACTTCAAAATCTCAACATGTCAGAATTGAATAAGAATTTATTAGTATTTGGTATTTGGGTGTAAAAAAACTAAAGATTTTTTAAATTTACACGTCTTTGGTGAAGGAATACTATGATAACAATATATACATATATACGTACTAATTCGATGTAAAGTATAAATATACCAATAAGTAATGTAAAAGCGTGAATCCATCAGTATCAGAAAAGCTTTCGAATGCTTATAATGTAACATGTTTGAATTTGTACATAATTTTCAACTGAGTAGAGTGGTACAAGGAGTTTATAGTTTAGTGAAAAGGAGTACGATCGTTGTGGAAAACATAGTGCGAACAAGTAGTGTTCGTGTAGTTAGAGCAAAGTTTGGTGGATCATACCTCGGACTTGATGTTGAGAGCGATTGGCTGCGGGGTGTGGGGAGGCATGGGTACCGCGGTGGCGGTGGCTGTGTCGTGCTCGCGCTTCAAGAGCGGGATGGCGGGAATGTCGGTGGCGCCCGTGGGCCCAGAGCTCGTGGTGGTGGCTGCGGCGGCTGCCGCCGCTCCGGCCAGCATTACGTCGCCGCTGTCCTCGTCCTGGCCGCCCTCAGCCATGTCAGCCTCGCATCCCGATTCGTCTGCAACCAACACGCACTTCATAGGAGATGCCTCTCGTAAACTCGTACTTATATTGTACGCGCAGATGCTATGCCGACTGCTTCAACTCTGGCGTTCAGGTATTAGTGTTTTGTGCTTGTAATTACGGCGGACCGGACCGTCCCGTCGGCCGCCTCCGCAGCGGCAGCAGAGCACCGTCGGAGTCAAATGCCTGATGACCGCGAGGGTGCTTGGGGGCGAGGGGCACAGTTCGTGCCCGACAACACCGCACGTACACTAATTATACGGCATTGACTAGAAGCGGATCGATAATTATTCAGAACAAGGGTTAGAATTTATTTTGAAAGCGAAATTAAACCCCATGAGGTTGTGCGTTTTAAAAGCCCTCCTGTTCGGCAAATCTGCCGTCTATTGTTTGAGGTCACGGAACGCGCAACCGGCGAGTATACGTACGTACGTATGTACATGCGTGCCAGACACAGTGGCAGCCGGCCGTGCGACATCATTAATTCTTATAATTTTAAAAAAGCTCGTTCTGATTTTTTATTGCGCTGTTTATAAATCAGCTGCAAACGTGTTTTATTAATATGCATTAAGAGTGGGTGGGGCTTTATCCAATTGCTAATGCAATCAGTCGGCGATGGCGAGTCAACGACCGACACACATAAGCCATGCCAAGCCGAAGCCGAAAAGCAAGTTGTCTGTGATCGGAACAATAAGCAATATTCGGGCGCCGCAGGTAAGCGAGCATCGAGCGCTCTATGCTCGTTCAAGATTACAAGACCGCGCTCGCACGCGGCCGGCGTTCAAGAACTCGCACATCACAAGTCGTACGGGAACTTTGAAATAAAAGTTGAGCAAAATAAAGTTTCGGAGCGTGCGCTTTGACCCAGTCGCTCCTTCGCGGCAAAGAAAGCGTCGCGGCCGAGAGCGAACACCGACCGCCAAGCGACGGTGGTGGGAGCGTCAAGCCGTGAGACGGCCTTGGGCCGTCGCGACGTGCACATTGTGTGTGCCGTCTCGGCGTCCCGCTTGCACGTCAACGACTACACGTTTCATCTTACGTGCATCTCAATTAGCTACTTATCTACATTCAACTCACCTGATACCGTTGAATATGTCAAATCCCTTGGTTCGGACGCCGTCTTGATTATGATTACCAACAGATGCACTGTGTTCGCATTCCCTGCGGCAAGAACAAGTTTCTCAGCAATGCGATATACACTTGTCAAACAGTCACAAAGTAATCAGCAGCAGCAGAATGAAAAGTCACAACGGGGCAAAACAAACACGGCACGTTTAGAAGAAGCACGTTGGGTTGCTGGATAACATAACAGTATCGTATCGCGTGTGTTGATGTTGACACAACACGTGAGCCGTGCGCGTGTTGACACTCGCGGCGTCGCTGGCTGATGAGTGCGGCAGAGCGTCGAACAGCGTGTGAATGGCACGGAGATACACGACTGGACGCGGGCCCGTGGACCGGTAGCGTGTGTGATGTTGGCGTGGCGCGTGGCACTGTTCAAGTCGCGCGCTTAATAAGAACGCGCGCAGCGCACCAAGTGAGAGTCATCCGACAACTGGCGAGCTGAGTGGTCTGGCGTGATGCTGAATAGCAGCTACTCGCGCGAACAACCAATCTCGCTACCCCTACTCTCTCCACCCCGGGTGCTTACGGACCCGCGCGCCGCCCGCTCCGCCCCCGCCCCGCGCCAAGTCCGTGTGCGCCCGCGGCTTCTGGCCCTCCCATCACACTCACGACACAACCCCTTCTATTTTCTATTCTACATAATACTATCCCGTACACTGCCGCTGCCGATACCGCTGCCGCACAACCAGTCATGTTTATAAACAATGTTTGTTTTCATAAAACAAAACATTTTTAACATAAAATACCACCATTTCCCAAAAATGTCAACTATGTCTGCTAGGTTAATAAATTAAAATAAATATTGGACGAAATTATATTTTTGTGATGCCATCATTAATTGCCTGTTTTTTCTTTGTTAGAGAATAATTAACAATGTACATATTCAATTATTATTTTAATGCCAACTATTTGAAACAATATTTTCAAGTATATAATGTCATTTTAAAAGATACTTTATATTTCTTGATTTTGTAAATGTGTATTTATCATAGAAAAGATTAGTACCTACGATTTGAAGTTGCTATAATAGATTATGATGGTGATATAAATAGTTATTGTTGGGCAACAATGACAACAATGAGTGGGGTAAGTGCGATGTCGGTGGTGGAGGGAAATTGGAGTACTGGAGAGTGAGGTCTATGGTCGGCCGCTACCCCTATCCTTCGCCCTTCCCCCGCGGCAGGCAGCCGGAGTCTCCAGAGGAACCCAAATCCCGGCTACGCATGAGCAAGGTTAGTAATTAGATTCGTAATGTCCAGTTCGTTATTCAGCATCGGTGTTCGCGCTCAGTCCCCTCTCACACCACACCATCGCTCCATCTCTTTCGCGCTCGCCTCCCTCGCACTCTCATTATGTGCCGTTCACTCGTGCCCTCTCACTCGCTCGCCCGCATTAACCAAATAATATCTCCTCATTGCTATTGTTAGAATCGTGACTCATTGGATTCGCGCAAACCTTCGTCATATGATTTGTGCTTTGCTTTATATTAGCATAATTATAGTTATTTATTATTAGACGCAGTAGAAAATGATAATTATAATTCCTCGGCTTTACTTTCTTATGTATGCGTGCGTGTTGTTTTTGTGTATGAGTGTGTGCGCGGCCAGTATGTTTTGTGCGAGACCGCGATCCCCTGACGTTTATGTTACGTTAATGTTATGTTATGCACTGACTTGTATAACTTTATGCCTACTTGATACCGGGTTTTCACTTCTACATTATTTATGGATATGTCACGATTATAATTAGATTTTTTGCTTTTGGCTTAATCTAATCGAGTTTTCATAGGTGTTTGATAATAATACGCACAATTCGATTCGATCAAAGCCGGAATTAAGAATATTGAAGTCTCGTAACATTAAATTGTCGGAGTTATTTAATCATTCTTTATTATTCCTGAAAAAATTTAAAATCATATTAAGATTGAAAAAATGTATTTCTGTACTGAAACTACGTAAATGACATTTTAAGTGTATAACTTTAACATCAGTACCGTACCTAGAATTGAATTATATGGTGTATCCGATTAGGCAGATAAAAATATTTTTAACGCGTCAATAAAATTTGCTAGATGATTATAAAAATATGTATAAATATACGTATAAGTACATATATTTAAAACTTGCACAACATTATAACTCTTGTCCCGATAACGGAGAAGTGAGACACAAAAAAATGTCCTTTGAGATGCTCTAATTATTAGATTTGTATCACGACGTAGGTGTTAATCATAAAATCTTTTAGTTAGCATTTACTTACACGTAAGATAACGGAAACATTTTTTTTTAAAGTGAAATCGAATTTTTTTTATCATTATGATTAGTTTTAATTAAAAATGTTATTGGATATTGTCTTGGTCTCTGATAAATCTCTATTTTGTGTTTTACTAAGTAGGCAATGCGTGTTTTGTTTGAAGAATTTACGTCAACAAATTAGAAATTCCAATTTGTGTTCTATACTTCATTTAGTAAGAAAATAGCTTTGGTTTAGATAAAGATATAAATTCCGTCCTTCGATTGGTCAGAATGCAAACCTAGGTCACAAAAACAAAAAAAATATATCACCTGTCATTTGTCAGTTATCAACTAAAATCTATTGAATAAAGTCATGTTTAACCATGTTTTGTTGCAATGTGTAATTTTCAAATCTTGTACATTTTTACGGATAAAAATGTTTATTATTAAAAAGTTTGGTTTCATGATGTAAAAATTGTTGGCTCTCAAGCACCATCTACTATTTTCATACGTGAAATGAATTATAATAATCTACGTAAATATTAAGAAGAACGGGAAATATGTACCTTCCGGACCCTCGTTTGCACATAATGTAAGACTATGCCAGAAATGAAAAGTCAAAGGGAGCAAAGAGCAAACCAGGGGCGACATATCGACAATTCGAAAATACACACAACATACTGTGATTCGACAGCGACATTGCAGTGATCCCCAGAGTGGTACACGGTACACGATAACTAGGCGACGGTCAACTGAGCGCTGAGCAATAGCCAAGTAGCCTAGGGTTAATTGGGCGACAGAAGCTTAAAAAATTCTTCACCATTGGTAAATAATATGGCGATTTCTGACTTTTAAAAAGTTGGGAAGTTAGATATTGTTAACCTCCCCAGTAATAAGGAAATTTTTCTAAAGGTTGGGAAGTTACTACTTACCAATCTGGGGACGGAAAATTGTCACATTCCAACCTTACTTCCCGCCTTGAGAGATCTGTTTATATAAGTGATTTGCATGTAAACAAAGTTTCTTTGCTTTTTACTTGTAAAGAAACGAATATAGTTGTAATCATGTCAATAAGTATAAAGAAATCAAAATTTAAGGATAAAAATCTAAATGACACAAACAAGGCCAAAACATGTATTTATTCATATGCAGTGAGGTTATTATTATTAATATTTCTATATTAATGATCTATTATTAATTTCAGATTGTGAATAAAATAGAATACAAACCAACAAACCTTAGCGAAAAGTTTCAAAACGTGTCGAGCTATAGCTAACCTCGAAGCCTCGGTTAGTAACAGGGTTCGAAAGATATATAATTATTAATTTATTACATGGTAGATATACACAATATATATTCCGATATTTTGCGTTGATATATTTTATACATATACATACGTTGATATATTTTATACATATACATTTCTGTTCAATTTTTTAATTCA
The DNA here is from genome assembly GCA_951394225.1 of Harpalus rufipes. NCBI lineage: Eukaryota > Metazoa > Arthropoda > Insecta > Coleoptera > Carabidae > Harpalus > Harpalus rufipes. The sequence continues at coordinate 72,749,358 of OX596274.1, forward strand.
AAACAATAATAAACAAGCAAAATGATTTAGATTTGAATTGGGAGAGAATAAAAGAGCCTGAGGAAGGTTCCGAAACATCTGATGATGAGCTTCCATTGAGTTTCTTAGCTTAGCTTTAATTAACTATTATTTGAAGAAGTATTACTTTTTTCAAGGGATTGATTTTTTGTTTCAATTTTTGTACTTTCATTAATAAAATAAAAATACATAATGATAAACCCTTTAATTTATAATTTCCCTTGTATGTAATTAAAAAAATAACTATAAATATAAATATCCAAATTTTGATATATATTAGTATCGGAAAATCTATTATTTATATAAATATCATAATATTTTCGAACCCTGGTTAGTAATATACTATTTATCTTTATACCGGAAAAAATAATTGAACATTGAGCTCTGATTGTTCTATACATATACAGTAAAAAATTTGAAAGATGTCCGATCAGGGTCATCTACGAATTGTATGAATTCAGATTTTTGCTCCGCCCATTATGACAAATTCAGTAGCGTCATTTGCTTAGTTTCTATGAGGACATAAGATACTACTGTTATTTTATTATTATAAAAATATATGTTACAATAAAAGTATTCAAAATTCAAAAATAAGTCAAGTGGTAAGATTATTAGCAAATGTAAAACCAAATAAGTGAGAAATAAGATAATGACACAATGTCAGTGTCAGTGACTCTGACAGAAAATAACGTTATTCGCACGGCTATGAATCAAGGTAATGTATCTGAATTAATAAATAAACTTACGTTACAGCGAAAGTATTATCAACAACGAGCATCGTTTTAAAGTAGAATGTCCTAAATTAGTCGAAACAATAAGAATTTTTGAAAGACAAGCGTGTTATATTCATCCTTATCGCATGCGCTCATAGCCTTTGCAAAGTAAATGTCAATTTGTTCATGATACAGATGACCTTGATCGGACATCTTTGAAAATTTTTAGTTTACCTTAATCTACCCTAATGCACAATGTTGTATTTCTAGATTTCTGTACACTATTTTATCTCCCAGATACCTGGCGCCTACTTCGCTATCACCCAATTTACTATCTTCTTACCCCGGAGGCAGTTTTACTAAATATACTTAACATTCGCACAAGATATGCCTAATGGAATTTACAAGAAGGCAGCAATTTATACCAGTCGCTGGAATTCTGCTCTAGATTCCAGCAGTAGACTAATGTAAACATACGTTCCAGCGCTAGAATCCAGTACTGGACCTACCAGCGATTCTAGTCCAGTGAATATCATCGAATCCTATTTATTGGCGCCAATGACTAACCCACTACCACTGTCTTCTTTATTGGACACGTTTAAACAGGCATTACAATGAAAAACAAAACACAATATGTGGTCTAATGATTTAACTGTTGTTAATCTGTACAGAGATTATGATTTTCTATAGTCGGTTTTTCTAAGAAAATTTCAACTAATTCGACGCATAAGACACTGACGCAATATTTTATATATTTTTTTAAATCAGTATGTTTGTTTTCAGTTTTAATTATATTTCGGATTTATTAGGGAGAAGATTTTAAAACCTTTGCAATGACCTAAGACGGAGCGGAATATTAATTTATTGGAAATGTGTGTAAACACCTCCTGAATTAAAATGCACTTGAATCTAGTGCTGGATAGTGTAAATTCAGCATTAACCATATGCGACATCAGCACACTCAACTGTTAGCGGCATTTTGAGTTATGCAAGTATTATGTTTATTTACTTCCCTCTTTAATCTTTTAATTTCAGCTTTATATTGAATTACATGATCGTATATATTAAATGATTTTTTTATTTAGGTATCAGTCAGTTGTGCTAGAGCTGCTGAAGCGACAACACCAGGGTATAGAGGATGTATTTATTTATTTTTGAGTAACGATGAGTGCTAGAGTTGTGTTGTTACTATATGTTGTTGTCCTCCACTGCGGTGTTGCGGAAGAGCTATTCTGCGGTTTAGCTGTACCCTTGCTTGCGGGCTAAGGAAGAGTCTACGGTGCGGCTGGGGCTGGTTGCTCTCACGCTGCGGTGTTGAGAAAGAGCTGTTTTGCGGTTCAGCTATACCCTCGCTTGCGGGCTAAGGAAGAGTCTACAGTGCGGCTGGGACTGGTTGCTCGCACGCTGCTGTGTTGAGAAAGAGCTGTTCTGCAGTTCAGCTATACCCTCTCTTGCGGGCTGAGGAAGAGTCTACAGTGCTACTGGGACTGGTTGCCCTCCACTGCGGTTTTGAGGGAGGGCTATTCTGCGGTTTAGCTGTACCCTCGCTTGCGAACTGAGGAAGAGTCTACAGTGCGGCTGGGACTGGTACCTAATCCTATCCTAATCCCAAAGCTAGGCCGAGACCTTACGTGGATCCTAAGCACTCACTGAAAGAGTATACTCATCTATTTTTTATCTGTTCCAGGCTATTGGTGCTCGCAGGAAAGAGTCTGGACCATCCAGGGATTAGGGATTAATATATTTGTTTGGATCTGTTTTCCATTATGTATTTTTGTGATCTTTCATCAATTAATTATATTGGTTTCTAATACAACTAAATGTAATGCATGTCAGCACATTATAATCTACTAAGTTGTTACAGAAATAATTTAACCATACACGGCCTCGGCACACTCAACTAACTATACTGCGTGTCAACACGCTTTTTATTGTTATTGCAATTATCACAAAGACCAAAAACGAGAAATTTACCATTCTACAAATTCAGCATTGCCTCGGCCTATGGTCGGAAAAATTGACTCTGTCGGGTCCAGCAATAAAACTAAATATCGTAATTATGACAAAGCGGAATATCGCTCACTGCTTGTATAACAATGGATGCCAACGGGCCTTTATTTTCTCCGCTCTATTGGAATGAAAACATGCATTGCATGGTACTTCTACCTGCTCTGAGTGCTCTGTATGGTGAAATAATCTTACTGTTCCTTTAACAATAAATACTATGTTTGTTTGATATAATTTTTGGAACTATATTTTCATTCTCATAAGGAATTATTTCAAACGAACATTCACACAAAAATAACATTTATGTTAAAGCAACAGTAAGATTATTATACTATATTTTACTGTACAGAGCATGTATTTATTTCAAAAGAGCGACGCAAACAGCGACCCATTGGCATGTTGGCATCCAATGTTATAATGCAAGCAGTTTTATTGCTGGACCCGATAATCAATTTTTCTGACTATAAATATTGCATCCAATACCGAATTTCATACTCTGCCGGTAATAGCACAGTGGGTCATAATGTGCAGACATGTAGTACATTTAGTTGAGTGTGCTGAGGCCGCGTAATTATTTATTGATGACGTATTCCAGTAGTTGTGTCTTTTACCAGTGTTAAGTATATTTAGTAAAACTGCGCCCCAGAGCTATTCAGTACTGTGTACTGTGCTTATGTAATCGCTGATTTATCATTGTTATAGAAACACAAAACACGAAAATTTATTAATTTTATTTCTAAAAATAATTTTGAAGAATTTTTTAATTTCTTTCAACTCCTTTTTATATGTAAATACTAGAGCCTCTTGATAACGTATTGCAATCATAAGAATATCTGTTTTCATAATGATTCCTTTCCTACTATGTAGCCAGAATTTTTGTTCCAGCCGGATCATATGAAAAATTTAGCCGAAACATTAATAATTATATGCTTTTATTTCATTTTATACTCGTAGAAGTACATATAATATTAATGTTCATTATATGCACAGGTATTTGAGTCCTGTCCCAAACATTGTCAATTCATTTTTAATAGAAAATATAAATTTACTTAATTTATTTATCTATAGGTTTAATTTAATATTGATATTTGTCCTTTTTATTGTTATTTAGTAATTAGTTATTTGTATAACAAGGCTAAAAAGTAGTAGATTAATTGTCGCGGCGACATATCAAAGGCGTGAGTAAGTCGTATTTAGAATTTAGCCTAGGCCGAAAAAATGCATTTTTGCCATATTGAAATACATAATACTTGTATATAAAAATTATTTTTAAAATTATATCTTTTTTTAACGAAAACGAAATTGTTAGTTCCATGAGGAATATTAAGTATAGGATATAGGAGAAGGAGGCTATGCATTATTATGTAGAAACAATTACTAGTATTAGCTATTACCTAGTAATTAGAATTGATATCATTTGGCTGCAGTAACTCACGGTATCACCCTCTTTTCTACAATATAATAAAATTCTTTGTATAGTTATCATATGCACGACTTATACAGTGTATTAAAAAAACCTAACTCGGAGTAGGCTGTGAAACAAAGAAACATATGCCCTAATTTAAAAGTATTTAAATAAATGTCAATTTGACTCAAGATATTGTCCAAAATGGCATCTAAAGAAATTAAACCTTTTCTTCTTAAATCCAATTTTGGAAATAGAAATAAATCGGAAAACGACGAATGGCAATATTCTCTTTCCTTCTTTATTATCTTTTCTCCTTAATATTACATTTCAAGATCAATTTTGACAACTTGGGTGGTGTTAATAAAAGTATACTCTGTTCCACCTTACTAATTCAGTATTGTGGAGAATAGGGCATAGTTTTGATCTCTCTGATTGGCTGAAATTGGAGCCAAGTTTAAGCATTTTATTAATATCAGTGTACATGACATGACATTTCGTGTATTTTTTATATGCAATGTTACGTATCATTTTCATCCGATTTGGAAAGCAGGTAGATAGTACGAACTTTATATTCCATACCTATCAACTAGAATATACAAAATTTCAAGAGCATTATGATAGATTTTTAATATTTTTATAAAATGTACGATGACAGCAGTTGAATACCGGTATTTTTTAATTTTGTTTGATTAAAACTATCGCTGATGTAAGCGCCATCTACTGAATTGGTTAAGTGGAACAGACTATAAGTAAATGCTTATACGGACAGTTTTTAAAGTAAGTATTTATATTTGTATTAATATAGTGTCAGTAAAAGCTGATGCTATAAGAAAATGCTTATTTGGCAAAAGTATGTTCTTATAATCAACTAATTACTAAAAACTGTATTAATAAAATGGTGCTGATTCTTATAGATTTCAGTATTTATTTATAAATTTATAAGTATGATACATGTCATGCTTATAGCGGACTGAACTAAAATTTTGCGTCGCAAACCCGGGTTTCTTAGGCTTCTGCGATAGTATGCCACTGTTGCTGACCGTGCTAAACGAAGAAAACACTTTTTAACTCTCGCTAAGAGAGGTATTGGACTCATGCTAAAAATCGCATATCCAGATTTTATTGAATAAGCACGATTTAAGGTCCATAGAATCCGATTTTAACATTTTTACAATGATGTCTGTGTGTGTATGTGTGTGTGTGGATGTGTGTGTGTGTGTGAGGTTGTTGGAGACACGATTTCTCAAATTCTATAAGACTAAAGACCTTTTTGACTACGGATTCGTCAATCTAACATTAATGGGAAGAGTTGAATAGGTTTTAGTACCAATTGGAAAACCGGAAGTAGTAGTATCTTAAAAAAAAATTCTAAATATTATTTTTTTGAATTTTTTTATTATTAGTATTAAAGAACGTAAAATTCTCTATTCGATACATTTTAAATTTTTATTATATCTCCTATAGGTTTGGAGATACATTAAATAATAATATGAAATAATCGGTTGTAATAAATTTCAGAGCCTAAACAACTCTTAGTAACCATCAGATGTTTGTAAATGACAGAAAAATGTCATTGTCAAAAACCAACAGTAATTCATAAACCTGTTTGGCAGCTCAATTCTAAAACTTGAACTTAAGTCTATTTTAACTGAACACATGACAGTGGATAAGAACCGATTCAGAATTTGCCATAGTACGAATATGGTTTTATTAGCTGAAAATAAATCTTAGATATTTTTTTTTGGCAACATAACAGTAAAACGTCAAAATTAACTGACATTATTGAAGAATTTTTCTGAGATATTGGTAAGTTTACTATTTCTTGTGGTATAACAATAATAACAATTAAATATTTAAAATTATAGCTATATACATATACCCATCAGAAATCCCGTCAAGAAATTGGAAGATATTCGAACATTTAGAAGTATAGGAGAAAACTTCCCCAAAAAATAAATTTTAAATTATAAAAATAATCTAAACATAAAGAAAAGACATGAGAAATTTATAGGGCGCGAGCAGTCATGCGACTTTGTTGGACTTGACAAGCAAATAAGGGCCCGAGTTAGAATGACAGCTAGTAATTATGTACATATATGTCAATTGTCCATCCAAAATTTCATGATATTCCAATTCCATGTGGTTTATTTTCCTCGACAAGTAAATTTCATATTCCTGGTGACAAAATAACCATGTGAAAAATTACGACATTTGACATTTATGTAAATAATTACTAACTGTCATTTTGACAAGGGCCTCCATATCTGCTTGTCTAGATCAAGTATGACTAACTATGTGAATTTAGAAAATCTTGAAATTTTTGATGAAAAATTCTGTGACATTTGACATCTATGTACATAATTACTAATTATCATTTTGACAGAACTTTCATATCTGCTTGTCAAGGCCAACAAAGTCACATGACTGCTCGCGCCCTATACTTATGTAAGCAAAAACGGAAGTGGCGAGAGGTATTGTGCTGGCCACAACAGATTTTTTTATTACTATTTTCGTCCTTGTCGTTGCTTTGAAAACTATACATTTTTAAAATTTTAAAAATTTACATAGATCTGAATTTTAAATTAGTTCCAATAAATAAATATAAGAATGAACTGTTAACAAATGTCAAATTTTACATTTTTTAGAAACACACGGCTTACTACCGTTAGTACATACTTATACGTAAATAAATATATACTATAAGTATAAGCATCTGGTTAATAAGTATTTATATGGGGTCTCATGGCCGTGTGCCTGAGTGTCTGGTCACGAATCTGGGGACCCAGGTTCGATCCCGACTGACACACGGTACAAATATTTCATCATTACCGACATCAGTGTACAAAGCAGATTGGCACCACCCAGCAATGGGTAATATGCCATGATGATAATATAAAAATATTATATTTATCTATTTATTTATAATAAGTATTTACTTGTAATTCTTGCCGATACCGATAAGTAAATGCTAGTGCTTGTTAGTACTTACTTATAATTATAAATGGTTATTTACTTATTTTTATTAATACCACCCCTTGACTTTTGATTTGAATAATGACCAGACGTAGGTTTCTCTGTTCATAGCCTACTCCAAGTTAGTCTTTATCTCCGAGTTGATCCCCACGTCATTAATTTCTAATGCAAGAATTTCTATACTTTTATCTAGTATCTTTGTCGTACAAACAAGGCATATATGAGATTTTTATTCGCTACCTCATTATCGTCGGTATTTCAGAGGGTTATACGCTATTTTCGTCCAACCAACGGTGAAAAATTAAATAGAAAATGTATTGTAACCGCGGCAACAAATGTCTTTTTCAAATATTTGAATATTCATGTCATGTCATTCTGTCAATCATGTGATGAAGATGATTTTCACGTTGATAATTTGTGTTTCATTGTGTGTTGGTAGTTTTGTTAATTCTTCGTATTATATTGTGCATTTTGTTATTTCAAAAACGGTATTTTTAAGATTGCCTACAATTATTGCAACATATTACTTTTGTACAATTAAAAACATGTATATTTCATCCTTTTTACTTATCTCGTATTTATTCAATTCGTCTATTATTGCTAAATAACTAATTATACATCAATTTTGATAAATAACAAAACTGACACAATATGGGTTATTTTTATTATATTACCGTCAGTTTTGACGTTACATCATAATTATTCGATTAATTTATTGCAAAATTTGGTTGAATAATAAAATTCACACAGTATAAGATACTTACTGTCAGTTTTCAGTTTTGATTTGTATGAATACTACGGAATTCAGACGATTTCGTCTGATTTTACTCGACAACATGACGTCATCAATTACCTCCTCCCCCCTGGCGATTTGAATCATATGGTTACGATTGATGACGTGAGAATCAAGTCGTGGAAACAGACTTCAGATTTTTTTAACACACTGTATACATATTATTAGATATTTACATACACAATTTCATTCGATTAAACGAAAATGAGATGAAGACAATACATTGGAATTGAAAGCATGTATGAACTCTAAAGAGCCACATGAAAATGATTTGGTATAAAACGTCAGTGTAATTTTATATTAATGATGACATTGTTTAAAAAGTAATAATTTTACAGTGTGTTTCAACCTTATACGTTTACTGAAATATGAGCCCAAACCCATAATAATTTGGCCGGTTTACATTTACATCAAATTATAAAACCTATACAAATGGTTAGAAATTTCTACAAAAAAAATTCGGTTACTTTGAATATAGATTTAAAACTTTTAAAAAATTGTAGGCCAAATAACGGGTGATAATATTTAGTTCAATCGGCATTTTAAGGGTCATCTTCTTCTTCTAGTCCAGACATCTTCTACCGAGAGCCTTTACCTATCTTGCAAGACATATGGGACAATACAGAAAAAAATGCAGGGTTTATGGATACAATTCCTAATAGAATTAAAGCTAGTATTACTAATAAAGACGATGGCACAGAAAATATGCTTGTATGTTTTCTGTGACGATGGTAACCCATAATATTAAATGGCAAAATCCTTAAATAACATATCCAGTTTTGTAAGTTTAAAATCTATATTTTAAACCAGTCGAAAGAAATTTGTTGAAATTTCTCATCATTTCCGTAGGTTTTATAATTTATTTGTTGAAAATGTAAACCGGCCGAAATATTATTAGTTTGGGCTCGTATGTATACCTAACTTGATCTTATGAAAAATGTTTCTTAATATATCTAACTAAACTACTGGTATATTCTAATAAAGAAAAAATACGTTTTTGCTGAAATAATACATAATCATTTTACAATCAGTCACATTAATGTCACCTCTCAACTGGTGTCATCCGGTGGTAATAAATATTCTAGTCATATTTTACTTTCTTATAGTTTTGGCCAATATCAATATTAAAACCATAATTTATAGTTTGAATTTTCTGGACGATATTCTTCGGTGTTTGTGAAATAACTTGTTTTGATTATCACTTAAAAGCTTCAAAATGAAACTTGTCACTCCAATGTAGATATATGAGTACAGTTCCATTGTTCAGAAGTTCATTCATTTCAACTTATAATTCTTGTACAGTATCACTAACATTTTTTTCCTTTTACTATAAATATGTTCATTTTTCAAAAATATTCACTGTACAGCAACTCAATTATACGAGTATTCTTGTTAGTATTGAATCCTACTTTCTTTACTTGTCTGTGGCAAGGGCTTGTAATTTGAAGTACATGTTTCCAAGTGATTCACACTTTTATTTCTTAGTTTCTGTAATAATACAAGGCTTCGGAGCATGAATTCTAGATACCAAACACGAGAAAAATATGCCAATAAACATTGATGCTATAACACACTTCCTAACAGAGATTTGAAACAGCAGAAGATAGTTGGATTATACTTTGAACGACCCCCCCCCTCCCCGCTTGTGTGCCAATAGATATATAGGGCATTTCTTAAAAAAATCTTAAAGTATTTCCATTATTTGATTTTCCATAAATGCAGCTACATGTATATTTTCCACAGATTCCTGTATATTTTCAATTTATAAGTTATAAGAGACAGAATAGAAACATAAAAATCACGAAAATGCAAAAAAAACGAATTACTGAATTCCTGCCACAGCTGCACGCATACGGCTGTGATGACCAAGTGAAATGTGAATTCCAAAGTTCTGTGACCTCTAATGTGTAAGTCTTGTGCTAGTATAAGTTATTTCAGAAAACATTAGATATTCGACATATTTTACAAGGTATCTACTACTGGTATATTTATGTCTCAACTACTAAACATTTGATAACTGACAAGTGTCAACTACTAATGCATTTCATTTTCTCATTTTGACATTTTTTTACCTTCCGCCACCTCTAGGTAAGGAAGATATTGTCTTTGGTCAAAAAATTCGGTGGTGAGTTTTCAATGATTAAGCACGTTTTAAGGTCCCTACAATACATTTTAACTATTTTTACTATGATGTCTGTAAGTGTGTAAAACTATAATTTCGGCCACGATATCTCGAATAATAGAATTCCGAAAATTACAATTTTTACATATTACTCTTCCTTAGACTCATGTGCAGACTTGATTAGATTTTGGTTATTTGGTTAACCGAAAGTACTCTCATTTGAAGATTTTAAAAGTTTTTCTTGAAAAAGCACTGTTAAATATTATTTTTTGGCATTTAATGTTATTATAAATATTAAAGAATATTCTTATTTGTACGAATTGATTGCATTTTATATTTCATATTCAATGGATATAGAGTTAAAGAATTATAAAGATATTAAATTTCATAAATCAGCCAGCTTTGCTATAACCATTGAAACAGCTATTATATTAAGAAAATTCTAATTGACAGATGCCAGTGCCAATGAAAAGAAAATGAATGTGGCCGAGATGAGGATGTTGAGGTAGATATTGGGGAACACACAGAAAGATAAGATAAGGAATGAAAGAATAAGGGAAATGGCTCGAGTGATAGAAGTTTCTAGATAGATACAAAAAGACGATTACATTGGTTTGAATATGTCATGAGGAGAAATGAAGAATATATTGGAAGGATGAATAGCTTAGTAATAGAAGGTAGACGAAAGATAAGATGGAAGGACTATATTGCGGAAGACTTTAGAGAAAAGGAACTATATGAGGACGACACGTAGATCAGAAATGGGTGAAAGAAGAGGTATTGTGCTGGCCACATCAGATTTTTATAATTGATTTTAATTTTTATTTTTATAGGCATATTACTAAGACGTCAATGAATGCGAATTTTGTATTTTGCATTTCTTAAAGTGTAAACTACCGGTGCTTAGCACTTCATTCGTAAAATAAGACTCCGGATTTAAACAGTTTGAAAACTGCTGAATTAAAGTAATCAAATTCTGAAAAATATATGTAATGCATATAATAATATAATCGACTCAGGTAGCGTAGTGGTAACATTGTTTTAAAACTCAAGAGTCCCGGGTTCTTCTCCCGGATAAAGCATCGTTGATATGTGTATCTTTCAGAATTATAAAAATTTATTGGGACAATTTTCTCATCTTCATCATATCATCGCGTATATACAACAAAAAGCGGATTATAATAAATAAATAAAGAAATATAATGTTAATATAACAGATAAAATTTGCCCCTTGTTTGACAAAATAAAATGTTAAAATGGGCATTGTTAAGCACCGGTCGTAAGAAAAAGGAAATTATATATATATATATATATATATATATATATATATATATATATATATATATATATATATATATATATATATTTCTTGTAAACACGTCCAACAATTTACTTGATATTATGCATACATAATTATAATTGTGGTTATGTATTTGTTAAAATATTGTTTTAATTTAAATAGAAATAGACTCATTGCATTTTCATGGAAAAATGATATTTTTTGCCTAAATCGAAAAAAATTCGCGCACTTTATGTAATAATTGCTGGCGGGTTAGGTTTTAAATATTTAAAAAATTAATAAAAATTGGTGTAAATTGATCACAAAAAGCACAATTGTTTTATCTTTTGACAAGTTACCAGACATTGCATGCGGTCAATTTTTGTTTTAGTTTTTATTAAGTTTTGAATATTTAAAAACCAGTACTGTCATCATTTTTAATATCCACGTATCTATCGACATGAAAAAATAAACTACATACATGCTACATGCTGATATAATGTATTCAATTAATGAAGCTAAATTTCAGATCTACAGAAAAATTCATAAAAGTATGAATTAAAATTTGAGTGGAAATTTCAGTTTGTCTATTTTAATTATCGCGATCAATAAAATGTCTACTATACATTACCAAAAGTCCCAGGGTACCTAAATATTTTGAGAAATACATTTTAACAAATGTTTTCATAAAATCTGTTTGACGGTGTAACTATCTTTTGTAATGACTGTGATTTTTAAAAAAGTATATAATATTTCTCAAATATTTTGATTTCAGACCTTGTCTTGTTTAGCGTAACCCAGTGGTTGCCAAACTTTTTCAGTCATCTTAAGAAACCGCCTGGTTTGGCGATTGTGATTCCTAGGGATGCAACCGATATCGATATATCGGTGATTTTGTCTTTTAGCCGTTGTATCGGAATCGACCATATTTATTTGCCGATAAGCCAAAATGTTTCGAATTTCGCGCGTGTGGAGAATCCCAACATTTCGTCCTCGAGGACCCTTGATTCCCACAAAGTTAAGATATATTTGAAAGCCCTGAATACGTTGATTTTTGGCGCAGTGAAATTCTTTACTGTTTGAAAAAAGTCGCACAGAAGTACTGCAATTTTCAGATAAATTCCGTGAAATTCAAAAGATTGTTTTCAGCAGAAGGTTTCATTCAGACAGATTTGCAAAATTATTTGCCTCCTCATGTTCTTTAAATAAAAATCTTTCAAATATTAATTTTATTTACTAACTTACTAAAAGGTATAAGAAAAAATTGTGTTTTTTTGTCCAAAGTAATTTTGGTTTCATTAGTAAATATGGAGCATTCACCTTCAACTATCTTTTATTTTTACTTCTAAAATTTATTTGTTCATATTGGTAACGCCGATATTTTTCTACAATTTCGGTATTGAATTGGCAGAACTTAGTATCGTTGCAACCTCACAAAACAAAGCTTCTTGTGCCAAAAATCCTTTACATAACATGTTCGGATTGAAAAGAAACAATGGTTTAAAAATAACAATTTTCATTGTGGCCCAAGAAAATATTGAAACGCACCAAATCATGAAAATTATGAAACTAGTTACTAATGTGACTTGATTTTACTCTTTATGTGACATGTTTTTTGATAATTTTATATTTCTAAATTTATTCTTTCTTCGTGGAACCCTTATATTGGGGCTTCCATGGAACACACCAACGGGGTAGCCCACAGTTTATAGTTTATGCACAGACTTGTATATTTCTTGATCAATTTGTCACTTCTTCTCAAAGAAAATGCAAGAAAAACACAATAAAATTAAGAATAGCAAGGTATCAGATAATTTTCTAGAATTTTTGAACTCTTCTCCTTTTGTTACAATTTAGATTTTAGATGTAATAATTTTTTATTATCTACATTAATTTTATGCATACAATAAAAAATCTGATGTGACCAGTAGATTCAGTTCTATGTATTTTGAACAAATTCGACACAGCAAGTTATTTTTTGAAAAAAATTGTATATTTCCAATACATTACCTTCCGTCATTCCGTCAGTGGCATATTAACGTAGTTGGCACTAGAAGCCCATGAATTTTGCGCTTCCATTACGTCGCAGTTCTTATTATTATTTTATTTAGTTCTTCGCTGCTCTAAAATAATTGTGCATCCTGGGTTTGTAGGATTTTTGTCCCCCTGTAAAATTCTACGCCAGAAGCCCGAGTTCTATGTATTATGTATTTTGTACAAATTCCATATTCTATTCAGAAAGTTTCTAGCAAAGGATTCTCCCGCAAAATTATAACACAAACATAATATGTCAATTGCGCTTGACACTGACATCTTTCAATTAGAAACTTCTTAATATACTTAGTAGCTGCTTCCATGATTATAGCATAGCTGGCTGCTTTATGAAATTTAATTCTTTATAATTTTTTAACTCTATATCCATTGAATATGAAGAATAAAATGTAATTCACATTAAATGTGAAAAAATAATATTTAACAGCGTTTTTACAACAAAAATTATTAAAACCTTCAAATGAGGGTACTTTGACCAATTGTAACCAAAATCCAATCAAGTCCGCATATGGATGTAAGGAAGAGGAATACGTATAAATTGTAATTTTTGGAATTCTAGTGCTGGAATTATTGCGGCCGAAATTATAGTCGCACGCATGCGCAAGCACACACACACCTACACATACACATACACGCACTCAAACAGATATAGACATCATTGTTTAAATAGTAAAATCGTATTGTAAGGATCCTAAATCGTGCTTTTTCATTGATAATTCACCACCGATTTTTTTAACCAAAAACAATACCTTCCTTACCTAAAGGTGACGGATGGTAAAAATCTACAAATATTTTAAAGGGATAAATAAAAAATCTGATACGGTCCACACATTATCTTGCGCTATTTCAAATTTTGTTTTGTAAACTCTTATTTAATAATATATAAATTATTTCACATACCTGTACTCCAGTTTAATGCAATGAAGCACTAATTCTTTATTCTTCATTCTAATAAATTAATTTAAATTTACATATTTTTGCCAGTGGTATTTATCTCCCTATAGGGTTATTTCACATATTTCAAATATGGAATTTTTACTGAATAATGGAAAATTAAAAATATTTTTTTATTGTAATCAGTACATTTTTTTGTAGTTTTATAAAAATAACTAATATTACTAGTGGTTCAAGCTAACCAGTAATGTACAATTTTTATTTATTAGCAACAACTAAAAATGTACCTAAGTAACATTTTAATAATTACGTATAATGGAAAATAAACATATTTATTATATAGTGTTTCTGGTTTTGTAATATTGCAAGCAATACTTGTAATAATCTTATGTTGATTATAATAAAGGATTACAATAATGAATCCAAAATCCAACAAAGGAAATTACATCAATACTATTACAATATTACATGCATATGCACTAAGTATTACTCCAATATTTTTTTTTTACTCTTTTATGTATCTACAGTGTATTCTACAGTATACTTCAATGCACGTAAGAAAATACTAGATGTCGCTTAAGAGGCGACCGTTTTTAAGGGTGGTTGCACATATTTTATTATTTTATGTGAAAGATTATACAAATTAATTCATAGTAAACGGACAGAAAAAAAGTTTTGTTCATATTTTTTAAATATTGAATTAAAAAGAATCGTGTTAAAAACTATAGACAAAAACTAACCCCCACTCTTATCTCCGTCGCTTTTAAACAAAACGTGATATGTGCTTTTGTGTTTCACGTTAGAAGCTGTTTCTTTAGATGCGGTGCCGCGAGTGCCTTTTGACGTCACACTCTGTTTTTAATTACGTGATTTATTTGAAAATATACACATATTTTAACAATTAATAATTTATTATTTACAGGAATTATTATATTTTTTTTAAATAAACAAAATTACGAGGATATAATGTTATTTTATAAATACAAAAATCGTGCAACCACCCTATTCGTGAAACCAAACTTTGTCAATAATAAATATTTTTAGCTGTAAAAATGTACAAGACCTGAATATTAAAAATTTGAACACAACATGGTTAAACCATTTAATTCTGTAGATTTTGTTTGATACCTGACATCTGACAGGTGATATTTTTCGTCTTTGTGAACTCGGTTTGCATACTAACTAATCAAAAGGCAGAATTTGTAACGCTATTTTCTTACGTGAAATAACGTTTAGTATAGTAAAACAAGACAAGTTTAAATAAATACACCTTGAATGTGTCTTAATCTCAATAAAAATGAAATTCACATACATTTAAAAAAGTTTTATCAGATGTTTCATATTTTCTTCGACTAATTTCCACTTCAAAGTTGGTTAACCTATCTTGTTATGTCATAAATCGAAAATATTAAATTTATTTGAGCAGTTCTTGCTTGTATTGTCCATATTATAATAGTTTGTTTTTTTTTTCATTTTTAGTCCAATTATTTTTATTTTAATAGCTTAAACACAAAAATTGCCAATCTCATCTGTTACAGTTAATATAATAATAAATTAAACGGGAAGAAATATGGTACTCGGGTTATGACGTCACACCAATCACAGCGCGTTCTGAAATATTATATCTTAGGTGATTTTATTTATTCGTTTCTACAAAAATGACACAGAATTTAATGTTTTTATTTATTGGGACCGTATAGTGTATGTTTAAATAATATATTTATGTAGTTTTTAAACGAAATTAAAATTTATGAAATTACCCTATTACATAATATTCGCAAAGATCACATGTGTATTTATATTTATTTTAAAAGCATGTGCTGCATGATTTTTTGTAAAAAAAATGATTAGTTTGTAAATTCATACAATACATGTATCAACGAAAACTGGAAGAAAATTAAAAAAATGAGAACTAGGTAAACGTCCGGTTTACCGGTTGACTAATAACTTGGTTTTATTTTAGTACGAAGAAGAAATACAAGTTCTCAAATTTTCTGCTTGGTAGAAATTGCAGATAATACAAAATCTACACATGATATATATTCAAATGGTAAGATAGTTGTACAAATTGCTTTTAACTAGTTTAGTTAAAAGATGTCGACGTGAGGAGGTGTTGGTAGTGTATCATTGTGTGGTATTTGTAATAAAAAAGTGTCAAAATATGATGATAAAGTTTCTTTTAGTAGTCTGTGTCGCAGATACTTCCATATACGATGTGTTGATATTGCAAATGAAGCAATGAGGCAGGACGAAGAAGAAAAAAATTAGGCATGTAATGAATATATAAAAATCTGTTGTGGCCAGCACAATACCTCTCGCCACTTCCTTTTTTGGTTACATAAGTATAGGGCGCGAACAGTCATGTTACATTGTTGGCCTTGACAAGCAGATGTGGGGGCCCGTTTCAGAATGATAATTAGTCAGTATGTTTCATTCAGAATTTCAAGATTTTCTAAATACACGTAGTTAATTTGTCACCAGGAGTGTGGAATTTACTTGTCGAGGAAAATAAACCATATGGAATTGGAAAATCACTAAATTTAGAATGAGAAATTATGATACATCTATATACATAATTACTAGCTATCATTCTGACATGAGTCCCCATATCTGCTTGTCAAGGCGCCCTATTGTATTTAACATTTCTTGTATACCTACATTCTACACCAAAAATTGTACTTACATATATCTATTCCTTATATTTAGATTGTTTAATTTTAAATTCATTATATGAAGAAATTTTGTCCTCTTCTAATTTTTCGAAATGTTTCCAATTCATTGTCAGGATTGACTGTATTTTTGAAGGATATATGTAATAGACCTATAATCTTAAATATTTAACTACTAATACATTAAGAAATAATATAATGTATATGTACTTCCCAGAAAAACTCTTTAGTAATATCTATGAATTTCTGACACTGACATTTATCTGTCAGTTACAAACAGTTCAACTGGTCAACTATTTTCCATGGCATCCTTTCGGCTGTAAAATTTATTATAACGTTATTTTATTTATTATATTTCTTTTATCTCTAAATCCATAGAATATATAATAAAATATTTAAATGTATCAGATAGAGAATTTAATTTTCTTTAATATTACCAAGAAAAATTTTCAAAAAATATTATTTAGAAGATTTTTTTTCAAGAATCTTCTACTTCCGGTTGTCCAATTGTTACCAAAACCTTTTCAGATCTTCCCATGAATGTCTGTTTGGAAAATACGTAATTAAACAATTTTTAAGTCTTATAGTTTTTGAGTAATCGTCCTTCCAACATCCTACATACATACACACATACATCCACACACACACACACACACACACACACACACACACACACACACACAGACATCATCGTAAAAATGTTAAAATCGGATTGTAGGGACCTTAAAACGTGCTTATTCAATAAAATATGGATATGTGATTTTTAGCATGAATGCAATACCTCTCTTAGCGAGAGGTAAAAAGTGAATTTTTTCTTGTCAGTGACGCGCGCACACAAATCAGCTGATTACAAGCATTTTAAGGTTGCTCGAGACACGTGTCTGCTCGCGGAATATAGGGTGAAAACAGACACGTGAATTGAGCCACCTTGAATTGCTTTGGAATCAGCTGATTCGTGAACATTCATGTTTAATATAGAGATAGTGGTTCATTTTCTTCTAGACGACAAAGTTTAGTTCTGATTTGTCTCATGAGTCTTTGGCAGGTTTTAAAATTTATTTTGCGTACTTTTTAAAAAATATCCTGCGTCTTAATTATTTTCATTTTAATGTTGTCATCTTTTTTGTAATTCCAAAAAAGTTTCAATAGGTGTCGCCTGAGTACATAGGAGGATTATTTCGCGGAATACAATTTTTTTTTGTCTCCGAGCACTGCGTTATTCTTCGGGCATAGTTCCTTAAAGCTGGGTCGGACCAAAACTTAATCCCTTCTTGTACATGAAGTAATAAATTGATGAAATCAAGTATTTTCGGCTGGCAATTTTGTGTATAAACTTGAAACATGTCCAATGAACTTCCGAAATTGCCACACACACACGAAAACAATGAACTAAATTCACTCATTACGAAATCGACTTGTTGATTGAACTTGTCTAAAATATAAAAATATTATTGAAATAAAGTCAGCTGCAGTGATTTGGAAGGAAAATTAAAAGGTTAGTATTTATTTATGATTTCTGGTAATAATTAAATATTTTTACTATAATTTGATGTACCTGGTTCGAACGATACAATTATTATTATAAATTATAATTACTTTCTTAAATATTTCAACTCGGCTCATGAAGCAAACAGATAGTTAATAACATATATTGAATTTAGGCAAAATTCGTTACTAATTTACAATTTTGTGATAATTACCAGGGAACTGTATCCTTATGTGCGTACAATCTATTGTACTTCTTACTGTGGGGAAAGGTTGCTGTATCAAGAAAACTATATATATATATATATATATATATATATGTGAGATCTGCTCACATTATTTTGTTTTCTAATTACCTAATTATCTAATATGTTGTGTTCATTATGTATCTTTATTAAATTATGATTAATTTTGTTTTGTAGCTATATTGTGATATATTATGTAATGTGGTATTTAAAAATGATATTGTGACTACATGTTATCATTGTGCTGGGTGCTGTGAAAGGTGAATGTTGTGAAATAAATTGGTTTATAAACAGTTTTGTGTCCTGATTATTGTTTTTTTGTGGCCCTACTTCCTACAAATCAAATGTAACAACATATATATATATATATATATATATATATATATATATATATATATATATATATATATATATATATAATATTCATTTCTTAAATTGCTTCGGTCACGTGTCTTCCAAATTCTGGATGCACTAGATAGACTAATTCCAGTGAAATCGGCCATAGATTAAAGTATACTTCCATTTGCTTAAAACCTTAATGTTAATAAAAGCTTATTAATTGGCGCAATTGCATTGCATATTTCTAATATGTACAAACCGGAATTCTGATTTTTTTCCTGCATCAACATTTTATTCATAATCATAATAAATAAAAAATTCTGATATGTTGGCATTATTATACCATTATGCAATTTTTTGGTAACCAAAAACAAGTTACGAATTTATTAATATTAAATTGATCTACTCTATTCCTTAACTTTTTCACGCATATAAAGGAAACGAATTTCTACATCCTCAATATCTTCTAAATCTTCAATAATATTCATTTTTATGTGGGATGTATGTAAAATTATTTGAGATCTGACAATAGATAACTACCAGTTAAAACACTAACCAGAACTACAAGTGATATTTAAAATTACGACAGTTTTAACTTCCAGTTAGCTGTAACTAAAGGTGGTAAGAAGAATTTTGCAACATAACCGTTGGTTATCACTAACTGTCACTTTCACTAAAGAGAGCGGGCCTTAGTAGTTTATCTTGTAGTTTTAAATTTTAACACATACATATTTGTAAAACCTGAGACTATGAAATAAAAATTAAAAATCATATGTATTTCCTATACTTGCGGCGAATCCAAAGTACTCGTATTTCTGTGAAGATTTTTTTTTTCTATCGGAATAATAATAATGATGCTAATATGAATTTGTCAAGACTTTTATCAACCACTCTGTATACGAGTATTTCGTATGGTGTAAGTGCAAGATTTCTGCGAAAAAGAAGACAGTTACTTTTGGTAATAGAAATACTGTAAAAAAGTAAATATGCTATATAGGGTGGAATCGAAAGTTGGAAACATGGTTTTTCTCGGAAGTTATTATAGATACAAGTTCAGATAAATTTTTTTAGACAAGATTTTTATTTGCATGACTGCCAGACTTACTTAAATTTCTTGTCTTGTTTACCAAGATAAGACAAAAATAGGTGACCAATACAGGAAATCTTATTGAAAAAAAACACTGCTTCATTTTAAATAAAATAAAAACAGATTTAGCAAATAATATTTTAATAACATAATTTTAAGTAACGCAGAATATAAGCAAGTTTCATTTTTCTTTGATGTTGCATTCCTGTGTGGCCAATCAGCTATTAATATGATAATATAGTCCGCTTTTAAATTAAGAGGAGTAAATTAAAATTTTCCGTAGTATAATCTTCGCTCCTGATTGGCTAGTTTTTATAAATACACACAATGGCAAAATTAGGGGAACGCCAAAAAGAGCTATGTGTTTCAAAAACTATGATTCATATTTGTGTTGAACAAATAACAAGTAACGATATAACACTTTGCCTCCTACTAAAGATTGATTATCATTTATCGAGGTGATAAATATTGCTCGGTCTTTAGTTTTATTCAATACGGGTGTTTAATTCGTGTTCACTATAGAACAAGGATTACTAATCATTTCTGCTTTTGTTATCGTTTCAATTCTAAGCCCCAATACACAATAAAGCGTGAACTAAGGAACGCGTATGAAAAAAATACGCAGAAAATTACGTATGTTCATAACGACCGTAACATAAAAATGTAAAATATAGTAACTTTTGTCATGGGTTACCGTCACCTATAATATTTGAATAAAAATGATTACCCATGTTTCTCAGTTATCTGATATTTATCAAAAAATTTCAAATACATTAATAAAAACTAATATATCGTTGAAAAGAGAAAAAAATGGCGGTTAATATTTTAGTAAAACAAGAATAGATTGCCATTTTAAAAATAAAAGTTGATAGATGTATCTTGTAAACCTGACTTTATAAAAAATATGTATATCTGACATCAAATAGTATATTTAAAATAATAAAACTTATATGAGTCATTTTTACCTTCCGTCACCTTTAGGTAAGGAAGATATTGTCTTTGGTCAAAAAATGCAATGATGAGTTTTTAGTGAATAAGCACGTTTTAGGGTCCATATAATACGATTTTACCATTTTTACGATGATGTCTGTATGTATGTATATGTGCGTGTGTGTGTGTATATGTGTGCGTGTGTGTGTGTGTGAGACGATCCTTTCGGATCGCATAACTCCAATATCATAATTCCAAGAATTATATTTTTTTCGTATTCCTCAAGATTACATCCAAAAGAAGAGGTGATTAGATTTTGGTTATAACTGGTCAACCGGAAGTACCCTCATTTGAAGATTTTAACAGTTTTTCTTGAAAAAATGTACTTAAATCATTTTTTGACATTTTATGTTATTATAGATATTAAATAATATTATATTCTCTATATGGTTTCATTTCATTCTATACTTCATATTCAATGGATATAGACTTAAAAAATTGCAAAGAAATTCAATTTTATAAATTATCCAGCTATGCTATAACCATGGAAACAGCCTCTATATTAAAATAATTCGAATTGACAGATATCAATATCAAGTGCAAATTACATAGTACAGAACTAAGGAAAGGTAATATACTGAAAATATAGAATATTTTGCAAAAAATTTTCTGTATGGAATTTGTACAAAACACAAAGAACTGAAGAAGGTAATGTGCTGGCCACATCGGATTTTTTTTTCATGATAAGAGGGGTGCATGGTGTATTATAGAGCAGAAATCCGATTTATTTCAATGACTATGCTTACATTTTGATGGCGCGGGTTGTAAGTCTAAAGATGAAACACTATATATAACACAGGGGAATTTTATTGGGTAATAAAAGTTGGCGATTCTGGGAATCAACCCCCGACCTCTCTCACAGAATACAAGCGTGTAAACCAATGGGCCACCACTGCTCATTGCTATCTATATAAAACACCGTTTTAAGAATTTAATTTGAAATTAACTACAGATCGTAAAATTTATACTTATTTTTGATATGTAATTAAACATAAATATTTTTTTTGTGAAACTCGAAGCAGATGGACAAACATTTATTTAATTTGAATCTGAGTAATATGAACAGCAGTCAAAGTATTTTTAGTGATGTCATATTTTCCAGAAAGCATTAAATCTAGAGCGATGTGAATAATGCCAAACCTCATTTAATTTCTCGTAGCAATTCAATTATAATACGACTACAAATGAGTCAGAGAATAAATTACTAATGTAAAATTTCTCTTTTTCAATAATACTCATTACTCATGTTGAAAACTTGCAACTAAACTGTAAATCATCAAAAGTTCCCTTGGCTCCTACGTGGAGTATGGGGCAGGAATTATTCCTCTTAAAATAAACGATTGGTACTTCTGCAATTAGAGTCCTTAATAGGCTCATAAAACATAAATTATGATAAAATCATAAAATATTTATCAAATCTTCAGAATTAATGTAAAAATTATAAAAATAAATATTATAGTAAAATAAACAATAAATAAACATTTTCTTGTCTTTCACTTTATCGAAATGACATTTACGCTACAGAAAACAACATTGTTAGATTTACATATTATATTTATGTATTTACAAAATTATTTTTTACCCATTAAGCGTCACGCAATAAACTGATATTTATTTCATTTTAATATTAGTGTAATATATAATAATTAAAACGAAATTGAGTTTAAAACTAAATTCTTTCTTCATACGAGTAGTTTATGAAAAAATAATGTTGCCTTTACGCATCAACAGCGGAGTCTGCTAGTATGTAGCTTTGATTATATATGCTAACGTAAACGTTTACGTAGTATACAGGTTGTTCAATTTTAAATGGCTACCTTTGCGATCTCGAGAGATATAAAGTTAGTTAAATTGGTAAAGAATCTCTATTCTATATGGGTATTTTAATGATAAACTGAAAAAAAAAATCAACCAGTGGTTTTCAAAATATGTATACCAACTTTTTTATTTTAAATAGAAACATATACTTTTTATTTGCTCATTCAATAGAGCTCTTTATTCTGAATCCAACGATATTCAATTTTCGTATCATTACATAAGAAACTTTGAATTATTTCCC
The DNA here is from genome assembly GCA_951394225.1 of Harpalus rufipes. NCBI lineage: Eukaryota > Metazoa > Arthropoda > Insecta > Coleoptera > Carabidae > Harpalus > Harpalus rufipes. The sequence goes on from OX596274.1 coordinate 72,772,491, forward strand.
CCAAATATGATAGGTATTACTTAGAGTGCAATGCTACTTCTACTAAACGAGAAATTGTCCTTTTCATATCATTTTTAATAAAAATGGATCAATTCACACACGACGAAATGGTTGATAGGTATGTTCGAAAATCACTAGAATCCATTTTTAAAATATTCACGATGATGTGAGCTATAATGAATGAGCAAATAAAAAGTATATGTTTCTATTTAAATTTAAAAAAAGTTGGTATCCATATTCTGAGAACCACTGGTTTAATTTTTTTTCAGTTTGTAATTGAAATACCGATGTAAAATAGTGATTCTTTGCTAATTTTACCAACTTTATATCTCTTATAGTTCTAGAGATCGCAATGGTAGTCACTAAAAAATGAACACCCTGTATATAATCAATGTATGTAGTATAAGTAAAATAATAAGGTTTTATGTACCTACCATGCCTTTATCAGGCACAAAAATAACTAAATACCTTTAATTCAAATTACAAAACATTAAAATATAATTAGTACTTGTTATAAATACTTTTAAAACAGTCAAAATGTATGGGAACGTAACATATATTCTGTCAGGTTTTGACATTTTCTGCATCTTCTTGATTATTCTGGATGGCGGATTTTAATCTGGCTAACAGAGTCTGTTTTTATTTAGTCTGCAAGTTCCAACTTTGTAGACGAAATGAGAACATACTCTGTTGGCCCCACTACAATCCGCCATCCCGATAAATCAAGAAGGTGCAGAAAATGTCAAAGCCAGATAAAATACAGAGTGACACTGAAAAACGGGTCACTGAAAATAACTTTTTTATTTATAATTATTTTTTAATCCACTTTACATATTTGTATACTAGGCTTAGGATCTCGCAAATCGTGGTATTTGGCATGATGGTAGCGCTTCCGGTTTTACCGGAAGTGACATTACCGTTCATATTACAAATAGGACACCTATATACATATATGTATACATTTGAGCGATATACTTGAAGTGAATTTTTATTGAAGAAATAAATTACAGAAAATGATGAATAATAATAATAAGAATAATAATAATACACATACATACATAATCTAAGACCTCTTATACCCTAAGGTGTCGAGATTAACATGTCTATGAGATACATTTAATTTCTATAAATAAAATCACGCCATTCTTTCCGGTCCCTGGCCATTGTCTTTGCCGCGCTCCAGCTGGTGTTCACTTCCTCAAGTATCCTTTTGACTGAATTATTCCATGTGGACCTTGGCCTTCCTCTTCTATTTCTCCCAATTGCTCTTGCTTCCCAAATGTTTTTTACTTATTTATTTTGCTCCATTCTTGTCAAGTGACCGAACCACTGTAGTTTCTTTTGTCCCAAAATTTACCGATCGGACTCCTGCTTGCCTTCGAAGGTTTTCATTTCTTCTTTTATCTATTCTCCTTGTACCTAATGCTCCCTTAATTTACTTCATTTCTGTAGCTTATAGTCTTTTCTGTTGTCTATCTGTTAAGATCCAGTTCTCACCGCTGTGAAGCACTATTGGCAAATAAATTGTCTTATATACAGATATCATTGTTTTTTTACCTCTCGCTAAGAGAGGTATTGCATTCATGCTAAAAATCGCATATCCAGATTTTATTGTATAAGCACGTTTTAAGGTCCCTACAATCCGATTTTAACATTTTTACGATGATGTCTGTGTGTGTGTGTGTGTGTGTGTGTGTGTGTGTGTGTGTGTGGATGTATGTGTGTGTGTGTGTATGTATGTAGGATGTTGGAAGGACGGTTACTCAAAAACTATAAGACTTAAAATTTGTTTAACTACGTATTTCCCAATCGGACATTCATGGGAAGATCTGAAAAGGTTTTGGTAACAATTGGACAACCGGAAGTAGAAGATTCTTGAAAAAAAATCTTCTAAATATTATTTTTTGAAAATTTTTCGTGGTAATATTAAAGAAAATTAAATTCTCTATCTGATACATTTAAATATTTTATTATATATTCCATAGATTTAGAGATAAAAGAAGTATAATATATAAAATAATCTGTTGTAATAAATTTGACAGCCGAAAGAATGCCATGAAAAATAGTTGATAATTTAAATTATTTGTAACTGACAGATAAATGTCAGTGTCAGAAATCCAGAGACATTACTGAACACTTTTTCTGGTAAGTACATACATTATATTATTTCTAAATGCATTATTAGTTAAATATTTATAGGTATATTACACATGCCCTTCATATATACTGTTATTTCTGACAATGAATTGGAATCATCTCGAGAAAGAAGGGTAGGACAAAACTTCTTCATAGAATCTAATTATGTGGAATAATTTAAAAAATCTAAATATATGGAATAGATATAAGTAGAATTTTTGGTGTAGAGTGTAAGTATACAAGAAATGTTAAATACATTAGGGCGCGAGCAGTAATATGACTTTGTTGGCCTTGACAAGCAGATATGGGAGCCCATGTCAGAATGATAGCTAGTAATTATATATATAGATGTCATATATCATAATTTCTCATTCTAAATTTAATGATTTTCCAATTCCATGTGGTTTATGACAAGTAAATTCCACATTCCTGATGACAAATTAACTAAGTGAATTTAGAAAATCTTGAAAAGTTCTGACATTTATGTACATAATTAATAATTGTCATTCTGAAACGGGCCCCCACGTCTGCTTGTCAAGGCCAACAATGAAACATGACTGTTCGCGCCCTATACTTATGTAATCAAAAAAAGACAGTGGCGAGAGGTATTGTGCTGGCCACAACAGATTTTTTTTAAATATTTTTGTGTTTTAAGAATTTACTATAATAAATATATTGGCAAAATTTTCTTTTAAGAATTTTTACTTTTCACTTATTCACTAAGAAAACTGTTTAACATTTCTTTTTCATTTTATTTATATTACGTTTAAGTTTTGATTTTTATTTTTAAATTACGTTTCACTGAACAGAACATACACAATCACTTATCACTATCACGTTGGGACTTAGTTTTCGGTGATGTACCCGGTTTCCATTTCTTCCCATTTACGTCGATCCTGTGCTTCCTGGTACCACATTGGTCCTACGGATTTCCTGATGTCATCTCTCCAACGGATTGGTTGTCTACCTCTTCTTCTTTTGTTTTCTAGGGGAAACCAATGTGTTACCTTAATTGTCCACCTTTCATCTTTTACGCGCAGAAAATGATGAATAATTAACCTTATAAGATATATCAGGTAGGCTGAGATAACAAGTTGATCATTTTCTTGTAACAAAATAAGAAATCTTACAAAAATAACTTACTATTTAAACAATTAACTTAAATATTACTCAATATTATCTCCAACGATTTCATAGCTTGCCTGATATCATGGCTTAGTAGGTTAATTATGCATCATTTTCTCTTACGTTTTCGTACTTTATTTCTTCAATAAAAATACACTTAAAGCATATATTTGAATCCATAATTTTACGTAGATATCAAATATATGAAAATATATAGGGTGTTATATTTGAAATACTAAAGTTAATTTTACTTCCGGTCAAACCGGAAGCGTTACCATCATGCTAAATACAATGATAGGTTAGCCCCTAAAGGTAGTTTACAAATATTTAAGGAGAATTAGAAAATAATTATAAATAAAAAAAATATTTTGAATCGCCCGTTTTTCAGTGTCAGGAAAATAATCCACATGGATTTGGAAAATCATAATGTTTTGAATGAAAACTTATGATACTTGATACCTATGTACATTACTAGCTGTCATTCTGACACTTGCCAAGGCCAACAAAGTCGCCCTATGCAACATAAAATGAAAATGGCGAGAGGTATTGTGCTGGCCACAACAATTTTTTTTTTACAATATTTTTGAAACCATTTATGTTAAATGAAATTATTAAAAAAAAAACTAATGTAACTTAATGAATCGAACACAACTTACTCTTAAACCGTATTTAATAAAAATGAGTTCATAATATCACAAACCAAACAGTATCAACGTGAAGGACTGAAATTATCGATTAGGTGGCTTTTCGATGGTATAATTTTTAGATGCTAATGCCTACGGCTATTCGATGTAATGGTTGTCAGTTGCATCTCATGTTCGTTCATAATATTCACACGTCTGTACCGCAACTGTAAAAGCGTAAATATATTTCTTTTATTACATTTCCCCACTGATGAAAGCAGAAATGTCTTAATCACTCCATAGATTAATTCTTCATAAAGAGAATAAATTTTTCATTGGCTTGATGTGACATTCCAACCAGTCAAAATTCTACAAACACGATAATAATTTAATGCCAGTGAAAAACAAACGGTTTTTATGTCGAAAGCGCAAATTAATCTTGAAAGTACCGCGATGCAACGATGAATTTACAAGAGCAGACGCTTTTGTAATTGCTAGTAAAGCACATGGAAGCAACAGAGAGTAAACTCTTGTCTCTTTTTCCCTTTTGTTGCTTCTGATCTATGATTTTTTAACATTCGATTACGTTGCAAGTGTATGAGAAAGCAATGATCATAGTTTGTAGAAAGGGAAGTAGCAGGGGTTGTGGAAACCTTGAGGTATTTAGATTAAGACCGAAATTAAATTAGCATCTAACTCTTCAGTACATGCACCCGGTCTCAGGGACCTACGATAGTTAAAATTTCTATTATTTCTGTAATCACAAGTGTGAATTAAAAAGAATGTATTAATTTATAAAAACTCATACATAATGTACAGTTACTTTATATTTCATTATAAATTACAGGGTGTTATTTTATCGATTGGGCAGAACCATATGCCGGTGCGTGTGCTTGTATCTTAAAATGTAGTGTGTATTCTGTGGGGTTAAATATAATTTTTAGGCAGTACTTTGGTTGCTTTGAAAAAATTAAATGGAAACCGTTGCCGGTTGCTATTTCTCTAAATATACTAACTATAACCTCGTCTAACGCACAAAACACGTCGTGTTCTAAAACACGGGCTTAGCCAAGCTTGAACTTAATGATAATCTTAACGACTAGTACCATAATTATTAACATTACGCTTTTTGTTATATAAATACTACTGTGTAAATAACAGCTACGTAATTTTTACTTAAAAAATAAGATCATAGCAAATTATTTGTATAGATATATACTGACTATATGTTTTTATACATACGAACTATTTTTTTACCTTCCGTCACCTCTAGGTAAGGAAGGTATTGTCTTTGGTCAAAAAATTCATGAGTTTTTACTGAATAAGCATGTTTTAGGGTCCCTATAATACGATTTTACCATTTTTACGATGATGTCTGTATGTATTTATGTGTGTGTGTCTGTGTGTCTGTGTGTGTGTGACAAAAGTTCCAGATCCCATAACTTCAATACCACGATTCCAAAAATTATATTTTTTTCATATTCCTCAAGTTTACATCCAGAAGAACAAGTGATTAGATTTTGATTATAATTGGTGAACCGTAGTAGCCTCATTTGAAGATTTAACAGTTAAATTTGATTTATTGACATTTAATATTATTATAACTTAAAGAATATATTATTCTCTATACGATTTGATTACTTTTTATACTTCATATTCAATGGATACAGAGTTGAAGAATTTTAAATAAATTTAATTTTATAATTCAGCCAGCTATGCTAAACATGGAAACTACTACTAAATTCATATAATTCAAATTGACAGATGTCAGTATGAGTAAAAAGTAAATTAATGTGGCAGAGATGAGGATGTTGAAGTAGATGTTAGTGAACACACGGAAAGATGCGGTAATAAAATAACTCTAGTGTTACAATTTTCTAGAAAGATACAAGAAAGACGATTACATTGGTTTGAACATGACATGAGGAGAAATGAAGAATTATATTTGAACAAGAATGAGTAGTTTAGTAATGGAAGGTTGAAGAAGCAGAGGAAGACCAAAGATAAGATGGAGGGACTGTATTGCGGAAGACTTGAGAGAAAAAGAACCGAATGAGAACGACACGCAAAAATAGCGACCCCTAACGCATGGGAAAAGCTAAAGAGGAAGAAGATGTCAGCGTCAAGTGCAATTTGAATAGTTTGTTTATGAAATAATTTTACTGGAAATTTAGAATCTTTTGCAAGAAAAATTATGTATGGAATTTATACATTATATATAGGATTGACGGAAGGTATTGTGTTGGCCACAACAGGTTTTTTTACCTGCCTTTACCTTTAGTTAAGGAAAGTATTGTCTGGTCAAAAAATTCGGTGGTGAGTTTTTAATGAATAAGCACGTTTTAGGATTCATAGAATACGATTTTACTAGTTTTACGATGATATCTATATGCGTGTGTATGTGTGTGTGTGTGTGTGTGTGCGTGTGTGTGTGTATGTGTGTGTGACAAAAAATTCTCCGACGATAACTTCAACACTACAATACTAAAATTACAATTCTTTCGTATTCCTCTTCTTTACATCCATATGAAGAGCTGATTATATTTTCCTTATAATTAGTCAACCGGAAGTATTCGTACTTGAAGTTCTTAACAATTTTTCTTGAAAAAACGCAGTTAAATATTATTATTGATATTTTATGTTATTATAAATATGAAATAAAATTGTATTTTCTGTACGGCTTGATTACACACTTTCCTTTATATTCAATAGATAAAGAGTTAAAGAATTATAAAGAGATTAGCTTTCATAAATTAGCCAGTTATGCTATAATCATGGAAATTGTTGATATATATAAAGAATTCTAATAGGCAGATGTCAGTGACAAGTGCAATTTACATAGTATATATGTTCGTGTTATATTTGATTAGATATATAGAATCTTTTCCAAAGAACTTTCGGTATGGAATTTGTAGAAAATAATATATGTTCGTGTTACAAAATTTTACTGAATATATAGAATCTTTTTACAGGAACTTTCGGTATGGGATTTGTACAAAATACATAGAATCGACGGAAGGTAATGTGCTGGCCACATCAGATTTTTTATGATAATATAAGTTGAATTTACAGTCTTAAATTCAACAAATATATATTACTCACTATTACAAAAGGCATTCAAACGAACGGTACGCGACAATTGGACGACGGTCAACTGGGCGATTCATAATGAGCGATGGTGATATGGAGGATGATTAATTTGGCGACTGTCATTTACGCGATAGATATTTTTCCTCATTTGCAGCCATTCACTTCGGCGAATTTTTTGCAAGTGAAGCATACTTAGTTAAAAATGGCGTTTTGATATATCTAAACATATCTTAACATAACCTAACTTAACGCACAATTTTATAATTCTAGACATCTATTCTTTTATCGTCAGGACGTCCTGTATCCATTTGATCATCGTCTAGTTGTCCGTCACTCAGATGATAATCACCCATTCGCCGTCGCCGGCGGTCTCGCGTAGTTGACCGCGTCCATAAAACAAACGCGTAATCGCACAGCTGTAATGTAAAACCTAAATAACCGCAAATGAACGCCAAACTTCAAACTTAACTTTTTTCGCTAAAAATCCGACCAGGAAATAAAATAGAAATCTGGTATTCGCGGGTATCTGGCCTATTGTCTATTCAATATCCGTTGGATTGCATTAATACTCATTACGCTAGCAGCGCACATTGTTTTAAGATTTTAAAGAACTAATTCAAACTAACGAATTTTCGGCATTAGTTCCGTAAAATGTTGTTCCTTTAAAAAAAAATGCTTGGAATATATCTATTTATTTACCAGTCGTTTGCAGATAAAACAAACTATCCCATGTCTTTTGTAACGTGGAATATGTCGTCCGGCACACCTCGATCTGACAGTCGTCATGGTTGTAGTGTAATGCAGCTTAAGTGTGGCCGGTCTCGGTACGAGTATAATGTAACAGAGAACATTCGCACGGGCGCACGTGCGCGCTTACTGCCATAATTCAACGTGTTTTATGTGTATTTATGTCACCGCTAAGCGCGCGATGTTTGAGTTCCCGTCGTCTGCTGCTGTCGTTGCCGTTGCTCCATTTCCTCCCGCTACCCTCGCCACAAGCGCACTGAACTTGCACTTGACTTTCCACGTTTTTGTGGAAGGTTTTGCATTCATTTCTTTTTATTTTAAGATGTTATATTAATTAAATTTGAATGTTTCTGAGATCAAATAAATTTTTATGTAACTAATAGTTGCTAATTACTATAGCGGAAAGTGTGCAATAAAGTCCTTGATCGGAATAATTGCCAATGAAATTTAATTTTGATAATGACGAAATTTACTATTTAATATTAATTTTATCACTCGAATCTGATCTAACTCACAGTTTTAAAACAAATCGCATATTTTCTCATTTTATTTGTTAGAATCAATTTACTACCACCTACCTTCATTCGTATAGTGTTCAGATAATCAGAAGAAGTGAATCAGAACTTTCATTTTATCATGTTACTTGTTAGTTTATGATATTTACATGAAATCCAATTTGAAAATGGAGTATTTTGAAAGGATTGCTTGTTTTCATTACATTCTTGTTGGACATTATTCAAGAAAGATGGTAAGTTACATTATTATTATGCCAATACTGTTGAAAATGAGATGCACCGTTTAAAGAACGGCTCGAATCTGTTCATAACCATCAGAATGGGGGGCTTAGATATTACCGTGATTATTGAACCCGTAGGGAACCTCATCATAATCGATTGGCGAGTAACTGTTCCCGAAACTACCTATTACCTCTATTGTAAGGTATTGAATGATGTTTGTTCGAAAATTTATGCTTTTCGTGTAGAAAGTCGCAAGTCGTACAGTTCTCCAGAAAACAAGGAAAAAACAGCAAACTTTTAGCTCAAGAATTCGTTCTACACATTCTCTTCTTCGGTCCGTATTTTATGTAATTTTCATTTACTTCTCCTGTTATAGGAACTTTAAGCAAAACAGTAACATTGGTTTTGATGTCAAGAAAAATCCTACTATGTATTCTTTTACTTTGCGCTCATCTAGTCCTCTTTATAAGTTACTAGGTCTGATGTCTGATGCGTCTCTTTTTCTGACGAAGGACAGTAAGAACGCTTGTTTGGGTCGCTGTATTTTCAATAATATATTTTGAAAGCACAAACGAAGCACAAACGTTTGACATATAAATCGACGTTTGTGCTTTACATGTAATCGCTGGGCTTGAAGTCAGCAACCACTTTTAATTTGTTCATATTTTTGTATAATTGGGGTCGCTGTATTTTCAATCATCTATTCTGAAAGCACAAACATTTGACATATAAATCAACGTTTGTGCTTCACATGTGGTCACTGGGCGTAAAAGTCAGTGACCACTTTTAATTTGTTCATATTTTTTGTATAATTGGGGTCGCTGTATTTTCAATCATATATTCTGAAAGCAGAAACGAAGCACAAACTTTTAACATATAAATCGACGTTTGTGTCAATGGGCTTGAAGTCAGCGACCACTTTTAAATTGTTTATAACTTTTTAATCTTAGGGGTCACTGGTTTTGTTTGTAGATCACAAACAGGCACAAACGAATCACAAACCTTTGGTATATGTTTCATTGTTTGAGCTTAAAAGTGGTCGCTAACTTTACGGACCCATAATTGTGCATGATATTTAAAATGTTAAGGATTGAGGTGTCGTTGACATTCGGTATAATATGAGTATTTAATTAACACTAAATTCTCATTGCAGAAGTGCACAACGAATGTGCAACACTACACTTAATAATACTCGAATATTTTTTTATTCTCGTATATGACATTTTTCATGAATTAGTTCGCCCGTATAATATATTTGGAATTTTGGCGCTCCAGCATCATCTCGGCGCCCTGGACACGTGTGCCCTCTGCGCCTGCCTTTTAAAGATCTTGCTGCAGAGAATATTTACCAGGTGATACTTCACGGTCATCCTTTGATCTTGCAGAACGCATGCTAGAAGGGTCAGCGTAAACAGTGTAAGTTTTTTTTTATTTAATATGGGTTTCAAAACGTAAACCCAATGTTTATTTACTTAATTTATTTTATCACACTACCATATACATTACTCAAACATACACGGTCTGTGTGTTTGGTCGCAAATCTGGGGACCCGGGTTCAATCCCGACCGACGCCAAGATCATTTCGAGTTAAAGTGAATCCCGTGGTTCACTCTTCACGTCAACAAAGAGTGCCAATGTGATGACGTCTGGTACATGCCCGCACGGTACGAATATGTCATTATCACTACCGATATCTGCATATAAAGCAAATTGGCACACCCAGCATTGGGTATTATGCCGTGATGATATATATTAACAAATACAATTTACAACGACAAACATAAAAATAATAACGATCATATAGTCTTAGTCAATACTCACAGCTTCTAAGTATCATCAATTTTTACCTCCCGTTTCCCTTGGTAAGGGAGGTATAGGGATCGTGCTATATCGGTAATAATAATGATATATTGTGCCTTGCGGGCGGCGTCACCTCACGCGAATCTGGGGCACTGGGTTCGAACCCGACCGACGTCAAATATTTTAGAATTTTAAATGACACAAAATTGACCCCTGTGGTGCACTATCCACGCCAGCAATGAATATAGGTAAGTATATAAATAGTAGATTTCGGTAACAATGATAACATATTTGTACCGTGTGGGAGTTTACCAGGTGTCACCTCACGAGCACTTATTTATGGCGTGGAGAGTATACCACAGGGGCAATTTTTGTGCCATTTAAAATTCGAAATATTTAACGTCGGTCGGGATCGAACCTGGTATTTAAATATAATTTAGCTTTAAGTATTTACCTGTATTGTGTTGACCACATCAGATTTTTAATGAATGTGTTCCGCCGCTTATATAAGTGGTTTCTGTACATTTTCTTTCTACTCTTTCCCATATGTACACACGCAGTTACCAGATATTCCCATATATTGTACATATATAATTACCGACTGCGATCATTGCTATAGTACTTTAAAGTGAAGCTATTACCTGCGTTTTTAAATTATTAATTTGTGATATCTGCCTAGAATTAGAAATAAAGAACTGTAATTTAATTGTAAAACCTAGGTGGTCCATCCATTTGATCTAATAATAGTTTTAACAGAACCATTTACAAATTGTTATTATATTAGGCTGTCCATCTATCACATTTAGCAGTATACTAGACTTAAGATATTAAATTTTCATTCAAAATTTGATATATATGTATGTATAATGTTTTCTTAATATGTGTACGAAGGGATTACTCATAACTATAACATTTTGAAAGTGTAATATTAAATACAATAAAGATGTTCAGAAACAAAACTAATAATATGAAAATAATAGTGATATATTCAGAACGAGCATTTGTTTGTGTAACTGTGACTAACCAATTCTAACAGGAGTAAAATAAACTTTTGTTTCCAGTGACAGTTGAATGTGTGATACGAGAAATCATATTCATTTATCATAGATGAGAAAGTGGTAAACACAACAGTAAATAATATACAAAAATTATTATTACTAATTATTATTACATACCTAATACCTATCGGAAAGGAAAAGAAAATTTCGTTAGTAGTTAAACAGTAATAATCCTAGTGCATGTTATACAGGCAATTTATTATAATAGGTATACTATATTCTACACATTAATTCAAGTTGGTTTAATTAATGTAGGTTGGAAAAAAAATCAGATGTTGCTAAATCTTTTTATTGTCATTTTTCGTTCAATACTAAGCACTAATTACCTTTTTTAACCTACTTACTGGTATTTAGGATTTCTACTTATTACCTACATCAATTTAACGAAATGAACGAATTAAAGATATGATTTTACAAAGAAAGTAGTATATTATGTTACTAATATAGTTTTTCATTTATATATTTAGTGGAACTTTTTAGCACTAAGTGCATAACTCGTTTTCTATTTAATTTGTAATATGAAGATATTGTATGAAAACAATCAAGTGTGTGAGATTTTATTGTTTTTTTTTTCATAGATCTTTGTATTTTTTCAGATAAATTCATTTACATAGTGTAACCTGGGGAATAGAACTAATAAAATAAAATTTCGCACTCTCTTGATCTATTTTAGAGGATATTTGATATTTCAGACTTCGCCATTTTATATTTAATAATACAACGTACTACTTATTTACTATCATTGTAAACTAAATTTGTGTACCTACTTTTCAATCATCACATGTAAAATTAAAATATTTTAACAGAATTTCAAAAATTGTCTAATTTTATTGTTTTTAATTTCAAACAAAACTGTGATAACCATTTTGGCTAAAAAATTTAATATGTAACTAAATTATTTCGTAATATCAGCTTAAATGAACCATGTGCTTGTGGCACACTTCAAAAACACGTTTGTAAATGTTGTATGTTCTTTAAAAATTCTCAACTAATGTGAGTTTATTAGATCAAAATTATTTCAAAAACATATTGTATGTATTCATCCTTGTACTACAGTGTTCTGAAGATGGTTAAAATTATAACCGAAAGCGTAACAAATTAAACAGAGTGTACTTCACAATTTATTGAAAATGTAAATCGGCTGATCTATTATGAGTTTGGGAATCTGGGGACCAGTGTTCGATCCCGACCGACGCCATATATTACTTGGCACAAAATTGATCTTGACCCCTGTGGTGCACTCTCTACACCAGCAACGAGTGCCCGTGGTCTGTCGCCTGGTAAGCGCCCGCATACGGTGCAAATATTTCATCATTACCGATATCTGTGTACAAAGCAGATTGGCACACCCAGCAATGGATAATATCCCGTGAAGATTAATACGAGTTGTAAGGTTAGTTTATTTTGACAGTTGTCAAGTATTTAAACGAACAACGTTTAATTATTGTAAAAACACATTACAAAAATGGTGAAAGTTTTGCGAAAACAGTTCGCCAATTACGTCAAGTTTTCGGTCGCAATAATGCGCCAAATGAATCGACAGTGAGGCGTTTAATTACAAAATTTGAGACCAAATTTACGCTGATGGATGAGAAGATCATTGTTCGTCGTCGTCCTTGTCGGTCACTCGAAAATATAGCCAAAGTAAGGGAATCTGTGGCCGAGAATCCAGGAACTTCCATTCGGCATCGTGGTCAAGAATTAAACATTTCCAGAAGCACTATGCAACGAATTTTGGTAAAAGATCTGCATTTGCATGCGTACAAGGTTCAATTGGTGCAAGAAATCAAGCCAAGGGACTATGCGCACGTGAAACAATGGTGTTACTGCAGACCAAGTTTCCAGGCCGTGTCATTACTCGATTTGGCGATCAACATTGGCCACCAAGATCGTGCGATCTGACACCGATGGACTTTTTTCTTTGGGGCTATGTGAAGGAAAAGGTGTATGCGAATAAGCCTGAAACAGTTGAACATCTTAAAGAGGAAATACGGCGCGTTATTGGTGAAATACAGCCACATTTATGTGAAAACGTTATTCAAAATTTCAACAAAAGAATAACCCTGTGCCAGAGGTTTCGTGGTGGCCATTTGCCTGATGTTGTATTACACGTTTAATCAGAACTATTTTTCTTTATGCTGAAATAAAAATGTTTGCTTAATTCAAATAATAAATGTTTTTCTTTAAAATTAAATCCGGCGCTCTAGTTGAGACACTCTTTACAGGTGACCCCTAAATTTACGAAACAAAAAAAAATTCAAACTTCGAAAATTAGTTTTGAGGTTTTTGAGGGAAACAGTTTTGGGGCATTGGTTGAGTAGATAGTTTTAATAGTTTTTTACACATCCCCAAACTTAATTGGTGTGACAAAGCTTTACGTAATTGCATAAATTAATTTCTTTGTTAAATTATTTTACGTAATAGTTATAAACAATTTATTTATTCCAAATATTATAGTATCCAGAGGTACAAAAAAAGTTCTTCTAAGTGAACTACTAATTATAGGAATTTTGAAAAAAACTTTTTGTTCCGTAATCGGTACGTTAAGTAGCTACCATTTGCCCTTCTAATATGTACCTGCAGTTGTATGACATCTGTCTTTCTCTCTCTCTCGCTAAAACAGTAGACGCTTGCAACCGAGACGATGGCACAGTTTGTACAAACTGATTGAAACACAAAAAGCATAATAGTTCGATTAGTATACTTACATTTGTATATATGCATTATTTCTGCAATTATTACATAATAAATTTTAAAAAAATCTGATGTGGACACCACATGACTTCCTTGTACGATTATTAAACTATACATATTTTTTTAATAATTAAATTACAAAATATTGACAGGAGAAATATTTTGATATAGAACAAAAAATAATTCATTTACTACTATCATTCTTAAATTAACATTAATCTAACTCGGTTCTTTTTAAAGAGAGTTTTGATTACAACAAAGAAATATTTGATTACAACAAAGAATATGACTAATTTCACAATAAAAATATAATATTTGTTATTGTACGAATCATAAAATTGCACGTATTTAACGTAATTTGACATGAACATTTTTTTTTTTTGTCCTAATCCATAGCAAGCTTTATTACAAAAACAAAAAGTATATAATTTTTAAATTTACATATCTTGCTTATACAAAGGGCTAATTTATTAATACTTGATGTGCTAGACGCAGAAATTAATTCTCTAAAACTTTTATTTGAATCATTTATTTCTAAAATCAAAATAAAATCATTTTTTCAAGAAAAACTGTTAACAACTTCAAGTAATGTACCACTTCCGGTTAGCCTATTTTAACCAAAATCTATTATGTTATTTCGATTGACATAAAAGTCTTGTATACCAAATTTGAAAAGTTTTGGATTATATTTTAAAACAGTTTTTCATTAAAATCTATTATAGGCTTCATGTAAAGTATGCCACTTCTGGAAATTGTGTAAGGGAGGTGCACAACTAGATGTTATAGGAGTCCTAAATACAAAATTTCAATTTTCTGCGGCTTACCGTTTTTGAGTTATGCGAGATACGTACGTACGAACGTACGTACGTACAGACGTTACGACGAAATTAGTCAAAATGGATTCAGGGATGATCAAAATGGATATTTCCGCTGAAATCTGAAAACCGAAATTTTTCGCGATTACAATACTTCCTTTACTTACGTACAAGGAAGTAAAAAATGATATAAATGCTTTCAAATTTCCACATTTCCTAAGCAGCTATTACTTGCTTCTCTAGAAACATTTGGTACACGAAAAAGCGAATGAAAATATAAACAATCAAAATACCATTCGTAACCTATTAATTTTTAATATGTCCGGTTTTGCCGCTAGTGGTATAATATGTAATTATTATTTGTATTAGTAGTACAAAAATGACCTTATTATTAAACTACTAATATAATATCTTCGGCCTACATAGGGCTATTGTTGCGTAATATGAATACTTTAATACGCCTAAAGAGAATAACAGTTCTGGGAACAGCGTCTTAATCCATAAACAGATTATATAACTTTTTCATCACGAGAGATAATTAAAATATTATATAATTTTGTTATTGTTGGAAATACATGTTTACCTCTGCTTCATAACCGCTTGCACAACGCAAGAATACAATAATTACAATTACAATAAGTTTCTGATATCAAACTCTCCTTCCATCGAGGAATATGAAGGAGCGGATGGGGATGGCAACTGTAGCAACTGCCACCCTGCGTAATTCTCTAAATAAAAATTACTCAAATTCTATGTATTTATTTTACGGACAAGTTAATTCCTAGATGTTATCAATTCGTGAATAATATACAGCCAAAACGTTTACAAAATAAACCAACCTGAAATATACTCTATAAAAATTCATTTCAAAATTGAATTTTTAATATTTTATACAAAAATATTTATTTTGTTAATTTAAGACAATAATAGTACTTTAAAATTCAAGTTTCATAAGACATGGTTTTAGCGCATGTGTTCTTGTGAAAATAAATATGTAAAAATATACGGTATTTCATTTTCTAATTTATGACATTGATTATGAATACCGTAAAACGGGCTTACTTTGCACTCGATCGGGTTACTTTGCACCAGCTCTAAAAGTATATTTTTCGTCAGCCTTAATACCTTATTTAGCACTGTTGTGATTTTTACTGATAGAGAACACTATTGTTTGTCATAAAACACGTTGCAAAATTGGTCTTAAACATCAGTCATCCAGAAATTGTGTGTAAATGCAATGCAAAAAGCCCCCAGCTGGTAATTTCATGTTCAAAGACCAATACTATATAACTATATTATAGAATTAAAATCTATAGATCAAGATAAGAATATTTCAGAGTTTTCCCTAAACAAAATTAAACATGATAGTATAACAAATTATTTTAGAAATAATTGATATATCTATACATGAAATATTTTTGCTAAATAATTATGTACTTTTTACCGACTAGCTTATTATTTACAAGAGTGGTATTTTGATCACACCACCTTTGACATATCTTTGGTAGTTACCTACGTTTTTTACATTCCGTCACGTAAGGAAGGTATTGTCTTTGGTCAAAATATTCGATGGTGACTTTCTAATGAATAAGCACGTTTTGGGGTTCCTAGAATACGAATTTTACTATTTTTACGATGATGTCTGTGTGTGTGTGTGTGTGTGTGTGTGTGTGTGTGTGTGTGTGTGTGTGTGTGTGTGTGTGTGTGTGTGTTTGTACTTCATATTCAATAGATATACAGTTGAAGAATTATAAAGATATTAAATTTCATAGAATCAGCCAGCTATGCTAACCATGGAAACGGCTAATATATTCAGATAATTCAAATTGACAGATGTCAGTATCAATGAAAAGAAAATGAGTGTGGCAGAGAGATGAAAAATATATTGTAAGAAGAATGAATAGTTTAGTAATAGAAGGTGGAAGAGATTGAGGAAGACCAAAGATAAGATGAGAGGACTGTATTACGGAAGACTTGAGAGAAAAATAACTGAATGAGGACGACACGCAAAACAGAAATGAGTGGAAGAAGAAAATAAAAAATAATCACCACTAACGAATGGGAAAAGCTACAGTAGAAGAAGATGTCAGTGTCAAGTGCAATTTATATAGTTTATTTATGAAATAATTTTATTGGAAATATATAGGATCTTTTGCAATAAAATTTATGTATGGAATTTGTACATAATACACAGGATTGACGGAAGGTAATGTGCTGGCCACATCATATTTTTTTATAAGGGAATCATAAAAAATAATAATTGGGGGTATCACCCTTTTCCTTAAGAAGTCACGTGTGTGGCGCGTTATTAAACAGGTTGGAAAGCACTAGTGTAGATAGTAAAGGTTATTTTAATATCATTGAATAACCATAAAAAGTTAATGCCTAATATAAATATACTGACGAGCAAAAAATTGAGGTCAATTTGAAATCCATCACAACTTCTTTCAATTTCATATGGGTGATTCATTTATATATATATATATATATATATATATATATATATATATATATATATATATTTACATCCCACTATCATTGCTGCGTCCTTTCATGGCTCAGACATTGTGGCAACCACCGAAAGGAATAGAGATAGGCTTCGATTTTATGAAGTATATCGACTATTTTTTTCCCCTGATTATGAATTTCGGTTCAAATTTCAATTAAGTCAATTTACAACGATATACGTTTCCGTTCATTTCACGATATTATGAACTCCTCCAAACTGAGTGAATCCGACGTCCAGAGTATATACTTCATGCATATCCCGTACTTTGTGACATCCGATTTGTATATTTTTATTCATACTACCGTTACAATGACGTCCAGCAACGTTGCCAATATTAAATACATTATTCTGATGTAGAAACCAAAGCGCAATCTTTCATAGTCATATGCACAGCCATATGTTAGAGATTTTTTACAATCTCTGGTAATGATTTAAATGTCTGATACTTATTTTATTTAGTTTAGTTCAATGTTTGAAGATTTAAAGCAGGATAGATACTTTATTTTATTAAAAAAAAAATTATTATCATTAAACTAACGAAAATTGATCAACGTAATCTTCCTTTCCATAAAAATTCCTAATCTAAACCTAACGATATTTTACAAAAATAATTTTGCAGTTTTTAATGTGTAATTTTTCTTGTAATTTTTGTAATATGATTTATTTGCTATAAGAAAGGATATTTAACATAATAACCTGACCCTAATACCCGGCACCCGGTGTAAGAAATCAATGGTAAAATTTTCGTTTGGCTATAGATAATTCCCTATTATAATTTTTAGATCAAAAGTGTAATTACAAAAAAAATGTTCCAAATTAAAAGTGGCATCCAATGAATCCTAATTTATTGATGTGCTAGAAATCCTGTCATTAATCATATGTAAATTAAAAGTTCTATTTTCAAGCTGTTTACACAGTGCCATGAGAAATATAACAAATAATAAACTGTTGGTCTGTGTTTATGTAAATTTTACTTTGATTTTATTGTTATTAAAGATAATGGAACCTCTTAATAAAATGAAATGGTCTTTACTTGTGAAAATATTAATTTTAATTTAACTCAAGCCTTAAAGAGACATTTATTTAGGTCTATCTGCCTGTTTCATATCATCATTTCTCATGACTATCTGTATAAGCAACATAAAAAGAAACTTTTAATTTGCTACTACTTCGTAACAGGAACAGGAATGTATTATTTCAATTAATTGCCATTTTAAATTATGAGTAACTTTATTATTAAAACTTTTGTTCTAAAACTAAAATTTTACCATTGTATGTATTTCCTATAGATAGGGTATTAATCACTAAATTCTGATCACCAAATTGTTTCAATACAAA
Organism: Harpalus rufipes; assembly: GCA_951394225.1. Classification (NCBI taxonomy): domain Eukaryota; kingdom Metazoa; phylum Arthropoda; class Insecta; order Coleoptera; family Carabidae; genus Harpalus; species Harpalus rufipes. The sequence goes on from OX596274.1 coordinate 72,791,163, forward strand.
TATCTGTTAATGCATTCCTGTTATCATTGAAACCAATCAAACATTAAAAAAATCGTCTTTGTTAATAATGTTTACACTGTATTTATGTTGTATGCCCTCGGGCATTCAATAAATCTATTATTATTAAACTAAAAATACAATTTAATATTAAATATTTTCCATCATTTAAAAGATTTAGGCCCGGTATTTTCACTTCAGAATAAAGTTTCGAATAAGTATTCGTTAAATAAATTTATTCTATATATTTATTCAACGAATAACTTCATTGAGTCTTTTCACACATTTGACAAAAACAAATAGCTATCTGTCGAATAATTTTAACATTCGTGAATTGGTAACCTTGCAGAGTGAATTTGTGTCAGTGGAGAAGGATGGAGTTTTGCGTAGCCACGTTAAGCAGACAAGGATGAAATGTGTCAAATTCTTTTGAATCCGTACTTGTCAAAATTTTGTTTGACATCCTTATTGTCATCTATATCCTCCTGCATTTTTAGCCCCGTGATAGTGTAGTTTAACAAGTAATCTATTGCAGTAATCATACACGGTAAACGAAATATATGTATATTGTAAAAAGAAATTCAGTTCGAGGTAAATGAATATTGTATAAAAGTATTCAAAATCCGAAAATATTTTACTAACATCAAATGTCAGGATCTTTATAATGATTTACCCAAGGAGGGATTTACCTATGTATGCACTGTTTGAGATCAAATACGAAACTCAATTTGTAATAATAAAATAAGAACTGTTTGTTTTCATAATCGGAATCTGTCAAAAATTTGATGCGTGTGGTTAGGTTGCTGTCTGATCGTGCGTTTTCGATTTCTCGCATTATTTATTCATTCATAGTTCAAACAATCACCAGAATCATTAAAAATATTTAATATATCCTCTTTGTTAATAAATGTACACTATTTAGAAATGTAATGTACATACAAATAAACCCTTTATTCGCTACCCAACTAGCGAATAAATTATTCCGCGAATAACATGTTATTCTTTCCAATAAATTTATTTGCAAGTGAAAAGACAACAAAAATATTTATCCCAAGGTTAAATTTATCTATAGCTTTATTCGGAAGTGAAAATACCGGCCCCTACTCATCAAAATTCTCCGCTTCGCTCCCGTGTTGGCTCCCAACGACGCTTAATATACATATACATATAACTTCTCACGGACGGCAAATACACCATTAATCGTGGTTTAATTAGGATGAAGGAAGAGCTGAAATTTAATGTTAGATAAAAACTAGTTCTGTTGAATGCAAAATCGATTTTTACATTACGACCATTCAACTCTAAACCTCAAGTAGAGTTCAATAATATATAGGATTCATATAATTTTTACGATCACGTGTTCTATGCATATATTTGCGTTGACCCATACCCCTTGCAAATCGTTCTCCGGAGCATTTTTCATTGAATTTGCGAGTTAAAGCTGTTAAATTACCAAAACTTATTATTTTTAAAGTAACTAAGTAATTTAATTGTTGCTATTATGATGGCGACTGTAACAGAAAAAAACATAGATCGTAACTAGGTGTTGAGAATATTTTCCTTAGTGACAAATCAGTAATTTTGGCGACACAATAATAATACTTGTATTAGCGCAAAAGTAGATAATTTTTACACAAAACTAATTTCGTGCCGTTATTCGAAATATCTTCAAAATTTGAATATCCTTTTAATATAATATATACAAAAAAATATATCATCACGACATATTACCTATTTCTGGGTGTGTCAATTAGCTTTGAACGCAGAAATCAGTAATGATGATGACATATGCGTATCATGCCGGCGTTTACCAGACGTCACCTCACAGGCACTTACTGCTGGTGTAGAAAGTGAAATACAGGAGTCTCTTTTGTGTCATTTAAAATTCGAAATAATTTTGATGTCAGGCGCATGGCCACTGGGTACCATATATTAAAAGAGAAAAAAATGAATTTCGCAAAAGTACAATTTTTATATAATATAATTCCAAGGAAATGGAGACTAATTTTACAAAAAAAAAACATCAATTATTAATTCAGTTCATATTACATGCCTAGTGGTTACTAAAAATAATTATCTGTATTTTGCTGTGATTTAAATAAATATATTTAATAAGTTCATTTTTCACTTATTTTGTAACAGTGAAGCATTAATACAATATGCAGTTTGTTTTACTACACTGATTTTTTTATTTATTTATACATTTATAAAGAAAATGAATACAAGTAAACCGGGGTTCTTCTTTATATTTGCTATAGTAAAAAGGAATTTATCACCAAAATACTTATTAGTTACCAAACGCAAGACCCGAGATTCACTTAATCCCACACATTTATTTTTATCTTAAATTTAATTTTAATTTAATTAATTAAACTATTTTCAAATCAACAGCAATCTATACACTCAATAAATAATTAAGTACCTATTTTGTCCCGCACGAAATCAGTTTTGTGCACAAATTATCTACTTTTGTACCAATACGAGTATTATTATTGTGTCGCTAAAATTACTGATTTGACACTAAATAAAATATTCCCAACGCCTAGTTACGATCTATGTTTCATTCTGTTACAGAAGCAAATGTCTCTTTCATAATAGCAACAATTAAATTACTTAGTTACGATAATACTAAGAAGTGTTGGTAACTTCACAGCTTTGACCCGCAAATTCAATGAAAAATGCTCCGTAGTTTTGAGTAATTAGAAAATATTTTTATACTTACTAGTAATAACGATTTTAATTATGTATACTTATTCATAAATATCTTTACCAAATGATTTAAATTCATGAAATACTATTATGGAGAACTATTCAGTTTATTTCCAGAAAGAATATTTCAAAAACCACACAAATTCGTTATTGTTGCCAATAAACAAATTAATTTTCAGCGTTTCTTTCTAAGTAGTGTAGGTTACAATAAAATTCAGAGTTTTTAAAAGCTATTAATTTTTGAAAATTGTTCTTTTACATAATGCTAAGAAATATAATCACAATTTTCAAATTACATTATAATAAAAATAAAAAGCAAATAGCTTAACAATTTTTTTCACAAAATAATCTTATAAATTTTGTTTTAGGTACCTACACCTATATTTGTAAACAAAATTATCTAATGGGTCTATATTCTGCTCACATCTTAAAGTCATACGTATTTGTAAATCTGTAAATAATGAACAAAATCGCAACGAAAGCTGACACTCTTATGTATAATTTTATATTAATCAACAAGAATAGATGTGTTTTTATGACGTTTTTGGAGATTTAGAGGTCTGTAAGACTTATAGATGTGAACAGAATCGACCCATAAACTTATGCTATTAGTTATAGGCACGTAAAATATTTATTAATAAGTATAAATATCGTTATTACGAGTAAGTATAAAAATATTTTCTAATTACTCGGCAACTCACTTTGGCTAAACACTTTAGTAAGTAGAGGGGAAATCGAAATAAGCATCTAAATAAGAGTAATTAAATTATCTATATGTTTTAATAAATAGTTTAGTTTATTGAGAGTTAATTTGTTTAAAACATTTTTTTCTATTTAGATTCTCCATTTTTCTACTCTATTTCAAATTTCAATCTTGATATTTTAGAACAAAAGTTTATAAAGATTTTATTTTTATATTTCACTGTAGCATACCGTCCTTATATTTATTCCATACATTTAATCATAAATTTTGTTATCCTTACAATTGGCATTTATTTACAATTTGCACAATATTTTGTAATTAATAATTCAGCTTTATGTTATTTAAATAATTTCCTTTTTTAAATTGAGTACATTTCTATTTTGACATCATAGTTTATCGATTTTGTCTTTACTAAGAGGATTTTACAAGTACAAAATAAATGTTTGATTATTTAAATATTAATTTAATATATTATCAGGAGTGCACAATATAACTTTAAATACGATTAAAAGACTTGCGCGCTAATGTATTGCCCAGTGCCCACTGTTGCCAAGTATACGGAGTTCAGATTGTCGGTGGAATGAAACTTCTGTATATACAGTGTATATACGCCGGACGACACTAACGCCACAAGTGGAATTTTTTTGAACTACAAAAAATATACATTTTTCACTCCGCTATCATTGTGACGTCCATAACAAATTTTGCCAAACGATTCTAGGGCCCCCCCTGATGCCAGAAAAAAATTTACAAGGCATTTTAAAGTGACGTCCGTATACCGGACGTCATATGCACAAGGACGTCACTTTGAATGTAGAAAATGACACAGGGGACGCCACAATGGTAGTGGGATGTAAATATATATATATATATATATATATATATATATATATATATATATATATATATATATATATATAATATTGTAACCATGTAGGTAGATAATTAATTGTATAAGGTGCGTTGATGGTGAAATGATACACAAAGGGTCGATAGTTCCGCGTGGGGTTACAGTTTGATCTTCTTCCTTATTTCAGCATCAGCACTTTGAGAGGCAATAGTATTTCGACATGCCAGTCTGCGCGACTGAACCTAAAATTCGTATTCGCGTTCGTTTTCATGTTAGTAGTCACAGTAGTCTGTGTTTTAAAAACAATATTGGATATGTCATTGTCAGTGTCAACTGTATTGCAGCATTTATTCACATCATTTACAAGTTAAACAAATTATTTATTAATCGTTAATAAATATCTGATAAAAGTAAACTCTTAACTTGTAAGTAATCTGAATAAATGTGACAATACAATTTACACTGACACTGACATATATACACATAATATTATTTTTGAAACACAGACTACTATCACTACTAACATGAAAACGAAAGCGAATACGAATTTAATTACGAACGCTCAAGAATAAGGGCTCTTTGTGTAGAATCTTTTTAAAATGGGATTTTTTATGTTATAGATTTATAACTATATAAAGGTGTTTATTTTAAATGGAACACCATTGCTATCGCGGGAACTATAAGAGTTACAAATATCGTTAAATAGGCAAACAATTTATTTCACAAGACAAATTTAAAAATAAGAAAAAAATATTTTTTCCACCAATGGTTCTCAAAATACGGGACCTAACTTTTTTATTTGCTTATTCATTGGAGAATTTAATTATGAATTCAGTGATATAATATTTTTATACCCTTATATACGATTTTATTTTTTTTGAGAAAAATGTATATATACTTTTATATTAATTTGAGTATAATATGACCATGAATGGAAATAGTGAATACATATTAATTATTTTACAAAGATTTAGAGTTCCCTGAGAGAAAGAATTGTTTTGTTTTGTTAATTGATCACAAATGGCAACTGAGACTTCAACGCGGATAAAATATTCACGTGTTTCATTTATGGCATTGTAATTATATGTAAGAAAATTAACACATATTCATTTTTGTCGTGGCACTCTGATTTTAGACACATTTTAATCAAATTAATATAAAAGTGAATCGTGTATTTTTCTCAAAAAAAAATCATTATGTTAGGATATGAAAATATTGTTGTTGAATTCAGAATTAAATTCTCTAACGAATGATCAAATAAAAAATATATGTTCCTATTTATAATGAAAAAGTTAGGTACCGTATTTGAGAACCACTGGCACAAATAATTCTGTTCCTTAAATTTGTCTTGTAAAATAGAAATTGTTTGCCCATTTAATGGTCTTTGTAGCTTATAGTTTCCGAGATAGCAATGGTGGTCCATTTAATATAAACATCTACTCGTATATGTATATATATCACTCTTTTTCTAACATGGAGTACAATTTGAATTAAATAAAACTATTTCACAAATAAGAATATATTTGATATACAATGAATACAAACATGAATTAAAGCACATATCGCTAGATAGCGATATAAAAAGAATGCCGTGTCTTCCATTCTCACGCATTCAGTTATCTTTATGTTTGCCTCTATGTACACAAACTATGAATATTTTCGAGTTTTGAAAATGTCGGCTAATAAAAGATTTGCATTGCATATTGTATCAGAAATGGATCTAATTTGCAAATGTAATTATATTTTTTTTGGTATTTTCAGGGTTAAATTACCCGCACATGACGTTGCTATGGGGTAAAATAATTCGCGGGCCTATTTTTTCAATTCTACCCAACCCGACCCGTTGTATCTAATATTCGACCCGATCCGAACCCTATACTTTTTTAAAACTAATTACGCATACCCGTCCCGAACCCGAATAAATTTTAATTCGACCCAATTTGAAATAAATGATGTGAAAATGATAAACAAGTGAAATCACAATTATTACAAATATAATAATAAAATTATGAAATCACGTATATTTAATCCGCTAGAAACGGGGCAGAATAAATTAATTGAACCCGGCCTGAGCACCAGCGTCTAGCCGATATACCCAACTTTATGTATACCTACACTATCACAAAATACGCACACGCAATTCGGAATCTACGTCGTGTATCTTCGGTGATAAAAGTTGGTATACCGGCTAGACGCTACTGGCCTGAGCCCGAATATATTTTACGTAATCGGCCGGGCCGGGTCTTTGCCCGTGGATCTGGTCGGGACACAGGCAGGCCTCTACTATGGGGGCGTATCGATGCTATGGCTTTACGACTATTCTTTATGCGGCGTAATTCTACGTCTTACATGACGGTAATTTAAATTTCATTTACTTTTTCTGGCCAATTAATAAAATTTTGTCAAACATAATCTTCCGAAATATTAAATAAGAAAAGGTATGCAAGTAGCCTATTGTACAACCTCTGACAACACTGTTCTTGTTAGATCTATGGCAATTATGGATTAAAACAGAATAGGTCGTTCAACACACTCTAACATCACTTATATCTGCAAACAGACAAATGTTAAATTTTCATATTACATACATTTACAACAAATCACTTAAAAAATCACATAATAAAAATATGACGAAAGTAAAACAAATTGTATAAACGAAATATTTAAATAATATGGATGTTAATTAATTTCATTTGCTTTCACATGGTGTTAGCACGTAAACATTAAAATTAAGAGAGAAAACATTGATATAGGTGTTTATATTTATATTTACTTCACGAGGTAAACTAACACGCACCGAGAATTTCATTCATAAGTTAGAAGCGCAATAAAAAGTTGTTTGACCAAGTTGTACGAGAAAGTTTCACGTTCTTATGAATGTCGCGAGCGGCGGCGTGTACGCCACGCCGCACAGTCTCGCGGCGCTGACACACGGACGTTCCCCGAAAGAGAATGCGTGAATTCCCATGATATTACACACCGTTAATAAAGAATGAATTATTGATTTATTATTAATATACATTTCAGCGTGTTATGTTTATTCCATTATTGTAATTCCTATTAACAAACCCATATATTAGTATCAGAATCGTGCCGATTAATTTTGGAAATTGAGGAACAAAAGCCACGATTAATATGATTAAAACAGTGTTATAGCTTTCATTTGTAAAGTAAATTTGATAATTATTTACACTAATAATGCATCTATTGTTTTCTTAGATAAGGAGACATAGATTCCGATTTTAACATTTTTACGATTGTGTGTGTGCGTTTTTACCTCCCGTTGCCCTTGGTAAGGCAGGTGTAGGGATCGTGCTAAAAATCGCATATCGAGATTTTGGTAAATGACCACGCTTCAACGACATGAAAAGGTAGCCCCTGCCTCTCTTAAACAAATAACTATTTACTTAGTATTAATATAGTGTCGAATCATTTGCCAGAAAAAAAACTTAAAGTTACACATTTTGTTTCTGCCTCAATAATTTACTATTTCTAACGTAGAGACTTGGCATATTATATTGATAGATTGTATTCTGTAACCCATTGCGTTGGTATACTTCTATATCATGAGTCCGAAAAACCTGGCAGTCCAACAAAAACCGTGTTACCCACAGTAATATGTATTAATATAGTAAGAAAAATATAATTAATAGTTGGTCAACTAAATTTCGTATGTCAAATATGATGTAATGTAATAAAGATGGAAACAATTTTATATGTAAAGTGATTTCGACTCGTATAGCATACAGGTGTTCATTTAAGTGGTACCCTATTGCTATCGCGAGAGCCGTTAGATCTATGAGGTCGGTTAAATTAGCAAACAATTTCTATATTATAAGACTATTAAAATGAGCGAAACAAGATTTTTTAGACCAGTGGTTCTTAAAATACGGGGTGCAACTTTCTTATTTTAAATGGCAACCTATTGTTTTATTTGCTTATTCGATTCAGTATTTTTGTCTGACTTCAAAGATATCCATATGTAATACCCTAATATTACAAAATATTTGAGAAAAATGCAAAATTAAAAATGTATCATTTTTATTTAAATATGCCTATACAAAGGGTGCTATGGAAGAAAAATAAATCAAATGCTGAAAATAATTGCAAAATCTGTAATATTTTCTTTAATTTGTGAATATTTATTAGTTAATAAACAAGATACAATATGACGACAAATAATTTATAAAAATTGTTCAAAATTGCTACCATTGACATGAATACAAAGTTCTAATCTTCTTAATAAACTATTTCTCACTAATCGCAGTGTTCTTCCGTCAACATTATTAAGAACAAATTCAATATTATTCTTTAATTCGTTTAAATTATTGTGAACAGTGTTGTAAATTTTATCCTTTAAATATCCCCATCCCCATAAGTAAAAATCTAAGGGTCTTAAATCGGGAGATCTGGCAGGCCACGGAATAGGACCGTTAGTACCTATCCATTTGTCAGAAAACATTTCGTTGAGATATTCTGTAACCTGACGAGAATTGTGTGCACGTGGTCGGTTTTCTTGAAAGTGAATATGTCTTAGAAGGTCTAGTGGTAAATCATCTAAAATATCTTCTAGAATATTTAGTAAAAAATTTAAATAACAATGTGAAAAAATATTTTGTTATTTAAAATGCCGCACCAAACATTAACACTGAATTTTCTTTGAAAATTTCATTCACAAATCAATATCGGGTTTTCAGTACTCCAATAGTGATTATTCTTTACATTCTACATACATGCTATTATTCGAAAAATTCGCCTTAATAGTCCAAATTATTATTTTTAACATATTTACACCTTCATTTAACAGTAAATAATCGTAGTCACCAGGTTGCAGATGTTGTAGGTACTTTGTTAAGTCTGTAAGGTTTATATTTTTTTTTCAAAATTTTATGTACTGCGCCTACGCATTCAATAGCGGGCCTTCTGGTGGAATGTTTTGGATTGGCTTCGAAATATGCCAAAACATTTATTTGATTAATTTCATTATTATGGCGTCTTCGTTTATTTATAAATGCAGAGATATTGGAACGTAATCAAATTTCCAACCTCCGAAAGTAATTATGAGCCGACACTTGTCGCTCAGGATACAACTCACTGTCACTGTGCATGTTTATAGCTGCAATTCGATTTTTTTCTAATTAAAATGTATACTTCATACATGTTTACCTTGTCATTATGAGTAAAATTATTCATTTTGTTGTTATAATACAGAAATACAGAAGTAAACTTCAAAAGATTGACAAAAATCATATTAACAATTGTTTTATTGATTTGTTTTCTTCCATGGCACTCTTTGTACAGGTAGGCATACTTAAAATGAAAAGCCTGTACATATTTTTTATCACTTTTGTATGTAAAAAAAGAAATGTATTTTAATAATATGAGTATATATGTTAATATTTCTTTTATGACAAATAGTAAATTGCCAGAAGCATTTAATTGATTATTCGTATTATTCAAATATGTGATTATAAAAATGAAATAATTTAATAATAGATTTTCATAATTTTTGGATAGTATATGCAGAAAACATCTAGAACAGTGCTTTGTGAAACTATTTTATTGAATGTAATTGTCAACAAGGAAATATAATTTCTGCCTTTCTGATGAAAATATGGGCGTCTCGTATAACTTACTACTACTATATGGATTCTACATACTGTAAAGTTTTAAGGTAGTTGCAGCTACATTTTTGGGTTGAAACTATATGCAATCCCAAGGTTGAAAAATTCTTCCTTTTGTAAGAGGTCGATTTAGCAATCTCTGTTTAGGATACCAGGCTCACTTCCAGGTAGACACTAGTGCTGTGAGGATCCGACAAAACTTGGATCCGAGAACCCGGATTTCAAAATATCCGGATCCTCGGATATCCGACGTTCGGATATTGAAGCGGATATCCGAAAATTTAATTCAAATTTGGATCCGGATCCTAATTCGGATCCTGCTTTGAATCCGGATCCTGATTTGGATCCGGATTCGAAATTTTGTTTATGGATCCGGATCCGAATTCGATGTTTTGTTTGCGGATCCGGATCCAAATTTTAATTCTGGATCCGATTATTCATTTTGAATGTGAAGTCTAACATCTGGAATTGTGTTCAAATTCAAACCGTTAAAGTGGGCCTGTTTATCTTTACACAGGTCTGTAAACACCAGTACACAAACAGTAATACATTTTATAATACCCCTCCAAAATAACCAGGTAGTATGTGCAAATGTAAAGAAAAAAGAAATTTGAGAAACAATGGCCATAGGTTCGTTGCAGGTAGCGAAATACCTATCGTGCACGTGTTTCACATAAAAGGGGTTGTTTTTGTTACTTATAGTTCTGTGGAATAGAAGAATTTCCTTCTTAGCGGATGCTAAAAGTTGTCCAACAGAAATTTATATCTGCCAACTATTAATTAAGTACATCAAACAAAAATGTATTGTGGACTGTAATCAGATTTATTTGGTTTTGATCAGACCCGATGCTAATATTGAAATGTAAGGTTCAATACTGAGAATATTCGAATCCGAGAGTCGATCCGGATACTGGAATTCCATATCTCATACGCATATTCGAATCTAAGATTCGATACTCAAATCCGTTTCCAAGATTCGATATTCGGATCCGGATTCAAGATTCGATACTCAGATTCGGATCCAAACTCCAATACTCAGATTCGGATCCAAAATCCGATACTGAGATCCGGATCCAAAATCCGATACTGATATTTGGATCCGAGATCCGGATAGTTCAATATTCAACTATCCGGATCATTTTGGATCCGAATGCAAGTTACCTGTAAATGCCTATATGGTTGGTAAAAATGCTTTATAGTGATTTATATGAAACACTGCATGAGAACATTGCAAATTCCTTGAAAAGTATATTATTACTATTAGGATTTAGGAATAATTATAAATTATACGAGTATTTAATAAGAATTAATTTATTCGCTTAATTAAACAAAATATAATTACATGAGTAAAATGATATATATTGTCAGTTTTGTTACATTTTATTTTCCATCCTTGAGGTGATGCCTAATGGTAAACACCTGAACGTACGATATGTCATCATCACTACCGATACCTATGTACAAACACACCGAAAATGGGTAATCTGCTGTGATGATATATTTATTTTATTAATTTATAAAATAAAGTATCTATTCAAAAACAGGTCACGTTACTGGGTTTTGCTCCAATTTTCAATTTCTTCAGATCTTCTTTGAAAGCTGAGAATAAAAGAGTTATGTATTAGAGTTTCATTTAAAACTGTTTCTAGTTTTTTAGTGTTTATCAAATTGCCATGTTTTTCCCCAATCAAGACAATCTTAATTTTTATGTAGAAAATAGTGTAATACCAAACTTACATGTATGTTATTTTGTGTTGCACTAAATCAAGGTGGAGCTGTTAAAAATAGAAGGAAATTAGTTTTTATATAATTAAAAAATACAACATACATATTACCCTGTTTCAAGTGTGATCATTGCGCCATTACGACTGACGACAACAGAATAACAGATAAATATTTTTTTTGCATCCTTCTATCTTCCGCATCCCTAGAAATGGGGTACACAGTACCGTTATTCTACCTGCGAATAACCCTTCGGGAGCTGGTTATTGTACTAGATAGAGAGGTAGATAGATAGATAGAAAGAAAGAATGAATTTATTTGTTTTCAAGGAATTTCTTATACAAAATAGTTGGCAAATACAAAACAAATATAATATAATAACATTAATTATAAGATATATATATACCTATATTTGAAAAAGTGGATACACCCGACAATACTAAATTTATTAGTGTTATCATTTTCTTTTGCACGATTTTTATCGTTCCGATGTAATTTAATTTAATACTTATGTGTGAGGGCTAGGACAGTACTTGTTTTCATGACATAATAATACAACTGTCATAAGACTTATTTATTGACATAGTATCATGAAAACAATTACTGTCATAGCCCTCTCACATACTCATAAGTATTAAATTACATCTCAACGATAAAAATCCTGCAAAAGAAAATAATTACTTTTAACAAATGAATAACGTTAACACTAATAAATATAGTATTGTCGGAAAGAGGATAAAAAATGCAATCCAAATTTATAAAAAAATACTATAGGTTGTCTTTAATTTTACAAAGTTGCTGTCATTTCCGGTTATACCGGAAGTTCTATAATTACAATTTTTACACATTTTAATTACAAATATTGCACTGATTAAATCATGTCCTATAAGCAATATGTGTATCTGCAATAATAAGCGAGAAAAAAGGGTGTGTCCACTTTTTCATACACACTGTATACATAAATATTTTAAAAAGGATAAACTTTATATAACACAGCCATTAATTTATAACAACAAAATGACAAACCTGGATATTTTACATTGTACACCTAACCAAAACATGCTTGTATATTAGTTATTTAAGTGTTTAAACAAAAACTACGAATCTTGAGTGCCGACTTTTAGTAAAAGATGTTATTTTTTGTTTCATTTAAATTTACAAAAATATTGTAAATATTTGTTTCATTTATAGAATATAAGTATGCAGATAAAAAAAAAACATGGTTTAAATCAATTTTAATTTGTTTTGTTTTGCATTTCACATATTTATTTATCTATCTTGTAACATGCTATGCATATTTAACAGTTTATTACCAATCATTTTCTAATAAATAACTGAGAAAACGTTTGAAGGACTATATGGCTCTAATAAGAAAATTTCAATTTATTTGGCGAATTGATTTCACCACAATGTAGGTAGTGTGGTTATCGGAAATAAATTAATAATTAAAATATTAATGCAGATATTTTTTAATTACCTATTTAATTTGAAGCAAATAAAACTAAGAAATAATAAACAATTTAGATTCAAGCTATTTTATCTTGAGAAAAATATTTGAAATACATATACGTAGGCCGATACCGATACACACGTTGCAGACACAACTTACGCCTTAATGTCAGTCTTCTTATTACCACCTGGAGCTATAAACAAACTTTTTTCCTATATGCCAAGGTTCGTTCAAGAGCTACCCAGAATTATTATACTGTCACAGAACTGATTATTGCATTTACATACGTTAAGTACTAAATTAACGCAATTCATAAGGAAAGGTAATAGCATCATGCCCATGACTCACTACATCACAAAAATAAATAAATCAACCACATCTTGTCTGTTTTAAAGGAAAATAATCAATTTATTCAAGATTACCAAGGATTTTTATATTCATATATTTACATTTGTCTTATTTTGCATTAGTCATTTGTTTTTTATAACAATTCATTTTTCCTTAACTAAATTTATAACCCATTAGAATAAGTTTCGATGTTTTTCTTGTTAAGGTAATATTAGACTTTTCACATAGCGTCAAAATAAATAACGTGAAAGCTCATTTTGGCTTCAATGCGCATGCGAACGTTATTTGTTTAGGTTTAACTTTATTTGTCCGGAAATAATGTCCGTCGAAAACTGCTTCATATTTGACGTTAAAGCCGATACAACCTAACTTTCAGAGAAAGATAGCTGCAACTTTTAGTTAATTTTATTTTTCGTAATTCGCGTGCATAAAGTTAATTTTGTACAACTGTTTTTGTAGAAAACAGTGACACAATGAACATTTTTGTACAAAAGTTTTCGGGGATTTTTTAAATTGTGAAGTTGGTATTACCTGGTATTACTCATGGAAGTTACTGCATTAGATATATTTATTTTAAATATTTACATCAAACAGTAAAGCACTCTTTAAATTAAAATTCAAAGTATTTATTTGTAGGTTCATAACAATAAATATAAATTTTAACTCTAACCTACCTTGGAAGTAACAGTTGTCAAATGTCAAAGTATGTCAAAATTAAATTTCAAATGTTTATTGAAACTTACAATGGTACCATCCGTGATATTTTAATATTTCTTTCAATAAAAATTTTAAAATAAAAGGAAAATGTGAAATAAGAAAATTACTATAAAAAACACGTATAATGTACTGGATCAGTACTTGTCTTTCAATATATTATTGCGCAACTATATGATAAAATAAGGTGTGCGGTTACCGTGAATAGTTATTTACATTACAAGCTGTGTAAGGATGTAAACTAACTTTTTTTGAACGAGGAAATAGTTTATCGGATCGCGGCGAAAGCCGGGGCCTGTAAAATCTTCGAGGTCTAAAGAGTATGTATACTATTTTATTCACAGTCGTCCTTTTTTTAAATCAATAATTTTCAAAATATAGATATCAATGAGTTATAACTTTTAATTTTATTAATATTTTTACAGCTCTATTAAAATATGTTTGGCTTACTTTATTATAAGGATTTATGACAATGTTGCTGGGCAACCCTTACATAAACATTTCCAACCCGTGGGTGAAAGTAAAATCCGTTATTTCTCACCCAATAGATTGTCATTGCCGTTAGGAATAACATATTTCCCAACCTATAAAAGCTTAGAAATCGACATATTACTATAATGATTCTGAATAAAAAAACCTTACACAGCATGTAATGTATAAAAAAATTCCACTACTGACTATTATTTATATAAAAGATTCAAGTTACAATAATCGGGACAAATAATCAGATAAATTTAATAGTGCTTATTTGAATAAATTTATTTATCTGTCAATTTGCACCAGGTATTCAAATTTTACATTCGAAAACGGCAGTAGTTATCGTGAAGTGATAAGCAGAAGAAATTCTGAAAATAATAAGCCTTGTATTATTTTTTTTAAATGTCCGAATTTTAATATAATTTTTAATATTAATAAATAAATGTCACACATTTAGTTTTACATCCAAATAACGAAGTCCGCAACTTTTTTTGTCCTGACTGCGTAAATTTTACTTACGTATTATTGATGCGTTGCTAGGGTACGAATACTTAGTTACCGAGTCAGTAGTACAAAAAATCTGTTGTGGCCAGCACAATTTTCATTTTATACGTTACATAGAGCGCGAGCAGTCATGCGACATTGTTAGCCTTGGTAAACAGATATGGGAGCCCGTGTCAGAATGACAGATAGTAATAATGTACATAGGTGTCAGTATCTTAATTTTTCATTCAAAACATCATGATTTGCTATCCATCAGAATATTTTAAAACTTATAATGGAAAATTATGACAAATGGCAATTGTGACATCTATGTAAATAACTACTAGCCGTCATTCTGACACGGATTCCCATATCTGCTTGCCAAGGCCAACAAAGTCACATGACTGCTCGCGCCCTATAAGTAACGAATTTAACATTTCTTGTATACACAAACAATTGAAATTGTATCTCTTCTTTCGATCTATGAGAAATTTCGTACTTCTCTTCTAATACCTCCAAAATTCTTCAAATTTATTGACGGTATTAGCAGTATTTCTTAAGGATATATGTAATATTAATATATCTATAATTATAAATACATATTTAATTTATAATACAATAAGATATATTAAATGAATTCGTACCTCCCAGAAAAATCTTCCAGTAATGTTAGTGATACTGCTGATTTTTGACACTGACATACAGCATTTATCTGTCAATTACAAACATTTAAATATATCATCTGATTTCCATGGAGTTGTTTGGGCAACTAGATTTATTACAGCAGATTATTCTGTATTATTATGTACTGTGTCTCTAAACCTATATAGGAGATATAATAAAAAAATTAAATGTATTAGATTGGGAATTTAATTATTTGTATTATTTGTAGTAATATAAATTTTCGAAAATAATATTTAGAATTTTTTTTTAGAAACTACCACTTCCGATTGTCCGATACACACACCCACACACACACACACACACACACACACACACACACACACACACACACACACACACACAGTCATCAACGTAAAAATGTTATAATCGGATTCTAGGAACCTTAAAACGTGCTTATTCACCAAAATCTGGATATACGATTTTTAGCATGAATCCAATACCTCTCTTAGCGAGAAGTAAAAGCATATTTTGATTTACAGAATAACGTTCACAATGTCTCAAATTTTAACGTTCAATCTATCTATTTTGACGTTATATGTTCCTTTATGTTTCATAATAAGCAAGATAGAGATATTTTAAAAATTAGCATAATACAATTTTTTACCTGTAATTCAAAAATAAGACGATAGAAAGTTCTTGACGTGACTATTAATTTTTTAAAAAAAAAAAAATCCTGGAATGTGCAAACGGTTTTTTGTTTCTGACTGACATAAGGACAGTCAAATTAAAACGAAAATCTGTGAACATAGCCGATAACGACTTTAGCGATAATTAGCGGTGCGCAGGGCAAAACACAATCGGTAATTAAACATCTGCCGGCTGCTTATTTAAATGTATGAAACTGATATAAAAATGTAAATTAGGATATTTTTACCTATGAATATTTAAGAATACGTTCAAAATATAAACATAAACTCAAAGATAATTTCTATTTATTGAAAACTAATAATAATAATCTTTATTGTATATAAACTTATTACAAGTTTTTACAATTATGGGGATGAATCAATTTGTCAAAGCGACCATTACCGCTCGGATCCTGGGGTCGTGGGTTCGATTCCCACCAGGGGCTTGGATGTTTGTGACTGTCCTTTCATCATGATCTCATTTCCATCACATCCATAATTGTAATAACTTGTAATAAATTTATATACAATAAAGATTATTATTATTATTATTATTAGTATTATTTATTGAAAACACCGAATGCTATGAGCTGATTACATTAGATTTTTCTATTAGTGTATGCTTGTATTAATTATTAGTTTTATAATTTCTTAGGTATAGGAGAAATTGTTTCAAAGTTTGTTTTTTTTTGTAAATAGATAGAGTAGAAAATTATTTTTATTTGTTTATGAGTGTGTATAATAGTACATACATATATTAAAAATTAAAACATAGGTAAGTTACAGAAAGCAATCTATTCTAGAAATTCGGATACGAGCGGAACTATACATTTGAGCGAGCGAACGAACAAGTGCATGAAATGCTTTCTGTAAGGATTGTTTTATACTATTTTCTCTGTTTTGGTTTTAAATTTTCTTTTTATAAGAAAATTGATATTATCCAAGGAAATTTTTGTTAGAATAGTGACGTCGGTGACAATGATTTGTGTTTTTTATTTTGTTCGTTTTCTAGATATTTTGGGTATTTCAAGGAGTAATACAAATTTCAAATAACAAAATGTCACTAAAAAGGTTTAAGAATTAACCTCATTGTAACATCATGTACAGTGGGCGTATCTAGGCAAATTTGCGTCCTGGATAAACTAGCTTCCGTGCGGCCCCCGTCGCCCCGAATCTAATTTTTATTTATTTTATTTCTTATACAAAAAATTATTTCATAAAAATATTTTATAACAAAAAAAAAAAATCTATAGAATAAATAATAAAAGGAACGAAAAGATAAAATAATTGTAAACATTTATGACATGGGACATAAATATGTATATTAAATAAAATCAGTCAAAAATGTAAGATAAATAGAAAATTAAATAAAAACGAACAAAGGAAAACATTTATATAGCTATATATTCAATAAATAAAATCAGTCATTATAGGAACTAAGTATACACAAAAAATAATTATAATTTAACTTTTCTTTCTTTCACATTTGCAAAATTATTAATTATTTCTTTATAATTAATAGCTTCTGTAATATTATGTTCTACAAACAATGGCCCGTATTCCGTGCGCACTTTTATAATAAAATCGCTTTTATGGAGCGCGCTTTTACATTATATTCTTATGAGGAGTATGCTCCATAAAAGCTCTTTTATTATAAAAGTGCGCTCGGAATATGGAACAATATGACTAAAGCAGTCTAACGTCACTGCTCAATCGATGACTATTAATAGGTCTTAATCGCTTTTAATTTACTAAAACTACTTTCGCAAAAGGCGGACGTACCTGAAAGTGTTCTCAGTATTTGGATAGGGTGCAGAGAGACCATACTCATGATTAAATTTAATATTGTAAGCATATTGGCATTTTGTATATCTGGCCGTGTAGAGCATATTTGAATTTTGAAGCTTTCTATTTTCAGCACAATTTCGTTAGTATCGATGTCTTCCTTGTATTGCAGTGCCAAAACGGCAGCACATTTTTTTTTTATTTATTGTGCTGGCCACATCAGATTTTTTTTAAATAATCTTATTTTTCATATTCAATAAGTACAACACTTCACTATTTCACCGCTTTCACAACTGTCAAATCTGTGGTTATTTTGCAGGTCACGTCTACTCTAGTCTAATACCACTCTAACCTGTATTAGCAGATCTTTTATTTCATGCTAACATGTTTATTTCTCTCTCTCTCTCTCTCAACGTTTTCATTAATAGTACAGGGTTGCTACATACACTTTACTACTAGTTAAAATTAGCTAGAAGTGAACTTATGAGAACCAGTATCACTAGTATTAACCCTCGGATGCCGTAAATGGGGTCATTTTTGACCCCAATGTAGGTTTTTTCTAAATATCATTGTTATTTGTAGTATAAGATGGCTGGTTATTTTTCTAGCTGACTTTTTTTTAATGTAATATATTTATATGGGGTTGCCTTAGTTTAAAATTTATGCATATATTTATAAATAATTATTTTTTACATGGGGTCAAATATGACCCCATTTCCGTCTTATATGTCTGGCAGCATTAATCGGTACTTTTCACAAATTTTCGGTACATTTTGCTTTACTGCATGAGTAATGTTCATTGTGACAAGAAGTCCGCAGCAGTTAGGTTTTATTACCCGTAGAAGAAAGTTGTTTCGATAATTTAGCTTCCAAAAACTTGTATATTATAGCGCTTCGTAATTTGACTGATAAAGAACTTGAGGCTGAATTAGAAAATTTTGTCATAGACGATTATGATGGAGAATTAGTGAGCGAAGGAAGATGATATGGAAGATATAAGACGAAGTCAAAATAATTTATCTAATGAAGAAGATGGTAATTAGTCGGAAGAAAGTTCAGAAAAGTTCGATGTTCTGCCTGTCCAAGGTCAAATGACAGAAAAATTTCTTGAACTTGCGTTCAGTGTAAGAAGTTTTATTGCCCTGATCATCTAATTACAAAAACTGAAAAAAAATGTAATAATTGTATGAGGGAATATGAAAATGTGTAATGCATGTTCTGCTTTCTTATTTTCGAGTTTTTAATCTTTTTTTTAATTTTTATTTGTTGAAATAAAATTTGTTTCATTAATTAATTATGTGTGTAATTATTCCCTGCAAATATATTTATCAGAACTCATCTTTCTCAGCTGTAACTAAATTAAAATTTGGGGTCAAAATTTACCCCATTCCGGCACCAAAGTATCAAAAAATATTTACGGCATCCGAGGGTTAAATTAACTTATTTTAGTAAGTAACTCTTAGTTGTAAAATTTAGTAAAAGATTATGAGCTTAGCTCAGTATGTTTAATAATGAATATTAATAAAGAAATAATATGATATAATATATATACATCGGAAATAAGGGGTTTTTTGTTATAGCGGCTCATCATGCATATGAATTCCATATTATTATTTTGATTGGCGACTAAAAGACCGTCTATAAATATACAACGAATACCGAGTTAGGAGGAGGTCTCTACTACCTATGGAAGTAAAGAAATTACAATAGCGGATACGTGGCTATCAGTCCAGCCTTGGAATTCTCAAACAGTTTTCATTGAATATAAATGTCTTGCATTAAACTTAATCATTTAAATACACTTCCCATTATGAAGTATGTAGACGTATACAGTGTTATAATATTAATTTATTTTTTTATTAATATATTATTAAGAAAAACTTATATTCGTAACGTCACATATATTCAAATTTCAGGGGACCATAACTTGCTTATGAATAGGATTTTTTACACAGTCTTAGTTTCACTTATACTTGTACTTTCAGATGAAATTATAAAAAGAAATGGTGGAATCCCCTTTTTAGAAACAAAGAAAAGTGTTTGACACATTCAAAATATATTGGAGTGAGCTGTTTTTATAATATTATTGTTTATTATGATCCAAAAAAAAATGAATATGCAAGTATTTGAGATATATGCTATCTTTTTTTATTCATTATTAACGATGTCAAAAATAATAGAATATTCAAATATTGTTCCATAAATTTAGATATGACAGAAATAGAATATAAATCCGAGAAGCGAAAAAATGAATAAATATGTAAGCTATGCGTATTACGTATTATTATTAACAGTTACATCTCTAATGAGACACGTAAACACGAATAGGTGTCTCTGCTATATTCCCTTTTTCAGGGATTACTTGAGTTCAATGGTATAACAAATTTAAAAAAAATAATTAAAGAATCTCATATCTTAATGATAAGTGTTCAGTAAACTGGTATTAATTCGTTAGATGCGATTAGAGTTCAGTTATATGGCAAGAGAATTATTGTAGAGATTCAAAGTGTAGTTAATTAATAACAACAATTACGCTGATGTGTGTACGTGGTGCGTTGAATGTAAGTCGGGGGAATGGCATTGTTCGTCAAGCGATCAGACCAGACCAGCAACTAGCGACCGGCGACGGACACTACACTGGGCTGGACTCCGCCGACCTAGCGCACGCAGATACTTGTTAATAAATTAGCTAATCTATTTATTATGCACGTCACAGCACACTGTTAATTGCGACTCTATCATTTGCAGCGCTATAATAAACATTAAACATATCGCATAATTCAACCTTAGGTACGAGCGAACTCATAATTATATATGGTGCAGGACCGGTCTCTGAATCAATCCGGTTCGCCAGGGCCTCCGTCCACTCAAGGTGCCTTTACTGCATGTGCCTGCAATCTAACAGGAAACCAATTGTTCCAATCTTGCCATGCATTTATAACCAAGATGTAGAACTAGATTAATTATTATTATACCATTATTACGCTATCTATTATGGTTTTGCAGATGGAAATTGAAGCAGTGGAGCTGCAAAATTCTGTCTAAAATAGGAATAGAATAAAAGCAATGAAGACATTGGCTTCTGCAACTCTGCATTTTTAAAACCTCTTGTATAACGACTTCACATATAAAATGAGTAAGTGGAATATGGTAGGTAAGTACTTTTTTGCTAATAATGCCGGCCAGGGTAAAGAAGTAGTAAAGTAATAAATTTATTAAATTCTTATTAAAATATATTTACTTATTATGTATATATTAACAATTCATAATTCCAGCTACTTCAACGCTCCACAAATGCAACGGATATCTTATTATTATCCGGTATTCGACTTATCCGATCAACTTTTTATTATTCAATCGAAAATCGGATAGTATCACTGGTACAAAATTATGATAACAATAAGAGAAAAAATCTGTTGTGGCCAGCACAATACCTTCCGTCAATCCTGTGTATAATGTATAAATTCCATACATAATTTTTCCTGCAAAAGATTCTAAATTTCCAGTAAAATTATTTCATAAAAAAAACTATTCAAATTGCACTTGACACTGACATCTTCTTCTTCTTTAACTTTTTCCCATTCGTTAGGGGTCGCTATTTTTGCGTGTCGTTATCATTCAGTTCCTTTTCTCTCAAGTCTTCCGCAATACAGTCCTTCCATCTTATCTTTGGTCTTCCTCTGTTTCTTAAACATCCTATTACTAAACTATTCATTCTTGTTCCAATATAATTTTTCATTTCTCCTCATGACATGTTCAAACCAATGTAATCATATTTCTTGTATCTTTCTAGAAACTTGTAATACTATAGAGTTATTTTCTTACCGTATCTCTCCGTGTTTTCCCCAACATCTACTTCAACATCCTCATCTCTGCCACATTAATTTACTTTTTATTGATACTGACATCTGTCAATTTGAATTATATGAATATATTAATAGTTTCCATGTTTAGCATAGCTGGCTGAATTATAAAATTTAATTTCATTAAAATTCTTTAACTTTGTATCTATTGAATATGAAGTATAAAATGTAATCAAATCGTATAGAGAATAATATATTCTATAAGTTATAATAACGTTAAATGTCAATAAATCAAATTTAACTGTTAAATCTTCAAATGAGGGTACTTCCGGTTCACCAATTATAACCAAAATCTAATCACTTGTTCTTCTGGATTTAAACTTGAGGAATACGAAAAAATTTTAATTTTTGGAATCGTGGCATTGAAGTTATGGGACCCGGAACTTTTGTCACACACACACACACACACACACACACACACACACACACACACAGACACACAGACACACATACACACAGACATCATCGTAAAAATGGTAAAATCGTATTATAGGGACCCTAGAACATACTTATGCACTAAAAACTCATCATTGAATTTTTTGACCAAAGACAATACCTTCCTTATCTAAAGGTGACGGAAGGTAAAAAATATTATACGAATAAATATAAAAAAACAAATTATTTGTAGATGTAACAGTCTAAGAAATTTCGTGTTATATAATAAACAAAAAAATGGTTGTCTGTTTTTTCACCGTCATCATTGGAATATCGATTATATCATACGAAGTCAGTTAAATTAGATCAAAGTTACTCCATTAATAGACCATTTTAAAGATGTACTTGCTTTTCCGAAAAATGAATAGACCACTTCATAAATAAAAATACAAAGTCTCGTGTTCATATGCTTGAGTGTCTGGTCGCGAATCTGGGAACCCGGGTACGATCCCGACCGACGCAAAAATTACTTTAAATTTTAATGGCACAATATTGACCCTTGTGGTGTATTCACTACGCCAGTAATGAGTGCCCGGGAGGTGACGCCTGGTAAGCGCCCGCACGGTACAAATATTCCATCATTACCGATATCTGTGTACAAAACAAATTGGCACACCCAGCAATGGATAATATGCCGTGATGATATATTTATTTTTAAATAAAAATCTGATGTAGACACCACACGACTTCCTTGTACGACTATTAAAATATACATATTTTTTTAATAAATAAATTACAAAATATTAATTTTAATTCAAAACAGTAAGATATATAGCGACCATAATCTAACCCGGTTCTTTTTAAAGAGAGTTTTGATTACAACAAAGAAATATTTGATTACAACAATGAATATGACTAATTTCACAATAAAAATATAATATTTGTTATTGTACGAATCATAAAATTGCACGTATTTAACATAATTTGACATGAACATTTTTTTATGTTTTTGTCCTAATCCATAGCAAGCTTTATTACAAAAACAAAAAAGTATATAATTTTTAAATTTACATATCTCGCTTATATAAAGGGCTAATTTAATAATACTGCTAGACGCAGAAACTAATTCTCTAAAACTTTTATTTGAAGCATTTATTTCTAAAATCAAAATAAAATCATTTTATTTAAGAAAAACTGTTAACAACTTCAAGTAATATACCACTTCCGGTTAACCTATTTTAACCAAAATCTATTATGTTATTTCGATTGACATAAAAGTCTTGTAAACGAAATTTGAAAAGTTTTGGATTATATTTTAAAACAGTTTTTCATTAAAATCTATTATAGGCTTCATGTAAAGTGCCACTTCTGGAAATTGTGTAATAACCAGAAAGGGAGGTGCACAACTAGATGTTATAGGAGTCCTAAATACAAAATTTCAACTTTCTACAGCTTACCGTTTTTGAGTTATGCGAGATACGTACGTCCGTCCGTGCGTACAGACGTCACGACGAAATTAGTCAAAATGGATTCAGGGATGATCAAAATGGATATTTCCGCTGAAATCTGAAAACCGAAATTTTTCGCGATTACAATACTTCCTTTACTTACGTGCAAGGAAGTAAAAATGAAATTTTTGCTAATTTATATTTTTATAAATAACTAACTTCTAAGTGTGAAACTATATGAAATGAAAACATGATAAACTCTTAGAGATGATTGAGGAATATGTCGATGTAAATTTTCGGCAGTTAGCGCATTTAACATAGTTTGCTGTAATGAGTAGTACGCGGTGTTTTTACTATATTATATTTTACACTTTATTTTATAATAATTATTTGACATACATTTATATATTTATTTATTATATTCTTCATACGCGTCTTGACTATTAAATATATTCATGGAAGTCTTGAATGTCAATATTTTGTTTCAGTGTCACTGTCTAACATACTGCTGCCTGGTATATCTTGTTTTGCAGCGTTTGAAAAAGTTTCGTTGCGATTTTATTAGTTTTCAGCAAGCGATTGTACTCCTAGTTGAAAAGGTATATCCGACTAGTTATTGTTGTTAATATATACATCGAGCTATTTTTTGCCACCTTTATTTGAGTACAGATATAGTCAAACCTAGGAGGAAAGTTTAGGTTAGGTATATGGTGACCCATTTCGCTTTGGAATTGGTGATTCAATTTTTAAAATTAGCATAACTTCAATATCACGATTCCACAAATTGTAATTTTTTCGTATTCCTCAAGTTTGCATCTAGAAGAAGAGGTGATTAGATTTTGGTTATAATTGGTCAACCGGAAGTACTCTCATTTGAAGATTTTAACATTTATCGTTATTATAACTTAAAGAATATATTATTCTCTATACGATTTTATTTTATTTTATATATCATATTCAATAGATACAGAGTTAAAGAATTATAAAGATATTAAATTTCGTAAATCAGCCAGCTTTACTAACCATGGAAACTGCTAATATATTCAGATAATTCAAATTGACAGATGTCAGTATCAATGAAAAGTAAATGAAAGTGGCAGAGATGAGGATGTTGAGATAGATGTTGGGGAAGACACAGAAAGATACGGTAAGGAATGAAAGAATAAGGGAAATAATTTTAGTGTTAGAAGTTTCTAGAAAGATACAAGAGAGACGATTACATTAGTTTGAACATGTCATGAGGAGAGGTGAAGAATATATTGGAAGAAGAATGAATAGTTTAGTAATAGAAGGTTGAAGAAACAGAGGAAGACCAAAGATAAGATGGAAGGACTGTATTTCGGAAGACTTGAGAGAAAAGGAACTGAATGAGAACGACACGCAAAACAGAAATGAGTGGAAGAAGAAAATAACAAATAGCGACCCCTAACGAATGGGAAAAGCTAAAGAAGAAGAAGAAGATGTCAGTGTCAGTGCAATTTGCATAGTTTATTTATAAAATAATTTTACTGAAAATTTAGAATCTTTTACAAGAAAATTTATGTATGGAATCTATACATTACACAGGATTGACGCAAGGTATTGTGATGGCCACATCAGATATTTTTTATTGAATTGAAAATAGAAATTTATAAAATAACACTATTGGCAAATCTCGAGCCCTTAGTAATAAAAAAACTAGCATAGGTTGGTTTTATATTTTAAATAACTGATTACAATGAGGATAAGATAAACATGAATATAAAAAATTAAGACGCTCATGTTCGAAAATATGTAATTTAATGGAAATTTACATATGTTTACAATCTAATCAATAGCATAATTATTTATTTATAATTAGTATTCGCGGTAGGTACCTAATTATGCTAACCACGCCTCATTTTTTTCCTTTTAATTTCATTTATTATTTATTAGATTTTGGTACTCCGCCTTCCAAATACAAATGATAAATATGAATTAACCATCCACATTTAATCTCAAGATTATTTAGGTGTCATGTATTATTAAAAATATTATCATATTTCTCAATAACAGATAGTGTTCGCGCATGCATATTCTGATTACTCAATTCACTCAGCTTCAACTGATTGCAAATTCTATCCTAGATTATAATTTAAACACACTGTATGGCATTTGCGCTTTGATGCCAGAACTGTAACAATGATAGTTATTATTATAACCAGGGATATTACACAGGATTGCTATTCATCATTTCTCGATATCAACCTGAGCCAGAATTATTTTCTCATCTTATTTGTACTCAGTTCATTTTATTTATTTTGTACATATTATTTCTATTAAATTACGGAAGTAATATCATATTCATTATTAAATAATCATCACAGTTATTTTAAATTCCAATAATACAATCTAATGCAAAACAAATACTACATAGTTTAGTTTTAATAAAAAGAGTTGCCTAACAATAATTTTACCAATATTAATACTTGTGTTGTTAAATAAATTTGTTTCATAAAAATTATAACCACAATATTGTACCAAAGACCTAGTATATATCAAAATATTAATTTTGAATCAATAAATAATGATGTACAAGTTTAAATTTTATTTCTAATAACAGAAAATTTTGAAAATACATTCATTTCCACGAACGAATGTGCAATAATATTATATCAAAGAGTAATATTAAACCTAACTAAACGAGTAGGTATTCCATAGAAAATTGTAAATATAATTTCTATGGAGAATAATTTTCATAACAATAATGGCTGAGCTAAAGCTCGTGTGATTTGACGAAATATATTAAAATTTATAAATATTAAAAAGAAGAGGTAAATTTTTAAAAAAGATAATTATAATATATAAAATTTTAAAAACTTTCATTTTTATAAATTTTGCATCTATATGTAATACGAATTTATATATTGATGTCTACTTGATTTCTGTTATAGGTATATGGAATACGACGTTAATCTATTAATTTTAGAGAAAAGTTATAAATAAAATACTTGTTCAGAATAAAAAACTACACAATATGAGACTGAACTTAATTACAGTTTTTTTATTTTACGAAGAAAACACTAAATAAAATTGCTAATTTACAGTAAATTACAGAGAGCCATAAGACAAGTGCGGTTTTGTTGGTTATTAGATTTGTCAAACAGTAGATTATAATCGCTAGTTTCATGCCATTTTAAAATATGCTGTAAATTTCGAATTGTACATTGTATTCTCTGTATATCTACTCAAGTAGACACTCGGTATAGATAGAAAAATTTTAAAATTTAATTTATAGCAATATATTATTATAATAACACCAGAACGTAAGAATAATTATTCATACCAACCGAAACCCGATTATATCAAACAGGTTTAACCGATTAAGTGATATTATATTTCTTTTTACTGCAGTAACCGAGTAATAGGATAAACGTAATGTCAAGATTTGAATTTAACATTTGTGTTTTGTCTACGAACTTTACCTAATATCCCGATTTTTATCTCCCGCTACCCCTGCTAAGGGAGGTATAGGGATCTAGCTAAAAATCGCATATTGAGATTATGGTAAATGACCACGTATGTGTGTCTGTGTGTGTGTGTATGTATGGATCTTCTGGTTTCTCTGACTCAAATACTATCATTCAGAAACTTTTGAAACCATGTATTTCTACCTTATTCAAATATGGAAAGATGCCATTAGATTTTGGTGTCAATCGGATAACCGGAAATGGCAGTTTATTTGAAACTCAAAATAGTTTTTCTTCAAAAAATACCTTTAAATGTTATTTTTTTGCAATTTGTTATTATAGAAATTAATATTATTCCATTTTCTACAGGTTTGCATTAATACTTTTTCTATATATTTTATGGATAAATTTATAAAGTAATATAAAAATTATATCTCGGAGCTCATCCTTTAAACACAACTCCATAGTTACACAGTTTAGGTCAAATGTATGTAATTGACAGATAGATGTCATTGTCAAAAAATAATAATTTCAAATTAATAATAGTAACGTTTTAAAAAAAGAATTGTAAATTGAACAATAATATGGAAATGAACTTAATATACCTAATTTCAAATTAATAATAATAACGTTTTAAAACGAAAATTGTAAAGAGAACAATAGTTTTATGGAAAGGAACTTAATATACATAATTTCTAGCATTAGTAAATATGCAGGTATGCATTTAAATAAAAAAAAATATATATTATCACGGCATATTACCCACTGCTGGGAGTGCTAATCTGCTTTGTATACAGAATACAGATTTCGGTAATGATGATAACATATGTGTATCGTGCGGGCGTTTAGCAAGCGTCACCTCACGGGCACTCATTTCTGGCGTGACAGGGCTTAATTTTTTTGCCTTTTAAAATTTGAAATAATTGGCGTTGATCGGGATCGAATCGGATTCCCCAGATTCGCAACCAAACATCAGGCACGCGGCAACGAGACCCCATAGATATGTATTTAAATTAATAGAAATTTAATAGCGGGAGATATTGTGTTGGTCACATTCGATTTTTTTAACAAATGAATACTGATATCTAGATCACATTTTCTCTTTGTACTGTAGAACTGTTTATAAATACACAATTGATTGTAAATATATTTTTCGTGCTGCTAATTTTATTTTTTACCTACATATATTCATAAATTTCAAAGTATTAAATCCAATACTATGTATTTGAATAATTGTGCCTCAACATACATACAAGTACATACTTTTGGTATTTAAAATATTGTTAATACTCTATCCTTTAATAAATAATGGACCTGTAAAATATTTGTTATTAGGGCAAGGAACCATGATTAAGTAATTTGTGAAAATTGGATTGGAAATATCGGTTAAACTTCAACAAATTCGAATTCTCAGTACACATAAATATTTAAACTTCACAACCTGTTACCACCGCTTTGACTTTGTTACCATTTGTACCGCTACATCCATCGTCGATTTTAATTTCAGATTCAAAACATCAGAATTAAATTAATCCAATTCACACATCCCTTCGTTTGCGAGACTAGCCGAACATGTCCGACGCGGACCGAAGCCGCTACTTACTTCAGTCACATTAATTATTATTAATGTCAATCGTGAATTAAAAGGAAATAATGACCAGTCGGACTACGAGCATAAAAGCCAATGTGAGCGAATCGATTATGTAATTTCTATTCTTATTACAGGGGTAGCTCGCCTAGTATTTTTTATTGGAACGAAGCGACCGGCCAATTATAATGACGCATAACTCATTAATGGTTCGCCTACTTTGTCATTAGTGCCGAACGTGCCCTGTTCAGCCGAATAGATGGAGCTAGTAGCGCGGCTCTCCACTCGGCAATTGTCAGTAGGGTGGCATGTCAGGGTGATTCGAGCAACCAGGAGGGTGACGGTGACTGTAATTCAATGATATAGGGGCGACAACTTGTATCGTTTTCTCGCATTGCAACTTTATGTAGATTTGTTTTCCAATGTCAGTCGGAGGGACACATTTTCTGTTGTACAATTTAAGTTGACAGATTATTTTTGTTTGACTACTTGTTTTGAAAGGTACGACTTGTAAATATTTCTCTAATAAATAAATATTTAATTGTAAATATTCTGCCAGTGTGGATAACCACGTTATTTAAAGCACTAGGATTTTAGATATTTCGGCCGGATTCGAGGTTCCTAAATTCGAATCTGACGTTACCAAGTAGGAGTACAAAATACCAATATCGGACATTTAATGACAATACTCGTCGTCGTCTGTTATATAATATTAATCAATAGTTACCACACGAATTAAGGACTTTTAGCTACACTTGCACGAAACAGTAATGAATCGAGCAGGTACTTATGGTACATGCGACATGCGACTAATGCTGTTGCGCGTTGAATGTTTACGTATGTATTTACAATGTAGAAAATCATTTAATCTTGCAGAAATAAATATTATTAAATATAAAGATTTACATAAATTTTTAATAATAACCCCCTGTTCAGCCGTCTCACACCCCTTGTATTCAATTTTGCCGCTAATTTTTATAAATTTTTTACTTCCTTTTTCTGCACATGTAATGTTGCTATCTTCCACTGTCGTTTTATAAAACACGCTTCACACATTTTTGGCAGAGCTTCTCCTGTCGCCATAGAGAACTTTTGTCCATTGCTCTTGTTGCGATTATCAATAAGTCCGACAATTATGAATTATAAATAATTCTGTATGTAAAATCAAGATATATTGTTCCATTTTAAATAAATAAATATATCATTACAGCATATTACCCATTGCTGGGTGTGCCAATCAGCTATGTACACAGATATCGGTAATTATGAAATATTTGTACCATGTGCGGGCGCTTTCCAGACGTCACCTCGTGGGAACTCAATGCTGGCGTGGATAGTGCACCACAGGGGTCAATTTAGTGTCACTTTTAACTGTTAATAATGTATTATAGCTGATGATGGACTAATTTTTGCCCGAAACGTCCACTGCACGTTTTTATGTAACCAAATAATAACCTGGAACATTAAGAACTACATTTCATTTCAACATTAAATTATATTGTTAATTTATTATATCAAACAAGAAGTTATTTTTACCGTTTTCTGGTAGGGGGTTTATTATTATTATTGTTGTTACTAATGTTTTTATTAATGTCTTACGGCCTCGAAACTGCTATCATATGCACCCGTTGTGTCCAGAAATTCGACGTTAAAATTGATGTTAAAATATTACACTTAAAAGACAACAGCAGAGCTCTCGATTTTTTGGAAAATTTAGAAATTAAAAAGTCGCTCATTGATAATGAAGCCCTATGTTTAAATGATAATACTAATTTAAATAATAGCGCGAATATAAATATTCTTTTAAACCTCGACGCTATCACGTGATAAATTTACATTCCCTTCTGCATTATCCTGTTGATTCCTTTATTCTGTCTATACTAGTTGTACGTATCTGACGATTTACTTTTTCATATTTTTTCCAAAATATGCATTTACTTTTTTGCGTAGTAATTTTTCTTTTTAATATTTTTGTATTATTGTATTATTTTTGTCATGTGCATTGTACCTTATTGGTTTATTTTTGTATTTTGTAGTCTCTACCGGACTTTGATAATGATCATGTAAATGATCGAAATCGGTCAGTCAAATTAAAAAGAACAGTGTAAAAGTTTTATTTTTAAAAACCTTTCCCCCAATACCTATTTTTACACTTGGGCATCATCAATTTTATATTATTATTATTTTTATTCTTGTTATTATATGAATAATTTAGTATTGTGCACATTGTTTCTGTTTATTTGGTTCGGTTCGAATAGATTAGTTAAGTTAGATTAGTTTCGGTTAGGATTATTAAAAAGTATTTTTTTTTTTACAAATACAGGTGATTCAGAACTACAGGTACTAACTTTAACGGTATGTAATATTTAGCATACTTATCACGATAACAAATGTTTTTTTTTTTTTAAATTTACATTATTAAGGGTAGTTTTCTTAAAGAGTACCAACATTTTGAATAGCAATGGATTTGTGCGTTTCTTTGGAATGGATACAAGAAGTTAACTAGTTAAAACACCGTTAAAGTAAGTACCTAAATCAACCAGTAAAGGGAATTTTAAATATTAATATAATGTTTACAGATAGAAATAATGTAAGTAATAATAAATTTTACACTGCCGAAACGTTGGAGTAATAATAGTATATTATGTTATTAGGAGTAGAAAGCGGTCTTTTTGTGTTGAACCCAGCTATTGCGGCCGAGGCGCTAGCCGAGGCCAGGCAAGCTGGGTAAAACACAAAAAAGGGCGTTCTACTCCGAATGACATATACTATTTTTTCTTCAAGTGTTTCAAAGAAAATTGGGGATTTTTAAATATTTTTCTAGAATTGTTTTAATTATAGCGTTTGCAGTTTCAGCCATAGTTGGCTGTGTACACTACAAAACACAAACGATACAACTGTCAAATAACAATTTTTCAATATGGTCTGTGTTGCTGTGACACTGCTGCCGCCAGCGGTGAACTAAGAAGCTAACATTTTTTTACTAGTACAACAATGAACAACATTGTTGTACTAGTAATAAAATGAATATCTTCTATAGTGTGTGTATAGTAGCATAATATGAATATTATTGTACACTTGAAGAAAATAGTATATTACGTTATTAGGAGTAGAAAGCGGTCTTTTTGTGTTGAACCTAGCTATTGCGGCCGAGGCGCTAGCCAAGGCCAGACAAGCTGGGTAAAACACAAAAAGGACGTTCTGCTCCGAATAACATATACTATTTTTTCTTCAAGTGTTTCAAAGAAAATTGGGGATTTTCTTATATTTTTCTAGAATTGTTTTAATTGTAGAGTTTGCAATTATAGCCATAGTTGGCTGTGTACACTACATAACACAAACCATACTACTGTCAAATAACAATTTTCAATATGGTCTGTGTTGCTGTGACGACTGCTGCCGCCAGCGGTGAACTAAGACGCTAACATTTTTTTACTAGTACAATAATGAACAACATTGTTGTACTAGTAATAAAATGAATATCTTCTATAGTGTATGTACAGTAGCATAATATGAATATTATTGTACACTTGAAGAAAAAAACATTTTCATCAATTTTCAAGACTGTTTATCTCCGTTTCTCCCAATTTGGTATGAAAATGTTATTTTCCTAAGACAAGAGTTATTAACCTGCGGCATAAATTACTTATATATATATATATATATATATATATATATATATATATATATATATATATATATATATATATACCGGGTGATCATTTGAAAACTTCCCACCTTGAATAACTCTTTAATTAATAAAATTATCAAAAATCACTAAAACAGGTCAATGTTATTTTGGAGGGGGACATTTAATAACCTATTCCAATCAGTTGGGAAACTTTCACCCTCCCCTCCAGCCACCCCCGCCCCAAAATTTTAAATGGCACTACCCCATGTGTGATACATCATTTGTTGTAAAATTCTCAATATTTTAAAGCAAAGAAAATTAAAATCGGCCGAGCCGTTCATAAATTAGAGACAAAAATGTATTAAACCGGAAAATTTACAAAATACCTAAAACTAAAACTCACAAACGTAAACAATTAATACGCGGAATTAATCGGCATTCGGATGTTATTCGTTGTTTCAGTTCGTCGATGTTGGCTGGGGGAGTTTGATAGACGATGGATTTAAGGTGGCCCCAAAGGAAAAAGTCGAGAGGGGTTAGGTCAGGAGACCTTGCTGGCCACTCTACTGCTCCTCTTCTTCCAATCCACCTCTCTGGAAACTTGTTATTCAACCAGTTTCGAACTGGTACCACAAAATGTGGTGGGGCACCATCTTGCTGAAAATAAACTTGATTTTCATCCAAAATTAAGTTTCCTTCGTCGTCTACTTGATTTTCTATTGCTTCCGTAATCAAGGGGTCTATGACATCTTCCAACATATTGAGATAAATAGTACCATTTAAATTTTCATTAATAAATAACGGACCAATGACCGAGTCCCCCAGTATACCAGCCCACACATTAATTTTTTGTGGCCACTGAGTATGCGTTTCTCTAAATAGATTCGGGTTTTCATCATCCCAACAACGACAAGTATGACGATTAACATAGCCATTCAAAAAAAAGTACATTCGTCACTGAAGCAAATATTTTGAATTAGATTTGGAGTGGTATTTATCATCACAGTCATTTGTTCACAAAATTGAACTCGTCTATCGAAATCATCTTCATTTAGAGCTTGGTGATTTTGAAGTTTGTATGGATGCCATTTATGAAGTTTTAAAACCTTATGAACAGACCCATACGAAAAACCAGTTATGTTGCGCACTTGCCGAATTGAGCTCGTAGGATTTGCAGCAAATTGTCCTAATATTTCTATTTGAGAGTCCTCATCCACAATTCGAGGTTGTGTCCTTTTTACCTCTCGCTAAGAGAGGTATTGCATTCATGCTAAAAATCGCATATCCAGATTTTATTGAATAAGCACGTTTTAAGGTCTCTACAATCCGATTTTAACATTTTTACGATGATGTCTGTGTGTGTGTGTGTGTGTGTGGATGTGTGTGTGTGTGTGTGTGTGTGTATGTGTGTGTGTGGGATGTTGGAAGGACGGTTACTCAAAAACTATAAGACTTAAAATTTGTTTAACAACGTATTTCCCAATCGGACATTCATGGGAAGATCTGAAAAGGTTTTGGTAACAATTGGACAACCGGAAGTAGAAGATTCTTGAAAAAAAATCTTCTAAATATTATTTTTTGAAAATTTTTCGTGGTAATATTAAAGAAAATTAAATTCTCTATCTGATACATTTAAATATTTTATTATATATTCCATAGATTTAGAGATAAAAGAAGTATAATATATAAAATAATCTGTTGTAATAAATTTGACAGCCGAAAGAATGCCATGAAAAATAGTTGATAATTTAAATTATTTGTAACTGACAGATAAATGTCAGTGTCAGAAATAATGAGTAATGAAGGAAAAATGTACTTGGAGAATCCCTTAGTTCTTGATCTGTGACTATTATGGAGATGACAAGTCTAGGTTGAAGGACTTAAATTTGTTTCAAACATTATGGGACAATGTACACCAGTACTGTAGACTAGAGTAACTTTGAATTGCGAAAAAGCTATCAAATTCTTCTCAAGTAAGTTGTAAATATTGACAAAATTACACATCGATATAAGAATAATCGGAGTGCAATCTATCCGTCACTTTATTAAAAGGAATTAGTGTTATTTAGATATAACAAGTATGAAAAAATAAAATGTAAAAGAAGATATATAAGAATAGATGCACAATCCAGATATATACATTTTAGACCGCCCAAAATTAATGTTTTTACTAGAAGAATATGAAGAGAAAGTAAACAACGTTGTTCGAATTGAAAATTGCAGTTACCAGCCTAATATTTATATATGGTAAACTCTACTTTGTAATTTATTGTAACATAATTTATGGTAAAATATCTTCATGTTGAGACATGCTATTATTGAATAATAAAGAAGTTTATACGTCATAGATTTATATGAATATATTATTTGTATTTATAAAAATATTCTTTGCTTTATGCATACAGCCAGGTAAAATATACGGCGAGAGGTTATGTGCTGGCCACATCAGATTTTTTTATTTGCTACTGATCCAGTTTCTTCAAATTTTTCTACCAAATCTAAAACGTATCGATGGGATACATGTTTATTTAGATGTCTTGCATTAAATTCATTGGCTGTACGTCGAGCACACTGATTTTCAGCTCCATAAATGAAAATTATTTCAATTCTCTCTTCTAAAGTGTATGTCATTTCAGTGACACAATTGGCACAAAGCTACCCCAAATCAAAGTAATCTAAAGTTATCTGAAGCGGCGATATTTAATTCCTGAATTCTACAACACTTGACACTTTGAACTTGTACGACGCACGTTCTTTTGTTTCAAAGCAAAACGTAGGTAGATGGCTTGATCAACCACTCAAAATGGGCATACATTTTTGTCTCTAATTCATGAACGGCTCGGCCGATTTTAATTTTCTTTGCTTTAAAATATTGAGAATTTTACAACCTTTAAAATGATGTATCACACATGGGGTAGTGCCATTTAAAATTTTGGGGTGGGGGTGGCTGGAGGGGAGGGTGAAAGTTTCCCAACTGATTGGAATAGGTTATTAAATGTCCCCCTCCAAAATAACATTAACCTGTTTTAGTGATTTTTGATAATTTTATTAATTAAAGAGTTATTCAAGGTGGGAAGTTTTCAAATGATCACCCGGTATATATATATATATATATATATATATATATATATATATATATATATATATATATATATATATATATATATATATATATGTGTGTGTTACGATAAATTTGAATAGTCCAGTGATTTATATACATATAGTCACCTCCAATGTGAAAATAATGGGATAATAATGAATAAGTATAACAACAATAACCTCACCTAACGCACAAAATACGTCCCGAGTTTTCCAAAGGTGATTTTTGTGGGTTAATTTTAACAGTAAATATTGCAGATTATTCATAATAACCGGTATGCTTGCATATTCTTCAAAATTATGGGGGATTATTTATAATTACGCGGAATTATGCATAATCACCGATTCTTCTGGCAAGAAAATTAACAAAATACCATGGTATAAAACTTCGTTTATTATTTAATCGTAAATGAGAAATCCAATTAAGAATGAACGAATTAATATTACATTAATAAAACTGTATCATACAAAATGAGCTAATTTAGACTTTTAGTTCTACGAGTAAGTTTACTTTGTGCATTTCGAATATACAGTACTGATATTAATACACACTATATTACGCTATAAAATTTAATGTCATTAATTACAATAATATGACGCCACATTATTTAATGCTGCATAAGATCTATTTATATAACTGTAATTATTATGCATGCTTACGTTATTTAGTAATAATTAGGTGTGACACGAAATATACTTCCTGACAAACTCTTAATTTTTATACAAATCTAACAGTGATTGTATTCTTATATATGTATATATAGTCGTGTATTATAAAATATTAATAGAAGAAGAATTTCTCATTAATGAGAACTGTTACAAGTAAATTGGAAAATGAAAGGTTATTTGGTGTTATTGGTATTATAAGAATTTTATAAATTAGTTGTTAATACTATACATTATTAAACAAAAAATGTAAATTCAGAATTGCAGTTGGAATTATATTTGGAAAAATATTATTTTTAAAGGAATATATTATTTTCCAAATAAGATTACAATTTAACGTTAACTAATATTAACTGTTTAATGTTATTTAGAAAGAAAAAATAGATTTGCCGAATAATATATATACAGGGTGTATCAAGATAATGGAACAGTGCCATTTATTGATGTATATGAAAAGTTATACAAAAAAGTGATTAATATATTTTGTACGGCATAGAGGGGGACACATTTTGATATAACCATTATTATTTTAAAGCCAGTGGTATTCCAACTTATGGATCAATGTTACATGTTTTTAAGTGGCATTATATATTTTTATTAACTCATTAAATAGAGAATTTTCTTCTGTATTCAACGATATAATAATATCATACCCTAACATTGCGAAAAATTTGATAAAAATTAGTTCAAAGTTAGTATTTCATTTCTATTTTAATTTTTTGATCACATGGATATGCTATTCTACCGTAATTAAAAATAGTAAATGGTTATTGAAAATATAAAATATAACAGTTGAAGGATACGGAAAATTCTATGTTTCGTTTTTATTATAAATTACTCCCTCTAGAAAATAGGGGCTGTTTTGCTTGTGATGATGACGCAGGACATGTACGCGTGTGTGTGTGAGTAATATAGGATCCAAGTATGAAATTCTACTTTGTGAAGTTCCGCTTCAACTAAGAATATTCGGGTGTGTCGGACCTTAATATCTCTCTTATTTGGAAGAATTTTTAACTTGGACTTTCATAATGTGGTCTTATATTTTTATGTACTTCAAGAAAAATATCGTGGAACAGCTAATTACGTATTAAAATAATAAAATTTACTTTAGCAGTTAATTTTTAATAAAAAAAATTGATGTTTTTAATTTGGGGATTCTGTTCCCTTAAATAGACGCAACTAGGTAGGTACATTAGCAATCGGTTTCAAATTAATGTGAAAAGGTAAAAATAGCTCTACAATTATTTTTTGTTATTTGGAATCATATTAAGGAGAGATAGAGGGCCATCCTAGTATTATATTGTTGGCAGATTGTAAAATCAAGCTTTGTCAGAAGGACTAAGGAGTAGGTACTATGACTAGGTGAATTGTGAAGCCGTGTACACACCAAATTCAAGAGCTGTTCGCGAACTGTTAGCGAACAAGTGTCGAGCTAGATGTGTGTATTGTATACTAGAGATCGCGAGCAGCAAGAGTTCGATTCGTATGATCGGATGAAGTTCGTACATGAGCGGTAACATAAAACACATTGTTCGCGAGCACTTAACGAACAGCATTTCCAGTTGAACATATGAAGTTTAGTTTTGTGACTTGTTTATTATTTTTTTAGCACAATGAAATGGAGGTAAGAAAACATAGTAAAAATAATCAAACAATACTGTTTATATCTAAATTTCCTGATTATTATTGTTATTATTATTATTATTATTGTATAATAAACTTTTCTTTCGCCATCTTCTACATTTTTCTGTGTTTTCTTTTTCTCGATTGATGTAATAAACTAGTATATGCACATTAATCTGTCTATTAAAATTAGAAAGGACCTCATTTTAGCATCATCCTCTTCATTCGATGACATCCACATTTTGACAATTTTTTTTTTACTAAACCTAACGCGAACTTCTCTTGATCTACACATGAACATGACTTTATAATTCAAATAACTGGTGTGGATGTTATGTTCGTGACCTGATCGCGAATTGTTCGCAAATAACTCTCGAACTGCTTGCGACCAGTTTATTTTGATCTGTACACGGCTTAATATTATAAAAATACTTATTTTACAATCTACTTATGTACGACTTACGACATTATTGTTTGAACAAATACGTATAACTAACCGAAGGTTGCGTTTATTTAAGTTATTATTCAGTTTATATAATTTTTCACTTTCACTTTTTCGGACAAGTTTAAATTGCTTTTTTCGACAATTTGTGTTAATGCAAATATTACAAAATAACAATGTAGGGATCACGATTATTTCCATTCGTGTCTATAGGCTTGAAGCAGATTGTTAGGCATCTTATTTTCATTATGATACATTTCGATGCAATGCCCCACTTATAAAGTAATTTGATATTGTAAAATACTAGATTGAAATAAACTTGATGTACTAACTTATGTTTCTTTTCGTCTTAAACATTTTTTTATAGATAATTTTCACACGAGTGGAAATAAGCAAAATTTAAAAGTATAATATTTTTGATCAGAGTTGTCTAAGTTGCCCACTTTCTGAGATGAGAGATGGCATATAGGACAAGGCGCGGGGCTACGGGACGCGGGAGTCCCCTATCCTATCTAACGCCGGTTCCGTCACAGCGTCTGAAACGGCGCGCCGTGACGCGTCTTGTTACCGCGGGATAATTTGATCGCCAGTTCACTATTGACAGCAATTAACACATATTGTTTTCTCCGCTGCTTCTATAATATCGTCTCGTAATGAAACGTAATTTGTGGACTTATTTTTCATTGGAATTAAGGGGGAGAGATGATCATTTGATAAAGGATCTTCGATACGAGAAATACAGTCTCGTTGAATTAATTAAGGCTGGTTTTTCTATTCCGGATAAATTTATTGGTATGAAAGCGTGGCAGTATTCTAAGAAATTGTAGAGTTAATATTGGGTATGAAGATGAAACATTTTATAATTCATCTGTTTTTTTTGTCAAAATGTAACTTTTGAAAGCCATAAATAATTGACACTGATATTAATTTTTAAAAAATCTGTTGTGGCCAGGACAATACCTTCCGTCAATCCTGTGTATTATGTACAAATTCCATACATAAATTTTCTTCTAAAAGATTCTAATTTTTTGGTATTTTATGATTCCCTTTCTCGGCAACTGAATTCCATTCTCCTGATAACAAACAAACCAAATGAAATTAGAAAATCATGAAATTTTGAATGAAAAATTATGACACTTGTCAGTTATGGACATAATTAATTGCTGTCATTTTGATACGGGTTCCCATATCTGCTTGCCAAAGGCACGCGCCCTATACATATTTTTTTTTGCAAAAGATGCTATATTTCCAGTAAAGTTATTTCATAAACAAACTATGCAAATTGTACTTGACACTGACATCTACTTCTTCTTCTTTAGTTTTTCCCATTCGTTAGGGGGTCGCTATTTTTTATTTTCTTCTTCCACTCATTTTTATTTTGCGTGTCTTCCTCATTCAGTTCCTTTTCTCTCAAGTCTTCTGCAATACAATCTTTTCATCTTATATTTGGTCTTCCTATGTTTCTTCCACCTTCTATTAATATATTCATCGCTTCTCATGACATGTTCAAACCAATGTAATCGTCTTTCTTATATACAGAAACTTCTAACACTAGAGTTACTTCCCTTATTCTGTCATTGATTTACATTTTATTGATACTGACATCTGTCAATTTGAATTACCTGAATATATTAGCAGTTTCCATGGTTAAGTTAGCATAGCTGGCTGAATTATGAAATTTATATGAATTTTTTTATCTTTATTATTCTTTAATCCTATATCTGTTAAATATGAAATATAAAATGCAATCAAATCGTATAGACAATAATATATTCTTTAAGTTATAATAACATTTAACTGAGTTTTTCAAGAAAAACTGTTAAAATCTTCAAATGAGGGTACTTCCGGTTGACCAATTATAACCAAAATCTAATCAAGTCTGCATATGGTTGTAAGGAAGAGGAATACGCAAGAATTGTAATTTTTGGAATTCTAGTATTGGAGATATCGTGCAGGAAAAAACGGTCACATACACACACACACACATACACACATACACACACACACACGCACATACGAACACACACACACACACATACAGACATCATCGTAAAAATAGTAAAATCGTATTGTAAAGACCCTAAAACGTGCTTATTCAATGGAAACTCACCACCGATTTTTTTGACCAAAGACAATACCTTCCTTACCTATAGGTGACGGAAGGTAAAAATGATAAATACAGTTTATATTTTAACATAATATTGTCACAATGACAGTTGTGTAGCTATTTTGATTGAAGACGAGTTAAAAATAAATACGTCGTCATGGTCATAGGCTTTATTAGTAAATTATTTTGCAACCAAGTTTCCTATGCGTAGAACATGCTATTTTTTTTGTGTACGTTTTTAATGGAAAATGTTAACAATTAAATTGATATTTCTTTAGGATGTTTTTTTTTATTACTAAATTGATCAGAGTCATGTAAAAACATAAATACTATTTATAGTAACTAGTGATGTACCTATACACCGATTTTTCTCACTTGAACTTCACGTCATTGATTTCTGAACCGCTAAATAACAAGTAATTGTATATTTATCACTGTCTTCTTATGGTTTGAGATCTACTGGTAATCACGTTTCCATCACTACTAATACCATTTGATTCATACGATCTTCAAACTATAACGTGAAGCTCAAGTGAGAAAAATCAGTGTATAATTACCTACCTACTACAGTTTTGATCGAGTGCCGATTATTCAGCCATTTTAGAAGCCGATTAATCGGCCTGGCCGACTAATTTCAATTATTACTAAAAGCCGTTCTTTACTGAAATCCGTTTGTTTCCAATGTAATGTGTCAGTCTCAAATGTGCCTTTGCCTAACATTTCTTCAACAGGTTGAGTATGTCGAGAATTTTCGATTGTCGAGTTGTATACAGGTAGACTATATCATGAATAAAAAAATAAATTAATAAGTAAAAAGTAAATTGAACACAGGCCTACAGCCTATTTTTTGACAGAAACGTCGAACTGTATGCCAGTTTGCCACATAACCTGTCAAATAATATATGCGTTTAATTATTTGATTCGGTGCATTTGGAGCTGCCACTGTTACTACTGTTAGTATCATGTCTTCTTAAAGCATAAAAGCACGAATTTGCTTTTAAAAATCTAACTACAAATTCATTTATGTACTCGATACTGTGTTTAAAGGAAAAAAGATTATAATTTATGATCGTAAATATAATTAAAAATTGCATTAACTGTTCTGAGTATATAGTCACTTTTATAGCTTCGATATACAAGTAGAATATTCAAAAAAATATTTTGTCATATATTAAAAAATCTGATGTGGCAAGCACATTACCGTCCGTCGATTCTATATATTTTGTACTAATTCCATACGGATAGTTCCTTGGAAGAGATTCTATATTTCCAGTAAAATTATAACAAGAACTTCTTCTTTAGCTTTTCCCATTCATTAGACTTGGCTATTCTTGATTTTCTTCTTCCACTCATTTCTATTTTCCGTGCCATTTCTCATTCAAGTCTTCCGCAATACAGTCCTTCCATCTTCCCTTTGGTTTTCCTTTATTTCTCTTGTATATTTATGGAAAATTCTATCACTCGGGCTACTTCCCTTATTTAATCAACTCTTCATATGGATGTAACGAATCATCATAAAAATAGTAAAATCGTATTCTAGGGACCCTAAAACGGGCTTATTCATTAAAAATTCGCATCGAATTTTTTGACCAAAGACAATACCTTCCTTACTTAATGATGACTGATGATAAAAAATGTTGCAAATAAAATCAGTCACAGTCTATAAAAAAATAATACCTATGTTATTAATTATGAAATAAACAAAGTCATTGACTGGTACTATTCACTCAAAATTTTAGTCACCCTAACTAATTACCATGGCTATCATTTAAACATACATTGGAATGATTAAATAACAATTGAATTTGTTATTTTAGTTATGGCTTAATCACCCCTGGTTAAGAGTAAATGCTACCAGTCTTTAAGTTTAATCTATAGTATTTACTTTTTAATTCTATTTTTACAAGCGCTAATAATAATTATTTAACAAAATAGCAAACAGTTTTTTTGTTTGTTTCTGCAACAAATGTTTGTAAAACCTTAAGAAGGCATGTAATACGTAGTTCTGTCAAACATTGTAGAGAATGAGATAATAAAAATATAGTAGTAGAATGAGGAATATAAGATAATTATTATGTAAGTTGCAATTAAGTACTTTAGCGTATTATTGCCTTGATTGCTGCTGCGGAAAATTATAGGACGTTTATAGTTTCATGGCGAGTTACTAAATGTAGAGTTAGGTTCATTGAGATTTCCTTTTTTCGTATATACTAACGTATTATTTTTTAAATTAAATGGCTCCTAGAAATAATCACGTTAATTATAAAAGTATGTCGAAAGTTAAATAATACCTGGAGGGTCTTTCGGGTCATGTAAATAAATAACAGAACAGAACATAAGATTTATTTTTAATGAATGATTTATAATTATGGGACCACATTGTAGGCTAATCTAAATTAATAGGATAGTTAAATAATTTTATAGAGAAAAAAAAACACAGAGCAATAAAAAGTTTTATCTGTACACTTTAATAGTATTTACCTTAATTTAACCCTACTTTATTTTTCTAAGTCAAATTATTCGCATACTGGTGTCAGTGACTTAAAAATATTTGTAATTATTTATTCTGCAACATTTTTAATTAAGAAATTAATTACTTTTAAAGAGTCGTATATAGAAGACATTTTAATTTCTCTTTTAATTACTGGAATTAATTATTTTCGGCGTGCAGTGGTTCTCCTTATTTAATAACTTCACATTATTAACATTATAACGTTATACTGCGTCTAGGATCGCAGAATAAAGCATCCCTTGGTTGTTCTTTTTCAGTAACACCGCAGCACTAACACACATACGCAGGCATTTGTTTATTCAGCGAACTCTTGCTATTTGTGTCGTATAAGTCCATTATTATTATTTGCAGAATAGACGAAAGGTATCAGAAACTTTGTCGAACATGTAAGTGAAACGTATTAATTTAATTAACGGCGACCGGGGCGTTAATTTAAATAAAACATAGTTTGTAATGTTTTGAAAACATCTGTAGAACAGAGAATATGTTCGCATGTATCTGTTTAAAACGAAATAGTCGGTCTTTAACGCAAACACGCCTTGGTGTAGTCTATATAGTAATTTAATAAGCGAAATGTAACTGTAGACGCAGAGCTACTATTTTTACATAGCGTTAGTTAGCGCCGTCGTTTGTTGCGCGGCGCCCGTCGCTGTCACTCGGATCCAAAGGATTATCGGACCGAACACGTGTATGTATAAAGTTCGATAATATCCCGTTTGAACCGCGACAAGTCAGGATTCAATAATAAAGGTACAATACGTATATAAATAAAAAAATTAACGATATAATCAATGGTTGGGCTGAACATTTTAAAAAGAATTTAACTAAATCGAGATCTCTTATTAGGTGCAAGTTAAAGATACATTTTGTCTTCCGTCACCGTTAGGTAAGGAAGGTATTGTCTGGTCAAAAAAAATCGATAGTGAGTTTTTAGTAAATAAGCACGGTTTAGGAGCCTAAATACCGAGATTACTATTTTACTACTTTCACGATGTATGGTGTGTGTGTGTGTGTATGTGTATGTGTATGAGCGAGCGTGCGTGCGTGCGTACGTCCCTGCGTGCGTGACGATTCTTTCAAAGACAATACTCCAACACTACAATTCTAAAAAATATATTTCTTTCATATTCCTTGTCTTTACACCCATATAAAGAGCTGGTTAGATTTTGGTTATAATTGATCAACCGGTAGTACACTCATTTGAAGATTTTAACAGTTTTTCTTGGAAAAAGAAAAAAAAACGCTGCTAAATATCAATTTTCGACATTTAATATTATTACAAATATTAACAAATATTCTATACGATTTGATTGCATTTTATATTTCATATTCAATGGATATAAAGTTATAGAATTTAAATTTCACAAATCAGCCAGCTATGCTATAAACATGGAAACAGCAACTATATTACGAAAATTCTAATTGACAGGATATCATTGTCAAGTACAATTTACATAGTATGTTTGTGTTATAATTTTACTGAAAATATATATGTGGAATCTATTGCAAGAAACTTTCTGTATGAAA
The DNA here is from genome assembly GCA_951394225.1 of Harpalus rufipes. Classification (NCBI taxonomy): domain Eukaryota; kingdom Metazoa; phylum Arthropoda; class Insecta; order Coleoptera; family Carabidae; genus Harpalus; species Harpalus rufipes. The sequence goes on from OX596274.1 coordinate 72,835,644, forward strand.
TTTATACAAGATACATAGAACTGATGGAAGGTATTGTACTGGACACAACAAATTTTTAAAGCATAAAGCAAATCATTTCGATAACTTCCCTAGTGCGATTCTAATCTTATTTCTACCATATATTTTCTAGAAATTAAAAAAATAGTGAATAAAAAACTTTCTTCTTTTCCAAATACATCTATGTTATAGTACTTCTAACATTTTTACAACAATATTCTACCTAAATATAAATTATATAATATTATTTTGTTTTTGTATTGGATATGTCGTAACCAGATTATAAAATCCGTCTTTTTATAAAACGCCTAATCAATTTATAAATATCTGTTGTGGCCAGCACAATACCTCTCGCCATATTTTCATTTTATGTTGCATAGGGCGCGAGCAGTTCTGTGACTTTGTTGACCTTGGTAAGCAGATATGGGGGCCCGTGTCAAAATGACAGCTAGTAATAATGTACATAGGTGTCAAGTATCATAAGTTTTCATTCAAACATTATGATTTTCCAAATCCATGTGGATTATTTTCCTCGACAAGTATATTCTATATTATTGATGACAAATAAACACTAGAATATTTTGAAATTTTGAATGAAAAATTATGACATATGACAATTGTGACATCTATGTAAATAACTACTAGCCGTCATTCTGACACGGATCCTCATCTGCTTACCAAGGCCAACAAAGTCATATGACTGCTCGCGCCCTATAAGTAACTAATTTAACATTTCTTGTACACATAAATAATTGAAATTGTATGTCTTCTTTCGTTCTATGAGAAATTTTGTCCTACTATTCTAATATGTTCAAAATTCTTCAAATTCGTTGACAATATTAGCGGTATTTCTTAAGGATATATGTAATATTAACAAACCTATAATTTAAATACATATTTAATTAATAATACAATAATATATATTAAATGTACTCGTACCTCTCAATAAAATCTGATTTTTTACACTGACATTTTGCATTTATCTGTCAATTACAAACATTTAAATATCTGAAATGGTTTTTGGGCAACGAGATTTATTACAACATATTGTTCTATATTATTATATACTATATTACCAAACCTATACAAGATATAATAAAATATAATATAACCAAGAAAATTTTTCGAAAAATAAAATTTTGAAATTTTTAAAGAATCTTCTACTTCCGGTTGTCCAATTGTTACCAAAACCTTTTCAGCTCTTCCCATGAATGTACATAGTTAAACAAATATTAAGTCTTATAGTTTATGAGTAATCGTCCACACACTCACACATACACACACACACACACAGACAGACATCATCGTAAAACTTGCTTATTCATTAAATTCTCGAATGCGATTTTTAGTATGAATTCAATACCTCTCTTAGCGAGAGGTAAAAAAGCGGCCAGATTGTCAAACCTCGGTTGACTGAGCGATTTACAATCTGGCTGGTGGTTTTATATAATGACCAATAGCTTACTTAGCGTGTCTCTAATTATAACATGATCTAACGGATAGATCATGTTATAATTAGAGAGTTTGTGTTAGGTTAGATTCTAACCTAACACAAAACTATAAGCCTGAGTTTTTGTGCATTAGGTTAGGTTAAGATCTTATGTTGGTGTATTTAGGAAAATTACAAGTAATAATGTCCAAATATTTATATTACAATGTAGCCGTAAGCTATTGATCTTTTATAAAACGTCTGGCAAGAATGTAAAATAAGGTGTCAATGAAAATTTGACAATCTCGCCGCGTTTTACAAAACGAATAGGAATTTTATAAATAGTCGGATTTTACAATTGGCTATGACATTTACAGGGTGAATACTTTAAACCCAACCATTGCCTGTTAACACGGGAAATTTGTTTTTCATAGACTGTTGCTTCCCGTTTCAACTGACAACAATCAATGGTTGTGGTATGAATAGAAAGATAAAAAAATTCTGCATCAAATGACGCCAAAATATGTGTATTATGTCATATTTTATCCTCATAAATTAATATTGAAATTTATTCAATTTCTTATTATTATATAGCTATGGCATTTGAACAAAAACCCAAACAAACTGTCAGGGACAAATAAAATATAATTTGATTTATTTATCAAAATATACGGTAATTTCTTATTCAATAATCTTAAGCAGGGCTGGATTAGCTGCAGTTGAAGCTCGGAGCGTATATAAATTGGTGAACTAAAAAATATAATGCTAAAATTATTTAACAAATGTGGGAAATTTCTCGAGTGTGATGTGGAACGGTGTAAATTAATAATCGAAATCTGTCAAATAGCATATATTCTTACAACACCGACATTTCGGTGTACACATGCACCTTTTTCCTCCCTCCTTTAATCACACAACATACTGACTAGGTACGTAAAGAACAAAAGTAAGAAACTGATCACGATTGAAGATACAACGTACTCGTATATCCATATCCAGTTATTATCAGGTATTTGCTATAATACCGGCTGATGGTGTTTTACAACTTAGGGTAGAAACTGACTATAAAATGAATAACAAAAAGCGTAAAAGTTTTCAAAAAAATTATCTTTATTTCAGTAAATATTATTGTCTCCTTTCTTCATGAATAAAAGTATTAATAACAAAGTTTCACAACTTAATAATATTGCAACAAATATACATAAATATCGTATAACGTATATTTCTCAATATTACATACAAATTTAAAATCTTTTGCATGTTTAAGGTTTCAGATGAAGAATTTATAAAGGTACCTGTTGCCGCATTGAGTTATTTTTATATTTTCTTCTGCACTCTTAATTTGACTTTTATTTCATTTAAGTTAATGTATTTAACTTTTCATTGCATTTAAATTTAAATGTTTAGCAAATATGAATAATTTCAGTTATTTACTGCATAATATTCTCTCATTATATGCGCATTTTTAATTAAATGGTGTAATGCATTTAATCTTCTTAGGCATAAAACTGCATAAATTATAAATTAATCCCGTCCATGAAATACAACACAATTGTAATTTCAGTAGTATATTAAGCATATTTCTTTGTTTTACCTTTTTAACTAAGCTTGAAAAACTGTTTTAATTTTGCATAGGTAGTTTTTAAATAGCAGCTATTAATTATTTTAAGGTAACTATACATTATTTGCCAACATATTTTTGTGTGAAGCTTGCAAAATATCCATTCTTATTATTATGAAATCATTATAGTCACCTAAAATGAGTATGGTGATGATCAACTTTTTCCTTTCTCCGTATCCTATCCGTTGCCCTGCGGTGTTGCAGCTTCTTCATAACGTAACTTTTTCAACATAGTGAATTGGCAAAGGTGTAGAATTCTCCAGTCCATACTTATTTGACGGCAAGTAAAGTGTTCTATTTTATAATAATTAGTGATATATCGACTACGTCTTTAGCCAACTAACCTGCCTACTATTCGGCCATTTTAGAAGTCGATTAATTTCAAGCATCACTAAATGCCGTTCTTCACTGAAATGCATTTGTTTTCAATGTAGTGTGTCAGTTTCAAATGATCTTTGCCTAACATTTCTTCATCACAATCTACTTTTGATTAATAAAAATGAAATAATTACATATGTATTAATAACATTTAATCTTTCCTATATACAAATCTAAAAAGGAAAATTGTATTTTTTTGACTGGTCAAAAAATTCAGTGATGAGTTTTTAGTGAATAAGCATGTTTTAGGGTCCCTATAATACGATTTTACCATTTTTACGATGGTGTCTGTATGTATGTATGTATGTATGTATGTATGTATGTATGTATGTATGTATGTATGTATGTATGTATGTATGTATGTATGTATGTATGTATGTATGTATGTATGTATGTGTGTGTGTGTCTGTGTGACGAAAGTTTCTGATCGCATAAATTCAATACCACGATTCCAAAAATTATATTTTTTTCGTATTCGTCAAGTTTACATCCAGAAGAACAAGGTATTAGATTTTGGTTATAATTGGTCAACCGGAAGTAGCCTCATTTGAAGATTTTAACAGTTAAATATGATTTATTGACATTTAACGTTATTATAATTTAAAGAATTTATTATTCTCTATACGATTTGATTGTATTTTACACTTCATATTCAATAGATATAGAGTTAAAGAATTATAAAGCTATTAAATTTCATAAATCAGCCAGCTATGCTAGCCATGGTAACTGCTAATATATTCAGATAATTCAAATTGACAGATGCCAGTATCAATGAAATGTAAATGAATGTGGTAGAGTTGAGGATGTTGAAGTAGATGTTGGGGAAGACACGGAAAGATACGGTAAGGAAATAACTCTAGTGTTACAAGTTTCTAGAAAAATACAAGAGCGACGATTACATTGGTTTGAACATGTGATGAGGAGAGATGAAGAATATATTGGAAAAAGAATGAATAGCTTAGTAATAGAAGATTGAAGAAACAGAGGAAGACTGTATTGCGGAAGACTTGGAAGAAAAGGGACTGAATGACAACGATACGCAAAACAGAAATGAGTGCAAGAAGAAAATAAAAAATAGCGAGCCCCAAACGAATAGTAAAAGCTAAAGAAGATCAGTGTCAAGTGCAATTAGCATAGTTTGTTTATGAAATAATTTTACTGGGAATTTAAAATCTTTTGCAAGAAAATGTATGTATGGAATTTATACATAATACACAGGATTGACGGAAAGGTATTGTGCTGGCCACAACAGATTTAATGCTTTATTATTGACGGAAGGTTTTGTTTTAGAGTTGTCTTTTTGTTATATAAGACGGCAGTGGCGTAGCCAAGATGGGGAGGGTTTTAGGGGGGTTTTTTAATGTTATTTTGCATTATAGTAACGTCTTATATGTCATCGATACTGGATGCATGAATATTTCATTTGTATTTGTTATATCAGACTTGCATTTGTTTATCTTCGTGTTCACTTGATAGTTCCCAATTTAATTATAAATTTTCTGTTTCGGCCTCTGCAGTCCTCAAAGGGGGAAGAGAGTTCGAACTCCACCTAACCCCAACCTGGCTACGCCACTGTCGGATAGACTTATATTAAATAACTATTTTTGCTAATTATGATTGAATAATAAAAAATGTATGTTATATAAGACAGAGGCCTTATCATAACTTATCAAATACTAAGCCAATAAATCGATATTTTTACCGACTGTTCGCCGACTAGAGAAATGGTCGGATGGTCGGCTCAACCGAATAATATTTTACATACAAAACTTTTTCAAGGGGTATCAAAGAAAATATCTAGTAATAACTTATTTGTTTATTGAAAGGACCAACACAAGTAAAATTTGCTGACAGACTAAATGTGCTGTCCATGTATAAACATCCATTTATACACCATATACCATCGGTCTACTATTATTTAGATTTTTGTAGAAAACTCATTTCATCCGGTAAGCCATCTCTCCCGGAATTACCCTACATGTAATCTTTTTTTCAATATCATTTATGACACTTTTATGGGTTCTTACGAACCAAGATAAATTTTCAATAATAGAACTTAAGTCTTTCGATAATTTCTTTGTATCGTATATTCTAGTTAATTACAATCTTAATTCGATAAAAAGATTAGATGAAAATGAGCATAAAAACTACCCTTCAGAGTACGAACTCAGTACTTTCAGTTTAAGTATACTGTAATAGTAGCATTTGTGCTAGATAGATCGGTGCAATATATCCACGTTACAATAATCATAAATATGAAACAAATTTGAAAAAGTGGTATGAAGATATAAATCTTGGCACGATAATTCGTAATGATGTATAGAGTTGATGAAATTTCCCGTTGAGCAGAGCGCGTGGAGGCCTAAGCAGCGCAGTGAGCGGAGCGGGCAAGCGGGTAGCAGTGGCCTCATCCCCCAATCAGTCGTAGTAGCCGCACCGCCACCGACTCACAAAACTCCCCAGTGTTTTATCTGTATTATGTGTACGTAGCGGCGCGCGAGGCGAGACGAGGCGAGCACAGCGCTATAATGCGCGCCGCGCCGCCGCCACCGCCGCCGCCCGCTGCCCGCGAGTTCAGCCATTAATACAGCCCCGATATTGAATGATGTATCATTGCGCGCTATAAAAAGCCAGGAAATGTGATATGGGAGCGAAGCTGCATACACTACAGAAACTAAATTACTGGATTTTTCGAAATGAAAAATAACAAATAACCTAGCTTACTCCCTCTCTCTGATGGGCTGATGGGTATAATTTATATGCCTCTGTTACAGATATATCCCCGTTCCAGCGCCGTTGTACACAACGCGTTCCGCGTTCGCGTTCGCGTCCGCGTTCGCATACGTGCCTCCCGCCCCGCGAGGCGCTCTCGATGAACATTTATTCTCATTTTTATTATCAGGGGATTAAAATTGTTGCAGTTCGTATAGGCAGCCGCTCAAACGTGCACGTTAGCTCGGACGGCGGACGGCGCTGGATGTGGAGGCGGTGGAACTGAGAACCCGCCCACCACCAAACAGTTCAAAACAACTCTATGACGGACGCTATTTGTACCTACATACCGTTGTTTGTCTTTAATTGCATCACCTTTAATTATGTGTTTGTCCACCTATCTACTTTTATCTACACACCATTTACTTCACTCAACAACTTAAGAATTTATTGCACGACTCATTTACGTGATTTCAGCACAGGCTATGAAAACACCTGATAAAAATATAGTTACTAATTTCATGTTATCTCATCTTATTGAGTTGTATTCTTGCAAATGAATATGCGCCCCTCTAAATGTTCCCCTGTTGTTTCTTAATTATTTAAGACCTTGTTTCATGTCTTACATTTAATTATTATTGTAGTCAATAGTCATCATTTTATTTATATAATATTAATATTACTTTATTTTCGACCATGTTTTTTCACTTTTTAACTTAACACAGACCCTACTTTTACATGAAAAAAAAATTCGGGCCCCCTCCATAGTAAAAAACAAATACACATCTTTTTATATTTATAATGTAAGTTTATTTATTGAAGAAAAAACAAAATTACCCGCATAGGGAAAAAGCTGATCAATTATATATTACCACATGCTCGATATTAGTTTGGGGTGAAATCTTAGCAGAATATTCTAATAATATGTTACTCCTCCCTAGGGCCGGTCGATGATTTTCGGGAACCTAGGGAAAATGCGGGGCTCCGAAATATTTGTAAAAAAAGATTCTATTCTCAAATTTTCTTAGATATTTGAATATGTGTCTGAGCCGAAGTTTCCAATAAATTAATCATTTATCCACTAATAAGTCTAGGAAATAATTCTGCATGAATTGTATTGTATTATAAGAAAAGCGACCCCTATGCTGCACTCTTCACAATAGCTTTGATTGCCCGTACGATGACGTTTAATACATGTCTTTACATAGTGTTGGGTAAATTAAAAATTTATATTGTCTCATAGACCGACAGTTCAGGGGGTTTTTAAATAATTTTTCATGAGTATTATTCTTCCTTCTATGGAATTGTTCAAATTGTTCGCAATTGTATTCTTTAGATACAAACATCAGTTTCTTCGTAAATTTCTTCACTTTAAAGTTTATCATTATCTTTATGTAATTATTTAGTTATTTTATTTACTTTGTACAAAAATATAGACCTTAAAAAATGCCATATGTTTTAGATCTTATTTATTTTTATGATCATCTTTCACTTAAATTAACAATATGTTAAATTTATTTCAGTTATCGTTTTTTTTTTATTAATTTGTTTCATAAAAATAAATGCCCATTGCCGTCCACCAAGAATTTTTTTAATAACTATGTACTTCAGTGCTTCAAATAATAATTATTGTCCATATAAAGAATTAATTTAAATGTCTGTGACTGTGAAAGTCTATCATTTCACTTTTGATCAGGGAGTTATATGCTAACTTACAATGACTGCAAGTTAACTGCTATAAATGAGAGTAGTTCCATTCATTGAAAAAAAGAATCATTACCTTTGTTCCAGCCAGTAATTTTGGACAAGTTTGCAGCATGTTTTTGATTTTTACCTCTCGCTAAGAGAGATATTGGATTCATGCTAAAAATCTCATATCCAGATTTTAGTGAATAAACACGTTATAAGGTCCCTAGAATCCGTTTATAACATTTTTTCGATAATGTGTGTGTGTGTGTATGTATGTATGTATGTATGTATGTATGTATGTATGTATGTATGTATATATGTATGTAAGTATGTGTGTATGTGTATTTGTGTATGTGTGTGGATGTGTGTGTGAGGATGTTGGAGGTACGAATACCCAAATTCTATAAAACTAAAGACCTGTGTATCTACGGATTCTTCAATCTAACAGTAATGGGAAGAGTTGAATATGTTCTGGTAACAATTGGACAACCGGAAGTGGTAATTTGTAAAAAAAAAACTAATTATTATTTTTTGAAAATTTGTTACTACAAATAATAAAGATAATTAAATTCTCAATCTGACACGTTTAATTTTTTTATTATATCTCTAACAGGTTTAACTATAATTTTTTTGACCTTTTATGTTATTATAAATAAAATATTCTCTATACGATTTAATTATATATTTTCTTCATATTCAATAAATTTAGAAATAAAGCATTAAATCTGTTGTGGCCAGCACAATACCTTCCGTCAATCCTGTGTATAATGTATAAATTCCATACATAATTTTTCTTGCAAAAGATTCTAAATTTCCAGTAAAATTATTTCATAAACAAACTATGCAAATTGCACTTGACACTGACATCTTCTTCTTTAGCTTTTCCCATTCGTTAGAGGTCGCTATTTTTTATTTTCTTCTTCCAGTCATTTCTGTTTTGCGTGTCGTTCTCATTCAGTTCCTTTTCTGTCAAGTCTTCCGCAATACAGTCCCTCCATCTTATCTTTGGTCTTCCTCTGTTTCGTCAACCTTCTATTATTAAGCATTCATCATTTCTCCTTCGGACATGTTCAAACCAATTTAATCATCTCTCTTGTATATTTGTAGAAACTTGTAACACTAGAGTTATTTTCTTACCGTATCTTTTCGTGTCTTCCCCAACATCTACTTCAACATCCTCATCTCTGCCATATTCATTTACTTTTTATTGATACTGAAATCTGTCAATTTGAATTATCTGAATATATTAGTAATTTTCATGGTTAGCATAGCTGGCTGATTTATGAAAATTAATATCTTTATAATTCTTTAACTCTATATCTATTGAATATGAAGTATAAAATGCAATCAAATGGTATAGAGAATAATATGTTCTTTAACTTATAATAACTTTAAATGTCAATAAATCATATTTAACTGTTAAATCTTCAAATGAGGCTACTAAAATGCAATCAAATATCAAATCGTATAGAGAATAATATATTCTTTAAGTTATAATAACGTTAAATGTCAAAAAAATAAATTTAACTGTTAAATCTTCATATGAGGCTACTTCCGGTTCACCAACTATAACCAAAATCTAATCACTTGTTCTTCTGGATGTGAACTTGAGGAATACGAAAAAATTATAACTTTTGGAATCGTGATATTGAAGTTATGCGACTGAAACTTTCGTCACACACACACAGACACACACATATACAAACATCATCGTAAAAATGGTAAAATCGTATTATAGGGACCCCAAAACATGCTTATGCACTAAAGACTCATCATTAAATTTTTTGACCAAAGATAATACCTTCCTTACCTAAAGGTGACGGAAGGTAAAAATATCTTGCAACCTAATGCTCCTAAAAGCTGCACAATTGAAACAGAATATTCAAATATTACTAATTGACAGATGTCAGTGTCAAATAAAATTTACATAATATCTTTGTGAAATAACTTTATTGGAAATATAAAAATGTAAAATAATTTAAGGTGGTAATACACAAATTATAGCCATAAGCCAATTCTGCAGATTATTCTGTTGTAAATATAATGCTATATATGTTTTTATTTTCTACTTCTTATTTTAAGAAACATACTGTTCTTTTTGAAGTACTTCAGTTCAGTTTAGTACGAGGTAAGATCAGTTCATTTCTCCCCTAAAAAAAAGCGCCCATACAAGTTGTAAAAAAAAATTATGTGTGGAATTTATACAAAATACATAGAACTGATGGAAGGTATTGTGCTGGCCACATCAGATTTTTTTATTATTTAAGCGGGCTCAATTGCTCGATGTTGGGGCAACAGAATGGTATATTTATTTTATTTTCATTTACATATTGTAATCTTTAATTTTAAATAAAAAAGAACTTAGAGGTGATAGAAATAATTCTGTATACCATTCAAGACTAAGAGTAAAGAAATCAGCACACGAAGTGTGTAAACAAAACATTCAACTTGTGGCTAGTCTTTACTCACTTCTACTATAAATAACTACTATCGACGACTGGGCAGAGTAGTTATTGACCCGCTATGTATTTTATGTGCACACTCAAATTGATACATGCAAAGGTTGGCTATGCATTAATACTTACCTGCAACGGTGGCAATACGAGTACAATGTGAAAATTTATCAGAATGACAATTCTTGTCTCATATTTGAAAAATAGCCACTGTACATATTTCAAATACACGTCGAGTGTAACTAGCGTTATGACTCTCAGCGATTAGACCCTGTGGCTTGTGAATCGTGCTCTAAATTTAATTAGTAGTAAAATAGGTTTTCAAAATTTCTTAACCCAAATGACTCCTTTCATATTGGTTCATTTAGGAAAGATGTTATTCACTATTATAATAGGTAAGGAATGTATTTCCTTTGATCAAAAAATTCGAAGAAGAGTTTTTAATGAATAAGCATATTTTAGGGTCCTTAGAATGATTTAATTAGTATTAAATTGATGTTTGTATGAGTGTGTGTATGCTTGTAACTGTGTCTGAAGTTTTCGTCACAGATACCTACAATACTACAATTCCAAAAATTACATTTTTTGTATTTCACTTTTATATATGTACACGTACACATACATGAAGACTCGCCCAAGTACGAATTTAAGGTTTTGCGCTTACAAGGTTAATCTCAACTTTACGCGCGACAGCTATATCTATAATCTGTGGCAAGAATTATTTATATAAAATTTATATACACTTAACGGCCGAATTCACCAATTCTTAATAATGTGTCGATTCACAGCTCAACGCTGATCCTAAATCAATCCAATTAACCATTAAAAATCTGATGTAGCCAGCAAAATACCTTCTGCCAATCCTGTGTATTATGTATCAATTCCATACATACATTTTCTTGCAAAAGATTCTAAATTTCCAGTAAAATTATTTCATAAACAAACTATGCAAATTGCATTCTTCTTTAGCTTTCCCCCTTCTCTCAAGTCTTTCGAAAATACAGTCCTTCCATCTTATCTTTGGTCTTCCTCTGTTTCTTCAACCTTCTATTACTAAGCTATTCGTTCTTCATCCAATATATTTTTCATCTCTCATGACATGTTCAAACCTATGTAATCGTCTCTCTTATATCTTTCTAGAAACTTCTAATACTAGAGTTATTTCCCTTATTCTTTTATTCCTTACCGTATCTTTCCTTGTCTTTCCCAACATCTATCTCAACATCCTCATCTCTGCCACATTCATTTACATTTCATTAAGTGCGTTCAATAAGCCCCAGGAAAACAAGCAATCGGAAGTAAAATTTGTTGAACGACTTTGCTAGCCTAGCATTTGCTTGATTTGCTTGCAAGCAATACTAGCGCCACATTTCTCGCTTGTCTTGCTAACTTATGAAATATAATGACGACCAATAAAAGGGATATGAGAGATACACATGTTATATTTGACAACTATAACTTTCTAGATGACATTTGTGAATATCAGTTCGTTATATAGCTAGCAAATCTTTCAGTGTACTAAGCAACAAGTCTCGTTTGCTTACACAGAATTTGCTTGAACTGCTTACTTCATTGAACGCACCTATTGATACTGACATCTGTCAATTTGTGTTATCTGAATATATTAGCAGTTTCCATGGTTAGCATATCTGGCTAATTTATGAAACTTAATATCTTTATAATTCTTTAACTCTATATCTATTGAATATGAAGTATAAAATGCGATCAAATCGTATAGAGAATAATATATTCTTCAAGTTATAATAACGTTAAATGTAAATAAATGATATTTAACTGCGTTTTTTCAAGAAAAACTGTTAAAATCTTCAAATAAATGTACTTCCGGTTGATCATTTATAACCAAAATCTAATCACTTGTTCTTCTGGATGTAAACTTGAGAAATATGAATAAAATATAACTTTTGCAATCGTGGTATTGAAGTTATGCGATCCGAAACTTTCGTCACACACACACAGACACACACACATATACATACATACAGAAATCATCGTAAAAATGATAAAATCGTATTATATGGACCCTAAAACGTACTTATTCACTAAAAACTCATCATTGAATTTTTTGACCAAAGACAATACCTTCCTTACCTAAAGGCGACGGAAGGTAAACAAGCTAACCTACTAATCAAAATCAATGAGCAACTGATTCGTCATATTCCATGAATCAAGGACTGATCACATTTGTGTAACCTAATTTTGACATTTATAGCTATGTTAGGACTCTGGCTGTTGTACCCATTTGTATCTTTGCCTCATCCTTCTTCTATATCTTTATTTAGAACCGCATTCGTTTTATTATTTTCAACTATACTTTTATATCTTTCATTTTTACTATATTCGAAAACACTCCTTTACTGGAATCAGTGTAATGTCTACCTATATAAAAATAAAAATATATTATTATTATAGGAAAATTATTATAGAATATATTTTATAAATAAATGAAAAACTTACATATTAATACCTTTTTAACGAAAAGTACAATTACCATGAATAAAATTACATGACAGTTACATTAACTGTCAAAAACCAAAACAAATCACGATTTCTTGATTCAAAAATCAAGTTGGTGAATTAGAAGATTCGTTGATCTACAGATCAGCTTGATTCCTTGATCAACTGATTATTAATCAATGGATTAATGGTGAATTAGGCCGAAAGTATAAGAAATTGACGGAAGGTATACGCCGATTGCCGAATATTCGCCTTCCGCCGAGTATTGTTTATCAATTGGCGAGCATTCATGTACAGACATGCTAAGTTTGCCGAGCATTGATTAACGGGTTAATATTCATTCGCTTTGACTCGACTCGAAAAACCAAGACGAACACCGAATATTTGCGACAAACAGCCTATCCATCCACACATTCGGCATTTGGCGGATATTTTCTCGGGATTCGCCGAATGCCGAATGTGTAGCCCGGGCTTGTATGAGATCTGCTGCCATAGTAACATTTCAAACATCCGGAAGTGAAACATAGTAGAAGCTCATTGCTATGCGAGTAAATAAAACTTACGCGGCGCTGCAGGAAAAAGTAGTAGGGGAATAATTAATTATCGTGAAAATAGATTAACATAATGTTTATAAATTAATTATTTATATTTTAAATATCTTCATTGTTTCCCAAATGACTTTTGTCAATTCATTAAACTACAATTTTTAAGAATCACAGAAAATCAAATAATAGTAATTTACATAACAAGCTGTATAAGTAATTTTTTTTGGTTGAGTGTGGTGTATCGGTTTGTAATAAATACCGAATCCTATAAAATTTCCGAATTCAAAAGGTTTACACAGCAAATATTGTATTAAATTTTTCTACTATTTAATGAGAAATTGGCCTATAAAAAATTTGATCAATAAATCTAATGGTATTGTGATAATATTGTTGATGCTAAATCATACTAATCAAATAAACAACACATATTTGTTTGAATTTGATATCATTTTTGACAAGTTTTTCTTGAGATAAAAAAAAATAATATAATATTTATTGCGCAAACCTCTTTTTGCACGGAAGATTTTTGCTAATCTCAATAGCTCAAATATGACAACGGCATCTGATCAAGAGCACGTTGAGGTCCTGGTTTCAAATTTCACCCGGACTTGGACTTTAGTGTTCGTCGTCCCCTCTAAATAACGCTATAAGTACTCATATGCCTTGATATTCGCGACCGCGAAAAAACTATACTATGTAAGCTTGTAATGTAGACAAATATTTACCATCTGCTAAATTTTAGTGACCAATCTTTTGGAGTATTTGTGCCGGCGCTCAACAAAAATTTATCAAAGCTCGCATATTGAATTTCTTTTCATATTTATTTATGACAAGAATGCAACAATATTACCTGTGATAATAATAAAATAACATTTCCTTAAAAAAAGGATGTGAATACTGAGTCTGTTTTTTCTACTACTCACTACGTCAGTTTGATTGTTTGACAGAATTAACAGCGATGAAAATGTTTTTCAAACTTTATTTTTGTTTGCTTCATACTAAATCATATTCGTGAAGTTTTGGATGTTTTACTTTAGACAGGTACAACTTATAAAAGTCCAGAAAAGGAAAAGGCATTTGAATAATTTTTTCTTCAAGTTGCATGTCTTATTGCACCTTTACATATTTCATTTTCAAGTTCCCAAGCAACATGTTAATGTATCTGAGAATGGAGTTGCAAATGTACCGAAATGTTTGTTGTTTATTGAAATTTTAAAATCTATTCCCAAAGTCCTGTGACAAAATAGTAGTGCCGTATAGTTTTCGCTGTTTCGTGTTTTTGCTTAGACAATATTTTCAAGTGAATTAATTAATTGCATTAATCTGAGATTACCACAATTTCAGTTTAATTTCAAAAGCCGTCACTGTTTGAAACATATCATTTATTAGTCGATTAGTGCATGTTCAGTTCATTTAAACAATCAGTGATATCCACCTAAAATGTTAAATCAGCCAATCAGTTATCATTTTGGGATTCAGGTACAGGTGAGATAGTCCTTTTAACTCCATGAAATACTTTATTTTATTTTTCAAACCATTAAAAAGTTTAACACCTTTTGTAAATTACCTACACATATATTTCATATGAAATTTATAAATAAATAAATAAAAATAAAGTAAACATTCTTCGCTAAGAAAGGTATTAAATTCATGCTAAAAATCGCATATCTAGATTTTAATGAATAAGCACGTTTTAAGGTCCCTAGAATCCGATTTCAACGATGATGTCTGAGTGTGTGTGTGTGTTGTGTGTGGATGTGTGTGGATGTGTGTGGATGTGTGTGTGTGTGTGTGTTGAAAGGACGGTTTATCAAAAACTATAAGATTTAATATCCGTTTAACTACGTATTTCTCAATCGGACATTAATGGGAAGAGCTGAAAAGGTTTTGGTAACAATTGGACAACCGGCAGTAGCAGATTCTTAAAAATATTCTTCTAAAAAGACTTTTTCTGGGAAGTACATATATATATTATTTCTTATTGTATTAATAGTTAAATATTTTAAATTATAAGTATATTACATATACCCATCAGAAATACTGTCAATCCCAACAATGAATTGGAAACATCTCCAAAAATTAAAAAACTGGGACAAAATGTCTTCATAGAATGAATTTAAAATTTAAAAATTTAAATATAAAGAATAGATATAAGTAGAATTTTTGGTGTAGTGTGTACGTATACAAGAAATGTTAAATACAATAGGGCGCGAGCAGTCATGTGACTTCGTTGGCCTTAGCAAGCAGATATGGTGGCCCGTGTCAGAAGTAATTATGTACATGGATGTCAAATATCATAATTTCTCACTCTACATTTAGTGATTTCCAATTCCATGTAGTTTATTTTCCTCAACAAGTAAATTCCACACTCCTGGTGACAAATTTACCTCGTGAACTTAGAAAATCTTGAAATTTTGAATCAAAAATTCTGACATTTGACATCTATGTACACAATTACTAGTTGTCATTTTGACACGGGGCCCTCATATCTGCTTGTCAATGCCAACAAAATCACATGACTTCTTGCGCTCTATACTTATGTAACCAAAACCGTAAGTGGCGAGAGTTATTGTGTTGGCCACAACAGATTTATGTTATATTTTTTACACAAACAACGCAATTTTTTTTCTCTGAATGAGTGACGCTGCTGTTATTGCAGGATATATAAAGTCCGGACCGTGTACCGGACTGACGGAAAAACAAATGGTAACTAGGTACACCAACTTTCGCGCCAAAACTTAAATAAATTATTTCATCCGTTATCGCATTATGTCATGAAATTTTCAATAACCATAAACAACAAAAATCAAAATTACTTGGATGCTCCATCATTGACTTTGATTGAGTGTCTGTTTAGGCGAATCTCTTCTAGCTGATTCATTTCGGGTTCCAGCGAATTAGGTAAATAAAATAAATATGTATAGTTAGTTACTTATTAGCATTATTAAACTCAGGTTAAATCGTTAAACAGTCAATTTCACAAAGAAATTTTTAATTTACTAAATTGAAAATTTACGTAAATCCTATTTATGATCTTTATTGGGAATTACTAAGAATAATAAAGATTTTTTATCATTATATAGTACTTTCTTCATTTCATACACTTCTAGAAACGTTAATTTCACGCTTTTGTGTACAGGCTGAAAGAGTGGAATTAAAAATTCCTACAGATAATTTTATTCCACTCATAAGAATTTCAAAATACATTTTACCTCAGTATAATAACGGGGACAAGGCAAGAGGTTATTAAAGAAACAAACCTTTCCAAATGTATTATTGACAGCAGAAATATCTTCTATTTGGTATTAATTGAAACATTTATTTAGGCAACAAGAGTAAAGTAAGTTTTATTTCAGGAATAGAAAAATTTCTATAAATGAAATAGTTTATTTTATATTCGAGTTTTATACAATATTTTATTTGGTTAATTTTGGGTTAGAAGTTGGTTCAGGTCAGTTCTGCTCGGGCTGGTTCTTGTTGGAGCAATTCAGGTTGTATTATTTCATCGCTCATATGTTCATCGTTCGGTGGTCACTTAGCTATCGCCCAGATGACCATCGCCGTTGGTTAGTTACCGTGTTCGTGAAAAAACAGATGAGCTTGCTAAAAAGGGAACAAAATTACCGTTTTATGGACGTGAACCTTCCAGTGGTAGTAGCTCATTTCATCCTCATCGACAAACGCCAAGCAGCTCTTAGTTAACAGCAAAAAGGACCTTAGAACTATTACAACTTCCGAACAGGTTATTATCCTTTGAATTCAATGTAAAACTGGTATAGGTGAAACAGTATCTCTTGTCTGTGCGAAGAGGAAGAAGAAACTTTCAACACATTGTATGTGAATACCCGGCTGTATCCATAATAAGATTCAACCATGTAAGTAAAAGGTACCTCACAGCAAATGGGATCAGGAAACTGACTCTTGGAGCAGTAACTGGTTTCTTGAAAATTCTGGAACTACTTCCAGAAAATCAAGGAAGGACCATGTTATAATACGAATAAATCTCTTAGGCCGCAATAACAAAAGCGACTAACGATTCAAGCTCTCTTAAGAATAATATTATTTTACATCTACATGATGCCTATATTTTAACAATTAAGGAAAATGAATAGTATTTTTTAAATACACATGCAAAATCAGCTTCCTGGAATGGGAAACTAAATACCGCCCGTGCACGATATTGACAAATTGACTCATGTAGGTTTTTTTATATTTTTTATTTTAAATTTATTGATTACATATAGAACAAATATAGAGCAATTTTAAATACAGGGTGATAAAAATGAGTGCAAGACATTCATATATAGGACATAGTGAAATCAAAATGAGTCGAAAAGTTTTATACAATATGTGTGCGATATTCAATAGTTTCCGAGATACAAGGCAATGAAAAATAAGTTTGAACCGGATTTACCTCTGCCATCTCAAAAACTATAATAGTTATGACCTTGATTAAACGACACTTCTTGTTTACCTTTGAATGGTCATCTTAGATATGTTTTTGTTTAAAATACTGTGACGACCTTGACCAATATTTAATTTTCAAATAACTTCTTAGCTATTAGAAGTTAAGAAAAATGTTTCATATTAAATTTTATTGTATATTTATAGTCGATTTACTGGCGGAGACAAAATTTTATTCGATCAGTATTTTTGTTAGTTTTTTTTTCGCTTCTAATGCAAAATGACCTCTTTCAGCGAAACAGTTCATTTTTGGACAAAAAACTTTTCGACTTATTTTGACCTCTTCTCTATGCCCTATAAATGATATCAGCACGGCATATTAATGATGATGACATATGTGTATCGTGCGCGGGCGTTTACCAAGTGTCGCCTTTCCAATGTAGGTAACTGACAGATAAATGTCACTGTCAATAAAATAATCATTTCAAATTAAATTGTAAATATAACAATAGTTACATGGAAAAGAACTTAATATATGTACTTAGTTTCCAGCATTAGTAAATATACAGGTAAGTATTTAAATAAAGTATATATATATATATATATATATATATATATATATATATATATATATATATATATATATATATATCAGCACGGTATATTACCCACTGCTGGGTGTGCTAATCTGCTTTGTACACAGATTTCGGTAATGACGATGACATATTTGTATCGTGCGGTCGTTTACCAAGCGTAGCCTCACTCATTTCTGGAGTGGAGAGTACACCACAGGGGTCAATTTTGTGCAATTTAAAATTTGAAATATTTGGTGTTGGTAAGGATTGAATCCGGTTCCCCAGATTCGCGGCCAGACACTCAGGCACGCGACCATGAGACCTCATATGTACATTAATAAAAATTAAATGGCGGGAGGTATTGTGTTGGTCACATCAGATTTTTTATGATGCTTATGTTGCATATTTCATTAATTGTAGTAATATAAATGTGTCCTTTAATAAAGTTTAAGCTGATATAAATCTGCATGATCTAAAAATAACTGACACAAATAAGTAGAAGAGTTTCATATGACATGCGTAACAACAGCAACAATCCTCTCAGCAAACAATAAACACAATGGCCCGTCGCGAATACAAACACGACACAGAACTCGTAACAACACGGATACTAGTCGTGCGCGATCCGCGTGAAGAAAGTGGCAAGTACACGCTCTTGAGCTTGTCATCAAGGTCCTTCTCCTTACAGCGGGCGCCAGCTTTCAAAGCTCAGGCTTATCCTTGCGACAAGCTTCATTCACACGAGTGCGTACTTGCGCACTGCCTTCTCTAATGATAATACAATATACATATATGTTAAGTATAATGTGAACAATACGAATTCATTCCTCCTGGGCAAAAATTAACAACACAATTAAGCGAGTTGTACAATGCACCTCTATATGATTTCTTCCTTTGTTTCAGCCAGAGTTAACTATCAGGTGCTGGTGAGTAACGTCGTCCTTTTGTTCCTGTTCTTTTTTATTTTCCTTATTATATTATACGGCCTCTAAGGAATGTATATGTAATATTAATAGACATTAGCATTGAATACTTTAACATCATTTCATAATTACGCATGAATTAAAAACAGCTAAAATCGAACCAGGCCTGACTAATAAATACTTGATAAATGAAAAATACAGCTCTAATTGAACATTGTGTACCTATCGCTGGGTTTACTCATGGATTAACTTTTTATGAAGGTATGTTTTGACGAAAATTTTAGTAAAAACTGCATGAATTTTTATACATGCATTATTATTTATAGATATATTCTCTTTGTATTTTATATTTTCAATTGAAAAATATAATTTTTTTGTAGCTTTCAAAATAACAAATATTAAATTGATGTTGAAATGAAATTCTATCTCATTATATTTTACATAAAAATATTTGTTTAATTTTTATATTTTTTTACGAATTACTCTCGTAATATTTTTTTTATTCAATATACAAATGTGCAAACAAATAACTTGACTATAATATCAGCGTAAAATAAAAACAGTTGTTATTTCAAACTAAAGAGCAGAAATTTAAATAATTGATGAATGTAGTATTTCATACAATTAAAAACAATTTCCTAGAACGGCTTGTTCCGTATCGTGTAAAAATAATATACGTAAATAATCTATTAGGTATACACTCTAGTCAAGAAATAATAAAATGTATAAGTTCGAACATATATTCATAAATTATGTATATTTTAAATAATAAACTTATTATTTATGTATGCTTCAATAAATTGTATTAAGAATTACTAATAAAGTCATAAAATTTTAAAACAAAGCAAGTAAATAATACAAACTTCTTAGAAATTTTGCTGCGTCTACATGTAATACTGGCAAGGTAACTAAATAATTCTGCCATTGTAACCGTCATCGAACCTATTTGCATAGTCATTTTGCGGTGCAAATGAAATCCACAGTTCCATCCAGGCTAAGACCTGATGAATATTGCACGAAATACGTTATTTATAAAAGTGCCAGATGTTACTGTGTTCGCACAAAAAAAGAATGATTTATATCAATGTATATCAAATTAAATTTATATCAAACAAGGGAATTGAAAGCCTGTATTTTTCAGTACACAGCGTTTTTGCATCCGCCGCTACGTACGTATACGTGGCATTATATTTAGGACGCCGGAGTATTACGGATAATATGTCGTTTTTTCCATCATGCAAGCCTGGGAAATTTGGATTGGCAAGTACTGATAATGCTACGTATTTATAAAGTTATTTCCGTACAAATCAATTTCTAATTAATGTTCGTTCGTTTTGTCCTGATCCTGATCGCCGTCCCGTCGCCAAGTAGTGCCATCAACCAGTGCCGTGTTCCTACATTTTTTCATTTAGATTACAAGTAAATGTGAATTTCCACAAAATTACAATATTTTTGAAATTAAAATATCATAAAAACAATAATCGACTTATTACTCTCTATTGATATAGTAATAGCTTTGTTTCAACATTCATTTTAAATTGATGCATGTTCATTAATGTTTTTATATTACGTTTTTCTTGGAATATTGACTAGTTAACTCACTAAATAAAACAATCAAGAAATGGCAATAATTTCTCGCGAACATTGCCAATGTCATCAATGCGGGAGTATGTATTTTAAAAATGTTATTTTTCGTAAAATTTTGGCATGTTTTTGTGATAACTGATATATGTAAACTCACTTATTACGAAAAAGGTTAAAGGATGTAGCTGACAAATTGCAAACTCAAGACATTGTCGTACTCTTACCGTTTATAACGAGAAGTTTGCGAATAAAACAAAATATGCGAATATAAATAGCTTATTCTTAACAAAATTTGTCTGCAACTAAATGGAAAATAGGTATTTTTATGAGAAAGTAAAATTTTACTACAGTAACTCAGAGAGTATTACTTTCTTGTAATGGTAGATTTTGACATATTATTTTTGCACATTATTCTCAATTTCTTTTGAAATCTTAAAAATCAGAGCAACATCAAGGACCATAACAGTGTCCGGTTTATATTATTATGCAGTTTTATACTAATGACAATTTGCACCACTGCAGTTTTAGAGTTAAACCGACGTTAAATTTTAAGCGAGTTGCCATAATTACTTAAATTAAGGCTTGAACGAGAAGTCTGCAGTTTAACTTAAACCCTATACGTCTGAGGCTTACCGTTTGACAGTTGTAGTATTATTAAAATAAAATTCGTTGTCTTCTAAAATATATTAAAAATTAATGAAATTTTTACTAATAATGATATGGAAAATGATATAGATGAGTTATGAGGGTGGTTACGAGCTATAAAATTTATAGAAAATATCCATTTGAAAAATATATGAAAGATTCAATATTTTTTATGGTTTCGACTGCATTAAATTATTTAAAAGCTGCGTAAAGAACATATGCACAATTTTTTAACTTTAGTAGAAGATTGCCTAGAATCCTTATAATTTGTAAATAACAATTTATTAACACTGACATAACCTGTAGACCCAGACTATACTCTGATGTATTTATTTCTTTTTTACCTTCCGTCACCTTTAGGTAAGGAAGGTATTGTCTTTGGTCAAAATATTCAATGATGAGTTTTTACCGAATAAGCACGTTTTAGGGTCCATATAATACGATTTTACCATTTTTACGATGATGTCTGTATGTATGTGTGTCTGTGTGTCTGTGTGTCTGTGTGTCCGTGTATCTGTGTGTCTGTGTGTGTGTAACAAAAGTTCCGGATTCCATAACTTCAATACCACGATTCCAAAAATTATAATTTTTTCGTATTCCTCAAGTTTACAGCCAGAAGAACAACTGATTAGATTTTGGTTATAATTGGTCAACCGGAAGTAGTCTCATTTGAAGATTTAACAATTAAATTTGATTTATTGACATTTGACGTTATTATAACTTAATGAATATATTATTCTCTATACGATTTGATTACAATTTATACTTCATATTCAATAGATACAGAGTTAAAGAATTTTAAAGAAATTAAATTTTATAATTTAGTCAGCTATGCCAAACTTGGGAACTAGTAATATATTCATATTGTCAGTATCAATAAAAAGTAAATTAATGTGGCAGATATGAGGATGTTGTAGTAGATATTGGGGAATACACGGAAAGATACGGTAAGAAAATAACTCTAGTGTTACAAGTTTTTAGAAAGATACAAGAAAGACGATTACATTGGTTTGAACAAGTCATGAGGAGAAATGAAGAATTATATTGGAACAAGAATGAAGAGTTTAGTAATAGGATGTTAAAGAAACAGTGGAAGACCAAAGATAAGATGGAACGACTGTATTGCGGAAGATTTGAGAGAAAAGGAACTGAATGAGAACAACATGCAAAAATAGCGACCCCTAACGAATGGGAAAAGCTAAAGAAGAAGAAGATGCCAGTGCAATTTCAATAGTTTGTTTATGAAATAATTTTACTGGAAATTTAGAATCTTTTGTAAAAAAAATTGTGGAATTTATACATTATACACGAGAATGACGGAAGGTATTGTGCTGGCCACAACAGATTTTTTAGTAATACTGTTGTTTAACCCATACACAAATTCTACGATATTTTTTTTCCTTTACATTTTTTTTGTATTTCGTTAATCATTACTATTCTTGAAATGGTTATCTTCTTTTCTTTGCTAAAGTTTGGATTACGACTTTTTTTGCAGCTATCTGCAATATAAATATTGTAATATGTTTTATGCAAAAATAATTCGCATAAAATATAGCTACTCACCTTGAAACGTCAAAACATCGAATAGTAAGAAAAAACATGTAGTATTCAACATTCAACACAAAAAGTTTCCGGACATTTAGGGGAAAATGAAAAGTTATTATAATGTTTGGAGAGTCGGAAAATAATTTGTCATAAAATGTAGGGTTTAGGTAGGCCGTAATTGGATGTTAAAATTTAAACCTTGGTTTGCTTAAACAAAGCATAATTAAACCTAAAAGTTAAACTGCGGTGGTACATAAGGTCATAAGTAAAACTATGCAAAATATATGATTAACTTGTTAGTTTTAGTTGTTCTCATGTCTTGCTTTATAATAAAATTATTGATATTTATTTCTATATTCCAGGTGTGGAAGTTTACAAGTTAACCAACAAATCGAATAAAGACACGGAGGCCAAGCCTATAGACTGGACTGGGACTATTAAGTTAGTGCAGTGTCCGCATCACATTCGAAATGTCATACATATTACCATAATATTCTCGGACGCAAAATAAAAGGTTTGAACAAAAATTAACAAAAATTAGTATAATTATTTTCGGCTTCTTCAGATTGTCTCGTGAAAACACTGGAAGGCATGCTCCCTTAAAATTTACTAAGCACAGTTTCTTCAATTTTTTCCGCAATTGATGTGCTAAGATGTATTTCTCTCTTGTTATCTCTCATATTTTCACGACCCACTTAAAAACAATTATACATTTATACCATTTATAAACCTTTGGTTTCATCATAGCTTTCTTGCCAAGAGCCTTCTGTAATATTTCCACCAACATGGTAATGGTTCCAACGTAATAACAAAATGAGTTTGATCGAAATCGAGTAACGCAAGAAATTCAATAATTCTCATTACTTTTGATTAAACCTAGTATTTCGTATTATTTACCTAAAACCTAAAATGAAATATTTCCAGATTTTAAAAAGATTATGTCATCAATCAATGTTTCTTATAACATTATTTTACCTATCTATGCATAATTTAGATTTTTTCTCTACGTTTTTACAGTACCTGGAGCTATTTCATACTTTCATTTTCTTAATTTTTTATCTTTTGCTTGTTTAATGTTAAAGAAATTATTTTCTCTTCGACTTGTGGGTTTTTAATAAACGTACAGCTTTACTATTTTTACAATAATTGTCATTGTTGCCTATATGTCTAGTTATGTTTATACTTTTTTACCTTTCGTCACCAATAGGTAAGGAAGGTATTGTCTTTGGTCAAAAAAAAACGGTGGTGAGTTTTCATTGAATAAGCACGTTTTAGGGTCTTTACAATACGATTTTAATATTTTTACGATGATGTCTGTATTTGTGTGTGTTCGTGTGTGCGTATGTGTGTATGTGTGTATGTGTGTGTGTGTGTGTGTACCGGAAGTACCCTCATTTGAAGATTTTAATAGTTTTTCTTGAAAAATTCAATTAAATTTTATTATAACTTAAAGAATATATTATTCTCTATACGATTTGATTGCATTTCATATTTAATATTCAACAGATATAGAGTTATAGAATAATAAAAATAAAAAAATTCATATAAATTTCATAATTCAGCCAGCTATGCTAACTTAACCTTGGAAACTGCTAATATATTCAGGTAATTCAAATTGACAGATGTCAGTATCAGTAAAAAGCAAGTAATTGAATGAAAGAATAAGTGAAGTAACTCTAGTGTTAGAAGTTTTTAGATATAAGAAAGACGATTACATTGGTTTGAACATGTCATGAGGAGAGATGAATATATTAATAGAAGGTGGAAGAAACATAGGAAGACCAAATATAAGATGAAAAGACTGTATTGCAGAAGATTTGAGAGAAAAGGAAGTGAATGAGGGCGACCCGCAAAACAAAAATGAGTGGAAGAAGAAAATAAAAAATAGCGACCCCCTAACGAATGGGAAAACTAAAGAAGATGTCAGTGTCAAGTGCGATTTGTTTATAAAATAACTTTACTGGAAATATAGAATCTTTTGCAAAATAAAATTATGTATAGGGCGCGTGCACTGACATGACTTTGCTGCCTTTGGCAAGCAGATATGGGGACTCGTATCAAAATAACAGCAATTAATTATGTCCATAATTTTTCATTCAAAATTTCATGATTTTCTTATTTCATGTAGTTTGTTTGTTATCAGGAGTATGGAATTCTGTTGCCGAGAAAGGGAATCATAAAATACCAAAAATTTAGAATCTTTTGCAAGAAAATTTATGTATGGAATATGTACATGATACACAGGATTGACGGAAGGTATTGTGCTGGCCACATCAGATTTTTTCCTTTAGTAGTCATACTAATAACTTTAATGTTTAATGCCCAATTACATTAAGCAGGTTTAAATTTGAAGCTACGTTTAGAAAAAAATGAAACCGAGATTTAGATAGCAAAATAATTGAAATCATTTGACATCGCTAAACTCGGTTATGAGAATCAACGCAAACACAAAAACTCCAACACTCGTTGGAAATAAGTCTCGATGTGGTGTCAAGAAATTCTAAAAATTTTAAACGCCTGGCGTCGCGACGTCGATGGACGTCAGTATTGTCAGACACCTGTCGAAGTTGATTCAAGATGAGTGGTTTTGAGAGTTGATAAACAGTAAAAAATGACGACTGGCGTCGCGTCGTCGATGGACGTCAGTATCTTCGGACATACGTCGAATAGGTCTATAACATTTAAAAACGCGGTACATTTATTTTGAACACACAGGACTGAAATTGAAATGTTGCGTTTATAAATTTAAATAATATTTTTGTAAAACTACTGCATCTTTCATCTGGTCTTTGGTGAACGCATATTATTAATTTAGTTAAATGCATAGCGCGATTATTTTAAATAAGTAGTACTAGCACATTTGCATAAATTTATGTGCAATATAATAATTTACTAACTGTATATTTAAAGCTTCTTAGTTCCCTTTAATTTTTCTTGTAATTGCGAGCTGCAAAAATGTGCTCCAACATTTTATTTTTTAAATAAAATACGATTAGTAAATACATACATTAATGCGGTATATACCTACCCATTGCTGTGTGTGCCAATCTGCTTTACACACAGATATTGGTAATGATGACATCATATTTTACCGTGCGGGTATTTACTAGGCTTCATCTCACCAACACTTTTAACGAAAAATAAATTTGTGTAGTATGGTCAACAAATTGGTGAAACATAAGAAACTCTGCGTCCTTGAAATAGTGTCCTCAGTTATTTCATATTATAAATGAAACCGGTTAATTTTAAAATAATTCGTAGTATTAAAAAGGCTTAATTGTTTTAAACTACATTTAATGTCAATATAACGTCTCGGTGGCACCTCAGTTGGACCTCAAATGATGGGTTAAACGTAGAAATATACTAATTTTAAATTAGTTATTTTATTATATAAAAAAGAAAATATTTATGGTTGAGTATTCTGAATTAAAATATAAAGCAATATTGTACAGGAATTAAAAATATTTGAACCATTTTCCATCTTTTGACATTGACAGCCGCTTTCTTTTTATCAAGAATATCAACTCCGAGTAGCTCATATCTACCCGAAAATAGAATTCCGCGTTCTTTTTAAATGGGGTTAAATGATCTTGTACTACTCATTTTTCGTGTCAGTGATTAATTCCTAAAAATCATGCTCATAGCATTTTTTCTGTGATAATCTTTACTTACTACTTTACCATAAGAAGTAAATTCATATTCAAACACTCACAGACTACTTAAATGCCACTTAAATGTAATAATTTACCTACTTGTCAGAAACAATTCACATTCACAAGCAAACACAGCAGATTATGTCATAAATATAATTCTATCGCATTTTTCATTTTCCATCTCTTATTTTAAAAACCTGTTCTTTTTAGGAGTAGATCAGTTCAGTTCAGTACGGGGTAAGATCAGTTCAATCATCCCCTAAAAAAAAGCGCCTAACGTTGTAACTTTTCAAAAAAAAAAAAAATTTAAATGTTATAAATTAGTGCAATTAATTCTTTTGAATTAAGTGGTATGATAAGTTCAAGTTTGTTAGAAAGCTGTCAGCTGTCAAAACTAACAAGCATGAACGCAAGATTTTAAGAATAGTGGAGGGTGCGTGAGAAAGATGGCAATAATCTGATGTTACAATGAAACGGACAACAAATTTCAAATATCTTGCAAAGTAATTATTAAAAAATATTTTTTATCTTAATCGTTATTTACTGTGCATTGCTTTAAATATGAAAAAATGTACATTTTATTATTTTTTGTTATGGTGGAGGACCCCATTATCATAGGCACTGAGTCTACTATCTCCTATTCTGTGCCGTGAATATTGACGAGCGAGCAAGTAAATTCACCTACACAGTTTATTTAAGTATAATAAAAATCAGTGTAGCGCGCATCTTAGAAGAAGCTTTGGGTAGTGAACTTGAAAATTGTAATAATAATCCATGTTAGAATGAAGTGAAAGAGGTGAAATGTATGAAATAATAGGTAAGAATAAAT
Organism: Harpalus rufipes; assembly: GCA_951394225.1. NCBI lineage: Eukaryota > Metazoa > Arthropoda > Insecta > Coleoptera > Carabidae > Harpalus > Harpalus rufipes. Next base: position 72,863,101 of record OX596274.1, read on the forward strand.
CTAACTTACTACGGAAATTATATTTTCATCTATTTATGAGGAATTACTGAAATTATGTGAAATTTCCTTCTTTTAATTTCACAGAACAATGTAATAAAATATTTACATATTTTCCCCGAAATTAAATCTACAGTAACACTGACAATTGTATGCAAGTATGATACAGCTGCACCGATTGAAAATTTAAAGGCGATTTTGGGCGACATACCCGCTCACTTGCTCGGATTAGTCACGGTCAGTTACGGTATGATATATTCAGTGGTGGCGCCAAAAATTGTCTGATTCACTTGTTGGCACCGTGCTTGATGGTTATGTATATTCTGCGACATATAAAACTGTCAAAAAATGTCCGACAGTTAAAATTCATGTCAATAAAATTAAATAGTGCTTGTATACAGCACTGGAGGATGAATTGAATACTCCTATGGTAAATAATAGTTAATTATTTATATTCTTTAATAAAAAGAATGATACTGTGTTGTTATGTAATGTATCTAATCTACTGAAGCATAAACATAATAAAGAAAGGTGGATATCAAATTATTTAAATTTTGATTTTTTTTGAACTAGAAACATTAATATACATTAAAAAAATATAGTGGAGGTTTTATTCCGGTTCCTTTAGAAAAAGAATAAATGTTATCTGGCTAAAGGCGACACGTTAATATCAACAAGTGATAGATTTAAATTACTGAGTCTTCAACATCATTCCTAGAGGTTTTATATAATACATTTTATAGCATAAGTATCATCTACAAACAAATCCTTATTATTTTGGTCGCCCGAAATTGCCCAAAGATTTGGCATCACAGATTCATTTTCCTTTACATCTGCTGTTATCCACGATATTCCAACTAAGGTGACGTCATGTCTTTCGTAATCAGTAATATTTGACGATGTTTGATGGATAATTAGAGGATAGTGGTGTTCACTTATAAATAATGATTCCGCATATACCGAACTCTAGTTTACTACAAATCACTTTTAAAGGCATGAAAGAAATGGCCATAAGTTCAATGTTATTTTTGTCCACACTCAACGAATCCGGATATAACGAACTTTCGTAAATAATGAACTATATTTTCATTGATTTTTTGCTAATAACGAACTTTTGGGTCGTGTGCAAAGTGCAACATTTTCTGCCTTGTAGGTATTTCGTTTACCGATTATTATTGTTCTTTATTTCATTTATAGAAATGCTTTCAAATAAGAATACAAAATAGAGAATAATGTTATCAATAAAACTAATCATGTGAAGGATTTAAGTGTGACAATATGTACTAAATTTGTTCACATTGACAATATTGTTCAAAAAGAATATAAAATGTTAGATTTCTTAATACTAGCAAGCTCTAATTTTAAACATCCCTCCACTTTAATTAAACTGTAGAATTCTCTTGTTAGGAGTCAATTTCAGTTTGCATCTGTATGTTGAAACCCACGGTATGCTGTTTACATAAATCCTATTGAACCTATTCAATGAAAATTCTTAAAAAAATTTAGTCGGAAGATTACGACATTCAGACTTAAACTGTTATCATTAGAAAACAGAAGAAAGTTAAGTGACCTCACAAACTTTTTAAAGCACCGTCGATTCATCAATTTTACTATCTTTTTTGCCTAAGAGTATCTCATTACGATACTTGAACAAATAGCTTCTTTACTTACTCTCATTATCGCACAAACTCTATTCTAAATTCTCCTATTATAAGACTGGCACACTTGTACAACGACAATAATATGCCAGATTTGTTTTGTACTGGTTCACAGCAGTTTAAGATAGCGCGTCTTAAATTTTGTTAATTTAATATGTTTAATAATAAAAATAAGTATTTACTATTACTACTCGTATATCAAATTATGTTCTACATATTACTGTTTTTGCTATTTCTAATAATTTAATTTTTCTGTAGTTTTTTGGATACAATGCTATAGAGTAGCTTTTATATTATTGGGATTTTATTCCTGTTAAGAAGCCAAATGCAAATAAATAAATTAATTAATACTTGTATATCATACGATCCCCGTCCCACATCATTTGGCCAACCAGCTTTAATTTCATTTTATTTAGTTAATTTATGATACAAGTAATAACAAACATAAATTATCGCCAATTTTTATTAATATTACGGACATTTTGTCGTTCTAGTGACACATAGCAAGTTATGTTTTCTAAAATATTTTATTGTTTTAATGTAAAATTAAATAAAACTTAGTTTTACCAACAATTGAATAAAACTGAAAAAAAAATTAAACGAATTTAAGTTGTAAGGATGTTATATTTCATTAATGCCTGGTTTCATCAACTTCAAATAAATCTTCGAATAATTTATTCGTCTAATAAGTGAAAACTATCGCACCAACATATGACATCTAGATAAATACCGTCATTGGTGTTATGGTTTCGATACGATATTTTTGTCTTATTCGAAGAAGCATAAATAAAATGTCTAACATAATTACAGTAATTATTTACAGTAAAAACAGTGGCTGGTACTAGAAGCCTTGTTTTGAAAACACTGTTTTGAAAATGCCCCAATTTCAATTTTTAATTTCACCCTTATTTTTAAAGAACGATTTTTAAAAATATTATTTTAGAGCAGAACATAGTTTGTATTCAAATAAATAATTTGAAAAAAAATCATTCTTTAAACATAAAGGTGAAATTAAATATTGAAATTTGGCATTTTCAAAACAGCGTTTTCAAAACAAGGCTTATGGTACCAACCATTGTTTTTACTGTAAATTACTACTGTAATTATTTTAGACATTTTATTTAATGAAATCTAACATCCTTACAATTTAAATTCGTTTATTTTTTTTCAGTTTTTCTTCAGTTGTTGATAAAACTAATCTTTATTTCATTAAAACAATAAATTTTTAGATAACATGTCTTGCTATATGTCAGTAGGACGACAAAATGTCTGTAATATTACTAAAAATTGGCGATTATATGTAATATGTAATTAAACGAAACTAAAGCAAGTGGGCCAATTGTTGTGGGACGGGGCTCGTACGATATTATACAAATTTGTACTTATTATTAATTTTTTTACTCAAAGATTTAATAAATGATAAGTATATAATTTGTTCGGTTAACGAACGATTTTTAATGGCAGATAGCGATTTGTTATAAACGGACACTACTCTAAATTATGTTATAAGAATTTCTAATATTGGAATAAGTTATAGTTTTGGTACCCAGATTTTTTTCTAAAATCATAAAACGTGTAACATAGAAGGAGTTACTGCATACTTAAAACTGACCGTGTAGATTTTTCCGTGCGTTCATAGTGTGTAAATGTGGCACTGGGAATGACATATCCCACATAATCCGACGCTTATTCGCTAAACCCGCTTTAGCTTCCGTCGCGCCTATTGCTCCTGCAACTCTTCTTCGGCCACTCGGCTTCTCGTTACAGCTAATCGACATACAATTTCCCTTTTATTTTTTCCTACAGGGGTTAAGTGCTGCATTAGATGAACTGGATTTGATAATCCACGTGAAGAAAGGATTTATGGTTTTTAGGTTTCTGAAAACATTGAATTGATGTTACATACGAGTATTTTGTTTTCTCTTTTCATTTCTTATTGCTTGTTCAATAATAAGAAATTGAATGTGATTTCCTAGAACGAAATGAAACGAGAAAAATAAACTATGTTGCTGGACACAATATGCAAAACTACTTACGTAGTTATTGACTAACGTACATACATTTTTATTAAATAATATATCAGGTTCTACGAATACGAATGTAAAGTCTTTCCAGATAAAAATGTAAAAATGCATAAATGTAACAATTTACGTTTTGAATTTTCTTCAATTTGATCAATGTCATTTTAAATTATATTTAGCTCAATATTAAGCTCTAATGAAGTATTGCACTTTTTTATTTTTTTCAGAAACTACACTTTGATTTTTCATGTAATCGAAATGTTAGGCCTAATTCATAATATATGTACATAAATGCAAGAAACATGAAATTTGAAGTCTAAGATTTCTTTGCCTATGTTTAACAAATGTCTAAAGGTTTATCTGTCATATATTAGGGTAATATATTTTTGTTAGATATTATTTCTAATTTATGTTCCAGTCAACAATAATTTAAATATAAATTGATATTTGTTCACTTCAACAGAAATACAAGTAATAATAAAAATAAATTAATCGTTAACATTTGTTTATTTTTTGATTCAATTCCATGGCTATAGCTATTTTTGGGGTGATTCTCGAAATTTTCATACCTAATTTCTGCCGTTACAAGGCATAAACAATTAATTTTGTTTATTAATTCAGTAATATTTAGGAAAGTAGGAAATTACGAAAGTCTGATTTTACATGTAAAAGTCCTATTTTCGTCTGTGCCGGTCACCACCCTGTATACATAATTTAAATTCTAATAGATTCATAATTATGTACATACTTAAATCTCTACATTATGAACATAAAGATCTTCATTTTTCCACGTATTATTTTAATTTAATGTTATTACATATTTAGCTAGCATTCTTTGTATTTTTCTTTGCCTATTTACTTCTCCTCTTCCTGTTGAGCGTGTGCCGTCGGCAATTATTAGAATCTCTTATGCAGTTCATTCTGCAACAAACTTATTATTTTAATATTTTATAACATATTTGCTTTTAAATTATTCATTTTGAATAATTTTAAATTAATGTGACGTTGCTAGAAAAATATATTTGATAGTGATAGGCGTAAAAACAGAATATAGATGAGATTGTTTTGGGTGTATTATTATCTAAGATTCGAATATATTCTATATCTGTGTAACAGTTTTAGACGAGGAGTTAATTTTTTTTTTCAGAATTCAAAATTTAACTTTATTGTTGTTATTATCAAGTATAATTTATATTTTGTGTACATTTTTAATTCGTTTGTTTAAACATCAGAGCCATACATATAATAGGTATAATTTTATTCTAACAGCAGTAATTAATTGAAAATGAGGACTTTGAAATATATGATATAGACACATGTATAATACAAATTCTAATATAATTGCAAACCTTTGTTCACTTCACACAAAAACATCAGATTATATTCGAAGATATTACAAAGTAGTATGTATTAAGACACTTAAAATACTCGTATGTACGAGTAAATGTAAGACAAAGCATATGCAGGTAAGAGAGAAAATGAAATTATGTTTTGTGCAGATAATACAGATAATATTTATAGATGAATACTTTAACAGTATGTATTTGCGGTTTTTTTAAATCAATTGCCGTATTCTCTTCAAAGTGTTACAGATCTGTAAATCTGTAAAAAAAACATATCCATTATCTATTTTGGTTGATTAATAGACAATTATATATTGATAACAGTCATAGCTTTGGTTGTGATTTTGTTCATTATTTACATATTACATTTACATTAGGGTACTAAACAAAATTCTTATGTAACCATAAAATTAAAAAAAACACTGAGTTTCTCTTTATCGAGCATATCTTTATAAGTACATGTTGCCATTTTTAAAATTTGTAACTTATACGCACAACTCAAAATGTATAGTCATACGAATTGAAGTACTGTAGTAAGAACAAATAAGAACGACTATTTTTTTTACTACTCAAACCAATATATATCGTAAACAGTGGAATTCCCGGTACAATGCCAATAATTTTAACTAACGTCCGTATATGAGAGGTCACTTCATAAAAATGGGATCCAAAATTATTGTCCATGTCCGTTTAATAGCGTATCCGCTTAATAAAGATATGTTTATTAGGAAACCAATATAAAAATGTCGGTTCCCATAAAATTGTTCAATAGAGATATCCGCTTATTGGAGGTGTCCGTTAAGAGAGATTTTACTGTATTTGTATACCTGTTTACGTATAATTGAAACATTATAACAGGGAAACAAATAATGGTTTTATTTTAAAAACTTATTATCTTGTAATACGATAGATGGATAGTTTTATTTATTCACGAAAATATCGGGTATCCTAAATGCCAATAAAACATCACTGATATACAAACAAGTCTAGGGTGAGCTATTTTGTACGTTGTGAAAATAGAATTGAGACAACAGCGTGCGGAATTGTCCCAAACTAAAAGAACTTTAAACAAACATGCCCCGTTCCAAAATACTCTCACCTCGAGACTAGAGTGAAAATATAATACACCAGTCCGAGGCAACTTCCATTATCTTCTGTTTTTGCATATACGAAACTTCATACTGTAGAATTCAATTCTCTAACAGGAATATACAATGTAATCGTATCGTTATCAATAATGAAAAAAAAAGTTATATATAGTAGCAAAAAAGGTAGGTACGATAATATCGAGACAATTAAACTATCACCTAATGCAACGAAAACTTATTTCTGTTATATTCTGGCTAATTTAGAAAAAACTAATAATTATATACCTAGTGAAACAATAAATTCAGCCAAATTAAATCTTATGTAAGCTATAAATCACTACTTTAGACAAAAATTAAAATAAATGGCAAGTACTGTAAAATTATAAAGTAGATTGGCACACAAATGGGTAATATGCCGTGATGATATTTTTTTTATATTTATAAATTATTTAAGTAAACTAAATGATTATTAGATTTCATAGTGATAGGCCAAAAATTTAACATAAATATTAATTTGTTCTTGAAATTATTTTTTTTGTTTACTAATGGAATCATTAAATCTTTAAGAAATATAACGTTAAATGTTCAAGTGGTTCGCGTTTCAAACTACATATTGTAACGTTTTTATTTATATGGGTGAAGTGTAAAACATAGACAAATATTATTAAATAAAAGAATACGTTTATTAAACGGTAAATAAATATTAAGGATTAAATATTAAAAGATAATAAAAACAACTAACACTATGATTAAATAATTATAAACACTAAGAATATTATTAAATGCTTAAACACTATGATTATTTATCTAACTAACATTTATATCACTACACTTATTTATATAACTACATTTATTTATGTTAACAACTTGTAAACTGTTTATTTATATCACTGAGTTCATATCTGGTTGCTTGTATATATGAGACTATCCTCCCGCTGTTCTCCCGACGGTATTTATACAGCGCACACCTTTCTAGAAAACTTCGAAGCGACAATGACCCGTATACAAAGGAATGAGGTCACGGCGTAATTAGACTCTAGCCACTGCGGCGCCAGGGATCGCGTCATCGCTCTCGTACATTCGTTCATTGGCGGCGTTGTATACTCTTCTCATGGGGGCGCACGTCACAATATTAAAAACTCGCATTTGAAGAAAAGAAATTAATATTAAATAACGCTCAGGAGGTAGTATTATTATGTTCAATATCATGGTATAATTTTCTGCCGGACACTTTTTACCTCGCTAAGGAAGGTAATGGATTCATGCTAAAAGTCACAAATCCAGATTTTAATGAATAAGCACGTTTTAAGGATCCTAGAATACAATTTTAACATTTTTACAATGTCTGTCTGTTTGTCTGTCTGTCTGTCTGTCTGTCTGCGTGTGTGTGTGTGTGTGTGTGTGTGTGTGTGTGTGTGTGTGTGTGTGTGTTTGTGTGTGTGTGTGTTTGTGTGTGTGTGTGTGTGTATGTGTGTGTGAATGTTGGATAAACGATTTCTCAAATTCTATGCAACTAAAGCCCTGTTTAACTATGGATTTCTCAATGTAACATTATTTGGAAGACTTGAATAGGTTTTGGTAACAATTGCACAACAGGAAGTAGTAGTTTCCTAAAAAAAATTCTAAATATTTTTTAAAAATATTTATTATTAGGTAATAATTACGATCTTTGAATTATCAATCTGATACATTTAATTTTTTTTATTAATTCTTCTATAGATATGAAAATATACGAGTAATATATAATAATATACAATATTCTGTTGTAATAAATCTCGCTGCCCAAACAATTCCATTGAAACACGTACCTATGATATAAAAATATATTCGTTTAACACTAAAAACATTTTTAAATGTAATATTTTTTAACTACTTGAATAAAAAATATCCAGTATTGTAAGTTAATATATTTTGTTATCATACTTTTTTATGATTAAAATGGAGAACTTAATTTTCCTAAATTGCGGTTAATATTTCTGATTCAAATTGGAAAATAGTATCACTTAATGCATAGTAACTTCTTTTTCAGAAACAAAAATAAATAATAATAAATCTGCATCAAATCCACCAAAAAAAATCCAATTTTTATAGGTACTCTATTTTCAATAAAAATGTATTATAAAATACTTTTTATCTACAGGGTCGAACATTATTTTTTTAAGTGAACGTTTACATTACTATTGTATTGAAAATCGACAGTATTTCTATTTGTTACCCAAAATTATCTTTCACAGTGTTTTTACATTAATAGAGAGTTTTCACATAACGTTAAAATAAATAGCGTGAACGCTATAGATCATTTTGACTTCAATGCGCATGCGTACGTATTTTTATTTTCTATACTCAACTGTAAACAACTATCTACCTTATAAACAACGAGTCCGGTAGGTAAGTTTTTATGACCTTGACGACGTCCGGTAGGTATTTCAAAATTGACTATTACATAATTTGTAAATTAGATAAAAAATGCGTTTAATAAATTTTACCTTAATAACGCATCACAACAAACTTGTTCAAAACATATACGATACTTTTGATTAAATAATAATTATTCTAAATAAATGTTGAATAGATATACAGAAAAAAATATACGGCACACGTTCAGTCACTGCATATGGTCTCGCTAGTAAATGCTTAGCTACCGGCCTAATGACGTAGATAGCTATTACGGTTACGTACATAAAGTGTAACCTTATTTAATCCGGAAATAGTGTCCGACGTTAAAGCAGACATAACCAAACTTTTAGAGGTAATTTATTAAGGCATCGTGAAATCTTTGTTACTTAAATTTGCTAACTCAGCAATCAAAATAATGCTTTCTAATTCGCATTCCATTTTTTTGTGGGACAGATAAAATAACGTGTATGTATGTGAAAACATGATGAACAGAATAACGTTCACGTTGCCTAGAATTTTAATATTCACGCAATCTATTTTGACATTATGTGAAAACTCTCTAATTAAAATGAAAAATTTAGAAAACGAATGTTTTGCAAAAAGAGTTCTTCAAGATAATGTTATCTCAGTATGTGCTCGGCCTTTTCAACGGGAAGGAATTAGGAAAACAAACATATACAGAATAAAATAAATGTGTGAAGATTTTGGAACTACAGATCCTGGATTTTCAAAAAAAGATGGACGCAAATTAGAAAAGAAAGTAAGAAAAAGTATGGAAAAGCTATCTAGGAGGTTTTGGAACCAATTCGGTCTAATTTATATATACCGGGTGGCGCTCGAAGTCCGTTACATAGGCATTTAACATGAAGAATAAGAATAATTTCAATATTTGCCTCCCATTAAAACTTATTGTAGTAAAACTTTGCACACATGTTTGGGAACACTTATTGCATTATATCAATAACAAATCGTTTAAAATTAATAAATAATAATTAAGAGAAATAAGAAAATGTTTTAGCAATTTTAAAATAATACTTATTATCATTGATAAAAGGATGATTAAGTCATAAGCGACCGTAGCACAATGGTAACGTCCTTGCTTCTTGTTCCAAAGGTACTGGGTTCAAACCTAGAACACCTCCTTAATTTTTTTAAATTTTAATTTTTACTATGTATTTATGTGTTTTTATTTGTTTTAATTTTTTATTTATTTTTTATTGTTTTTATTAACAGAAACTGCATCTAAAATTAGAATAAATAAAAATATAAAAAATTAAAGAGGTGTGCTAGGTTTGAATTCAGTACCTTTGGAACAAAAATCAAGGACGTTACCATTATGCGATGGTCGCTAATAGGTTAATGATTATTTTATAAGTGATAATAAGTATTACTTTAAAATTGCTAGAACATTTTTTTATTTTACTTTATTTATTCTTTATTTATTTTAAACAATTTGTTATTAATATGATGCAATAAGTGTTCCCAAACATGTGTATAAAGTTTTATTACAATAAGTTATAATGGCAGGCAAATATTCAAATTATTCTTATTTTCCATGTTAAATGCCTATGTAACGGCTTCGAGCGCCACCCGGTATATATATATATATATATATATATATATATATATATATATATATATATATATATATATATATATATATATATATTGTTAGGTCATTATTCCCCTAGATATAAATTAAGATTCAAATGTTCTTTTTGAAAAATTATTATTAATAATTTTTTTCTCTTTGGTTTTTAGACAGCCTCTTATGTTTGTGTAATTATTAAAAGATGCCCTATGAGTTTACTTAGTTCATAAAATGCAATGAATACGCACAATAAATTTCTTGTTCCTTCTCTTATTAATATGTCAGTCAAATAAATTATTATTTCATCGCCTTTTAACTCTATAGACTTAAGACAGAATTCATTTCATACAATACCTCTCTGGCGCCGGCGTTGCGTATCCGTGGCGTGCCAATTTCGATATGATGATAGCTGTGAAAAAGAGAGAATTGCGTTTCGTCCCAGGTATGCTTACATGGACTCGTCAGTAAGCCATGCCCTGCCTTAGATGCTGGAAATTGCGACGGCCGGGATTCGAACCCGGGACCGTATGATAAGAAGAAAACGCTCTGACCACTGAACCGCTGGAGCCCTGTGTAGGATAAGGCGAGTCGAACGCGTTTGAACATAGCTAGGCTGAATTCCGGCCGCCATAGAACTTCCCCGCCAATGCTAACGTTGCTGGTTGTCTAATGGCGGTGTCTAGAAGGTCGAAGGTGATACCGAGATGGTTTCAGAAAGTTGCACTAGCCCACTACAAATTTTTCATATTTTGTTGTTGCTACGAAGAATATTTATTTGTAAATAACTCAAATAAATAATTTAGATTTAATTTAAACGCTGCTGTCGAATTTAATTTAATATAAAACACACACGATTGGTAACTACCTGAAGTGAACTGTATACGCGACCTTCTGCAACCATCTCAACATCAACTTCGTCCCTCTAGACATCGCCATCAGACAACTAGTAAAATTAGCACTGACGGGGAGAGTGCTGTGGCGATCGGAATTCAGCCTAGCTATGTTCAAATGCGCTCAAATCGCCTCTACACAAGCCTCCAGCGGTCCAGTGATCAGCGCGTGTACCTCTCATCATACGGTCCCGAGTTCGATTCCTAGTCGTCGCAACTTCCAGTGTCTAAGACAGGACATGGTTTACTGACAAGTCCACGTAAGCATGCCAGGGACGAAACAATTCGCTTCTCTTCAAAACGAACTTGGCACGCCACGGATACGCACCAAATCTCTAACACTTTGGAAAAAATGTTTTTGTAGGCCTTCAACTTATGCCTATTGCTTTTCTTGTGAATCTTCGTTCTTTTAATTTTTTAAGTTTAGGGAAAACGTAATAATTTGGTCTTGTTTAATTAAGTTTCTGAAAACACGCTAGGCATTTGTCAGCAGAAATATGGCATCACAAAAACAATATACCTCTACAATGTTTTCCCCGGCATTTGGTTTTGCACAATTTTGACTCGAAGTTTTGTTAACAGGAAACAATTACATATTTCTGTGATTGATTTTACGTTGTCTAAATAGTCGGTTCAAAATGATACATCTTTACTTATTCATTGTTACTATACGATCTAATAAATTTGATACAGTATCTTTAAATTAGTTGCAAATAATTGATCTGAATATCGTCACTCTCATTTGTTTCTGATTAGTATTAATACATTTTTCATACCCAATTCAGTATAAATAATGTGAACTACACGTTCATGTGAGTTTTCAAAGTCTTTGATATACTTTTAAGACAAATTAATTGATGTTCCAAAATCATATTGGGGACAATATAAATGTGTTCGACGGTGTATATAGAACTCAGTCATCAGGATTCTTTTTACCTTTAACATTTTTTTCTTCCACGCTGCAACTCAGATTTTAATGGAATAGGAAGGACGTTGATCCCCTAATATTGTCATTATATCATGAAATATATTTTTTGCCAGACAAAACAAATATTTAGTTACCGAATTGTCCTCAACTTTAGGAAAATTCAATGTTTTAACCAACATGATTGTATTAAAAATTCATAATTTTTAAACAACAATTTTTTTTTATTATCAAACTTTTCACGTCCTGTTATTAACATTTAAACTAAATTGGCATGATAGCCCCGGCGTTCGATTGTATTAAACAAAAGTAAATTAGGTCAATTACTTTTCAACATCAATTCGTATTTTTGATAAGTTTTAAAGGAAAAAAAGTTGGTAGGACTGCGATTGTAAATGTGGATGAGGCGAAAGAAGTGTTCTTGGATAGAAATGTATGACGAACAATGTATTCATTTCTGGTTTGTGTTAAGTCAGTTTTAAGGAAACAACGTGATTTTATATATGTAGTTTTTTTTAAATCAATTTAAACAATTAACGTAATAGAAATTTTATACTTAAATTACAGACTACTTAACATTAACACGTATTTTATATATCTTTTTTATTATTATACATATAATTTATAAAGTCACTTTATACCGATTATTGACTTTAGCTAAATTTTAAAGTTTATAAATACAATACATAAAAATATAATACTTCAATATAACCATTGATTGAAGTATGCGTTTTATATTCAGACATAAGAACTGATTTAATTGAACAAGCACTAATGCAATCATTTTAATTAGAGAAATGGTTCAATTTTAAACATGACTATTCATATTCATTTCAAAATTTAATTTCTTTTGTTCTCATTAATAGTCCTTGATATTTAACCTAATTTGAAAATTATGCAAACTCATTGAAGTATTTTTAAACTTTGCGTTTTGTCTACATACGAGTACATGTAGGGTTAAAATAAACTAGAGTAAAATGTTATTCATACTTACTGTTATACTGTTATAAACACTTTAACTTGATGGTTAGATTAATTCAATAAAAACTTACGAATGTAGGAAAAATAACTCTTGGCAAAAATATAAATAATAGAAATAGTAAAACACTCGGTTTAGTTTCACAACTTAAAAGTTGTGAAACTAAACCGAGTGTTTTACTATTTCTATTATTAATAATGTTTCACCGAGAACCAACAGCTTCTTCTATTCAAGTTATTAAAAATATAAATTGTCATACTGTTTTCTAAAGCAACGTTTTTTAAACGATTTATAAAATAAAAAGTGAAACATTCAGTCCTAGAACTTTAAAATATCATTTTAAAATCCTAAGACTTTAATATTATAACTTCATTCTGAATCCTTTATTTATGCGGCATTAAATTGCTCTTCACCTCAGCAGCTACATCCAGAATATCACCAGGAATCTATTTTCAACAATTATAGCGAATAAGAATGTTAACGAAACCAGTAAAATTCAATTTAAATATATCATTTGTTAAAATTTTGCTTAGCCTACTTATACAAAACTTATATACTGCTAGAAATTGCTGCATATTTCTTATAATGTTTTAATAATTTAGTAACTAGAAACCAGTATGCCATTTATATATCTTGGATAAAATGTGTCTTTAAATACTCACAAGTAAAAACAACTTGCTTATTATACCTTAAAGACTTATTTTTCTACTATAAGTACTTTTATGTAGGTCTATTATTAAATTATCTGAAAAAAAACCAATACATCAACATTAGTGATTCATCTCGCCTTGAAATAAAAAAAGCATGGTTAAGTTTGAAAATCAAGCTTTTTAAAAATTTCAATCCTGGCTTGGATTAGGCTTGATGAATGTAGAGTTCGGTTTGGGCTTGAAAACTTGAGCTTTTAAATTTTTAGCCTTTGCTTATTTTAAAACCTTTAAAGCATTTTTGAATACTTCTGCATGAACTCATTTGAGAATAATTGTTTTCATTTTATTAAATTTATTTTTTCGATATACATATTGTAGCGCGTGCCCACCCAGCTCGCCCGACTGCGAGAGCCGCCACTGGTAGAATGTTCTTGAGCGATGCCGTAATCCCCGTCGGGGTAAACCCATACGTCTAGACTTGTTTAATTGTCAGAAGGACATCGCGCTATATAAACCCGTCGCCAAAACCAGCCAACAGATTCTGTTATATAGAAGCAACGAGCAAAGAACAGTTGGTGATATAAATAAACAGTCTACGAGTTGTGAACATAAATAAATGTAGTAATATAAATTCTGTTTAAATAAATAACCTTAGTGTTTAAGTATTTAATAATAATCTTAGTCTTAAATTAGTGTTTATAATTGTTTAATCATAGGGTTAGTCATTTTTATTATCGTTTTAATATGTATCCTAATTATTTATCGTTTAATAAATATTTATTTTAACTAATAATAATTCTTTGATTTTTACACTGCGCCCAAATAAATAAACGTTACAATATAATGTAAATAGAGCAACCAGCCAAAATATATCACCGTTATATTGTTTCAGCATAACTTTCATTAAAATATAAATCAAATAGTTCAAAATTTAACAGCATTTACTTGACAACAACTTTGACTTTATGCATGACATTGTGATAAGTTTTTACAAAATATATAATATACTTGTATGTATTTAATACTCTGTTTATTGTATTTTCCACAATTGCTTATTGGTCACAATTGAGTTCATTTTTCTTTCTGATGTGGCTATTTTGCCGTTGTATTTGTAGTTAGAAACGAAATATTTCATATTATTTAGTATATAGTTTAAGTACAAAATAATTGCCACTACACTACAACGCTGTAACATCGTAAACGATTTAGGGTTAGTTTTTAAGTCTAAGTTTTATTTTTCCGAACATGTTAAACGTGTTTGTAAGTTTGCTAATCAAGCACATAGCTTTATTATTAGGAATACTAAAACATTCAGCAATTTACTTGCACTCACATCACTTTTTCTTTTGTGCGTGCTAAACTGGAATACTGCATACTTGCCTGGTTTCCGCAATCTGAATATAAAAGCTCCTCACTTGACAAAATCCCTAAAAAGATTTGTTAAATAATTAATATACAAAACGACGAATCAGTATCTTCTTCAAGGTAGTGATTATGGTAAACTACTAGACACTGTTCGATTTACTTCTGTGAAAAATAGACGACAAAATATATCTATCATTTTTCTTTATAAAATTATCCATTATAAAATTGGTTGCCTCTCTAAGTTAAACTTTTATACCCCTTGAATTAGCTCTAGACTAAATTTTATTTTCTATTTACCGTGTGCGCGTACGAACGCTTTATCTACATCACCCATACACATAATGTGCAATAGTTATAACTTGATTTCCGCTTACACCGACAATTTTTTTTTAGTTGTCTTAAAATATTGTTAGATTCTTTATCAAATGAATAATACCTGAATTTCATTTGTAAAACGCCTGTATTATGATTTATATTATATTTTATATTGTATTAATTTCGCGAACTAGTGAGCATACACATTTCACTTAAGAGCGTTCGAATTCTTAAATTCGGAGTTCTGAAAACCATCAATTCGGCGTTCGTACAGTCTAATATTTTTAATTCAAATTCTTATAGAACGATTCTACCAGTTCCTGCAATGGAGCAAGTATTTCAAATTCTGACCATACGCGTAAATATTATATAAATTGTGTTTGACGTTCTGTAGGCTATAGGAGGTAATAGATTAATATAGATACCTTTTTTTTTGATAATTCTTTTGTCGGAAGATATCGACGCCCATTGACATCGCAACGCCAGGCGTCGTTTTTGAATTTCTATCAATTCTTGAAACAACTCATTGGGAATTAACTTTAACGGGTGATGAAAGATACCAACACCCATCGATCGATCGATCATTTCATCAGTTCTCAAAACCACTCATCGGGTATCGATGGGTGTCAGAAGATACCGACGCCCATCGCGGCGTAAGTTTTTTCTAATAAGCTACTTTTCACAATTAGCTGCATTATGATATAGGTAGGTAGTCTTTTTATTGAATTTCATTTGAATTTTTTTCCCTAAACATTTTCATTATTTTTATTGCATTTGTTTTTACTTATTTACTTTATACATAGATTCATTTCGATTTTATTGTCCACGCTTTATACTCCTTTTGAGGTTTTTTTAGGTTGTTTAAATTAAATGCACGTGACAAATTACAGAGTACCCTACCGCTAAATTTAAACCAATATGAGCGTTCGAACCTGTCCAAGAGAGAACACTACCAATTCTGTAACAGTTCCGAACGGAAAGTTCAAACAAACTTTTATATCGACACTAACAATCTTTGGTATTACTAACTTTTATTTGCATGATTATTATTTACACTAAATTTATAATCACTAAACTAAATAAATAAATAAATATTTCATCACGGCATATTACCCATTTCTGGGTGTGCCAATCTGCTTCATACATAGATATCGGTAATGATGGAATATTTGTATCGTTCGGGCGCTTACCAGGCGTCACCTCACCGGCACTCAATGCTGGCGTGGAGAGTGCGCCACAGGGGTCAATTTTGTGCCATTAAAATTCGATGTAATTTTTGACGTCGGTCGGGATCGAACCCGGGTCCCCAGATTCGCGACCAGACACTCAAGCGCACGGCCACGAGACTAAACATAGGTAACTAAATCCTAAAGATGCCAATGCATCCAAAATACTCGTACTCGCGTTACGCACAATGCGAGCTAAAACTAACACTCTATATGCTTACTCCATAAGAACACAAAACCGACTTCATGCCTTGTTGACACGAGTATCAAATACAGACTACCTAAAAATAAGACGTTAACTTTATGAAAGGATATCCTAAGGGTGAAGAGCATCATAGGATAGGGCATCCATAGTGTCATCTGACAGACTAAACAGTCAGTTAATAGAAGAATGATAATTATTTATAAACAGAATTTTGACTAACAAAGATAACAAAGTTGAAATATTATTCCTGGAACTATAATTTAGAAAAGGTTATGAAAAGGTTATTTTTTTTGTTATTCGCCTTACCACATGTATAAATTTACCTATGTAAACGATAAAATTTAATAATTAATTAATGCTTACATAGACTCATGTGGAGTAGCGGTAATGTTATTGCTACACGATCCAAGGGTTCTGGATTCGAATTCCAGGTAAGACATGGATGTTATGTGTGTCTTTTATACTTTTATCTTTATCAGCGTTGAACACATGAACAAATTACAAAAGTTACTCAGAAAAAGCTGCCTCATCTCATTATATCACCGCTTATATAAAATACAGCAGAATTCAGAATTAGTGTAATAATAAATAAATAAATTACATTACATTTATTCTATTAAAAACAAACAAAATTGAAAAGGTACAGTGTATAATGAAGTCATTGTTGTTTCTATGGAGATAAGTAGCGAGAGATGAACTTTGGTAATGACATTTTAGGAAGATAGGAGTAAATGATCTGTGCTGTGATGTAACGGTGCAGCGCAATGAGTAACTCTTTTAGTGGTGTGATTGGATGGCTCGGCAAAGGATCAATTTGACAAGCAGGAAACAGTATTGCATAATATAGTAGCTGATGCTGCAGCTAGGATAAAAGCCAGCCGGTACCGGTATAACGCGTAACTGTGTAGTGCGTAAATGGGTGTTGCAGTGATGGTGTATCGGAATATTTTGCTTATCGTTAGTTTTAGCAGCAGTAGCTGCGCCGTATTTAGCGTAACCGCCGCACGATACGGCGCAATGATAACTCTTGAATTCCGGAACAAATATGATTGAACCGAGTGTTCGTTTGTAGCTGACGTAACCTGATTTCTGCAAGCATTAACGAAAGAGCATCGGTGCATCGGCAACGGCAACGCACAGCGAACACAGGTCCAACATAAAGTAACGGATAACGTAATATGAACGAGAGTTACTCTGTGTCTGTGCTGAGATCCTGATGGATAAGGGAGGGGTGCACGTGCACAACACAACCACATGCACGCACACATATCGTTTCGTTTCGTATGAAACGTGGCACGGCATACAACTACAACATACGGCGCACTCATACTACGTCCTATACACTGCCTCGTTCGTTCGTTCGTTTGGTTGAACCGCGGTGCACTATAGAAACGAATCGTTACTAACATGGCCTGCTATTGATGTAGTCACGTAATTAGGTGATTAAAATTGGAACTAGCATCGCATCAGGCTGAAACTCAATTAGCAATTAAACGTGGCATTTTCTCTAATTACACGATACTTTCTCACTAATTATAGTATCGCATACGTACACATAACGGTATGCATAATAACACAAACCAATAAAACCCGACGAACAGCCATTTATAATTACGAAGACAAGTTTGTTTATTGGAATTGTCATTATATATACATTATGCAGCCAGTGCACTTGGTCAATTCAACTTCAATTGACCACATTAACTGCACGTATAAAGATATATAAAAGTTAACTGCGACAGCCATTTATATTTTATTAAATTACACACAGCTGCCTATTGAAATTATAAATAGCGTTCATAATGTAATTGCATTCGTGATGACAAAATTAGCCAATCTCTCCTCTGGGTTTCGCCCCCGCGCGTCTCATATCGCCACTGACTTGTGTTGTGCTCGCAGCAGCGTCTCATTACTAATGTCCATATACTCACTCAACTATTTATAATTCACTTTTTCTTTCATATCACTTTTAAAATTTAGAATTACAAGTTACTTGCATGGAATTAATTTTTGTTGCTCAGTTTTTTCAACTCACTGGTTTTTCGAAATAATAAATTTTGCTGTATTTTATGAATATCAAGGGATAGGAATTCATTGAATTTTTTTTACCTTTCGTCACTTATAGCCAAAAATTCGATGGTGAGTTTTTAATGAATAAGCACATTTTAGCATCCCTACAATACGAATTTACTGTTTTTACGATGATCTCTGTATGTATGTGTGTGTGTGTGAGTGTGTATGACAAAAATTTCTCCTTGGATAAATCTAATACTACAATTCCAAAAATTATAATTCTTTCATATTCCTCTTTCGTACGTCCATATGAAGAGTTGATTAGATTTTGGTTATGATTAGTTAATCTTAAGTACCCTAATTTGAAGGTTTTAACAGCTGCTAAATAGCATTTTTTAACCTTTTATGTTATTATAAATAAATACAACTTATACATATTTTTTTTGCATGTCAATATGGTATATTAATAAATTGAAATACTGTAATGTTTGAATATATGTAGGTTGCATTTCGTAGGTATAAATTATCGGATGTTTGTTGTTGTCAATTTTTTTGTATAGGAGATTCTCCTGATTGCAAATAAATTATTATTATTATTAATAATATTACTAATTGACAGATGTCAATATCTTTATGAAAAGATTTTACTGGAAATATAAAAATGTAAAATAATTTAAGGTGGCAAAAACAAATCACATAAAGTAATACAACAGATTATAGCCATAAGCCAATTCAGCAGATTATTATGTTATAAATATAATGCTATATATGTTTTTATTTTCTACTTCTTATTTTAAGAAAATGACTGTTGTTTTTAGGAGTAGTTCAGTTCAGTACGAGATAAGATCAGTTCATTTCTTCCCTACAAAAAGAAAACGCCCACCGCTTGCAAAAACAATCTATGTGGAATTTATACAAAATACGTAGAATTAACGGCAGGTGTTGTGCTGGCCACATCAATTTTTTACCTCTCGCTAAGAGAGGTATTGCATTCATGCTAAAAATCGCATATCCAGATTTTATTGAATAAGCACGTTTTAAGGTCCTTACAATCCGATTTTAACATTTTTACGATGATGTCTGTGTGTGTGTGTGTGTGTGTGTGTGGATGTGTGTGTGTGTGTGTGTGTGTGTGTGGGATGTTGGAAGGACGGTTACTCAAAAACTATAAGACTTAAAATTTGTTTAACAACGTATTTCCCAATCGGACATTCCCGGGAAGATCTGAAAAGGTTTTGGTAACAATTGGACAACCGGAAGTAGAAGATTCTTGAAAAAAAATCTTCTAAATATTATTTTTTGAAAATTTTTCTTGATAATATTAAAGAAAAATAAATTCTCTTTCTGATACATAAGGTTTTGGTAACAATTGGACAACCGGAAGTAGAAGATTCTTGAAAAAAAATCTTCTAAATATTATTTTTTGAAAATTTTTCTTGATAATATTAAAGAAAAATAAATTCTCTTTCTGATACATTTAAATATTTTTATACATATTTTATAGATTTAGAGATAAAAGGAATATAATATATAAAATAATGTTGTAATTAATTTTACAACCGAAAGGATGCCATGAAAAATAGTTGATAATTTAAATTATTTGTAACTGACAGATAAATGTCAGTGTCAGAAATAATGAGTAATGAATTAAAAAAGTACTTGGAGAATCCCTTAGTTCTTGATCTGTGACTATTATGGAGATGACAAGTCTAGGTTGAAGGACTTAAATTTGTTTCAAACATTATGGGACAATGTACACCAGTACTGTAGACTAGAGTAACTTTGAATTGCGAAAAAGCTATCAAATTCTTCTCAAGTAAGTTGTAAATATTGACAAAATTACACATCGATATAAGAATAATCGGAGTGCAATCTATCCGTCACTTTATTAAAAGGAATTAGTGTAATTTAGATATAACAAGTATGAAAAAATAAAATGTAAAAGAAGATATGTAAGAATAGATGCACAATCCAGATATATACATTTTAGACCGCCCAAAATTAATGTTTTTACTAGAAGAATATGAAGAGAAAGTAAACAAAGTTGTTCGAATTGAAAATTGCTGTTACCAGCCTAATATTTATATATGGTAAACTCTACTTTGTAATTTATTGTAACATAATTTATGGTAAATATCTTTATGTTGAGACATGCTATTATTGAATAATAAAGAAGTTTATACGTCATAGATTTATATGAATATATTATTTGTATTTATAAAAATATTCTTTGCTTTATGCATACAGCCAGGTAAAATATACGGCGAGAGGTTATGTGCTGGCCACATCAGATTTTTTTAAATTATAATTTACATTATAAGCATGATATGAAACAACATTAAGAATTTTGTTGCATATATTTCAACCGTAACATAACAATAGCAAATATCTGATAAGATTCTTCTTTTGTCTTGTACATTTTTGTATATTACACTAATGTAGTATGAAATAAGAGAAATTTCCCACATATTAAGATTTTATATTCGTGAATATAGCTTCTGCTAGTTGAGAACTAGTATATTGTTGAACAAATGCATGAAACTTTTTTACGTAGTAGAGTTTGCAACACTAGCTGCTGGGGCATGGTGCAACCACACTAGTATCATCCATGTGTTGTATAGTATACTTTTTCTTAGACCAATTCAACAAAAGTTTTAAAAGTTCGCAACAATTAGTATATCGTATCAAAGTCAATGTCAAAAAATCTATTGTGGCCAGCACAATACCTTCCGACAATCCTGTGTAATATGTATAAATTCCATACATAAATTTTCGTGCAAAACATTCTAAATTTCCAGTAAAATTATTTCATAAACAAATTATGCAAATTGCACTTGGCACTAACATCTTCTTCATCTTTAGCTTTTCCCATTCGTTAGGGGTCGCTATTTTTTATTTTCTTATTCCACTCATTTCTGTTTTATGTGTGTTCTCATTCAGTTCCTTTTCTCTCAAGTCTTCCGCAACACAGTCCTTCCATTTTATCTTTGGTCTTCCTCTGTTTCTTCAACCTTCTATTACTAAGTTATTCATTCTTCATCCAATATATTCTTCATTTCTCCTCATGACATTTTCAAACCAATGTAATCATTCTCTTGTATCTTTCTAGAAACTTGTAACACTAGAGTTATTTCCTTACCTATCTTTCCGTGCCTTCCCCAACATCTACTTCAAAATCCTCATCTCTGCCACATTAATTTACTTTTTATTGATACTGACATCTGTCAATCTGAATATATTAACAATTTTCATGGTTAGCATAGCTAGCTGATCTATAAAATTTAATTTCTTTATAATTCTTTAACTCTATATCTATTGAATATGAAGTATAAAATGCAAGCAAATCGTATAGAGAATAATATATTCTTTAAGTTATAATAACGTTAAATGTCAATAAATCAAATTTAACTGTTAAATCTTCAAATGAGGCTACTTCTGGTTCACCAATTATAACCAAAATATATTCAGTTGTTCTTCTGGATGTAAACTTGAGGAATACGAAAAAAATATAATAATTTTTGGAACCGTGGTATTGAAGTTAAGGTGGATTTATAAATCGCACAGCGCACAGAAATAATTTAGCATAGCATAGCACAGAATTTGAACATGTGGAAATACGTACATCCATTTATAATTCGCACAGCGCACAGCGGCGCACAAAACATAATTTAGCACAGCACAGGAATTGACCAATGTTCATTTCCCTGTGCGTTGTGTGTGCGTCGGGTATGTTCGTGGTATTTCGTGATAGTTCGACTTAGTATTTGAAATAAGCGCCACGAGAGCGTTTAACATATTAGGCATTTAATAAATAATATATTAATTATTAAATAAAATTAGAATTAGGTAATTTTACAAAGCCAAGTTGAAATTGTAACTTCCAGATAAATGAACAATATATCGATATAAATTTATCATTTGACAGTTTATTTCGTTTCAGTGTTGTTTATTTAACTGAAAGTTAAAATTTTAACCAGAGATTGTAAGATTGGCCCTTAGATGAGTTTCTACGTCCATTAACAATTCTACAAATAAAAAAATGTTAACAAAACTATATATAACCTACTTCTTTAGTCTATTTTTCTATGCGATTTATAAATCCCCTAAATAAAATCTATGCTATGCTGTGTTGTGCTAAATTATTTCTGTGCGCTGTGCGATTTATAAATCCACCTTTATGCGATCCGAAACTTTCGTCACACACACACAAAGACATACAGACACACACACACACACAGACACACGCACACACACACACACACACACACATACTTACATACATACATCATCGTAAAAATGGTAAAATCGTATTATAGGGACCCTAAAACATGCTTATTCACTAAAAAATCATCATTGAATTTTGTGACCAAAGACAATACCTTCCTTACCTAAAGGTGACGGAAGGTAAAAACAATCACAGAAATATATAACAATATTTATTCTTATGAAAAACTATAAGAAACTTCTTGCATTTTACGCATCGCTATTACAAAGTCAAACTTGACATAATATTGTAGTATAATCCAATTTTACGCATCGCTATGAAAAACCAGATGAACAGTGATCAATGTGTGAAGCTACTACTTCACGTATGGGAGTAGAAAATAGGTATTTACAAACTTTGTGCGGGAAGATTCAATTCCAATATGAGCGC
Organism: Harpalus rufipes; assembly: GCA_951394225.1. NCBI lineage: Eukaryota > Metazoa > Arthropoda > Insecta > Coleoptera > Carabidae > Harpalus > Harpalus rufipes. The sequence goes on from OX596274.1 coordinate 72,886,418, forward strand.
TGTTTTAAAGTAAAAGCAAAGCTAGTGCTCTTAATCGGTCGAATTCTGAAATGACTTCTCGTAAGAGGTTTGTCTGATTTGTGCAATATTTTTTTAACGAACAAAATTATTAACACGATAAAATTTTAGTCGGGCTACTTATTATTTCTTGTAGTCTGTGATAATGAGGTACTCTACCGTTGTAATAATTTAACTATATTGAATATGAAAGTAAAATATGTATACATAAGTTAGTGAGTAAAAATATAACATGACATATTACTCTTTGCTGGGCGAGCCAATCTGCGTTGTACACAGATGTCGGTAATGATAATTGCCATATTTATACCGTGCGGGCGTTTACTAGGCGTCACTCCACGGCCACTCGTTTCTGGCGTGGAGAAAGCACCGCAGGGGTCAATTTTGTGCCATTTAAAATTTGAAATATCTGGTTTCTCAGATTCGCGACCAGACACTCCAGGCACGAGTAATGTACTGATGAGAAAAAATAAAAGTTTTTAAAAATTAATTTGTTCGCAATCTTCCGTTTACTACGGTAACCCTCGGCTAAAAAGTGACATAGTGACGCACTAAACATCCATTTCGCGCTGTTAATATAAAATAACTATTTTTCTTGTTTTCATATAAATATAATTTATTTGGTGCATATTTGTAAACAAAGCACCTTTTAATTATTGTATGCACTCAAATGATCATTTTATATAATAATAATAATAATAATAATTTTTATTGACCATAAAAGCCAAAGACGGGGTTCAGCCAAAGGCTGTTCTTCCAAGCAACCATGTTCTTCCACCCATATGGTTCATTTAAGATGTTTTTAGCATCAATTTACAGAGATAGAGCTTTAAAGTATTTTATTCACAATATGTAAAGAAAGGAATGAAATTGTAAATAATATAAATAAGTGTAGATAAATGTGTAATAAAAATTCAAGGTTAGTGATCAAACTGACAGTTCATGTGACAAATGAACAAGCTAAGATCATTCGTTTATTCATATTAGGTTATTATTATTATTTAAATATGAATTACTCATTTTTAATTTCCGATTGTTAATAAAATAGTCAACCCTTGGTGACAAGTTTCATTATTTACCAAGGTTAGTAATATACTATTACAGCCCACTTAAGATTTATGTTCCTATTTCTGTGATATTACAAATCACAAAATTTGTCAAAATGACAATAATTATGTTACATTTGTAAAATAGTGGGTTGTTCATTAAATTTGTATGCAAGTCGACTGTAACTAGCATAAATAACTACGAGTATTATTTGTTATTGTTCAATATTTATAACTTTTATCGCATTCCGACATTGATTACTGATTAATGTAAGATATTGTTGAACTTCGTAATTAACTGCAATTTGACATGAATACAAGCAACAAAACAAAGTCATTAAACAAAAACAAAGGAGCAGTCCCTAGAATGAGCATTAAAGTTAAAGTAAATATAAAATAACATACATCAAACTATTTTAGAACAGTAATAGTACCGCATTCGTTCTACGGTCTTATTCATATGAATGATATTGTACATGTGTCTTAATTATTCTAGCAAACATACTACCGCTCTATATTATTTTCCTATTTAATTTTAGTTTCTTGAATCTAAATTTTTTATTTAAAGCACCTAGGTGAATAATTTCAACAATATCTTACATAAAGATAAATTCATCTAATAAATTGTTTTAAAATCATATCGTTTTTTATTTATTTTACCCTGCACTTTTTACGCCTTTTATTCTAAAATATGAAACTTTCAAAAAATGTTAAAATTATTAAAATAGAAAATTTATTACAACCCTAAATACTTTTAGACAAATATGCTATTAAATCTTTTTTATGATTTCAATAACTATGCAACGTGTTTTAAAATTTATGCTATGTTTTCAAATAATACGTAATATAAGTTTACAATGATGCCAAAACTGTTCCCTTCAAATAAACTTATTTTTGTAAAATTCGAAATAAATATTTTTGTAATAGAATCAATATAATAAATTATACCCGTTAACGCTTAGCGCATAAGTTGTATATTATATGTATTATTGAGAAGTATTATGTAGCTATATATGAAAACATACTCATTTTATAAATAGCGCCAACATGGGTCAAGTTATTCGAACGATATCAACACCATTCATCGAACATGAAAACAGTCGATGTTACGGTAAAGTATCTTAGATCGTTGAATGAACATCACATCAGTTTCAGTATCAGTATCAATATCAGTATCGGAGGTAGCCTTTATAGGTGTTTATGTAAATGAATGTCCAGCGGCTACGATTCAACCCTCTGCCATCGCATCTAGTAAATGCCTCAGCCACCGATACGGAAAATAATTCATCTTGATTGATCCTAGCGTGCGTAACCTGAAATATAACACCCGTTATGAGCTTAGATCACATGTAATGGTACACAAGGCGAGCCGGGATGCGTCTTTGCAACAACTACTATAAATACAACTCAACAGGATATTTTTTCTGTATTTCGTTGAAATAAAACAAAAACAAATTAGTAAAATTTAGAATCATTTAAAACTTTTCCACTGTCATTTGTAATTAGGGGCAAATTGGGTAAATAAATAAATAAATTTTAGAAATATTCAGTGACCAAAATACATTTCGCTTTTGGAATTAACAGAGATTAACAAGTTGACGTCCAGCGTCCAGTTAACTTGACGAAAGTATTCTGAACTTAAACTGCGCCCAATTTGCTGGGCTCAAATCAACACTTATTTAGATGACGTACCGCAGTTATTTGGTGTATAGTTTTAATCTAAGGAATAACATGTTGGTTTATAGAAAAGATTCTGACGCATACATAATTACTAGCTACATCGGTTTACTCGAGGCCGAACGGGAATTCAGGCCAGAATGCTCATTTCGTGACGTCACCGCGTGCCTCTCGCTGTGACATGTGCCTCGAATGACTGCATTGTAAGCATAGGATATATACAGAATTTTAAACAAAGAGACTTGTAAAATGTGATTTGTTAATTTGTTTATATACAAATCTGTTGTGGCCAGCACAATACCTTCCGTCAATCCTGTGTATAGTGTATAAATTCCATACATAATTTTTCTTGGAAAAGATTCTAAATTTCCAGTAAAATTATTTCATAAACAAACTATTCAAATTGCACTTGGCACTGACATCTTCTTCCGCTTTAGCTTTTCCCAGTCGTTAGGAGTCGATATTTTTGCGTGTCGTTCTCATTCGGTTCTTTTTCTCTCAAGTCTTCCGCAATACAGTCCTTCCATCTTATCTTTGGTCTTTCTCTGCTTCTTCAACCTCCCATTACTAAACTACTCATTCTTGTTCAAATATAATTCTTCATTTCTCCTCACGACATGTTCAAACCAATGTAATCGTCTTTCTTGTATCTTTCTAGAAAATTGTAACACTGTTATTTTCTTACCGTATCTTTCCGTGTGTTCCCCAACATCTACTTCAACATCCTCATCTCTGCCACATTAATTTACTTTTTATTCATACTGACATCTGTCAATTTGAATTATATGAATATATTAGCAGTTTCCATGTTTAGCATAGCTGGCTGTATTATAAAATTAAATTTCTTTAAAATTCTTTAACTCTGTATCTATTGAATATGAAGTACAAAATGTAATCAAATCGTATAGAGAATAATATATTCTTTAAGTTATAATAATATTAAATGTCAATAAATCAAATTTAACTGTTAAATCTTCAAATGAGGCTAATTCCGGTTCACCAATTATAACCAAAATCTAATCACTTGTTCTTCTGGATGTAAACTTGAGTAATACGAAAAAATTATAATTTTTGGAATCGTGGTATTGAAGTTATGGGATCCGGAACATTTGTCACACACCCACAGACACACAGACACACACACATACATACATACATACATACATACATACATACATACATACATACATACATACATACATACATACATACATACATACAGACATCATCGTAAAAATGGTAAAATCGTATTATAGGGACCCTAAAACATGCTTATTCAGTAAAAACTCATCATTGAATTTTTTGACCAAAGACAATACCTTCCTTACCTAAAGGTGACGGAAGGTAAAAAGAATGTTTTACTTTAATTTTTTTTTTTTTAAATAATACAAAAAATATTAGAATCTCACTGAAATATTTTATATTTATTTCTAATCGAAACAATACTTACACAAGTAAATAATATTGAATAATAAACAATGTTACATTTAATAATATAATTTTAGATTATAACTATTCATACTAGATATTATTTCAAAATAGAGTAATGTTTTCTCTATTTTATATTGCAGGAACATATAATACATACCCGTATTTAATAAAGTAACTGCATTTGATACAGTTATTAATAACAAAAAATAAAGATTGCGCTTCATAGAAGACTCAAACTATAAATCGAGCGGTGTAAGAGATTATCTACCACAATATAGATTTATTTTACAATAATTATAACAAAAATCGCTATAATATATCGCACTAGCATAACCATACAATAACACTCCACTCACGCAACTTGAATGGTTGAATGTTTTCTCAGCGCAAGATTCGCCTCACGGTATAACATCACGCATGGAGAGGGGATAAGCATTCAGGCCTGTATTCCCGTGCGGCCTCGGTGTACTACATGTTGCGTATGAAGAATCTTATGAGTAGCAGTAAAACAGACCACTTACCTGCAATCGTATTTTCATGCTGAAAATGTTAGGTTACGTATTTAAACATTCTGCTGTTTAGTTTCAAACATTTTGCACTAGAAAATGGCATAAAATAATGTCAAGTTAAATGGACATTCGGCATGTGTGCAAGTCTTGTCACTGCTATTAGCCGAAGTCCGGTATGTTGGACATATATATTTCACTATTGCAAAAGGTTACAAAAAACCATTAGTTTGATTTGAAATATAAGATTCGTCAAATTTCCACTCCTGTCAATATCTACAGTAAGCTTATAAGTTCGTCAACATTTGTTTTCACCAAATACGAGCCTAACCCCAAATGTATTCGTACCCTCTTAAATAAATATATTAACAGCAATAATAAAAAAAAAATTATGTTACAATAATTAGGACTATATTTAGGCATTTTTTATTTTATGTATTAATAAAGTGTAGTAGTGTAGTGGATTTAAATACAACGTTATTAACTAAATTTCTCATTTAAACAATAATCTACGGGCAAATATATGACAAAAGACTGAGAGTATAGGTAACTGACAATATACTCAATTAATCTCCATCTTAAATTTTATTACTTTAATAAAAATTATTTGCGAATTATTAAAGACGAAAACATTTGTCACATGCAGACAATGGTTTATTTGCAAAGAAATCATTTTTTATTATAAGCAATGTATTCTAGTTCAGTATACTCTATTAATACACCATATCAAAATTTGTTGAAATGGAGTAATAATCATACCATCCAGAGGTTTATTCTTGCTTTTAATATAGTTGTAGGTGGTACTTTAATAAATAAATATCACTTTGCAAATAATTTTACTAAAAAAATAAAATTTAATATAGTAATGAATTGAGTATATTTTCAGTTTCCTTCAGTTTTATAAATAATACTATCATAAATATTGTATTACTTACTGTTGCAACTAAAAAAAATTGCAGGTGTCGTCATATATTTGCCCGTAGATTATAGTTAAAATGATAAATTTAGGTAATAACATTATATTTAAATCCAGAACACTTTATTAATACATAAAATAAAAAAGTGCCCAAATATAAGCTTAACCATTGTAATCTAAAAAAATATTTCTTCTTGCTGTTAATATATTTTTTTCAGAGGGTACGAATACATTTGAGGTTGGGCTCGTATATGAGAGATGCTGTATATAGGAATAAAGTGACTACCCTATTCGACTAGGTTCGGCTGTTTATCATTACATTGGTATTTACAACACGTATCAGTGTTACCCGCACTTCACAAGGTATCTTATCTTACGTAGATAGAAAAGGTTGGACAGCCCTTCATAGCTATATATTTTTTTTATTAAAAGAAATACTAAATTTTGTTATTTTGACATTTATTTCAGTACAAATTTACAGATATTTCTATATTTTATAAGGCTTCTATATTTAGAATGACAGTATTATATATAATGAAAAATAAAATAGACTTACGCAATAAATAGTTTATTCGAAAATTGAAAAATATACTCAATACACAAATATTTATAACGTGAAAATAATGAAAAGTTCAAAAAAGATTATTAAAATGGTAATTCATTAAGCAATAATGTAGTTATGTTTAGCCAACTTTGTTTAGCAGATAATTGAACATCATGTGTAGAAAGTATTCCAATTTGCAAAACTTTGTTACCTCTCAAATTGAAAAACAAATGTAATGGTATGATATTGGCGCGAACATTTTCATTTATATGGTTTACCCTTCATTGTTATCCCGAATTCTACGGTTACAGAGACTACAACTTTTAATTATGGGAACATAATGCTTAATGAGACCTCACACGCACTGACAATACGCGATATTTGAAATAACAGTAAAATATATCTTCATAAAACCATTGTTTCAAAAATTTCCCCCGGAACGTAATGATATCCAACGTTTATTCAAGTACGTATTTTTATTTGCAACAGGATATATTTTTTTACAAACTTACCAAATGTGCTATTAATGTCAAATGTATTGAATTTATATATTTTTTTACATTTTATTTTGTTTTGATGCTTAATATTTTTCAATAAAATTGAGTAATTTAATATATGTACGTACGAGCATGTATGTAAAATTAAATATTCAAATGCAATATTAACCTATTATGATTCTTTCCACCTGAGTTTGAATCCGGTCGACGACAAATGCTTAGAAAATGTGGAATATTTTTCTCAGCAGCAAGGAATCCTCTTAAAATGTATTACCTCTACAGTAAAAATCGAATATGTATATATACATAACTCTTTTTCTCCTAACTCTCTTATAACAAATCTTTAATTTAAATGTTTACATTATATTTTAATATATTTGTTAAATTTATAGATAGGTACAGTTATTTGCAGATAGTGGAATTAATTTTGAACGCTTTTTTTTTGGTCTAAAAAAATATTTTAAATTTAAAAATGTTATGAACATTCATCACAAAACTTTGAAAGCTTTTACTTACTTACTTTAGGTGTGCTTCTGTTTTGCCAAAAACTCTTAAGGGTTACTATATAATGGCGGAAAACTGAATTTAGTCAACTTTTTAAATTTTGAAATTATTTCTGTAATAAATAATTAAAAACTATATCATCACGGCATATTACCATTGCTGGGTGCGCCAATCTGCTTTGTTTACAGAGTTCGGTAATGATGATGACATATTTGCACCGTGCAGGCGTTTACCAGGCGTCACCCCACGGGCACTCATTGCTGGCGTGGAGAGAGCACCACAACCGGTTAACATCATTTTCTGCCTTACTACATACAAAATTATTTTCAATCAGCTTCTTGTAAAGAAGATTAATGAATCTGTTTTTATTTTCACTATTTCCCAAAAACTTTTCCTTGGTAGTTTTTAAAGGTGTTCATCAAATAGGTAATCGATCGAAGTATAACCTATTATGATTTCTTTTTATACGCAGATCTGAGTATTGGGGTATTCCGACATCGGAACGGTAGGTTATAGTTATACATAGGGATACATAGTACATATTGCAAAACATATTTTATTCCATTATATTTTATATTATTTAGCAATACAATAATACAAAATTTATTGCTAAAAATTTAATGTTTGTAGGGCAAAATAGATTTAAAATACAAATCGATAGAGAGAAAAATAATTATTTTTTTAAATAAAAATCAAATATGGGATCCATTTAAAAAAAATATAGAAAAATAATTTTCGTATGCCACTAGATAGACAATAAAATTATCTAACTTTTATATTTGAAATATTTTTCTCGATTACTGATAATTTAGAAATAATTTCAAAATTAAAAAAATTCTGATGTGGCCAGCACATTACCTTCCGCCAATCCTATGAAAATTGCACTTAACACTAACATCCTCTTTTCTCATTCGTTAGGGGTCGCTATGTTTTATTTTCTTCTTCCATTCATTTCTGTTTTGCGTGTTGTCCTCATTTAGTTCCTTTTTTCTCAAGTCTTCCGAAATACAATCCTTCCATCTTATTTTTGGTCGTCCTCTGTTTCGTTTACCTTCTATTACTATGCTATTCGTTCTTCCAATATATTCTTCATCTCTCCTCATGACATGTTCAAACCAATGTAATCTCGTCTCTCTTGTATCTTTCTCTATCTATCTCAACATCCTCATCTCTACCACATTCATTTTATTTTCATTGACACAGACATCTGTCATTTAGAATTTTCTTAATATAGTAGCTGTTTCCATGGTTATAGCATGGCTGGCTGATTTATAAACTTTAAATTCTTTATAATTCCTTAAATCCACTGAATATGAAATATAAAATGCAATTAATTCGTATAGACAAGAATATTCTTTAATATTTGTAATAACATAATAAAAAAATCTGTTGTGGCCAGCACAATATCTCTCGCCACTTCCTTTTTTGGTTATATGTATAAGTATTGGGCGCGAAACAGTCATGTTATATTGTTGGCCTTGACAAGTAGATGTGGGGGCCCGTTTCAGAATGATAATTAGTAATTATGTACATAGATGTCAAATGTCAGAAATTTTCATTAAAAATTTTAAGATTTTCTAAATTCACGTAGTATCTCTTATAGTTACCGAGATCCCAATGGTGGCCGCCGAAATTCGGACTCTGTATAAATAACTGAGCGCCTCAGCTGCAATGTTTCTGATTTTGAATAATTGAATATAACCAACAGTTTAAAACCAAATTCATCAAAATTGGATCTGTTTTTGAGGGTTTATTGACTCGGCTATAAGAATATTTCGTCCTTTGTATTATACGTATTTATCAACCAAATTTTCGATTTAATATCAATTAATTTTATTATCAGGGGATTAATAAATAAATACATGAAATTCCTCAATTTATTGTGAATAGCTAAAAAATATTTATTTCGTTGCTTTTTATTTTATAAGGGATCTTTTTCATTAATTTTAGATATATTCGATAATTTATCAAGTATTTTCTGCGGACCGGGACCATTAGTATAATAATACTTCTTTTTGCCATTATTCCAATATTTTTTTTACTTCGTACCATTACGCACTAAAACTACACAATTATCAGTTCACTTGTAGGTTAGTAACACAAAGTGGGAGAAATGTTATACTATGTACGCTTGCGCAAAATCGAAACTGAATTTTAAGTGTTTACAATAGTAGTTTTAAAATAACTCAAAACCGATTTGACATTACATGGCGTTACTAAAAATAAAAACGTTTTGAAAGTGGTTTCAAAACTGCATGTAAACTCAGTAATTGTCAGTATGTTTACATTTAAATTGTGTAAATTATCACACGTTTTTATAAACTTTCCGTTTGAAAATAAAATTACTCACTTGCCCCACACATATCTTCAAGGAAAAGAAAATCACGTAAGATTTTTAATAAATTTCTAGAAAAATGTAGCAATCAATAAAAACAGCAAAAAATTATATTGTATTTGCATTAAACTGTTCCAAATAAGTAAGGCATATATTTACACCCTATAATTTCCATACTGATACAGTATAGAAAATATTTGACATCTAAACAAATAGTCCACTTTTGCTTTCAATTATATTACATATGTATTAAATTTACCAAAGTCATTGTGAGTCGTTATCCATTCGATTACCTCTCCTTCAATAGCCACGCGCAGTAGCTTCATGTTCTACAGAATATATCAAGTGAAAAGACATTCTCAACAGTCCCACATTTTCATCCGACAAAATACTTTGAATAAGAAATGTGCGAGTATTACCTCAGTAAGCCAGTATTATTGTCAGCACCTTCCCTCTTATCACATATTCCCAATAATATTTCCATCCTGGCCATTACGTCTCCCTTGATCGGCTCGGCCACTCTATACATAAATCCAATGAATGGTCAGTGTAGATATTGAAAAATCCGAGTTCCCTCGTCCCTCGTTCGCGATGGCTATCACCACAGGACAACTTGTACATGTATAGCCAGCAGAGATGAGTTAGCCATACGAGATGCGTTCAACCACTTCCTCAGACCTAATATCTTATTCCAACATTCCAAGTTTTATTCGCTGCAGATAGAAAGTATTCCACTTTATACTTATTATGGTTTCTTCTTATAACATACAATATCTTATTCGAATATTTATCTTCCACATTACATACTTGTGTATGTGTATACAGTATCGTAGAAACATATTAGAAGATTTAACCGTCAAATTGACAATTTGTTGTTAATATAAAAGAATTTTTATCACAACCATAATAATATTTTCATAACATACAAAAGTATTAATACCGAACTATTTTCCCAACGATACAAGCACTATTAAATAATAAACTCTGAAACCCTTTCTTCACTTATTACTTTATTGCAAAATGTACATTTCAAATACTATGTAGTAGGCTTGCAACGAATATTCGGCAACTATTCGGTATTCGGCAACATATTTACTATTTGGTCGAATACCGAATAGTAAAGCATTATTCGGACGAATACCGAATAATTTAGAATGTTGAGAAAAGTGGAAATTTTGGGTATTTCATTCGGTAAATTTTGCCTGAAATAAAAGAATAAAAATAAAACATACTTATACTGAGACAATATGTATAATATAGTATTGTAGGTACATAGGTAATAAACAGGACAAAAGAAAACTATATTTATCAGTTTTATATAGCAACAAACAACTTAATAATGCGACGTTGCGATTGCGAAATCAAATTGAGTGAGCAAGTCAAAACGTGTGCATAGACTGCACAACACCCTGTGAGTAGCGGCTAAGCAGAGAGCTAGGGAGGGGTGCAGTTGCAGATCGCACGAAAAATTGACGCCAAATCAGCCGAATATTATTCGCCAAATATTCGGCTATTCTGCGAAGGAATCCGCCGAATATTCGGCAAGTCTACTATGTGTCATAATCAGTTACGTACTAATACATGAAATTAGAAATCCAGCTTATATAGCAGTACTCAAGCTAATGGGTCTTTCTTAATTTTACAGGTAAATACTGCTGAAACAAAATTTGAGCAACATACATATCAAATCAAAAATAACAACATATGTTATCAGTGTTAGCATTGCACAACCATAACACAGGTCACACCTTTAGTTTAGACAAAGTTAAATGTATGAAAAAATATAATGAGAAGAAAAAACTAAAAATGCTAGAAGTTATTCAAATGAAAAAAATCTCAGATTCCCTCTTATATACAGATTTAGATAATATTTTGTTAAAATTTGTTAAATAACAATGTTGCTCATATTTTGTTTCAGCGGTACTTGTAGACCTGTAAAATTAAGAAAGACCCTAACGGCACCCATGCTCTTCCAAGGGATATTCGTAATTATACCTATATCATTAGCATGAGAATTGCTATATAAGCTGGATTTTTAATTTCATGTTTCGGTACGTAACTGAAGATGAATACATAGTAGTCCAATTGTACATTTTACAATAAAGTAATAAATGAAGAAAACGTTTAACAGTTTATTATTTTACATGTTTCTTCACGACACTCAATCCGTTTTATTTAATCAAGCACTATGTTTAGAATACCAAATTTACATTACCTACTTATAGAATATTTAATTTCACCGAAGCAATTTAATTTCCTCATTGAAATTTTTATATACATACAATACATATGTACTTAATTTTACGTGCTATTATTTATATTATTGATGTTAACAAAAACTTATTTTAATGTCTTGTTAAATAAGTATATGTTTTATCTTACATTTTCAAAATTCGTTTGTTTATTATGTATTTAAGAATTGTATCAACCAAAAAGGTTACGTGTTAGAATAGCTTATAATTATTTTTTTTATGAAGTTATATCCAACACCTAATTCTTGATTGTTGTTATCTTTTACAAAAAAGAAGAAGTATCTTATTATCTTCCTTTCACAAAATGCCTTTTATTTCACTCTCCCTACTCACTTTATTTCCACAAAAATAATTCTAAACCACTGCACAAATACCATTGCACCAAACTAAAGGTATTAGGACCCGAAAAATATATTTGCGGCGCTGTAATGTACCCAATTTTAGTAGAATTTGAAATTAAATAGAATTTAAAGCTACCAAATCAAGGTCCTGTACAGAATATACATTTGAAAGTACGTAGTGCTCGTGCGAAACTGGAAACTGTTATCAAAACAGACTACAGTTCCAAGTCGCCACAAGAAATAATTAACCCCGAATTTGTGACTTGTCGCCTTTCGACTGTTTCTTGATGAAAAATTCTACTGTACACATTTGAAAATCTGGGCCTCGATTTTGTAACTTTAAGTTATACTACATTTCAAATTCGACTAGAATTGAGATTTTTCTCCACTCTTTCTCAAGGTAGATTTCAAATTCTATTGGTCTGGAGCAGTAGAATTCGTTTCTGTCATTCATGCTTACCTTTCTTTCTTTACGCCTAGTTTGAAAAGTTGAAATATAATCGTGTTTTATTAATTATTCTTACTCAATTCGAGTAAAATCATGTCCAAAAAATTATTAAAACAAATTGCAATGCTTCTGCTTACAATTCTCTTCCCATGCACAATGGAATGTACAGGGAAACTTCTATATGTTTCACCCATGGACAGAAATGAAATAATTTTAACTCTGATAGGATAGTTTACCTACCGTTGTTACTGATATAGAATAAACATCGTTTGCTCTCTATTTGTATTCGTATGTCTCAACGAATATCAAAGGCTTTACGCGCAATTAGATAACTGTTTCCGGTATTACATATACTAGTATGTGACGCACATTTATTCGTTTATATATATTATTAATTTTGTAACACGAGGGGTGTGTTACAGAAGCTCTGATGATGGTGGTCTTACTTTTTACCTCTCGCTAAGAGAGGTATTGGATTCATGCTAAAAATCGCATATCCAGATTTTATTGAATAAGCACGTTTTAAGGTCCCTACAATCCGATTTTAACATTTTTACGATGATGTCTGTGTGTGTGTGTGTGTGTGTGTGTGTGTGTGTGTGTGTGTGTGTGTGTGTGTGTGTGTGTGTGGATGTGTGTGTGTGGGATGTTGGAAGGACGGTTACTCAAAAACTATAAGACTTAAAATTTGTTTAACAACGTATTTCCCAATCGGACATTCATGGGAAGATCTGAAAAGGTTTTGGTAACAATTGGACAACCGGAAGTAGAAGATTCTTGAAAAAAAATCTTCTAAATATTATTTTTTGAAAATTTTTCTTGATAATATTAAAGAAAAATAAATTCTCTTTCTGATACATTTAAATATTTTTATACATATTTTATAGATTTAGAGATAAAAGGAATATAATATATAAAATAATCTGTTGTAATAAATTTGACAGCCGAAAGAATGCCATGAAAAATAGTTGCAAATTTAAATTATTTGTAACTGACAGATAAATGTCAGTGTCAGAAATAATGAGTAATGAAAGAAAAATGTATTTGGAGAATCCCTTAATTCTTGATCTGTGACTATTATGGAGATGACAAGTCTAGGTTGAAGGACTTAAATTTGTTTCAAACATTATGGGACAATGTACACCAGTACTGTAGACTAGAGTAACTTTGAATTGCGAAAAAGCTATCAAATTCTTCTCAAGTAAGTTGTAAATATTGACAAAGTTACACATCGATATAAGAATAATCGGAATGTAATCTATCCGTCAATTTATTAAAGGGAATTAAGGTTATTTAGATATAACAAGTATGAAAAAATAAAATGTAAAAGAAGATATATAAGAATAGATGCACAATCCAGATATATACATTTTAGACCGCCCAAAATTAATGTTTTTACTAGAAGAATATGAAGAGAAAGTAAACAACGTTGTTCGAATTGAAAATTGCAGTTACCAGCCTAATATTTATATATGGTAAACTCTACTTTGTAATTTATTGTAACATAATTTATGGTAAAATATCTTCATGTTGACACATGCTATTATTGAATAATAAAGAAGTTTATACGTCATAGATTTATATGAATATATTATTTGTATTTATAAAAATATTCTTTGCTTTATGCATACAGCCAGGTAAAATATACGGCGAGAGGTTATGTGCTGGCCACATCAGATTTTTACCTCTCGCTAAGAGAGGTATTGGATTCATGCTAAAAATCGCATATCCAGATTTTATTGAATAAGCACGTTTTAAGGTCCCTACAATCCGATTTTAACATTTTTACGATGATGTCTGTGTGTGTGTGTGTGTGTGTGTGTGTGTGTGTGTGTGTGTGTGGATGTGTGTGTGTGGGATGTTGGAAGGACGGTTACTCAAAAACTATAAGACTTAAAATTTGTTTAACAACGTATTTCCCAATCGGACATTCATGGGAAGATCTGAAAAGGTTTTGGTAACAATTGGACAACCGGAAGTAGAAGATTCTTGAAAAAAAATCTTCTAAATATTATTTTTTGAAAATTTTTCTTGATAATATTAAAGAAAAATAAATTCTCTTTCTGATACATTTAAATATTTTTATACATATTTTATAGATTTAGAGATAAAAGGAATATAATATATAAAATAATGTTGTAATTAATTTTACAACCGAAAGGATGACATGAAAAATAGTTGCAAATTTAAATTATTTGTAACTGACAGATAAATGTCAGTGTCAGAAATAATGAGTAATGAAAGAAAAATGTATTTGGAGAATCCCTTAATTCTTGATCTGTGACTATTATGGAGATGACAAGTCTAGGTTGAAGGACTTAAATTTGTTTCAAACATTATGGGACAATGTACACCAGTACTGTAGACTAGAGTAACTTTGAATTGCGAAAAAGCTATCAAATTCTTCTCAAGTAAGTTGTAAATATTGACAAAGTTACACATCGATATAAGAATAATCGGAATGTAATCTATCCGTCAATTTATTAAAGGGAATTAAGGTTATTTAGATATAACAAGTATGAAAAAATAAAATGTAAAAGAAGATATGTAAGAATAGATGCACAATCCAGATATATACATTTTAGACCGCCCAAAATTAATGTTTTTACTAGAAGAATATGAAGAGAAAGTAAACAACGTTGTTCGAATTGAAAATTGCAGTTACCAGCCTAATATTTATATATGGTAAACTCTACTTTGTAATTTATTGTAACATAATTTATGGTAAAATATCTTCATGTTGACACATGCTATTATTGAATAATAAAGAAGTTTATACGTCATAGATTTATATGAATATATTATTTGTATTTATAAAAATATTCTTTGCTTTATGCATACAGCCAGGTAAAATATACGGCGAGAGGTTATGTGCTGGCCACATCAGATTTTTTTTCCCAACGATGACGATGACTTGATTAACCGAAGGACGAACACACATACACTTACACTTAACTTTGATGATCGATGATGATGACTTACATTATGGACACAGACATTATTAATATTACTAACTAATTTCTTTATTTACACATATTTACACTAACACTAATCAATTATTAACTATTAAACTTATTATTATTGATTACTAAACTAAACATAACTAAATGAAAGAAATTTTCATTCCTCGAAGAAGGCCAAAAAGAGTAAATTTCCAAAAACATCCAACCTTGAGGAATATCCAGTCTTCGTTTTTCAACATTTAAATGAAAGAAGCTAAATAGTTACATTGTAACTCAGTAGGCGGACGTTTAGCTCGCGCCAGAAACTGAAACACAGACTACATGTCTCATCGACATGAGTATCTAAGACCGGCTACCTAAAACAAAGCGTTATTTTCATGAGAGGCTTATTTCTGAGGGGTTGCAGAGGGTATCATATGGCATCCATATCAAAATATCAGCCCTACAGGTAGGCTTGCAATAACTTCTAGACTTTATTGTCAACAAATAACTGTCCAATATCTCTGACAGCTAGACTAAACAGTCAGTTAATAAAAGATGATAACTATTTCTATACAAAATTTTGGCTAACAAAGATAACAAGTTAAAATATTATTCCTGAAACTATAATTTAGAATAGGTTATAAAAAGTTATTTATTTGTTATTGCTTGCCTTGTAACAATTTTAAATAAACTATCCTTTTCCTGTATTTCAAAAATCACTTAAAATCCTCACATTAGCGCAGAAGGATAGAGATGTGTTACTTTCTTAGTCATCAGTTTTTCAGTCAACATATTGATCTGAATATTTATATTCACTTGAAACCTACGATAAGAGATATTTAATAGCAGATCACGATAATTTTATTTTGCCTGTTAAATTAGTATAACCTTGGTAACATACCGAGACATGGTCAAAATTTCGAGCCGAAAGTCAGGGACAAGACAGCTGAAATTTCTGAATCATTATGCAACGTGTGAGTTGTACTAAAATGGAGTTATTGTCTTAAATTATTTAACTTGTATAATCAACGTTTTATTTAATTGCTGATGTTATAAGTTACAATAACTATAGGACTACCTGGCAACATACAACTTGTCACTGTATGTACGAGTATTTTTTGGCAGTAATTCGATAAAAGATTACTTAGGTGAAGTAAGATTAGCTTATATATCTTAAATACCGAGATTTTCCTAACCTTTTTTTACATAATCTGTCTTTATTTGTCCAGAAATAGCGCCCGTCGACAACTACTTTATATTTAACGTTAAAGCAGACATAACCTAACTTTTAAAGATAGCTGCAACGTTTTAATTTAGGATAAGAATAGGAGGCCTTAAAGTTCCTTAGCTTTTATTACAATAAATGTTGCATGTTACAATGTATATATAGGACGTTTCGTGCGACATCCGCACATCACCAGCAAAAATAAATTTGAAGTTTACGAACACTGAGCCCAATACTTATTGGGAACTGCTTCAGAGTATTGTTTAATGAACGACAGCTGGCGAACGTTTTAGTTAGAGATAAAATATCGTATACGATATGTGAAAACATTATGATCTACAGAATAACGTTCACGTTATCTGGAATTTTAACGTTCAGGCTTTCTATTCTGAAGTTATGTGAATTCTCTCTATTATTTAAGATTACTTAACCTTATTGTTGTATCGTATATTCTGATATTGAATAATGTAATGCCAATTAACCATTTTTCTACATCTTAAAATCGAGAAGTTAAAAATTAATTTTCAAAAGATTCTAAACTTCCAGTAAAATTATTTCATAAAATTATTCATAAACTATGCAAATTGTACTTGACATTTTTTATTTTCTTCTTCCACTCATTTCTGTTTTACGTGTCGTTCTCATTTAGTTCTTTTCTCTCAAGTCTTCCGCAATACAGTCCTTCCATATCATATTTGGTCTTTCTCTGTTTCTTCAACGTTCTATTACTATGCTATTCATTCTTCATCCAATATATTCTTCATTTATCCTCATGACATTTTCAAACCAATGTAATCATCTTTCTTGTATCTTTCTAGAAACTTGTAACACTAAAGTTATTTACTTACCGTATCTTTCCGTGTCACATTCATTTACTTTTTATTGATACTGACATCTGTCAACTTGAATTATCTGAATATATTAACAATTTTCATGGTTAGCGTAGTTAGCTGATTTATAAAATTTAATTTCTTTAAAATTCTTTAACTCTGTATCTATTGAATACGAAGTATAAAATGTAATGAAATCGTATAGAGAATAATATATTCTTTAAGTTATAATAACGTCAAATGTCAATAAATCAAATTTAACTGTTAAATCTTCAAATGAGGCTACTTTCGGTTCACCAATTATAACCAAAATCTAATCAGTTGTTCTTCTGGATGTAAGCTAGAGGAGTACGAAAAAAATATAATTTTTGGAATCGTGGTATTGAAGTTATGGGATCCGGAACTTTTGTCACACACACACAGACACACACACATACATACATACAGACATCATCGTAAAAATGGCAAAATCGTATTATAGGGACCCTAAAACATGCTTATTCGCTAAAAACTCATCATTGAATTTTTTGACCAAAGACAATACCTTCCTTAACTAAAGGTGACGAAAGGTAAAAAAATCATGAAAAATAATAAGAAAATCTAAGATTTTAAGGGTAAAATAAATTTAAAACACAATAACCCTTATACCAATTGAAATAGATAAAAAATAAGCATTTTTTGAAAGCATAAATCAAATATGGGTTCCATATAAAAAAATCTAATGTGGCCAGCACATTATTATTTTGTTCAAATTTTTGCAAACGATTCTATAGGCACTTTCTTTTTAAGGGAGAAATGAACTGATTTTACCTCATACTGAACTGAACCGAACTACTCCTAAAAATAACAGTATGTTTTTAAAATAAGAAATAGAAAATAAAAACATGTACAGCATTATATATATATATATATATATATATATATATACAACATAATCTACTGAATTGGCTTGTGGCTATAATATCTTGTATTATCTTATGTGATTTGTTTTTGCCACATTAAATTATTTTAAATAAATAAATAAATAAATATTTCATCACGGCATATTACCCATTGCTGGGTGTGCCAATCTGCTTCATACACAGATGTCGGTAATGATGGAATATTTGTACCGTGCGGGCGCTTACCAGGCGTCACCTCACGGGCACTCATTGCTGGCGTGGAGAGTGCGCCACAGGGGTCAATTTTGTGCCATTAAAATGCGATGTAATTTTTGGCGTCGGTCGGGATCGAACCCGGGTCCCCTAGATTCGCGACCAGACACTCAGGCACACGGCCATTTTATATTTTTATATTTCCAGTAATATCATTTTACAAAGATATTATGTAAATTTTATTTGACAATGACATCTGTCAATTAGTAATATTTGAATATTCTAACTGTATCCGTGGTACAGCTTTTAGCAACATACGAGTAGGTTGCAAGATATTTCTTTAAAATTCTTTAACTCTAAATTCATTGAATACAGAATAAAATATTCTTTAATATTTATAATAACATAAAATGTCAAAAACTGAAATTTAACATCGTTTTTTCAAGAAAAACTGTTCAAATTTTCAAATTAGGGTACTTCCGGTTAACCAATAGTAACAAAAATCTAATCAACTCTTTGTACGGACGTACAAAAGAGGAATATTAAGGAATTATAATTTTTGGAATTTTAGTATTGGAGTTATCGCAGAAGAAATTTTTGTTACATACGCGCGCGCGCGCGCGCACACACACACACACACACACACACACACACACACACACACAGACACACACACGCACACACATACCTACAGACATAATCGTAAAAATCGTAAATTCTTATTCTAGGGATCCCAAAACGTGCTTATTAATTAAAAACTCACCATCGAAGTTTTTAACCAAAGATAATACCTTCCTTACCAGTGACGGAAGGTAAAAATATAAGTTTGTGTTACATCTCAAAAAATTGATATTAAAAAAAAAATTCGTATGCAATAAAAATATCTAACTTTTTTAGTAGAAACATTTTTCTAGATTAAATATTGTTTAAGAGTTATATGAAAATGAAAATTTCGACCAAAATCGGTTGTACGCCATTATCTAGTAACGTATAAATTTTTTTGGAAAAACAAAATTACGTCTAACATTGCCCCCGAAACGCGCACCAGATGTCCCTGTTAATCGAAGTCGTATCTCTTATAGTATCCGAGATCCCAATGGTGGCCTTCGAAATCAGAACACCTATATATTTATGTATAATATAATTTTCTTCTCAAAAATCAATAACTATGTAGGCTCCAAGACTGAAATCGCTCTGTGAGCAAAAAAAACCAGAAATATATTTGTTAATTTTCTAAACATACCGTAACATAACATTACCTGACACTCAAATCTCACGCTCTGCTTCCTGATTTTGGTGGAATTATTTGCGAAGACACAAGTTGTTCAGGGTAACCACGTAATATATTATTGTAACGGATCTCCTTTACTCATTATATTATTGGGACTCATGTACATGTACTTTAAAAAAAAATGTCGCGTTTAAGATTTTGGCACCCCAATCAGTTGCTTGCATTGTTTGTGTTTGGAACCGGCACCGAAGACGTCATCTTTTCCCCTGAGAGAATACTGTGGGTAGGCCACCACAAATGTGGAGCAACACAGGGCCGACATGGTTGGGTTAGGTTAGACATGGTTAGAAGTGATGGGTGCAAGAATCTGCCATCCGGTTATTTCCAGGACGTGTATTAATAATGTTATAGTAAAAATGAATAAGCATAAGACGTATGCCATTAACCGGAAAAAACCTTATAAAATGAAATTATTTTTAGGAAAAGAAGAAAAGACATACTAGTAATAAGTAACGGATATATTTGTGAAACTTACAATTATTTCTAAGTCAATACTTATTCCTTTTACGGAATATATAAAAAAAAAATCTGATGTGGCCAGCACAATACCTTTCGTCAATCCTGTGTATTATGTACAAATTCCATACATAAATTTTCTTGCAAAAGTTTATAAATTTTTGGTATTATGTGATTCCCTTTCTCGGCAACTGAATTCCATACTCCTGATAACAAACAAACCACATGAAATAAGAAAATTATGAAATTTTGATTGAAAAATTATAACACTTGTCAGTTATGGACATAATTAATTGCTGTCATTTTGACACGGGTCAAAGTCATGTTACTGCACGCGCCCCATACATAAATTTTCTTGCAAAAGATCTTATATTTCCAATAAAGTTATTTCATTAACAAACTATGCAAATTGCACTTGACACTGACATCTTCTTTAGTTTTTCCCATTCGTTAGGCGGTCGCTATTTTTTATTTTCTTCTTCCACTCATTTTTGTTTTGCGTGTCGTCCTCATTCAGTTCCTTTTCTCTCAAGTCTTCTACAATACAGTCTTTTCATCTTATATTTGGTCTTCCTATGTTTCTTCCACCTTCTATTAATATATTCATCTCTCTTCATGACATGTTCAAACCAATATGTAATCGTCTCTCTTATATCTAGAAACTTCTAACATTAGAATTACTTCCCTTATTCTTTCATTGATTTCATTTTATTGATACTGACATCTGTCAATTTGAATTACCTGAATATATTAGCAGTTTCCATGGTTAAGTTAGCATAGCTGGCTGAATTATGAAAATTATATAAAATTTATTATCCTTATTCTTCTTTAACTCTATATCTGTTGAATATCAAATATAAAATGCAATCAAATCGTATAGACAATAATATATTCTTTAAGTTATAATAACATTTAAATGATTTTTTCAAGAAAAACTGTTAAAATCTTCAAATGAGGGTACTTCCGGTTGACCAATTATAACCAAAATCTAAACAGGTCTGCATATGGTTGTAAGGAAGAGGAATACGCAAGAATTGTAA
The DNA here is from genome assembly GCA_951394225.1 of Harpalus rufipes. Classification (NCBI taxonomy): domain Eukaryota; kingdom Metazoa; phylum Arthropoda; class Insecta; order Coleoptera; family Carabidae; genus Harpalus; species Harpalus rufipes. The sequence goes on from OX596274.1 coordinate 72,907,814, forward strand.
TTTTTGGAATTCTAGTATTGGAGATATCGTGCCCGAAAACGCGGTCACACACACACATACACACACACACACACGCACGCACACACGAACACACACATACAGACATCATCGTAAAAATAGTAAAATCGTATTGTAAAGACCCTAAAACGTGCTTATTCAATGAAAACTCACCACCGAATTTTTTGACCAAAGACAATACCTTCCTTATCTAGAGGTGACGGAAGGTAAAACATGGTTATTTTCAGTAGTGCCAACGTATGGTACGAAAATCAACTACACTTATTTCAAATAATTTTATAGTCTGTAAAAGGAATAATGATTGACTTAGAAATAATTTTAAATATCATTAATATATGCATTATTTAATACTAGTACTTATTTTCTTCTTCTTTTAAAATAACACCCAATAATTTCTAAAAGTTATATTTAATTTTAAAAGTTTTTTTCAGGTTGATGACATGCGTCTTCTGCCTAATCTTTTTTACCATATTAATTTATATCATTCTTATCATCATGCATAACACCGAATGCCAATGATCCATGCACTACGTTCATAAATTTTAGAGATATGCTTACTCTCTAGAAAATAAATTGAGATTTTAGAGAAATTACAAGAGTACATATTATATTTAACATATATTTTTAAAGCACTTTTGGACTACTAGTTTTAGTATTACCAACGGTTTTACTTGAACACTGAGAGTAAATAAATGAAAGCATTTTCTTTATTTTTATTATTGATATTGTACGTACATTTTGACAATTCTTCACGAGAATGAATATAAGCTAAGAAAATATAAGATTAGCGTAATTTAGCGAAACGATAAAAATTGTCTTCTGACATGAAAATGGCGGGATCAATAAATTAGAATGCAAATAAAATGAAAAATCTTATGCAGATACAATTTCGCCGCAGTGGTATTTTTTTGAGTTAAGAAAAATCTCACAAAATCAAAATAAATGGGCTTCAAAATTAATGCAATAAAATTAAAGCACACAGAATTTTAATTATACTGCGTGGGTTCGTAATACTGGCTTTTAATGAAAAAAATTAAAGGCTTATATTTATGCAAAGTTTGCAATTAAGAATTCCATGTATAATAATTCCAGTTTTAATTACACTCGAAAAAAAAATTGATTTTATTTTGTCAGTTTATTATGCAAACTCGAGCCAGGTAACTATAGAAAGCTATGGCTTTTTGATTGAGTATGATATTGCTGTCAAATAATGTATTTTTATTATTTTTTCTGTCAACGATTCACTGTATTAAAAAAAAACTCTCATTCTGTTCTGTAATAAATCCTTTATCTGCTACAACCGGCCGATTCGTTCGTTACAACGCGTGAATTAAAAATGAGCGATTATGCATATTTAAATTTGCCGAAAAAATTCACGATTCAAAGCACAAACCAATATCCAGTCCAAATTGTAATATTTTTTATTAAAGAAATAATATGTGGAGTTTTAATCCGTTCAACATTATTTCTTTTTATGATTTGTATCATGTACACGTAAAAAAATTAAAAAATCTATTATTAAAAAATGTATTTATATTAATTAAAAATTGTTCTATAATGGTTTTAAATGAGAAATATTTTACCGCTTCAATAAAATGCTTAGAGCGTGATGCACTTTATTTATATGTATTTCACAGAACATTTCATCAAGGATATCGAAATTATTAATACCATTATATCTGATGAACATTGCTTTCCAATGTAAGTAATTGTTTGTACATAGGTTTTATATATTTATTTACACATCGCTGTCGCTTTAATATAATAAAATGGAATATAATAACTCCTTTCTGCTTGTTCAAAATATTTTTACAGAATCGGTTTTAAAATTTATTACCAAGATATATGAATTATGAATATAAGTAAATGAATATCAAATAATCAGATCTATTAAAAGTTATTATCATACGTAATATAACAAGTGATATGATTATCATCGATGATATTCTCGAGTTATTAATCATATCACGAGCTTATATTTAATGAGAGAATATAATGAATTTTTGTAACACATTATGTTAACCTAAATTTTGATATGTATATTCATAATGTATTAAAACATGGCACTTATGAGTTTTATTTAATATATCGGAGTTTGAATTATTGTTATTACTTATTTTATACTCAAAATTAACTGTCAATGTCGTAAATAAAGAAAACAAATCCCCTAGTAACGACTACAAATAAAGTGATAATTTGAAAGTAGCTTTCAAAAATCATAATAATTAAATAAATACAATATTTGGTAAAGTATACATTGATCAAACGGGTAGAACTGTAGCAACAAGATTAAAAGAACACGAACGACATATAAGATTAAATCAACCAGATAAATCTGCTGTTGCTGAACATGCCATTCAAGAATTACATGGAATTGATTTCAAAAACACGAAGATTTTAGTAAGAGAAAATAAATGGATGAGAAGACTAATTAGAGAAGCCATCGAAATCAAGAAATCCTCAAATATCGTTAATTTAAATACAGGTTATGAGCTTAATAAGTCGTGGTTACCTGTTATTCATTCATAATTTTCTGTCTTCTAACTTTGTATGTTTTTAATGTAACTTTTGATCTATGTTACCCTCTTTCTGTAAACTTGTTGTCTTGACTACATGTACTGTTATTTGTTATTTAATATTTACTTGATGAAGACAGCACTACGCTGTCGAAACGTCGTCGTTAAATAAATAAATAAACAGAACTATTCCCAAATATTGTATTTATTTAAGGTAATAATTTCTTTGTTTTTTATCATCGCTGTGATAGACATATAAAAAGGGAGATTCTGAATGTTGATTGGCGGAAAACATGTCACGTGACTAATGAATTATATTCTCATCGAAATACTAGATAGTAGTTGTTATTATGTATTTAGCGATAATACTCGTATATTTTGGGTTGTATACTTTCTGTGCTATAAATGATATACGTATTGACATGATTGGTCCTTTCTAAATTTTCAATTTAAAAACTTTGTTTTCAACATTTCATTCCTTCGATATGAAACCACGTGTTATACGTGTATCATATACGAGTCCCTCTAAGAGGTACAGGCGTATTAACTCAATAATGATATATAAAGTGTAATACGCAATTGCACAGAACAAGAAAAGTGACAATTCCTGGATTTATTCAAACACTGTACGTAATTTTAATATAAATTTAATTCGAATTTAATTTAAAAATTTAAGTCGCTACTTATTTATTTACATACAATAAGGTAAACACATACTATTCATTTCGCATGGAACGCACTGAAAGGATTTTTTTAGCGACTTTACATACTATGTAATTCGCATAATGTAAACGCATAAACTGCATTTGTAGGTTGTATCAGGAAGAGAGAGAAGACCTGCATAAAGCAACACCAAAACCAGTAGCTCTAAACTGTATTTTTTTCTATAAAAATACAATTTCGCTAGACGACATCTCTACCAAAGTTTTGCAGGCGGTTTTCCACTGGCGTGAAGGAGGAAATTGTGGAGAAGATGCATTGTCGTCCTCCTAGTTAATGCCGGGAGATGCATCAGGCTTAGTAAATTATATTATTATCAAATAACGATTTGAATTAGTATATATTTAGTATTTTTAATAACTTTGTAATGTATGATTTGGATATGATAAATAATAACAATCAGTAAATTATAAACATCTAGTTCTAGTGTATTCTGTGAAACATAATGAGCTCAGATGATAATATATTTATTAAAAAGACGATTAAACTGTTATATTTCAGAATGCCATATGGAAAGTTTATTCACCTTCAATTTAATAATAATATCATCCCAATTTTGTAAGGAAGATCTTAAGTCTTTGCAACTTTGCTAAAAAAATTTAATCAATAGAAATAAATGTAGGTAAAGTCTGTCATATTTATGTTTTATTCAGTTTTCACAATCAATATTAGTTATTTGCTATAGCAATGTTGCTAAGACAACAACTTTCTTACAAATTTTATTTCTGACATATACAACTCATACTTTTAACTTTACAATAAAATCATAGTGGCCGTTTACAAAGGAAAACAATTGTAGATAGTTTTTTGTTTTTCCTTATTTGTCATTTGGACATTTTGAACATTTTTTATAATTTATAATTGACTGTTTTCCATTATAACCGGCTACTATAATTTTATTGTAATATTAAAAGTATGAGTTGTGTATGACAGAAATAAAATATTAAAGTCGCTATAGCTCTGAAACTAAGCATTTCCGGATATATGTTTATATGAACTTTTTTTATTGCTTTGAGATGTATTATCCACCCTTAAATCCGTGACCTCTATTTTTTAAACAACCTGTATATATGTATACACGATTACACGCAGAACTAAGTATCCCGCAATAATTTTATCTCTATACAGAGAGTAAACTGAATTACCTACTTTTATGTACATTGCGTTAGAAAAAGGTCGCATACTAGAACAGATTGTGTATGACTTTAACAACACGCATCACGTTTACGTTTGGCACCTCGATGAAAGCATACCGCAGTTCTGTTGATACAATCTGTCCATTGCATTTAATATATGGTACTCTATTTGATAGAAAGCAAACAAAATTGTGATCCAACCGCTCTGACCGTTCCGTGGGCTGTGGCTGTGAATAGTATGCGCTTACCTTTATTCGAACTTGACATCATGCTTAGTCCAGATGATTGAGAATCCAGATAATTCGGAAAATAGATGAAGTTTTATTAGATGACTAAATAAATAAATACTATGGAACTACGATACAAAAAAATGAATATGAGTTAATATACTCTGATATAATTATTTCCATAAGCAAAATAGATTGAGCGACTTTTAAAAGTGAAAGTAAGGTGGAAATTAAGTGGAATGTGGGAATTCCGACAAAAGCAAAGTGCTCTTTTTCTCCTAGCATTGGAATAGGTTACCATTTGTTTTTCTAGTTATATGCAAAATGAACAATAGTTATTTATTTTTTAAAATTTTGTTAAATACTTAATAATAGATTTTGAGAAAAACAGTATTACAACATCTGTGACGTCATCTCAGCGAAGTAATACAAGCAACGAAAACAAACAGTACAGATCTAGCTTTTTGCTCCGAGTGCCTCGGTGCCCCTATTACTCGCTGGTGATAACTACACAAAAGTTTTAATACAGTTTTTCTCGAATTCTATTAATATTTAACTTATTTTAAAAGTACGGGCGTTATATTTAACTGTATATTAATAATATATAAATATGTTTATTTAATTTAATCAAGGTCACAATTCCATTAAATAAAATCTACTATAGTTATTACCGTATAACAATTGTATTTCCTTTTGTTAGTATTGTACCGTGCGCCCCTGACTTAAGAGTATGCGAGCGCCGCCACTGGTAGAATATTACCGAGCGATGACCTAACCCCCGGCGGAGGGGAAAACCCATACGCGTCTAGACTGCTTTAATTACATCCGGTGGAGTGATCCTTCGTATTCAATGTCATTGTGGCATCGGAAAGTTCGAGAAGGACATCGCAAATCCGTCGCCAAAGTCAGCAAACACAGTCTGATATATAAAAGCAACGAGCAATGAAGTTGGTGATATAAATAAACAGTCTACAAGTTGTGAACATAAATAAATGTAGTTATATAAATAAATATTGTTTAAATAAATAATCTTAGTGTTTAAGTATTTAATAATATTATTAGTTTTAAATATAATCGTAGTGTTAGTTATTTTTAATATCTTTTTAATATTTATTCTAATTATTTATCGTTTAATAAACGTATTATTTTAATTAATATTATTTCTCTTATTTTTACACTTCACCCAAATAAATAAACGATACAGTACTTTTACAGTTATTTGTAATTCCAACATTGCTCTCTGTGCGGCCATAAATAGATGTAATGAAATAATGATAATTAAAATATGGTCTGGATTATCGAAGCCCGAATAAACGAGTTTCTATTGTATAAAATACAATGTAATTATGACATCAAAAACATCTACCTACGTATTAGGGTTCGATGGTAATCAATTTTAACTCTGAAAAGAAGATAAGCAATAATTTTCATTTGTTGGCCAGTCGATTCCTAGGTTTACATTATAAAGCTAATAATAACCCTTTATTATTATTAGCCTATGAATGTCTCCAGCAAACACATCAAGTCGTAGTGTTTGACCATACTGAACTGCTTACGAACTCTTCGCTCCTAAGAGGAAGCGGTGATCCAATCCGGCTTGGAAATGATGTTATATGATGATGAGACAGTTTTTCTTAAAATCGTTTTTTTTCTTAATTTTTGTTAATGAATATTAGATGATAAAGACACACAAACATCCATACTGTCCCGGAAATTGAACCCGGAACTTTTTGTATACGAAGTAATTACATTATCACTATGCTACCTCAGTCGATAAATAACTCTTAGAATACATAAAATTTAATTTTATTGGAAAATGAATTATTTATAAGATTTGAGTTATTTTTAATTAAGTACAAAATATTTTTTGGTTTAATACTTGAATTTTTAATAATTAATTGTTAGGCCTACTTTTTTTCCAATTATCGTGATATTGTTTGTCAGTATTGTAATGCACATGAAACACAAAACACAAATCTTTCTCCTTGTATTTCACCTGTCTCTCATGTGACAAGTAACATTCCATCGTTCGCACATACACATGGAGCGTGGAAAATGCTCCTTTATACACATACAGGGATAAATAAAGTGCGCACACTAATACAGCGGCACGTATACTCGGAGAGACATACGTATATTAAAACATTCACTGGGCACTAGGCGATTTGTCGCCCGCCAGTGTGTTATAACACATCCCTGCGTATTCGCTAAATACCATTCGCGTATTACAGCTCCCATTTTATCATGAAACATTGCAATAATGAGAGTACAACAGTGCGATACTACGTTTTTATTTTCGTCGATGACAAAAAAAGAACTGGGCCCTGCCCGAAGCGAGCCAGCGCTGCCTATATGTCGATACCAACCAATCTTCATTGAACGTTGAGTACTCGTTATAACTGTACTCGCGGATATTTTTCCAATGTTTAACAAAAACGTGACAGTTGCAGCACCGCTTACCAGACGACACATTATTCACAATTAATTAAACAGAACAATGCACTATAATCCCCACTCTGTCCATAAAAATTAAGCACGGATCCTCTGGTGCGCGCAGGCTAAATTATTGGGGGCCGAAAGTAAGGTTATGTTTGGGCTATTACAACGGAAAACAATACACAATACAGGCCACTGTCGTAAATATTGATCGATTTTTCATTTTTTCATCGTTGGCTACGTACGAGTGCGAGGATATAGATGTGTATGAGGATATGTGCGATGTTTTTGTAGCAATTTCAGATTTGCTTTTTACTCTGGAAAATATAACTTTATGTGTTTTGTAATTAAATTTTATACTTGAGTTATTATCGAATTTGTACTATTTTATTACCTTCATTTAAAAAAAATATTAGCCAATTCTAAATTATTATCTACATCATTAGGTAGTGTTTATCTCATTTCTTTATGTTATCCAAATCCGCAATTAGACACAGGTATAACGCGCAAACAATAATATTACATTTTAGCGAAGATTTCGCATGAAAACTTAATATACTTAATTATTAAGATATACATCTTCCTTAGATTATTCCTTATTTGAAGCAAAACTTCTCGTTTAATATTCAAATTTTAACAATATATTTCAGTTTTTGGCTATTTCGTATCAATTCTTATTACTTAAGTTGTCCAAAATTGCATCCAATTGTCCAAGTGTAAAGATATTAAATATACCTAATTTATATTTATAATCAATTATTATTCGGAAATAAAGAATAGCACGCGATCGTTCGAAAACAAACAGAAACACGACAGGCCACTTCAAGCTCTTAGTTACGGATTATATTTAGTGGCGAATTAAGTATTTCTGAAACTCTAGTTTACAAATAAGTATTTGCTTCATTGCAACCAGGGCATCGAATCCGCTGAAAACTGGGTTCGGTTTATGTTCAGGTTAATTTGTTTTTTGCCTCTTTTCCAGATTTTAGTGAATAAGCACGTTTAAAGGTCCATAGAATCTAATTATAACATTTTTACGATGATGTCTGTGCAGGGCCGTGCGGTGGTATTTTGCCGCCTGAAGCATATAACATTCAATATGGCGCCCTAAGAGAAATATTTACAGAACAGTGAATTTTTCATTTATTTAGTTCAATAAAGAAGAAAGACGAACTGGCTCTAGCTGCTTAACTGGGTGATTAGCAGAAACGTATAAATCATAATATATGTATTTATCATCTCAATATACGAAGCCCGTCCTAAAATTAAAAACACAAATGCTCTGGCGGCCTGGGGAAATTTTGTTTCGGTAAGTTGGCACCACTGTCGTGTAGAGGGAGTCCTGCTCTTTCAACCGAGTGGTCCAGCAGCTCTCTTTTAGGGCGAACAGTTTGGCAAACGGATGGCCGTTTGCGATAGAGCATCTCCTTCACTCTTCCGTCAGATGCGAAATTCGCCCTATTATACGTTTTCTGCACAGGTCTACTGTCAATGCGGATCACTACTGTAAAATATTTAAAAAAAAACGTCTAAGAGCGGTTCAACACCGAAGGCAGGGAATGTTGACCCACGGTATGTGTGTCTGCTTCACTATAACACATGTCCTCAAACAGAGCGAATCATCAACGCTTTACTGGCGGATTTTGGATGGTATTGTGGACCATCAACCCCACCGCCTTTATTTGCCACCGTTTTATTTTCATCTCTTACTCCATTTAAAAAGAATCTGAGAGGGAAAACTTTAAAGACGAAGATAAGGTAAAAGACGACATGGAACGTTGGATATGGGAGTAGACCGACAACCTTGTTTGACACTAACATCAAAATCCCGTGCCCTTTCTACAGAAGGTGAATGAAAATAACGGAGACTATGTAGAAAAATAGTTGAGATATATACCTACACCATCTTGTAATTTTTTTTTTTCGATTTTTGATTGCCTATGTACCTTTAATTTGAGGAGGGTCCTCTTATGTATGTATATCAGTGGGCGCCTTTTCACAAAAGGCGCCTGGAGCGGTTGCTCCTTTGCTCCGTATCACCGCACGGCCCTGTGTGTGTGTGTGTGGGGGATATGTGTGTGTGTGTATGTGTGTGTGTCTGTGTGTGTGTGAGAGAGACAGAGAGAGATCGTTAAAGATACGATTTCTCAAATTCTATAAGACTAAAGAACTGTGTAACTACGGATTCCTCAATCTAACAGGAATGGGAAGGGTTGAATAGGTTCTAATAACAGTTGGACAACCGGAAGTGGTAGTTTCTTAAAAAAAATCTAAATATTATTTTTTGAAAATTTGTTACTACAAATAATAAAGATAATTAAATTCTCAATCTAAAACATTTAATTTTTTATTACCTTCCGTCAGCTCTAGGTAAGGAAGGTATTGTCTTTGGTCAAAAAAAACGGTGATGAGTTTTCATTGAATAAGCACGTTTTAGAGTCTTTACAATACGATTTTACTATTTTTACGATGATGTCTGTATGTGTGTGTGTATGTGTGTGTGTGTGTGTGTGTGTGTGTGTGTGTGCGTGTGCGCGTGTGTGTATGTGACCGCGGTTTCGGCCGCGATATCTCCAATACTAGAATTCCAAAAATTACAATTCTTGCGTATTCCTCTTCCTTACAACCATGTGCAGACTTTATTAGATTTTGGTTATAATTGGTCAACCGGAAGTATCCACATTTGAAGATTTTAACAGTTTTTCTTGATAAATTCAGTTAAATATTATTATAACTTAAAGAATATATTATCGTCTATACGATTTGATTGCATTTTATATTTCACATTCAACAGATATAGAGTTAAAGAATTATAAAGATATTGTATCGTTTTTATTTATATGGGTGAAGTGTAAAACATAGACAAATATTATTAACTAAAAGAATACGTTTATTAAATGATGAATAATTAAGGATTAAATATTAAAAGGTAATAAAAACAACTAACACTATGATTAAATAATTATAAACACTAAGAATATTATTAAATGCTTAAACACTACGATTATTTATCTAACTAACATTTATATCACTGCACTTATTTATATAACTACATTTATTTATGTTAACAACTGTTAAACTGTTTATTTATATCACTGAGTTCATATCTGGTTGCTTATCTGGTTGCTTGTATATATGAGACTGTCTCCCGCTGTTCTCCCGACGGTATTTATACAGCCCCTATCATTCTAGAACTCTTCTAAAGCGACAAAACCCGTATACAAAGGAATGAGGTCACGGCGCAATTAACCTGTCTCAGCGCGTCGGGGATTGTATTATCGCTCTGGTACGTTCTTTCGAAGGGATTACGTCATTGTTCGCGAACATGCTATCAGTAGCGGCGCATGCATACTTTTCTCTCAGGGGCGCACGTCACAATATTAAATTTCATAAATCAGCCAGCTATGCTAACTTAACCATGGAAACTGCTAATATATTCAGGTAATTCAAATTGATAGATGTCAGTATCAATAAAAAGTAAATGAATGCAAGAATAAGGGAAATAACTCTAGTGTTGGACGTTTCTAGAAAGATAAAAGAGAAACGATTACATTGGTTTGAACATGTCATAAGGAGAGATGAATATATTGGAAGAAGAATGAATAGCTTATAACAGAAGGTGGAAGAAACATAGAAAGACCAAATATAAGGTGAAAGGAGAACAAAGGAATTGAATGAGGACGACACGCAAAATAAAAATAAGTGGAAGAAGAAAATAAAAAATAGCGACCCCCTAACGAATGGGAAAACTAAAAAAGAAGAAGAACATGTCAATGTCAAGTGCAATTTGCATAGTTTGTTTATGAAATAATTTTACTGGAAATATAGGATCTTTTGCAAGAAAATTTATGTATAGGGCGCGTGCAGTGACGTACACTTTGCTGACTTTGGCAAGCAGATATGGAAACCCGTGTCTAAATGACAGCTATTAATTACGTCCATAACTGACAAATGACATAATTTTTCATTCAAAATTTCATGATTTTCTTATTTCATGTGGTTTATTTATTATCAGGGGTGTGGAATTCAGTTGCCGAGAAAAGGAATCATAAAATACCAAATGAAATTTTGAATAAAAAATTATGACATGAGGATGACTCGCAAAACATAAATGAATGGAAGAAGAAAATAAAAAATAGCGACCCTTAACGAATGGGAAAAGCTAAATACTATTACTGGAAATTTAGAATCTTTTGCAAGAAAATTTATGTATGGAATTTGTACATAATACACAGGATTGACAGAGGGTATTGTAGTTATTTAAATAGATGTCACAATTGTCATATGTCATAATTTTTCATTCAAAATTTCAAAATATTCTGATGTTTATTTGTCATCAATAGCATGGAATATACTTGTCGAGGAAAATAATACACATGGATTTGGAAAATCATAATGTTTTGAATGAAAACTTGAATGATAATTGACACCTATGTACATTATTACTAGCTGTCATTCTGATAGGAGCCCCCATATCTGCTTGCCAAGGCCAACGAAGTCACATAACTGCTCGCGCCTTATGCAACATAAAATGAAAATGGCGAGAGGTATTGTGCTGGCCACAACAGATTTTTGAGATATCGGTTTGTGTGTTCTGGTTCAAGCATTAATTAAATTTGCGGTTTTGTCGGGTTCAGGTGTTGGGTTCCGGTTTAGTTCGTCCTAATGAAAATTAAATTAATGTTTTTTTAATAACTATCTTTATATAGAAATAATTTAAAATGGGAGCCGGAAGTTATAATGCAACGCAAGACACGAACACAATTTTCACGAACCGTCAACACCGGCACCAACACAGATGGCGAATGCGTAGATGATCGACTGTATTACGATTACGCTTACGTTTCGAACTGAAAATGAACCTGAATCAGAGCTGAATCCTGAACCCGAATTTTACTACCCGGTTCGATTTCGACTCGGATTTAAATGAAAAATATATTATCTGAGGTTCGGTTCTCGAGTTGAGTATGCTTTTAATATTTTACGATTTTGGTTCGGGTTTGAATCCCTGATTACAAAAAAGTGTTTATATGAAATGAAGAATACTTGTTAAAAATGGGTATAAATCTATTAATTCAAACGTAAATAAATAAGAAAACATGGTCGACATTTATTAGTAGAAACTGTAAATTTTATACAAACACAAAATTTCACAATAATTATAATTATCATGTTATGCATAAACGTCATATTATCGCTTATAAACCACAGCTATCAACTATCAATCAGTTTCCTACAATGTACGCGCGCTAAGTTATTTTGAATAAATTATATGTCGTTTTAAGAAGTTTGTAACTAATGATATTATTTTTCATTCGGTCTGGCTTGCGCTCTAGTTAGGTTAAGGATTCGAACATAACCCCTCTAAAAATCACCCGTTTTGATTTTGTTTGTCGTCAATTGTTCCGTTGAAATTTTAGTAATCAGTATTCTATTTTATTGAGTTCTGAATTTAAAAACTTGATCCTAATCTAAACACTAATTTCTCTAGAACGGAGTTCATGATCAAATTTTTTTAAGACGTCATCTGTAAGTAATTTTTAATAGAAGTAATTAGAGTAAAAGAGGTGGAGACTTTTCTTTGTCGCTCTCGTTGACGGTGCCGTCACAGAAGTTTTATTGCTGTTTTAACAAATTTTAAAAAATACGGGTTATTTTTTTGCTCTATATTAATATATTCTCTACATTTTGATTTTTGCCGATTATTTTTAATTCGAATTATTGAATTTTATAATCGAATTTCAATAATCGGATGACAGTTTATTTTTAATTCCAATTATCCCACATTACTTGTACCATACTCGTAACATAATTTTTTCTTCTATAAAATATTCGATTCTCAATTATTAAAGTCCTCTAGATTTTTAGGCCATAGGCGTACGTGCAGTATGTCTTTACGGCAACCTTCTGATGACCATATAAAAATGTGTGTATATGTCAATTTCGGAAAATACTATTTCTCAGGAAAAAATATTTTTCTAATAACTGGCTAAGCATTTACAGTATAGAAGTTTCTGAAAACGTTATTTAAAGTAAAAAGTAAGAATTTAGTTAGGTTAACATTTTTTAAAGAAGATGAAAATTATTTTATCAAAATAGAAATATAATACAAATACCTACATGTAATGATAATAAATAGGGGTATTCGAATTCAGGATATGAACATTGGTATTCGACGTGAATAATTCAAATCGATAATTTCGATATATCCATATATTGAAGTATTGTACATATGACAACATACCGATCTATCGAAGTATTGATGAATCGATGTATCGTGTTTTTTTTCCATAAATTCGGTAGTGTATACAGATGAAGTGACTTGGAATAATATCACCTTTCGTCAATCCTATGTATTATATATAAATTCCATAGGGCGCGAGCAGTCACGAGACTTTGCTGACCTTGGCAAACATAAATGGGGTCCGTATCAGAAAGACAGCTATCAAAATTAAATTATTTAGTATTTTATGATTGCTTTTCTCGGCAACTGAATTCCACACTCCTGATAACAAATAAACCACATGCAATAAGAAAATCATAAAATTTTGAATGAAAAATTATGTCAGTTATGGACGTAATTAATAGCTGTCATTTTGACACAGGCCCCCATATCTGCTTGCTAAAGTCAGCAAAGTTACGTCACTGCACGCGCCGTATACATAAATTTTCTTATATTTCCAGTAAAATTATTTCATAAAGAAACTATGCAAATGACACTTGACATTGACATCTTCTTCTTTAGCTTTTCCCATTCGTTACGGGCCGCTATTTTTTATTTTCTTCTTCCACTCATTTTTATTTTGCGTGTCGTCCTTATTCAGTTCCTTTTCTCTCAAGTATTCCGCGATACAGTCCTTCCATCTTATCTTGGGTCTTCCTCTGTTTCTTCAACCTTGTATTACTGAGTTATTCATTATTTTTTTCAATATATTCATCTCTCCTCATTACATGTTCAAACCAATGTAATCGTCTCTCTTGTATCTTTCTAGAAACTTCTAACACTAGAGTTATTTCCCTCATTCTTTCATTGCCCACCGTTTCTTCCCGTGTCTTCCCCAACATCTATCTCAACATCCTCATCTGTGCCACATTAATTTTATTTTCAATGACACTCATATCTGTCCACCATCTGTCAGTTAATGTAGTAGCTGTTTCCATGGTTAGCATAGCTGGCTGATTTATGAAATTTAATTTCTTTAACTCTATATCAATCGAATATGGAGAATAAAATGTAATTAAATCGTATAGATAATAGAATATTCTATAATATTTACAATAACATTAAATGTGTAAATAATATTTAACAGTGTTTTTCAAGAAAAACTGTTAAAATCTTCAAATGAGGGTACTTCCGGTGGACCAATTATAACCAAAATCTAATCAAATCTGCATATGGATGTAAGGAAGAGTAATACGTAATACGTAAGAATTGTGATTTTTGATTTCTAGCATTGGAGATATCGTGGCCGAAACCGCGGTCATACACACACGCACACACACACGCACACACGCACACACACACATACACACACACACATACAGACATTATCGTAAAAATAGTAAAATCGTATTGTAGAGACCCTAAAACGTGCTTATTCATTGAAAACTCACCACATATTTTTTGACCAAAGACAATACCACCCTTAACTAGAGGTGACGGAATGTAAAAATACAAGATAAGAAAAACAGAATATACAAAAAATGAATTATATTATTTTATCGATTATATTTTATTAAAAAATTATAACAATTACAGCTAGTTTATAAATATAACAAAAAAATAAGAAATAAGTCTCTTTTATGACGAAGATATACATAAGAAATATAAACTTTACAAATATTCAATCTAACATAGTTAATTTGATAATTTTGTTATATAAATAAAAAAAAATACATGTCACGTTTATTACATATAAGAAATAAATAAAAAAAAATCTGATGTGGACACCACATGACTTCCTTGTACGATTATTAAACTATACATATTTTTTTTAATAAATAAATTACAAAATATTAATTTTAACTTCAAAACAGTAAGATATATAGCGACCATAAACAGAGTTTTTAAAGAGAGTTTTGATTACAACAAAGAAATATTTGATTACAACAATGAATATAACTAATTTCACAATAAAAATATAATATTTGTTATTGTACGAATCATAAAATTGCACGTATTTAACGTAATTTGACATGAACATTTTTTTTTATTTTTTGTCCTAATCCATAAGCTTTATTACAAAAAAATAATTTTTAAATTTACATATCTCGCTTATACAAAGGGCTAATTTAATAATACTTGATGTGCTAGACGCAGAAATTAATTCTCTAAAACTTTTATTTGAAGCATTTATTTCTAAAATCAAAATAAAATCATTTTATTCAAGAAAAACTGTTAACAACTTCAAGTAATGTACCACTTCCGGTTAGCCTATTTTAACCAAAATCTATTATGTTATTTCGATTGACATAAAAGTCTTGTATACCAAATTTGAAAAGTTTTTAATTATATTTTAAAACAGTTTTTCATTAAAATCTATTATAGGCTTAATGTAAAGTACCACTTCTGGAAATTTTGTAATAACCAGAAAGGAAGGTGCACAACTAGATGTTATAGGAGTCCTAAATTCAAAATTTCAACTTTCTACGGCTTACTGTTTTTGAGTTATGCGAAATACGTACGTACAGACGTCACGACGAAATTAGTCAAAATGGATTCAGGGATGATCAAAATGGATATTTCCGCTGAAATCTGAAAACCGAAATTTTTCGCGATTACAATACTTCCTTTACTTACGTACAAGGAAGTAAAAACAAAATAGAATTCTAAATAATTATAGATTTGCGCAATTGATCTCAATGTTTATTGGATAAGATCAAAATCTTTGTTGAACTAGAAAAAATATTAAATCATTAGCATCGTGTTATTTATTTGTCTGTAATTATTTACCAGTTCATAACCGAGTGGTTGTCTGAGACAAGTATAGGTTTAAAATAATCGAATATACGAGTACTGTAGGATTTATCATTTAATCGCAGTTTCGATGTATTTGGCCAATATTCAATGACTCTGGTCCAAGGCTGAATATTATTCTTTAGCTCTTGTAAATTATCTTTTATAAGTTCATCACTGTAAACAATAAACCAATTTTTCGGTAAAGTCTCCTTTTATTGTAGTACATATTTATCCGTACTGTAAACAATAACATGGTCGAATATACAATAGTTGACAAACTCTTAAAACTATAGACCTATCTTCAAAAGTTTAGATCATTGGATCAGATTTTTTAGATTCAATTGTTAATATTTTAACATCAAAGTCGCCTACTATGCTATAAACAACAACACAAAATCACGTACATACAATATTCGTAACTTTCAATTTTAAAATAAATGCCATTAAAACACTGTAACTTGTAGAATGTCGTAATAGGCTTTACAAATATGCTATTTAGAGTAACCAAAATATTGTGGTACAAACTATCTTACTGTCTAGTACGTATTTACAGCTAACTAAAAATTAAGTATTATTTACGACAAATTTTTGTTCACAAATAAATTGCTCAATTATTGTGATATTTTATAAGAGTAATTGTTATTAAAATTACTATAATAAAGGTACAATAAGTTTGTTGTTAATTGTATGTATGAATATTTTTTTCGTGCACCTTCCCCGGACGAACATCGTCTTGTTGACTTTCTTCCTTTTAAACATGGTTTTCACCCAATGCAAGAGCCTCCGAAAAATGATAACATTTTTTCAAAAATGATCTGAACGGATTTTCATTGTCCTACCAGGAACTTAATCACATCCTGAAAGTCAGTTTTTTCCATACTTACAGTTTTTCTGAACATTGAATTCCTTTTCAAAGATATCTCGAAGACTAATGACGCAATATTTTAATACATTTTTGGTGCATAACCTCATAAATGACTTTTTAAAAAATGAGAAATATGCATCCCCAATCTCCTAAAATCCCTTCAATCAGCAATAGCAATGCAAACCAAACTTCAAGGGGGATATAATCTTGAAAGTATTTTTTTATTACGAGGATAAGCTAGCTTGAAAAAACATGTTACAGGAAATATTTCAGTACTTCCACTGTAAATGAATTCCAATGAAGTATGTAACCATAATGGAATTTCAATATATGAATCATAAAATATATAAATTAACCACTATAATTTTATATTATAACGATAAAAATTAAACATTACTTCCTAATAATATAGTTATTTGTAATTGAATAGTTCGGAGAGGGGATACGGTAACGCGGGTATTTACTTACATCTACCGTTATGTATGAGACTTCCCTAGAGAATGTAGGGTCTAGTCCTATCTCTCGCGGGAATCATACAAGAAAATATTTTCTCAAAACCTATTTTTAAAAATACACACATGCATATGAAAAATGGTAGCACCAAGGTCAAACAATTATAAACTAGGTTTATCTATTAGAAATGTGAATATGTATACCAATAGACTGATGACATAATTGATAACTAATAACAACGAGTAGTAGAATATTCATTATTTTTCTAAAATGAATTGAAAGAAAAGAAATAAAAAAATATTTTTAAAAATAAAGCAAATATCCAAAGCATCCTTTATGAAATATGAATAATACACATTCATGTACTTACGTTTTTAATTTACATTTAAATTAAATTAGGTAGGTAAACAGAGAAAAAGTATAATTTTTTTTAATTACGAAATGCCTACATTATTCTGATTCGTAATAAATCCTAAAATATATTAATTTTTATTAAGTATATTTGGATATGAGCGTTCGTATATTACAGCTTATATTTACATTTCGGAAATTTAAAAGATATCATTAAAATATCCAGTGACATTAAAAAGTAATAAATAATTTAAATATATACAAAATCCATTTATTTCAAGAATTATAAAAATTATCTTGTATTATTTATCAATATGTTTTTTTAAAAATAAATTTCAAAATCTACGAAATCTTAATTAAAATATTTTATAGTTATCTGGAAAGCATACAATATTCTAAGAATGTAGGTATTAGAAATAAATAAAAAAATCTGTTGTGGCCAATACAATACCTCTCGCCACTTTTTGGTTAAGTATAGGGCGCGAACAGTCATGTTACATTGTTGGTATTGACAAGCAGATGTGAAGGCCCGTTTCAGAATGATAATTAGTAATTATGTACATAAATTTCAGAATTTTTCATTTAAAATTTTAAGATTTTCTAAATTCATGTAGTTAATTTGTCACCAGGAGTGTGGAATTGACTTGTCGAGGAAAATAAATCACATGGAATTTGAAAATCACTAAATTTAGAATGAGAAATTATGATATATGACATCTATATTCATAATTACTAGCTATAATTCTGACACATGACTGCTCGCACCTTAATGTATTTAACATATCTTGTATACTTACACTCTACACCAAAAATTCTACTTATATCTATTCCATATATTTAGATTTTTTTTAATTTAAATTCATTCTATGAAGAAATTTTGTCCTACTCTTTTAATTTTTCGAGATGTTTCCAATTCATTGACGGAAGTAACAGCATATATGAAGGGTATGTCTAATATACCTATAATATTAAACTATTAATGCAATAAGTATATCCGATTGGGGAATACGTAGTTAAAAAAATATAAAGTTTTATAGTTTTTGAGTAATCATCCTTCCAACATCCCACATACATACATACACACATACACACACACATCCACACACACACACACACACACACACACACACACACACACACACACACACACACACACACACACACAGACATCATCGTAAAAATATTAAAATCGGATTGTAGGGACCTTAAAACGTGCTTATTCAATAAAATCTGGATATGCGATTTTTAGCATGAATGCAATACCTCTCTTAGCGAGAGGTAAAAAACATTGAAAATAAATTAATAATTATAATGATGGCTGGTAGATTAGATCAAACCAACTGTAAATTACATACTACATATTGTAACACGAGGGGAGGGGGTTACAGAAGATCTGTATGATGGTGGTCTT
The DNA here is from genome assembly GCA_951394225.1 of Harpalus rufipes. Lineage (NCBI taxonomy): Eukaryota > Metazoa > Arthropoda > Insecta > Coleoptera > Carabidae > Harpalus > Harpalus rufipes. The sequence goes on from OX596274.1 coordinate 72,926,906, forward strand.
ACTACTTTACCAATGATGACTGCTTTTATTTAACTGGTGAATAATTTTCTGGTCGGCCAGATCTTTATGGAGGGGGAACACTTTTACTTTCACTTGGGTGAGAGATGAACACTTATCTTGAACTGATGAACTCTTTTACTAAAGACACAGACATTCTTAGTATGGGAGTAGTTAAATCTATAGGTAATACAGTTCACAACGGGAAGTCGCAACTCACCGATTATTTGAATAAAAATTTGTACATAGATATAAACTACCTTCCATACAAGGAAGGTATGTCAAACCATTCGATGCTATACTGAAAATATCTAAGAAAATGATAAAATTTAACAGTTGTCATTGTCCGAAGGATATCAATGTATAAACATTACATTCCAAGTACTTAACTCATGTTCTGTAGTTTGGAGTTCAATATTACTTGAAGCATAATTTTTTTATTTTTTAGAATTTATCGTATGTTACATTTAATATGTTCTGGATCAAATCATAAATCTATTTTCATAAACAGATATTATATCCAATATTAATTCCCACACCTTATGTATTTATATTTAAAATCTATTTAACAATTGAATAATATTGCACACTTTATAAATAATTGTACACGGATTGGCACAAAAATTAGGCTATAAGAAAATTCTTATCTCTCTGTTATATTGTATAATTTTGAATTATTTTTCATTAAGGTATACAAAAGTTTGATTCGCAGTACTTCGTGGTACCATGTTAATTTGTTAGCTACATAATGTTGACTTGTTCCATCTTCTAGTACAAAACTACAAAAGATACAGTATCTGTGCTTTGTGACATTTCCAACGCATTAAAATGACAAATAAATAGTAAAACCAGGGACTGAAAGAAACGAACCTAATATTCACGATAAGTATACATTTTATCAATTTCATTATTCCGTTACGATGGGCAAATAATATGAATATTAGAGTAAAATAGTTACACATATTTTTAAGTAGTGAAGTGATGTGAATTCCACGTACTCATAGTACACAGGAATAATAATATTTTGTAGTAAATACTCAAATATAAATTTTATACTAGTATTTATTTTTCAAAAAATGAAATGGTCCGTTTTCCGTGCCGCTCAGTACACAAAAAATATAAAATCTTGATTTTATATCATATTTATCTGGACCAAGAGCAAGATCGAAAACATAGCTTAAACACAGATCATACAATTTGATGTATCATTGTCGCCATTTCAATAGTAATAATGGTTGTTACACCAATTAAGAATTCCCGACCCGGCAAGAGGGGGGGGTCAGACTAATTATAAATAAAAATATAAAATAACAAAAATAGGTAAAAAAATCACATTAAGTTACTGGTGCAAACGGTACGTTGTTTTATTTTTTATAATCTATATTTTTGTTCACTTGTATTTCATTTATACTTTTATGTTATCTTGAAATTGGGAGATAATCTTGATAGGAAAGTGAAGATTTATTTATGTTAAATAATAAAATATTGGAAATATTTTACAAATTGAAAAGTAGAGTAGTGTTTTGTTTGACCCAGCATTGAGGGCCCCGCTCGTTTGATTTTACCCCTGGGCCTGTAACAGCTCTTCACGGGTTTGAAGGATTCTACTGTTCTAATACAAATTACTAGTGAAATAGTTCTAATTTCTACTCCATGCGCTACATAGGACATACGGGTAATAGTAACTATTTTATTTATTATTGTGGTCCCAGCTTGCGGCGATTTTATATAAAATGACCAGTGTCAATACTGAAATCCTTGAATTTTAAATGTTTTATCCTCAGCAAATGTAGGAATTAAAGTTTATTATTGTTTGTCCGAGTCCGAGACTGAAAGTGGTTTTAATTTGTTGTAGTAGTGACGAGTGTTTTAAGTTAGGGTAGCAATGCCGTCAGCCGTCCAGTCGCAATCGCAATCGCAAGCACAAGACAAGACGCTCCCCTCCGCCGTCGCGCAGCATGTTCAGTCGCTCATTCATCATTCGAGAGAGAGACAAACCCTGGTCCCTATATTGCATATTTCCAACGAAAAAATAAAATTTAATTATATGCTACTTAAATTAATGTGCGCGCAGAAGTACGAAATTAACATAAGGTCATTTGCATTTAAATTGCATTTACACCATTATAATGAAAAATATTTCATTATGCATAATATGTAAAGAAGTAATGTATGTATATGAAAATGCATTTGTCGGCCAATAATGTGGCTTTTTTCAGAGCTGTTCTCCTTTTTGTTTTCTTATACTTGGTTTACGAGCTCATCGCGAGACGAAGCAGCAAATTGCTTAAATTAATTTCAGTAGTTTAAAGGCTGTAAATAAATGGGCGCTGTATAATATAAAGCAACATTATCAGAGGGCAATTTGCCCCGCGGATGGGCTGGGCAGGCACAACTCGTTCCGTTCGGGACTGGGAGCCGTCGCTATTCTCATCCTGCTACCGTGCCCAGCGCTGAGCGCTCATTTCTCTCCATTCATGCCGGTCCCCCAGCCCTCCATACCGCACAATCAACGCCCCCTGCACCATGCTCTTGTCCACTGATTCTCAATACAGATTTACTCTAATCTATGCCAGGCTATACAATACTGCTTGCTACCTCGTTAACTACCCATCTCATCTCATTTACTCTTTCCGCGCAAATCTATCAAGCAAAAGCTCACACGTGCATTACTCCCTTAACTTACACTCACTCGTATCATACTCGTATGTAATCATTAAATAATAATTTGGCATAAATTTACTATAGGCGTCTACATACTTAAATACAAAATAACGTACAGTTTTTAACATGATGAAATGTTATTAACGCAACAAATTTTTATTTTTATAACTGTAAACGAATTTTTAATCTAAAACTTAGGGACAGGGGACCTCTGGCCTTAACCTTTTCAGTGCATAACGAGGTAATTTTGACTCCAGGTACGATCAATATTTTTTAATAAATATTTTTTTTTATAAAAATAAATAACGTGTATATGTGTTTTTAGAAGACCACTGTAGAAAATAATAGATATCGCGACAATAGCCTACTTAAGAAAGTTGAAAATACCGTACACTAGCAGGATATGATTGTACTAACATAAATGGCTACATCGCAATGATCAGAACAAATGAACATAGCCAGGCAGCTTTGCTATGTTTGATTGTATGAAAAAAAAATTCAGTAGATATTCGAATTTGAAATAAAATTCCTGAAAAAACCTGTATTTTTTTAACCCACTCGAAAGTAATATCGTAATGCTCGTGTGTTAAAATTTCACATTCGGACGATATTTCTCACTTTCGGTACTCGTTATAAAATATACTATTTTTCCACTTGTATGTCTATAAAAATCTTTATTCCAACAAAATTTCCATTATTTTTGTTAATATTTAAAAGAAGAAAATAAAGTTGCGGATCGGTTCCAATTCGAGAAGACATTTTTATTTTGAGGCATGCGCACTTATACTCAGATCTCTTAGAGAGAAAAAAACCTCTCTCTCTCTCTCTCTCTCTCTCTCTGTGTGTGTGTGTGTGTGTGTGTGCTGTGTGCGTGTGTGTGTGAGAGAAAGAGATGAATTTTTCTTCCACGATAACCGTTCTATCAAACTTCCAAAAATTTCTGTTGTCCATATTTAAGCTTTCAGCATTTATATAAAGAGTTGATTAGATTTTGGGTAAAATGGAAAACTATACTAAAATATAATGCAAAACTTTTCAATTTTAGTATTTGAGATTTTTATATCAACCTATTTGATTTTGGCTAAAATTGACGTATCAGAAGTGATACTTTACTTGAAGCTATCAACAGATTTTCGTGAAAAATTATATTATAGTATCCAAAACTTCTCAATTTTGATATTTAAAACTTGTATATGATTGAGAACATGTTACATTTTGATGATATATGATAAACCAGATGTGGTACTTTACTTGAAGCTCTGAACAGATTTTCTTGAAAAAATATATTAAAATATGATTCAAAACTTTTCAAATTTGGACTTAAAACTCGTATATGATAGCAAATAAAATAATAATTTGGCTTATATGATAAACCGGATGTGGTACTTAACCTAGAGCTAAATTTTAAAGGATATCACAGTGAAATATCCAAAATTTCGTATTACAGACTTTTCTATTTATTGGAACGTCAGATTTTGTTTACAAATGATCAACTGGAACTTATACTTAATTTAAAGCACATTTATATATTAAACGTGGAATTGGCGGGAAGTTATGTGCTGGCCACATCAGATTTTTTTTCTAATAGGAGTAGTTTTATCGATGGTTTTTATAATTTTATTTTAAAATTCAATTTTAATATCTATTAAATAATTAATAATAGGAGTCAAAGGTTAAATTATAACTTAAATAAATAAATATATTGCAAATTCTAATGTACAAATAAATACTTTTATGTAACAAGACCACGAGCCCGGAAGTAGGAAAACAAACACGTCTCCAGTAATACAATTAAGGCCCAGTATTCTCATTTCTGGCTAAATTGTCTGTCAACTGTCAATAAAATAAAAAAAATCGCAACGAAAAATTGATACATGAGTAATTTTTACAACTTATGCTATAATATCGATGCTATATTTTTCGATTTAACCGACAATTGAGTTAACAGACAGCTTAACCAAAGATGAAAACACAGGGCCTAAATAGATTATATTTAACACGCAGATATTAAGCTAAATTTACATTTCTTTCAATTAATAACACAACTAAACTATACCAAAATTAAATAACAATAATCGCAGTGATGGAATGATTATATTCTATTTACGATAAATGCACAGGTTATTCAAAGTTAGACTTAAACTCGGAAACTTAACTTTATATAGCTAAGAGGCCATGTGCAATAAAAAATAGACTTTTTCAAATCCTTATTTAAGATTGCCTAAAGCCGATTTTTGTAACTAAAAAATTAGCGATAATATGGCAACTAGTAATTAAGTGCGTTCCAGCACCCAGCCCTAAATTTAAATTATATTAATAATATGCTTCCTCCAATAATTAATTGTTTATTCACCTGCGACATCGAAAACACAATTATCTTTTTGTTCTTACTTTGGAACACAGAACAAGCAATGAATTTGTTTCTGTGACAATCAGGACCGCATTATTCATAAGACAGACTAGGCACGTGCCTGTGGACACCGATATACAAAGAAAATGGAAAATCTTTTCCACTTTAAAATTGTAATTTCATTTCCATTCTTACATAAATTTTTATAATAATCACATTGAAATGACGAGGGTAAAAAATTCTCTATTATAATATCGCTCTAAGAATTATTTTATGTTTTGTAATATCTAATTGAATGAAAAAAAATGTCATTTATGTATCAAGAGTATAAACACAGTCTTTACGACATGAGGTTAAGTATTTCGTGACAAGGCTTGCCAAATCACGAATCTTATTGACCAAATGACATAAAGCTTGTTTACACTTGATTTACATACAAGATTTATTATATGACCTTAAATAACATTCCTGAACAAAATTAAAAATTTGACGGACGAGCAAACATCAATTTGAACACACCAAATACCGAATTGACATTTGACATAGAATAGATCTGGTAGATGAATACTGCAGCACTGTCAGTATTACCAACATGAATATACAGAAAAAAATCAATTTAGTTCTATAGCTCTGTAATGTGAAAAGAAAATAAAATGCAAAAAACGTTTACAATCTCCTTGCACTGTGTAAAGTACCAAGTTTACACATTGGAGCATAAAATAGTTATTTATGCAACAAGAGTGGAAACATAAGTTTTATGACATGAGGTCAAGTATTTTGTCTTGCGGCTTGCCGAATTATGAAAATCATTGATAGAATATCGTAAAGCTTGTGTATACTAAGAAATTTGGAAAATAACATCAGAAATTGAATACTGCAGTACTCACTCAGTATTACCAACATAAATGTACAGATGGTGGTAGCTCTGTGATGTGTAAACTACATAAAATACGAAAATCATTTATTTTACACACTGTTTGCAGTGGGTAAATACCAACTTTACACATCGAAGTAAAAAAAATTAAATAGGTCTATACATAGTTATAAACACATCAAAATCGCTCAGAAGAAACAATGCGAAAATTATTATAAAATATAGTAAACTTTTGAAGAACGCTCTGTTTTTTTTATTATCGAGTATTAAACAGTAAGGAAACAATATTTATTTGCATTTAATTTTTTTGACTAAAGCATATTTGGAAAATTATTTAGAGATAAGAAATGACAACAATATCGTATGAAAATTATACGAAATTGACTCCAGGAACTAATAGTTCTACATAGGCTGTTTGCCGTAAGTTTATTGTTTCTTGTCGCATTACAGCGTTTTCAGAGTTGGTATCTACAATTATACTAAATCGAATCCACCTGTTTTTGAAAGCATAGGAATTTATTTGAAATCTTCCAAGCAAAAATGACATTCAACTGCACTATGGCCCCAACACGACCGTACGCCTTGTTACGTGCACGGCACAGCTGCACCGCGTCTAGCAACGGCAGCACGTCTTGTTACGTGCGCAATACAATAATTAAAAATAAAAAAATGCGCAATCATGATCGTTTCACAGTCGTAACACCTCTGCACTGCGGTGCGGCCGTGCTTATTGGTTAAACGGTGCCGGTGCGGCCGTGTTGCTCTCATGTATATAAATCTGTTTTATTAAACCATTTTATTATGGTTGTCTATCAGATTTCTTCTCGTTGAAAGTGCCAAATACATGCTAAATTGCCATTGCAACTATAGCAGTGCATACGTAGTAACATTCATTTCTAGACTTTTCATGTAATTAAAACGAAAACACTTGCAAAAATAGTTTTACCAGCAAAGAACAAACACTGTCGAATGTTAATAGCGAATAATGAGAATTTAATTCATTAGTCACGTAACATGATTTTCGCCAATCAACATTCAGAATCACCCTAGTTACATGTCTATCACAGCAATGATAAAAAACAAAGAAATTATCACCCAATTTATAGTCGTTACTAAGGGATTTGTTTTCTTTATTTACGACATTGACAGTTAATTTTGAGTATAAAATAAGTAATAACAATAATTCAAACTCCGACATATTAAATAAAACTCGTAAGTACCATGTATAAATTATGAATATGTATATCAAAAGTAGGTTAACATAATGTGTTACAAAAATTCATTATATTCCCTCATTAAATATAAGCTCGTGATATGATTAATAACCGAAGATATTGCTCGTGAAACCGAAGCAGCACATTTCACTCGAGAATATCTCCGATGATAATCATATCACTTGTTATATTACGTATGAGAATATATTTCATATGTGAGAATCTCTTTAATTACATGCCTATCAAAGCGGTGATAGGAACCAAAGAAATTTGTTTTGATCGTTACTAAGATATTTTTTCTTCTTGGTATTTTCACCTCTAGTTAAACTTCTGTTACCTTGACTGACAGTTAAAACGAAAAATATAGCATCGATATTATAGCATGAGTTGTAAAAATTACACATTTGCTAATTTTTTGATGCGACATTTTTCATTTTAAATTATGTTAAAGGCATTGGCAAGTATTTTCGATATTTTGCAAATAGCATCAATTCCGATCTACGCCAAATATTTCGAATTTTAAATGGCAAAAAATAAACCCCTGTGGTGCATCTCCACGCTTGCAATGAATGCTCGTGAGGTGACACTGGTAAACGCCCGCCCTGTCATATATCATCATCACTACCGAAATCTGTGTACAAAGCAGATTGGCACGCCCAGCAATGGGTAATATGCCGTGTGATATATTTATTTATTTAAATATAATATAAAATCAGAAGTTCATTAATTTTTATTTAATGTCTCTGCGATTATTTTTCCAAAATTATAGCTATTTGAAAAGAGCGTAAAAACCTACAGTGACGTCACCTAAAACGCGTGCCATAGTAGATACATACTACTACATTGCACTATGTGTTTATCAGACAAAGTATTTGCAGTTTATTTAGTACAAACGAGCGTTTTTGTGTTCAGTGATTGTAGGTTTTAGTATTTTGTGACATTAAAATGCCTAATTGTTGTGTTTTTGGATGCACATAATGAAACAAAAAGTAGAAACTTGTTTTTTCATAGAACATGGGACAAAAATAAGACACGTGATATATATACAATGTTACCAGTGTATGGTCAGATACCGATTTTTGTTATCTAGATAATAGATAAAAGATAAATTTGCACAATATATCTAGATAAAGATAATAGATACCTACTTTATACATTATCTAGATATTTTAGATAACAGATAAGATATTTAACAATTAAGCCTCATAACATATACACTACATTTTATTTCCAAATTTAATTACAGCAACCGCGGTTACTATACAATACGACCTGTAATTGGTTATGCTTTGTTTAGGTATACCGCTACATGTTTAACTAGTAATGATGTGGCCAGCACAATACCTTCCGCCAATCTTGTGTATTATATATAAATTCCATACATAAAATTTCTTGCAAAAGATTCTAAATTTCCAGTAAAATTATTTCATAAACAAACTATGTAAATTGTACTTGACACTGACACTTAGGGGCCGCTATTTTTTACTTTCTTCTTCCACTCATTTCTGTTTTGCGTGTCGTTCTCATTCAGTTCCTTTTCTCTCAATTCTTCCGCAATACAGTCCTTCCATCTTATCTTTGGTCTTCCTCTGTTTCTTCAACCTTCTATTACTAAGCTATTCATTCTTCTTCCAATATATTCTTCATCCCTCCTCATAACATGTTCAAACCAATGTAATCATCTCTCTTGTCTCTTTCTAAAAACTTGTAACTCTAGAGTTATTTCCTTATCGTATCTTTCCGTGTCTTCCCCAACATATACTTCAACATCCTCATATCTGCCACATTCATTTACTTTTCATTGATACTGACATCTGTCAATTTGAATTATCTGAATATATTAGCAGTTTTCATGGTTAAATGCCAATGGTACTTCCGGGTGACCAATAATAACCAAAATCTAACCACTTGTTCTTCTGAATGTATAATTGAGTTATGCGAAACAATTATAATTTTTGGAATCGTGGTATTGAAATTATGCGATCCGAAACTTTCGTCTCACATACACAGACGCACATACATACAGACATCATCGTAAAAATAGTAAAATCGTATTATAGGGTCCCTTAAAACATGATTATTCACTATTAAACTCCTCATTAAATTTTTTGACCAAAGACAATATCTTCCTTGCCTAAAGGTGACGGAAGGTAAAAATGGGTGAAAAAGGAACAAGAAATATTTACTGTACATATTTAATTTGAAATTATATTTATTAAATTAACATACATAGCAAAGTCACTATTCTAACAAGTATAAACATAGTTGATTTGTAGTTATAATAACAATAAATTATTGTCTTTTAAAAATAATATTTTTTCAAAATTAGTATCAGAGAGACGATTGCATCTCGATGTAAGAATTTGCCCGCCGATACTAAAAAGTCTTTCATCGGGACCGGAGCTTGGTATGGAGGTGTTATATTTTAAGATTTTTTTTACTGTGTGGTATTCAAACGGGGCAGCACATGCAGTACGAATGCACGATGCAATAGGTCTTGCTTGTAACCTGCCAAATTATATTTTCATTTTGAGTATAGATGGAGCTAATAGCTAATATAAATAAAAGTTATCTTTCTTCTGTGTATTACTAAACAGATAAGATATTATAGATAGTATTTTTTTTAAATAAATAGATAAAGACACTACGTTATCTAGATAAAATTTTAGATAATGTTATCTAGATAAGCACAACCTGAATGTTACACAATAACATTATCTAAATTACATGCAAATATAACAAATAAAACGTGAATAACTTGGCTTACAAGTTCTTATTGTTATTTTCTAATTATACATATTTATTGTGTAATTATTAATATGTTTAATTCGTAGAAATAGGCTTTAGTAATCAAATATAAAGTAAAATAATCAAAATAAATATTTTCATTAACAGCTTGAAAGTATTATTTTCCATTTTTAACAATTTTCCGTGTCTTCCCCAACATATATCTCAACATCCTCATCTCTGCCACATTCATTTACTTTTCATTAATGCTGACATCTGTCAATTTGAATTATCTGAATATATTAGCAGTTCCCATGGTTAGCATAGCTGGCTAATTTATGAAATTTAATATCTTTATAATTCTTTAACTCTATATTTATTGAGTATGAAGTATAAAATGCAATCAAATCGTATAAAGAATAATATATTCTTTAAGTTATAATACGTTAAATGTCATGCGATCCGAAACTTTCTTCACACACACACACACACACACACACACACACACACACACACACACACACACACACACGCACACACACACACACACACACACACACACACACAGACACAGATACATACATATACACGCATCATCGTAAAAATGGTAAAATCGTATTATATGGACCCTAAAACGTGTTTATTTTTTTGACCAACGACAATACCTTTCTTACCTAAAGTGACTGAAGGTAAAAAGAAATAAACATTTACATAGAGGCGAAAAAAATCGACAGTGCCTATAGACATTTTAACACTTTTTGCAGACTTGTTGACAATACGTACAGCAAAAACTCATTGTACAACTTAGCTCTTATCCACAGCTCATTTAAATGCATTAAAATTTCTTTAGTTTAATAAATACATGGATTTACAATCGGTAACTCTTTGGGGTTTTACAGAAGCTCTGATGATGGTGATCTTGTTACTTTTCCAACTGGTGGTTGGCCAGATCTCTATTGAGGACACGGTAGAAGATACATACAGGTATTGTAACCTAGCCGATCGCAAGCGGCGATGAGCGTCGCCCGTCCGTAGACAATTGTGCGAGAGAGAAGGATAGTGAAAGACAGAAAACGGTGTCTATGCATTCCGTTCGCTTACTGTGTTGCTATCGAGTTTTCCTATATTATTTTCACGATTTCAAGTTCTTGTTTATTAATGGTGTTAACAGTAGCATATATAATAAACTAATAAAAATGGGTAAGAGGTACCCAATTGTAAATACCACGAAAAGATAAAATATTAACATCGAAAGACTATATTTGTGAAAAGCATTTTCAACCTTAGTATATTATTAAGGAAGTAACAACTGAAACGTATTCAGTAAGCATAATTCATATACGTATTTTCAAAATCTGTCTTAAATATTTATACAATTTTTTAAGTATTCACTAGCATACCCAAGGTTATCGCAGGATATTCCCGAATTGCCCAAAATATTTGTCAAAAGACATAAAACAGCGGCGTTCACTATATCGACATGCTTTAATTGACAAAAAAGAGAAATAATTGAACCAGAAACAAGTTAGTTTAATTTAAATTTAAAGTAACATTATTTTATTGTCCAAAAATTTCATTGGCTTGTGATGTAGTAAATAATAATATGGATCTAGAGACAATTGTATAGATCAACTTGCTTCTGTACCTAATTTTCTTGATTTACAGATAAAATAATTTCTATTTCTGAAATGACTGCTTTAAAATTTGGTGAAACAGTTATAAAAAGAAAAATTGTATTAACTCCAAATACGATGAACATTTATATATTTGATCACTTAATAATTTATGGTACAACTGAAAACCCCTCTAACATAGAAGAAATACAAGATATTGTAAATAAATTACATAATACCGCCGTTTTCTACGGTGGAATTGGTATAGCTGAAAGTCAAATTTCAGTCCAATTAAATATGTCAGAGATCACTGCCTATAAGTGTGGAGACACGTTAGTTGTCCATATTTGTTGGAAGATTGTATTTCTGAAAGTAGCAACAATAAATCTAATTGTACATTTTGTAAGAAATCTAAAAAAGCAACCGTAAATTTCAAAAACAAACTTAAAATAAATACAGTTTCTAAGAATCGGTTAGTGCGCAGACGATTAGACAGTATGAGACAAGTGCAGAAAAGGCTAAAAATTAAGAATAAAATAATTGATGAACTAAAAGCTGCACGACAAAAAATCAAACAGTTAAATGATTAAGACATATTAAATAAAATTGATCAACTTGAAAATATGTCTACAGCATGAAAATTATTATTAAAATAATATAATATATAATAATATATATAATTCTATAAGTATTAATGAATTATTTTTATTCAGTTAACGCGGTAGCGCACGGCATGATAGACACCTTTTTCTGTCTCTCTCGCACACAACTGCCTGCGTTCTGGCGATACACTTGACCGCTACGTCGGAATACTTCTCTTTATTATGTACTGTGATTGAGGAGGAACAAATACACTTGCACTTAGCTCTTTATGATGAACTGATGAACACTTTAACTATAGACACAGACATACTATGGTATTTAAACTAATTTTTATTTACATGGATATTATTTACACTTACACTAAATTTAACCAAGCACATAAACTAAATAGTTTTAATTTAAATTGTAACTCATCGTACTAACGCGCTCAACTCGACTAAATGTCTTCCACTTGAGACCATAAGACACATTGCCCAAAAACTAACACCGTTATTATCTACGTGAAGGATTACCTCTGAGGGGATGATGGGTATCATATGGCATCCATATTGTGAGTCATCATAGGAGTCCAGGAGTCCACTGTCAAGCAACAAGAAAATAGTTGATTACTGAATGTAACTGAATGTGTCAAATTGTAATAAGTTTTGCAGAGGAAATATAATTGTATTTTTATTTAATAAAAGCTTTGTAAAAAGAACATTTAATAAACGCCTACCACTCGACAACCCCCCCCCCACAATATCAAAATATCAATCCTGCACGTAGGCTTGCAATAACTTCTAGACTTAATTGTAAACAAATAATTATCTAGTCTGCTGACATTCAGATTAAACAGTCAGTTAATGATAATTATTTCTAAATGGAATTATGACTAACAAAGATAACAATTTGAAAAATTATTCCTGAAACTATAATTTAGAAAAAGTTATAAAAAGTGATTTATTTGTTACTGTTCGCCTTGTCACACTACGCAGGCAGTATATTTTATTATATATTACATTTTTTTTAATTGATTATTCAAATATTCTTTGCGGTATTTTAATTCATACTAGTTATTAACCTCTTGTTATAATACAGTTATAATACAGAAAAATCATTCCGCAGATTTTATAAATGAGACTTGTGAATATTTACCACCTGATGCTTTCTCGGTCGCAAAGTTGAACCGGGAAAAATCCAACAAGTTCATCGTGTCGTTATCCGTATCCCAGTTTCTTAGGTCGACCCTGCACTTGAAACGTCGCGCGCCCTCTGCGATCATTTACAGAACATTCCGGGAGTTTTACGTGCTTTGCCGCTCGCGGCTCCGGCACAAGCTGAGCACTAGCGGATGTTCAATGTGCATTTCGCGCTACCTTCGATCTTTTTATTGAGATGTTTGAACAATGAACATCAAATATTTGCTTCTACACCGAGTGCGAGTACAGTTTTTGTATTTCAAATATTGTTTTAGTCTTTATTATTTGTTAGAGTTTATTTGATTTCGTTTTTACTTTATTTGAAATTGGGGAGAATAGTGTAAAGCAAGTAATTTTGTGGAGAATTTTAATTCTATCCAAGCAAATAGAGGATATCAAAATGATTGAATATTAAAATATAAATATATAAAGGGTGTTAAAAAAGGTAAAACAATTTAAGGTATATACATTTCGATGTGTTGATTCTCAATGAAAAAGAATTTTTCCAAATTTCGGAAAATTATTTATTTTTCATTTAATTCTTTTTTAGTGCGCCACTACTAAAATGATTTTTTAATAAAAATTCCATGTCGGCAGTGGCGCATTGAAAGATTACATCGAAATGAATATATCCTCAAAATGTTTTACCCTTTTCTTTAATACCCTGTATATGATAGACCAAGGCAAGCTTTGCTATTTCGTATACCGAAGGACCCGGATACAAATCTCGGCTATGATATGGATGAAAACAATGATTACAAGAAAAACTAGATTATCTCCATGTCCCTATTATCGCTTTCAAGTCGGACTGAGACACCGTGGAAGTGTAGATCTGAACCTTACTGCTAAGATGGAAGAATGACTTTCCAATTTAATGTCGCAGTACGGTTGTGGTTAAACACATGTTAAAATTATATTGGAAATTATCCTACAAATATCAAAAATTTAATAACCACCTTTTAATTTTAATTAATTAATTTTACATAAATGTCCTTTCTTTCTATTTATTTTTAGGTAGGTATATCAATCTGCTTCACACACATTTTGGTGAGGTGATGAAGATATATTTGTACCTCATTATTAAACATCACATCGAAGGCATTCAAATGTTATGGATAGAAATTATTTTTGAAATAACTTCTGATGTCACTTTAATCAATTTCAAAAGTTACTTAGATATTTATTTTTGCTAATTGTTTGTAACGGGCTGCTTCAACAGAAAAGAGACAAAAAATATTTTCAATTTAATTTTTTAACACAATATCTAATTTAATAGTTAAAGGTATTATTATATGAAAATTATATCAAATTGGCTATATGACTTCCTAGTTATATTCTGAATATGGTTGTTTTCGTAAAGTAGTGAACAACTCTTTTTGCACTATATTACTTTTCTGATCTTTTTGTTCTAAATAACACAAAAATACCAGCAAAAATTAATTTTGCTGACAAGTCGAACACTGTCAATGAAGCGACTATGTTTTATCCCGTCAAATCAAATTTATTTCTTTTCTCCTAGCCAACCTCTTACTTGTCAATATAAAACAAAGAACGATTTTTTTTAATATGTACTTTGGAATTAAACCTCCATATCTGTCATATGGTTTATTTTCTTCGGCAACTAAATTTCACTCTTGAGGTAAACAGACTTTAATATCTTTGGTACATAAATACTATTTAGAATTGTTTCTTACAATAATAACATATAATATTAAAAAAAATCTTCATTAAAAGCTAATAAGGTCTATGTACATCGACTTCGACGTATTCTGAAAAATTCAGAACATAATATGTTCTAGTGACTAACTAATGCTAATTTGGAAATAATTGAAAAAAATCTGATGTGGCTAGCACATTACCTTCCGTCAATCCTGTGTATTATGTACAAATTCCATAGGGCGCGAGCAGCCACGTGACTTTGTTGACCTCGGCAATCAGATATGGGGCCCCGTATCAGATTGACAGCTATTAATTATGTCCATAACTGACAAATGTCATTATTTTTCATTCAAAATTACATTTTTTGGTATTTTATGATTCCTATTCTCGCCAACTGAATTTCACATTCCTGATAACAAATAAACTACATGAAATAAGAAAATCATGTAATTTTGAATGAAAGATTATGATATTTGTCAGTTATGGACGTAATTAGTAGCTGTCAATTTGACAGGGGGGGTGAATCGGCATTCGGCATTCAGAAACGTGATAACAAGTTCTCAATCTAATAGAGTTTGGAAATACTCCCTGACCTTTTCATAGATGGCTTTAGTAGTACAGATTTTACAGGGATTCTCAAACTTTGATGTCAAAATACTATAAAAAGGTAACATATGTTTGAGAACTGCTGTAAATTTCCCAAAATTCTCTATTGCATCGTTCGAAATTCTTTGACATTTAAAACTGTTATTTGTGAATTTGTATATTTATTGCAATATAGTGTTTTATCATTCAGTATACTTTCGGTAAGTATATCATTCATATTACCATTATTATAAGAGGGTGATTACAATTAACTACAAATTAATAATTCAGAAAAAGGTCACATGAAATATTTGTAGTGGAGACACATTCTGCAAAAGTTGTCAGTGCCCAGTAGAAAAAATGGTGTATGTAAGTGGACCAGGAGAATGGTGGTACTATTAGTTGTTCACACCATAGGAGAGCAGCAAAATATTACATTCTTTGGCGAAAGGACGTGAAGCTTCATAAAATTCATCAAAGAATGTTGAAATAGTACGGTGTCAGTTTTAATAAAAAAGGAGTATAAAAGACAGTATAGGTTTGTTAAAAAGTGAAGCATTTCTGGAAAACATTTAAAGTAACATCCCTGTTTAAAAAAAAATATGTTGTGGCCAGCACAATACCTCTCGACACTGCCGTTTTTGGTTACATAAGTATAGGGCGCGATCAGTCATGTCACTTTGTTGGCCTTGACAAGCAGATATGGGGGCCAGTGTCAGAATGATAGCTAGTAATAATTATGTACGTAGATGTCAAATATCATAATTTTTCATTGTAAATTTAGTGATTTTCCAATTCAATGTAGTTTATTTTCCACAGTCCTGGTGACCAATTAACTACGTGAATTAAGAAAATCTTGAAATTTTTGTACGTAGATGTCAAATATCATAATTTTTCATTGTAAATTTAGTGATTTTCCAATTCAATGTAGTTTATTTTCCACAGACCTGGTGACCAATTAACTACGTGAAAATCTTGAAATTTTTAATGAAAAATTCTGACATTTGACATCTATGTACATAATTACTAATTGTCATTCCGACACGGGCCTCTATATCTGCTTGTCAAGGCCAACAATGTCACATGACTGCTCGCGCCCTATACTTATGTAACCAAAAAAAGGAAGTGGCGGGAGGTATTGTGCTGGCCACAACATTTTTTTTTTTTAAATGGGAACCTGTGATGAATATAGTTCCGTGTTTTTACTATTTTATATGCCTTTCCATGATATAATATAATATATTTACATTCTTTTATATTAATATGGAATATTTATTTATTGAAGTGGAAAAAACCCAAAATTATTACTTGTGATTCAATATGCTCTTTGCACTTCTGTAATTGATTTTTTTAATTGTTTTTAATGATTTTCAATTTTTCCACTCAAAAAAAAAAATTAAAAGTTCATGTTTTATTCGTTTAAAACAACATCAAGCGAGTATATCATTGAAAAGCTTACATTGCTGCTTTACACAAACTCTGTTAACGGACATGTCTTATAAGTGCGCATTTCTCTTCGGAGAATATTTTTGTGGATCAGTTATGATGTGAAATTCACGGATCTCTAAAATACGGGCACAAAATGTGATATATCCCTTCTCTCCAACTATTCGAAGAATTCCTTTCGCTGCTCTTAGTGCACAGTAAATACAATAAAGGAGGTGTTCACATTGAATGGTAGAAGAGAAATAATATTAACAGAAAAATACATATTATAAACATACATGGGCGCCGTGTTTAGGGAGGAGGGGACAAGGTGGGGTCAGTTGAATGGATTTTGGATTAACGGCGCCCATGTAAACATACATAATAAAGAAAAGCATACTATCAGCACACTAACTAATCGTATTAAGATCGGAAAAATACACGATGGAGAGATCATAAAAAGAAATTTAAGACCGATGACTTAAGGGAACGTCTTATTTGGACGGGCAAACGACTGGCGAATCATTAGACGTCGCTCAAGAAAGCATTCGCTGTATATTATTCCATAAAAAATATTTATTAAACATGGTTTGTTTATTATTTTTAAAAAATAAATTGTTAACAAACAATATTTAATTACTATCGGCGAAATAATTATTAGTCAGTAGGGTTTGAAACTCATAAATTTATTAGTAAAATTCAATAATTATGAACCAAATTTTCACTTTTGAACTTTTTTAAATTAACTAATATAAAAATAGTGACAATATATATATATATATATATATATATATATATATATATATATATATATATATCTACAATAACCCCCCTATTTAGTAGGTTTTAAGAAATTCACAACTTGAATGATGTCATATCAATATGTATGAGTGAAACGAAATTAAATTTTAATAGGTATGTTGTAGTCGTTAGATCTGTGCTTCTATTGAAAATTAATAATTGAATTTTTTCTTGATTCTGAATGCAATTTATACATACATATACAAAATAATAATAAATTTTAACACTTAGAAAACACTCATCACCTGTACACCCATGGTACAAGAGGTTCAAGGAATATTTTTTTTATATAAAATTGATTAGTTTCATATAATTTTTACCTTCCGTCACCTATAGGTAAGGAAGGTATTGTCTTTGGTCAAAAAATTCGGTGGTGAGTTTTCATTGAATAAGCACGTTTTAGGGTCTTTACAATACGATTTTACTATTTTTACCATGATGTCTGTATGTGTGTGCGTGTGTTCGTGTGTGCGTGTGTGTGTGTATGTGTGTGTGTGTGGACCGCCTTTCGTGCACGATATCTCCAATACTAGAATTCCAAAAATTACAATTCTTGCGTATTCCTCTTCCTTACAACCATATGCAGACTTGATTAGATTTTGGTTATAATTGGTCAACCGGAAGTACCCTCATTTGAAGATTTTAACAGTTTTTCTTGAAAAAATCAGTTAAATGTTATTATAACTTAAAGAATATATTATTGTCTATACGATTTGATTGCATTTTATATTTGATATTCAACAGATATAGAGTTAAAGAAGAATAACGATAATAAATTTTATATAAATTTCATAATTCAGCCAGCTATGCTAACTTAACCATGGAAACTGCTAATATATTCAGGTAATTCAAATTGACAGATGTCAGTATCAATAAAATGTAAATCAATAACAGAATAAGGGAAGTAACTCTAGTGTTAGAAGTTTCTAGATATAAGAGAGACGATTACATTGGTTTGAACATGTCATGAGGAGAGATGAATATATTAATAGAAGGTGGAAGAAACATACGAAGACCAAATATAAGATGAAAAGACTGTATTGTAGAAGACTTGAGAGAAAAGGGACTGAATGAGGATGACACGGAAAACAAAAATGAGTGGAAGAAGAAAATAAAAAATAGCGACCCCCTAACGAATGGGAAAAACTAAAGAAGAAGAAAAAGATGTCAGTGTCAAGTGCAATTTGCATAGTTTGTTTATGAAATAACTTTACTGGAAATATAGGATCTTTTGCAAGAAAATTTATGTATGGGGCGCGTGCAGTAAAATGACTGATCCGTGTCAAAATGACAGCAATTAATTATGTCCATAACTGACAAGTGTTATAATTTTTCAATCAAAATTTCATAATTTTCTTATTTCATGTGGTTTGTTTGTCATCAGGAGTATGGCATTCAGTTGCCGAGAAAGAGAATCACATAATACCAAAAATTTATAATCTTTTGCAAGAAAATTTATGTATGGAATTTGTACTTAATACACAGGATTGACGGAAGGTATTGTGCTGGCCACATCAGATTTTTTTTACTGTAAAAGCGCATAGTTATCGCCCGTAAATAGTAAAAACATATTAATTGTTAACTACATGTGTTCCTTCATGGTGAAAATAAAGAATAAATCTTTATTTCACATTAATATTTTTTTTTACTTTTTGTGTCCATGGTAAAATGAAAATTGTTTTTATAACCGAACATGTACAAAAATTCAATTTATCAGAAAACAATTAAAACTTCTCATTTCAAAACCGTTCATTGTAGGACTATAATAATTTTTCTCTGTACACATAATAAGCATAAAAACAAGGTATTGAATTTGTAATTTTATTTTATGGATCCATCATTAATTTAAAAATATAAAATATCTGGGCATGTTTGGATGAAGGAATTTTCCATTTACCCGATGAAAATTATGAAAATAAAGATGGAAATGGTGTTTAAGAAATGAAGTTAGATATACTTTTCAACGTTTTAGTATTTTGTTAAAAGAAATTCTCAACTTTTTTAAAAAAATATTTTCAAATACCTGTAACAGCGTGGACTAATTTGTTTCTTGAGAACATTGTTTTACGTGCTTTGCCTAGATTTTAACAAAACTTTGTTGCTCAAAATGTGACGCGACAGAAAACGATATGCGCCATAACCCAAAAACTTCAATAAATGAATTTATTTGATTTTTGTGGAAAACCCTTCATTTATATTTAATAATAACTTTATGTACATTAATGATAGTAGTTGAATAATTTAATTATTTATTACTTTTATATATACAGTACATGGACGAGTTTATTAAAAGCGTTTTTTATTCAGAGCGGTCACGTAAAAGTTACTTATAGTTATATAGTAACAATATTCTATTAAGCATTTACTATGTTTATATTCAGTTTTGGAAATGGTTTCAGTTTTTGGTCAAAATTATGTGAAACTGTTTATATGCAATTTCCAAAACATGTTTACAGATTAGTATAATATTTCGTGTTGCCATTATTCCAGTTTTTACCTCTCGCTAAGAGAAGTATTGGAATCATGATAAAAATTGTGTGTGTGTGTGTGGGGGGGGGGGGGGGGGGGTTGGAGGTACGATTTCTCAAATTCTATAAGACTAAAGACCTGTGTAACTACGGATTCCTCAATCTAACCGTAATGGGAAGATTCGGTAACAATTGGACAACCGGAAGTAGTAGTATTTTAACAAAAATTTATATGTTATTACAAATATTAAAAAACAAAATTCTCTATCCGCCACATTTAAAAAAAATATTATACCTTCTATAGATTTAAAGATATAGATTTATAATCTATAAAATAATCTGTTGTAGGAAATCTCACAGCCTGCTCATAGCCCAAACATCTCTATGGTAACTACTTAAGAAATTAAAAGAAAGACAGATAAATGTCACTAACGTGAGTGTCAAAAATTCAGAGATAGTACTGAAGGCTTTTTCTAGGAACGATATATTTAATATTTCTTATTGTATGATTAATTATATATTTAAAATTATAATATTATATGATCCCTTCAGAAATAACACCAATCCTGTTAATGAATTGGAAAAACCTCGAAATGGAGAAAACTTGTTCATAGAATGATTTTAAAATTATAGAAAATAAGTAAATATAAAGAGTAGGTGTAAATAACATTATTAGTTTTGAAACCAGTTTACATATCAAACCCACGAACTTTAGTTTTGGTTTGAGATAACTCAAAACTTTCAAAACTGCATATAAACTCAGTAATTATTTGTATATTTAATTTTATATTATTTATTTTAAGATAAATATTTGTCAAATATCAAGCATTAATTTGACAAAAGACAAAAAAATCGCTAGTAACTGGAAATATATTATTCAAACAAGGTTATGGTTTCTAATGATCAATGATCCAAGTTTTTATCCGCTCGAGATTAACTGTACATAAATATATAATCATTTCTTACACCAAATTCCTATGGTATACTATTCACTCTTCGGCAAAAATATGTCAGACATTACCGAAATTTATATCACGCTGAACGACACCCTCATTAATGTATAATAAGCTGTAATGATACATTTTTTATTTAACAATTAATATATACTTCATAATTTTTTTATACCGGACAAATTGGATTTGCGCTTTTTTATTTTTAAAATGTGAGTACAGGTAAATAATAAATCATACAATACGTATTAATCTGTACTGCATATATTAAAGTATAATTTTCATAATAATCATGTAGCAGAATACGTAGTTATTTATTTTATCTGTTTGGCCTGTAAAATCCAGTTTGGTTTTTGACACATATGGGATAGTTCCGTGCAAGCGACTTGGCGTTGGCATTCAATCCTACGTCCTTTATACGTAGTGATTAAGGGATGCGGCGCTATCACATTTGCATACGCCTTAATCCACGTATCCATATACATTTCAATGAATATTGAGAAATAACAAAAACAACAAATCAATGGACTTGGGGACATTATTCATTGTATTTACAATTCTCTTAAGATTTTAATTGAATTTCACTTATAATAACAAACAATCGCTTCTCAAAAATTCTAAACAACATTGATGAATAAATAAATTCAGTGTAATTGTTTTTTTATGTTTTAATGAAAACAAAATTCAAAGTGATGTTATAAACATTGAAAAACAAAACATAATTTAAACGGTTTTTTACAAAAAAAAGTTATTACCATATCTTAAGTGTTGGCCGTTTAAAATAATAATTAATATTTAAAGAAAAACAATGTTATAAGATGTAAATACAGAGCAGCAATAAAGCATTGTAATTAAAAGATATATTATAGCTGTCTGAGTGTAATAAATATTTATAAGTTCGATTTAGTGGTTGCGAACTGAGAATTAATAGACACTCGCGGAACAGAAAGAATCGTTGTCGAGTGGGCGTCCACGGGCAGTGTAGAGGGGAGCGCGCAGCGAGGAGACGAGGAACGAGAGAGCAGCAGGGCACAGGCCAAGCGTCAGGACGTCGACGGCGCCTTGCCTGATGACGTCGTCCTTCGCTACTCGCCGCGCCGAACTTAGCTTCGTAACGTTCCGCGCGAAATCATAACTCGTGTAATATAATTATAATATTCGAAATGATTCCTGTATTCCCACTTTATAGGCAAGTACGGGGACTCGAGAACTAAAATGACTCACGCAAAAGTAAATTATACATTGAAAAGGCTTTAATATAATGAATTCATTCATATGCATGAGGCTCGGCTCACAGTGTAGAATGCTGGAGCAATATTTGGTGGCGTAATGAAATGAATTTATGCAGAGCTGTAATGCTTGAATATTTAGCATATACCCTTCATCCTTGCATAGTCCTCCTTCTACAAACCGACGCCCGCCGCCCGCCGCCCGCCGCCCTGTGTCCCCTCCTGCGTCGCGCGTGTACACTACAACTCCCCCGGCCCCGGTCGAACCCGCTCCGCACGCCAATGACAACTTCACCCTTTCACGTTCGATTGTCTTTCCATCTGTACGGCACCGGCACGGGCACAGCGTGCCGAGTGCTCCCTCATTCCCCCTCCCACCAACCCGGCCAAATTAGGTCTTGAGATCGCGCCGATGGTCGCATCATGCTAATGCAACGGCTTGTTCTCTTTTACTCAATCCTCAAGGATAAGATGTGATTATACCGCAAATTATGCAAAATATACACACATATCATATATTCATATATATTTGCATAAATATAATTTACCATAGGCAGTTTGATTATATCACGTGATTTATGATTTTATTTACGAAATATACTACCTTAATTAAAGAAAAATTATAGTCAATAACCAATTTTCGCATAATTTTATTCCATTAATGTTTTTTTCTTTAAAATTAATCGATATTTATTATTAATTATTATTAATTATAAACGTCAAACCATGCCTTATAGCTTTTAATGTACGTTGAAATTGATTATTCTATTTAAAATTAAATTGCTGTTACATAGCAGAATCATTAGGTACTTTTTCTTTGAATACAAAATCAATTTTAATTACCAACCAGTAAGTTCCAACATAACTGGTCCAACACTAATTTTCACAATATTTACAAGAAAAATCAATGTGTCCAATTCATTACTTCCTGCAAGTTAAATTTTTTATTAGGAATAAACATACAACATATAAGTACATATGCTACAAAATTTATAAAAATTAGTGTACTGTATATGGCAATAGTCAAAAACATGAAGAATGAAATATTTTGCATTTGTGATAAAAAACGAAATTTCATACCTACTTATGTAACAAGAGTAAAAACTATATCGTATCTTATTTCTCAACATAAATAATAAAATTTGACAGCGCAATGCGTGGGCGGGTACAACAATTCCTCAAAGTAAATAATTATTTTTTGGCTGTTACATACAACATTTTTACCTTCCGTCACCTCTAGGTAAGGAAGCTATTGTCTTTGGTCAAAAAATTCAATGATGAGTTTTTACTGAATAAGCATGTTTTAGGGTCCCTATAATATGATTTTACCATTTTTACGATGATGTCTGTATGTATGTATGTGTGTATGTATGTGTGTGTGTCTCTGTGTGTGTGTCTGTGTGTCTGTGTCTGTGTGTCTGTGTATGTGTGACAAAAGTTCCGGATCCCATAACTTCAATACCACGATTCCAAAAATTATATTTTTTTCGTATTCCTCTAACTTACATCCAGAAGAACACGTGATTACATTGTGGTGATACTTGGTGAACCGGAAGTAGCCTCATTTGAAGATTTAACAGTTACAATTGATTTATTGACATTTAACGTTATTATAACTTAAAGAATATATTATTCTCTATACGATTTGATTACTTTTTATACTTCATATTCAATAGATACAGAGTTAAAGAATTTTAAAGAAATTAAATTTTATAATTCAGCCAGCTATACTAAACATGGAAACTACTACTATATTCATATAATTCAAATTGACAGATGTCAGTATGACTAAAAAGTAAATTAATGTGGCAGAGATGAGGATGTTGAAGTAGATGTTGGTGAACACACGGAAAGATACTGTAATAAAATAACTCTAGTGTTACAATTTTCTGAAAGATACAAGAAAGACGATTACATTGAAATGAAGAATTATATTTGAACAAGAATGAGCAGTTTAGTAATGGGAGGTTGAAGAAGCAGAGGAAGACCAAAGATAAGATGGAAGGACTGTATTGTGGAAGACTTGAGAGAAAAAGAACCGAATGAGAACGACACGCAAAAATAGCGACCCCTAACGCATGGGAAAAGCTAAAGAGGAAGAAGATGTCAGTGTCAAGTGCAATTTGAATAGTTTGTTAATGAAATAATTTTACTGGAAATTTAGAATCTTTTGCAAGAAAAATTATGTATGGAATTTATACATTATACATAGGATTGACGGAAGGTATTGTGCTGGCCAAAACAGATTTTTTATTATGTTTAAAGTTATAATAGTTTCAAAGAAATATTTGATATTGCATAATGCGTTGACATAACCTTACAGAAAGTTTGAGTTATACCTATGGATACGAGAGTGCACATACGCAACATACTTTTTTTATTCTTTAACTTTATCTGCCGCTAAGGGAAGTATACGGATCGTGATAAAAATCGAACATTCAAATTTTAACAAGCAAACACGTTTTAAAATTTCTAGAATTAATAATATAATAATAATTCTTTATTGTATATTTCTAGAATTGAATTTTGTCATTTTTGCAATGATGTTTTTGATTGTATATGTAGGTACCCATTAGCCATCAAACCAATTACCAAACTGAAAGTAGTACCTTATTTGAAACTTTAAATCTAAATAAATATATTTAAATTGATAATTTTTCTGGAATTTTCTTGGGATCCCAAGTGATTTTGATGTATAATAAAGTAGGGATTTAGAAATCCGTGAATGTTGGTTTACATTTTATTTATATTTTTGACGATTACAAATAAAAGACGTTTCGACTGTTAATAACAGTTACCAACATTCACAGATAACTAAGGCTCTACCTTATTATACGTTTAAATTGGTAATGACAACGTTATTAGAAGAAAATATTAGTGATACCTACATACGCTAGGATTAAAATTTGTAATAGCCATGCAATCTTATATATGTGTAAAGAAGCTTCATAAGTAAAAGTAAGATAATTACTATCTACTTACATTTGCATAAAAGGAAAACTGAAATAGCGACATCAGAGTTTTGAAGCATAATAAAAATACAGCAATTAAATTAAAGGATTTTTTTAATAGAAAACTGTTAAGGGCTTCATGTAGCCTACCAGTGTTATAAAAAATACTTGATATAACGTATTTCCAATATAAAATATGAAATACTAAATATAAATATTACAAATGTTTGATAAAATAGGATTATTAACTTAGTATTTGAAGTATACCAATATTTCAAATACTTATTTAAAATACTTTTACTTTTAATTTTTGAAAATTAGTAAGATATTGTATTGTAAAAATGTGTTTCTGATT
This sequence comes from Harpalus rufipes, assembly GCA_951394225.1. Taxonomy (NCBI): domain Eukaryota; kingdom Metazoa; phylum Arthropoda; class Insecta; order Coleoptera; family Carabidae; genus Harpalus; species Harpalus rufipes. The sequence continues at coordinate 72,952,549 of OX596274.1, forward strand.
CACCTTATTTGCGTATTTTTATTTATATTAGAAATAAACTCCTACATTAATATAGGCAACTGTTTATTTCAAGAAAAATTAGAGAATTATCCCACGGTATGTTACTAACAGACCATCAAAGGGTTTATATTTCAAATATATTAATGTATTTCAAATAATTGTGTACTTTAAATACAAATATTGAAAAATTAATATTTCATATAAATAATAGTATTTTAATGTAGTAAAATATAAAATACTTTTGCAAAGTATTTGAACTAAAAATACAAAATACTTTTATTTTTTAAGTATTTCTAGTAATTACTTAAAATGCTTAATCTTTTCTACATACTACACCTACATCCTGTTGATAAATCAAATTAAGAAGTATATTGCTCTTCACATAATTTTAAAATCCTTTAATATCGAAAGTTGAACTTTTGAGATTTACTCGTATGCTTGCAGAAACTGTCGTAAATATGATAAATTCTAACGTCCCTGAAACATATACTATGAATTAGCGCTATGTATTTGGTCAAACTTCAACAACTGTAAAACAATAAAAATTAAAATAAAAAAAAAGCATAAGTAAATACCAGCATGACTTTATTACCAATTTCCGTATAACGATATACTTGTACCGTTGAAGGTGTTTACCAGACGTCACCTCACCCGCTCTCAAAGCTGTCATGGAGAGAGTACTACAAGGGTTACAATTATGCTATATAAAAATTTGACATAATTTTCAAGTTTCACGTCAGTCGGAATTAAACCTGGGCCGTCTCCTAACGCAAACAGCCACGCGACCCCTATATCACTTATTTAAAAAAATCTAAATTTAATTTACAAAAAGTATAAACTATTCTTAAACAGGTTAAAATTTATATAATCGAAATGTGTTATGTCATGATGTGAGTATTATGATAGTAACATATACATGTTGGTAGATAGATGGTAAAAATTAAGAAAATAAGATATTTCACATATTTTTGGTTATTATGACATAATTCAGTGGAAGTAAGATATCTTTAAAAGTGTGTTGAGCTAAATCGGTTCCACGATAGTTGTTGAACATGTGAGATCGTAATCCGTCTTAAATATTCGTCGCCTGCGGTGCATCCAGGTGCGAGAGTGCGCACGCAGGCGCAGCACGCACTGCACTCGCGCTTCGCGCCGGGATTTGTAATTGAAATGAGAGGAAGAATAAGCAGCAAGAATTCACCAAAGTTAACAGAGGCCTCCAACGGATTTTTCAACTATACTTAATAGCCGCAAGTGTTGTAAATTTGTTAACTACATTCAGGAGAGGACCAATTGCTTTAATCAGTTCGCTTCGCGCGGTACTCGTCTCTCTTCTCGGATTTCGCCCGCGTGGCAACGGCGGCAGCGGCATTGCAGACCTCCGCCCCCGCACTGAATCAGAAGATAGGGTTCAACTTGTCAACTCTTAACTAACTTTTCGATAATAATGTTTTACGTGCAACTCAAATACAAGTTTAAATTAGCTTTGTGAATAATTTCGACACGTTTTATATGCAGCTTATATTTGCTCATTACCAAGTCTATTAAATATTTATGTTTATTAAATTATATTTGAAAGGTTCGTGACAATAAAGCATTGTACAGTATTATGGAAATTGAAAAAAATTACATTTGCGTTTTTTTATTATTTATTAAATTTGTGCAAAATTTTACGCGAACTCTTTTAATTGAATACTCTTCATTATATTCATTTTAATTAAAGTATTGTTTCACGTCAAACGATATGAAAAACATGAGAGCACCGTTGCTGATGGCTGGGGTTGTGGTTTGCTTGTCACGTGATTGCTCGTTCTACATTCCTTACGATACGAGTAGGAGTGGGTAACCTGTTGGCTGAAAAGCAAGGATAATATCCTGATTTAATCACACGTTCCACCGCACTCGACGGTGCAAGCGCACGAACCTGTAGAAGTAAACTTTTCTTCCAGTTCTTGAATGTATTCTTTGGCGGACAGGGTAAGGGAATTAAGGAATATGAGGTGTTTATGTTTTAGTTTAAGGCGGCACCGAGGCAACAGATTACATTAAGCATGCGGACACATCAGGCTTCAATCAGGCGGGCTGCCGTGGCCGCACAGCCGCCCCTCGGGAGATGAGAAGGGACGGAGCGCAGAGTGTCCGACGTTTCCATGGCTACCATACATAATGATCTTCGAGCATCGTGCGTGGTGTGGTGGACCAGCACATCAAATGCTGAGCGAGTGGAGTCCCGCGAGGGCAAAGTATGTACGTGCGTCCGCCGTTCGGTTTTTTGGTTCGGGAGCAAGCGAGCGACGACGCTACGTTGACGCAGGCACGCATCGAGCGCGCAGCTGAATTATAATACATAATAAGCAAAGTAGGCTGTGTGTGGAAGAGACGCGAACCAAAGAGCCGAAGCTGAAGCCGAAGCCGATCGACGTCGGCGGCGGCGGCGATTGTTCATCGGCCGGTGCCGAACGAATAATTACACGTACTTTGCAAACTGCATCTCGAAATGTTGATTGGCCGGCACTAAACAGCATTACGTTTCATATAAAAATGGCGATTGTCGATTGGTTCTGGACAGATGACGTAGTCCGGTGAGAGCGAGCAGCGAGCAGAGCGCGAGGAAGGGGTAGAGTCTCCCGTTGTTGCAAGGGGGTTAAAAACGCGGCCGCGACGCGAGGTGAGCGGCAGGCGCGGCGCAGAGGGAGAATGGAATTGGATGGAAATATCATTACATTGGAAAAGCCCCCTGCAAAGCCCCGGCGCAGAAAAAAAACTGACCGTTCCGAAAGGGCAGAAAAATAGAGGGAATTTGACTGCGGAAAATAATAAAAATTGGGAGATGGACTTTGAATTATGTAGCAGGGCAAGTCGCGGCGGGCGCGAGAGAGACGCTCGCCGGCGCCGCGGGAGCGACGGAGAGAGACGGCGCGTCGAAGCGCTTATCATCATACATATGCAACGCGTACATCTACATACGTGTACCGTACAGCGTCCAGCGGCCAGCGTCGTGCCGTACGAGTACACCGTACCGACACACACCGGGCGATATAAAAATACTGCCGCGGCCCTCACAATTCATCCGCGGCCCCCATCCCCATCGTATCGCTCGCTTTTTCCATCACGCCAGAAATTAAATAATGTACCGCGCGGCCCAGACTCGCCGGAAAATAAAGCAGCATTACTTTTAACGAACTCGGTAAATAATGAGGCACGTTTTTCAGATAACTGTGACAAGTATTCATAGCGGTGGTTTGGCGTGGCGTTGGCGATGCTTGCTGCTTGGCTTCGGCTTGTTCGACTCATCACGTGGTCACTCCACTTCCACTTCTCCGGCTCCCAAGCATTATCTTATTATAATTGCAGCGCCTATAAACTTCAATTAATGGGCTGAAATAAACATAAAGTAGACGCGGCTTCAAAGTTTCACTCGCTGACTTACGAGTCCGGCGCGGCCCCACACCATAGATTTCACTGCTTCAGCCTGAGTCTGAGTAGCCAATCATCGCCCACCAACACTCCACTCACTCCACCCGGCCCATCAAATCATACTCACATACCTAATTAAATTCTCTAATTTATTTTTTCCTCACTTCACCCATTTTCAATTTCCCGTTTAAATATTAGATGTCTTATAAATTACGTTCATCGATCAGCAGACATGTCGGTATTTACCCTTCAAAATAATTTGTTTTCAATTACCTTTATCTTTTTATTTTTACGTATTTATACAAGCATGTAATTCTTATCGTTAATACCTTACTTAAATGATTTTCGATAAAACTTTTGTTTATGTAATCGTACGAAAAGAAATTATATTCGCATTTGTACAGTATACACGATCTCAATTCTCAATTCCGTACTTATTTTAAATTTCAACAAAAAAATCAATAATTACCATTTAATATGGAATGCTACAAATAAAAATAAAACATAAAGCAGAGTAGTTTAAAAAATAATATGTAGCGGCCATTACTACATATTAATAAAAATGTTTTATAATACTTTTTAAAATGCTTTTTTAAAAAAATAAACAAAAAAATATGATTCAATTAATTTGTGCTCAATATTAAAATATACATTTGCTACAACTCTACACTGGCATTCAAATCTCAGTACCTACCTCGATCCACGTTTCGAGGTCTACAGTCTTGGAGCGAGTACACGCATAATCTTACAATCGTTTATAAGCGATGACTGCTCCAGAACTGCTCATCTAAACTAGCATAAACGTTTAGCGACTTTGTTACAGCTGAGGAGTACGTTTACAAATCTGTTTACTTGTACTAATCCACCCGCCTGCTCATTCCGTCGTTAGTTTTACCCACGAGTAATATACTCTACTCGTTAGTTGCTCGACAAGTTTTATGCGTTTTCGAAGCAAAAATATGAGACTACGAAGACTGGAATAAATACAATCGTTAACTCAAAGAATCTTTTATAATGGACTCATGATATTAATTATTAATTAATTACCTTCACTTCGAGAAAAGAAAAGGTTTTAATAGCATAATGAAACTATGAATCAAATTATCAAATCGTATCAATTAATAAAAATATAATATTGCACTCTTTGTAGTAAAGAGTACACCGACGGCGGTTATCACAACCATTAGGTACCCTTGCAAAAGCCAGAAGGTTTACAACTTGCATTTATAAATAGGTAAGTAACAAGTAAAGCTTTTAAAAAAATATATCGAATTTCCGACCATTTTTTCATTTATGTAGGTCAGAACAAAATTTTATGTGTACACATTTTATTAAATACGTTTTTCCACCACGAATGCAGACTAAATGAATATAGATAACATAGATAACTAATGGCTTATGGTAAATTTATTTGTTTCGATCAATTCTTATTTTAAGTCGCATATCTTTCTTATACTTTGATATTAAAATTCACAATGAAGTTTTTAATTCATATTTTACACATTTGCGTAAAGTAGAAAGGAATGCAATATAAACTCGAGAATCCGTGATACGTGTACATGAGAAAACAGTTTTATTTCTCTTTAATATTATCTGTTCTGATAATTTTATGTATAGCCCATACATTCAGATTTGGAAAATAATTTTTTTATTTTGTACATATATACAGATGACACTGAAAAACTGGCCACTCAAAATAACTTTTTCATTTATAATTATTTTTTAATTCTCTTTAAATAGTTGTAAACTAGGCTTAGAGGCTCACAAATCATGGTATTTGTCATGACATTAACTTTCATACTTCATATGGGACATTCTATATATTTTCCTATATTTGGAATTTACGTAAAATAAATTACATTTTTATTGAAGAAATAAATTACAAAAACGTAAGAGAAAATGATGCATAATTAACATGCCAAGCCATATCAGGCAAGCTGTGAAAACATTTGAGATAATATTGAGTAATATTGAAGTTAAATGTAAGATTCCATATTTTGTTACAAAAACAAATGATCAATTTGATATCACTGCTAACTAATACGGCTTACCAGGTTAAATATTCACAATTTTCTCTTACTTTTTTGTTATTTATTTCTTTAATTTAAAATTCACTTCAAGTATATCGTTGAATTCGTAATTTTATGACAAATATATAAAAATATATAGGGTGTTCCATTTGAAATATGAAAATCAATGTCATTTCCGGGTAAACCGGACGCGCTACTATCATGCCAAATACCATGATTTGTGAGCCCCTAAGCCTAGTTTACATATATATCAAGAAATTTAAAAAATAATTATAAACAAAAAAGTTATTTTGAGTGGCCCGTTTTTCAGTGTCACCTGTACATATATATTTCAACTTACAACCATTGTGGTTGGATAAATTTAATTTTAAGATATGATAAAAACTTATTTAACATGTTTTTTATTGTCTAAATTTCTAAATGTTTAAAGCATCGCAACAAGTTTTACGGGACAGATATTTGAAGAAAATAAAAATTGATTTCCAATACGCTTATACTCGTATTACGAATTTTCGTGTTTATTATTTTTTACCGGCAATATACCACCCCAACCCATAATATTTCGGCCGGCTTACATTTTCAACAAAGAAAGTATAAAATTTATGAAAATGGTGAGAGATTTCTACAAATTTCTTTCTGCTAGTTTAAAATATAGATTTTAAACTTACAAAATCTAAATATGTTATTCAGATATTCCGCAATTTATTACTAATACCAGCTTTAATTCTATTAGGCATTGTCTCCCTAACCCCTGCAATTTTTTCTGTGAGTATTGTCCAATATATTCTGCAAGGTAAGTTTTGCTGTACGCAATGGGTTTTTACGAAGTTGTTTTTCATAAAGGCTCTCCCGTAAAATGCCGGTCCAATTATTATCACCTGTCATTTGGCCCGCAGTTTTTTTAAAGTTTTAAATCTATATTTCAAGTAGCAAAAAGAATTTTGTAGAAATGTCTTACCATTTGTGTAGGTTTTATAATTTCTTGAAAATGTAAATCGGCCGAACTGCTATGTATTAAAAAATATGGCTAAAATTGTTTGCATTTTACCTAGGTCTTATGAAACACATTGCCAAAATACAGATCTTTAAGTAAAGTACCTATTAAAAATATACTCAGACCAATTCTGTAAATACGAGGGCAATTCATAAATATTGCACACAATTGTTGGTTTATTCATTTGTTTATTTTTATTACACTATCTCGTTACAATCCTTCAATATAGCCTCCCTGATTCTCAATGGCCGACTCCCAACGTCTGGAAAGCTTTACTATTGCATTCAAGACATCATCTCTGTTCATCTGTCGAATGCCTTGCGTAACGGCAGCGTGAAGCTTTTCCAGAAACGCCAAATTATGTCCACGCATAGGCTATTTCAGCTTTGGGAATAGGTCGAAGTGTGGTGGATTCATGTCTGCAGAATGAGTGGTCCAGCCTCGAGCAATTGAGGTCGGGTTTTGTGTAATTTTCTACAGTTTTTGCATGAAGTTCCGATAGTAAATTGCTGTGACACTTGTTTCACATGGAACTCTATCAGACATGATGATTCCTTTCTAATCATAAACAAAGATCATCATTTGTTAGACTTTTGATTGAGCCTTCCGATTTTTTTTTGTCCGTAGGGAATTTGGACCTCTCCACTCGTTGGACTGTGATATAAACTCCGGCTCAAAATTTCTAACCCACGTTTCATCAATAGTGACTATTCAATACAAGAATGCTTGTTCTTCTGCCACGTAAACTTTCGATCTTGATCTTAATGTAAGATCTCTAATCTTCAACAACCACAATACCCAAGAAAAGTGCAGACTCTATTTCTAGCTGACGTTTGTGAAAAACAAACTACATTATAGTTGAATACAAAACACACGCTTCTTCCCCAAGCCTTCTATACAACTGACGTAAATATCACTATTGTTGCATTATCCAATTCGCAGTGTTGCTAATCTGTGCATTATTTATGAAACGACACTCGTAGTTCCTATGAATGTTACTACATTACGTTACTACGATATTACTTTTATAGTGACTTGGATAAGCACTTTGCTTTGTTTCCTATCCTGTGCAATTGTTATAACAGCGTTAATGAAAGATATATCGTAAAGACAGTTACTATTATCGAACTGAAATTAGTTGGACGTTGCTATTTGCACATGCGCAGTACAATAAGCCTAACCTGGGATTCCGTAATTTTTTTCGTATACGTTTCGAAACGAACGAAGATTGTGACTATAGAAACAAATAATATGGAATAATTTGTATCTTTGAGCATTCGTTATTGTCATTCGGATTGGCATTCGTTTAAGATGAACAACTATATTTGGCAACTTCGCATTTCAAATAACCAGTATATTCAATTTACATTCACTTATGTTATGACATATGTGAAATCAGCTTGAAAAATATATTTTTCTTCAAACGTCATAAAAGTACTTGTGACTTGATTCACAAGGTAGAAGTTAAATTTCTAAGCCGCCGGAGTAGAAGTAGCTAATTTCTACGCCGCCGGCGTAGAAATAAAATAAATAAATATACTATACAGATCAACGAATAAGAAGTAACTTTAATAAAAGAAACCTGTAATATCGCCCTAAATGTCACTATAACACGTTAGGTAACCTAAGAATAAAGTTACTAAATACGATCAATAGCTGTCAAACTTAAATATATAACTTGTGAATTGAAATATAAACAGAGTTTACTTTTGAGGAAATAACATTATTAAAGAATAGCAGTCTTACAGATTACAATTACAGAGACGTTAATGAGCATAAGAATACTTAGAATTAATGTAATAAGAAAAGATTATATTGTTTTGCAGTGATTCCTGGGCATATCTTTCAGCCACACTGTTAGATTTCCATCAAATTGAACAACTTCAGGGGACGTACATTATAATCCTTCAAATTCCGACATAATTCCACACAAGGAGGATATAAAATTGCACAGTTTTTATTTAAACGTCAAAACGTGAAAATTTTCATTTCAATGTTTATAACAAAAAGTGAACAAATAAGTATCCATAGCTACAGGGCAATTGAAATTGCAAACGTCATTTACGTAAAATGTAACGTCAGTAGTAGATATTTTTCTTTAAATATCTACGTTTGAAGAAAAAATATAATGTGTCATTCGGAGTAAAAGTGTCTTTGTGTGCCTCGCGTGCATTTATCCGACTCGCTTTGCTCGTCGTTTAAACCTCCACGCTTGACACACAAAGTCTAACTTTTACTCCTAATAACACAATATACCTACTATTTTGATGCGTTTTGGTATACATATCTTATCATTATATTAATGTTTAGACTTGACAAAATATTAAAAGCAAGTTTAAATTAAAATGTAGGTAGTAAAAATGCAACATAAGAAGGAAGGTTTCCTTGAACTCAATAATGTTTCGTTACAGAAAATAATATTTGGCTGAAATATATACTAACGTCAAAATCATAGATACAAACTAATGAGAATAAACAGGGCCGCGCCAAGGTGCGTTGGCGATGGGATGCACAAAAAAATTGCCTGGCCTAAAAAGCTGAATTTATTTTAACTTATAAATTACGTAATATTTGAATCCAATTTTTTAAACTTCCCGGTTTACTCACCTTGACAGTTAATTTATAAACTAAACTAAACTAATGTTTATTGCCTATAAATTCGACGGCTTTATATATCATGCGATCCAACATGCATTGGCTTTAAAACAAAAGTGGAAACGTGGCTTACATTGGGAAATTATAATTCTTCACAGAAATTAATGAGTGTGAGTTTTGTGCGTTAGGTTAAGTTATTAATGTTATTATGGATATATTTAGGCAAACAATAATTTTCATAATTAAATTAATTTTAAATTAAAGCTCAACAATTGTCATTAATCTATAAATTTTAGTTGGGTAGGGTGATCTGCACTCGATATAAACAAAACCCTCACACCTACCCCCTGCCCCGTTATCTTGTCCATCTGCCGTTCAGGGTTGTTTGTAGTGCCATAGCCATAGCAACCATCACTTCTAAGCAGTGCCGCTAAATGAGCTATGTGTATTGCATTTGTGTTAGTAGTCTATTGTTTTTCGTAGGGTTCGTAGAACAAGTAAGTTCCTACAAATATCAGAAGTTTCGTAAATTAAAACGGGAAATTAAAGGAAAAATTAAGAGCAGAAAGAACGGAAACATCCAGTAATATACAACTACGAAAAATATTTGCAAAATGCTTTACTTCATATATATTATACTGTATGGATGCGAACCATGGACCTTGAGGAAGAAGGAGAAAAGAAGTTGGAGAAGATTTGGTGGAAAGAGAGAGGTATTGAGAAGGATTGGAGAAGAGAAAAGAATTTTGAAAGATATTAGAAGGAAACTAATTAGATTGGACATATTTTGTTAAGGAGGGATTGTATTCACACAATTGTAATTGGAGAGAAAATATGTATATGGATGGAAAGGAAGAGAAAAGTGGACTATTGACAGATATCAATAAGGATGGGAAAACGTTTATATACACAAGTAAAATATCTAATAATGAAATATTTTTACCTTTTAGACAATATTCCGATTCTATATGGAGAGAACTACCAACAAAACAGAGGAATGAAGTTCATAATTATATTTAATTCAAAACCTTCTTCGGCTCAAAATTAAAAAAAAAACACGCAAAAGTTGATATTAACACTGCAATAACAAAAACCCAACTGATTTCTTTCAAATGAAATACATTGAATAAGTTTGCACTACGCGGCACTTTTTGTTCTAACAGGTCTGTTCGTTTATTTCAGCAATGAATCGTGTTTAGTTTTAGTTGATCGGTATCTTTATCCGTGTAAACAACATTTACAATATGTCTAAATGTTATTAGCTATTTGCTTTGTTATTAATAGTGTGTTTTAAGAGTAAATAATATTGGGACGTTTATTGTTCCTGGTAGTGACATTTAAAAATAGTGCAATAACAACCTGAAATTGATAAAGTTGCAGATATTGTAAGTCAATTTGTTTGTTATTAATTACTCTGTTTTAGTATATTTTTAGTAATATGTGCTAACTGATAAATTGTAATATTATATTTATATATCCAAATACTTAATAAAATATATATTTATTTACAGCAAAATCAGTAGTTATATTATTTCAAATTATATAAAATATTTATGAATGATGTAAAACGTCGGGGAAACAATACTTCTAAATATATAAATAGTAGACTATAACTGTCTAAAAGTAGTGAAACGAAAGACTTTCACTATTCGTTACGAGTCGAATGAAAATTTCATTCGTCTAAAGCGAATTTGACTTAAGCGAATGGTCAAGAATACCGTAACTATGGTTTTTGTTTGCATTCGCGTGAATACGAGTAATCTATGGAAATACAATTGGTCAAGAATAGAGGCTCGGAAAATACTTAAGAAAATATTTTGACAATTTGCAATTTATTTAATGTCAAAACAAAATTAAACTTGCCGAAAAGACATAGGAATGTAAATTTGCTACATATAGAAATTTTAAGGAAAAATACGGGTATGTTAATTGCATTAAATATATTTTCAATGAAAAAACAAAAGAACGCAATACTTTATATGGTACATTAAAGATTTTAATAAAAGTGCAATATATAATAGTTAAGATTAGAAGTAGAAGCAAATTATAATTTAATATGTCTTAACTTCCTTTCATTTTGTCAATAATTTGTTTCATTCTACGTATCTACGTTAACGGAGTACCTATACAGAGTAACGCGAAGCACTAATACGCTACCGATCAAGTGTTTCAGTACAGTACAGATTAAAACTACCGCACGAGATTATTTCTAGTCAACGAATAAATAAAGCAACACTACATATCTTGAAACTATAGTTTGAGACTCCTAACGTTTCAGGGTGAAAATCATGTAGGATTATGGATTTTGGTTTTTTTAGTTCTTAGGATTTGTTTAAATGAAATTATAAAAGCATCCTTGTAATTATTTTAAAGCATTCAGTGTTGAACGATTAAATATTAATAATAATGATAATAATTAATAATAATAATAATAATTAATAATAATAATAATAATTAATAATAATAATAATAATAATAATAGGTACTTTTAACCAGAATATTAAACGAATTTTTTTTTCACATAAACATTTTTATCTATATTTACAGTTTATTTCATGAAATAACATAAGTTATTTTATGTCATACTTGTCTCTAAAGCAACGTTTTTTGAACGATTTATAAAAAAAAAATTGAAACATTAAAGTCCTAGAACATTAAAATACCATTTTAAATCTGAATCCTTTATTTATGCAGCATTAAATTGTTCTTCACTTCAGCAGATTCATTCAAAATATTTCGAGGAATGCATTTTTCTTCAATTATAGCTGATAAGAATGCTAACGAAACCAGAAAATTTCAATTTCAATATATCAACATTTTCTTAGGATTTTCGAAAAATTACGACTTAGCCATACTTACACAAAAATCATACTGCTACGAATTGTTTCATGTTTCTTTTAATAATTTAAGAATTAGAAACTAGTATGATATAAAATTATGTATGTACATCAGACAAAAAGTGTTTTTAAGGTACTTACAAGTAAACAATTTGCTCATATCTTACGATTAACTTTTCGTGCTAGATACATAAAATACTATTATTGAATATTTTAATCTGAAACATACTCATTTTTAAATATTTTTGCAATAAGTTACTTCGTAATTACCACGTTTTATCAGTTGCTATGAATAGGAACTTTTATAATAACAAGTTACTGTTTTTATAAAGACTTTCGAATTACAGAATACCAAATAGTGAAAAGTAAGTACGAATGGACATGTTTATAGCAACAGTAACTCAAATGGTTACTATTTGCGTAGTGTTAGTCATGGTATTGAAATAAATCACAAACAAGTAATGACATTTAACCTGTCTGATATAAAATATAATTTGCATCGAAATAATACTACTTAATTTGTTACTTTCAAATGAGTTAATAATTCTCCATTTTGAAATAACAATGACACAAACAGAGCGTTCCTGTCAGGTAAAAATATCAGAATGTGACAGATATGTTTCTGACAGGTCAAATGTCATTACATTTGTTTGTAATTTTATATCAATACCATAGCTAACTATTAAAAAGTAATTTTTACAAAATTTTAAATTTAATTTGCTTTGTTATAAAACACGGAAAATAGAATGTGATTATTGAATTAGATGTAGAATTTAATTCTCTACAATGTTTATTTGAAGCATTATTGCGTAAAATTAATAGACCACTTTTGCTCAAGGAAAAACTGTTTTCCTATACTAAACCCCTATGGTCCGCTTTTCGTGTTACACCCGGTATAAATTTGATAGTGTCTCGTGTTTGTACTAATAACCTTTTTTAACTATTCAGGGCATCATAGAATGCTATCAGTACATATCTTCTTAAGTGGTTCTCAGCATATTTATAACATAACAATACCGTGTAGGTACATACAGTGATTACGATTTCTTTTAACATAAATATACATATGTGTATATTATAGTTGGGGTCTTAGTATTATCAAAATGAAAACTTTCAATCAACAAAAACTAAATATTACAATATAAAATATAGGTAGGTAGTTAATTACCGAAAATCACAAAAAAAACTTTATTTTCAAGAAAGAACGTAAATACATACGGAACCGGTCAGAATTTATACGGTCTGCAGTCTCGTCGCTAAATATTTCGTGCCACAGGCCCAGTCTTCATGGGGTTGTAGCTTAAAACGCCACTCGGTATGTTTAGTAAAAATATGTTATTCATTCAATACTGTTTGGCACTTTATCTATTTTGCATGTTCATAATAAATGTAACAAAGTATTTATATTTTACCTACATTCTCATTGTCATATAAATAAACTTACTGTATCCGGAAAATTTGGCCTACGATGTAATTTGTGGCGAATGAAGCTATTAAAACACAATACATATCTTGCGACGAATGATTTGAAATTCCTCGCTTCGAACGTATGTGCTGGTTAATGTTTTAGTAGTAAAAATACTACTATGTCAAGCATTGGAATCACATTCGGAAAAATCACATTATGTAGTTTAAAAAAAAAAATCTCTGGTATTGTATATTGAAATTACGGTTCCGAGTACAGCCTGTACTTAAAGTACGGTCACACACAGATAATTTTGCTGCGTGGCAAATTAAAAAACTGCGCTACTTAAGTTGTACGATGTGTAAACCCTATTGCAACCTACAAAGTAGCGGCCGCAGTACATTTGCAAGCAACATTTACAATGCTGCCTACAATTTAAAAGTAGCCTAGTGTGAGTGATTTTTTCCAGAATAGCGGGCGCCGGAAAAAATATTAATTTTGGGGAAACTTTTGCTGCGACTGCACATACTCGTATAGCTTTTCGAGGAGTGAAAAGTGGAGATATATATATATATATATATATATATATATATATATATATATATTATCTATCATGTACACAGATATGGGTAACGATTAAAACATATTCATACCGGGCGGGCGTTTACAAGGCGTCACCTCACGAGCCCTATTACTGAGGGGGAGAGTCCACAGGAGTACCCTGGTTCCTCAAATTCGTGACCAGATACTCAGGCTCACAGCCACGGGTCACGAAACCCCATATAATTTTTACATTATATATAATCATATTTTTGTATAACTTTTCATCTCCTAGATATAACTCATGCAGCAAGTTGTCAAGAACTTCAAAGTTTTCTTCATTTCTAATCTAGTCTCTAATCCAATTTTGTTTAAAAGATTTTTGTTTCGTTTTTCTTCTTGACAGCAAAATAATTGCTAGAGAAGCTGAAACTTCTACAACGTGATCAGTATATCATCGAGTAGATACGGAAATCAACGCACAAATCAATTTTTTTTGTACTTCACACATCGCGCAATTTTAATTTGACACTCAGAATAAGTATCTGTGTGTGATCTTACCTTAAACAGGCGTATTGTGCAACGTAGCTAATAGTTAATATTATTTTAAACAAAATCTTAATTAAGATATTTTTTTGGTTTAGTATTATTGTTCAGAAAAATAATTTTATAGCTTAATAAAATATTTCCGTAGACAGTAACAATTTATGTGTTTAACTAGTGTTAAGCAACTCAAGTATACAATCCAGATTTTTATTAACTATAGCAAAATTATCCTTTGTGTCTGCAACAACCATATCCCTTAACAACTATCGTGGGATATTTCGGCACTTTTTACTGTATTTCTTTGAATATTATTTTTTAGTATCTAGGTATTTTGTTAACTGGAATTCACAGGACTTATACTTACAAAAATTATGTAGCTAACAAGAGGATACAATAAAAAAGAATTATTGAATGACCAGAGCTGGGCAGTAATTAATTACTTTTGGTAATTAATTACTAATTAAATTACTTTCTCCCAAATTGTAATTTGTAATTAATTACATTGTAAAAAAAAGTAATTGTACTCAATTACTTTTGAAAATTTGGGTTTTAAATATTAATTACTATGTTGAACCAAGAAGCAAGGGAATCCCCGGGATTCGGGCGAAGCCTAGTTTACCTGCGTTGTGGGTTACAGGTTACAAATGCAACTTGTCATGCACGTTGGGACGTACGACGTACTTTGGACTTTTACTTAAGTTATAATTTATTAATTTTTCTGAATCCTAATAGTAATAATATACTTTTCAAGGAATTTGCAATGTCTTCATATAGGGTTTCATATAAATCAATATAAAGTATTTTTGGGAAGATGTTCACACTTTCAACATATTTCTTACAAGTAATCTCAATTTTTTTCATATTTTTGATATACAAAAATTTACATCGTTGAAAAGAGAAAAAATGGTGGTTTATATTTTAGTAAAATAATTAAAGGTTGCTATTTAAAAATAAAAGTTGATAGTCGTATCTTGTAAGTGTGACTTTATAAAAAATATCTACATCTGCCATCAAATAGTATATTTTTTTAAAAATAAAACTTTTATATGAGTATTTTTTTCTATTACTTATAATTAAGAAGTGAAATGTCGAAGACGCGGGGAGGGGGCTGCGCATCTTTCCAGACTCAGCCTTTATGTAGGTAACTTGTGTTACGGACATTCCAAATCACTTTTTAACATTTGCATCCCACTATATGAAGGGTCACTTTCGTGTCTACCTGGGAGTAAGGCAGATTTCCCTACCCTAAACAGATATGCGTGCATCGACCTTCTAAAAAGGAATAATTATTCAACCTTCGAGTTGCATATAATTTCAATCCAAAAAGGTAGCTACAACCTACAACTACGTCAAAATTTTACAAAGTTGGCAATTCTTTATAAATTTGTTTTATTACTCTTATTATTTTTATTTATGTTGTATTTCATATTAAACAGTGTAGTATTATTTTTTGTTTTATTTAATGTAAGGTAAAAGATTTTTTTAGTAAAGTAATTGAAAAAGTAATTAAAATGTCAATTACAATGCAAAAGTAATTGGTAATTTAATTACATTTTGGTTAAAGTAACTGTAATTGTATTCAATTACTTTTTGAAAGTAATTTGCCCAGCTCTGTGAATGACCTACTATCTTAATATCAATCTTTGACAATTTACTCAGGCCAGTTATTACCAATAAAAGGTGTTACATAATGTGTACGACAAAAAAACCGCAAGGTAAAACCTAGAGATGGACTCCGGCTTTTATTAGATTCGAGCTACTTGGTTCTCGATTCCGAATCCGAAACTATTCGTGTTCAAGATCAGAACCGAAACTAACTGGTTTTCGGTTCTAGGACCGTATACACAATTCTGAAGCCGAAACCAACATCTATAATCGGTTCTTGGTTCCGGGACAGACCTAATCTCGTTTCTGGATTCGAAACTAATCGGTTCTAGGTTCACCAACAAGCATAATAATTCGGTTGGTCTACATTTTCAACAAACAAATTATAAAACTTAGGCAAAGGTGAGAAATTTCTACAAATTTCTTTCAACTAGTTTAATATATAGATTTTAAACTTACAAAACTGAATGTGTTATTCAAGTATTCCGCCGTTTAATATTGGGTTACTTCGCCTTTATTAGTAAGCCAACTCTAATTCTATTAGGCATATCCCTAAGCCCTGCACATTTTTCAGTGAGTATGGTACCATAATGTCTTGCATTTTTAGCAAGTTGTTTTTCAATATGCCAAAAGTAAAGGGTCTCGGTAGAAGTCAAACCTGGACATCTCCTGATGACCCTTAAAATACCGGTCGAACTATAATCACAGTCATTTGGCCAATAGTTTTTTAAAGTTTTAAGTCTATAATTGAAGCAGCCGGAAGAATTTTATAGAAATTGCTAACCATTTATGTAGATTTTATAATTTGTTGAAAATGTAAACTGGCTGAATTATTATGAGTTTGGACTCAATAGAGGTCAGTGTTTGGTTAAAATAGTTTGACGGTTTGATAATAATAGAAAAATAGAACGTGAAATCGTCGCGAAAACCACAGCTTAGATCTATCTTATATAATACATTAGAGATTCATGGTGTATTAAGAGTTTTCACGAATAAATATAAAATATATACCTAACATTTACAAAATTATATTGAATTTCAGATCGACAAACACATTTATTTCATTCTGTCAAACAATTCTTCCATCTCAAGCGGTGTGCAGGGGCAATAAGTAGAAAATAAAAATAGAAAATTACATCACTCAATACGTAATGTACGTATATATTTATTTCAACGTTGGTATTTAACCATGTTTTGAAATGAATCAATTCATAGTCATAAAAGCAGATACTTGGATGTCATAAAAAATATATTATCTCTCCTATTAAATTTTATATTCTATGACATAAATCCAAGTTACTTTACAATTTTGCTCTTTACTTTAGGGTAAAATGAAGTTATTGTGTGGTTATTACGGAGAATATTGAATAAAATCATTGACATTTTTATTTCGCTCACAGCGACACTGGGGGCGATTGTTTTACCTTGCCAATGTTTTTATCTTACGGTTTTTTTTCTGTAAATGAAAAATCGATTGAATCCAGCGATTAAAAATACGAGTAACCAGAGGGTCGTACGTTAGCCGAGGGAGGGTGCATCGGATGTCCGTCAATAATAACAGTTTTTCAGCGTATTTTTGTGGCTAGCAGGGGACTCATTCTCCGCAGATTATATTAATTATTATTTATTAGCATAATATTTTTACGTAATTAATTCGATGGTAAATTTATACAAAATGAAATATATTTATGACCAACAAATAAGGTAATATATACATAAATCTTAAACCGCTTGTACATGGCACATTATTTATTACCGTGTATGCACAAAATACTGTGTTTAATAATATTTGCGTAATAAGGTGTAATAATGAATGTCAATTAATATATGTTAATATTTTACAACTATGTAAATCACTTACATTATGTTAAAAATTAATAAGTAATACGATACTTAACCTATAAACGTATAATTTAACTGAAATTAATTAGTTGACCAACTGATTGTACCCACTATAATAAATGAGATCGAACTCGGCAGTTTGCTAATTCTCTTATCTATTAATAGAGCCCAGAGGGTTTATTACACCTACACCTGGGATATTAAAACAACAAAAAGTAAATAGATGGGAGTTTTCCTTTCTAACCCGACACCCGTAATCAATAAATAGTTCCTTACATACAAATAGTCAATAAATAAACAATAAATAAACAAGAAATAAAGTGAGTGCCGTTGAAATAAGCTATTTGCTTAATGTATATTCAGGGTTGTAAAGCGGGATTGCAAGAGCAATAATTTTGGTTTACGAAGAATACACGTTGATACCCACAATTTAAGGGGTGTATGTCAGACTTCATTCATATTGAACTTGGACGCGTAATTTATTATTGGACATCTACAAATTGACGAAGCATTTTGATACACTGGACGATTTTTAAATTTAGAACTAATGAAATAAAGAATCTGCATTCAATTTTGTATTAAAAATGGTGTAAAGTGTACTGAAGTGGTGTAAACTTTGGAAAAGGCTTTTGACAAGGATGCTATGCCGAAATCAAGGGTTTGTTAATTACCAAAAAAGAGGGCTGTGAAGACGTGGAAGATGACAAGAGCGTAGGGCATCCATCCTAACACATCAAACATCGGTAAAAATGTGGCATCAAAAATTGAAGACGTAAGTAATAAACGCCGAATCACTTTAAGGGAGGTTATTGAGGAAGTTGATATTTCATACGGTTCATGCGAAAGGCATCCCCACTCCTTGTGACTCTTTCCTCTTCCCGAATATAAAGAAGACATTGAAAGAACATTTTCGACTATAGGTGAGATAATTTAAAATCGTAATGGAGCTGAAGGCTATACCATAAACTGCAATCCACTAGTATTTTGTAGATTGGAAACAACGTCTGCACGCGTGCATTATATCTAATGGGCAAATCTGTGAAGGTAACAATATGATGAAATGATGCTGGATTGGTTACAGAATGGAAAATAATCGGATACGCAGTTGTAAATAAATTATGTGTTTCCTGGCCGACATTTCAAATGTACAACAGTCTTCTTCAGGGCTAGAAATTTTATATGATAAAATTTTTCTTGCATCGTTGATGTCACACGTTTTTCAAAATTTCGAAAGTTCAATGATTCTTACATATTTTGTGTTTCCTGCTGTGCAGTTAAAATATTTTCCCTATGTTAAACCGTTTTATAATTCACAATTTCTACCCATGAAGAAGACTTGTACAGTCGAAACGTCGGGTCAGAAAATAAATAATTTATGTAATATTGTGTGTCCGAGTATTTTCTGCTCTTCGAATATTAATATTTATTGAAAAGTTTTATCAATTGTTTATATACATTCTGTCAAGAAAATACCGAGAATTTTATATTGAAAAAGCCCGCTTAAAAGGAGTGTCTAAATTCTTTTTGTCGCTACGTTGGCACAACTGTTCTCTATGCTCACGCGGAGTTTGAGCGCCATCTGTCATTTAGTTTGTTTACAGTGCTCCATTTATCAGTTCATCTAAAGTGTGTTTTGCAATGTTTACAATGGATAAAAATATCGAACAAAGAATCTGTCTCAAATTTTACATTGCAAATGGAATTTCGTGTGTCAACGCGCTGAAAATATTACATAAGGCTTACGGTGAATCGACTTTATCAAAAACACGTGCGTATGAGTGGTACACTGCATTCAAAAGCGGTCGAGATGTGAAGGTGATTTTGACAGTTTTTTTTTTCGGTTATCGCGGTGTTATGCACTCGGAATTCTTGCCAGAAGGTGAGACAGTAACGTTATGCAGCGTTTGACAGAGCAAATTCGTCGAAATAGACAGATTTGTGGAAAGAAAACTCATGGATTTTACACCACGATAACGGACCACTCACAAGGCTATTATTGTAAACAAATTTCCGGCCAAAAATTCAACAAATCTTATCTAACAACTACCGTATTCCCCTGATATGGCCCCGGCCGAATTTTTCCTCTTTCCAAAACTCAAATTACTACTTCGAGGCACCCGTTTTCAGTCGATAGAAGATATAAAAGAGAATTCGCAGCAAGTACTGAAGTCGATTCGTGAAAATGCGTTTAAAAAATGTTTTGAAGATTGAATTATTCGTTGGCATAAGTGTATTATTTCGGAAGGGGCCTACTTTGCAGAGCTGGGCAAATTACTTTTAAAAAGTAATTGAATACAATTACAGTTACTTTAACCAAAATTTAATTAAATTACCAATTACTTTTGCATTGTAATCGTCAATTTAATTACTTTTTCAATTACTTTACTAAAAAAAATCTTTTACCTTACATTAAATAAAACAAAAAAGATAATACTACACTGTTTAATATGAAATACAACATAAATAAAAATAATAAGAGTAATAAAACAAATTTATAAAGAATTGCCAACTTTGTAAAATTTTGACGTAGTTGTAGCTACCTTTTTGGATTGAAATTATATGCAACTCGAAGGTTGAATAATTATTCCTTTTTAGAAGGTTGATGCACGAATATCTGTTTAGGGTAGGAAAACCTGTCTCACTCCCAGGTAGACAAGAAAGTGACCCTTCATATAGTGGGATGCAAATGTTCTAAGGTGATTTGGAATTTCCGTAACACAAGTTACCTATATAAAGGCTGAGTCCTCGACATTTCACTTCTTAATTATAAGTAATAGAAAAAAATACTCATATAAAAGTTTTATTTTTTAAAAAATATACTATTTGATGGCAGATGTAGATATTTTTTATAAAGTCACGTTTACAAGATACGACTATCAACTTTTATTTTTAAATAGCAACCTATAATTATTTTACTAAAATATAAACCGCAGTTTTTTTCTCTTTTCAACGATGTAAATGTTTGTATATCAAAAATATGAAAAAAATCGAGATTACTTGTAATAAATATGTTGAAAGTGTGGACTCACCCTGATATATGTGTATATGGTTATTAAAAATACTTTATACTGATTTATATGAAACCCTAAATTAAGACATTGCACATTCCTTGAAAAGTATATTATTACTATTAGGATTCAGAAAAAATAATAAATTATAACTTAAAAGTCCAAAGTACGTCGTACGTCCCAACGTGCATGACAAGTTGCATTTGTAACCTGTTGTTACACCCATAACGCAGGTAAACTAGGCTGCGCCCGAATCCCGGGGATTCCATTACTTGTTGGTTCAAAATAGTAATTAATATTTAAAACCCAAATTTTCAAAAGTAATTGAGTACAATTACTTTTTTTTACAAAGTAATTAATTACAAATTACAATTTGGGAGAAAGTAATTTAATTAGTAATTAATTACCAAATGTAATTAATTACTGCCCAGCTCTGCTACTTTGAAGGCGATAAAATAAATTTGGATGAATATTGCATATTTTGTGTTTTATTGACCAATTCCCGGTACTTTTTTGACATAGTAGTATAATGAAGAAAGTAAAATGTTGGAGAATCAGTCAAAAAAATTATTGACGGTTCACTACAATCGATGTTTCGGATCCTATTGATCCAATTTCAGAATCTGGAAAACATATTTTATACAAGAAAATGCTAAATAATTATAAACATTTTACAATATTGCTTATGAAGTTACTTACATGTTGCTTTTTAACTAATCATATTAAATATTAAAAAAAAATTAACATGTCGCCAAAGAAAAATAAAACTTATGAAAAACGGCATGCTCGTATCTCAGACTCAGAATTAAATTGCAAATTAACAAATCCATTTGTTTAGAACAAATTAGTTACAATGTAGTACCGGTTGTAAATTAAACTTCTTCCTACAGTATCCTATACTCGGGAACTTTTTAATTTCGGGTTTATTTTGCGATGTTTTAGTTTTTATTTTATTTTCTATTTTCTATTAACAAACTTCCGTAATATTTAGTTAGGATTCTCTTTTAAATAACGCGTAAATTTTGTATGTCTGTCTATGCGTTGATTATGTTATTTTTTCGTATTTCCAGCATCTCTAATGTTAATCTTTTATTTAAATTATTTTCATTTCTTAAATTTTTTGTTTCATTGAAGTTAAATTTATGTTTGTTAGACAGTGTTGACTATCGCACATTTGGTAGTGTTACTATCCTTTCTTGAATTTCTTTCTTGTTTCCGTTAATCTGCATTTAAAATAGTTATTGGTTTGTCCAATGTATACCTTTCACAATCCAAACAAGGAATTTTGTATATTACGTTGGATCTGTTCATGATGTTTATCGGATGTTTTGTATTACAGTATAAGTTTCCTACCGTTTTTAGCTGTTTGAAAGTGATTTTAACGGGTAAATGTTGTGTGATGGTTTTCTTTAATTTGTGGGAAAGATTTTGTATATAAGAAATGGTGTTAATTGTTTGGGATAATTGTTGTGCAAGAGTTATTTTTGAGATTTGTTGCTACGTTGTTTAACTGGTGAAGTGCATGGTTGGAAGTGTAGTTGAGAAGCCTGTTGGTCAATGATTATTTTTTGTACCATTGTGTTTACCAATCCTTCTGAAGTTCTTATAAGAAAGACATCCAAGAATGAACGATTTCCTTCGACTTCTTCTTCAATGGTGAATTGTAGGTGCTCATTGAAGCTGTTGAAAGTATCCAAGATTGTATTCCACTAACATATTCATTACCAAATTTGCAAGAATCGGGTTTATATTAGATCCCAAGGCTGTACCAAATATTTCTAGGTAGTATTTACCGTTGTAGCAGATAAATATTTTTATACCAAAACTCAATTAATTTTTTGATTCCAGTGTTTGGTATGTTGGTCCTGAGTAGGGAATGAAATATCGCGTAAAAATTTGAATACCGGTTTTTCGGTATTTTCATTTTAAAAACCGGAATACCGGTATTAATACCGGTATTGTTAAAATATTGAAAATGGAATAACATTGAAATCAATTTACAGTAGGGTATTGTATATGATTAAGTGAAAGTCAAACTCAATAAAAATGACCATTTTATTTTTACAATGGGCCCACTTTGTGCAAATATATAACCAATTAATGAAAACCCGACATAAAATTTCCTTGCACAAGATTTTTTAAAGTTTTGCGATGAGTTTGTCATCGGCGGCAAACCAGTGGCATTCAAACAATATTTTTTTCATGGGAGTTCCACCATCTTTACTCACCAATGGGAATGAAAAATGGATAGTCGGTGGGCTAAGCGTTCTGGAATTATAGGCAGGATTCTCAGCTTTCATATCATAAAATGTTTAATTCGCTATAACTTTTTTATTAAAAATGTATTTTAAAATTATTTTGCTCTAATATTTATTAATCAGTAAGTGTTTTCCCATTATTTTTTTTCAGTTTGTTATATTTCCGTTATGGTTTATTGACCCATTGTAATGTCTGTGTTGTGTGTTAATACACTACAGTAATATGTTTTCTCAATAATAGAAAAATAAATAAACATTTCTAGAATAATTAAACAATATAAAATTTTATTTATTAGTAGGCCTCCCAAATTGAAGATACATGTATATACGAATGACTATACGACTCGGCGATCGATAATTTGATATTTGTCATTTACGCTTCACCGTTCATGTTCCCTGCAGTTTACAGTTCTACTTCCACTTCCACTCTGGGGGTTTCTCCAAAACAAACTTGTCAACTCTTCAGTAAAAAAATTTTAATGTCAAAAATTTAGACAATAATTTCTAAGAGGCCTCGAGAAATTCATTTGAATTTGTCCAATTTATACAAGCTATCACACTACAAGAAGAGTGTTTTTTTATCACTGGATGTAGTCCCTCTTTTCACCAATATACCACTCAATTGAATTTTAGATCGGATTGATAAAAACGGGACACCATCTCATTCTGGAACAATATACCGAACACTGAAATAAATAATTAATTGGGTTTGGGTATAAAAATAGTTATTTCTGCTACAACGGCAAATACTACCTCAATTATTTGGTACAACTATGGGATCTCATAAAAGCTCTATTCTTGCAAATTTGGTAATGGGCATGTTAGTGGAGTACTGTTTGTATAAGGTAGACTTTACTTCACCTTTCTTCAAAAAGTATGAAGACTACCTTATTACAGTTGTACCTAAACACAAAATTAATACAATTTTGGATACCTTCAATCACTTCAATGAGTGCCTACAATTCACCATCAAAGAAAAAGTCGAAAGAAATCTTTCATTCCTGAATGTCCTGCTTGTAAGAACTACAGAAGGATTGATCAACATACAATGGTGCAAAAAAAAAACATCGACCAACAGAATTCTCAACTACACATCCAACCATGCACTTCACCAGTTAACCAACGTAGCAACAAAACTCAAGAACCGAGCACTCAAACTTATTTCACCCAGCTTTGAAAAAGAGGTAAAAGAAAAAGTTTAAACAACAACTCTTGGACAACAATTATCCCAAACAATTCACGAACGGAATTCTCAACAACACTCCAATACCCAAAACCGAAATAACCATAACACCAGCACACAACATTTACCCGTTATAATCACTTTCAAACAGCTAAAAACGGTACGAAACTTATACAGCAATACGAAACATCCGATAAACATCATGAACAAATCCAATGTAATATACAAAATTCCATGTTTGGAATGTGAAAAGGTATACATTTGGACAAACCAGATTAACGAAACATAACGAGACTCAAAAAAAGTTAGTAACACTGCTAAATTTTAAGAACTGAAAATAATTTATATAAAATATTAATATTATAGATGCTGGAAATACACAAACATAAAAACACAATCAAACGCACATTTAAGCGTTATTTACAATGGAATCCTATTACGGAAGTTTATTAACGGAATATAGAAAATAAAATGAAAACTAAAAGATCTCCAAAAAAGAAAGAAAAACGTAAATTAAAAAGTTCCCGTGGATAGGACACTGTAGGAAGAAGTTCCATTTAAAACCGGTACTATCTTGTTCATTTGTTAAAAAAAAAGGAATTTGTTACTTTGCTATTTAATTTTGAGATAAATTTTGTCCTTTTTTGACAACATGCTCATTCTTTTCATATTTAATAATACGAGTATATATTTAAAATTCAACATGTAAGGAACTTCATAAGCAATGTTGTAAAATGTTTATAATTATTTACTATTTTCTTGTATAAAATATGACCCTTCTATAATTTTTTTTGACCAATTCTCCAAAATGCTACTTCCTTCAACATTATTATTGATAAATTATAATTATTGTTTGAAACAAATTAATATTATCGTTACTTTTTTGTCAAACCTCGTTTTGGAAGAATATTGTTAAGAATTCTCCAAAATGCTACTTCCTTCAATATTATTATTGATAAATTATAATTATTGTTTGAAACAAATTAATATTATCGTTACTTTTTTGTCAAACCTCGTTTTGGAAGAATATTGTTAAGAAAGTGGGACTGGGTCAGTTGAAATGGTTTGGTCATATGGAGAGAATGAGGAACGAGCAGTTTGTGAAGTTTGTTGCTGAAACGGGTGTATGGTCACATGAACGTCCGGAGAGAAAGTTTCCGAGTTTCCGAAATAGAAAAAAAGCTTCTATGAATGTGGACGGGCGAAAGAAGTGTGCTTGGAGAGAAAAGTGCGATGAAGGATAATTACTGTACGAATGCATATATTTCGGGTTTGTGCTAGTGCTAATTCACTTTGTGGGAAACAACGTGATTTTATGTATGTTTTCGTATATAAGTTATGTAAATATCAAGTTTTTAAGAATAATACAAAAGTAGAAGAATATTATTTCATAGTCAATTAAAATATCGATATATTTGTCTGTTTGAAGTTTCATATTTTTTATACTCGTATATCCAAGAAATGCGTGAATTATTCAGATGAATATTTGGAATTATCAATTTCTTTTAATTGTTATATCACAAAAAATTACTCGTTTTTTAATTTTCTTATTTATCTGTCTTTTTAAAAATACTTGCTACTTTAATTAGCTTGTCCGTCTTACTTCTATCAAAATAATCCGAAATCACAACTGAATATACTTAAAGATATTATCGTCGTTAAAAGTTCTTCATTCATGCAACGATCACTGATTACCCAAACTCAAAGATTGACTTAGACATGGTCGTAATAATAGTAAAATCGTATTCGAAAGATCTCAAAACGTACCTACTTATTCCATGAAAAACGATAATGATACCTCACTAATCTATGTAACGGAAGGTAAAAAGAGAGTTGCAAATATTGTTTTATATATAAGAAATATTTAACTTAAAAAATACAGATCTTACCTTTAACCTCTTAAAAAGAGGAACAAATGCCTTTATTTATTTATTTATTATCGTCTGACCTACAGGATATCATATCCCAAATGCAGGTAGATTATACAAGAAAGGGAAAAAATACTTTTATTAGCACAAGTAATTTAACAACAAAAAATTAACTTAGAAAATAATATCGGTTTTCATAGTACACATATAACAAAATAATTGAAGCATTATATCTCATAGTAACAATATACTGTGTTCTTAAACTTCACGAACGAGCCAATAAAGATGTGAATGTAATGTGGCAGGGTATTGAAATTTTCACACAACATTCTAACTAGTGATTTTAATTCATAGTTAGTACGCGCTTATATTATATATCTAGGAACAAATATTGGTATTTTCTCAAGAATGACTGGATCATTTACGATGCACTGTAAAACCTTACACAAGAAAAGAGATGACTGAATTTTTCTCCGCTTATTGAGAGACACTATGTTAATTTCTTCAAGTAAGATGTAATCAGTGTCAAAACTGGGATACCGTCTATGAACAACAAAATTTCACAAATTCGTTGAACGGACTCAAGTATACATTGGTATTTATCATAGATTGGACTCCAAACTTGTAGACAATATTCCAGCTTTGTTCTAACAAACGAGAAATATAGTTTCGTTAAAATATTAGTGGAGAGCTGAGTACTTCGAATTATAAAACCCAGACTTTATGAAGACTTGACAATATAGTGTATGTGAGTAGCAAAACTTATAGTGTTAACACAGACAAAAATATCTTATAGGTACGAGGGGGAGACCCAAAAGTCTATAGACCGTGCTCAAAAACATATTTATTTACACTATATACAAAAATTGGATTAATCTCCTTCAAAGCACTCTCCATTAGAAGAAATGCACTTGTTGAGACATTCCTCTGGAACTCTTCAAGTTCAATGCCGTTTAATGCACTCTGCTAAGCTGCTTTCATTGCCTCCACGTCTTCAAAACGCCACCCCTTGAGGGTTTTTTTCATTCGTGGGAACACGAAAAAGTCACACGGGGCTAGATCGGGTGAATAGGGTGGGTAATGATGAACTGTCAATGCTGTGTGAGAAGGCGAGGAATAACTTCGCAGCAACATGTCTCATTCGCATGTCATTTGTTAAAATTCGCTAACATGCACTCCAGCTGATATTGGTAGTTTCATACAACTCGTCAATAGTTATCCGATGGTTTTTGTTCAGGTTTTGGCGAATTTCTTCAATGTTTGCTACCGTGAGACTTAATGAAGGGCGCCCAGATCGAGGTTTGTCTTCAATGCTCATTTTACTTTCTCTAAAGCGCGAAAACCATTTAAAAATGTGGCACGGATCACTGCATTCTCCTTGAATACCTCCTTTAGCATTCTTACAGTTTCCGGTGCTGTTTTCCCAAGAAGAAAACAAAACTTTGCGTAAACGTGTTGTTCTTTGCGATCGCCCATCTCGACTTCGCAGACGCTAGGAAAATAGATTGACAAAAAAATAACTACGCTCCAATACTTCTTTTTTTGATACCTGTTTGGAGGCAACTGACGCAAAAAGGATGCCTACTAACGTCACCTAGCGAGAGAATGCTCAACTACACGCTGCAGTGCTACCAGAGCGGTAGTCTAGACTTTTACGTCTCCCCTTGTCTATGATATCTTGAAGTATTTTTTCCCGTATTTTATAAACTTTATTGTCGACCGTTTCTTGTGTAGTAGCATTTAAATTTTCTCGTCAATCTTATTACATTGCAATAATAGCTTTATAATTTATACTAATGTAATTAAAATACTATTGTGATTACAATAATAACTTCTTGGATAAATGATAATAATTATATGAATGTTATTTTTATAAAATAAAATTTTTAAGCAGGTAAATGTTGTATAAACAAAACATGTTATATTATTTTTATTAGATTTTCTTGATATCTTATTTACGTTTGGTTTACATATATAGAAATTCAACTTCATTATGAAGCAAGTCATGATGCTGCTCAACAGTCAACATAGCTATCTGTATTTACTAAGGTCTGTTCTCGATATAAACTGCACATTATTAATTGTGCTATTATCTTTTTTAATGCTAACATGAAGTAGTACGACTACGACACGCGACAAGTCTCAATAAAACTGAAGTCGCCTTGTAACAAATGCCAGAGCGAGTGTGTAGTGTAACCGAGTCTGAACGTAGCACTGCCGTATATAGAGCACATATCTCATTCCCACCGTAGTTGCGTATTCGCCTACAAGGATCCGCTGATAATTATGGTCTAGTCTTTCAATTCATCTAATTAGCTATATCTCGAGCCGCCGGAAACCAGACTGATAAAAGAATTAGAATCGGGCGTGGTTCGATGGCAATACATTACATTATGCGTATACAGTGTGCTCATGCAACCTCGTAAAGCAAACCTACAAACCACAAGCAGCAGGGACATGCCAGCGTGCTCGCGCAGTGACGTCCGTGTTTGAGGGCCGATTAGCTGGAAATAGTGAGGATGAGGCTGAGCCCGTGCACAAACACGCGCCACTCATGCGAGTATCGCTTGTGTTTTACTTACACCACGGCCTCATCTAACTCTTGTGGTGCAGTGCAATGTGATGTATGTGTGATTGTTTCACGTACAGATAAATCTAACTCTAATCTCAAATAATTGAGGTGTTACCTACCAACACAAGGTTAAGCCTATACTCAAATTCTGCAAATTGTCTAATTTATTCAATCAAATACAAGTAATAAAATATCAAAAGAAAATTTGAAATCGTCACTAAAGTTCATATAAATCGTCATTGAAAGTTCAGAAATCCGCACTAAAGTAATCCATTATACATAGGATGATTTTATACAAAGGTAGTGTTGCCAACCGTACGATAATTACATTGTACATGTAAGATAATTTCGGCAAGTGTACGATATACAATAGTAAATTTATACGTAAAATGACAAATAATATGTGCAAGAAGAACGAACTAAAAAATTACGATGAACAAATTTGTAATAAAACATAATTTTGAGTGTTCTATACGATAATTTCAATGTCCAAGATTGGCAACATTGAATGTCAGACTGACAGTTATGTATTATGTAACCTATAAAACCAAATATTTCTTTCATTTTCACAATTTTTCGATTTCAAATAAAATTGAATACGAACCTCAGCACTGAAATTCCTTTTTATCACTCATATGGTTTATTTTCCTCGGCCCTAAGGGCCTCGGCAAATAAATTCCACATTCGTGATAAAAAAATAGAACTTCAGTGCCTTGATACATACATAACTATTATTCAGTCGGTGTTTCTACAGCTTTTATATTAAAAGTATATTTAACGCTCGGTATTTTATTAAAATGCAAAGTATATTTACCCAGTGAACAAGCAAATGCTCAGTTAAAAGGTTAGGTTAGGTATTTTAACGGGGTATTTAATGTTTTTACTAGACATTTATTATTTGTTACCATGCGTAATGTCTTATCGAGCACTTTGTCACTATCCCTTATTTTTTCCTATTTAACTTGACAACTACTCGAAGAAATTTGTGCTTAAAACGGAATGAATGTTTATAATCATATTCTTGCATGTTTTTATAACATTCTTTTCCAAAATGTCTGATATTTTGTCTAACTCATGTACTGTTTACACGTATGAAGAACCATCATGGTATGTGATTGAATGTTAAAAAACGCGGAATTTGCAATAATAAGGGATGATGTTTAAAATTTGAAACTAGTTTTGAATAGCCATAAAAACTAAACACGTACTTAACAAACCATTTTCATTAAATTAAATTAAACCTATAGTTGTGGTTCATTATGAGAAATTAACACAATTACTATATAATTCCAGTTCGCAGAACGAGGCGCAATTTTTTTGGTACGCCTTCTACCATCTTTTGTACAAGGCTAAAATCAACTTTTATGATAAAGTACTTATGCGATTCTGAAGCTTGGTCTCACTTATTGCTTGTCAACCTTTAACGTAAACCATTCTCTTAAATATTGACCAAAAATTCCCCATTGGGCACAAGTAGGGTACACAAGGTGGATTATCTTTGTTCGCATTTTATTTTTTTCTAAAAGTAAAGTAATTTTCTTCATCCAAAATAAAACATTTTCCGGAAAAAAAAATGCGGTAATCACTAACATCTTGAACATATTTTTTTGTTTTTGACCTTCAATTCTCTCGAGGATGGCAATCTTCTTTGTGTATCTAATGTAGCATTTATTTTTTAGTGTCCTGGAAATATGAGACTCGGCCCAGTTAAATATTTTAACCAGAATTCTCGTTGAGATTTCAGATTTGTTGTTAACTTGCACATCCATAGTAGACGGTTGTTGGCTTTCGGCATTTTTGTGGCTGTTCTTGTTTTGAAAAAATACTTTCTTCTCAACGTTTAATGTAGCAATATACAGTAGCTTTTGGTTTATTAAAAAATGATATGCCATAAATTTATTTCTTTTTGAAATATGTAATTCACAGAACTCGTACATACCCACAATTAATAGTTCGCGATTCATGATGATAAAATTCTGATACAAACAACTTTGAAAACTCAAATCATGAATGATGAAAAGTAACATTACTGTTCTCTAAATATCAAATAAAAACCACTATTTCTAACACTTAATAGATTTGGTCTTCAAAAATACCTAGTCTCAAATTTTAGGCATCAATGCTTACTATAAAAATAGCAGTAATTTTGACTCAAGTACTTCTCTATTTTCCAAACGGAAGTTGACAATATTAAAAATTAAATGTTCAAGTCAGTTTTGACTTTTTTACATAGTGTCTTTTTGCCAGTGATATCAATAAAAATGTGTCTGATGAGGTGTAGTTTTAAAGGGCTGTAACTTTGTAACGAAAAGATTCTGGACATATCTTCTTATAACATTTTTTATTTAAAATGAGTCCCCAATATATGGTTTTACTTTGGCACAATCTTTATAAATCATCCTATATAATAGGTATTCGTATAATTATAATATTTAAAAAATTTAGAGTAGTGGTGTTGTAATATTGTCGTGTATAATTTTTTTTTTAATTACTCAGCCATAGTTTAACTGTCCTATCTAAAAAGCATGATATCGGCAGCACTCATTCTCATAAGTATCACTATGTCGGTTATAGTAACACAGTACAGTTTGGAAATGACATGATATTTACCACCTTAAGTTCAGGTTAGGATAAGTTAGATTAGTTTTGGTATAATTACATTTCATCCAACATAAACCAAATAATCTAATGCATTTAACAAACTACGCGGGGGTGCTTTAATAAAGTAAAGTTCCCGGACATACCTTCATATAACACTGTTTCCTCAAAATGACTCCCCCCAATATATGGTTTTATTTTGGCACACTATGAATCACCCGTATGCATAGTCCGGCCGCATTTTAAATGAATGAAGATTTAAGAACAATTTTAATACGAAATTGTTAACTTAGTGCAGTCATGGTGTAGCCGTGGTTGCGATTTTTTTTTAGTTTTTACCTTCCGTCACCTTTAGGTAAGGAAGGTATTGTTTTTGGTAAAAAAATTCAATGATGAGTTTGTAGTGAATAAACATATTTTAGGGTCCCTATAATACGATTTTACCATTTTACGATGATGTATGTGTGTCTCTGTGTGTGTGTGTGTGTGTGTGGGTGTGTGTGTGTGTGTGACGAAAGTTTCGGATCGCATAACTTCAATACCACTATTCCAAAAATTATATTTTTTTCGTATTCCTCAAGTTTACATCCAGAAGAACAAGTGATTAGATTTAGGTTATAATTGGTCAACCGGAAGTACCTTCATTTGAAGATTTTAACAGTTAAATATGATTTATTGACATTTAAAGTTATTGTAACTTAAAGAATATATTATTCTCTATACGATTTGATTGCATTTATACTTCATATTCAATAGATATAGAGTTAAAGAATTATAATATTATAATAATAAATAATAAAGATATTAAATTTCATAAATCAGCCAGCTATGCTAATCATGGAAACTGCTAATATATTCAGATAATTCAAATTGTCAGATGTCAGTATCAATGAAAAGTAAATGAATGTGGCAGATATGAGGATGTTGAAGTAGATGTTGGGGAAGACACGGAAAGATACGGTAAGGAAATAACTCTAGTGTTAGAAGTTTCTAGAAAGATACAAGAGAGACGATTACATTGGTTAGAACATGTCATGAGGGGAGATGAATGTATTGGAAGAAGAATGAATAGCTTAGTAATAGAAGGTTAAAGAAACAGAGGAAGACCAAAGATAAGATAGAAGGACTGTATTGCGGAAGATTTGAGAGAAAAGGAACTGAATGAGAACAACACGCAAAACAGAAATGAGTGGAAGAGGAAAATAAAAAATAGCGACCTCTAATGAATTAGAAAAGCTAGAGAATAAGAAGATGTCAGTGTCAAGTACAATTTGCATAGTTTGTTTAAGAAATAATTTTACTGGAAATTTAGAATCTTTTGCAAGAAAATTTATGTATTGAATTTATACATAATATACAAGATTGACGGAAGGTATTATGCTGGCCACATCAGATTTTTTATTTGTCACACACTCGGGGAAGCAGTGGTGCAGGTATCCGTGGATATCTCAAGGCGTGCAACTACCGTGTTGCGGCCGTAATGCAGTCGAATATCATTTTTACTGGGGCGAATGTTGAATGGACGAGGTTGTGATTGCCTCATTGCCTGACATGCTCTGGGAAAAATCATATCTATGTCATTATGCGAATTGCTGACTCCCTCAATGTAATTTTTAATACATAACTAGGTATATTAGAATAAAATTGCTCTTTCCACGACAGATATGAGACTTCGAGCGTGACACTCAGTAAATGTGATTATTATTCTAACCTAATTGTTTCTGCGCACCTAGTTTACTTTAATGTAAAAAATCTGTTGTGGCCAGCACAATACCTTCCGTCATTCTCGTGTATAATGTATAAATTCCATAATTTTTCTTACAAAAGATTCTAAATTTCCAGTAAAATTATTTCATAAGCAAACTATTCAAATTGCACTTGACATTGGCATCTTCTTCTTCTTTAGCTTTTCCCATTCGTTAGGGGTCGCTATTTTTGCATGTCGTTCTCATTCATTCTTTAACTCTGTATCTATTGAATATGAAGTATAAATTGTAATCAAATCGTATAGAGAATAATATATTCTTTAAGTTATAATAACGTTAAATGTCAATAAATCAAATTTAACTGTTAAATCTTCAAATGAGACTACTTCCGGTTGACCAATTATAACCAAAATCTAATCAGTTGTTCTTCTGGGTGTAAACTTGAGGAATACGAAAAAAATATAATTTTTGGAATAGTGGTATTGAAGTTATGCTATCCGAAACTTTCGTCACACACACACACACCCACACACACACACACACACACACACACAGAGACACACATACATCATCGTAAAATGGTAAAATCGTATTATAGGGACCCTAAAATATGTTTATTCACTACAAACTCATCATTGAATTTTTTTTACCAAAAACAATACCTTCCTTACCTAAAGGTGACGGAAGGTAAAAACTAAAAAAAAATCGCAACCACGGCTACACCATGACTGCACTAAGTTAACAATTTCGTATTAAAATTGTTCTTAAATCTTCATTCATTTAAAATGCGGCCGGACTATGCATACGGGTGATTCATAGTGTGCCAAAATAAAATTGTGGTATTGAAGTTATGGAATCCGGAACTTTTGTCACACACACACACACACACACACACACACACACACACACACACACACACACACACACACAGACACACAGTCACACAGACACACATACATACAGATATCATCGTAAAAATGGTAAAATCGTATTATATGGACCCTAAAACGTGCTTATTCAGTAAAAACTCATCATTGAATTTTTTGACCAAAGACAATATCTTCCTTACCTAAAGGTGACGGAAGGTAAAAACACTTAAAGTTTTGCAATATGTGATTCCTTAAAAATGTGAAGAACGAGATTTTCATAAATTAATAAAACAAATTGAGTAAATATAAGTATGTGTAAAAATTATATAATAAAAATAATAATTTATTAAAGGAATAGCTAAAGGTTTAAGGTATTACTCAAAGTATGGAAGAATAAGGAAACTTTTATTTGCAAGGCAAAAGTTATGAATACCAATATGCCAGTCCACGTATATAAAAATCCGAAGACTTAGACGTCCATTATAACAGGACGTAATGTAATGACCATCAATGTTTTATTAATCAAACACTGGCCGTTTTAATCAGAATCGCTTACTCAATGCAGATTGACACATGATGCCATAAATAAATTACATAAGACTATTAGATATATAAAATACAACTTACTATTTTATTTTAGCGAGCGCGCACCCTACGCCACTGAGTCTAGCAAGCACGCGACCGACGTCTCTGGTCGATCGTTTCTAGGGCGTAATCGTAAACTTCTGGGAAGGGGATGACATAATTGCCGCTCGCCGCAAGTAACTGACGTATGTGTGGCGTGACGTTTATCTGGCATGTTCACGTAACTCTAGAATAAAAAGGCGACGAAGAGAGTTAAAGTCAGTTAAGTCCAGCATGGAGTTGATTTCGGTTAGTTGAAAGCAGACAGTTGACATAAATAAATAGTAGTATAAATATAATGATATAGATATCGCGTAGATAGTCTACAACAGTCTGCAACTAACCGGCATTCTAAGATTGGTACGCGTAGTGAAATAATAAGTATTCAAAAATATCCTTAGTCTTAAATTAGTGTTCAAATTTATTTAACTAAGTATAGTAATCGTTCTTTTTATATTTTTCTTAATTATTTATCGTTTAATAAACTTTTATTTTATATAAAAAAAATCTTTAATTATTACACTTCAGCGAATAAATAAATGTTACATTATTCATTTATTTACCTACTTTTTATAAAAATCAATATTTCACAAAACTAAAATTAAATAATTTATAATTGTAAAATGCAATATGTATTATATATTCATATATTTTCTATAATTCGCATTACTTTCTGGGAAGAAACTAATTAATTTAATTATTTTAATTATTCATTACTATCCACCTCTTAAGTTTTCCTTTAAATAAACAATAAATACGCGTAAGTAAATTCAAAAAAGATAAATAAAGTGTAGTGTTTAATTAATTAGCAAAAATGTAGGCATATAGTATCGATACCCTTGAGATACTTTTAACGCCACCTCCGATTTGAGAGGAATGAAAAGTCATCGGCCACGCCACTGTTTGCAACATTGGTCAGCAAGAGCAAAAGCAACGGCAAAGCAACTGCTTTCAGCTTGTTGTTGTAGCTGGACACTTATAAAAAGAACTGGGAGCTAAATTATAATCAAGTAGATTTACAAAGTAAAATATTCCAGCGAATGGGCCATTAGTGTCCTGGCCGTATTAACGAATATTCTTTACGCGCGTATCCTTCACGTACTTGTTCGGTGCTAACGATTCCAATACATAGATCAAACAGACGATAAACACGCCGATGCGATGAGCGTTTTTCAGTTCGTTTCCTTGGTAATTAAACCAACAGAA
Source organism: Harpalus rufipes (assembly GCA_951394225.1). Taxonomy (NCBI): domain Eukaryota; kingdom Metazoa; phylum Arthropoda; class Insecta; order Coleoptera; family Carabidae; genus Harpalus; species Harpalus rufipes. Next base: position 72,988,252 of record OX596274.1, read on the forward strand.
TCCCAGAAGCATTGTTATGATGTACTTGCTTCATTACGTACACGTACACAGATCTCTAATATGACTGTATAATCAAGATCACTTCTTTTGAAAATCTAGAATTCCATGAATGATGCACTTTATAAAGAACCAGTTATTACAAACTTTTGCAGCATACCAGTATTATATTTTTTATTCAATTTTGACGTTTTAAACTGTCATTATTAAGTCCATAGCAACAACTATAAGTAACTGTTTATTCGCTAGTGAGTTAAAAAGAATCAAGTCACTCTCACAGAATTTTAACTCACTCTGCAACAAATTATGCATTTAAAATAACATCAGACACGAAAATAACACTTTTACCACAATCTTTATGAGACAGATCAGACATTTTCAATGTATTTTTTTCACGACACAAATGACTGATTATTTTTTATTTTGTCAAAATTAAATATTATAATGGTTTTTATTATTATTTGTTCAAAATTTAATAATAGATATTTATACACCAGGTGAGCTAAGATAATGTTTATTCATGAGAAGGAAGATTATTTCTTCGAGTGAATAAACATTCTTAGCTCACGAGGTGTATACAATATTTTATTCAATTTTGATGAAATAACCATTATGAATATAATTTTGACAAGATAAAAATTAATTTAATCAGTAGGCAGTGCATGACAATCGTTGTTGTTACGACACCACGTCGTTTGTTTATAAATTATAAACAAGCTTCATTTTCTTTCATTTATGTCATGCATGTGTCGTGAAAATGTTTGATTTGGTGATACGAGTATCTTCGTGTCTGATGCTGATTTAAATGAAGCGGTAGGAAAGGTGGTTCCGATAAAGTCTAAATCGTACGAAAAAGAGCACATGCTGTTTTGTAATAGGAGAAATACGAAGGAGTCAAGAGGGGTAGACGAAAAGATCATTTTGGCTTATATTTCCGAGCGATCGAAGAATGTAAAATCTTCATCATTGTGGTCGTATTATTCACAGCTTAAGATGTTATTAGTGAAGGAAAATGTAGACATAAGCAGGTTTGTATGCATACGGATACGTTTATGTGTACAGTTGGTGATTATTATCAATGCCTGTAGATTCTATCAGGTAAAGGCCTTTTTGAGGACATTTCAAACAAAATACTTGGTGGGGGAGAGAAAAGAGGAGATTGTGGAGTTTCTGGCGCTGGTGTAACATTCGCCGTTACAAGTTCTTGTATTGCTAAAACGTTCCACATATCTACTGCTGATGGTGGGTGCAAAGACACTTCAAATGTATCTGACCTGTCTACTATTCACTTAGATGGGGGAGTTCAGCTTAATTTTAGTGACTTGAAATACTGTAAATTAATATAATATATATATATATATATATATATATATATATATATATATATATATATATATATATATATAAAATAATATAAATTAATACCAAACAATAAATATAAATGACATATAAATTAAGCAATATTTATTTTGTTATTTGCAAAATGTATTTATTTGTGGCAGAGTGAGCTAAAATTCAGTGAGTGATTTTATTTGTTGAATAAAGTGTTAATTAAAGTTGTTGCTATGGAGTTAATAATGACAGGTTAAAAAGTCAAAATTGAATAAAATATTGTATAAACCTCGTGACTTAAGAATGTTTATTCACTTAAACTTTCTTTTTATAAATAAGCATTATCTTAACTCACTTAGGGCCGGTTTATAAACGCAAAGTTAAATAGTTTAACTGGCACATAACTTTTGTACTGTCAGTTAAAACACAGTAAGCGTTTATCAAATAAAGTTAACGTAAATTTATTTATACCTGAGTTTAACTGACAGATAAACATGGTAACTACTCTAGTTATGAAATTTTGCCCTCAAAAATTAATAAATATAATAATTAATTCATTAATTCATATATGGTAAGTATATTATTAATATTGAGTAAAAATAATTAGAGATATTTTGTATTAATTGCATACATTATAATACATTATTTTGTATAACCTAAACTGTGATAATTGATGGAATATTTAAATTGATTCTATTATCCCTTATCGAATGCAGTATTATTATGGGTATGGACATCACACAAAGAGATAGAAAAGAAAATTTATAAGTTTTCAAATAAGAAAAGCATTGAATTCAAAGATTAACATTATAATTCTTTAGTTCGATGTTTCTATTTTCTTGCTCATAAATATTGGGTAATGATTAAACATATAGATAAAAAGAATAAAGATATTAATCACAAAAATAAAAACAACAATACAACTCATAATAAATAAAATTGATGTATACAATGAAACATTATTTACTACAATATTTAAAATTGAAAATGAAAATGAAACTTTAATTAATTAACAATAATAATATTTATTGGTACCAACAAATTAAATGGATTATAAAATGCAATAATGATTCCAATATTGACTCATAGTTATAATAATCTAATAATTATGTGCATTTATTGTGCAAGTACAGCACTAATGTTTATAACGTACATTAGATGTTTCTCTTTTCTGTAGATTGTTCTTAAATTTTACATCAAAGTAAATGTATTCTTGAATACAGTGCGGTTCCTAAAATTTATATTATCATTTGATCTATATAAATATGTTTAATACATTTACCTGTAGTTTAGGATATAATATTTCTGCAATTTCTTATAAAATGAGTACTATAGGTTTGTTCATAGAACGGTTTGAAACCGTCAGCAACCGTCAGAGGCATGCGCAGTTACATAAAAGCGTTCGCAGAGTCACAAATTTCCAACTCTAATTATTAGTTCAATGTTCATAGAAACTTTCTGACTGGTTGCTGATCGGTTGCCAACTATCAGAATAATTTCCAACTCGGGAGGAAATTTTAAATTTGAGGCATGCGCACTTACACTGTTTTGACAAGACATTTGTATTTGTTTTGATTACAGGTTTTGATTTCATTTAATGTTTGGTTATATGCTTACATATAAAGTAAATTAGTGAAATAAATATTTTACGGTAAGTAAATCATTGCAAATTAATGTAATAAAATAATAAAAGACTGACTCACTGACAAGTGTCACTACAGTGATCGATAATATCGATATATTTACTACCAAAATTAAGCAGAGACATTTATTATTCATTTTAAAAAGTTAAGTGACATAATGCTGTTCACAGAAGAATTCAAACAGTTTGATTTGCAACCAGTTTGAAACCACGCATGCGCACTCAAACTCAAACTCCAACCGTTGGAAATATGTTCTATGAACAAACCTAATAATATCCAAAGTTCATCATCATTGTCAAATACATTATTTACAATAAAATCCACCTTGTAAGATCTGTATATGATGATGATCTATATTCTTATTCTGTCAAAATATTTTGTCAATATGAGACTAGCCATAATCACTAAAGGTTTTACAATATTATTGTTACCAATTATGTAATTAACTGTGTTTGTTAACCAACAAACAGTTTCATATTGATAAACAATTTTAAAAAGTTATCGAGAGTTAACGTTAACTCTAAGTTTGTTATCTGACACTTGCATTGATAAACCGGCCCAAGTGTATAAATATCTATTATACACTTTTGTATAGATACTAATATTAATTAAATCTTAATACTCTGCAGAGTAACCTAAATATTTCAAGTCCTTGGAAGAGGCAGAATAGATTCGGGGATTCATTTTTACCTCTCGCTAAGAGAGGTATTGGATTCATGCTAAAAATCGCATATTCAGATTTTATTGAATACGCACGTTTTAAGGTCCCTGCAATCCGATTTTAACATTTTGATGTCTGTGTGTGTGTGTGTGGATGTGTGTGTGTATGTGTGTGTGTATGTGTGTGTGTGTATATGGGATGTTGGAAGGACGATTACTCAAAAACCATAAGACTTTATATTTGTTTAACTACGTATTTCCCAATCGGACATTCATGGGAAAATCTGAAAAGGTTTTGGTAACATTTGGACAACCGGAAGTAGAAGATTCTTGAAAAAAAATCTTCTAATTATTATTTTTTGAAATTTTTTCTTGGTAATATTAAAGAAAATTAAACTCTTTGTCTGATACATTTAAATATTGTATTATATATTCTATAGATTTAGAGATAAAAGCATTATAATATATAAAATAATCTGTTGTAATAAATTTTACAGCCGAAAGAATGCCATGGAAAATAGTTGAAAATTTAAATTGTTTGTAACTGACAGATAAATGTCAGTGTCAGAAATCCGGAGACATTACTGAAGACTTTTTCTGGGAAGTACATACATTATATTATTTCTTAATGTATTAATAGTTAAATATTTAATATTATAGGTATATTACACATACCCTTCAGAAATACTGTAACTCCCGACAATGAATTGGAAACATCTCGATAAATTAGAAGAGTAGGACAAAATTTCTTCATAGAATGAATTTAAATTTTAAAAATCTAAATATAAGTAGAATTTTTGGTGTAGAGTGTAGGTATACAAGATATGTTAACTACATTAGGGCGCGAGCAGTCATGTGAATTTGTTGGCCTTGACAAGCAGATATGGGGGACCATGTCAGAATGACAGCTAGTAATTATGTATATAGATGTCAAATATTATAATTTCTCATTCTAAATTTAGTGATTTTCCAATTCCATGTGGTTTATTTTAGAATAAATTCATTATTTTTTCATAAGAAAGTGTGTAACTGATATAATATTAAAAAAATAAGAAATGTTCATTTACGAAATATAACTATTGGGGTCTCGTGTATATGTGCCTTAGTGTCTGGTCACCAAAATTATTTCGAATTTTAAATGGTCATCTTTCTATTAAAGGGGGTGTAAACCAAAAATATATATCTTTATTGTCAAAAAGTTAAGAATTATAAGAGTATTAAAAAATGCATCCGCCGCTTGTACGTCGTATCGACATCAGCCGGTCGAGTCGGCATTGGTTCTATTGGCTGTATGTGCGTATGCTTCTTAAACAAAACCAATCTGCGCCTTTATAATTATTACGTGCGTTCTACCTTTAATATAATACTCAAATTATCCACAATTCTGTTTCGAACCTAAATATACCGAGAAAGAAAAGAGAGAAAATCGAAGAATAAATTGCGAATTCCAAATGGAACAAATATTGAACGGCTAAACAATGTGAACTGGTGCAATTGTCCGAATAGCCAGTGCCGGATTAGGGAAATATGGAGCCTTAGGCAAAGAATTCACGTTGGGCCTCTAATAAATGAATGTATTAATTCTGGTGTTGATAATTTTTCATTTCCCATACATAATTTAAATTGTTCCAATTCATTTTTCAATTCTCCCACATTTATGTCATTAGAATAGAATTTTCCTAGTTCTTAAAATTCTGCAGTGTCGCTATTACCGTTTATAATTGGACTAAACTTTTTAAACCCATTTTCATAAGATTCTTATCTTCTTTTTATATCACTTAATATGTAATCGCATATAACACAAAATACATTAATTTTGAAATATTTCTTTCCGCATAATTATGTTACTTATGTCATTTACTGAATTTTGGCCAAAAAATAATTTACGTATTTTTCTTCCTTTCTTTTCGTTTTTATTTAATTTTTGCAAATTTGCAACGATTGTCAACCCACACTCACACAGTCACAACCACCTAGATGGCAGACGGCTCCATTCCAAGTACCCAACTTAAAGGAAGAAGAAAAAAGTACTAGTATTAAGTAATGTATATATTTATGATATTTACAATTATTTCTAAGTCAATCGTTATTCCTTTTACGGAATATAAAATTATTAGGAATAATTGTAGTATATTTTCGTACCATACGCTGGCATTACTGAGAATGACCATGTTGTGTCAAATAATTTTATATTCCGTAAAAGGAATAAGGATTGACTTAGAAATAATTGTAAATTAATTAATATATACGCTTCTTTAATATTAGTATATTTTTTCTTGTTTTTTTTTTTTAATAAATAGCAACTAATAATTACTGCAAGTTATATTTCTTCTTATAAGGTTTTTTCAGGTTGATGACGTGAGTTTTCACCATATCTGTCAAGTTAGGTAATATATTTTTGTTAGATATTATTAGTAATATCTTTTCAAGTGAACAATTAATTAATATAAATAAATAAAAATTCTCTGTAACGGAAATTACAAATAATAAACATAAATTAACCCAGCTTGACAGATAAATCGCTAACGTTTATTAATTTTTTTTCATGGCTATTACTATTTATGTGGTAATTTTCGTACCCAATTTCTGTACAATACAATAATTAAAATAAAAAATGTGCACTCACGCGGCAATGTTGCAACAATGTATTATAATTACTTTATTTTTACCTGAGAAAATAAACATTGATTACATATTACAAGAATACCGCTCTACGTAGGACTTCTTGAAACGTCTTAACAAAGGATTGATTTTCATACTACAGTTTTTAGAAGATTTATTTACTTCTATCATGTTAAAGTAGGTACACTATTACAAATTTATTAAATGTCGAACGTAGTGAAGTTTAAAAAAATACACAGGTAAAACGTGTGTAACATAATAATATAACGGGTAATATTTAATGTGCAAGGCTTAAAATTACCTAAGAGAGAGAAAATAGTAGTCTTCTCGTTAGTCTTGTTTTGTTATAAATGACAAGGTTTTTACCCTAACTTTCTGTACACAGCTAAGCAAGTTTAAATGTTCCGTAATTTCTAATTTCTTTAGGTAAATTTACAATTCTTTACTAGTAATTACTAGTAAGTCAGGGAAGTGATCTTTTACAAAACGAGTAGACATATTCCAGTACGACTGAAAACTTACAAGTCTTGTGAAGACATTTTCCTGTCGTATGTATAATTTTTTTCCCGAAATCGCTTAAATTTTAATTCTGAAAGGACCTCTGATGATCAATAGTTAAATGTATGCAATCCGTAATGCAAATAGTTCTAACTTTTTGCCCCTCATTTTGTTCTAACATCACAACAAACGTTGCGCGATGGGTCTAACTTTGTAATATAGTGTCAATGTAACGGACGAAATAATAACACATAACAATGTCCCGAAATTTACTATTTAAACTAAAAATAAAAATAGGTGATACCTAAACGGATTTCACAATGCAATATGAGAATATTGTGTGCGTTGCCATTCTTTTCAAAAATTCCAATCACTATAGTTTCAGAATCTACAACTTGGAGGGGTGAGAATAACATGAAAATGGAGGTGAAAAAATGAAGATTTTAGGATTAATCGCACGAGTATATCTCGGCCTTTTGTTCCTACATTTGAAGAAGATAATTTAGTAATATAAGTAGGTATTACTGTTTACTGCAAGTAAGTTATTATTGTTATTTATTGCTGGTTTCACTTATACAAATATAAATTTTTGTACCGATTTTTATATTATTGTGGGGGGCCTAAACCTGTCAATGACGTAAATGTGGCGCGCCTGTAGGCAGTTGGCATGTGCGTAGCGTGATCTTGTACTCGAATGTTCCCGAACTGTTCTAAAATAAATAGAGAACCGTATATAACGAGGAGCGGCTCTGCGCGAGTCAGTCAAGTCTATAAGTCTATGATAGCCTACAACAACCAACAGTCAGTCTGATATTGAAACGCATGGTGAACATGAATAGTTAGTAAAATAAATATAGTGAAATAAATATCGTGTAAATAAATAGTGCTTTTCTCTTATTGTTAAATAAATAATCTTAGTGTTTAAGTGTTTAATAATATTCTTAATCTTTAATTAGTGTCCTTTCTCATTTATTTCTCGTTTAATAGACTTCTTCCGTTGACTGTTTATTAATAGAGTATGTAAATGTAAGAAAATCATCCATTAATGACCCCTATTAATGAATTTTTATTAATAAACGATTTTAGTGGGTAACCATTGATACCACATACTATTGATGAACAATTGACAAAATTTGTGTGAAACGTTACTAACCTAAAAAAAATTATCGTGAAATAAAATTAGAATTTCCAATTTAGAAAAATACGGTCAACGAAAAATTTTTGTAACTTACACGTGTATTAATTAATGTCTCAAACATTAATCGCCTTCATTAACACACTTGATAGTTAAATAACTAATATTTAATTATTAATATTTCTCTGATTTTTACACTTCACCCAAATAAATAAATGTTAAAATTGGTTGTCAGTTGAGGGGTTAATAAATTGTGAAGTGTAAGTAGAAATAAATAAAACGTTGACTAAACAAATAAAATTAAGTAAATTGAAAGTAAGTGATCTCAAGATTTAGAAACAACAGTTTTTAACATTCGTTTTTAATTTGGATTTTTCGAGGGCTCAAAAACCCTCATCTTCAGCACTATACTATAAAATGTGTTTGATATATTTTTGGATTTTACATTTGTTTAATTTTTATTGTATAGGATTTGTTTTTAAATAAAGTCCTGAACCAAAATTTCTCCTCGAGACGATCTCTAAGAATGACGTCACCTCCATGCATTATGTGTGACGAATTGATAGTGTGATTATTTTGTATTCCTTAGTAATATAATATCACATTTCTTACTAATAAATAGGGAAATGAATACTCAGTATGTTTGACATTGGCCCGCAAATGGCGGCGATCTTGGCCCATGGCCATACCCTATATATAGAGGTACCCTAGAGAGACCTAGGGTATCACTATATACAAAATGTAACAATGTTAATATCAGCAAAGTATACATTTGTTTCTTATTTATTTGTTAATACTTATTATTTACTTATTCATCTATTTATTTATTATTTATTTTTACATAACCACCTAAAATATTTGAATAAAAATTATTGTCGACATTTTCAGACGTTAAAATACTGTAAAAACGGTATAAAACCACAGACTAGAAATATAAATATAATTTTAATTAAATAATGAATAAATGAGACAATTATAGGGCAGATGTATAGAATAAGATATATGTAATTTTTCCCAACAGATAGTTCACGACACTAAAAAATTATAAAGGAAAGAGGAACATCAAAAATTCGAATAATAGAATATTAAAGAAATTCTAAAAATCGTAATACACTCGTATTAGTAATTAGTATGTTTCGAATAGATCATTTATAGTGAAGTGAAATTATAATGATTTTCGGGTATTCGCCTTCTACTTTTATATCATCTGGGTACATTCAAAGAAATGGTCGGATAAAAAACAAACATCCCGTATATTGTCTTGAGTGCCTTCCGTAATATGCTGTGATAATGTATTAATTTATATTTCTTTGATATTTATTATTATTATAAAATATGAATTATAGATCGATCAGTTTTATAATCACGAATAGTAATTGTAAATTACTTTCAATTTTATTCATATTTCACGCTGACAGAGACGTAACATCTTTATTTGTACATTGTTAGTTTCATGCTTAAATTTCAATGCATTCATTACACATATTAAAAATGCATACACTCTGAAATGCTGTCAATTTATTTAATTTAATTTCAAATTCTACCGGTGTTGATATTATGTGACACATCAATCTCAGGAGATGGAAAAAAATACATCATGAATATAGGATATTATTTCATTAAAAGGAAGTTTAAGAGAATGATAAATAGTGCGAAAAAAATAAAATCTCATCAAACCGGTATATAAATAAAAATATTTATTTTATTTTTCGTCTGCTACGGGTATATAAAAAGTGTTCTCTTATTTCACGTATTTCAGAGTAGGAAGTTGTGGGGCGCCGTTTGAAACACAAATATATTTTTAAAAAAATATATATACCCGCGGCGCCCCATAGAACGTAGTCACTTTTACTGTTAAAACAAAAAAGCAAAAATGTATGAAAAAGCTTACTTTATGTCATTTTATATAATTAAACTAAATATTGTATTATTTCTGTGATAATACTGGATGCGCCTCCTGTACGGGACGTGCTGTGAAACGTTGTATTCGGTGAATAACACAATACCTTTTACTTTTGTTTCATAAATAACATTTATTCAATTGAATTCAGATTCGTGTACGATTCAATTATTTTTTATATATTTATAATATACATACAATTTTAGAGAAAAAATTCTGAATATTTTATTGCCAATCTTTCAAATTTACAATTTTACAGAGTAAATGTAATTTACCGGTTTCAGGATACTAAGCCTTTGTTTATATACCGGGTGATCATTTGAAAACTTCCCACCTTGAATAACTCTTTAATTAATAAAATTATCAAAAATCACTAAAACAGGTCAATGTTATTTTGGAGGGGGACATTTAATAACCTATTCCAATCAGTTGGGAAACTTTCACCCTCCCCTCCAGCCACCCCCACCCCAAAATTTTAAATGGCACTACCCCATGTGTGATACATCATTTTAAAGGTTGTAAAATTCTCAATATTTTAAAGCAAAGAAAATTAAAATCGGCCGAGCCGTTCATGAAATAGAGACAAAAATGTATGCCCATTTTGAGTGGTTGATCAAGCCATCTACCTACGTTTTGCTTTGAAACAAAAGAACGTGCGTCGTACAAGTTCAAAGTGTACGTCGAGCACACTGATTTTCAGCTCCATAATTGAAAATTATTTCAATTCTCTCTTCTAAAGTGTATGTCATTTCAGTGACACAATTGGCACAAACGCTACCCCAAATCAAAGTAATCTAAAGTTATCTGAAGCGGCGATATTTAATTCCTGAATTCTACAACACTTGACACTTTGAACTTCTACGACGCACGTTCTTTTGTTTCAAAGCAAAACGTAGGTAGATGGCTTGATCAACCACTCAAAATGGGCATACATTTTTGTCTCTAATTCATGAACGGCTCGGCCGATTTTAATTTTCTTTGCTTTAAAATATTGAGAATTTTACAACCTTTAAAATGATGTATCACACATGGGGTAGTGCCATTTAAAATTTTGGGGTAGGGGTGGCTGGAGGGGAGGGTGAAAGTTTCCCAACTGATTGGAATAGGTTATTAAATGTCCCCCTCCAAAATAACATTGACCTGTTTTAGTGATTTTTGATAATTTTATTAATTAAAGAGTTATTCAAGGTGGGAAGTTTTCAAATGATCACCCGGTATATATATATATATATATAAGTAGGATGGTAACTAAGTAATAAATATATGTACAGTAATATTATCAACATACTGGCATGTCAACAACAGTCTACAAGATGAAAATAAAAAAACTGAAATAATAATAATAATACATATATACAGATAGCGATAGTGTATCATTTTTAACGCGGTTTACTTTATTCTAAAATAATAAATATGAGGAATAAAGCACATAAACTGATGAATTAATAAAGGATATCGGACGCACCGGTTCCACAGAACGTAATATTCGATAAAATGGGTAATATAAATTACCTATATTAATACTCCTGCATAACAGAAAACGATTATATGATCGAAAAGTACTGACGATATCAGTGGCACGATACTTGTGATTACAGAAATAATAGAAGTTATAATTTTCGTTTTTTTTTTGGTCAAAAAATTCGATGGTGAGTTTTTAATAAATAAGCACGTTTTAGAGTCCCTAGAATAAGAATTTAATATTTTTACGATTATGTATGTATGTATGCGTATGTGTGCATGTGTGTGTGTGTGTGTGTTTGTGTGTGTATACTCCAATACAATTCCGAAATTTATAATTCTTTCATATTCCTCTTTCATACGTCCAATTGAAGAGTTCTTTAGATTTTGGTTACGATTGGTTAACCGGAAGTACCCTAATTTGAAGATTTTAACAGTTTTCTTGAAAAAACGCTGATAAATATCATTTTTTAACTAGTTAATTATATTTTTTTCTTCATATTCAATGAATGTAGAGACAAAGAATAATAAAGAAATATCTTGCAACCTATGCTGCTAAAAGCAGCACCATGGAAACAGAATATTCAAATATTACTAATTGACATATGTCAGGTCAAATAAAATTTACATAATATCTTTGTGAAATAATTTTACTGGAAATATAAATAGAATGCTATATACCCATGTTTTTATTTTGTACTTCTTATTTTAAAGAACATACTGATCTTTTTAGGAGTAGTTCAGTTCAGTACGTAGTGAGATCAGTTCATTTCTCCCCTATAAAGAAAACACCCATAAAATAGTTTGCAAAAAAATTCTGTGTGGAATTTGTACAAAATTCGTAGAATTGACGTAAGGTAATGTGCTAGCCATATCAGATAATGATTAAGTATATGAGTTAAGTGGTAACTGGTTTTTGTCAAATAATGCAATGTCAAATTATAAATGTGAAAAATTAGGTAGAATTTATGAATATCGTAAATTTATTGTATTCAAATTGCAAAAGGAGCGTTAAGAAGAAGAATAATAAATGTTGTCAATTTTCTGAAGAAAATTATGAAAGTTTTACACATCTATGACATGTCATATGGAGTAACACGTCATAACATCCTGTTGGGATATGGAAAGAGCCTCCCGGAATATTTATATATTTTGGTACTTACAGTGGCGGATTTAAGGAAAAAGGCTCAGGGTGCAAAGTATTTGAGGGGTCCAGGTAGTGGCGTAGATGGACCTTACTTTTTTCTTTTCTTATCTCTAAAAAAATGCGCCGCAGGCGTTTTTTTTTTTTCATTCAAGGTCAAATGCTTTATAATTAAAAGTTAAATTTTTTCAAGAGATGTGCGAATGCATGTGGGCCCAGCAGTGGCAGCACGCACTTTAGAATTCTATCATAGAAAACAGACGAATGCGATTTTACGTTTACGAATCTTGGTAGCATGCACTTTAGAATTCTATATTAGCTTTTCGTTTCGGGAATTTTCGGGTTTTGTACTATTAACATAGAAAATATTATGACAATTGTATATAATAAATATATAAATTATATATAAATTGTCTTTGATTTGAATTGGGACGTTAGTTTAATACTTTCGCCTCGAGTCGTACGCTTGCAGGCGAATATTTTGAGACACGCATGCTACCAAATTTCCGCTTTGCGGCGAAAAGCGAAAACAAATGCATCATTTGATAGAATTCTAAAGTGCGTGCTGTCACTACAGGCCTATTTTAACATTACGTATTACTTACCATTGTATTTCAGTATTTGCTATGATTCATAGAAAGTAGACACTCGCTATAGTAATAAAATAAATGTTGAGGTTTGAGGTACCGCCGAAATAACGATGATTAACATTTAAAATTCACCGTGGAAATAGTAGTTCGGATACAGAGAAAAGTGAATCCACAACAGCTCACACAATCACAAAAGTACAAAGGAACACGATGAAAATAACTGGTAATACTTACATTAGCCACAGTACCACCGAAAACAATTCTACATGGAGGAGACTTGCGCACAGCGTGGTTCACTTTAAGAGGAAACACTTCATTGCAATGCAATGGAAACCCATAGCTCATTTCATACGTCATATTAATTAAACATGAAAAATGAGCATTTCTTATTTACATTCGCGAGAAGAGCAGAAACTAAATTTATTTATAATGAAGTTGGGTTAATATTATTCTATTTCGGACGAGTTATACGAATCAAAGAAGTTTTATTTTGCTCAATGAAAATATATTTATTTGTAAATTTTATGTTTGATGATGGCCCGATGCCTTTTTAGACAAGGGCCCTTTTAGACGAGGGCCCAGGGAGCAAGTGTCCCGATGCTTACCGTTAAATCCGCCACTGGGTACTTAGAAACAATACTTGACTGGACCAGATCTTGTCACTACTGCACTACATTTATAAATAACTCTTAATAACTCCATACCAGTGTCTTTATGTCAGTCTCAGAGTAAATTCATTAAATGAAAATGTAGTAAAGATACGAATAAATAAATAAGTACTAACTGTCAAAAATAAAGATATTTTTTTATTTTTTAAGTTTTACTTATTCCTTCAACAAATCTTGAAAACTCCGTTGAATTTACATCTTTTTCGTAATGCTATACCGTAACTACGTTTTAACAGAACTAAACACGAAATCGTTTGAAATGTCAGACATTTAATTTCATGAGTTACAAAATGTGAAAAATAAATATAGTAATAGTTATTGTTAGTGTAGAATTTAAAATAAAATATGTTTAGTGATTTAGTTGTAGAATTTAATTATCTGTAATTTTTACTTGAACACTGATTTTTTACAGTTTAAATGATACGTATTTCCATTTTCCAAATTAATAAATATTACAGAATTTTAATTCTTTATATGATTGGCTTATTATATTGAATATATTTCTATTTATTTGAGATTCTTTATTTAATTTGAATTTATAAATTCCATTTATTTCTTCTTGTTTATTTTCAAATTTGCAGTTTCTTTGATTTTTTTTTGTTGGCTAGTGATTATTAGATCGTTTGTATTTTGTATTTGTTCAAAATATTGTCTATTTGAAGTTGGTGATTCATCAATCTTTTTATTATTGTGACGTGCGCCCCTGAGAGAAAAGTATGCATGCGCCGCTACTGATAGCATGTTCGCGAACAATAACGTAATCCCTTCGAAAGAACGTACCAGAGCGATAATACAATCCCCGACGCGCTGAGACAGGTTAATTGCGCCGTGACCTCATTCCTTTGTATACGGGTAATTGTCGCTTTAGAAGAGTTCTAGAATGATAGGGGCTGTATAAATACCGTCAGGAGAACAGCGGGAGTCAGTGTCATATATACCAGTAACCAGATATGAACTCGGTGATATAAATAAACAGTTTAACAGTTGTTAATATAAATAAATGTAGTTATATAAATAAGTGTTGTGATATAAATGTTAGTTAAATAAATAATCGTAGTGTTTAAGCATTTAATAATATTCTTAGTGTTTATAATTATTTAATCATAGTGTTAGTTGTTTTTATTATCTTTTAATATTTAATCCTTATTTAATTATCGTTTAATAAACGTATTCTTTGTTAATAATAATTGTCTATGATTTACACTTCACCCATATAAATAAAAACGTTACAATTGGTGTCAGGTGTGGGGTTGTTAAACTGTGAAGTGTAAATAAATAAAAATAAATAAAATGCCTAAACTATTAAAATTAAGTGAATTGAAAGTATGTGATCTTAAGACGGAACTGGAAGAACGAGATTTGGAAGCAACAGGAAAGAAGATAGAGCTTCAAGAAAGACTGCGGCAAGCATTAATCGATTCTGGTGAAAATCCTGAAGATTACATATTTGAAATTCCGGATGAGGTGTCCGACATTCGTAAACTTGTAGACGAATATTATAAAGACTTAATAGAATTTTCTAGAACATTAAGACAAGAAAGATCTAGACGTTTGGATCGGATATTGGAGGAAAGTTCTGGAAAAGTTAAGGAAAATTCCGGAGCACTGGAAGAAGAATTATTGGAACATTCTAGAACATTGGAAAGAGAATTGCATGAAAGTTCTGGAAAAGTGAAGGAAAATTCCAGAGCACTGGAAGAAGAATTATTGGAACATTCTAGAACATTGGAAAGAGAATTGCATGAAAGTGCTGGAAAAGTGGAAGTAAATTCCGGAGAAGAATTAAAGGAATATTCTAGAACATTGGAAAGGGAATTGCATGAAAGTTCTAGAAAAGTGGAGGAAAATTCCGGAGTACTGAACGAAGAATTAATGGAACATTCTAAAACAATGGAACGTGAATTTAATGAGAGTTCTAGAAAAGCCGAAGAAGGTTCTGGAATTGTTGAGCAGAAATTGGAAGACGAATTGGAGGCGAATTCTGGAAGAGTAGAGGAGAATTATGAAATTCTGGAGCAGAAATTGGAAGAGGAATTGAAGGGTAATTCTGGAAGAGTAGAGGAGAGTTCTGGAATCATGGGGCAAATGTTGGAGAGGAAATTGAAGGAGAATTCTGGAAATACGGAGCAGATGTTGGAACGGAAATTGGAGAATTCTGGATTTCTGGAACAAATATTGAAACAAGGATGGGAGAAGACTTCTAGAAAAACTGAAGAAAGCCTTCTGGAGTTTGGGGCCAACGTGAGTCGTTTGGGTCGTCTCGCACATTCTACGGCTTCTGACAGAGATTTGAAATACCTAGCCATTCAGGGACTCATCTCCGGAGTTCGAGACAGCAATACTCAGCAAGTACAGCAATTATGCTGCCCAAGAACTATGGTTAATGCACTCTCATATATATCAGATCATGAAACTGCCAAACAAGTTTCACGTAACCAATCACGAGCGCGAAGTGATTATGCTGAGGGAAACGAAAACACCGAAGCCTTACCTAAAAAAGTGCGACGAATTATAAAAGAAATGTTTGCTAGAAGGAAGAGATTCCGCTGTTATAAAAGAAGACGGAAGCGGAAAAGAAAGAGACCACGAGAGAGAAAATGTGCGTGCTCAGTAAGAAATTAAAAAAAAAAAAATGTAGGCAGAAATACTAGAGGTAAAGAACGAATCCGTTGATGTCAAGGATGGATATGAAGAAAGAAGATGGAAGCGAAAAAAAGAAAGAGAACGCGAGAGAGAACGTGTTCAGCAAGGAATTAAAGAAGAAATCTAGGAAGAAATTCCAGTAGTAGAGGAAAGCCAACCTGAAATGAATAGTTCTCCGACGAGCAGCTGCAATTGCAATCTAAGGACTTTGGAATGGGGCCTGAAGACAGCGGGGAAGACGTGCCCTTGGCGATTCGTATGGACAGCTCGAGTGGGAAACGAAAACTCGAGATAGATAACGTTGACGACGATGCCATACTTCTCACCACAAGGATGAAGAGTCAAGACAGAGAAAGGAACTTGAAAGGCAGGGAAGTAGCGTCGACGCATTGTTCAGAAGGCCATGCTACGGGAGGCAAATATGGTAGTCAACTAGAAGAAAAACATTCCATCATTGCCAGAGAATAACAGTAGTCAACGATAGTGGCAGTCCGATGGACTACGCAAGGACCCGACTTTGAAAATATTACGGAATGGAAAGCGACGAGAGCAAACCAATATGGGAAGATGTTGCACCACAGTCACAGATTGTAAAATCGTACTGGGCGCAATGTGACTCCATGGTGATTGATGGCCTGTTAAAGCGTGTGGTTGAGAATGCCATGGAACTGAGAAGAGAACTCAGTTGGTCATTCCTAAGAGTAGAGTACCAGACGTGTTAAAAGAGATCCATGACGGATCTGGAGGTGGCCATTTGGGAGTCAACAAAACATTAGAAAGATTGCGTCAGCGATTTTACTGGGTTAAGTGCAAGAAAGACGTTAAAGACTGGTGGAAGAAATGTGTGGTTTGCGCTGGAGGCAACGGCCCTCATAGACGACGAAAAGTCCAATGCGTCAATACAACGATGGCAGTCTATTTGAGCGCATTGCGATTGACGTGGCCGGACCAGTTCCAGAAAGAGAAGACGGAAATAAATACATCGTGGTTGTCATGGACTACTTCACCAAGTAGGTTGAAGCCTATCTACCAGGAAGCCATCACGGTCGCTGAAACCTTAGTCAAAGAGTGTGTATGCGGGTTTGGTGTACCACGTGGACTTCCAAATGTACCAAGGGTAATACGTGCAGATATTGCCATCGAGAACTGTTCCGGGACGAAACAGTCTTAAGGAGGGGGCAGTGTGACGTGCGCCCCTGAGAGAAAAGTATGCATGCGCTGCTACTGATAGCATGTTCGCGAACAATAACGTAATCCCTTCGAAAGAACGTACCAGAGCGATAATACAATCCCCGACGCGCTGAGACAGGTTAATTGCGCCGTGACCTCATTCCTTTGTATACGGGTAATTGTCGCTTTAGAAGAGTTCTAGAATGATAGGGGCTGTATAAATACCGTCAGGAGAACAGCGGGAGTCAGTGTCATATATACCAGTAACCAGATATGAACTCGGTGATATAAATAAACAGTTTAACAGTTGTTAATATAAATAAATGTAGTTATATAAATAAGTGTTGTGATATAAATGTTAGTTAAATAAATAATCGTAGTGTTTAAGCATTTAATAATATTCTTAGTGTTTATAATTATTTAATCATAGTGTTAGTTGTTTTTATTATCTTTTAATATTTAATCCTTATTTAATTATCGTTTAATAAACGTATTTTTTGTTAATAATAATTGTCTATGATTTACACTTCACCCATATAAATAAAAACGTTACATTATTAATAATGTTATTTTCACAATTACTTAACCTAAGGTATTGGGTATTACACATTATGTATATACTTTATTGAAATTCACACAATCAATAAGTAAAGAATATTACTACAAAAATACAGATTTATTATTATTAAAGTCTGATTAAAATAAATCGGTAAATTGGTATACTGGGTAGGTATTTTGTGTAAATACTGGTAGTGTTATTATGATATGTAGTATTTTGTAATGTAGGTAACAATGAATTTTTATTAATTCATTTATATTCATCTAAGCTTAATTTCTTTAGGCTTTCATATGAGGACGGGATCTAGTTTGTGAATTGAACAGAAGGTTACGCTTCCTTCTAGTTGCTTGACTATATTGTTTAGATTTGTAATTAATGATGTTAATTCGTGGAATTGCATTTTTATTTCTACTGTTACTTCCCAGTTTGCATTGTCTTTTAGTATTTGTGTGACGGTGTTTAGTCTATCTTGTAATATGTCGTCATTATGTTCTATGTTTTCTAATTGTTCATTAAAATGATTCGTCATGTTTTTTTCATAGTGAATGTTTTGTATGTTTCGTTCTTGTAAGTGTTTTGATTGAATTTTATTTGTTCAAATATTGTGCTTTTTATTATGCTCCCTAGTCCGTTTATTAAATTTGGGAATTGTGATATTAGAGATGTAGTTAATATTTGTTTGCATTCTTCGAAACAATTTTTTTGTAATTTTCATTATAGATATCTATTGTGTGTCCATTTTTAAGCATAATGTAAAAGGTTTAGCAATTTTTGCAAAGTTAGGTATAAATTTTGTGTACTATCAATAGTTTTCGGAATATTTATATTTCTTATATTTTCTACTTTAGAGGGGTAATTGTGTATCCCCATATTTTGTTGATCTTTGTAAGAATTTGGATTTGTCTATTTGTACGTTTAAAATGGGTTTTCGTAATTTTTTAAAAACTAATTTGATATTTTCTAAATGTTGTTCTAATGTTTCTCCAAAAATTATTATGTCGTCCAGCTATAATAGACAGATTTTATTTATTAATTCTCCTAAAGCAATATTAATCATGCGTTGGAATATTGCGGGGGCATTTTTTAATTCGAATGGCATTCGTGTGAATTCATAATGACCGGAAGGTGTTGAAAATGCCGTTTTTTCTGTTTTTTTTTGTTCATTGTTATTTGTCGAAACCCTGATTGCAAGTCTAGTGTAGTAAAGTATTTGGAATGTCCTAAATATCGAAAATCATTATTCGGTTGTCGTTTTTTAGAGAAAATAGATGTGTGTATGCTCTTTGAATTTTTTGTACGATGTTTAATAAATTAACTGAATGTTTTGTACGAATGTATTTTATGTACATGAATTGTAACAATCTGCAAGATCTTACTACACTGAGGAAGATGCAAGGATACACAGAAACGTTGGTACAGTAAAAATAAATGCTGTTTGACTGAATTTTCGAATAATTGTTGACACCTGATATAAATAATATTTATTATGAGCAGAGCTCTTTACATACCATGTAAATAAGAGAACGAACATTTGTTTCCCTCTATATCGGCTTTTATACTATTTTATGACTACTATGCTATATGAGCTATTTCCTATGGAAAGTTTCTATGTCACTGAGGGTGGAGTAAGAACAATATATTGTAAGAATGCACGTATATAATTTACTCATATAATTGAATGAAATCAGATTTATGAAAATTATACCTAATGTTATTCGCAGATTGAAAATGGGCTGATTTAACCGTAGAGAAACTGTTTAATAGAGAGGGGTGATATGATATACCTACATCTTCTCGAACCAAACAATCTGTTGTGGCCATGACAATACCTCTCGCACCCTTGCCATTGTGATATATAAAAGTATTCTATATAACATTTCTTATACACACAAAAAATTCTAATCACACCTAATCTTTATATTTACGTATTTTCTATAATTTTAAATTCATTCTACGAGCAAGTTTTCTCCATTTCTTTTAAATTTTCGAGGTTTTTCCAATTCATTAACGGGATTGGCGGTATTTCTGAAGGTTTCATGGAATATACCTATAATATTAAATATATACTTAATAATACAATAAGAAATATTAAATGCCGTTCCCAGAAAAAGCTTTCAGTACTATCTCTGAATTTTTGACACTGACATTAGTGACATTTATCTGTCAATTATAGACATTTTAATTTCTCAAGTAGTTACCCTGGAGATGTTTGGGCTGTGAGCAGGCTGTGAGATTTACTACAACAGATTATTTAATAGATTATAATTCGCTCATTTGTTGCAACACTGACATAACTCAAAAATTTCCATATTCGAGTTGGTCCTACAAAACTAAATGTTTCTGCTAGTACCTTTTGATTATAGAACGATATAACTGAGCTACTAAAATTCACTAAGAGAGAGAGCAGTTGTGTCATTTAATGTGTTTTCATATTTACCAGACTACTTTTGTTTTAACACTGACTTATCTCAGTCTTAAGTTGAATAATGTTTTTCGCTTTATGAAGAGTGTCATTTGTAATTTTACTAAATTATACCAATATAAACATTTACCTATAATATAAATATAAACTTATACCTCAAAACTTTTAAATTAGTTTTTTAGAAAACAACAAATTTTGAGTTATGTCATTGTTGCAGCAAATGAGCGATATATCTATATCTTTAAATCTATAGAAGGTATAATAATTTTTTTAAATGTGTCGGATAGAAAATTTTGGTTTATAATATTTGCAATAACATAAATTTTCAAAAAATAATATTTAGAAGATTTTTGTTAAAATACTACTACTTCCGATTGTCCACAGAATCTATTCAACTCGTCCCATTACTATTAGATTGAATAATACATAGTTACACAAGTCTTTAGTCTTATAGAATATGAGAAATCGTACCGCCAACAACCTCACACACACACAGATACACACATACAGACACCATCGTAAAAATGTTATTATCGGATTCTAGGGACCTTAAAACGTGCTTATTTACTAAAATATGAATATGCGATTTTTATCATGATTCCAATACCTCTCTTAGCGAGAGGTAAAAATAGTCGGATTTCACTATATGTAAAGTTGTGAAGTTAGAGAATCAAGCGTATTATTGTATTTATTGAGAATAGTGTTACATTGACTTGGATTTAAAATGTTACAGAGATTATGAAAACTAGAAGTTTTTACACAATTATAGTTGTTGTTATTAAAATTAGGAAGATTACAGTCTCCAACTAAAACAACATTTTCACCAAGAAATAAAAGCTCTAAACCATCGATAAAACTTTCTATATCGTTTGCATTGGTATCAGGAGGAATGTGTCAAGCGCACAAGGTAAGTGTAGAAGAAGTAAAGTGACATTTACAAGCAATAATATCTAATTATAGGTACTATTTATTTTATATTTGATGTATCAATAATTTTATAATTATTTTTTTAAGTGCAATTAATACACCACCACTCCTGCTACGATTAGGAATTGAAAAATTCCGGTCACCACGAAGAACACTGTAATAGGATAGAAATAATTCAGAATTTAATAAATATGAATTTTGCCAAGTTTCGGAAAGAATTATATCACATGAAGTAGAACAACAGTTTACATAGAATTCATGACAATATGACGTATTCGTATTCGCGTTCGTTGTCATGTTAGTAGTGATAGTAGTCTGTGTTTCAAAAATAATATTATATGTCAGTGTCAGTATCAATTATTGTATTGTCACATTTATTCAGTTGACTTACAAATGAACAGTTTAATTTTATCAAATATTTATTAACTATTAATAAATATTTTCTTTTCACTTGTAAATAATGTAAATAAACGTTGCAATAAAGTTGACACTGGCAATAACATATACAATATTGTTTTTGAAACACAGACTACTATCACTACTAACATAAAAACGAACAAGATTACGAATACGAACGAAATGACGAACGTTCAACAATACTGGCCCTGTTGTAATAAATCTCGCTGCCCAAACAACTCCATGGAAGCCAGTTGACATATTTAAATGTTTGTAATTGACAGATAAATGCAAAATGTCATCGTCAAAAATCAATATTTTTACTGACATTACTGAAAGCTTTTTCTGGGAAGTACATTTGATATATCTTATTGTATTATTAATTAAATATTTAAAATTATAGGTACATTTATTATTGCATTTAACCTTAAGAAATACCGGTAATACCGTCAATGAATACGAAGAATTTTGAACATATTAGAAGAGTAGGACAAAATTCCTCATAGAATGAAAGAATAGATACAATATGAATTATTTGTGTGTACAAGAAATGTTAAATTCGTTAATTAGGCAAGAAAATGCAAATGGCGAGAGGTATTGTGCTAGGTACAACAGATTTTTTTTCTACGATACTATGGATAAGGACAAGTTGTTCCGTGTTGTATGCCAGTTGATCGTCAAATTCAATACAGACGCGTATTGTTCCAATGGGGACGCGCTAATTTCTAATGTACGTAAATCACTTATCACGGACTCGAGAACATAGATTCATAGGGATGTAGCATAACATTATATTGATGTGTCGGGTAGGAATAATGTTGTAAGAGTAGTAAAGACTTCGATTCACGCAAGTTTTTATTAGTTGATTTCATTTCGGTCAAGCATGCTAGAATATAATTTCAAAAAAAAAAATGTCTCGTCTCCATCTATCAGCGCTTCTCCAAAATAATACAATCTTCCTTCCGTATGTAAAAAAAAAAGTTTTTAAACTTAAAATTGCATCGGTGAACAGTCAACTACTTCGACTTAGTGTGTGTAAAGAAAATATTACAGACCAATAATAATTATTATAATAAAAAAAATATTATTCAATTACACTCGATCATGATTATTGTACAATTTGCCCTATACAACTGGCAACCATGATCTTTTAATCGTAGGAGTATATAACTATTACATTCATTTAGTTTAGTTCACTAAATACAGTACAAAATAGTTACGCATCAAGTCTGGAAAGTGTCATTTTACTAATTATTATTGAGGTGGGTCTTTCAATCCATTAAATTACATATTATATGCTGTACAGTGTTTCACGAATACAGCACACCACAATTATTTTCTTTATTTTTGGGTTTGCAATAGTAGAAAATCGAAAATACGAGTAAAAAAATCTTATGTGGCCAGTAGATTACCTTCCGTCAATCCTGTATATTATGTACAAATTCCATACATAAATTTTGTTGCAAAAGATCCTATATTTCCAGTAAAATTATTTCATAAACAAACTAAGCAAATTGCACTTGACACTGACATCTTCTTCTTTAGCTTTTCCCGTTCGTTAGGGGTCGCTATTTTTATTTTCTTCTTCCACTCATTTCTGTTTTGCGTGTCGTCCTCATTCAGTTGCTTTTCTCTCAAGTCTTCCGCAATACAGTCCTTCCATCTTATCTTTGGTCTTCCTCTGTTTCTTCCACTTTCTATTACTAATCTATTCATTATTCTTCCAATATATTCTTTATCTCTCCTCATGACATGTTTAAACCAATGTACTCGTCTTTTGTATCTTTCTAGAAACTTCTAGCACTAGTTATTTCCCTTACTCTTTCATTTCTTACCGTATCTTTCCCAACATCTATCTCAACATCCTCATCTCTGCCACATTCGTTTACTTTTCATTTGATGCGTTCAATAAGCCCCAGAAAAACAAGCAATCGGAAGTAAAATTTGTTTAACGCCTTTGCTAGCCTAGCATTTGCTTGATTTGCTCGCAAGCTAACCAAGCGCCAAATTGCTCGCTTGTCGTGCTAACTTATGAAATATAATGGCGGGAAATGCGAATTATACATACATGAATTTATCTTGTACTGTTTCTATCTCATTTTATGGTATATCAATTACATGTCAAAAAGGCTTTCAAAGTTTTGTGATGAATGTTCATAACATTGTTAAATTTGAAATATTTTCTTAGACCTAAAATTCCACTATATGCAAATAACTGTACCTATATATAAATTCATTTTGTATAGCTTTCCAGGCCAATAAAAGTGATATGAGACATACAAATGTTATATTTGACAACTGTGTAACTTTCTCGATGACATTTGTGAATATCAGTTCGTCATATAGTTAGCAAATCTTTCAGTGTGCTAAGCAACAAGTCTCGTTTGCTTACCTAGCATTTGCTTGCACTGCTTACTTCATTGAACGCACCTATTGATACTGACATCTGTCAATTTGTATTATCTGAATATATTAGCAGTTTCCATGATTAGCAAATCTGGCTAATTAAGGCGGCTGCACAGTAGACCGTGGACGAGAACGAGAACGATAACTGAGATTTTGTCAACACAATACAATTTGTATTTGATGATGAAAACAGACTGATAGTTACAGCAAACATGTAAAATTAACAGAAAATCATTTATTTATACTCAAAAGTTGGAAGTGTTCTCCTTCCTGTCTTCATGCAGAAGTATATGTTTATCACTAGGTCAGTTACGGAGTACAAACAAAAAGCCAGTGACAACTCGTAATACACATTTGTGGGTGTACTGCATGAAAGAAAAAGACGTACGAACTCACCGTTTTATATATTTTCAATTAAATTAAATCAAATGTTTTCTTCTATACCAGTAATCAACTAGTAAGCGTATATGTATATCAGTAAAATTTGAGAATTGCGTCAAATACCTGCTTCTTAGCTATGGTTTTGTGTAACTCATTTTGAGCATAACGTTGCGAACTCCGAATTTATCCGATAGCAAACGACATCTATCGAATCGCCTAAAATACTGTAGCAGCACGTTGTAGTTAGACAGCGATGTTGTGGATGTTGATAACAGAGATGTTTATGTATAACCTAGATACCCAACTTCGTATGTCTCAGCTCAAACCACGTAAAAGTGAAGCCTCAAGGTCAAGAGGCGGCCATTTGTTAAAAAGGCAAAATATCAATGTATGATATGGTAAATATGAAATAAAACGTAGAATATAATTGATATATGAAGGTTATCACAAATAAATTGTAATTCAATTGGTGAAATAAAACGCAATACTTGTTCTTAAACACTATTTATTGATTAGAAAATAATATTAGTTTATTTAATTTGTCTTTTGTTAACAATTTGATTCTGATTGGACCACTTTGCAATACTGTGCAATCTAATTTTTATATACTGCTTGCAAATATATCAAATTAGATCAATTTTGTGATTATTATCCAAAGAAATTTCACAATGTAAATGAGAAAAAATATTTTTTTCACTGGTAAAAAGATTAATCATAAAATTTATTATTTTTCTTTTAATATCATTTGTATTTGAAAATGTTGTGAAAATATTAATTTCTGTTTCAGTAGCTTTAATTATTTTAAAAACGCTTTCTGATGGGGAAATTAATCCTCCATTATTTTTAAAATCAGTTAAAACTGAAAATTTATATTTGTGAACGTAATTATGGTCCAATGTTAAACAGTTTTCAGTGCAATAATTACATGATTTTCTATTTAAAACCCTTCTGCTATTTTCTTTTTGTTTTTAATAGCTAGGAAAAGCGGAAAATATCGTAGGGACTGCATCTGGTTTCAATTTTCGAATGTAAGTTCCCGTCCTAAATAATCATTTTCTTTAAAATGATCGCTGCAAAGTTTGTTAGCTTTAGTTACCCCCTAAAAGCTTTTCTCCTTACATTTATAATCCAAGATTTTACATATATGTTTATTTTTCAAAGGAAATCTAAAAGATATAAAATAATGTATTTACATAAATTATATTGCTCACATTGTACATACAAATATTTTAACTTTATTTTCCATTTAATTGTTATATGGTTTGATTGAAAAAACCAAAAAATTGCACCTTTCCCCCAGTTTTAAATCTATTCGATAATAAATAACTATTAAAACAGTTCTTTACAATACAAATAATGTATTGACAACATCTTCGTTCCTGTTCTCGTTCTCGTTCCCGGGCTATTGTGTAGTATATGCCGTAAGTAGATCACTTTATAATCGTAAATTGTCTTTCAAAACATTAGTTATATATTACAGTACAGTACATACTTTTAAATTGCCACAAATCTGAATAGACGTAAAATACTTAGATCTTACATGCCTTTTTAACAAATGACCGCCTTACGAAATTGCTGGCTTCACTTTTGCGCACGGAGTTAGGCATCTAGCTTATACAACACGTAAACATCTCTGGTTGATAAGCTAGCGGACAGTGATCACTTGACTGATCGTATTACTTTCCAGTAAAGAAATAATTTTGTTTTTAGATAGACACATTTAAGTAATGTGCTTATTATGTTTAATTTATGCTTAGTTAATAATAGGCATTTATGTTTTATATTTTGGTGGTTCTGCAGCTCTACAACACTTAAGCACGAGACGCCACTGAAATTGCAATATCCGAACAATCAAATAATCACATTACTTTGTTGTTCAATTATTACTAATGATACACTTGTTATACATTTGTAATAAATTTAAGATTTTTTATCCGTATATAATTAAAGGCAGCTAGTATGCTGATGATCTGGCTGTGATGGCAGAAGGGGAAAAAAACTTTAGGGGATAGTGAATAAAATTTTGGTGAATTGTGAAGAATATAGAATTAAAATAAGTATAAAAACGTATGAGGATAGCTAAGGAAAGGCGGCCTGTACAAATATGGTTGAAATGAGAGATGCTCCAAATATCTAGGAAGCTTAGTAATTTGGAATGACAATTGTAAGAAAGAAAGGAAAGACATAATGTAGTATTACAAGATCTTAGCAGCAATGCGCATTATTATAGAACTGCGAAAAAGGTTTGTAAAATGCTTTACATGAAATATGGTGGTGTATGGATCCGAAACACGGACCTTGAAGAAGAAGGAGAAAAAGTACTGGGAAAGTTTTCAAAAGATTAGATGAAAAAAGAGAGTTAAGAATAAGGAGGTGTTGAGAATGATTAGAGAAGAAATGATTTGAGAGAAATAAATGAGGAAAGAACTGAATTGGATATTCTAATGAGAGATTGTATTTGGAGAAATATAATTATTGAAGAGAGAATACATGGGAGAAGGAGAAGAGGAAAAAGAAAGTTTGGAATGTTGACAAATTGTCAAGGTAGGAGGAAATTATGTTGGGCTAAAGAATCTAGCTCAAGACGGTGTGGAGGTAGCATTTACGCTGAGATAGAATTCACAAAATGATTTGATGATGATGATGATGAGTCCTACAGTTTATTTGCAAACTTAATTTATTGTTGAAATGAATAAATATTTGATTAGGTCTATATGTGTACATGTGTTTCCCAAGCCTCACGGGTCCGCAACTTGTTCCTTGCGTGTCCGTAGACTTTTCGGGAAAAGTGCATATGAGCTATTAAAAATATATTAAACTGCTTTTGCATAAATAATAATAATAATAATAGATTTTTTTAAAATCATAATTACGAAGTCTGTGTACAAAGTATATTGGCACACCTAGCAACGGGTAATATGCCGTGATGATATATTTATTTATTTTTACTTCCTTATACGTAAGTAAAGGAAGTATTGTAATCGCGAAAAAGTTCGGTTTTCAGATTTCAGCGGAAATATCCATTTTGATCATCCCTGAATCCATTTTGACTAATTTCGTCGTGACGTCTGTACGTACGTATCTCGCATAACTCAAAAACGGTAAGCCGTAGAAAGTTGAAATTTTGTATTTAGGACTCCTATAACATCTAGTTGTGCACCTCCCTTTCTGGTTATTATACAATTTCCAGAAGCGGCAGTTTACATGAAGCCTATAATAGATTTTAATGAAAAACTGTTTTAAAATATAATCCAAAACTTTTCATATTTGGTATACAAGACTTTTATGTCAATCGAAATAACATAATAGATTTTGGTTAAAATAGGCTAACCGGAAGTGGTACATTACTTGAAGTTGTTAACAGTTTTTCTTGAATAAAATGATTTTATTTTGATTTTAGAAATAAATGCTTCAAATAAAAGTTTTAGAGAATTAATTTCTGCGTCTAGCACATTAAGTATTATTAAATTAGTCCTTTGTATAAGCGAGATATGTAAATTTAAAAATTATATACTTTTTGTTTTTGTAATAAAGCTTGCTTTGGATTAGGACAAAAACATAAAAAAGCTCATGTCAAATTACGTTAAATACGTACAATTTTATGATTCGTACAATAACAAATATTATACTTTTATTCTGAAATTAGTCATATTCATTGTTTTAATCAAATATTTCTTTGTTGTAATCAAAACTCTCTTTAAAAAGAACCGGGTTAGATTAATGTTAATTTAAGAATGATAGTAGTAAATGAATTATTTTTTGTTCTATATCAAAATATTTCTCGGGCTTGGCTTAAGCCTGTCAATATTTTGTAATTTAATTATTAAAAAAATATGTATAGTTTAATAATCGTACAAGGAAGTCGTGTGGTGTCCACATCAGATTTTTTAAAATTATATTTAATATATTTTAGTAAGACCGACACTGTATGAACTTTTGTACAAATCAAGTCTCCCCATTAATGTTAGATTGAGGAATCCGTAGTCAAACAGGTCTTTAGTCTTATAGAATTTTAGAAATCGTGCCTCCAACAACCTCACACACATACACACACACACACATACACACATACACACACACATACACACACACACACTCACACACACACACACACACACACACACACACACACACACACACACACACACACACACACACACACATACATACATCATTGTAAAAATACTAAATTGGGTTCTATGGACCTTAAATCGTACTTATTTAATAAAATCTGAATATGAGATTTTTAGCATGAATCCAATACCTCTCTTAGCGAGAGGTAAAAACATAGCTACAGATAAAAACCTATATTAAACAACTATCATATCTTATAAGACTGCATATAATAATCGAATGAAGTAAACGAAACAGAGCAAGTTCCAAAAACTAATATAATTTGGTTAATATTCCGAGATTACATGTCAATTAATTCTTGCAAAAGAGAACTAGGACTAGTAATGAAATCGTGTACCAGAAATCATTAAATGAATTAGCTATTGAATGCGTGTTCGGCAGTCGGTTGCAACAGCACAGAGCACCGCACACAGCACCGACAGCCAGACACGAGTACGTATATTTACGCACATATATCTGCACTTCTCGCTATTTTCCCGCAGGGAGAGGTAACACTGATCACTAACTTCATTACACTGATGTGTTTTGCCTGTACATCCCATGCATAAAGAAGTATCGCTTCATCATTGATTTCAAATGAGCTCTACTGTTCTAAATCACCAAGAAAAATTCATTTCAAATAAGCTTAAATTAATTAAGTTCTAAAACAATTAGATTCATTATTTATCTATGAATGTCCTTTATGTAAAAAATCAGAATACAAATAAAAATGGACTTAAGAATGTATAAGCTCAAATGTATTGCTAAAAATGTAATTAAATTTAAATACAATTTGCTTTCAAAAGTAATTAAGTAATGTATAATATTTGTAATTGAATTTTTGTCATACAACTACAACAAAATTTAAAACAAAGAAATTACTATATAAATAATAAATAAATAAATATATCATCACGGCATATTACCCATTGCTGGGTGTGCCAATCTGCTTTGTACACAGATATTGGTAATGATGAAATATTTGTACCGTGTGAGCGCTTACCAGGCGTCACCTCACGGGCACTCATTGCTGGCGTGAAGAGTGCACCACAGGGGTCAATTTTTTGCCATTAAAATGCGAAGTAATTTTTGGCGTCGATCGGGAACGAACCCGGGTCCCCAAAATTCGCGACCAGACACTCAGGCACACGGCCACGAGACAGAAATTACTATATAGGTTTCTATAATTCTGTATTAGATATTTTTGATGGAATATTTAGGTGAATGTAACCCAAATATTAATTTGTTATATTACCTTCCACTACAACAATTTTTTTAAATTCATTGGAAAATACCTATTGTTTTAAAGGATTAATAATAGACTCGAATAAAACCAAACTATATATTGGTGTAAATTATTTATAAATATTTTTTTCTGGCAAACCTAAATGATAATAAAAAACAGAAATTATTTGTTGAATCGAGATTATAAAATTTAAAATATTTGTCATTTACATTTATTAAAAATATACCTACATCTAATAAAAAGGAATTAAGAAGAACAATTATTACTTTAGACAAATTTGTACAAATTCCATAATATTTTATTTATCTACAGTACTTTTTACAGTTTATAAAAATATTTTGGTCTATAAATAACTAAAATGCATAATACTTATTTAAGTATTAAGGTCAGTAAGTGCTCCCTACCCGATGAGGATGATTTGGAGATCGAGAGGAAATTGAGATCTCCAATACTTGCCATATCGGTAGAAGAGCACTTACTGCCGGCAATTCGAATTACGTTTTTTGTACGATAGACGCACAAATTTAAAAAAAAATAAGATTTGAAAATTATTTTGGCATATTAAAAAAAATTAGTTGTTATTACTAAAGTAAGCTTTATTCGTTGCTTTTTAAATAAAACCTACTGCCTTGGAAACCCTATCGGTAATTAATTTATATAAGCCAAACAAGGTGGTCAATATGACGGTGTTTATATTTTCAGTTTTGTAAGAATAGTACATTAAAATGCACAAAAATATTGGGAAATTTGTTTTTAATATAATGTAGCGTTCGCACGGCCGACACACTAGACGAGCGAATTTAAACCTGTGGTGACTTATATCGCGTACGCCAACTGAGTAAACGAACATATGCGCCACGCGACCTTGTAATTTGAACCTTCTGGAAGACGATGACGTAATTGTCGCGCGCCTGCAAGCTTTCGAGAGTGTTTTGGGATGAATAGCGAGTGATATATAAGCCGTGTTCCTTCGGCTTGTGATTCTCAATCCAAATCATCAAAGTGATCATGATTAAGAAAAAGTATGTTTTTACCTTCCGTCATCTTTAAGTAAGGAAGGTATTGTCTTTGGTCAAAAAATTCAATGATGAGTTTTTAGTGAATAAACATGTTTTAGGATCCCTATAATACGATTTTACCATTTTTACGATGATGTCTGTATGTATGTGTGTGTGTGTGTGTATCTATGTTTCTGTGTGTGTGTGTGTGACGAAAGTTTCGGATCGCATAACTTCAATACCACGATTCCAAAAATTATATTTTTTTCTTATTCCTAAAGTTTACATCCAGAAGAACAACTGATTAGATTTTGGTTATAGTTGGTGAACTGGAAGTAGCCCCATTTGAAGATTTAACAGTTAAATTTGATTTATTGACATTTAACGTTATTATAACTTAAAGAATATATTATTCTCTATACGATTTGATTGCATTTTATACTTCACATTCAATAGATATAGAGTTAAAGAATTATAAATAAATTAAATTTTATAATTCAGCCAGCTGTGCTAACCATGAAAATTGTTAATATATTCAGCTTGACAGATGTCAGTATCAATAAAAAGTAAACTAATGTGGCAGAGATGAGGATGTTGAAGTAGATGTTGCGGAAGACACGGAAAGATAGGCAAGGAAATAACTCTAGTGTTACAAGTTTCTAGAAAGATACAAAAAAGATGATTACATTGGTTTGAAAATGTCATGAGGAGAAATGAAGTATGTATTGGATGAAGAATGAATAACTTAGTAAAAGAAGGTTGAAGAAACAGAGGAAGACCAAAAATAAGATGGAAGGACTGTATTGCGGAAGACTTGAGAGAAAAGGAACTGAATGAGAACGACACGTAAAACAGAAATGAGTGGAAGAAGAAAATAAAAAATAGCGACCTCTAACAAATGGGAAAAGCTAAAGAAAAAGAAGAAGATGTTAATGTCAACTGCAATTTGCATAGTTTGTTTATGAAATAATTTTACTAGAAATTTAGAATCTTTTGCAAGAAAATTTATTTATGGAATTTATACATATTACACAGGATTGTGCCACAACAGATTTTTTCGTTTCCTATTTCCACTTTCTCATTTAGTGATTATTAGACAACCTTCCCCTTTCCCTTCTCAATCATCCTTCCTGAGTTATCACACACATTCATTTCAGAGCAAATTTACAAATGGCTCAGGCTAGTAGGTTTTCGAGCGTAGAAAATTATCAATCTGGGGTGTGTTGCATCAAAGAATATATTATTTTTCTACAAAAGCATATACTGGACCCCACCATATTATTGAAAACAAAGAAAAAATGTTTACTAAAAGATTTGTTTTAAGTAAATATACTTCATAAGAACATTTATTTTTACTTCAATATTGACAGTAGATTATTTATAAAATAAGTTATTTTGCATTGATCTGCATATGACATTTGACGTTAGGTGGTGTTTATATTATTCAAGTTGTTTTCTTAATATAATTTTAAGAGTCTTTCCTTGTGAAAACAAAAAAGTCTTAACAGAAGGTCAAATTCCTCAAAAAGAATTGCCAGAAGACGTTCCAATGATGACAGTTGTCAAACCTATTCCTCACACATCTACATCTCCAGAGAAAACAACTAAGAAAGAAACCAATCCTATAGGTTCCTGGCATCAACAACCTATCACACATATTTATGCCCTGCCTAAAGTCACCAGTCCTCCAACAGTCGATGTCAAAACACAAAAAACTTCTCCCAAATTCATGAAAAAACCAACCAGGATAATTTTGACAACAACCGAAAATCCTAATCATATTTTATGGCCAGAGGCAGTTCATAAAATAATTTCCGAAGCCGAAGAGAAACTTAAAGCTCTCAAGCGACAACAAATGTTGTTAAAACGAAAGTACAGACAAAATAAAAGTAGTTTGTTTAGTTTCTACAATCAAAAAAAAAAAGAGACGAAGAAGTGAAGAATTTGTTGGATGAAGCCGTGTGCCTGAGTGTCTGGTCGCGAATCTGGGGACCCGGGTTCGATCCCGACCGACGCCAAAAATTTCATCTCATTTTAATGGCCCAAAATTGACCCCTGTGGCGCACTCTCCACGCCAGCAATGAGTGCCCGTGAGGTGACGCCTGGTAAGCGCCCGCACGGTACAAATATTCCATCATTACCGATATCTGTACAAAGCAGATTGGCACACCCAGCAATGGGTAATATGCCGTGATGAAATATTTATTTATTTATTTTATTTTAAATCATGATTCGAAAAAATCACGAATAAACTAATAAGGATTCAGAAAATCACAAACACAACTCGAAGGAACACGGCTATAATGGGACGCAGTCCATTCCAGTTGAGTCCAGTCATTCTACAACAGTCCACAACTTAAGGTCGTCAGTAAACTGTATTGGGTATGATATAAATAGTGATATAAATAAATATGAGTCTAGTCTAGTCTACAAGTTAGTCCACAAGTTATTCTACAAGTTAGACTTCAAGTTAGTCCCCAAATAAATAGTTAGTGATATAAATAAATGATCCCTATACCTCCCTTAACAAGGGTAGCGGGAGGTAAAAATGTTATCTATTTTTTACAAATCTAGAGATTTTAGAAAATTCAAGAAACATAAGTAGTTGGTTGGACAATTTGCTTAAAATCGCTATTCTTACATTACTATATAGAACATACCATAAAGAAATGAAATATATCTTCTTGTTTGTTACTGTTGCATAATAAGACAAGTTTAAGTATAATTTAATTCATATTTCATGTATTTATAAAATATTTTTATTCCCATATCAATGGCAAGTCTAATTTGACAATTTTTTTTTTTAATCGTAAATAACTCTCTATTTCGGAATTAGCTTTATTAGTTTATAATGAAAACCATAGAAGGACAGTGATAGTCTGTGGATGTCTTTCTGTTTTAGATCTAGTGGAAGAGTGTTTGTAATTTCATCTATTTTCAGCTTTTTTTTGTTCAAGCCAGATGGAGTGTAAATGAAAATCTTCGAAAAAGTTTTTTAATTGTGAATACCAGTGGAATTCAAGCTTGTTGTTTTCATAATTATCTAATCTATTGCATATAATTTTTGGAAGTCTGTCATCAGGCATGTTTAGAATAGTTGCCCACCAATGGGGACTTATGATTTTGACGTCATCGACGGCGGATCGGCAGCGGACCTCCCACCACCCATTTTAGAAAGGGACAAGAAATTTTTAGAAAGAGCGAGGTGATATACCATGGCCGAGTCGATCAAATGCTTTCCCTCTTCAGCACCTCCCCGTTGATCAAATAATTTGTTATTTAGTCAGCAAAGTTTGGTTAAGTTATTATGTGTAGTGATTGTTATTAATGAAACATTGCGGAATCGAATCTTTCTGATTCTCACGGAGGGAAAACAAATTCGATTTCATCGTTTCAATTTGAACAAACATGAATTGAATCTATGTAAACACTACAAATTCCACTGTTGAGAGAGACGGAAAAAATAATGAAATTTCTTTTAGTGTGTATCCACGTCTTAATTTTATTAAAGTCATACATAATTTGTCTCTGGATGTTAAATTATTCAATTTAGTTTTCTTTGACGTTTTTTGGAAATATCTGTATTTCAACTTTGGCATAACTGGGATTTAACAAATCGTATAGAAAATGTTCTACTGATAAGCCGGTGAAATATATAATTTTTACAGCATCATTGCTTAATAAATTATAATTTAGTTTCCAATTGTTGACAAATTTAGTTTCATTTCTCGATGTCTCTACAGCACCAAATAACTTTCTTACATAATAATAATTGTTGACAGTTTGGGTACTACTTTCCTTATTAATCTTATTTCTGTTTGTGTGGAGTTATTCTGCTTATTATCAATTTTTATATGTGTTTTTATTCATATAAGCTTGTGTCTCTTTATTAGTAGACAGCTTTATTAAAGTTATTTGAGTTGCTGTACTTGTTTTTCCAAAATAAGTTTGATTATGTTTGTCCACTTTACAAACATAGGTTTTCGTCATTTTATTGTTATTTTGTACATAATTAAACTTCCTTTTTTATCACAGGTTCCTGTAAATACATTACTAATTCATAGTCAATTTAATATTAATCATATTATTCAACCATGTCCAGTCTCAGACATGTTCATGTTTCTTTTCAATGGTTGTTGTGATCACGTGGGACCAAATATGGATCACGTGACAAACGTCAAACTTAGAGCTAAATCTTGCTCACTACATAACTAATTATTAAATACATTTTTACACACTAGATGGCGACCAAAATATTTGAATTGTATAAGTCCCCATTCAAAGCTTACTTAGTAATGAGGGGTATTTTTAGGTAAACGTAATAGTATATTACGTAATAAGAGATGTAAGAAGCAGATTACGTACGAGTAAAATGATTGACACACGAGATGCGCAGCGTCGAGTTTGTAATTTTACGAGTGAGTAATTGCTTTACATCTCGAATTATGTACTATACTTTTTCTACGACCACTCATTAATATTTCTAAATTGAACCAAAATTCAGATACATAGTTATAAATTAATTATTTTTTTATTGCATTACTTACAAATTACAAATAATATTATCAACTAATTTTGTTTATAATCATTATTATTACCTCAGTTTATGTATTTGTAATCACACAAAAAAGCAGCAGTTCGAAACGTCAAAAAGTTTGGTGGGTTTTATTTACAAAAATAAAACTGTACAACGATGCCATGGTTACTGCTAAGCGTAGGGATATACGATGAAAAATAGTTCCCTACTGTAAATTTGATTGAAATGAAATATGTATTGTTGACATAATATAATAATGTAATAACCCAAAAAATATGTATTTATATGTATATGTCAGATAAATTTCATTATATTTTTAAATCTTAAATTTTATTTATCAAATTTTAATCATTTCTTACAGTTTGACAATCAGTCCTGCCAACTTAAATTTGCTGTTCATTACGTAACAGTGTTACGTAATGAAATTTCATTACGTAACACTATTCATAAGAACGAACTTACATTGTTAGTAGTCTGTTCAGTAATGACCCTCTTACAGTAGTGGTAGTAGAAAAAATATTTTTTAGTGGGTAACATTGTATTTTTTAAACAGTTTTAAAATGACGTAGACCCCAAATTTCGCAAAAGTATAGGCAAGTTGCATGAGCCACAGATTCTATTAGTTTTTACTTTTCATCCCACCCCTCAGATTTACCTTTACATAAGATGGATTTAACTTTTTGAAAAGCTATAATTGTTTATAGCTTAATTGGAAAACATTATTCCTAAATAACTATAGTTAGAAACCAAATTAAAAAAAATTAATTGTAAACTTGTAAAGCTCCAATATATGCGTCATACAAATTGATTAAACTACAAGTTTTCATTAAAAAGTTCCTATGTTAAGATACAAAATTTGTACGTACAGAACAGAAGTTTACCTTTTACTGTCATATACTTCCGGTAACTCCAATACTATAATTCTAAAATTTATCATTTTTCATATTTTGAGCTTTATATCTTTGCAAATAGCTAATTGGTTTTGTTGTAATTATACTGAAAATGGTACTTCAAGCGTTAAAAATATAGTTAAATATCGCTTTTTGGCCAGCACAATTCCTCTCGCCACTTCCGTTTTTGGTTACATAAGTATAGGGCGCGAACAGTCATGAGACATTGTTGGCCTTGACAATCAGATATGGGGGTTCGTGTCAAAATGACAATTAGTAATTTTGTACATAGTCAATGACAGAATTTTTGATCAAAAATTTCAAGATTTTCTAAATTCACATAGTTAGTTTGTCATACTTGCCCTAGACAAGCAGATATGGAGGCCCTTGTCAAAATGACAGTTAGTAATTATTTACATAAATGTCAAATGTCATGATTTTTCACGTGGTTAATTTGTCACCAGAAATATGGAATTTACTTGTCGAGCAAAATAAACCACATGAAATTGGAATATCATGAAATTTTGGATGGAAAATTTACATTTGACATATATGTACATAATTACTAGCTGTCATTCTAACTCGGGCCACCATATTTGATTGTCAAATCCAACAAAGTCACATGACTGCTCGCGCTCTATAAATTTCTCATGTCTTTTCTTTATGTTTAGATTATTTTTATAATTTTAAATATTTTTTTTGTGGAAGTATTCTCCTATACTTCTAAATGTTCGAATTTCTTCCAATTTCTTGACGGTATTTCTGATAGCTATATGTACCTACTCGTATATAGCTATAATTTTAAATATTTAATTGTTATTATTGTTATATACCAAGAAATAGTAAACTTACCAATACCACAGAAAAATTCTTCAATAATGTCAGTTAAACTTCTTCATTTAACGTAAAATCGTAATTTGACGTTTTACTACTATGTTGCCAAAAAAGAATATCTAAGATTTATTTACAGCTAAAATCTACATAAAACTATATTCCTACTATGACAAATTCCGAATCGGTTCTTATCCACTGTCGTGTTTAGTTAAAATTGACTCAAAGTCAAGTTTTAGAATTGACCTGCCAATACCGCCCAAATAGGTTTATGAACTACTGTTGGTTTTTGACAATGACATTTTTCTGTCATTTACAAACATCTGATGGTTACTATAAAGTTGTTTAGACTCTGAAATTTATTACAACAGATTATTTTATATATTAATTTTTTATCTCAATATATAGAAGATATAATAAAAATTTAAAATGTATCGAATATAGAATTTTACTTTCTTTAAGACTAATAACAAAAAAATTCAAAAAAATAATATTTAGATTTTTAAGTTACTACACTTCCGGTTTTCCAATTGGTACCAAAACCTATTCAACTCTTCCCATTAATGTTCGATTGAGGAATCTGTAGTAAAAAATCTGTTGTGGCCAGCACAATACCTCTCGCCACTTCCTTTTTCGGTTACATAAGTACAGGGCGCGAACAGTCATGTTACATTGTTGGCCTCGACAAGCAGATGTGGGGGCCCGTTTCAGAATGATAATTAGTAATTATGTACATGGATGTCAATTGTCAATTTTTCATTCAGTATTTCAAGATTTTCTAAATACACGTAATTAATTTGTCACCAGGAGTGTGGAATTTACTTGCCGAGGAAAATAAACCACATGAAATTGGAAAATCACTAAATTTATAATGAGAAATTATGATACTTGACATCTATATACATAATTACTAGCTATCATTCTGACATGGGCCCCCATATCTGCTTGTCAAGGCCAACAAAATCACATGACACTCTACACCAAAAATTCTACTTACATATATCTATTCCTTATATTTAGATTGTTTAATTTTAAATTCATTTTATGAAGAAATTTTGTCTTCTAATATTTCGAAATGTTTCCAATTCATTGTCAGGATTGACAGTATCTTTGAAGGATATATGTAGTATACCTTTTATTTTTTAATTTTTAACTATTAATACATTAAGAAATAATATAATGTATGTACTTTTTTCAAAAAAAAAATCTTCAGGAATGTCTCCGGATTTCTGACACTGACATTTACCTGTCAGTTACAAACAATTTAAATTTTCAACTATTTTCCATGGCATTCTTTCGGCTGTAAAATTTATTATAACAGATTATTTTATATATCTTTTATCTCTAAATCTATAGAATATATAATAAAATATTTAAATGTATCAGATAGAGAATTTAATTTTCTTTAATTTTTTTTCAAGAATCTTCTACTTCCGGTTGTTCAATTGTTACCAAAACCTTGTCAGATCTTCCCATGAATGTCCAATTGGGAAATACGTAGTTAAACAAATTTAAAGTCTTATAGTTTTTGAGTAATCGTCCTTCCAACATCCTACATACATACACACACACATACATCCACACACACACACACACACACACACACACACACACACACACACACACACACACACAGACAGACATCATCATAAAAATGTTAAAATCGGATTGTAGGGATCTTAAAACGTAGCTTATTCAATAAAATCTGGATATGCGATTTTTAGCATGAATGCAATACCTCTCTTAGCGAGAGGTCTTTAGAATTTTAGAAATCGTGTCTCCAACAACCTAACACACATCCACACACACACACACACATACACACACACACACACCATTGTAAAAATGTTAAAATCAGATTCTATGGACCTTAAATCTTGCTTATTCAATAAAATCCGGATATGCGATTTTTAGCATGAATCCATTACCTCTCTTAGCGAGAAGTAAAAAACTTGTTTTAAGTAACAAATATATGGGATTAGGTTCTAAAAATAGTTTTAGGTGATATTTTTTAATGCTTTATTGAGTATTTTTGTAAATAGGTATAAATAAACATTTATAATTAACAATTTACATATCTGTAAATTCAATATAAATAAAAAACACACACACACATCATTGTAAAAATGTTAAAATCAGATTCTAAATAAACATTTATAATTAACAATTTACATATCTGTAAATATAATATAAATAAAAAAAATACTCCATAAATTTTTAAAATTATATTGGTGATATTCTGTGCAAATATATAAATTCTACAGATTTATGGCCAGTTGCACCGTTGTCACTTAAATTTTAAGCCTAACTTATGTGAATAATATCGAATCGATAGTAAAATTACAAATATGACAAACATTGCTGGGATTAATTCGAATCAATACTTTTCCTTTAAGTGACACTTACAATTTAAGTGACAACGTTGCAACTGGCCATTAGAAAAAAACTTCTTAACGAAAATTAACCTGTCTATTGCCGATATTTTAACGAGCCGATGGTGTATTCATATAAGAGCCCATAGTATTGTCTGGTTCGTTTACAGCATATATTGCTACATATGTCGAACACTTACTGTAAATTATTATGAAATTATGGTATTTTGTCACATTTTTTGCAGTTTACTACTTGTTGCCTAATATAAAATACATAATTAAACAAATACAACCATTGTATTTGTTATTGAATTGTTAGTAAAAAATCTCATTTTTTGATATTTACAACTTTAGCGCAAACTATACAAAATACATTATTGTCGCATATTTTAAATATACTTTTGGCATGATTTAAATACTAACTCACAGATCAAGCGATTACGAAACTGCTACCAATGTCACCAAACAGTGCGCGA
The DNA here is from genome assembly GCA_951394225.1 of Harpalus rufipes. Taxonomy (NCBI): domain Eukaryota; kingdom Metazoa; phylum Arthropoda; class Insecta; order Coleoptera; family Carabidae; genus Harpalus; species Harpalus rufipes. Next base: position 73,028,269 of record OX596274.1, read on the forward strand.
TGAAAATAAATGCTAACCAAATTCAAAATTACAAATAAATGCGGGAATTTATAAATAAAAATTTAAAAAACTGATTTAGGTACATTAAAATAATGATTTAGGTACTAAATATTGTAATTAGGTGCAATTCTCGCAAATACCAGTTTTTAGGTAAAATAAGTAAAATTATAAATAGCTCAAATGAGAGCATTTCTTTCAAAACGGATTTTGTACTTTACCACCTAAAAATAGTACTTATGTAGCAAAATAGGTAAAAACACTAAAATCCCATCTCTATATATGACATCATTATTATAATGTTGTAATGTTTCATTAAAAATAAATAACATTAAAACACTGATAAATAATGTTATTAGTTAATAATTAACCATATAATTTTGTAATTATAAGTTTTAAATATAAATTATTTAACATTTGATTAAACACAATTAACTCTATAATAACTATTTTTCCGTAGGATTTTACTGAATAACCTTAAGTATTTATGGAATTTATAATAACCAATATAAGACGTTATTACAGATTTGTCATTAAAGTTTACCTCGTTGTACCGTAGCTTTGGTGGCTTAATTAGTTTTTTACCATATAGGGTCGCGCAAACTATGAAAAAAAATCTGATGTGGCCAACACAGTACCTCCCGCCATTTACCTATGTATATAATTTTTATATTACTTTATAAATTTATCCATACAATATATAGAAAAAAGTATTAAAGCAAAATTGTAGAAAATGGAATAATCTTTAATTTTTATAATAACAAATTGAGAAAAAATTACATTTAAAGGTATTTTTTGAAGAAAAACTATCTTGAGCTTCAAGTAAACTGCCATTTCCGGTTATCCGATTGCCACCAAAATTTAATCAGTTCTTTCCATATTAGAATAAGGTAGAAATACATGGTTTCAAAACTTTCTGAATGATAGTATTTGAGTTAGAGAGTAAAGAGGATCCACATACACACACATACATACATACCTACATACACACAGACATCATCGTGAAAATGTTAAAAATGGATTCTAGGGACCTTAAAACGTGGTTATTTACCAAAATCTCGATATGCGATTTTTAGCACGATCCCTATACCTCCCTTACCAAGGGTAGCGGGAGGTAAAAAGCAGTAATTAAATAATCTTTTATTAACGCTGGATGTATTCATATTTACACGACGCAAAATTAGCCGTGTTCATTCGGATATTATCTTCAATAATTATTCATGTTTTCATTATTACCTATCTTGACTATTTGAAATAATTTCACACAAATAAATAATTTTTTATCAACATGCAGAATATTTAATATTTATTATATTTTAGATATTAATGTTTGTCCAATTTAAAGAAAAAATGTAATTTACCTTATCAACAGTGGTAGCACAGTCTTAGTGTTGCTGCTTTTTACATATATCAAAGGTCCCGGGTTCTAATCCCACGAAGGTATTAATATGTGTGTTTTATCATCTCATCTTCTCAATAAGCAACTAGAAAATAACAGTTACAAGAAAAACTTTCTCATCTCCATTCATCTAGGGTCAACTTCTGTAGCGTTATGGTAGTACTATGTCGTCAAATAAATATGGACTGATGCTCAACTTTTTCCCTTTTCCACACCCTGTCCCTTGCTCTGCGATGTTGTCGCTTTTACTAATAATAATTATAAGTCAAACAAATAAAAACAAGTTGTCCAAGTTGTGTTAACGTGTTTCTAAATGTCAGATGATTATATATTTTATTGAATAGTTAACATTATACGGTGACAATAACAATAATAATTTCAGAAGAAACTCTATTTTATGGTCATTATAAACGATATACCAGAGAATTCAAAGTTCAATGTCTATGATACAAATAATTTCTCCAGTACCAGGTGAAATGGATTATACAAAGGCAGTAGAATGTACAATATGGAAACGTAGATTTGAATGGCCTGGGTGATCGTACCGATGGAATTTTTGCTGCAATGCACATATCAGAAGAGGACGTCAAGAAGTATAAAGCAGTCATAAAAGCATTTGACGGACAATTCATTATTGTACTCAAAAAGAAGACGAAACCAATATTTAAAATGGACGTATTTGAGATGAAATTATAGTAGGTTTGCATGACAAAGCGTTATCAAAACGCATGCAACTAACAGGTAGTTTAACACTCGAGAAAGAAATTACGGCAACCGAAACTTCAAGGAGATCAAACAGTGACTGCAAAAATTGATGTTCACTTTTATCACAATATTTATTAACGATTAATAATTTTTTTTAACTTGTAAATGAATAAATGCTGCAATACAGTTGACACTGACAATGACATATCCAATATGGTTTTTGAAACACAGACTACTGTGACTACTAACATGAAAACGAACGCGAATACGAATACGAACGAAATGACGAACGCTTAAGAATACGGGCCCAGTTCTCATAGAAAGGATACACGTTATTCACTTACATAACATCCTGTATACCGAGCAATAAAAGTAAGTGCAATTTTTATTACAGAACTTTTCGACAACAACAATATTTGCCAGGAATAAAAATTAAGGCGCAAACACGTGCACTATCACTGTGAAAATGTATAATAACTGCACAATTCAAGGCGATTTATTACATGTATTAAGTAAAAAAAAAAATGTAGAAGTTATGTTGAATTTTTACATTCTTAGACCCAGTGTACATGGAAGTTTTATGTTTATTTTTATTATATTGAAACTGAAAGTTGCTTTAAATTTAATTGAAATACTTTGCTGTCATTTGAGCTACAAATTTCAGTACTACTATTTTCATCTATGGACTAATTGGAATACTATATTGGCATTAATCAATTTGTGTCCATCTGTACATGCTCACATAATCATATCTCCAAATAAAAAAAATTAATAATATTTGACATTATATTATAAGAATGATAGTCAATTGGGTTTTGTAATTACTTGATTATGAACGCAAAGTATAAAAACGCAGTTTTATTGAGAAACAAAAGATGTATTAAATAATTAAATTAGATATGACATCAAATGTAGAATTTTATTGTAATTAAAAATATTAAAGCAGATCTGTACCCAACTGATATTTAAAAAAATAATCTGCGAATAGATTCAAATGCCTTTTTTCCAAATACAAGGTACTGTTATTATTTACATATTTTTATCTAACTGCGCCAATTTGTATTAGAGGGTATTTTTTACAAAAATAAAAAATCAATTTTTCATGAAATATATAAAAACTCTAAACCGTTCATTGTATGACTGACAATTTTTCACCGTGCAAATAATAAGCATAAAACAAGATGTTCAGTTTGAAAATTTATTTTATATACCCATCATTTATTTAAAAAATGTAATGTGGCCAGCACATTATTAATTATGTCCATAACTGAAAAATGTCATAATTTTTCATTCAAAATTTCATTTTTTGGTATTCTATGATTCCTTTTCTCGGCAACTGAATCACTCCTGATAACAAATAAACCACATGAAATAAGAAAATCATGAAATTTTGAATGAAAAATTATGACATTTGTCAGTTATGGACGTCAGCAAAGTCACGTCACTGCACGCGCAAAAGATCCTATATTACCAGTAAAATTATTTTATAAACAAAATGCAAATTGCACTTGACACTGACATCTTCTTCTTCTTTAGTTTTTCCCATTCGTTAGAGTCGCTATTTTTAATTTTCTTCTTCCACTCATTTTTGTTTTGCATGTCGTTCTCATTCAGTTCCTTTTTTCTCAAGTCTTCCGAAATACAGTCCTTCCATCTTATATTTGGTCTTTCTCTGTTTTTTCAACCTTATATTACTAAGCTATATACATTCTTCTTCTAATATATTCTTCATCTCTCCTCATGACATGTTCAAACCAATGTAGTAGTCTCTCTTGTATCTTTCTAGAAACGCTAGAAATATTTCCTTTATTCTTTTATTCCTTACCGTATCTTTCCGTGTCTTCCCCAATATCTATCTCAACATCCTCATCTCTGCCACATTCATTAACTTTTCATTAATATTGACATCTGTCAATTTGAATTATCTGAATATATTAGCAGTTTCCATGGTTAGTATAGATGGCTGATTTATGAAATTTAATATCTTTATAAATCTTTAACTCTATATCTGTTGAATATGAAGTATAAAATGCAATCAAATCGTATAGAGAATAATATATAACTGAATTTTGTCAAGGAAAACTGTTAAAATCTTCAAATGAGGGTACTTATGATTGACCAATTATAATCAAAATCTAATCACCTCTTCTTTTGGATGTAAACTTGAGGAATACGAAAAAATTATAATTTTTGGAATCGTGGTATTGAAGTTATGCGAGCCGACACTTTCGCCACACACACAGACACACATACATACAGAGATCATCGTAAAAATGGTAAAATCGTATTATATGGACCCTAAAACCTGCTTATTCACTAAAAACTCATCACTGAATTTTTTGACCAAAGACAATACATTTCTTACCTAAAGGTGACGGAAGATAAAAATAATAAACATGGACTTGTTTGGTTTATGTAGAAACAATGCATTTACCCGATTGTGAAAATGAAAAAGAAAATGTTTAAAAAATAAAGTTAGGTACATTTACATTTTTCAACTCTATTATTTGTTAAAAATATATCAAATCCCTTCCAAAAGTTCAAAGTGAGACTAATTTGGTTCTTGCAGAATTACAAACCTATATATACTCTTATATTTTTGTGGTTCGCTTGATTTTTGACAGTTTGCCGAGACCGAATACGAATGATACGTTGTTATAAACCGCAAACTTCAATAAATGGACCGACTCTTGTGAGAAATCTTGCAATTAGTTTATTTCAATTTGGAACTAATTTGTTTTGGCATTTATCCTTTTTACATGCAAATTTACAAAGCGTTAATTAGATATACATATCTCCAGTTATGTGATTTTGATGTCCGATAAAAACATTTTCGTCAGTTGTCAAAATTTGTTTAAAAAAGTTTCTCTAACCGCAAATAGGTTAAATATGTGACAATATATATTTTTATAATTAAAACTATCGAAATGTGCATTCTACCTAACGTACAGATAAACTAATATTATTTCTTTTAAACAGTTTTTTGTATTCTGCGTAGGCAAGTTTTTTGTTAATTTGTGACATCCTATAATAATAAATTCAGAAGGGGGCAGCCACCTTTATTGCTGGCCATTTCTACCCGCACCCGCTTAAGAACCATGGGGTGATACAGTAGCGACCTCATTAAAATATGTAAATACGTTAGTCCAAATTGCGTCGCAAACAAAAACAGAAATGTTTACGACCTCCCTCAAATTAAAATGCACTGCTAAAATATTAGATCTAACCCGCAGCCGGCCAGTCAGACTTAGGGACTGGAATAAGATATAATGCGAAACTTTTTTGCGTATTAGCAATTCTCATTGCGTCCTTGAAAACTTAATACAACTGGAGCAAAATATAATGGTCGGGGCTCTTGTTCAATTATTCATTTGGTGGGTTTTAAATTTGGAAAAAAGTCGGTTTAATGATGATGCGATGGATAACTGATCGCCGGCCTGATCGTATTATTTATTGGGTCGTTCGGATCGGATTGGATATTTAAATGCAACGACACATTATTTAAAATCAGTTCGGGTTGGCTCTTCATTACTGATGGTTTATAATCCTCTGATTTGAAGATATGTGCGGATGGTGACACTGTTAAAGATACCAGGTTGCGCAGACGAAATAACCAGTTCTACCGATGCAATCGCCCAATCACTACCAGTCTCCTTATACACTACACAACGACTTTTGCTTATCTATTTATAATATAATTGCTTTGTTATATTACTAATGTATTTTTATTTGAATCAATTACTCTTTTATGAGATTAATTTAATATAGCTTACAGATGTTTCTGCAAAAAAATTCTACACAATAATACTTTATTCATAGTTAGACTAAATAGATACTTAGTAAGATAAAAATAAATAAGATTCTGTACTCCTTCTACGATGTATTGTCAACATAAATTTAACCCAATTATAATTATTTATCTAGTCCTATAGAATTATGCATATTATATACGATTATACCGGTGTCTATTTGAAATCTGTTAAACAGGATGTTGCGCGACTCGATTACCATAGCTTAAGAATGTATTCCTTATAGGTAATTTCAAATTGAAAATAACGTCCGAAACTCAACTTTAGAGGAGTTATGAGCAATATTAAATTTAATACCAAGCCGAACAAATTGATAATACAAAATAATGTTTTATTAATAAAATAAAAAATTGATGTGGCCAGCACAATAACTCTCGCCACTTCCATTTTTGATTACATAAGTATAGGGCGAGAGCAGTCATGTGACCTTGTTGGCCTTAACAAGCAGATATGAGGGCCCGCGTCAGAATGACAACTAGTAATTATGTACTTATATGTCAAATGTCAGAATTTTTCATTCAAAATTTCAAGATTTTCTAAGTTCACGTGGTTAATTTGTCACCAGGAGTGTGGAATTTACTTGTCTAGAAAAATAAACTACAGGGAATAAGAATATCACGAAATATAGAATGAAAAATTATGATATTTGACATCTATGTACATAATTACTAGCTATTATTCTAACACGGGCCCGCATATCTGCTTGTCACGGCTAACAAAGTATTGTATTATTGTATTTCCTGTATACTTACACTCTACAAAATTTACTAATATGTATTCTTTATATGTAGATTTTTTTAAATTTAAATTCATTCTATGAAGAAATTTTGTCCTACACTTGTAATTTTTCGAGATGTTTCCAATTCATTGTCCGGATTAATTTTTGAAGGGTATGCGTAATATATCTATAATTTTAATATTTAACAATACAATATGAAATAATATATGTATGTATTTCCCAGAAAAAGTCTTCAATAATGTCTTCGGATTTCTGACACTGACATTTATCTGTCAGTTACAAACATTTTAATTTTTTAATTGGCTTCTATGATATTATTTCGGCCATGAGATATATTACAACAGATTATTTTATATATTATATTTGTTTTATCGCAAAATCTATAGAAGATATAATAAAATATTTAAATATTTCAATTGAAGCAAAGAAAAAATAATCGTGCAACACCTCATTACAAAATCTATCATAATTTATATTATTTTATAAAAAAAAATGCAATTTACGGCATATTTCATAGTAATATGAAGCTAGTAAAGTTATTTGCCGTTTGTTTCAGAGATCACGTAATTAAATTGTGTCATGGGGCAGATTTCAAGTTTGGTGGTAGATATTAAGATTAGAAAATGACAAACAGCTACTAGGAATGTAAACCTAAATAGGAGTTTATCTTGCGCCTACACGGGACATATTATTATAAATAATACATTTTATATACAATCGGTAAATAATGTTAACTTTATTCTTATCAAAATCATTAATTAATATACTTCATTATTTATCGAAGGAAATAAAAATGTTAAATACTTACTACAGAAATAAAGTGATTCAAAGCCACTGACAGTGTCACCTATAGGACGAATTTTATTTTCTTAGTTTTCAATTCTTAATTGATATTGACATACAAATATGTCGAATCTTATCAATTATAATAATTTTGGAAAAAAATACATTTGTTTTTGTGAAAAAAAAATAAATAGAGTTTTGCTTCATTTTTTCTAATTTCAATAGTCTCTTTTGTAATAGTCCGTAATGATTTATTTATTTATTTAATTATTTTTATGTACTTATGTATTTATATATTTACATAAAAATTTAAAAAATGACTTAAAATGAGGTGCAAAATTCAAATTTTATTGTTATAAAAAAATGGTATTATTGTGACTCCAAATCTGTTTTCTTGGGATGCAAGTTTATAGAAGATCCTTTTAATAAATAAGTAAAATAAATACATATATCATCACGGCACAATACCCATTGCTAGGTGTGCCAATCTGCGTTGTACACAGATTTCGGCAATGATGATGACATATTTGTACCGTGTGGGCATTTTCCAGGCGTCACCTCACGAGAAATCATTGCTGGCGTGAATAGTGCACTACAGGAGTCAATTTTGTGACATTTAAAATTCGAAATATTTATTTTGGCGTCTGTCGAGATCAAACCCGGATCCTCAGATTCGCGACTAGACACGTGGGCACGCGGCCATAAGACTCCCTCAATAGTAATCAAATATTCTTCATCGCAATCAAGCATTTCTTTGACTGAAAAAAGTGTCGCTTACTCCAACGCACGGTGATGTGGAAACGTGTATGAAGAAAAATTAATTAATAACTACTCGTAAAAGAGGTACAATTTCGGATGACAAATGAGCATTTATGCAATTTTTAAGAAATACAATATAATTCACATGAGGTTAACTCTAAAACTACATATTTACTTCACATATTGAATAATACTTGTAGATAATTATATTCTATTTTTTGTAGAGGAGATACTAGAAAGGAGATATTGTCATTTTTCAATATGGCGTAGCGAACCGTGAACGATAGCGCCTCAAATCGCAAATTTAGTATATTATTCAAGATACAAAACTGCACTAAACTAGCAATTTGTAAAACGCCATGATTTTTTCCAGACAAAACTACTCGTACCCATTGCCTGGCTTATTTATTAATACTAACGCTAACGTGTAATGCATAAACACAATGCATAGCAACAAAAGTTTGCAAACTACCCGTTTTTACCTCCCGCTACCCTTGGTAAGGGAGGTATAGGGATCGTGCTAAAAATCGCATATCGCATAACGTCAAATGACCACGTTTTAAGGTCCCTAGAATCCATTTTTAACGTTTTCACGATGATGTCTGTGTGTATGTATGTATGTATGTATGTATGTATGTGTGTGTGTGTGGATCCTCTTTACTCTCTAACTCAAATACTATCATTCAGAAAGTTTTGAAACTATGTATTTCTCCTTATTCTAATATGGAAAGAACTGATTAGATTTTGGTGGCAATCGGATAACCGGAAATGGCAGTTTACTTGAAGCTCAAGATAGTTTTTCTTCAAAAAATACCTTTAAATGTATTTTTTTCTCAATTTGTTATTATAACAATTAAAGATTATTCCATTTCCTACAAGTTTGCTTTTTCTATATATTGTATGGATAAATTTATAAAGTAATATAAAAATTATATACATAGGGAAATGGCGGGAGGTACTGTGTTGGTCACATCAGATATTTATGCATTGTGTTTATGAATTAAGTACACGGAAATCATCATTAAATTTTATATTTTAACATCAAAGAAACAATTAGCTGCGATCTAGTGCAATTTTAATAAATTTATGGTCGGTTGCACCAACGTTACTTAAATTTTAAGCGTTTCATAAATTGACAATATTGTATCGAATTAAAATATCAAATGACTTATAAGGCATGTTTGTCAAAATTGTAATTAGCATTTTTTTGATTAGAGGTCTCTAAAAGTTTAAACCTTTTACGTGCAATTTGGCATTAGACATACAAAATTAAGGAAATAACAGACGTAGGTACAGCTGTAGTGGCAGCACGCACTTAAAATTATATCAAATCATAGTCATTTATTTTCATTACCGATATCTGTGTACGAAGCAGATTGGCACACCCAGCAATGGGTAATATGCCGTGATGAAATAATAATAATATTATTATTATAGTCATTTTTTTCGCTTTTCGCCGTGAAGCGAAAATTTGGTAGCATGCCGTCAAAATATTCGCCTGCAAGCGCTCGAGTTGAGGCTTAAAGCTAGCGTTTCGATTCGAATGACTGTTTTCTCTTTGTTTAACGTCTAATGTACATACTTCGATTTTATAATGTTATTTTATAAGATCAAAGTGTTTCGTTGTGAATAACTGTTTTTCCTTCAATATAATTAATTTACTGTGATCAAAATATATTTACGCATATATTTCTTGTTTCATACCTTAATTATTAATTGTTGTATTGAAAAAATTGTAAAAGAGAACAATAATTAAAATATTTTTTAAAATAATTTGTTATTTTTTCTTTATAAAAAGTTACGTAAGTATAATTTATAACAATCGAATTCACTTTATTAAAGTAAATCCATTATTTTTTAAAATATTTACAGAAAATGAGAGTTAATCCACACCATTGGGAAATTATTCTAAATTTTTGTGAAAAACATCGTGAATTATCACAAATAAATTTCGAAATCCTGCAGACGGCAAAAAAAAATTAAGAGAACTTTGGACAGATCTATCCGTACAGCTAAATTCTATGGTACAAGGACAAAAATCATTAGAATATTGGAAGAAGGTCCTTAGAATTTGTAATTTTAATCATAATTTATTAACATTGTTATTACTTGCAGACTTTAAGTTACTGGAAGTCAAAAACTAAGGCTAAATGTAGTAAAGTAAGACGACATAATTCTGCAACGGGGGGCGGACCTACATCCGATATAAAGGTGTCTAAATTTAAGGAAAAACTTTTAAATATTATGGGCAGAACTGCGGTAGAGGGAAATAAAAATGTAGCTGAAGTGGGAATCGGTACATCAAATTCAACAAATACAATGTCAACTTCGGTTGTAAACATATCTTTTAATCAAGAACCAGAATCTTATGCAATCGAATCCGACCTTCTATCAGATTCTATTCCAAATTTTAGTAATACGGTCAATGAAAATAGAGAAAACATCATAATCAATGGAGGACTGCCGTTGCATCCTTCGATGCAGTTTCGCGCAGAAAAGTGTCTCTTGTTGTACCGATTTTCAGGAGTTCCAACTACGGCATTTACAACTGGAGTCATGAGCCATGGTTCCTGAGGGTAACCCGTATCTCCTAACCACGAATTACAATCACCTTGCAAGTGACAATTTTCAAGTTTTTGCCGTACATTTGAGTCTTTCTAGATAAATGCATCAAGCGTCGCACCTACATACCTTGGACTAATATTTAAAATCCAGAGATTGTAAACGCATATCTGCAGTAATAAGATTTATTTTAATTTCAAGAACCTTACAGTATAATAGAAAAATATTCATTTACTATTCAAATATTTGGAATGATATCCTTTTCTACTAATATAATTATGCTCTTCTTCGGCTGGTGATATAATAGTAACATGCGTACAATCAATCGCACTACTTACACCGGAAAAATGTGTGTGTTGCATGAAAATACATTTAATACTTTAATACTTGCTAAATGGTTTGCAATTAAAAAACATATCTTCTACTAATATAATTATGCTCTTCTTCGGCTGGTGATATAATAGTAACATGCGTACAATCAATCGCACTACTTACACCGGAAAAATGTGTGTGTTGCATGAAAATACATTTAATACTTTAATACTTGCTAAATGGTTTGCAATTAAAAAACATATCTTCTACAAAATTACTAACGGAACGTTGCGAAACAGATAACATAAAATTTTGTCCAACTTGTCTTTGATAACCACCCGTAGCAAAAAAAAAAATATGCGGTAAATATTTTAACAACGGGGGGGCGTACAGCCGGACAGCATTTAAATGATTTGATGATGACATGAGGGCGCCAATTCTAGAAATAAATATCGTAGCTGGAATCCCTTAAATTTGTTCTTTCAATATTTTGTTCACGAATTTGCTCTCTTCTTTCATTCTGCATTTCTTCAAAAGCGGCGAACAATTGTACAGGTAAATTTTTTTTAGACAATAATTCACGAAACTTTAACTACAATGTCAAATATTTTGACAAAATTAAATTCAAAGCCAATTTATAATTTTATTTAAACAAATATTTTAAGTTGGTTAATACAACTGTCTCTATGTTTTTTATTCTAATAGTACAAAACCCGAACATTCCCGAAACAAAAAGCGAATATAGAATTCTAATGTGCATGCTACCGAGATTAATAAAAGTAGAATCGCATTCGTCTGTTTTCTACGATAGAATTCTAAAGTGCGTGCTGCCACTGCTGGAGAGTTCACATGTAAAAACATGGATGTCAAATAAATAATATAGATGTCAACTAAATTTTATTGATCATAAAGCTATGTTTCTCTTTAACAAACGCATTAGCACTAAGTATTAAAGATGTCTCCTGCATTATTATTACAAACTATAAAAGGAGCTGTGAATCTAGGCATAATTCACTCTGTTTTACTCAGTTGCACAAAAAGGCTTAAATTTTAAGCGACCCTTAAACAAAAACAATGCAAATCGATATTTTGACAGCTACGTATAAAAATTCATATGTATAACATTTTATTTCGATGCAATACTTAGTGTCGATTTAAGGAACGCTTAAAATGTAAATTATGTTGGTGCAACTGGCCATTATTATTTTAGAGTTGCTTACACTTGAATATAACGTCTTCTTAACCTCATATCTAAAAGCAATCGGCATCTTGTTTTGATTAGTTAATGGATCCGGGTTCACACGTGATCCTTTTTCTGTGGCCAATCCATGTCTGGGGTATGATTGTCTTTTGCGTTGGCGGCAATTTGAATATTAATGTTCTGTGGGTGAAACTATCAAAATTATGTTAAAAATAGGTTGTTTCTTTCTATTCGCTTCAACTTTTGTTGTGTTTTTTGGTTTTTTACATTTTTGACTCTTTTAGTGTGTTTTGTTTATTGTCCTTTTAAATTTTATTGCTGCTTTCAGTTTATTTAATATTTATTGTGCTTGTATTCTATTATAATATTTGTGTTTTGCTACGCTAGATTATACTCTTGCGCCGTATAAACACTCTTATTGAATGAAAATAATACGATATATCGTAAAATGTAATATAAGGAAATAAATCTACATTTCGGTAAAAAATGGATTCGTCTTATTTATTCATATAAGGGTCCACATTATCAATCATTTTAACTTTTTCTTCATATCGTAGTTTCATATCATCTGTTTAAGTAATGATATAAAAAGAAGAGACGACATGATGTGTACAAAACAAAACTACACTGACACTGATTAAATGGCAAGCACGAAACATTGATAAGTTGTTAAAGTCTAAGTGGTCAACAAACAACTGAAAGTGACAGTCACACCCCAAACATAGATTCACCACAAACTAAGGATCACGTGTGAGCCTGCGATGGATATTAACTAGGTTCAGGTTTGTACTGGTTTCAATGGTTAATTTAAACTTGTTACTAACCTGCTATATTAATTTAATCCAATCCAAATTAACTTTTAGATATATTTCACTTATGCCCAGTTGCACCGTTGACTCTTAAATTTTCAGCTAGGCTTAAACAAAAAAATGCAAATCGAAATTATGACAGCAATATTCAACTACTCATTTGACTTTTCGATTCGATATGATATTGCCAATTTAAGGAAAACGTAAAATTTAAGTTAAGCAGTGCAATCTCAATTAAAAATACGAAAGTTTAATCAACTTTTATAGTTGCATAAAAAATTATACTAAGGTGTGGTTCCTTAACCAACAAGTCCGTCGCGCTGTTACATGAGTATTCAATGCTCTAAATAGGAGGGTATACTCGTCTACGATTAGCATTAAAGGCAAGTGAAAAATTCAAGGGGTTTTCATACTTTAGTTGGTAGAGCATCATACTAGAAATAGGAAGATCATGGGTTCAATTTCCGGTATAGTCTACAAATTTTTCACAAAAATCTTTCTTCGTAGGATTACGATTTGTACATTTTATGTGGAAAAACTGCAGTGTGGCGTCCGAGTTCATTTTGACATATATATAAGGTGATTGAAGAAATAGAGACAAATGGCTATTTCTAAATTATTAATTTTTGACCCATAGTTCAAATTACAAAGTTGGGCGCGAATTTAAATAACACTTTTTGGTGTGAAAATGTTTTGAAATCTACTTCCAGTTTCTCCGGGAACGAAGAATGATATACCTATTTATTTTTATACTTTCTGAAAGTAATTTAAATTAGTTTTATAGAAAAGTTAAATACGTGTTTTAAAAAAACCTAACTCGAAGTAGGTTGTGAACAGATAAAAGTGTCAATTTGACAGTATTTAATTAAATGTCAATTTGACACGAAATATTGTAAAAAATGTTATCTAAAGATATCAAAGCTTTTCTTCATAAACCTTATTAGAAATGAAAATAAAATAGAAAACGGCGAATGGTAATATTATTTTGCTGCCTGTTAACAATGAATTTCAGGAAAATTACATTTCATGATCAATTTTGAAAACTTGACTTTTGAACTGAATAATGATCAGACATACGTTTCTCTGTTCATAGCCTATTCCAAGTTAGGTTTTTTTTAACACACTGTACTTGATTTTCATATAAAAATAAACCTAATTATAAATTGTTCACAACCATGAAACTTTAGGTAATGGATTGTAAGGTTGCCACGATATTTGTTTAAGGTAATATTTTGAGGTAGGTATCATTTTTCTGCACTATCAAAGAATTACAAAAATCTTATTTGCTTACAAATTTAGTTTAATTTTACTATATTTATTGAATGAAAGACACGTCTAATTTGCTCAAAGTAATAACAAATTCTATTTTGTATGTAATAACTTTCTCCATATTTTTTTAGACAATATCTTTATAATTTAGGTACATACTCACATCGCCACCAAGTATCAATATGTTCAAATCGCTACTTCAATTTTTTTATAATGGAAATTACTGCTGTAGTAAATAGTATAAAAGTTATTTAATTAAAAGCAAATATTGTTGCAAACAAACTTTTCATAAAAATATTGTATTGTCATCAATATTACGTATGTGTGCAAAAGTTTTAAGGCAATCGCATATAACTAATTAAAATAATTAATTATACTTTTTAATTATTATATCTGCGACAAAGCTGACTGGCATTCCCAGTAATGGGTAATATGCCGAGATGATATGATTATTTTTATATTTAATTTAGTTTTTTATGAAAATATATCGGATATACGGATGTGGACAAAGTTTTAAGTCGATCGAATGTAATAATAAGTTATTTTCTTAAATGTTTTAATTATTTTTCAGATAAATATTGTATTGTCATTTGTCTGCGTATACTCGTATATGCAAAGTTAAAGTCGGTGTGGAAATGGATTACAAGATTTGACACTCACTGACTAACAAGTCAAGAAAAGCTTTTAAAAATAGCCAGCCACGACTAGCTAAAAAATTTCGATTTAATTTCTTTTTTATTTCGAATTGTAGACATTTTTTCAAAGGAACAAATATTACTTGGAATTGTATAGTTTTTTTTTTGCCTTAAAGTGAATTTATTCTGTAGAATAGAAGATAGCTTGATGATATAGAATTATGTGTTTTATATTTCCTATTTACATACGTACGATAAAATACAAGTTTTGTTCATTAATTTTAATAAAAAATTATTCTGTGTAAAGTAATATACCTAGATAATTATGTCGTACCTAATGAAGATATCTTATTTCCTGTAGCTATTCTACAAAACAAATTATGTGATCCAGTAACAGTAAATGTGAAAATAATAAAAATTACATACTTGTAATTTATAATTTGCAGTCATTTATCATTCTGATTCTCATTTCACATTATCCTTATTTGTATGTTTTGTTTTTCAGCGTTTGTTCTGTATGATCATTTGTAATTAACAAGAAAGACAGAAGGCAGGTGGTTTATGAAATTACCATTAATTTTATTATATTCTCTAATTAATAACAAGTTCAGTTTTTATTTCGTAGTTTGTTTCTTATGGTCGATTTTCTTCTTTTAGTTACCTAATTGGAGTAACACTTTTATTTATGTATCATCTAATATGAATATCGCTTTTAATTCATATACACATTAAGATGCTTATCTAATATCCTGTTAGGATATCTCTCTAACATGTCAATATTTATTTAATGATAATAATTTATATTTACTGTTAGGCATATTGATGAATGTCCCATTTAATTAAAAGAAATAAAATATATGACTATAATAAATGTTTAAATATTTCAAAGACAGTTTTATTGACATTGAAGTATAAAATAATTTGTAGTAAACAGATTTTATTAAACAGAATATTTTAAATGAAATCAGTTATAATCGCATTACAATACAAAACTATTAGTATGATACCATACAATACATAAATTAAAAAATCTGATGTGGCTGGCACTATACCTTCCGTCTATCCTGTGTATTATGTATAAATTCCATACATTAATTTCCTTGAAAAAGATCCTATATTTCCAGGAAGATTATTTCATAAACAAACTATGCAAATTGCAATTGACACTGACATTATCTTCTTCTTTAGCTTTTCCCATTCGTTAGGGAGTCGCTATATTTTATTTTCTTCTATCACTCATTTCTGTTTTGCGTGTCGTCCTCATTCAGTTCTTTTTCTCTCCAGTCTTCCGCAATACAGTCCTTCCATCTTATCTATGGTCTTCCTCTGTTTCTTCTAGCTTCTACTACTAAGCTATTCATTCTTTTTCCAATATATTTTTCATCTCTCTTCATGACATGTTCAGTCCAATGTAATCGTCTCTCTTGTCTCTTTCTAGAAACTCTATCACTCGAGCCATTTCCCTTACCTTTCATTCCTTACTCTATCTTTCCGTGTCTTCCCCAAATCTATCCCAAAATCCTCATCTCTGCCACATTCATTTTCTTTTCATTGATACTGATATCCGCCAATTTGATTTATCTGAATATATTAGCAGTTTCCATGGATAATATAGCTGGATGATTTATGAAATTTAATATCTTTATAATTTTTTAACTCTATATCTATTGAATATGAAGTATAATATGCAAATACATTGTATAGAGAATAACATATGTTTTAAATTATAATAACATTAAATGTCAATAAATGATATTTAACTGTTTTTTTTTAAGAAAAATTGTTAAAAGTTGCAACAACCACATACACACATCATCGTAAAAATAGTAAATTCGTATTCTAGGGACTCCATTCATTAGAAACTCACTATCGAAATTTTTGACCAAAGGCAATATCTTACCTTACATAAAGGTGACGGAAGGTAAAAAAGGTGAGTTGTATCTTGTATTTAATATTTGAACAGTAATTTAGATGAAGAGTTGAAAATTGCCATTTTATTTTATATAAATATATCTGTTGACATTTTATGCTACATAGCTAAGAATTTAAACAATAATATGTTTTAAAGGTTTTCATCCGAATTTTCTTTTGCTTTAATTATTAGTCTTTTGACAAGAACATGGTGTATTTATTTCACGTTATTGTATTTCTATATTTTTATTAACATAATATGCTTATTTTAATATTTTGTTCTGATAATGTTATTTTTAAGTGTAAGTAAATTCCTTTATGATAAAATTGTTCTAACGTAAGTCCTAAAAGTTCTGGCACAAATTTCAACAATTTTTTACCTCTCGCTAAGAGAGGTATTGGATTCATGCTAAAAATCGCATATCCAGATTTTATTAAATAAGCACGATTTAAGGTCCATAGAATCCGATTTTACCATTTTTACAATGATGTCTGTGTGTGTGTGTGTGTGTGTGTGTGTGTGTGTGGATGTGTGTGTGTGTGTGAGGTTGTTGGAGACACGATTTCTCAAATTCTATAAGTCTAAAGACCTGTATAACTACGGATTCCTCAATCTAACAGTAATGGGAAGAGTTGAATAGGTTCTGGTAACAATTGGACAACCGGAAGTGGTAGTTTCTAAAAAAAAAATTCTAAATATTATTTTTTGAAAATTTGTTACTACAAATATTATAGATAATTAAATTCTCAATCTGACACATTTAAATTTTTTATTATATCTCGTATAGGATTGGAGATATAGTATATAATAATATAGAATAATCTGTTGTAATAAATCTCGTTGCCCGATAAACAGTTGCGATATTCAAATTTTTGTAATTGACAAATAAATTCAAAATGTCAGTGTCAGATTTTTCTGGGAGGTATGAGTACATTTAATATATATTATTGTATTATTAATTTAATATGTTTTTAAATTACAGGTTTGTTAATATTACATATATCCTTAAGAAATACTTCTAATACCATCAATGAATTTGAAGAATTTTGAACATATTAGAATAGTACGATAAAATTTCTCATAGAACGAAAGAAGAGAAACAATTTCAATTATTTGTGTGTATACAAGAAATGTTAAATTCGTTACGTATAGGGCGCGAGCAGTCATGTGACTTTGTTAGCCTCAGCAAGCAGATATGAGGATCCGTGTCAGAATGACGGCTAGTAGCTATTTACATAGATGTCATAATTGTCATATGTCATAATTTTTCATTCAAAATTTCAAAATATTCTGATGTTTGTTTGTCATCCATTGTCGAGGAAAATAATCCACATGGATTTGGAAAATCATAATGTTTCGAATGAAAACGTATGATACTTGACACCTATGTATTACTACTATACTATTATATTACTAGCTCTCATTCTGACACGGGCCCCCATATCTGCTTGCCAAGGCCAACAAAGTTACATAACTGCTCGCGCTTATGCAACATAAAATGAAAATGGCGAGAGGTATTGTGCTGGCCACAACAGATTTTTTTTTTGTAATATAAAATGCATTTATTTGAAATTTCGTAATACTTAATAATTAACTGTTTCATAAGCAACAAAATTGTGAATTTAAATTAAATATTTGTATGAATTTATGTATATTCTGCGTTGAAGTTCGTCCTCACTTTGGGCTTCCTAACCTCCATCGTGAACTTTTCAAGGTAAAAGAGCCCAAAAAACTTCTATGGAACGAGCCTGGAGGTTATGAGATTGTCATATTCTGCGTAAAGTCCCACATAAAGCCTGGATGCACCCCTAGTGGAAATAACGCACTATGTATACCAACACATCTGCGAATTTTGCCTTTTGTTAATATCCGACATTATCAGAGACCTCTGCAATATTGTCAGTATAAAAACGATTATTTCCTTTAATTTTGGAATTGCTCAGTGTGAAGTACGAGAAATCGATGTAAATGTCGTCCAAAATCCAATACTAGGTGTCCGTCGAAAGTTGCGCCTTGTGCAAGAACACGCCCATTATATTTAATTGGTCAATTTTATTGAAGAACACGCTGGGGATGATTTTATTTTCGGGCCAGATTTTGCGTTCTCTCATTATACAACACAAATTCAAAATTGGCTAACTGATCAAAACGTACCATTAGACCCGCGAAATGACAATCTCATAACCTCCAGGCTCGTCCCATAGAAGGTTTTTGGGCTCTTTAACCTTGAAGAGTTCACGATGGAGGTTAGGAAGCCCAAAGTGAGGACGAACTTCAACGCAGAATATACATAAATTCAAGAATTTCAGAGAAATCGGTGTAAATGTCCAAAATTCAATGCTAGGTGTCCGTAGAAAGTTGCGCCTTGTGAAAGATCATAACCGTCTTTATTTAATGAAATTTCATAATTTTGTTACTTATTAAATAGTTAATTAAGTATTAGAAAACCTTAAGTAAATGCATTTTATATTATAAAAAATCTGTTGTGGCCAGCACAATACCTTCCGTCAATCCTGTGTATAATGTATAAATTCAATACATAATTTTTCTTGCAAAATATTCTAAAATTTCAGTAAAATTATTTCATAAACAAACTATGCAAATTTTACTTGACACTGGCATCTTTAGCTTTTCCCATTCGTTAGGGGGTCGCTATTTTTTATTTTCTTCTTCCACTCATTTTTGTTTTGCGTGTCGTGCTCATTCAGTTCCTTTTCTCTCAAGTCTTCCGCAATACAATCCTTCCATCTTATCTTTGGTCTTCTTCTGTTTGTTCAACCTCCTATTACTAAGGTATTCATTCTTCTTCCAATATATTCTTCATTTATCCTCATGACATGTTCAAACCAATGTAATCGTCTCTTGTACCGTATCTTTTCGTGTTTTCCCCAACATATACTGCAACATCCTCATCTCTGCCACAATCATTTACTTTTTATTGATACTGACATCGGTCAATTTGAATTATCTGAATATATTAGCAATTTTCACGGTTAGCATAGCTGGCTGATTTATGAAAATTAATATCTTTATAATTCTTTAACTCTATATCTATTGAATATGAAGTATAATATGCAATCAAATCGTATAGAGAATAATATATTCTTTAAGATATAATAACGTTAAATGTCAATAAGTGATATTTAACTGCTTGGGCATATTTAACTGTTAAATCTTCAAATGAGGCTACTTTCGGTTCACCAATTATAACCAAAACCTAATCACTTGTTCTTCTGGATGTAAACTTGAGGAATGCGAATAAAATATAATTTTTGGAATCGTGGTATTGAAGTTATGCGATCAGAAACTTTCGTCACACACACACAGACACACAGACACTCAGGCAAACACACACATACATACATATATACATACATAAAGACATCATCGTAAAAATGGTAAAATCGAATTATAGGGACCCTAAAACATGCTTATTCAATAAAAACTCATCATTGAATTTTTTGACCAGACAATACCTTCCTTACCTAAACGTGACGGAAGGTAAAAAATAATTGTTAAAATTTGTGCCAAAACTTTTAGAACATAGGTTATGATGTGCGTTTTCAACTTTTTTGTTTTTTTCGTATCATAAGTGAGTATTGAATGACTTTGGATATCTTTAACAATGCCGTACATCGGTTTGTAAACTATAAAAATTGTAATTCGGTGTAGCTCAGAATTGAAAACGCATAACTGAATTAGTAAAGCAATTAGAGAGGTAGCAACTCTTATTGTCTGGTACACAGAGGCTGTGTGTGAGTGTGCGGGGAACAAGCAGAGTGAGCCGAGAGCCGATTGCCCGTACAAATCCAAAACAGGGTAGCGTTTTTATTTCTCGCGTCGGGAACAACAGAGTCAAATGGAAACACAAAGAGCGAACAAGCGGAGTGCAGAGGCAGAGCATCAGCGGCGGCGCTGACATGACGGCCCGCGCCCGGCACGAGGCGACCGGTGTCCCTGGCTATTTCGGTTTGTGGTCTTTTGATTTTAACCAAATTTTCATTTACATTCGTTCGATTTTAATGTGTTTTTGCGGGCAGCATTCATTCAAAAGGTAATCTACAGGCTTGGAATTCATTATAACTTTGAGGGCAAATGTTTCCGTTCGGGTGAACCATGGCTGCTAATTGAGAGGACCGCTGTTGTTTGGATATTTCAGAATTTTTATTTAGCGCAAAAACCATCCGCTATCCGCTCTACGAGCGTGCGTCTATGTTAATATTCGATGCTTTTTCATTTCTATTTAATTCCACTTGTTTTTCTTTTTCATTGCATTTGAATATTGCAAGTCGGAATATTGTTCAGTTAGATATGTTGGTTTTGTATTTTGATAACAATGTAACATATTTTTCATTGTTTTTAAGAATCCGCAGGCTTTTTATTTGAATTACGTCCATATTCAACGATGCCCTTGTTCATGTTGGGAACTTCATTAAAAAAGTCTTCACCTCATACTCGTCTTTTAATTTAATGTATTTTCAGTTATTGTTCTTTTATATATGAATTACTATTATTTGTTTCTGTACAGCTAAATACATATTCTTTCGTAAAGTTCACATAAATCTAAATACATTTATATATACATATTTGTTATCATATTTATATTAAAACCCGTTTTATTAATCTGGTATTTTATAAACTCATATATCTAATATTTACTTCTTAAAACCTTAAAAACATACTCGTATTGGTATATTAAAAACTGATTGCAATTCCAGATTTAATTTATTAAAAGCTCTGTCGAATAGATATTGGGGAGCAGACAGCGAAACCCCCAGCATTATATTTATCACTGCTTCTGCTAAATAATATCTGCCAAAAACAAAACGCATCATAACAGGACCTCTAAGAAACAGCCCTATAATCAGCATTCAGCCCGAAACAGGTGAACCTCCATTAAAAATACGAAGAGAACAATTGCTAATGACATATAATCAAATTAGTTTCAAATCCCAATAACCCAACCCAGTAAAAAAAATTAAAAATCCATATATACACAAAGCAAAAATTGAACGAAATAAATTCAACATTTCCTAAAATTCAAGAACTAAAGAAGAGTAAAAATCCGCCCTGGATACTCAAAACTCCCACCATCAATTAAGAACTGAAAAAGTGTGATAAAGAAAACACACCACCATTAATCATAAAAACAGAGTTCCTTCAAATTCAAAATAAGATCTACAAAAATCACAATTGCATATATATATATATATAGCTGCCTCAAAATTAATAGAAAAACTAGTGCAGTAACCTTGTCAGAAAAATACCACCTATCAAGTTTAACATACAACTATACAGCAAAAATATATGCCATCCAGGAAGCAATAAAACAAATAAATAAAGTAAAAAATAATATATGCAAATTCCCTCTCCTGTATCCAAAATATAGAAAAACTATAAAGTTACAACCGATCCCATAGTCCAAAATATTCAAAACCAAATACACGAAATATAACCTCCCCCCCCCCTCCCCCAATACCAACAATATGAGCTTCCTTTGGGTACCTTCTGACTGTGGCATAAGAGGGAAGAAGTTAATACCCCCACTAAACAAGTCACAGAACTGAACAATATTATTAGTAATAATAAAAATTAAACAGTACGTCTAGTTTCATTAGGATACAACTTCTGAGTCAGCTTCTATTGAAGCCATCGTCAGAAGTCGGCCAGCACAACAAGTAATTCTCGGTAGAGGGCTCTGCCGGTATTAACTTACCTCTACAGGCCTTTTACCATCGTCCAGGAGTCCACTCACTGTGGAGGATGGAGCAGAGAACACAGGTTACACCATACTGAAGAGCACCAATAAGTGCGAAACGCGTCTATGGTTACTTGTTGTGCTGGCCGAATTCTGACGATGGCTTCAATAGAAGCTGACTCAGAAGTTGTATCCTAGTGAAACTAGACGTACTGTTTAATTTTTATTATTTTTATTCGTTTCACGGAGAAACTCGCAATTTGATTTTTGCAATTTTCACTTGTATAATATTATTAGTATTCTTATCCCTAACTTAACTACGACTACATTAGTTTAATTAAATCAATATTGAAAGAAAGTGGTCAAAAATATGACCCGACACCCGACACTAACAAAAATCAAGTACGACAACTGAAAAACGATATAAAAGTGCAAAAAATGAAGGGATACCGAAGACAACAATAACAAGGCTAACATTCTTGCAACACACGGACATATATTAAGAGAAGAACTCATATTTTGTGAAACCTGCAATACAAGACTTACAGTCTGCTCAAACCATAAATCTTATTAACAAGTAGTACGACAATTAAATGAAGTACTATGGAACAAACAAATCAAATAAGAACCAAAAATCAAGATATTCGAAACTATTGTAGAAAGTATTACGACTTAAGGATGGAATTGAGTTTTAGAGATGTTGTTACTGACATTATTATACAGGGTGTTAAAAACTAAGTGTTACAGATTTACAGGAAAAATCAAAAAGTTTTATACAATATGTGTCCTAAAATGAATTGTTTCGGAGAAAAAGTTAATGTTATATTAGAAGCGACGAAAAACTGACAATGATAGTGATCGAACAAAATTTTGTCTATGCCAGTGGATAGACTAAAAAAATACAATAAAATTTATTACGAAATATTTTTCTCAATTTATAACAGTTAATAAGTTATTTGAAAATTAAATATTGGCCAAGATCGCCACAACATTTTACTTAGTACAATTATTTGATTTTTTCTTTTTTACATACATACATAAAATCACGAATGTCCCACATAGTGGGTTAGCACAAACCCGAAAATAACTACAACATCAACATCATACAACAAATCCTTACTCTTAACATATTAAAGTGACCTATTTTCGGTAGCGAAATACCGCATCTGGATCACAATAATAGTTACGAAACAATCATTCCTGTCTAAGCACACTACTTTTGCCTCGGTCACACTCATAATCGCATTCATACATGCTCTTCTTCTCTTCCCACTTGGAAACTTTCTCTCTTTAAGCACCCTACCAACCACATTCATCCACGTACACATTGGTCGGCCACGCAATAGAAAACCCTCAACTTCACCAAGATATATATGCTTAACAAGTCGTTCACTCGCCATTCTCTTCGCATGATCAAACCATCTAAATTGACTCACACTAAATATCTTAGTAGCATTGTTCCTAACTATACATTCTTCATACACCAAATTTGAAAAACAAAAACACATTTAAGATTACCTCTGAAAGGTAAATAAAAAGTCTCATTTAATTAAAGTCATAGCAGAGGTAAATCACGTAAAAACTCATTTTCAATGCCTTAATATCTTCGAAACAAATGACGATCAGACACATATTATATAAAAAAAATCTGATGTGGCCAGCACAATACCTTCCGTCAATCCTGTGTATTATGTACAAATTCCATACATAAATTTTCTTGCAAAAGATTATAAATTTCCAGTAATATTATTTCATGCAAATGGCAATTGACACTGACATTTTCTTCTTCTTTAGCTTTTCCCATTCGTTAGGGGTCGCTATTTTTTATTTTTTTCTTCCATTCATTTCTATTTTGCCGGTCATCCTCACGTCAAAATTTTTCATTCAAAATTTCTTTTTTTGGTATTTTATGATTCCTTTTCTCGGCAACTGAATTCCACACTCCTGATAATAAATAAACCAAATGAAATAAGAAAATCATGAAATATTGAATGAAAAAATATGACATTTGTCAGTTATGGACGTAATTAATAGCTGTCCTTTTGACACGGGTCCACATATTTGCTTGCCAAAGTCAGCAAAGTCACGTCACTGCACGCGCCCCACACATAAATTTTCTTGTAAAAGATCCTATATTTCCAGTTAAATTATTTCATAAACAAACTATGCGAATTGCACTTGACACTAACATCTTCTTCTGTAGTTTTTCCCATTTGTTAGGGGGTCGCTATTTTTTATTTTCTTCTTCCACTCATTTTTGTTTTGTATGTCGTCCTCATTCAGTTCCTTTTCTCTCTTTTCATATTATATTTGGTCTTCCTATGTTTCTTCCACCTTCTGTTATAAGCTATTCATTCTTCCAATATACTCATCTCTACTCATGACATGTTCGAACCAATGTAATCGTCTCTCTTATATCTTTCTAGAAACGCCCAACACTAGAATTATTTCCCTTATTCTTTCATCATTTACTTTTTATTGATATTGACATCTGTCAATTTGAATTACCTGAATATATTAGCAGTTTCCATAGTTAAGTTAGCACAGCTGGCTGATTTATGATATTTTATAATTATTATAATCTTTATAATTCTTTAACTCTATATCTGTTGAATATAAAATATAAAATGCAATCAAATCGTATAGAGAATAATATATTCTTTAAGTTATAATAAAATTTAACTGAGTTTTTCAAGAAAAACTATTAAAATCTTCAAATGAGGATACTTCCGGTTGACCAATTATAACCAAAATCTAATCAAGTCTGCATATGGTTGTAAGGAAGAGGAATACGCAAGAATTGTAATTTTTGGAATTCTAGTATTGGAGATATCGTGCACGAAATCGCGGTCACATACACACACACATACATACACACATACACACACACACACACACACACACACACACACGCACACGAACACACACACACATACAGACATCATCGTAAAAATAGTAAAATCGTATTATAAAGACCCCAAAACGTGCTTATTTGATGAAAACTCACCACCGAATTTTTTGACCAAAGACAATACCTTCCTTACCTAGAGGTGACGGAAGGTAAAAATTCGACTTCTTTTGACTACTTCTATATGTATATCCTATAAATGTGTTACACTTGTTTTTTAACACCCTGTATAGAGAAAGAAATGAAGAGGTACCTACGTTAAATGTCAAAAATAGATACCAATTAATACTACTGTTACTAAAAGATGGTAAGAGCTGAGATAGATGGTCAAGGAAGAATAGAATGCATAGATACTACCGGTAAATAAAAAATCTGTTGTGACCAGCACAATATCTTCCGTCAATCCTGTGTATTATGTATAAATTCCATACATAAATTTTCTTGCAAAAGATTCTATATTTCCAGTAAAATTATTTCATAAACTATGCAAATTGCACTTGACACTAACATCTTCTTCTCCTTCTTCTTTAGCTTTCCCCATTCGTTAGGGGTCGCTATTTTTTATTTTCTTCTTCCACTAATTTCTGTTTTACGTGTCGTCCTCATTCAGTTCCTTTTCTCTCAAGTCTTCCGCAATACGGTCCTCCCATCTTATCTTTGGTCTTCCTCTGTTTCTTCAACCTTCTATTACTAAGGTATTCATTCTTCATCCAATATATTCTTCCTTTCTCGTCATGACATTTTCAAACCAATGTAATCACCTCTCTTGTATCTTTCTAGAAACTTGTAACACTAGAGTTATTTCCTTACCTTTCTTTCCGTGTCTTCCCCAACATCTACTTCAACATCCTTATCTCTGCCACATTAATTTACTTTTTATTGATACTGACATCTATCAATTTGAATTATATGAATATATTAGTAGTTTCCATGTTTAGCATAGCTGGCTGATTTATGAAATTTAACATCTTTATAATTCTTTAACTATCTATTGAATATGAAGTATAAAATGCAATCAAATCGTATAGAGAATAATATATTCTTTAGGATATAATAACGTTAAATATCAATAAATCATATTTAATTGTTAAATCTTCAAATGAGGCTACTTCCGGTTCACCAATTATAACCAAAATCTAATCAGTTGGTCTTCTGGATGTAAACTTGAGGAATACGAAAAAAATATAATTTTTAATTAATAATATTCTCTATTTTAGATTGCCAGATTAGTCAATAATAATAATTATAATAATAATAATAATATGTACATACAGCGCAATATCAATAATAAGAAGATAAAATGAAATATTGGTCAAAAATTATTTTAATAAAAGTTCTATGTCATTTTGAAATACGTGTTTCATGAAATGCCTTAATTTTTCGTTATTTGTCTAACTTGCAGTAAGACTACGTCATATTAATATTTTCAATAAGGAATACGAGTATACATTTTTTCTTGAAAAAATGTGTAGTTAGTACTCACTATAGATAAACTTATATTGACGGGTGCATAAGACTAATAGATATGTATCTTTTAAGTGAGGCAATTAAAATTTAAACTTTAAATTTTAATATCATCAAATCCTTGATAGAATGTTAATAACCTGTTAAATGCGAAAAATATATTTTTCGTGGCATTTGCTAATTATCCTCAAATAATGCAAAAATTGATGTGAAAATTGATATAGTAATAAATTTATATGCAAATGAGGTAATAAGTTTAATTAAATCACGCTAAAAAGCCATTACAATTACCAGCAATATAAACGGTAGTAAGTGTAGTGTAACACACAGACAACATTAACGATCAATAGAAAAAAGTTTACGTCAGGAGATAATTTATAATCAACTTCTTGTGTAATAAAACTTATTATAATATAAGTAATCTAAGTTAAATTTATGGCCTAAGATGGGAATAAAAGATTCCGCACAATTTCAGATAAGTATTATTACATTTATTGTTTTAAAGCCGGTGGAAGTTAAAGAATCTCGAAGCTCTCTGGTCTCTTACAACTTGTTTTTCCTTTCCTCTTATTTTATTCTCACTTCTCTCTGTCTTTTTGCCCCGCAGTTGCACGTTGTGGGAACAAATTGAACGATTTACGGCAATATTCTCGTGCTATATAAAATCTTCATTCAAACAGAAACAACACTTAGGTACATTTCCTCCTACTAACATTACTGTTTGTTTGTACATAAAAATGAAAATATTGCACAATATCGATAAAACAGTTTGTTTACCTATTTAAGTTTGTATCATTGTATCTATTGTTTCACAAATAATATACATAAATAATGCTTTAATAATATTTT
This sequence comes from Harpalus rufipes, assembly GCA_951394225.1. Taxonomy (NCBI): domain Eukaryota; kingdom Metazoa; phylum Arthropoda; class Insecta; order Coleoptera; family Carabidae; genus Harpalus; species Harpalus rufipes. The sequence goes on from OX596274.1 coordinate 73,056,079, forward strand.
TTAAATAACAAAGTATTACAGTAGTATATTTCACTATTAATGGTTCCCAATATTCAAAAACAAATTTCATCTTGACTTTTGTTCGCTAAAATAAGACAAAATCTAGAAAACTATACATTTATAATTTAAAATAAGATAAGAATGCAGGTACCAAAATCCTATATGCACGTATTTCATAACGATTATGAAAGTAAATAACCTATTTTCCAATTGTTATTGAAGGTATTTAAATTACTTTAGAAGGAGCAATCAAAAATAAGAATAATGTAAACAAAACTATTAGATTGCTCTTAACAATTTTCTTATATTTTCTACCTCTTTAGGCCACCTGGCTCATCATCAGGAGGTAAAAAGTCTTATAATAAATAAGATTACAACCAACAACGACTTATCTTTGACTTAATTTACTGTATTTGTTTTGTTATTTATCATTTATTTCATTGTTTTATTCGTCTGTTAATTTCAACTTATTTACGTATTTCATTAGTTTATTCATTTTTACCTTCCGTCACCTATAGGTAAGGAAGGTATTGTCTTTGGTCAAAAAATTCGGTGGTGAGTTTTCATTGAATAAGCACGTTTTAGGGTCTTTACAATACGATTTTACTATTTTTACGATGATGTCTGTATGTGTGTGCGTGTGAGAGAGTTCGTATGTGCGTGTGTGTGTGTGTGTGTGTGTGTGTATGTGTGTATGTGTGTATGTGTGTGTGTGTATGTGACCGCGGTTTTGTCAACGATATCTCCAATACTAGAATTCCAAAAATGACAATTCATGCTTATTCCTCTTCCTTACAACCATATGCAGACATGTTTACATTTTGGTTATAATTGGTCAACCGGAAGTACCCTCATTTGAAGATTTTAACAGTTTTTCTGAAAAACTCAGTTAAATGTTATTATAACTTAAAGAATATATTATTCTCTATACGATTTGATTGCATTTTATATTTCATATTCTACAGATATAGAGTTAGAGAATATAGATAAAAAAATTCATATAAATTTCATAATTCAGCCAGCTATGCTATAACTTAACCATGGAAACTGCTAATATATTCAGGTAATTCAAATTGACAGATGTCAGTATCAATAAAATGTAAATCAATGAAAGAATAAGGGAAGTAACTGTAGTGTTAGAAGTTTCTAGATATAAGAGAGACGATTACATTGGTTTGAACATGTAATGAGGAGAGATGAATATATTAATAGAAGGTGGAAGAAACATAGGAAGACCAAATATAAGATGAAAAGACTGTATTGCGGAAGACTTGAGAGAAAAGGAACTGAATGAGGACGACACGCAAAACAAAAATGAGTGGAAGAAGAAAATAAAAAATAGCGACCCCCTAACGAATGGGAAAAACTAAAGAAGAAGAAGATGTCAGTGTCAAGTGCAATTTGCATAGTTTGTTTATGAAATAACTTTACTGGAAATATAGGATCTTTTGCAAAAAAATTATGTACAGGGCGCGTGCAGTGACATGACTTTGCTGCCTTTGGCAAGCAGATATGGGGACCCGTATCAAAATGACAGCAATTAATTATGTCCATAACTGACAAGTGTCATAATTTTTCATTCAAAATTTCATTATTTTCTTATTTCATGTCGTTTGTTTGTTATCAGGAGTATGGAATTCAGTTGCCGAGAAAGGGAATCATAAAATACCAAAAATTTAGAATCTTTTGCAAGAAAATTTATGTATGGAATTTCTACATAATACACAGGATTGACGGAAGGTATTGTGCTGGCCACATCAGATTTTTTGGTATATATGAACTGAATTCCGCACTCCTGATAACAAATAAACCACATGAAATAAGAAAATCATGAAATTTTGAATGAAAAATTATCACATCTGTCAGTTTTGGACATAATTAACAGCTGTCATTTTGACACGGGCCCCCTTATCTGTTTGCCAGGGTCATCAAAGTCACGTGACTTCTCGCACCCTAAATTTAATTTCTTTATAATTCTTTAACTCTATATCCATTGAAAATGAAATATAAAATGAAATCAATTCGTATAGATAAGAATATTTTTTTAATATTTATAATAACATTAAAAAAATAATACTTAACAGCGTTTTTTCAAGAAAAACTGTTAAAATCTTCAAATGAGGGTACTTCCGGTTTATCAAGTATAACCAAACCTAATCAAGGCTGCATATGGATGTAAGGAAGAGGAATACGTAAAAATTATATGTTTTGGAATTGTAGTATTGGAGATATCGCGGCCGAAATTATAGTCACATACACACACACACATACAGACATCATCGTAAAAATAGTAAACTCGTATTGTAGGGACCCTAAAACGCGCTTATTCATTGAAAACTCACCACCGATTTTTTTAACCAAAGACAATACCTTCCTTACCTAGAAAGTAAAAAGTTTAAAAAGTTTTATAAATCTTGCAACCTAAATATATTACACCATGGAGACATACATATAAGATGTTCAAATCTTACTAATTAACAGATATCACATCACTGTCATACTGTCAAGTGCAATTTACGTAGAAATAATTTTACAAGTAATATATAACATTTTGCAAGAAACTGTGTAGGTATATGGACTTTATATAAAATATGTACTGAAATTTGCTGGAAGTAATGTGCTGGCCATATCAGATTTTGTCTTATTAAAATGGTAATTAAATGCTTAAAAAAAAAATGAAAAGAGACATGAATTATTTTGATTTGTAATGACATATTGGACGGCTTGTTAGTTGAATAATAAATAGTTTAGGAGTGCGAGTAAAGAGTTGAGGCGATGACGAAGACATTGGCTTGGACATTAGCGTCAGCGTCCGTCGGCGACGCCGGACGCCGGCCGTTAGACGGACTAGCGGCGTGGCGCGGTGCGGCACGGCACGGCACGCCAGCAGATATTATAATAAATTAAAGCAGGGGCCGCGGCCTGATTACCCCAGCCCGGCATGCTGATATATCGCGACTCAGACCGGACTATAAACTACACTTATATCTGTGCTTTTAATGCGTCATGTAAACTTACAATTTATTACAACTCCAATATTAACGACCTAAAAAACTCGTTATACAATATAATTACTTTATAATGGAGTTTGCCATAATGAGATTTCGCGTGTAACTACCTAATTGTTAATAAAATGTTATAAATAATATATTAACATACCAGACTGGTCGATATAAGATGCTCTACAATTCTACGATACTACGATACACACTGTTTATTATATCTTATTCATTAAAGATAAGTTACGACTAGTTTCAAACTTTTTGCAAGTTTGGTAATATTGTGAATTCCAGGAATTTAATCACTAACATATTATTTGATACCTTGTACTTCTAGAATCATAAAATATGCACTAATATTTAATAACCTATTATTTATCCGCTACGAATTAAATGCTCAGTATTTTATTAAAATATGAAATATATTTTTAAAAAATACTAAATACCAAGCACTTTATTTCTATACTTATTTATCAGGTATAATTAATAGTTTTATTCTTTAATAATACCTATCAAAATTTTGCATTTATACTTACGACAAATTTATATCGGTTGTGTACCTAAAACCCGGAATATAGAAATTTAGCATGGAATTTGAAATAAGTTCAGAGATTGGCTCTCCTTCTCCTGTGACAGTTTAATAAATATTTTCATATGTAATATAACAAGTGATATGATTATCATCGATGATATTCGCGAGTGAAACCGAGCTGCAGATTTCACGAGTCCGAAGGACTAGTTGAAATGTGCTGTTTCGGTTTCACGAGCAATATCTTCGATTATTAATCATATCACGAGCTTATATTTAATGAGAGAATATAATGAATTTTTGCAATCTAACCTAACCTAACTTTTGATATACATATTCATATTGTATTAAAACATGGTACTTACGAGTTTTATTTAATATTTCGGAGTTTGAATTATTGTTATTATTTATTTTTATATTCAAAATTAACTGTCAATGTCATAAATAAAGAAAACAAATCCCTTAGTAACGACTATAAATACGGTGTTTATTTCCTTGTTTTTTATCTTCGCTGTGATAAACGCGTAGCTAGGGAGATTCTGAATGTTGATTGGCGGAATACATGTCACGTGACAAAGGAATTATATTCTCACTATAGTATAATATTACAAACATTTTCTTTCTTCTGCGCTGTTTCCACGGGCTCCGTCTACGTGGGTGTTCCGGGCCTCAAGCACCTACAGAAAAAATCTGATGTGGACACCACACGACTTCCTTGTACGATAAAGAGAGTTTTTAAAGAGAATTTTGATTACAACAAAGAAATATTTGATTACAACAATGAATATAACTAATTTCACAATAAAAATATAATATTTGTTATTGTACGAATCATAAAATTGCACGTATTTAACGTAATTTAACATGCACATTTTTTTTGTCCTAATCCATAGCAAGCTTTATTATAAAAACAAAAAAAGTATATAATTTTTAATTTTATATATCTCGCTTATACAAAGGGCTAATTTAATAATATTTGATGTGCTAGACGCAGAAATTAATTCTCTAAAATTTGAAGCATTTATTTCTAAAATCAAAATAAAATATTTTTATTCAAGAAAAACTGTCAACAACTTCAAGTAATGTACCACTTCCGGTTAGCCTATTTTAAGCAAAATCGATTATGTTATTTCGATTGACATAAAAGTCTTGTATACCAAATTTGAAAAGTTGTGGATTATATTTTAAAACAGTTTTTCATTAAAATCTATTATAGGCTTCATGTAAAGTGCCACTTCTGGAAATTGTATAATAACCAGAAAGGGTGGTGCACAACTAGATGTTATAGCAGTCCTAAATACAAAATTTCAACTTTCTACGGCTTACCGTTTTTGAGTTATGCAAGATACGTACGTCCGTACGTACGTCCGTACGTAAAGACGTCACGACGAAATTAGTCAAAATGGATTCAGGGATGATCAAAATGGATATTTCCGCTGAAATCTGAAAACCGAAATTTTTCGCGATTACAATACTTCCTTTACTTACGTACAAGGAAGTAAAAAATATGTGGGTGCTCAAAAGTAAACTTATTTAAATTCAGAGAGCAGGCGAGCACGGCGATTGTCGACTGTCGTTTTAAAAGCACTGATTTCATCAAACCCAGAGGAAGGCAAAATTAGTCAAAATATCACCATTTAATCAAAACACAATGAAAACAGTTGAAAGACATGTGAGCACATGGTGAAATGATCAAAACAAGTCGGACAACACACAGATACGAAACTAAACTTTATATGTATCCCTTCGTTAGTCGCACGGACTATTGTGACGAGTTTAGTCGCGTGGTCTACATAATTATGTAGACCGTTTAAGCATTTTTTTAATAAAAAATTTATTTAATTAGACATTAATATTGTTTGAAGTTTTTTCTTGCATATAAAATAAAATTTATATGGTAATATTATTTACATTTTGAATGACTACAAAATAAAATAGCAATATTATGTATATGTAAACCTTAAACGTTTTGTATAAATATACAAAATAAATGTTATTCAGGTAAAAAAAAGGTAAAGTATGTTATTTATACATAACAGTTAATTATAAAAAATTAAATAAAGAACTATAAAACAAAAAATTATACCTAATACTAAGAAAAAATTAATCTCAAATTAGACATATTTTTATGTATTTAAAAATGCAGTGTATATATTTCATAAACAATCTTTGCATGACGATGTGACGCATTTCACACTATATACATAAGTAAAGATTGTTTACAATTTTATTAGGGGCAATATAACAACATTTAGCCTCTGTAGTCAAGGTACAAAGCAAGAAAGAGTACGACCTGCTCAATTCTTCAAATCAGTTTATCCGATCATTAATAGTCTCGATTTGAAGTTTTTTATGCAGATATATAGAGAAATATCTAGTTCTAAAATTAAAACAATAATAAACGCCTAAAGTATATTAATAAAAGATAGAAACAAAAATAAAAGCATTCTAAAGTTATGAAAGGCCGTATAGTCAACAGCTACTCAGAATCGCGCTTGCGCAATTAATATTTTATTCGAATTATTACAGTTTAAAAACGCGTGGTCTACATATTATTATTCTTACGTCACCTCCTCAGCCCGGAGTAACTTCAACACCAACCCCCACACCGCCCCCCGTCAATCAATGAGCGCCCACACAAATTTTGGCAAGTCGACGCTCCTGACTGTTTCTATATACATACATCCATTTGACCACAATAATAATAAGCAATGATACTTTATTAAACTGTCACCAACCTATCATATTGATATATGTATTGTGTTTTATTTCCATGGCCGTTTGATTCTTGAAATTGTAATTATATTTCTTAAATATCCCGTGCTACAGATGTGCTGGTAGAATTTAAACTTGTGTAATGTAAAATTTAATTTTAAACATTTTTTTTTCTTGTAGATTTGTTCTAAAAGTTACAGGAGAGCCAATATCTAATGTTAAATTCCTATGTTCCGGGTTTCAGTGCACACCTGTATACTAATTTACTTACGTTTTTTGTAAATCATTGTAATAATAATAAATAATTTAATTTGATAAATATATTGTCAGTATATAAGCTAATTTATAAGGAAAGATATTCTAGGATGATCAGACGTCCGGGTTTTCAATTAAAAGTCCTGATATCCCGAATATTATTCTCAATGTACCTTTACAGTCAGTTTATCGAATAAAATGTTAATAGGTTAAATATCGACTGTTTTTAACATGGTCAATTTGATAGATAATAAAATAATAGTTATTTTTTATACAAGACGATAAAATTATATTTTTCGGGAGTCGATAATTTAAACGTCGTGTATAAAATTCAATTTTTTTCTATAGCAGATATTAAAGAAAAAAATAAGAAATACCAACTACAAATAAACACAATTTTAAAATCACACTATGTACTATGTAGGTTATTATGGATTTTGTATATAAATAAATAAGAATTAAAGTATTTTATCTACCCTTGCTGTTAAAATGCTACTTTATCTACCCTTGCGGTTAAAGTGCTACTTTATCAACTATTTTCAGTAGATAAAAGCACACTTTAACACCAGCTACAGAAAAAACAGTTTTTACATGGGTAGTCACTAATTCTTAATTTTCAATTATCGAAAGTGTAGAGTAACGGTCTTATCTGCATGTGCGTTTTAATGCAGTATTCCTAATATATGTCAGCACAGATTATAAAGCTTATTAATATATTTCTACCACAGGTAAATGAAATATTATTGCACAATGCTATTCTTAATAATAACGCATTATTTCTATTCTTTTCAAAATATATTTAGCCCACGGAGCCGACGAAACTATGTGCACATCTGTAAAATAATCGCATGTAATTATATTGTCAGTAAATACAGTATTAATACAGACAGAAAAAACCTGATGTGAATAGCACATTACCCTTCGTCTATTCTATGTTTTATGCACAAATTCCATACATTAATTTTCTTGCAAAAAGATTCAATATTTCCAGTAAAACTATTTCATAAATAAACTATGCAAAATGCACTTGACACTGACATCTTCTTCTTTAGCTCTTTTAATTCGTTAGAGGTCGCTGTGTTTTATTTTCTTCTTCTACTCATTTCTGTTTCGTCCTCGTTCAATTCCTTTTCTCTCAAGTCTTCCGCATTACAGTCCTTCCATTTTCTTCATCTTTCCTCATGACATGTATAATCCAATGTAATCGACTCTCTTGTATCTTTCTAGAAACTTTATCACTCGAGCTATTTCCCTTACGTTTCATTCGTTACTCTATCTTTCCGTGTCTTCTCCAATATCTATCTCAATATCCTAGTCTCTGCTACATTCATTTTCGTTTCATTGATACTGACATCTGTCAATTTGAATTATCTGAATATATTAGCAGTTTCCATGGTTAGCATAGCTGACTGATTTATGATATTTAATATCTTTATAAGTCTTTAACTCTATATCTATTGAATATGAAGTATAAAATGCAATACAATTCAATAATATATTCTTTAAGTTACAATAAATAACAATAAATGATAGTTAACTCCTTTTTTTAAGAAAAAACTGTTAAAAATTATAAATGAGGGTGGACCAATTATAACCAACATCGAATCATGTCTGCATATGGAGCTAAACTTGAGGAATACGAAAAAAAATATATAATTTTAGGAATCGTTGTATTGAAGTTATGCGATCTGAAACGATCGTCACAAACACACACACAGACGCACACACACACATATATAGACATCATCGTGAAAATAGTAAATTCGTATTCTAGGGACTCCAAAACGTGCTTATTCATTAGAAACTCACTATAGAATTTACCTAAAGCTGACGGAAGGTAAAAATTATTAATTGAAAACGGACCAGGATATTAAGCGGAAGACTAAAAAAATCTCACAGCCTGACCTGTCTACCCCAGAATACAAATCTTTTTTACCTTCCGTCACCTTTAGGTAAGGAAGGTATTGTCTTTGGTCAAAAAATTCAATGATAAGTTTTTACTGAATAAGCACGTTTTAGGGTCCATATAATACGATTTTACCATTTTTACGATGATGTCTGTATGTATGTGTGTCTGAGTGTCTGTGTGTCTGTGTGTCTGTGTGTGTGTGACAAAACTTCCGGATTCCATAACTTTAATACCACGATTCCAAAAATTATAATTTTTTCGTATTCCTCAAGTTTACATCCAGAAGAACAACTGATTAGATTTTGGTTATAATTGCTCAACCGGAAGTAGTCTCATTTGAAGATTTAATAGTTAAATTTGATTTATTGACATTTAACGTTATTATAACTTAAAGAATATATTATTCTCTATACGATTTGATTACAATTTATACTTCATATTCAATAGATACAGAGTTAAAGAATTTTAAAGAAATTAAATTTTATAATTCACCGAGCTATGTCAAATTTGGGAACTAGTAATATATTCATATAATTCAAATTGACAGATGTCAGTATCAATAAAAAGTAAATTAATGTTGCAGATATGAGGATGATGAAGTAGATATTGGGGAATACACGGAAAGATACGGTAAGAAAATAACTCTAGTGTTACAAGTTTTTAGAAAGATACAAGAAAGACGATTACATTGGTTTGAACATATCATGAGGAGAAATGAAGAATTATATTGGAACAAGAATGAATAGTTTAGTAATAGGACGTTAAAGAAACAGAGGAAGACCAAAGATAAGATGGAAGGACTGTATTGCGGAAGATTTGAGAGAAAAGGAACTGAATGAGAACGACATGCAAAAATAGCGACCCCTAACGAATGGGAAAAGCTAAAAAAGAAGAAGATGCCAGTGTCAAGTGCAATTTGAATAGTTTGTTTATGAAATAATTTTACTGGAAATTTAGAATCTTTTGTAAGAAAAATTATGGAATTTATACATTATACACGAGAATGACGGAAGGTATTGTGCTGGCCACAACAGATTTTTTAATAGGAATTTGGCCGTATTAACTTATTATTTCATTGATAATTCATAATTATTTTACAATGAGTCAATTCTGCACAAAATAAACTTTAGACATTATTTTTCGAAACTTGAATTTTAGGTCTATATTATTTCAGAATACGTGTTATCCAGTACTTAACGCTTTAACTATAGTGATTTTAAATAAATATTGTTATGTGTAATTTATTCCTGAGCAAAAAATCAAATGTGACGCTGCATTTATAAACGTTAGATAAACATTCGTATATTAACATCACTGTGCATGATCCACTATTTATTTTTTCAAATATGAGTTTAAAATGTTACATTTTAAACTAAACTATTTGAAGAGATGTTGAATAAAATTTTAAATGACATACATGAATTAATTACAAATAATTATTAAAAAGGAACGAAAATAATACCACTGAAAACCTGTTACCACAACAACCAACGCATATTATTTTTAAAATTTTATAGCACTAGACTTGAACAAGTTCTAACAATTTTGAGAGTGATTCTGAAACGAATGCAAGATTCTGAAAATTGCGTGGAATTTCAGAATCACGTTTTCCGCATGTGTTGCAAACAAGATTTTTTTTCTGCAATCATTCACAAAAAAAAGATTTTTTTTTACATATTTGCTACTTGTCCGGCTATGCATGGTATTTTCAAATGGACATGACAATTGTTTCCATGATAACAATTATTTCCACTCATTTTTTACCTCTCGCTAAGAGAGGTATTGGATTCATGCTAAAAATCGCATATCCAGATTTTATTGAATAAGCACGTTTTAAGGTCCCTACAATCCGATTTTAACATTTTTACGATGATGTCTGTGTGTGTGTGTGTGTGTGTGTGTGTGTGTGTGTGTGGATGTGTGTGTGTGGGATGTTGGAAGGACGGTTACTCAAAAACTATAAGACTTAAAATTTGTTTAACAACGTATTTCCCAATCGGACATTCATGGGAAGATCTGAAAAGGTTTTGGTAACAATTGGACAACCGGAAGTAGAAGATTCTTGAAAAAAAATCTTCTAAATATTATTTTTTGAAAATTTTTCTTGATAATATTAAAGAAAAATAAATTCTCTTTCTGATACATTTAAATATTTTTATACATATTCCATAGATTTAGAGATAAAAGGAATATAATATATAAAATAATGTTGTAATTAATTTTACAACCGAAAGGATGCCATGAAAAATAGTTGATAATTTAAATTATTTGTAACTGACAGATAAATGTCAGTGTCAGAAATAATGAGTAATGAAAGAAAAATGTACTTGGAGAATCCCTTAATGATTGATCTGTGACTATTATGGAGATGACAAGTCTAGGTTGAAGGACTTAAATTTGTTTCAAACATTATGGGACAATGTACACCAGTAGGTACTATAGACTAGAGTAACTTTGAATTGCGAAAAAGCTATCAAATTCTTCTCAAGTAAGTTATAAATATTGACAAAATTGCACATCGATATAAGAATAATCGGAGTGCAATCTATCCGTCACTTTATTAAAGGGAATTAGTGTTATTTAGATATAACATGTATGAAAAAATAAAATGTAAAAGAAGATATGTAAGAATAGATGCACAATCCATATATACATTTTAGACCGCCCAAAATTAATGTTTTTACTAGAAGAATATGAAGAGAAAGTAAACAAGGTTGTTCGAATTGAAAATTGCTGTTACCAGCCTAATATTTATATATGGTAAACTCTACTTTGTAATTTATTGTAACATAATTTATGGTAAAATATCTTCATGTTGAGACATGCTATTATTGAATAATAAAAAAGTTTATACGTCATAGATTTATATGAATATATTATTTGTATTTATAAAAATATTCTTTGCTTTATGCATACAGCCAGGTAAAATATACGGCGAGAGGTTATGTGCTGGCCACATCAGATTTTTGAGTATGAGAACACTTATATCCCCCATGATTGTAGAAAAAGTTCTTATTAGAACAGAACGTTGCACGTTGACGTATCTAGATAAAAAATTCTAGATAATATTATTTTGTAGATAAGTGAATGTTATTTTTATTTTATTTAGATTACTATATTTATTTAGTAAACTAGATGTTTTTTTTAGAAAATTGATAATATTTTTAAATATAATAAAATAATAATATATCATCGCGGCATATTACCCATTACTGGGTGTGCTAATCTGTTTTATATATAGATATCGGTAATGATGACATATTTATACCGTGTGAGCGATTACCAGGCGTCATCACATGGCACGCATTACTGGCGTGAAAAGTACATAAGAGGGGGTCACTTTTGTGCCTGTTATAAACTGCAATTTTATATAAAAAAAACCATTTTGAAATGTGACAGTTTGACGAGTCTGACAACTATTCCCTATGTTTACTCATAAAATAAACGCTTCAATACATTGCTGTCATTTTGTAACTATGGTAATAAAACTACTCTATGGATGCGATCGGTTTTACGCTCTGAGCGGTCTGAGCTCGATCTGTTCACTCGTTCTCTAACCATGGAGCATCTTGAGCAGTTGTCTGGCGCATACGTATTTAAGCGCAAATTTAAAATGTTTGTCCCCGCAAACAGTGTCTATTCAATGAATGAATGTTGTCGTTTTCGTAGGAACATTTTTCTACATAATTTCAGGTTGCTCAGAGTGCTCCACAGATTTAAATAACGAACGCACCCTCAGTTTACTGATAAAATAAAGTCTCTGTAAGGTATATACAGGGTGTATCAAGATAATGGAAAAGTGTCATTTATTCGTGAATAAATATTATTATTATATTATTATCATTACCGATATATGTGCCCAAAGCAGATTGGCACACTCAGCAATGGGTAATATGCCGTGATGATATATCTTGTGTAATTAGGATAACTTTATGAAAATGAATTGCATACTAGGAATGTACTTTGATGGGCCTTGAATCAATACATTAAAAAATCAGTATTTGTTGAATCTTCTGCCATTATTAAATTATTACAAAGGAATACGAAAATAACAGATAATTTTCCTTTGATTTAATGATTAAATGTTTGCACAAACTACGTAAAAAATTTAAAATAGACATGAAATACTAACTTTGAATTAATTTTTATCAAATTTTTCGCAATGTAAGGGTATGATATTATTATATTGTTGAATTCAGAACAAAATTCGCTTTTTAATGAATTAATAAAAAATATATACCATTTAAAAAACTGTTACATTGATCCATAAGTTGAGTACCAATGGCTTTAAAATAATAATGGTTATGTCAAAATGTGTCCCCCTGTATGCATTACAAAATATTATAATCACTTTTTTGTGTAACTTTTCATATACGTGAATAAAAGTCACTGTTCCATTATATATATATACAGGGTGATTCATCGGTCTGTCCTCTCTTTATAACTCTTTTATTTTAAGTCAGATAGAAAAACTTTTCAAATATAATTTATATAATATATTATTGTCTATCTACGTACTATATGCATTTGTATACAGAGTGCTCCGTTGAAGCGCAACAATATATAACTTTATATTTCTTAATGGAACATCCTATATATATTTATTTATTTTGGTAGTAAATTATATTCCCTTTAAAAAACTATTAAGTAATAAGGGGCCTAAAATTATAAATTAAGAAGTTATTTACGTTCATAAAAAATAGTAGTTCATAGTGGAAAACCCATAATTTAATACAAAATTTTGATTCTTTTTTATTAATACTTATTTTAAACATTACACTAATTACAAAGAGGCTATTAAAATTTAGTGACAGACTAAATAATGCAAAATTATAATAAATACTCGAAAACTTATCCTTCAACTTCAATACATTTTTCTATTCTTTTTATAAAATTAGTATAGAACGCACCATATCAGGCGAAATGCTTAAAAATCCTTCGCGGATTCTGTGTTTCATATTTTCACACGTAGTTGGAGTTCCCTATAAACTATTGTTTTGATGTAACCCCAGAGGAAAAAATCCAGTGGTGTTATATCTGGAGATCTTGCTGGCCATAATATTGGACCATTTCTGCCGAGCCATTCCTCATATGTCGAATTTAAATACTCGGTCACAATTCTTGCGTTGTGTGGTGGTGCACCATCATGTTGAACAATTAGCTCATTTCTTAATCTTAAATTAACATTTTCTAACAAAATGGGAAGCTCATTTTGCAAAAAGTTTAAGTAATTGTACTGATTTAAATGTTCCTCAAAATAAAATGGTCCAATTACGTAATTACCTACTATGCCACCCCAAACATTAATCGACCAACTTGCTTGTTTAAATTCGAAAGAATTGATCAAATTATCCATAGCTTACTTTGTTAAGAATAACATGATACAAAAATATCATTCAACGAATAAAGGTAAATAACTTCTTAATTTATAATTTTAGACTCCTTATTACTTAATACTTTTTTAAAGGAAATTTAATTTACTATCAAAATAAATAAATATATGTAGAGTGTTCCATTAAGAAATATAAAGTTACATATTGTTGCGCTTCAACGGAACACCCTGTATACAATTACTTATAGTACGTAGATAGACAATAATATATCATATAAATTTTATCTGAAGAGTTTTTCTATCTGACTTAAAATAAAAGAGTTATAAAGAGAGGACAGACCGATGAATCACCCTGTATATATATATATATATATATATATATATATATCATTGTAAAAATAGAAAAAACGTGTTACCTCTCTTATCTATGAATGTAGGTTGGCGGGAGGTAAAAAAATACGAAAACAAAGCTTACGTAAAATCTGTTTTTCGTAATAAAGGTATGAATAGGGTTGCCTCCTGTCCTCCATTTCAGGGAATTGTCTTCTCGTCCTCCTTTTATCGATGATGTCCTCACAATATTACTTTGTTTTAATATAGGAGCATACCAATATTTTAATCTGAAGTAATAGCTTTATCTTGATTTTATATGTAATCCTAATCAAGTATATACATAATTTGTATAAAATTTAAATATTATTTTGTCATCTTTTGGCGTCCTTTGAAAATATTATCCTTCTTCATACACGATAGTTGCTAAGCCTATATGTATAACCAACCTACATTTAAGGAATATGCCATATATCTTTACTAAAAAGGTTGTATATATTTATCTCCGAATAATATAAAAAGAAATTGACGGAGGAATTGATAGTCATATGAGATATTATGTTCTAATTATTTTACATAGAGAAAGCAACTAAAATCAAAGAGAAACTCTTGTAGAACCTCACAAATACTCCATTGTTTACACAACAAAAATCCGCAAGTCAAACATTCAACTCTATTCTAGTCAAACATCCTGTGTATGTGTAAGTAGGCAGTGATCCGTTGTCGTTGTCATCTTAGCTTCTCTTTGTCCATGGGTCTCACACGCACACATACAAATATGCCGTCTTGTTCAGTCTGCGGCACGAAGGCCGTTGGCGCGCGATTAAAAAACGAGCAATTCGTGAGGTACGCCGGCTCACGCTGCAGATTACCATGCATTAAAATGAATAATTAGCATAGCTAATTATAATGTTATTAAGTGGTGATATATATGTTTCCAGTAATTATTCAGCCCACTCCCGTCTACCCGGTGTAAAGTATGGCTGTGCAAGTACTTGATACCGCTTTAAGTAACTTGAGAGTGTCTATAATCGTCTGCAACATTCTTGCGAATGAACTACTAGATGAATCGATAATGGAAATTGTTTCTAAACTTGTTATTCTTCAGCTCTATCAAACAAAATATTAAAACTTTAAAATTAGTAAAACATGAATTATTAACAAGACGGCGAGTTTGTAACTCTAAAAAATTATGTCATACCGTTAAGAGGTAGACCTATAAAATCATAATGTATAAAAGAACTTTTAAAATAAAATGTTATCTAAAATTACAAATTCTACTCTTAACATCAATTAAATTGTTACATTATAAAAATATGCATATACTCGTACATATATGGAACAATTCATTTTTGTCTTCAATAATCATAAAAGTGACATATTTTCTGTCGATTCATAAAGAAGACGTTTTATTTATACACCGCAGAAGTATAAGTAACTAATTTTTACGCCGGCGGCGTAGAAATAAAATAAATAAATATCCATAGAAACTAGACTTAGCGAATAATAAGTAACTTGTACAATAAAAATCTGTACCCAAGTTAACCTAAGAATAAAGTTACTAAAAATCATCAAAAGGCGTCAAATTTAAATTGATAACATAAAAATTGAAATATAAACCGAGTTTACTTTTAACGAAAAAACATATTAAAGAATTAGACTTACAGCTCACAATTATTACAAAGACGGAAATGAACGTAAGAATATTTAGAATCAAAGTGATAAGAAAAGTTAAAATTGTTCTGCAGTAATTCCTCGACATATCATTCTGACTATTTGACAAACCACATGTCATGTTTTTACCTCTCGCTAAGAGAGGCACTGGATTCATGCTAAAAATCGCATATCCAGATTTTAATGAATAAGCACGATTTAAGATCCCTTCAATCGGATTTTAACATTTTTACGATGTTTGTGTGTGTGGATGTATGTGTGTATGTGGATGTTGGAACGACGATTTCTCTAAAACTATAGAACTTAATATCTGTTTAGCTACGTATTTCTCAATCGGACTGTAATAGCAAGAGTTGAAAAGATTTTGGTAGCAATTGGACAACCAGAAGTAGTAGAATCTTAAAAAAAACTTCTAAATATTTTTTCTGAAAATTTTTGTTTTTGCATAGGTATATTAAAGAAGATTAAATTCTCTATCTGATACATTTAAATATTTTATTATATCTTGTATTGATTTAGAGATAAAAAATATGATATATAAAATAATCTGTTGTAATAAATCTCACATCCCAAATAATATCATGGAAACCAATTGAAAAATTAAAATGTTTGTAACTGACAGATAAATGTTAGTGTCAGGAATCCGGAGACAGTATTGAAGACTTTTTCTGGGCAGTACATACATATATTATTTCTTATTGTATTAATAGTTGAACATTTAATATTATAGGTACCTATATTATATATACCCTTCAGAAATAATGTCAATCCCGACAATGCATTGGAAACATCTCGAAAAATTAGAAGAGTACGACAAAATTTCTTCATAGAATGAATTTAAAATTAAAAAATCTAAATATAAAGAATAGATATAAGTAGAATTTTTTGGTGTAACTTGTAGGTATATAAGAAATGTTAAATGCAATAGGGCGCGAGCAGTCATGTGACTTTGTTGGCTTTGACAAGCAGATATGGGGGCCCGTGTCACAATGATAGCTAGTAATTATGTACATAGATGTGAAATATCATAATGTTGCAGGCACGATTTCTCAAATTCTATAAGACTAAAGACCTTGTGTAACCACGGATTCCTCAATTTAACAGTAATGGGAAGAGTTGAATAGGTTCTGGTAACAGTTGGACAACCGGAAGTAGTAGTATTTTAACATAAATCTTCAAAATATTATTTTTTGAAAATTTATGTTATTACAAATATTAAAGAACATAAAATTCTCTATGCGATACATTTCAATTTTTTATTATATCTTCTATAGATTTAGAGATATAGAAATATAAACTATAAAATAATCTGTTGTAGTAAATCTCATAGCCCAAACAACTCCATGGTAACCAGTTAAAAAATTAAAATGATTGTAATTGACAGATAAATGTAACTAATACCAGTGTCAAGAATTCGGAGATAGTACTGAAATATTTTTCTGGAAACGACATATATGGTCAGTTACACCGCTTATAATTAAATTGGCTAAAATGACAATATCGTATCAAAATGTTAAATGAGTTGTTAAATATTACTGTACTGTACCTGTAGTTACGACATAACTATAAACTGTGCAATGAATTGGAAGAACCTCGAACATTTAGAGGAATCGGTGAAAACTTGCTCATGGAATGAATGTAAATTTATAAAAAAAATATCTAAATATAAAGAATAGATGTAATTAGAATTTTTTGTGTGCACAAGAAATGTTAAATACAATATTTATATAACCTACAATGGAAAGGGCAAAAGGTATTGTGCTAGCCACAACAGATTTTTATTCTGTGTTCGCGATTATTGTTGGTTATTTGCTGTAGCAATGTTGCTAAGAATTAGTACCTACATATGTTACAGAATTGGCGAGAATATGTCATTTTGCTATTGCTACAAACAAATATTTTAAAATTTCTCTTTTTAAAATTGTGTAGAAACTAGAAACATAATAAAAGATGTAAAAACAGTTTTATATTCAGATTTGAATTCTGTATAGCTTTGCACTGTATAGTTTTTGCAGTAAAATGAGTAGGACAGCAGAAAATCGCAAAAAAACTAAAATCCCATGTTAAATTCTTATGTTCGCACCTGACAATCCACACCTGTATATATATATATATATATATATATATATATATATATATATATATATATATATATATATTTGTAACAAAAAAGTACCTCAGTTTGAGAAACATAGGTCAAAATATTTTTTTTTTCTTATTATCCTTTACATGTTTTCAAAATTTTTAATCATAGACACATTGCGTTAAGTCGACTGGCGCCGCTGTTGGGAGAAATATGAACTAACATAGGGAATAGCTTGCCAGTTGTATTTTGTGTAATAATTAACTAGTTCTGAAATGAATTCTGTACAACGATGTGGTAATACAAATTGTTGCGTAATAGGGTGTACTAGTAGATAAGCAAATACTACAAAAATTTACAATTTTTCTCATTTCCTGACCATTCTAATAGAATAGAGACGAGACAAAAGTGGATATCGGCTGTCCGACGAATAAACTAATAATGAAATTTTAATTGTGTTAAAAATGTTGTTTTAATAATGCCTCCAAAATTACATTATGACAGATTCACGGAGCATGAAATAATGAAGAACTACAACATTCCGTTCGAATACATATGGAACGTGTTATTGGAAGAATTAAAATATATTTATTATATTTAGGAAATAAAATATGTACAAGTCTGGATGATATTGTCCATATATGTTGTGTAATGGTCAATTTGCAGGACCCAAGAACGAAAAAGAAATTAAATGAAACACTAGTAAATGAAATATTTTACGTGGTATTCATTCTTAAACTTTGCAATAATCGTCTCGAATTATAATCAAGTTAAAACACATACAAATACGTATACGTATTTGAGAAAGATACAATACAAATACTTACAAATATTTCATCTTTAATGAAACAGATATTTGTCAAATAACAGAACCTGTAATTGTTAATCTATGTTCGCTACATATTAAACATTAACGACATGTTTACTTTCATATTGTAATTTTCCTTTATGAAGAGAACTGCTTTTATTTTCAAAGTTATAAAATCCACAAAATAGTACTATTTAAGCCATAGTTATATGTACTGTGATAGGCAGCCGATTACAACCACTAACAATCTTTACCTTCTGTTATTTTGTCGGGAGCCGTTTGTCGATAGAACAGCGCTAGTGTACGTTTAACGCAGCTTCCCTATGGTACCATCTGGAAAACCATAAATAATGTATAGAGAAATAAATTTCAGTTTTTATGTCCAGTATCTTCTTTGGCATTCTCTTTTTGTCTCCTGAATTTTTTTCTTGCCAAAGCTTCTAAATTTCTAGTAAAATTATTTCATAAACAAACTATGTAAATTGCATTTGACACTGACATCTTCTTCTTTAGCTTTGCCCAATTATTAGTGGACGCTATTTTTATTTTCTTCTTCTACTCATTTCAGCTTTGCATGTCCGTTATCATTCAGTTATTTTTCTCTCAAGTCTTCCGCAATACATTCCTTTCATCTTAACTTTGGCGTTGCTCTGTTTATTCAACCTGCTCTTACTAAGCTATACATTCTTCTTCCATTATATTCTTCATTTCTCTTCATGACATGTTCAATCCATTTTAATCGTCTCTATTGTATTTTTCTAGAAAGTTCTATCATTCAAATTATTTCCCTTATTCTTTCATTCCTTTCCTTATCTTTTCCGTGTTTTCCTATCTCAACATCCTCATCTCTGTCACATTCATTTTCTTTTCATTGATATTGTAACACGAGGGGTGTGTTATAGTGGCTTTGATAATGGTGGCATTAACTTCTTTTACCAATGATGACACTTTTTCTAACTGGTGGGTTCTGGATGTTCGACCACCGCTTGTTTAAGGAGGACGGAACACAGACTCAATTGCACTTATACACTTGAACTTATCTTTGATAGCCGATGAACACTTATATTATGGACACAGACATTATTAATATTACTAACTACTTTCTTTATTTACATGATTAATATTTACACTGAACTTATTATTATTGATTACACTAAACATAATTAAACACATAAACTAAATAGTTACGTTTCACATTGTAACTCTGGGTAGTAGCGTCTACTACGCGCTCAAACTAAAACCCGAGACTACATCTCTTCACACGGAGTTTCTAAGACAGACTATCTAAAAACAAAACGTTACTTTCGTGACAGGCTTATTACTGAGGAGTTGAAGAGGGTATCATATGGCAGCCATATCAAAATATCAAACCTGCACGTAGGCTTGCAATAACTTCTAAACTTAATTGTCAACAAATAACTCTGACAGCTAGACTAAACAGTCAGTTAATAAAAGATGATAACTATTTCTAAACAGAATTTTGACTAACAAAGATAACAAGTTGAAATATTATTTCTGAAACTATAATTTAGAAAAGATTATTAAAAGTTACTTATTTGTTATTGCTCGCCTTGTTACAATATTGACATCTGTCAATTTGAATTATCTAAATATATTAGCAGTTTCCATGGTTAGCATAGCTGGCTGATGTATGAAATTTAGTATCTTTATAATTCTTTAGCTCTATATCTATTAAATATAAAGGATAAAATGCAATCAAAACGTAAGAGAAAAAACATATGCTTTAAAAATTATAATAAAATTATGTCAACAAATGATATTTAACTGCGTTTTTCAAGACAAACTGTTAAAACTTTGAAATAAGGGTACTTCCGGTGGATCTATTATAACCAAAATCTAATCACGTCTGCATATGCATCCAAGCTCGAGGTATACGAAAGAATTATAATTTTTGGAATCGTGGTATAGGAGTTATGCGAGCCGAAACCATCGTCACATACACACACACACACACACACACACACACACACACACACACACACACACACACACACACACACACACACAGACAGCCAGACAGACGCACGCTGACACATTCATACAGACATCATCGTAAAAATAGTAAATTCGTATTCTAGGGACCCCAAAACGCGCTTATTCTTTTTAGAAACTCACTATCGATTTTTTTGACCAAAGACAATACCTTCCTTACCTAAAGGTGATGGAAGATAAAAAGGCTCATATAATTTTTTTATTATTTTAAATATACTATTTGGTGGCAGGTGTAGATATTTTTTATAAAGTCAAGTTTACAAGATACAACTATCACCTTTTATTTTTTAAATAGCAACCTTTAATTGTTTTACTAAAATATAAACCCTCTTTTTACTTCCCGCTACCCTTGCTAGACTCCAATTTTAACATTTTCACGATGCTGTCTGTGAGTATGTATGTATATGTGTGTGTGTGTGTGTGTGTGTGTGTGGGTGTGGATCCTGTTTACGCTCTAACTCAAATACTATCATTCAGAAAGTTTTGAAACCATGTATTTCTACCTTATTCTACTATGGAAAGAAGCCATTAGATTTTGGTGGCAATCGGATAACCGGAAATGGCAGTTTACTTGAAGCTCAATATAGTTTCTCTTCAAAAAATACCTTTAAATGTATTTTTTTTTTCGCAATTTGTTATTATAAAAATTAAAGATTATTTCATTTTCTACAGGTTTGCTTTAATACTGTATATTCTATGGCTAAATTTATAAAGTAATATAAAAATTGTACCCCATAGGTAAATGGCGGGAGGTATTGTGTTGGTCACATCAGATTTTTTGTCTTTTGAAAGATGTATTAGTTTTTATTAATGCATTTGAAAAAATTCGACAAAAATAAAATAATTGAGATATAGAGAAATATACGAGTATATGTTTTTAAATATTCTAGGTGGCTTATAATAAAAAAGTTAAAGAGGGGGAGGGGTCTTCCAAGACTCAACCTGTATATATCGTTCGGTTTATAATGTTTTTCGACGTCTTCCAATTCCTAATCTCCATTCATCTCGATTTCTCCATGCTGCTTCCTCTAGAACTCTTCTTCTTATTTCCTTATTGATTCCTTCATTCCAATTCCTTCTCGGTCTTTTTCTTTTCCGTCATCTTTGGGATATCCGTTCTAGGACCTGTTTAGGCATTGTTTCTTCTGGCATTCTTTGTACATGTCGATCCCATACCATACTAGCTGTTTTCTTTTATGTATTCTATTATTTTGTGCTCGTAATTCATTATTTCTGTTATTCGATCATTTCTTATTTTTCTTTTCGTGATTTCTCCTCCGAACTTCTCATGTAATCCATTTATGTAGCATTTTTTTAACAATCGCCTATCTAATATTAAATCTGTTGGTTCTACACCGATACACATATACTCTGTTTTATGAATGTTTACTTCTAGTCCAAATTTCTTATATTCTTCAATAAGTTTCCTTGTCATGACGATTAGGACATCGGGAAGGATAAAGTGCAGCAATGTTATTCCCTACTTGTACTCCCATATATTTACACTTTCTTTTACAGTTTTTTAAGGCATAATCGAAATAAAATCTAAACAGTGTAGGCGATAGACAGCATCCTTGTTTAATACCTTTTGTAACTTCAAATCCCGGTGTTTGTTATCAATACTTCAAATAATGGTTTCGTAGCCTTTTTACCTCTCGCTAGGAGAGGTATTGGATTCATGCAAAAAATCGCATATCCAGATTTTATTGACTAAGCACGATTTAAGATCCATAGAATCCGATTTTAACATTTGTACAAACGTAAAATTATCTATTCGATATATTTTAAAATTTGATTATATCTCCTATAGGTTTGGAGATACAGTATATAATAATATAGAATAATCTGTTGTAATAAATTGCGTTGCCCAAAAAACTCCATGGAAACCAGTTGAAATATTTATGTTTGTAATTGACAGATAAATTCAGAATGTCAGTGTCAAAATCAGCATTACTGGAAGATTTTTTGGGAGGTACGAGTACATTTAATATATATTATTAATTAAATATGTTTTTAAAATTATAGTTATGTTAATATTACATACATCCTTAAGAAATACCGCTAATACTGTCAATGAATTTGAACATATTAGAAGAGTAGGACAAAATTCCTCATAGAACGAAAGAAGAGATACAATTTCAATTATTTGTGTGTAAAAGAAATGTTAAATTCGTTACTTATAGGGCGCGAGCAGTCAGGTGACCTTGTTGGCCTTGGCAAGTAGATGTGTGGATCCGTGTCAGAATGATGGCTAGTGGTTATTTACATCCACATGGATTTCGAAAATCATGATGTTTACAATGAAAAATTATGATACTTGACACCTATGTACATTATGACTAGCTGTCATTCTGACACGGGCTCCCATATCTGTTTGCCAAGGCCAACAAAGTCACATAAAATGAAAATGGCAAGAGGTATTGTGCTGGCCACTACAGATTTTTATTTTCAACATCAATATTTGTTTGTTCTAGTATATTTCATAATTTGTGTACTGGCACGCTATCATATGCTTTCTTTAAATCTACGTATAGTGAATTTTTTGATCATGTGCTGCTCTTTTTCGTGTTATCTGGTTAATAAATAAGCGATGATCTTTGAATCTGTCAGCTCTATAGCCGGTTTGTTCTTCAGTTTCCATTTAACTATATTCAATTTCTATTCTGAGCATCTATTCTTAAGACTTCGCAATTTCTTTCGGATTCATTTCGAAACGAACAACGATTGTGACTATGGAAACGAATAGTACGAATAGTGTGTATTTTTGAGCATTCGTTATTGTCATTCGGATTGGCATTCGTTTCAGACGAACAAATATATTTGGCAACTTCGGATTTCTAATAACCACTACATTCACTATGTTTTGACATATGTCAAATCTGCTTGAAATATATATTTCGGATGTGTTTTGGTATATTATACATATACTAATGTTATCATTATATTAATATTTAAACCTGGCAAAATATTAAAAGCAAAACTACAGTAAAAATGCAACATAAAAAGAAGGTTATTGTAAATGTGAATAGCAGGACAAATATTTGTTCCTGAAAATAAATAAATAATTTGGTTGAAATCTATACTAACGTTCAAATCATCGACATGAACTAATGAGAATAAAGTAATGAGAATGGCAATTTTTGTTCTAACAGGTCTGTTCGTTTATTGCAGAATTGAATCGTGCTTAGTTTTAGTTTATCGGTATCTCTGTCCGTGTAAACAACATTTGAAATGTGTCTAAATGTTATTAACTATTTCTATTGTTATTATTATTATTTTTAGTGTGTTTTAAGTGTAAATAATATTGTAACTTTCATTTCTATTGGTAGTAACAATTAAAAATAGTGCAATAACAACCTGAAATTGATGAGGATGCAGTTATTGTAAGTCAATTTGTTTGTTACTAATTATTTAGTTATGTTTCAGTATATTGTTAGTAATATGCGTTAACTGATGAATTTTAATATTTTAATATTTATATATATATATATATATATATATATATATATATATATATATAATATATATATATATATATATATATATATATATATATATATATGTGTTATTTTTATAAATGTATAGATATACAAAAACTTTATAAAAATAAAATTTTATTTTAGAAAAATCAGTGATTATATTATTTCAAATTATATAAAATCTATAAAATATTAATGCATAATGTAAAAATTCAAGAAAACGAAGTCCTTCTAAATTTACAGGGTGGTGACGGCACTGCCGGACGTAGGACTTTAACATGTAAATTCAGATTTTCTTAATTTCCTGCTTCCCTAATTATTTTAGGTAAAAAAGCTTCAAATAAAAGTTATAGATCATGTGAATCAATAAGCAAAAATAATTTCTTATGTCTTGTACCGACATAAATTAGATACGAAAATGAAAATCACCTCAAAAATAGCAATAGCCATGGAATTGAGACAAAATAAATAACAAATGTCTAACGATTTATCTGTCATATTAGGGTAATTTATTTTTATTAGGTATTATTTCTAATTTCCATTCCAGTTAACAATTATCTATTAATTTAAATTGACTTTTGTTCACTTGAAAAGATTTTACAAATAATAATAAAAATAAATTAACCTAGCTTGACAGATAAATCGTTCACATTTGTTAATTTTTTGTTTCAATTCCATGGCTATAGTTATTTTTGGGGTAATTTTCGATATTTTCATACCGAATTTCTGCCGTTACAGGGCACACCAAATTAATTTAGTTTATTTATTCAGATGCAGAATTTTATGCCCTACAAGTTTTATTTGAAGTTTTTTACCTAATTAAGGAAGCAGGAAATTAGGAAAGTCTGATTTTACATGTTAAAGTCCACAAAAATAAGATGTCTTCCACTCTTTTGGTACCTACCTTTCATTTGTTCCCACAATTTTGAAATCATTTTCTTAGATATTCATATAACAGGTTGGTTCCATTTTTTATCTTCTCCTGGGATTTCTCCCAGACCAAGTGTTTTTTATCTTCCGTCACCCTTAGGTAAGGAAGGTATTGTCCTTGGTCAACAATTTCGATAGTGAGTTTTTAATGAATAAGCACGTTTTGGGGTCCCCTACATTTGATACATCTTTCTACATCACCAACAGTTTAAGAGTTATTAAATATGAAAAATCGACCAGGATTAGGTTTTCATTATTATCTAGCAATATGTGAGACAGGATGTTTATTAAACATAGGGCAAAAATTGAAGGGATTATTCCCTGGACCATTCAAAGATGATTTTGTCCTTTGATAATTTTTGAAAAGCTGCTTTGTTTCGAAGATACAGGGCGAAAAAAAATTCGACAAAACCAATTTTGATATTTTTCAAATTATTAATCTAGTAACAGCAGGCAAGTTATGTGTCTAATTTGATGAGACGTTTGGCTGTTTGACGTGTATTTTCTGTCTATAATAAAACTTTTGTTAGTGAAGTCCTCTTATCATGAATAGCTATACGAACCCCGATATATACATATATATATATATATATATATATATATATATATATATATATATATATATATATATATATATATATATATATATATGACTCATTTAACCATTGCCGCATTTTTTATACTTTCCGAGATCCAGTGGTGTGTGTCGAACGAAACAGGGACCCATGTATACTCCTAAAATTACTTTTACTCAATTATTTATTCATACTTTTTAAAAATCACTTAACTAATCTTTTGAAATATCAAGAAAAGCTGGTAAAAAATAGCAGATAATTCAAACAAACATGTTTTGCATATTTGGTTACCATGATTTGGCATCAACACTCTATAAACGCAATACAATTAAATTTATCGCTCCAAACTATTTTACTCAAAAAAATTGATTTAATTGTATTTGGTTGTATAGAGAATTTAATTCAATACAAACTGTGTAAGCCATCTTCCGTCACCCTTAGGTAAGGAAGGTATTGCCCTTGGTCAACAAATGCGATAGTGAGTTTTTAATGAATAAGCACGTTTTGAGGTCCCCTATTCTTACGATAATGTCTTTATGTGTGTGCGTGAGTGTGTATATGAGTGTGCGTGTGTATGTATTTGAAAATAATTTCAGATCGCATAAATCCAATACCAGGATTCCAAAAATTATAAATTTTCCGTATTCCTCGAGTTCAGATCCATATGCAGACGTGATTAGATTTTGGTTATAATTGACCAACCGGAAGTATCCTCATTTGCAACTTTTAACAGTTTTTCTTGAACAAACGTAGTAAAATATCATTTATTCACATTTAATGTTATTATAAATTTTAACTAATATTATTATTCTCCATACGATTTGAACGCATTTTATACTTCATATACAGTAGATATAGAGTTAAAGAATTATAAAGACATTAAATTTCATTAATCAGCCAGCTATGCTAACCAAGGCAACTGCTAATAAATTCAAATAATTCAAATTGACAGTTGTCAGTATCAATGAAAAGAAAATGAATGTGGCAGAGATGAGGACACGGATAAATAGGATAAGGGAAATGGCTTGAGTGATAGAAGTTTCTAGAAAGATACAAGAGAGACGATTGCATTAGCTTGAATATGTTATGAGGAGAGATAAAGAATATATTGGAAGAAGAATGAATAGCATAGTATTGAAAGTAGAAGAAACAAAGGAAGACCAAAGATAAGATGAAAGGACTGTATTCCGGAAGACTTGAGAGAAAATAACTGAATGAGGACAACAAGCAAAATAAAAAATAGCGAATCCTAAAGAATGGAAAAGATGTTAGTGTTAAGTGAAATCTGCAAAGTTTGTTTATGAAATAATTTTACTGGAAATAAAATCTTTTGCAAGAGCAAGAATTGGTATATATGGAATTTGTAAATAATACGCAGGGTAATGTGCTGGCCATATCAGATTCTTTATTCTTTAGTTCTTTACAAACCATTTCTATCTGTTCAAATGTAATTCTTATTGGAGATCCCATTATACCTTGTTCCCCGTTTCTATATTCCTTGAATTCTTCTCTGTTTTCCTGTTTTCTGTAAGGATCTCTTTATAGTAATTTTCTCATATCTGTGGTGATATTGGTGATATAATATCTGAATTATTTTCTTTTCTCTTCCTGAACTTCTTGTTCCTCCTAAGACTCCTTCCTTTTCTGGCAGATGCTTCGTCTTACTTTTGCTTGTGCCTCTTTATATGTTATCTTATCTGCGTCGCTTGGTGTTGAGAAATTTAAAATACTTTATTTTCTTATCCTTTATATCTAGTTTCATAATTCATTCCACCAATATGGCTTAGTTTTCCTATTTATTTTTTAATAGTATCCCAGTGCTTCAGTAGCTGCCGAATGTATATATAATTTTATAAATTCATAATGATTTTCTGTGTTATTTACATCCCTGTCGTTTAGGTTTTTTACTTCCTTGTACGTAAGTAAAGGAAGTATTGTAATCGCGAAAAATTTCGGTTTTCAGATTTCAGCGGAAATATCCATTTTGATCATCCCTGAATCCATTTTGACTAATTTCGTCGTGACGTCTATACGTACGTACGTACGTCCGTACGTATCTCGCATAACTCAAAAACGGTAAGCCGTAGAATGTTGAAATTTTGTATTTAGGACTGCTATAACATCTAGTTGTGCACCTCCCTTTCTGGTTATTACACAATTCCCAGAATTCACTTTACATGAAGCCTATAATAGATTTTAATGAAAAACTATTTTAAATATAATCAAAAACTTTTCAAATTTGGTACACAAGACTCTTATGTCAATCGAAATAACATAATAGATTTTGGTTAAAATAGGCTAACCGGAAGTGGTACATTACTTGAAGTTGTTAACAGTTTTTCTTGAATAAAATGATTTTATTTTGATTTTAGAAATAAATGCTTCAAATAAAAGTTTTAGAGAATTAATTTCTGCGTCTAGTACATAACGTATTATTAAATTAGCCCTTTGTATAAGCGAGATATGTAAATTTAAAAATTATATACTTTTTACTTCCTTGTACGTAAGTAAAGGAAGTATTGTAATCGCGAAAAATTTTGGTTTTCAGATTTCATCGGAAATATCCATTTTGATCATCCCTGAATCCATTTTGACTAATTTCGTCGTGACGTCTGTACGTACGTACGTACGTAAGTACGTACGGACGTACGTATCTCGCATAACTCAAAAACGATAAGCCGTAGAAAGTTGAAATTTTGTATTTAGGACTCCTATAACATCTAGTTGTGCACCTCCCTTTCTGGTTATTACACAATTTCCAGAAGTGGCACTTTACATGAAGCCTATAATAGATTTTAATGAAAAACTGTTTTAAAATATAATCCAAAACTTTTCAAATTTGGTATACAAGACTTTTATGTCAATTGAAATAACATAATAGATTTTGGTTAAAATAGGCTAACCGGAAGTGGTACATTACTTGAAGTTGTTAACAGTTTTTCTTGAATAAAATGATTTTATTTTGATTTTAGAAATAAATGCTTCAAATAAAAGTTTTAGAGAATTAATTTCTGCGTCTAGCGCATCAAGTATTATTAAATTAGCCATTTGTATAAGCGAGATATGTAAATTTAAAAATTATATACTTTTTTGTTTTTGTAATAAAGCTTGCTATGGATTAGGACAAAAACATAAAAAAAATGTTCATGTCAAATTACGTTAAATACGTGCAATTTTATGATTCGTACAATAACAAATATTATATTTTTATTGTGAAATTAGTCATATTCATTGTTGTAATCAAATATTTCTTTGTTGTAATCAAAACTCTCTTTAAAAAGAACCGGGTTAGATTATGATCGCTATATATGTTACGTTTTGAAGTTAAAATTAATATTTTGTAATTTATTTATTAAAAAAATATGTATAGTTTAATAATCGTACAAGGAAGTCATGTGGTGTCCACATCAGATTTTTTTCTTCTATTTTGTCATCTAATCTTTTCTGGTATAATTCTTTTCCGCTCTCTTGTTCTAGACTCTACAGATTATATTTCCATTCTTCTTCTTTTATGTATAATTTGTGTACTTGATTCTTTATCTATATTTTGTTTTATTGTTGGTAATAAAAAAATTGATTTCAAGATAAAGTGGTCACTACCACATGACTTACCTCTATATAATCTTAAATATTGGATGTATGTATTTTTTTTTTGTTGTGCATGTATACTTATAGATATTTTTATGTAGGAAAAATCCATTTTGGATTTTCAAGTAGGTATGATCACATACTGTGATGATTTTTACTCCGTTAGTGTTTACAGTTTCTTCTCCGTAATTACCAATAATATTTTTATTTGAACAAATTCTATACAACATTCCGATTCTTACTCCTGAGTAGAAAGCATCGTATGGTAATTTTTAGTTTGAGCTATATCATGTCAAAGTATGATAATGAATAATATAAACTAAATAATGAAAAAACGATTGTGTATTGGTTTACAAAAGCTGCCTAAGCATATTGAGCAACATTAGACAGACTACAAAACAAACAGAATCGTGGCCTTAATCAAACTAAAAATAGATATTAGTTAGAATTTTTAACACTTGTAGGTATTAGAAGTAATTGCATTTAACACGCTTCTCCGTAAAGAGTTATTTACATTACAAACTGCATAAATAAACTGCTTTTTATCGAACCGAGGCGTAAGCCGCGGCGTGGAAAACCTCCGAGGCCAAAAACGGCTTACACAGTTTGTATTGAATTAAATTTTCTATACAACCAAATACAATTAAATCAAAATTTCTGCGTAAAATAATTTTGAGCGATAAATTTAATTGTATTGTGTTTATAGAGTGTTGATGCCAAATCATGGTAACCAAATATGCAAAACATGTTTGTTTGGATTATCTGCTAATTTCTACCAGCTTTTCTTGATATTTCAAAAGATTAGTCATTAGTTATGTGATTTTTAAAAAGTATGAATAAATAAATGAGTAAAAGTAATTTTAGGAGTATACATGGGTCCCTGTTTCGTTTGACACACACAACTGGATCTCGGAAAATATAAAAGATGCGGCTATGGTTAAATGAGTCATGAAAAACTAATCCTAGTCGAAATTTTCATATTCAAATAACTCTTAAACTGTTGGTGATCTAGAAAAATGTATCAAATAAAAAAGTTAAATGTTTTTATTATTTATACAGACGTAAGAAAATAATTTTTAAAATATGACACAAACATGTTTTTTTTATGTAACCCATATTTAATAATAGTACTAATTATTAAATAAAATAAATGTCGTTATTTTATATCCTTAGGTAACTAATATCATATATATTATATACAGGGTAATCACGCGAGAATGAACCAGCAATTATCTCCGTTATTAAGCGAGATAGCGATTGTCTTCAAATAAACAAATTTACTATAGACAATATCGACAATAAGATGTCATATCAAGAAGCGTTCTGTTACTTCCGGTTCCGGAGTATGTGATACCAACTTTGAAATTTCAAATGGAACATACTAATTTTTTTTATATTTTTGAAAAGTACACAAAATTTACTTTCCAATGGTGGAAAATTAGTAGTACATTGTATTATTAAAAAATAAAATGGCGGACGTTTGAAATATGAACATATTGAATGAAAAAAAAAAATCAAGTGGGTGAGATTTTATTGTTTTTTGTCATAGATGATTATATTTTTTGAGATAAATTCATTTATATTACATAACCTAGGCAACAAATCCAATAAAACAAAATTCCACACTTTTTTGGCTTACTTTATAAGATATTTCAAACGTCCGCCATTTTACTTTTTAATAATACAACGTCCTGCTTATTTACTATCATTGTAAAGCAAATTTTATGTACTTTTCAAAAATATAGTATGTCCCATTTGAAATTTCAAAGTTGGTATCACATACTCCGGAACCGGAAGTAATAGAACTCTACTTGATACATCTTATTGCCCATATTGTCTATAGTAAATTTGTTTAGGAACATAATTGCTCATTCTCGCGTGATCATCCTGTATATATATATATATATATATATATATATATATATATATATATATATATATATATATATATATATATGTATATATATATATATATATATATATATATATATATATATATATATATATATATATATTATTTCCTACCAAGTATTATTAAATTATATTTAAATAAAATTACTATATAGTATTACATGTAAATACTACAGACTTAAAAAAAAGAAATTTCATAGAAAATAATAAAAATTCTAAATTTTTAAGGGTGAAATAAAGTTAAAACAATCATTCTTACACCAATAAAAATCTGATGTGGCCAGCACATAACCTCTCGCCGTATATTTTACCTGGCTGTATGCATGAAGCAAAGATTATTTTTATAAATACAAATAATATATTCATATAAATCTATGACGTATAAACTTCTTTATTATTCAATAATAGCATGTCTCATCATGAAGATATTTTACCATAAATTATGTTACAATAAATTACAAAGTAGAGTTTACCATATATAAATATTAGGCTGGTAACAGCAATTTTCAATTCGAACAACTTTGTTTACTTTCTCTTCATATTCTTCTAGTAAAAACATTAATTTTGGGCGGTCTAAAATGTATATATCTGGATTGTGCATCTATTCTTATATATCTTCTTTTACATTTTATTTTTTCATACTTGTTATATCTAAATAACCTTAATTCCCTTTAATAAAGTGACGGATAGATTGCACTCCGATTTTGTCAATATTTACAACTTACTTGAGAAGAATTTGATAGCTTTTTCGCAATTCAAAGTTACTCTAGTCTACAGTACTGGTGTACATTGTCCCATAATGTTTGAAACAAATTTAAGTCCTTCAACCTAGACTTGTCATCTCCATAATAGTCACAGATCAAGAACTAAGGGATTCTCCAAGTACATTTTTAATTCATTACTCATTATTTCTGACACTGACATTTATCTGTCAGTTACAAATAATTTAAATTATCAACTATTTTTCATGGCATTCTTTCGGCTGTCAAATTTGTTACAACAGATTATTTTATATATTATACTTCTTTTATCTCTAAATCTATGGAATATATAATAAAATATTTAAATGTATCAGATAGAGAATTTAATTTTCTTTAATATTACCACGAAAAATTTTCAAAAAATAATATTTAGAAGATTTTTTTTCAAGAATCTTCTACTTCCGGTTGTCCAATTATTACCAAAACCTTTTCAGATCTTCCCATGAATGTCCGATTGGGAAATACGTTGTTAAACAAATTTTAAGTCTTATAGTTTTTGAGTAACCGTCCTTCCAACATCCCACACACACACATACACACACACACACACACACACACACACACACACAGACATCATCGTAAAAATGTTAAAATCGGATTGTAGGGACCTTAAAACGTGCTTATTCAATAAAATCTGGATATGCGATTTTTAGCATGAATGCAATACCTCTCTTAGCGAGAGGTAAAAAGAGAAAAAAAATGTTGTGGCCAGTACAATCCCTCTCGCCATTTCCATTTCATGTTACATATTTAACGAATTTAACAAAAAGCTTTCAATAATGTCTGTAAAACTGTTGATTATTGACACTGACATTTTGTATTTATCTATTAATTACAAACATTTAAAAATCTCAACTAGTTTCCATGGAGTTGTTTGGGTAGTGAGATTTATTACAACAGATTATTATATATTATATATCTCTAAATCTATAGAAGATATAACAAAAATATTAAATGTATCAGATTGAGAATTTAACGTCTTTATTATTTGTTATAATATAAATTTTCAAAAAATAATATTAGGAAGATTTTTTTAAGAAACTACCACTTCCGGTTGTACATTTTTACCAAAACCTTAGCTCTTCCCATTAATGTTAGATTGAGGAATCCATAGTTAAACACGTCCCAAGTCTTAAACAGTATTTGAGAAAGCGTACTTCCAACATCCATACACACATACACACACACAAGTAAAAACTAAAAAATCAAATATAAGTTCCTATTACAATATAGAAGGTGTTCATTTTAAATTGGCCACCATTGCTATCTCGAGAACCATAAGAGCTACAAGATGGTTAAATGGGCAAACAATTTCTATTTCATAAGACTTTAAACAAAAGAAAATTTATTTTTTTCGACCAGTATTTCTCAAAATACGGGACCAAAATTTTTAATTTTAAATGAGAACATATATTTTTTATTTGCCCATTCGTTAAAGAATTTTATTCTGAGTTCAGTGATATAATATTTTTATACCCTTACATAACGATTTTTTTAGGAAAAATGCATATAAACTTTTATATTAATTTGAATAAAGTATGGCTAAAATAAGTGTCCTACGAATGGGAAAAATGAATACATATTATTTTTTCTACATAGAATTGGAGTGCCCTGACAAAAAGACGGGAATATTTTGTTCTAGTAATCAATCTTGTAATTAATTATAAATGTCAATGTAAATAAAATATTCACGTATTTCTTTCATGGCATTCTAATTCTATGTAAAAAATTAACACGTATTCATTTTTTTTTCCATTCATGGCACTCTTATTATAGCCATATTTTAATTAAATTAATACAAAACTTAACATGCATTTTTCTCAAAGAATCGTTTTCTAAGGGTATAAAAAATTATATCACTGAATTCAGAATTAAATTCTCTAACGAATGAGCAAATAAAGAGTGGATGTTCCCATTTTCTTTAAATTTGTCTTGTGGAATAGATATTGTTTGCCGATTTAACCGTCTTTGTAGCTCTTATAGTTCTCGAGATAACAATGGTGGCCCATTTACAATGAACACCCTGTACACGTTTGAAATATAAATATTTTGAAAATTTATCGATAAAAAATATATTTTCGTATGCTACAAGAAAAATATCTAACTTTTTCTTTTAAAATATTTTTCTAGATCTAAAACAGTTTAAGTTATTTGAAAATTCAGGCCAGAATCAATGTTTCATTATTATCTAGTAGTTTATGAGAAATTTTCGCAAAACAAAAACATATCTACTTTGACCCCTCAAAAGCGTACCATTAACCGAAGTCCTATCTCCTTATTTAAATCTCTTTTTTATGAAAATTAAGTAGTGTACTACTTGAATGAATTCCACTTATGCGCCTAGCTTCATAGAACCCAGCTACCTAGGACGGTTCATTTTCGCATTATGTCAAGTTGCTAGGCTAGTAAATACCTACAGTAAATTTTTTGAAAGATGTCCGATCAAGGTCGTCTACAAATTGTATGAATTTAGATTTTTGCTCCGCGCATTATGACAAATTCAGTATTGGCGTTTGCTTAATTTTTATGAGGGTACATAAGATATTACTGTTATTTTATTATTATAAAATTATATGTTACAATAACAGCATTCAAAATTCAAAAATAAATCAACTGGTAAGTTTATTAGCAAATGTAAAACCAAATATGTGAAAAATAAGATACTGACACAATGTCAGTGTCAGTGACTCTGAAACAAAATAACGTTATTTGTACGGCTATGAATTAAGGTAATGTATATGAATTAATATATAAACTTACGTTACAGCGAAAGTATTATCAACAACGAGGATCGATTTAAAATGGAATGTCCTAACTTAGTCGAAACAATATGAATTTTTGAAAGACAAGCGTGTTATACCCATCCTTATCGCACATGCTTATAGCCTTTGCACAGGAAAGAGATAAATGTATGCCAATTTGTTAATTCGTTCATGATACAGACGACCTTGATCGGACATCTTTCAAAAATTTTACTGTACTAAGTTTGTAGTATCATGTAACGTTTAATCTATTAAGCAACCTTTAAAAATATACTTTTAATAATTTTCGTAAGAAAAAGTATATTGTTGTGACTTTATTTTTCGTTATATAAAACAACACTTTTAATCTTTTTGCATAACGTAAATAACATTTACGCTTCATGTAAAATTAATTAGTTGAGTGCCACAGCGTAACTCTTGTGCTCAAATAAACCGTGATACCACTACACTCTTGAAAATATTCTAATTTTAATGCAAATAAATATGAACTGTTACTAACTTCTGTTTATCAATGTAATTGATTTTAATAATCGTCATCAATCAGTTTAATATTTTAAAATTAAATATGAAAATATTAAACAGATTTATATAATGATCATTATACTGTATTAGTACTTAGCTAGTGATTCTAAAACAAGAATTATTAACTATTTAAAATCAAATAATTATAAGAGTATTTAATGTTGTTAAATCTGTTTATTTATAAAATGATTTGGGATAATCGATTTCGGCTTGGATGTTGGATGGCCATCATCAGATCGCAGCGTTCATCAAATGAACTCCATCTCTTGGCTTTCACACAACCACACAAGTAAACTCCATCTGTTTCATATTTCATAAAACAATTATTCACAATTTAAATATGATATTCTCTTAATTTTATTAACGCAGCAATCTGATGATAGCCATCCAAAACCGAATATCCCAAAGCATTTTATAATAAATTAATATTATAAAAAAATCTGATGTGGCCAACACAGTACCTCCCGTTTAATTTAATTTTAATTATGTAAATATTTAAAATTAAATTAAATTTAAATACCGGGTGCGATCCCGACCGACGCCAAATATTTCGAATTTTAAATGGCACAAAAATGACCCTTGTGGTGCACTCTACACGCCAGCAATAAATGCTCGTGTGGTAACAGCTGGTAACGCCCGCACAGTACAAATATGTTATCATCGTTACTGAAATATGTGTACAGAGCAGATTGGCAGACCCAGCAATGGGTAATATGCCGTGATGATATATTTATTTTATTTATATACTTACCTACATACATGGCTGGCGTGGAGAGTGCACCACAGGGGTCAATTTTGTACCATTTAAAATTCTAAATTATTTGGGGTCGGTCGGAATCGAACCCGGTTCTCCAGATTCGCGTGAAGTGACGCCTGGTGAACGCCCGTACGGTACAACGTATGTCTTCTTTATTACCATCTGTGTACAAGGCACATTGGCTCACCCAGCAATGGGTAATATGCCGTGATGATATATTATATGTTTTTATTATTTTACTTATATTTTTACATATTTACTTACGCTGGAAACTGTATTAAATTCCTTTCCATATAATTATTGTTCCATTTACTACTTTCTTTTTAAAACGTTAATATTATTATTTGAAGTGATTAGTTTGTTGACAGTGACATATATCTGTCAGTTACAAACATTTGAGTTCTGAACTGTGTAAACATGGAATTGTGTTCAAAGCGTAAGTTCCGGGATTAAAATTATAGATAATTTTAGAAATTTATCCATCAAAGATATACAAAAAATCTGTTGTGGCCAGCACAATACCTCTCGCCACTTCCTTTTTTGGTTACATAAGTATAGGGCACGAACAGTCATGTTACGTTGTTGGCCTTGACAAGCAGATGTGGGGGGGCCGTTTTAGAATGATAATTATTAATTATGTACATGGATGTCAATTGTCAATTTTTCATTCAGAATTTCAAGATTTTCTAAATACACGTAGTTAATTTGTCGCTAGGAGTGCGGAATTTACTTGTCGAGGAAAATAAACCACATGGAATTGGAAAATCACTAAATTTAGAATGAGAAATTATGATACTTGACATCTATATACATAATTACTAGCTATCATTCTGACATGGGCCCTCATATCTACTTGTCAAGGCCAACAAAATCACTTAACTGCTCGCGCCCTATTGTATTTAACATTTCTTGTAAATTCTACTTACATATATCTATTCCTTATATTTAGATTGTTTAATTTTAAATTCATTTTATGAAGAAATTTTATCCTCTTTTAATTTTTCGAAATGTTTCCAATTCATACCTATAATTTTAAATATTTAACTATTAATACATCAAGAAATAATATAATGTATGTACTTCCCAGACAAAGTCTTCAGTAAGGTCTCCGGATTTCTGACACAAAACATTTCATACACTGACATTTATCTGTCAGTTACAAATAATTTAAATTTGCAACTATTTTGCATGGCATTCTTTTGGTTGTAAAATTTATTATAACATTATTTTATACATTATATTTCGTTTATCTCTAAATCTATAGAATATATAATAAAATATTTAAATGTATCAGATAAAGAATTTAATTTTCTTTAATATTACCAAGAAAAAATTTCAAAAAATATTATTTAGAAGATTTTTTTTCAAGAATCTTCTACTTCCGGTTGTCCAATTGTTACCAAAACCTTTTCAGATCTTCCCATGAATGTCCGATTGGGAAATACGTAGTTAAACAAATTTAAAGTCTTATAGTTTTTGAGTAATCGTCCTTCCAACATCCTACATACATACACACATACATCCACACACACACACACACACACACAGACATCATTGTATAAATGTTAAAATCGGATTGTAGGGACCTTAAAACGTGCTTATTCAATAAAATCTGCATATGCGATTTTTAGCATGAATCCAATACCTCTCTTAGCGAGAGGTAAAAAGTATTAACACAAACCTATAGAAAACTTTAATTTTTATAACAAATCTCGGAAAAATAACATTTAAAGGTATTTTTCGAAGAAAAACTATTTTGAGCTTCTGATTTACTCAAAAATGTAATGGCACACACACACACACACACACACACACACACACACACACACACACACACACACACACACACACACACACGCACGCTCGCACGCACGCATTTTTCTTTTAGTTTATCGAATATTTGGTATGATTCCAATTTTTTTATTGATTGTAGCTATTGATTTTTTTTTTGTTTGCGACTATTGACTATTATCTTTGAGAACATACATACACCCTTAAGATATGACAATCGAGTCGCGGGACATTCCGTATATACCGGATGTGCTCCGAAAACCGGAATAAAGGAGTTTTATATGGGATTTGAAATAAGTGTGGATATTGGCTTTCCTGTAACTTAAAAAAAAAACAAGAACAAAATGTTGTTTAGAATTATATTTTACATTAAATAAGTGTCAAATCTATGTAACCACACATCTGCAGCACAAGGTATTTAAGACAAAATGTTACAATTACGTCAAGAATTAGACAGCCATGATAATAAAAATACAATTATCAATATGTTGGTTTAATAAATATTTCTACTATAATATAATTTTACAAACAATTTCTTCTGCATAAGTACATCCATATTATACATGAAAACAATGACTAGAAATATAATAAGCAATGATACTTTATTAAACTGTTACCAAACTGTCAAATTGGTACACAGTGAGGTTATAAAGATTTAGGATTGATTTTCTGTAGCGCCAAATAACAGCACCATATATAAATTGGCATCCAAACTATTTTTGACTAACCTTCATCAACATCCCCCTCAAGTTTTATTAATATCGGTTCAGTACAGTTCTCGAATAGGCGTAGTTTGTTGACCTCTTAAATCCGCCTCGTCATGGAAGCATCCGTCAAATAGTGGTACGCTATCAAATTTTGTGTTAAAGAACCAACCTAATCATTTGCTTTGGTCTAAAAAGCGTTTGGTATGCTCGTTGCAACGATTTTGGCTGACAATATGACCTAAAGAGTGATTGTGCAACATCAAGCAGAAACGCTGAAAACATGGAAGCAGTTAGACAACTGTTGGTTTTCGATCGACGTGTGTTACGAAATTATGAATAAGATGGTTGCAGAGTAGTTGAACATCGATAAAAAATCTGATGTGGACACCACACGACTTCCTTGTACGATTATTAAACTATACATATTTTTTTAATAAATAAATTACAAAATATTAATTTTAACTTCAAAACAGTAAGATATATAGCGACCATAATCTAACCCGATTCCTTTTAAAGAGAGTTTTGATTACAACAAAGAAATATTTGATTACAACAATGAATATGACTAATTTCACAATAAAAATATATTTGTTATTGTACGAATCATAAAATTACACGTATTTAACGTAATTTGACATGAACATTTTTTTTATGTTTTTGTCCTAATCCATAGCAAGCTTTATTACAAAAACAAAAAAGTATATAATTTTTAAATTTACATA
Organism: Harpalus rufipes; assembly: GCA_951394225.1. Taxonomy (NCBI): domain Eukaryota; kingdom Metazoa; phylum Arthropoda; class Insecta; order Coleoptera; family Carabidae; genus Harpalus; species Harpalus rufipes. The sequence continues at coordinate 73,095,231 of OX596274.1, forward strand.
TCTCGCTTATACAAAGGGCTTATTTAATAATACTTGATGTGCTAGACGCAGAAATTAATTCTCTAAAACTTTTATTTGAAGCATTTATTTCTAAAATCAAAATAAAATCTTTTTATTCAAGAAAAACTGTTAACAACTTCAAGTAATGTACCACTTCCGGTTAGCCTATTTTAACCAAAATCTATTATGTTATTTCGATTGACATAAAAGTCTTGTATACCAAATTTGAAAAGTTTTGGATTATATTTTAAAACAGTTTTTCATTAAAATCTATTATAGGCTTCATGTAAAGTGCCACTTCTGGAAATTGTGTAATAACCAGAAAGGGAGGTGCACTACTAGATGTTATAGGAGTCCTAAATACAAAATTTCAACTTTCTACGGCTTACCGTTTTTGAGTTATGCGAGATACGTACGTACAGACGTCACGACGAAATTAGTCAAAATGGATTCAGGGATGATCAAAATGGATATTTCCGCTGAAATCTGAAAACCGAAATTTTTCGCGATTACAATGCTTCCTTTACTTACGCACAAGGAAGTAAAAAACTGCTGGATTGAATTAAAAAAAAAAAATGTCCGCGTGGACGATACGATAACACATCGTCCTATACAGCAACAGTCATGTGTCAATTTCTATCCTCCAAAAATGTCACTATGTTGCATCAGCCTCCGTAAGCTTTTGATTTGGCCCCGGATGACTATTCTTCTTCCTCAAACTAAAATTGAAGCTGAAAGGGAACCATTACGACGATGTTACTCACACTTAACCATAATGACGAAGGTGATTATTTATAAGGAAAGGAGTCTTAAAATTTTATAGCCAAACTGTGTATATTGTTTTATTTACATGGCCGTCTGATTACATTACAAATACAGGTGCATGTTTTTCGACCCTCATCATTGGGACTCGGTTTAAATTAGGGAAAATTTGCTACAATTATTATTAAAAATTTGTTTTAACCGAAAAATGCATAGGTTATTCAAATTTTGTTAATTTAAATTTTTACAAATAACATCTAAGTATAAAAGAATATTGGCATTTTGATTTTCACTTCTTTATTTTTATTTTCTTTGGAACGATGATGTTTTTTGTCACTGGTTATTTTGAGTTATGAGGTTAAAGTTATTTTTTATATAGACGCTATGGTGGAAAATTATGATACTGAAATAGTATTTTCTGTATTTAGGACGAAAAGTGAATCTTTAAGGTATGAGCAAGTTGTTTGAGGCCGAGGCGGGCATCCGAGGCAGTAATAACTTGTGAGTGCCTTAAAGACACATTTCGTCTGAGGTACATACATAATTTTATATCATACTGGTTTCTAGTTTAAATTATTAAAAGAAATATGCATCAATTCCTAGCGGTATGAGTTTTGTATAAGTAGGCTAAGTCGCAATTGTTCGAAAATCCTAGCAAAATTCTAACAGATTGACAAATTGAAATTGAACTTTTCTGGTTTCGTTAACATTCTAATTAGCAATAATTGATGAAAAATACATTCCTCGACATACTTTGGATGAAGCTGTTAGGCTGAAGAACAATTTAATGCCCCATAAATAAAGGATTCCTTATGAAGTTAAAGTTCTAGGACTTTAATGTTTCACTTTTTGTTTTCTAAATCGTTCAAAAAACGTTGCTTTAGAAACCAGTATGACATAAAAATATTTTTTTAGCTTTCCACCTATATAAAAAATATCTACTATGTTCGTTAAACAAACTTATATCGAAAAGAGATAATGGCCATGGCACTTTGAACGCTTTTATGAAAACAAACTAATTTTGTTGAAAATAACATTTAAAACGTTTGAAAATTCGACTCTTAATATAGGTACTCGTACATATAGTACAAAATGGTTTTGCCATACCGCTGGAGAGAAATCATCTCAGGAAAACCTAACTTGGTAAATACGAGGGTAAATAGAAACTCAACTATTTGAAAATTAAAATTACACAAAAGAAATTCACATTATGTTGCTACAGTTTTTATGCTATAAACCATTTATGTGATATAAATCCTATAATTTGCTTCATTAGATTAAAATCAGTTTAATAAGAATTTATAATTACATGTAAAGTTTTTTTATTATTGGTGGCAGTAGTTTAATGTATAAAAAGCTAAGTAAATATAAAATGAGCGCAGTTGCAACCGCGTTTACTCGTTTCATTTTACCGAGACACCCGCCAAGCTAATTTCTCGCCACATGCTCACACAATGATTCATATTATTCTTTAATTACAAAAGTGAAAACTTTCTGACTGTTGCTGCCTCCGTACGTATTTAATTCTCTGCCGACGGATTATATTATTTTTATTTTGCAACTCACACGTAATATATTAAATCGTATATCCTGATAATCTCTAAGTACCTACTTAAAGTTTCAGTGGTTGCATTGTATGATATTTATCATGATAATTTTGACATTGTGTTGAATAAAATTGCGACATACAAGTCGAAATAAATAGGTGTAAAATGATTCATAATGCATTCATAAAGATTAGAAATATTTTGATTTATTGCATTAGAGATTGATTTAGTGAAGATATTAAGATTGCTAGATAATTATCTGAAAATGGTAATGAGGTATTGTTCTGTTTGACACATAGACAAGGGAAATTTTAATTACATATGAAATATATCTACCGCTATAATAATTAGTGACATTGTTATGAAATCCATCCTAATACCTAATACTCACACTAGACAAAGGTAGTTTAGTATATAGGGACTTCTAAAATTAGTGTTTACTTAAATTAACCATTTTTCTATTAAAATGTTTAGAGCTCTATAGTTCTACATTATTTCATTTCAAATATATTTTCACCGTGGCTACTACGTATGTAGAAAATTCAGTCTAAAATGCAATTTTTGCCAGCCTCCCGTGAATTTAGAAGTTTAAAATTATATACATTATACAAATTATAGAAAACATAACCCTCTTCTCCACATCCCTGATCCTAATGAATTTTATATGAGTAACTTGTAATTGAATATGTGTATGGTTATGTTTTAAACCTAGGTTGACGATTTCTATAAACTGTAAACATATTCTTAAGGAATAATATATATTCTTAAATATATGAGTTACAGCAACATCTACTCTCAAGGATGCCAAACTGATTGCTAATACATATATCTTACAGGCCTATTCTATAAAATATTCGCTTAACGAATCGTCATCATAACGAAATCGTTATTATGAAAATCGTTATATCTACTTAACGATAATCGTTATCTTTGTATCCGTATTCTGTAACTTATTTTAAAAAAATAATAACCTTGGGATCAAGTTAAGAACTTTATTTCCTAAAATCAAATTTAATTTTAAAAGAAATATCTAAAATAATTCAATATCACTCACAAAACTTCTAGGTTAGATTAGTTCTGGTGGGAGTCAGCTCTTAACCTGTCAATCTCTTTCTTCTTGTTGTTAAGGGCTATGCTAGAGCTACTACTACCATCTGTAGACAAATTGGGAAGCTTGCGTTAGGCGCTAAGAATAAAAACTTATTAAATTATTTTAATATTACCTTGAAAAATACTATAATATGTGATCACTATTCAACATAATAGCAATTTTATTTTGACACGAATAAAAATACTGAAATATTGACAACACGTTTAGGTAACGAATGATTTGTCCAGTCGTCAAAAAATAACGATATCTTTTTTTCGTTATGTAGAATTAAATTATTGTTTACAGAATGCCACTTTAACGATTATCGATATAATAACGATTTAACAATGCATAATGTCAACGATCGTTTACAGAATAAGCCTATTAAACGATTTTCGTTATTATTATAACGATTAACGATTCGTTATGTCATAACGATGCTTACAGAATAGCCCCAGCACAATAAGTTATTATAGTTTGTTGTAATATGTAATTATTTATCGACGTTTACGTTTATTTTTCTAGTACTTAACGTCTAGTAATAATTTTCTAATTTTTAAATATGATCCTGAGTTAAATTAACATTTAGATATGATATTTTTTTACACATATATTTAATATAATAATTTAAATATAACTTCCACCAACTGTGAGAATATTTAAATATGGGACACTTGTTTTTTTAATATATTACACTATTACAGTATATAAATATATTATTTCCTCAAATATCTTGAATAAATGTAAATTTGTTTCCAAACATTTATAAATTTGCGATATTTTACACAAAATAATTTCTGCATTTTTATGTATGTACTAAATTTTTTATTTAGGTAAAATAAATATATCATCACGGCATATTACCCATTGCTAGGTGTACCAATCTGCTACACAGATATTTGTACCGTGTGGGGACAAGATACACCAGAGTAAAGACGGCGAATGGTCGATGGTCTGTTGGGTACCGGACATCTGGGCGATAATCTAATAGATCAAATAAACAATAATAATTTTAAAAACCGCCCGCAAAACTTCGACCTACATAAAGCTTTAGTCATGATTTTGTACATTAGGTTAGGTCCGTTTTAAAGGTCATTAGCAAGAGCGCGACTATTTACTATTCTTGTTGATTGATTGTAACCCAAATGTTGCTTGCCGTGCTACACATTCACACCATTTATTATATTGTACGACAAAAAAAAACCTAAAGATTAAATTTAATTTTAACTAATATACGTTATTTTCTTTAATTAGTAGGTATTTTACTCGAAACTATTTTGTTATAAGTGTGAGCGTAAAATAACAAACAGTATCTCATTATAACTTTAAATTTAATACTTTTGTACATAATGATAATTAATAATTTTATATTTCAATGTACTTCGAACTAATATAAAACATATTCAAAATTAATTTCTGGAAAATACATCCACTTACTTTCCGTCTGCAACATGCTACTAATTTACATCTACAGAAGAATATAGTATAAACATTAAATATTTTACAACAAAGAAACCAACTTTGTAATTACGGTGTCGGAAGTGTTGAAGAAAAATTATAAATAGCGTCATTACACCCATAATGATTTATTAAGATACATAATGTGATATCGTACGCACATTGCTCTGTCTACTCGATAATGTTGAAAGCAACGGCACTTGTTTCAAACGAAAATAACTACGTAATTTTAAACATGTGTGAAATTAAGACATAATAACAAAAAGATATAACATCGGGCGAAGAACATGTTTTGAAATCATAAACAGAGCAATCTTGGCTGCTTTTCAGAAATAATATTACAAACAAAACACGCATTATTGTTGTAAAATTGGCACACTTCGTTCACACTTAATGCACTGTGAACTGTAACATCTATTAAATTACAGAATTATTACTACAAAGTACTTCAGCATAATTTAAATTAAGTTATTATTAACATTTGGATCCAACTTGAAGTTTCTATTCATAGATAAATTGTAATATGAGAATAAGAAAAGTTTTATGTTGTGTACAATGAAACTAAAATTCAGTACACGCGAAACAAAGAAGTACGCAATAAGCTATATCCTTAAATAACATTTTTTATCAATATATATTTTAAAATGTATAACATAATTGTATTATTCGCAGAAATAATAAAATAATATATTTAAAACTTGTTCAGTTCCACGGCATAAATACATGCTGCCATCTATCCGCACTGCATATTTACACATCTAGAGAGCTGTATTACCGAAGTGGGATGAGACGCCATGATTGAAAGTTTTCACTAAATATGTACAAAATTTAACCACTTCATGCATATGACTTACCTGTTTTGAGATAAGTACTGTTAAATACAACATCAGCAAAGTAAGCTGATTATTCTTCAGATGTTTGTCATTGAAAACGCACAACATTTCGATGCGATGTTATAGTATACTCTACCGGCAGATATTGTAAACTTTAGTTCACCAACATGCTACGAGATGGCAATATTAGTACTATATTTTGCACTTCTTTTAAATATGAGAAATAATTATTAGTGACTAACGTATAGTACAAAATATCGCTGCGCATATTCATGATAGCTACGATACACATTAAAATATACAATAGTGAAATAATTACGATATTCATAATTTTTAAATATTATTTCCTTAAAACAATGTAAAAAAAACCTATTAATTTTTAATACACAGGATAATATAATAGCTATTTGTGTATTAAGAGCGCAAAATAGGACATTGTCGATTGAGAGGCTGTGTTGCGCGGCATTCTCTCGAAATCGACAATATCCATTTGCGCTCGAAACACACACAAGATTTTTTCTATAGCCGCCACAGTGGGGTCCTCCACCATAACAAAAAATAATAAAATGTCCACTTTGTACTTACACTACTACACAATTAATAAGGATTAATATAAAGAAAAAAACTTTTATATTTAATTTTAATTTATCGTTATTTCCCATTCTTTTTGACCTATTGCTTCAATCTAATCTAAATATTTTATACTTTCGTTTTTGTAAATGAATGCCCTATTTTATTTTCACAATAGTGTGGCATTTTTTTTTTTGCTATGTAATAGGTATACCGACAGAGCAGTTATGTCAGATTGATTTATAAAGGTGGTAAATGTGTCACTACAGTGGCATTAGTTCCTGACTAAACGTTTCCATTAAGAATGTAGACAAGTGACATTTCTCAACATTGTATAGTTAGGAATTTGGACAGCGAACGTTTTTTCTACTTTGTCGCGCTAGAGCGTAGTAGCATAATCCATTTTTTATGGGAGTTGCATAATGGATATTTATACACCAAGTGAGTTAAAATAATGTTTTTTCATGAAAAAAAAATTTAAGCCACGAGGCCGGCGTGGTGGTTTATACAATATTTTATTCAATTTTGATAAAATAATAATAAAAACCATTATAATATTTAATTCTGACAAAATAAAATATTAATCAATTAGTAGGCTATGCAATCATCGTTGATAGACATCAAGTCGTTTATTTATAAATTATGAAAAAGCTTATTTTCTCCCAGTTGTGTCGTGAAAAATAATAAAATGGTTTATCGGTCTGACAAGACTGTGGTGAAAGTGTTATTTTCGTACCTGATGTTTTAAATAGGGTTTCAAGTCAAGTAGCTTGATGTTTTTATAAATTACTTGATTTGACTTGAAAATCAAGCTTTTCAAAAATTTATTACTTGACTTGATTTTCTATCGTTACTACTTGACCTGATCAAGCAATTTCAAGCAAATTCAAGCTACTAGATAACGAACCGATTATGTACGAAAACGTGCGAATCAGTAGAATCGTAATTTAGCTGTGTGTGGGACTGCGTGGCGCGCCATATGCTGTTCTGATTCACTACTGCAAGTTAAAATCTGTGCAGAGGTTTAAAAAATTCACTCGATATTGGAATATATGCTAGAATGACCCGAGAATATGTCGACAAAATTTGAAGTCCTAATCATTATTATTAAGATAACTGCAGATGGTTAAACTATCGCATAAAAGCCCAAAAAGCTATACTCCATTCGAATTAAGAATAATTAATGGAACTTCAGATTTTGTCCACATATTCTCGGGTCATTCTAGTATATATTTCAATAATGAATGGATTTTTTAAACCTCTTAATATGTCAGAGAAAAATAAAGTTCCAAAATGTTCCAAAACCGAATGTTATTTAAATGGGGAAAAATCAAGTCCATTTAGGCACGGTCAAATATTAAAATTAAGCGAAATCATTGGCATTATATTTTTATTTATTTATTTGGAACCACTTTAGGGGCCGGCTCGGTTAAAATTCGACTTGCTCCCTTTTAAGGTCCTCCATAATAAATACATAAACTATAAATAGTTTGTTGATTCATATATTATACTATTGAATCTATTTTTTAATTTGAATGTATGATTTATTTTTATGAATAAAAGTCTATATTTCAAGATATATTATTGACATTGTTATAAAACATAAGGAACTATATGAAAATGATATGTAGTCTTGAAGAACTTTTTCTGTTAATTCAAGTAACTGAAAAATAACTACTTAATTTTTCAAGTACTTGAAATTGTAACTACTTTACTTGATTTGACTTTCGGCTACTATTACTTGACTTGAAATCAAGCCAAGCTCAAGTCAAGTAACTTGAATATCAAGTCAGTGAAACTCTAGTTTTAAATGCATTGTTTTTTGCAGAATGAGTTAAAATTCTGTGAGAGTGACTTATTTTTTTTTAATCACTAGCAAATAGTCAGTTACTTTTAGTTGTTACTATGGAGTTAATAATAACAATTTAAAACGTCAAAATTGAATAAAAATTATTTAAGAAATGTATAATTTTTTGTTAAATATAAATATGAAAATATCATCACAGCATATTACCCATTGCTGGATGTGCCAGTCTGCTTTGTATACAAATATCGGTAATTTAATGATTAGGACATAATATGTATTTGTAATTGCTATGCAAACGTTTATCAGGCGTTATTTCACACGCACTCATCACTCATTGCTGGATTGGAGAAATTGTTTTCCGGTTTTTAGTGCCTTTATTAAATTGACGCTTATGACAGGGGCCACGTTAGCCATAGGGTATTGTTACAACTCTGCTAAACACACACCTACTCACCTCAAATTGCTTACGAACACATCCATACTTACCATGCACTCCATAAAGAATGATAGGGAAGGGGTTATTTTATTTTTAGAGATACACAGATATCCTACGAAAAAATTGGGACGGCAGGTAATTCAGATAAAATGTATATTCTATCTGTAAAATAAATTTACATATAACCAGGTTGCTCAACCCTTACGAACATCCTATATCACTCTACTTATTAAATACAGATTTTATAAAGCATGAAACGTTTCCATAATATTTATTTTAACAAAATTGTTGAATTGATTTTAAATTACCGTACAAAGGAAAATTATATTAGAACTATTCAAGAATGTTAGTAATAAAATGGAGGTACGGAAAGGAATGGAATAATAAAACAATGTCAAAGCAATTCTTTTTATATAAAAAATATTTTTACTTGTATCAAATAAATTATCACAAATTATACATTCGTATAAAAGTACAGTGCAGTAAGCTGTCATCGAAAAGAATAATTTTCAATCACAGGTGTTTTACCTATAACTATAATAAGGCTTCAACAAAAGGCACATCAGAATAACATTAATATGCACGCCACGCATAATCAAACATCCATAGAGCACACATTTCAATAACAACGAGAACAATTAATATGATGGTCACCAAGGTCTCCACATATGGTCATTGTTTATGTCTCCCTGCTGATTACCGGCGTGACCGGAAGTGGTAGGTTGATGGAAATGGCTCTCTACAGAGAATCGTTGATCCGGGCTTCCGGAGGAACTGGAGCTCGTTGTGGACACGTCATCTAGAGAATATCTCGCGTATTTACTGGTCGATGCCTGTGGTTCCTGGTTGGCGACAACCAACAGTCCTTCGGAAGTGGTAGTTTCACACGGATACGGGCGCTTTCTACTCACTCTTTCATTATTGATGTCATGCATCGGGATTTTTGGTTTGTCGGAAGTAATCACAGACAGAGGTTCCATTGTTTTATTGGGATAGCTTTTATATGTATTTTCTCGATGTTTTTCGGGCGGTTGATATATTGGTACAGTCTTATATTCAATTTTTAACCCATAATCTGATTTTGTAGATTCCGGAGAATAAGATGTGGATGATATTTGGAATTGTTGAGCTGGACTTTGTTCTTGCATTGAACTTGTTTTGAAGGCACTGGAATGCATATTAGATCCAGGAGGAGTCGGAAATGAAATTGTCATTTCTTTAGGGGATGGTGTTCTGGGTTTTTGAAAACTGTCTGATATCTGATGATCGTCAAAACTAGTTGTTGAGGATGCAGGACTTGGTGGAGGGCTGGATATTTTTAATGTTTCTGAATGTTTCGAAGGTTTAACAGTTGTGAATGCACTGCTGGACGATCTTTGTCCAGAAACTTGCGATGTTTCAGTAGTAGTAAAACTAGTTCCACCCAGCATAGAGGTATTAAAAAATGGTATATTACTGCTATTAGGAACTAGTAAAGCTAGCTCTCCAGTTGGCAGTCGACTGGGAATAAGTTGAATTCCAGGAGGAACTTGAATTCTTGTGGCATTTTGGTTATTGTTAACATCTCCGTTGAATCCGGAAGGTAAGTTTGTGGAAGATGTACTGGAATTTCCTTGCGGAATAGTTACGGGAATAGTGTTGGTAGTTCCACTCATTTCTATTGGAGGGAAAGTGAACGGTGCTGGTTGTTGCAGCCCCGACACACAGTTGTTCAAATGAGCGACTAATCTCTGTTTCACGCCGGTCTCCACGCCATCCATGTTGCCGATGTAGCGACTCACTTCTCCGGCGCACTCATTGAAACCAGTTTTGAACTTGTGAAGAACTGTCGGGTCCGTAGCCACAGCCACTGCTAATTGTTGACGCTGAAGTGATTGGAGATGCTTCACTGTCATCTCCAAGATGTCTGCTTTTTCCAATTTGGAATGTCTGGCAGGCTGTAACAAAAAAAAAACATTCATTAATAATGCTGGTATTTATTCAATGCCATGATTCACTGCTTGAGAAATTTCTTCAAAAATAGAAATATTTTAAATATTACTGAATGATGTGTCTATTAACAAACACTTAGTAATCAGCTTCTTGTAAAATGATACAATATTTCGTCATGGTTTTTTATGCTTGTCGTAATAAAATTTGAAAATAATGAGGTGCGTAACCACAAATGTTCTTTTTACCCTCCGTTACCTTTAGGTTAGGAAGGTATTGTCTGGTGAAAAAATGCGTAGTTGAGTTTTTAGTGAATAAGCACGTTTTAGGGTCCGTAGAATTCGATTTAACCATTCTTAAGATGATGTCTGTATGTGTGTGTACGTGTGTGTGTGACGATTTTTTCATATACGATAAGTCCAACAATACAATTCTAAAAATTATAATTCTTTCGAATTCCTTTCCTTTACATTCACATGAAGAGCTGATTAGGTTTTGGTTATAATTGGTCAACCGGAAGTACCCTCATTTGAAGATTTTTAGTTTTATTGAAAAATCGCTTACTATTTTTTGACATTTAATGTTATTATAAATAATAAAGAATATTCTACTATCTATACGATTTGATTGCATTTTATACGTCATATTCAATGGCTATAGAGTTAAGAGTAAAGAAATTAAATTTCGTAAATCAGATATATTTCTCACGGATGATTACAATACTCGCATACGCCTTGTGTTGTAAACTTTATCCTTATGATATGCTTTGTACACAGATTGGCACATCCAGCAATGGGTAAAATGCCGTGATATACATACTCGTATATATTTATTTATCCTCTTCGGACCTGAGAGAGTAAAAGAAAATTAAATGAACATTTGTATAAAATACAAAGAGTATGTGACTACAGTATCGGACATAAACACAGCGACTCCTTAGGAACTAATAAAAATACTCCCCCATATTTTAATTTTCAATATATTTTCAAACTTCTTAAATAATGTAAAGGTGACATTTTCATAAAACCTTATGAAAGTAATTCAAAAGTACCGTACTAAATTTTAGAAATACTTATGTATTTGAATGCAGATGTGAGGTGCTATAAAAATAGAGTGACTATAAAAATCTAGGAAGTGCCTCCGCAACCGACGTCGGTTCCCAAAATGTGGATCAACGGGATCCGGTGATACAAATTAAATGGCAGCCAGCAGTCAACTGACAGTTCTCAATTAGCGTATAAAATTCGGTATAGTCGATATACCAACTTTGATCACTTAACATGTACAATTTAGGTGTCGACGTAAGCGTGTAGTATTTATATGTTATAGTAAAAGTGCATAGTGAGATGATGTGCACATTGTAAATATTTAATAGGGGTACAACAAAACTAATTTTTGTCCAACATTAAATTCCAGCCCCTCCTTCATCCCAGTTATAACTATGGTTAATGTAATACTTGCCGTCCCTGAAAAGTTAGGGATGTTTTATTAAGCATAATATAAAGCTAAGTAAGTTAATGGTAATCGCCACCGGTCGCCAAAACGGCAACCGACGCCGGTTGCGGAAGCACTGCCAAAAATCTTATATTTACTTTTAAAAAATTTACCAGAATAACAATTTATGAAAGAAATTTGTTGATGAAAGAAACTTATATTAGACAAAATATAAACAGTGATACATATTTAATACTTTAATAATTATTTATAATGGATTGCATTCGTCGTGACGTCGAATTAAATTATCGATAATTTTGTGGTTTATATATTCCATGCATCCGTTATAATTTTAAATAATTGCTTGGAATTAATAATATTATTCCTTGCCATATTTTTATCAATGGTTTCCAACAGATTTTCAATTGTATTAAAAGAGAGAGAGTGGCATTTCCGACAGAATGCAGCATATTGTTATAAATAATAATAAAATCATTTGTAACATTTATACAGACAATCAATTTAGAATTTTAGAAATATAAAAGTACATAGCTCCGGACCAATTGTATAAAAAAACACAGGTCTAAATCAATTTAAAAAAAATGTATTAAAGAACAGGTTAAACATAGGACGTGGTTTCAAAATTTGAATTCAGAATGAAATTCACTTTCTTATTATTATTACACGATCTTAGCGAATGGGTGGTTCACGAATAAAACATAACATCAATTCTAATGAATTTTTTAAAAAAATTTAAACAGTTTCAAAAGGGAAAATCTCTCATATTTTATCCACTACTTCGACACCGTTAAACAAATTATAACGCGGTTTGAATTCGACATGAATTTTTCTTTCTTATCATGTATTTGTACGATTGTTGCTGACGAATAGGTATGAAGATGTTCAATATATTACAGAAATTTCTTTAGAATTGAAGTGTGTTTTATTTTTAAACCTCTCATTCGCTAAAATCGAGTAATATATAATAACAATACAAAGAGAATTTCATGCTAAATTCATATTTTGAAACCGTGTTGTCCTATTTTTTAACCGTGTGAAAGTGGTGAATAAAAAAAGAGTAATAAGCCGATTATGTGTTTATAACTCGCAAATAATCAACTGATCTTTAAAATCTGTTGGAAACCATTGATATACATCTTAAACACTTTTAAATAATGAAAATAAAAGAGAATAATGATTCGATTTTGATCTACATATACTCGTCTGGATTGGATAACCCACATACAGCAGAAAATATCTCAGTAACAATTTTCAAATAAAAACAAACCTAAACGGTATCGGTAGACGCTCTAGAGGGGAGGACGAACGAGTATATATATATATATATATATATATATATATATATATATATATATATATATATATATATATATATATAGAGAGAGAGAGAGAGAAAGATGTAGAGAGAGAAGAGAGAGATGTAAGTTTCAATGAAACTGATGACAAATGCCCAATAATTTAATTCGTTTAAAGGAGAGTTTGAATTAAAAATTTCAATTTAAAGAATCATTTTTACATATAACATCCAAAACAGTTGTATGTCAAGAAAAAAAAATCAAATTAGGGAGAGGTATGCCGTGATGATATACTTATTTATTTATATAAACAAATCCCTATGAAAACTTCTCTAGGAAAATCATCGCAAGGGACTATTGAAAGGTTTATTGAGCTCTTTCTATTATCAGCTATTGTCAGAGTAGTAAATGTTATTCCAAGTACATAGCGACCGGCATTCTATGATCATCCTAGAAAAGTTATATCTAATTTTTCTGGTGCGTTTATTTGCCACATCCCTGACAAATATCCAATACTATTCTTGCAAATTTTGATTTATTACTCCATCTTATTTCCAAACGAATTAAAATACTAAATAGTTATTGCTAAAAATGAAACTAAAACATAATGAAAACTTAAAATAGCATTTAATTTTTATATTCTCCATGAAATTATAATGATTATCGCGATATCCTATATAACGAAAGTTAACCACATGATTGACAAATGATAAGGCTGTACGATTTAATAAGTAATATTACTTATTAAATGGCTGTACCTTATACAGGTTGGTGACCGCGACCCCGGAACATAGGACTTTAACATGTAAAATTAGATTTTCGTAATTTGCTGCTTCCCTAATTACAATAGGTAAAAAAGCTTCAAATAAAAGTTGTAGGGCATAAAATTAATTTTGTATGCCTTGTAATGTCAAAAATTAGGTATGAAAATGTCGAAAATCAGCGCAAAAATAGCTATAGTCATGGAATTGAAATATAAAATTAACAAATGTTAACGATTTATCTGTCAAGCTAGGTTAATCTCATTATTATTTGTAAAATCTGTTTAAGTGAACAAATATCAATTTATATTAACAGATAATTGTTAATTGAAACAGAAATTAGAATTAATATCTAATAAAAATAAATTACCCTAACGTGACAGATAAACCGTTAGACATTTGTTATTTATTTTGTCTCAATTCCATGACTATTGCTATTTTTGAGGTGATTTTCGACATTTTCATTCCTAATTTCTGCCGTTACAAGACATACAAAATTAATATTGCTTATTGATTCATATGTTCTACAACTTATATTTGAAGCATTTTTACCTAAAATAATTAGGAAAGCAGGAAATTAAGAAAGTATTATTTTACATGTTAAAGTCCTATATTCCGGGGTCGCGGCCACCACCATGTATGTACATATCTCACGATGAAAATTTTAATAACACATCCCCATAATGGAATTTTGTAATTTGTCGCAGCAAAGACGAAAACTGATTCATGCTAATATTATATTTTAACCTACGGATGACTCGGTGGGGTTATTCAGAGCAGAGACCTCAAATTCTGTTTTTGTTTATTATTTCGTGTAATAAAAGTTTTTAGGAACTTGGGTTTTTCTAGTCGAATTTTATACCTTCTTCTACTGTATAAAAATATGTAATCAAGATATTAAATATTACATGGAAGAACGTACAATAACAAGTTTCTATAATAGAATGGAAGATGGAAGTAATACCTTGAAGTAAACTTGTCATTTCATGTCTGTTTTGTAGCCTTTATAAATGTCTTGCATTGGCGACCTGTCTTCTGTTCGCAATATCTTTTATTTTATTACTGATGTTAGACATATTTTTTAATTGATAGAAATGTATGTTAGTGTTTGAGCTTAAAACTTGATATTCATCATATTTTAAGTAAAATGACTATTTAAAAGAGGGGTCACTTAATGACCCCCAAGTGGTCGCCCATATTTAAAAATTTCACCTGGTCATTCAAAGGTTAATAAAAATTTAGAATGGTATATATTAAAAATGTAGTAACTACAGGTGCTCCAACGTTAAAGCACCAAACTTAAAATTTGAATAAAAAACTTAAAAACGAGTAAACAAAATTTCATAAATGTTTCATTTCAGTAATAATCGCAACCGCATGAGAGAATGCGTAACTCGCCGCGAGTTTACGACGGTTTACGCCGGTGCAAACAGTTTCAGTTGCAGCACAACACTGTTCAAGTTGTTATTATTTCGCAGGGCTGAATTATTTTTCCTCTGAGTATTAAAATATCATTAACAGGTTCCGTATATACTATTTGTTTAATTGTTCCCCATAGAAAAAACTGAAGTGTCAAATTTGGAGAACGTACTGGCCATGATACGTATTATAACTGAAAAAAATCTGATGTGGCCAGCACAATACCTTCCGTCAATCCTGTGTATTATGTACAAATTCCATACATAAATTTTCTTGAATAAGATTCTAAATTTTTGGTATTTTATGATTCTTTTTCTCGGCAACTGAATTCCATACTCCTGATAACAAAAAAATCACATGAAATAAGAAAATCATAAAATTTTGAATGAAAAATTATGACACGTCAATTATGGACATAATTAATTGCTGTCATTTTGATACGGGTCCCATATCTGCTTGCCAAAGGCAGCAAAGTCATGTCACTGCACGCGCCCTATACATAATTTTTTTGCAAAAGATCCTATATTTCCAGTAAAGTTATTTCATAAACAAACTATGCAAATTGCACTTGACACTGACATCTTCTTCTTCTTTAGATTTCCCCATTCGTTAGGGGGTCGCTATTTTTTATTTTCTTCTTCCACTCATTTTTGTTTTGCGTGTCGTCCTCATTCAGTTCCTTTTCTCTCAAGTCTTCTGCAATACAGTCTTTTCATCTTATATTTGGTCTTCCTATGTTTCTTCCACCTTCTATTAATTTATTCATCTCTCCTCATGACATGTTCAAACCAATGTAATCGTCTCTATTATATCTAAAAACTTCTAACACTAGAGTTACTTCCCTTATTCTTTCATTCATTTACTTGCTTTTTATTGATACTGACATCTGTCAATTTGAATTACCTGAATATATTAGCAGTTTCCATGGTTATGTTAGCATAGCTGGCTGAATTATGAAATTTATATGAAATTTTTATCTTTATTATTCTTTAACTCTATATCTGTTGAATATGAAATATAAAATGCAATCAAATCGTATAGAGAATAATATATTCTTTAAGTTATAATAACATTTAACTGAGTTTTTCAAGAAAAACTGTTAAAATCTTCAAATAAGGGTACTTCCGGTTGACCAATTATAACCAAAATCTAAACATGTCTGCATATGGTTGTAAGGAAGAGGAATACACAAGAATTGTAATTTTTGGAATTCTAGTATTGGAGATATCGTTGACGAAACCGCGGTCACATACACACACACACACACACACACACACACACACACACTCACACACACACACACACACACACACACACACATACACACACACACATACAGACATCATCGTAAAAATAGTAAAATCGTATTGTAAAGACCCTAAAACGTGCTTATTCAATGAAAACTCACCACCGAATTTTTTGACCAAAGACAATACCTTCCTTACTTATAAGGTGACGGAAGGTAAAAAAAATCATTTCATTTTATTCATATTTTTTATTGTATAACCAGAAGAGTACTTTCCTATCCGAATTTCTCTGAGGGTTCAAGGACATAATTTTGAACAAATATTTAAAGAAAACATTGCAAAATCTAATGCTGTACAATAATATTTTAAAATTTCTTCATATTTCTTTGTTTGAATTAAAACTATTTGCATCGCGCCACTGACGCTCTACTACACCTCATGCAAATATCTTTGTAATGAAGCATTTGTGAGGTTTTACTTCATGAACTTGTCTACTTCTTTTCAAGTCTTTTATTTAAATTTAGATGTTTAAGCTTGAAAAATCTATATATTAAAAAATAACATTAATAAGACAAAATCTTATATTTAAATATTTTTATAAATAAAAACCTGAAAAATGAAAACATGTTTATGTTTCATTTTATTTCTTTTATGATTACTTTGTTCTCAGTAATAAAATTTTATTTACACTGCCGAGTTTTCTTATCGAATTAATTATCTTCTGCATTATTATAATTAAAACATTCTTTTAACTGCTATAACTTTTAAACCAAAAGAAAAAATCTTAAATCTTGGAAACCTGTCCTATAAATTCCCAATTTCCACGGACATAAACAAACTCAACCCAAATTAATTTACTTCCGGTGCAGAAAACCGAGACAGCGCCAAGCTGGCTTGGCATCCCTCACATTACTGGACATAATATGGGTGCAAATCATCCCATGCTACTTCGTCTCTATATACTAATTATTATCTCGTTTAGATAAAACTTAGTTTTAATTTAAATGTATTAGTTTGCCTTTTTATTCTTTATATATACAGGTTGCCAGTGGTGGCTTGTCAGGGTAGGCAAGTGAGGCATTGCCTCACCAGAAAAAATAACTCAGAATATAATTTTTACAAATTAATAATTGTAATTAGTAAGCTGTAAATAATGTAACGTAGAAATTTAAATTAAATATCAACTTATTCCGTTAATGCTTGTCTTTATAAATATCAAAAGAACAGTTGAAGCCACAACCATAACTAATATGTAATGCAGTTCACCTAATTTATAACCCGGAGGCCTGCCTCTGAAATATACTCGAAATGGATAGTATAATGTCTAATGTTTTTGATAATGCTTTCGTCCCGGTAATCAATACGTGCGCTAGACAAGGAGCTGTTTGAGGCTAGCCTCAAATGCAAACTGCAATAAGTGCGTAAACGATAAAAGATAGGTACTTTCTCCACACGGCCCTATAGAGACCGTGACCGTGCCTGAGTACAATCAGAGTGGCATAGTGACAAATTGTATAAGTAGGTTCAGGAGAGCATACATCTACTGTACGAGTACATTGTTGCAAGTTATTAGCCAGATTAAATGTTATTAACTGCATATTGCATTTGCACATATGCATAAGATTATTTAATTCTTTTATTTTTTCCTTGTATTTATAGTTTAAATAGTATTTTTCTATTTTGAATTTTACTTGAAAACAAAAACAAATATAATGACTTCGGTTGGGAACTCTACTTTAAAAGATAATAACAATTTCGAAGTAAGTGGCAATATAAGGATTTCCTTACCCAAATGTGACGGAAGGTATTGTCTTTGGTCAAAAAATTCAATGATGAGTTTTTAGTAAATAAGCATATTTTACGGTCCCTATAATATGATTTTACCATTTTTACGATGATGTCTGTGTGGATGTGTGTGTGTGTGTGTGTGTGTGTGTGTGTGTGTGTGTGTGTGTGTGTATGTGTCTGTGTGTGTGTGTGTTTCGGATCTCATAACTTCAATACCACGATTCCAAAAAATACAAGATAAGATGGAAGGACTGTATTGCGGAAGACTTGAGAGAAAAGGAACTGAATGAGAACGACACGCAAAACAGAAATGAGTGGGAGAAGAAAATAAAAAATAGCGACCCCTAACGAATGGGAAAAGCTAAAGAAGAATCTTTTGCAAGAAAATTTACGTATGGACTTTATACATAATACACAGGATTGACGGAAGGTATAGTGCTGGCCACAACAGATTTTTTAATTAACAAATATCAATTTCATAAACTGTTTATAAAAGAATTAAAACAATCATTAATAAATATTGGTAAAGGACGCAAATCGAATAGAGCATTTAAACACTTGCTATGATTTTTTTTTTTTTAAGTGAACAACTGACTAATAGAGCTATAGTTATAGTACACAATTTTCTTATGAAGTGTTGCCTCACCAAAGTTTTGGTGCACAAGCCGCCACTGCAGGATGCCCATTATATCTGTTCCCGCTTGAAAGTTTAAGAATAGGCAACACAAAATACATTTCACAAGCCATTTTGTGTAAATTATTAGTAAGTATTGTAATCGAAATTACAGTAGATAAAAGCAAAAAATAAATAAAAAATATGAAACGTAAAATGAGTTACCTATTCATGAATTTTCAGATCGGGACAGATAAAATGGGGTTTTGTGAATATTTATTTTTAAAATAATAAATCAAAAATAATGCCGACCTAGATGATGTGGGTGGCAGTGCTGCCCCTCCGCGACCCAAGAGTTGTAGGATCGAGTCCCATGTAAGGCATGATCTTTTCAATTCATCAATCATCTCATCTATCATCTGTTCATTGGCTGCATATGATCAAAACAGTTGCGCAGCCGTCCATAAATAAAAAATAATAAAACATATAAAACAACGAATAATTTTACGTCCAACTCAGTCATACTCATAAAATCACTAGCGTATGCTTCTGTTGGCAAAAAATCTAATTTTTTAGGGTCTAGTAGCCTCGTGCCTGTGTATCTGGTCGCGAATTTGGGGAACCGGGTTCGATCCCGTCTCCCGTCCGACGCTAATAGAAATATTTCGATTTTTAAATGGCATAAAAGTAACTCCTGTGGTGCACTCTCCACACCAGCAATGAGTTCTCGTGAGATGACGCCTGGTAAACTCCTGCACGGTACAAATATATCAGTATCATTATCGGAATCTGCGTGTGTATTAAGCAAAACCAGCAATGAATATGCCGTGATGATATTTTTATTTATTTTATATTTGATTATTTCGTTTATTTTTTTTCAAATGTTAATGGCAATACCTGTTTTATTCAATTCTGATGTGATGTGAGGTATCTGCTGTTTCACCCAAACAACTGGTTAAAAATAATAATTCAGAAAACATGAAATTGAAAAGATTTTAAAAATACCATCAATTATTATGTTCTATTTAAATGTCATTTGAATGCAGAACTTGTTCTATTTCTTGCCAATGACATTTTTGAATATGTTTGGGAATGTCAATATTGTCTCTATAATAACAATATTCACCTCTTTTATAATCAATTTTGTGTTTAATTATACTTACAAACATAAAATGAATCAATATTTTAATTTAAGAGTAAAGTAAATAACAATTAAACTAAATGCATACGAATGTATCGTTTCAGACAGATCATTCAATTTCGAAATTAATAAGAATATGTTTTCTCTAGTCTTAATGCTATCAAAACACTAATATCAACTCCAATAAATAAGTGATACCTCTTTTTTGGAAAAAAAAATATTTTCCGATATACGAGTATTTAATCTCAACAACTTCAAGTATCTAATTTATAACTGGTTCGCACAATTTAACATATCAAACATATATGGAATTATATGTATTTTACGAATTTCACATTACTTTTTGTAAAATTTCTATTGGTTTCGTTTTAGAAAAAAAAATAGCATTTTACTATCCCTGCTATTAAAACACTCGAAAAAAAATTATAAATAAACGAAGTTGATTTATTTTTATTATTATTATTATTATTATTTAATTTAAAATAAAAAAATCAATGGTAATATTTAATTTTTGTGACATTAACTTCAGTACTAAGTATTAGCAGAAAAATAACTTAGATGACTTGGTTTAATTATTTTGTTTCAATTAATGTTTTTAATGAACCAACATATTCTAATCTCTATATGTATTCGATTATACCCGATAGTAGTGGTACCGTATTCGCGTATTGTATAACGAATAACCGCAGTTCTACTGAATTTTTAAATACTATCTGAAACCCTTGTCAAATTGGCACGGTACGAATTGCTTAGGCACTTGTAGTGTTTTGGACGAGTGTGGGAGTGCTTGGTTGTCGGCGGGTTGAAAGGGCCGTCTCCGGTCTCGAGTGTCGCGGTCAGCGGGGTCGCCCCCGCCCCCGCTTACCGGGCGATCTGCAGCCCAGGGCGTGGGAACTCGCCACTGCCTACTGCCTCGAGTGCCTCTGCTTCTGCCAACCATCCATCCCATCCCACCTCAACACACCCGAAACTAATGAGCGATGCGATGCAAACACGCTGCGGTTGTGCTTTTTCTAACCCTGCATTCCCAATTCCAATAAACCCGACACATGATTTATTATTATTGGAATATTCAACAATTTTTTATCCCACATAATTTTGCATTTTGTTTTGAAACAAGAATGGGATTGTTCCGAGAATTATAAGTTAACCAAAAGGAAATGACACTAAGCTGTTGCGAATATTGAATGTTCAAGGCCAGAGACTACAATAGTACCTATTTAAAAAATTCAACAATAAGTTAAACGAGAATACCTTTTACAAATAAAAATAATAAATTATTATCAATTATTTATGATTGAAATTTTGAAATTATGGGTTGGTTACGAAAAGAACTTTATCTAATTATTACAAAATTTAAAATATTTCATTCATAATTTCCATAAAGTTCTTGCTATGACCGTTGTGACGTAGATACAGTACGACTAAGTCTTGGCGAGGCATATATGAGTAAATTCGTTTATCACAACAAAACGAAGAAGTTGACATATGCTTTAATGTATCACAGCAAAATTTAGGTACTTTATAATTATATGAACCCTCAGTCTTTAAAATTTGTGTTGGTAATTCTACATCTACAACAAATAACAAATGACGATATAAGACCTAAATATAAAGTCCTACTAAAGATCTATTTTCATTTATCGAGGTGTTAAATATTGCACTGTCTTTAGTTTTATTAAATATGCGTGTTTAATTCGTGTTCAATATAGATCAAGGATTAACAATCATTTCTGCTTTTGTTGTCGTTTTAATTCTAAGTACTTAGAGTAGGAAAACGGAAAAATTATTATTTTTAAATAATAATTAATAATACTTAATAATTAATAATTTATAAACAGTGGAAAATATAGTTCAATTTACAAACTAAATTTTCCAATGAGTACAAATTATTAATTATTATCAATTATTACTCAAAAATAATATTTTTCCAATTTTTTTTAAATTATATTTCAACTCTAAAAAAAATACTTTTTGAAATACCTACATCGCTTTTTTGACGTTCCTTTAATTTTTCCGTTGTGTTTAGAGAATAGAGTTTCTCATTTAATGTTCAGTTACATCCTAATTTCATAACGGTAGTACTTTTTTCATCAAAAATGTTCATAGTAAGTTTCCAATGAACGTGCATTTTTTAAAGTTCCATGAATATAGTATTTTACTATTTCTACAATAAAACTTATGTTTGTCAACTGTCAGATAACTCCCACATTGTCATTGAAAAAAATTAATTACAGTTTTTATATTTACAAGAAGAAATTAATTAATTTTCGTTGTAATTTATTTGTAGCATTTATCACTCGTTATTGAGTATGTATTTCTAATTTATTAATTCGCGAATTTGATAATAATGATATACTGTACGTTAAGTTAGAAGGTCCTTACTCGTCACCACATGTTCACAATGCATTACAATTATCATTTTTATATAATTTGAAAATTATAAATATGTATGTTATTTGTACATTTTTCTAAATAAAACATTCGGAAATATTTTATATTATCTATATAAATGGAATTAATAAGAAGTAATACGCTTGCTAGTCACATAATATTCTTTTATTAATTATTGTAATCTAATAATAGTAAATAGGTAGGTAATCATTCTTCCATTTACTCTTGAGTTCCAATTTCACGCAAAACAATTTTCATTTTATACACAAAAATTATATAGTAAAAATGATTAGACAGAAGACGCACGACATCAACCTGAAGAAAACCTTCTAAAATAAAATATAACTTCTAGAAATTAATGGGTGTTATTTATTTTTTTAAAAAAGAAGGCAAAAATACTAGGATAAAGTAACGTATATATTAACGATATTTACAACTACTTATAAGTCAATCGTTATTCCTTTTACGGGATATAAAATTATTTGCAATAATTGTAGTTGATTTTCGTACCATACGTTGGCACGGTTGGCACTACTGAGAATGACCATGTTATGTCAAATCATTTTTTATTCCGTAAAAGGAATAAGGTTTGTCCTAAAAATAATTGTAAATTCATTCATATATATGTTTCTTAATACTATTTTTTTTTTTAAATAACACCCAATAATTTTTACGTGTTATATTTTATTTTATAAGGTTTTTTCAGGTTGATGACGTGCGTCTTCTGTTTTATCATTTTTACTATATCTGTGATGCAATTTTTACAACAATTTTGAATGCTCATCAGGAATTATGAGTTTTTAAAATATTGTAAAATGTCAAATTCTACATAAAATAAACTGTCGTATCAAGCAATAAATAAAAAGGCATTCTTCGATATTTATTTATATGAATTATATTATTAAACATTATTTTATTATATACACTTATTTTACTAAACTTAAAATAAATACAATTAGGTATATCTTTTTTTGTATAATAGTCAAAACGAATAACGAATTTAGCAAAATATTATTAAAAATTTATATTGTAATTTATGTTTATTAAAATTTTGAATAGCAATATATAACGAAACAATAATTCTGTATAAAGGAGAAAAGAAAAAAGGTAATTCTGTAACAATAAATCATTCATAATACGAGAGTAATCCATCATTGTAACAATAAACCATAAAGTACCTACGATCACGATGCTTCGTGAGAAAATTCTCGCAAAAAAGTGTAGTCCGCGAACTTGATATTTTCGCTTGTATCCGGTGTTATATTCTTAAATCTTAGAACCACCTGTTAGAGAGCAAAGCTACCTGTTGATATGACAAGAGAAAGAAAAAGAGCCTTACGTCTTTTTTCATCGCGTCCAATATTAAAGTCTTCAGTTCATTCAAGCAGTGATTTATCCTTGCTCGTCTTCTCTTCTCCATAATGGGTTTGTTATTCTGCAAAAATTACATCCATTCATTAGTGCTATTATTCTCGCAGATTGGTTCACGTCGGGGTTTTGACAGTGACGTAGACGGGAATTTTGATAGTATGGTGACATTTACCTCAGTCAATTAGAAAATGATGAAAAATGACGACATTAATACGAGGGCTAGAATGAATACTTTGCCAAATCATCATATTTTATAATTATATTAGACGATTAGTTAAAGTTAGTTTTGTTTATTTATTTTTAGTTTATAACTCATTTTATATGCAATTGTAGTAGTTAAAAATTGCACTTGTTTTGCTTTTATATCTAATTCTCTATCCTTTTAAATAAATTAATAACTAATTGAACGAAAATGTAAAAGTTAAGGGCATAATCTGTCAAACTATCATTCATGGTCATATTATTTTTAAATAAGAGTTATACATAATTTATATATTATGTCATGTTGTCTCTATTTTTTGTTTTATAATCTCATATGTTTAATTTATACTATGTTAAGCATATACAGTAGTGATAACCAAGGTGGTAACTTATGAATTGAAGGAAATGAATGATAAGTGCAAATCTAGAGTGTCATGCGCATTCTGTTTACGTCCGGGACTACGTACATGTTACGCATTCTATATAAAATGTCATGTGAGCTGATAATTCCACTAGATTCAAATGTATTTTCTTCAAACTAATTTAAAATAGATGACATACTGAATAATACATTTTAAATAAATAATAGGTTGAGTTACAATGGTATTGGGTATGAAATTTTTGCTACGCCACTGACATTGATTGCCACAATTAGTACTAACCCTTCTTTGTTCTGCTTTGGATATCGATGATTGATTAGGTCTTTGGTGTTCGTGATCGTATTCATCTTCATTGATCGGCATGATGAGTAATAATAAAGTCCAATAAATATCCAATGTTCACTTATACCACTATCTTACAAATGTCATAATCACAACTCATACGTTAACAAACTATCACTGTCCTTCAATTCGGTGTGTATTCCATGAAACTATCGTGCATACTGATAGTGAACGACATTCCTGTGGAGCCGTGGGATTTGCCCCCACCATGGAAACCCAGTTATCCACCCTGGGAGCGGTAAACAACGAGGAACGGACCCTTTGGGCTCCGCACTTCGCCCCGCCGTGCCGGGATAAATTACTATACACAATTTCAGAAGTTCCCACACGTATGAGAATGTGTCGTGCCGTCGTGCATCGTGACCAGGGGTGGGGATTAGGGCAGCAGGACTATGCGGGACAAGGATGGACAGATGCATGAAAGAAAAGCAGGAAGGAGAGAGATGGTGCACTAACCCTTACCTGTACGTGAACAGATCATCACCCTTGATCATGTATTGAAAGGGGCTATTGAATGTTTGTAATACACTATGGATGAACTCTTTCAGATGCTGGACACTAATTCACAACCATTTTACTTAAATTTTTTTTTTTAGGCAACTGTTACATAAATATCTGTTTTACGTATCGTTTGGCACCCGTAAAGTATCACATTTATTTTGACATCTGTCAAAGACTACTTTTACGTCCGCACTTACTTTACGACCGCTTTTACTTTACGGCCGCATTTACTTTACGAATTGAACTGTCAAACGTTTGTATAAATAGCAAATAAATTTAGTGTTGTATTACATGCAGCTTCATAAATTTTAAGTGGGAGTATTGGAAAAATCGTTGTCGTTGCTCAACAAATTTTTTTTTTTTTAAAAAAACCCTGAAAAGGATTAAATCCCAATTACAGAGTGGGTTCACATCACAAACATCCATGCCTTAGTGGGATTCGAACCCAGAACCCCGAGCGCACTCATGACTAAGGAGCGTTGCTCTAACCATTGAACCACCGGAGCCGACAAATTATTATTAATTATAATAGTTATTTTATTTTCATTTTTAGGTTGTAATATATCTTGACAGTAAGCAAATTGTTTTGTGAGTTTGCAATACGGCACTCTACCTACAAGTGACATGAAACAATCAGATATCAAATATATATTTATTTTAAATAAAAATTTATAACTTTGTAATAGTGAGTTAAAAGTACCCTCATTTGAAGATTTTAACAGTTTTTCTTGAAAAAACGCTGTTAAATATTATTTTTTGACAATTAATGTTATAAATATTAAAGAATATTCTTATATATACTATATACGAATTGATTGCATTTTAAAATTTATATTCAATGGATATAGAGTTAAAGAAGTATAAAGAAATTAAATCTTATAAATCAGCCAGCTATGCTATAAGCATGGAAATAGCTACTATATTAAGAAAATTCTAACTGACAGATGTCAGTGTCAATGACAAGAAAATGATTGTGGCAGAGATGTTGAGATAGATATTGGGGAAGACTCGGAAAGATAGGATAAGGAATAAACGAATAAGGGAAATGGCTCGTGAGAAAAGTTTCTATATAGATACAAGAGAGACGATTACATTGGTTTGAACATGTCATGAGGAGAGATGAAGAATATATTGTAAGAATGAATAGCTTAGTAATAGAGGGTAGACGAAACAGAGGAATACCAAAGATAAGATAGAAGGACTGTATTATGGAAGACTTGAGAGAAAAGGAACTAAATGAGGACGACACGCAAACAGAAATGAGTGAAAGAAGAAAATAAAACATAGCGACCCCTAACGAATGGGAAAAGCTAAAGAAGATGTCAGTGTCAAGTGCAATTTGCATAGTTTGTTTATGAAATAATTTTACTGGAAATATAGAATCTTTTGCAAGAAAATTTATGTATGGAATTTGTACATAATACACAATATTGGCGGAAGGTAATGTGCTGGCCACATCAGATTTTTTTTGTACATATGATTGATATTAACTAAATTAAAAGACAATAAATTTATATTTAATCGTCTGTATACGTAGGAGTTTAATACTCATTTTCTCTTTCATATAATAGTGTCTGGTCGCGAATCTGGAGACCCGGGTTTGATTCCGACCGGCGCCAAAAGTTATTTCAAATTTAAATGACAACTGACCCCTGTAGTGCCCTGTCCACGTCAGCAATGAGTGCCCGTGAGATAACGCCTGGTAAGCGCCCGCTCTGTACAAATATTTCATTACCGATATCTGTATACAAAGCAGATTGGCATACCTAACAATGCCGTGCTGTGATGATATATTTAATTATTTATTTTATTATTTTAATAGATAATTAAAGTTATGTAATTTATATAAATGTCGTTATTCCCATCACTACCAATTTTCTTATTATTCAACTCCCTGTCCAAAACTCGTTCTGCTAACTATAATAATATGTATTCATACATTCATTCGCAAATATCGCCCAATCTTTGTTAACCGTCTCACCAACTTAGTATTCCTGATTCATCATCATCACCATATTCCTCTCATCTTTGTATCTTGTGAGCGCAAGTGTTTGTCCGTACTCGCGCAAGGCAAGGCATGCAGCAACAGCAACTCGTACTCGCTGCGCTGTGCTGGCTGGTGAGAACAGAGCACGCTGCAGGTTCCCACACGGCCTCGTGGCCGAGCTCGCCCGAGTACTCGCGTGCGGCTCGGGATAGACCCGCGGCTGGCTCGCGACCAGCCACGCTGGAACGTGGCGGACTTGGAGTAGGGATAGAGGATGAAGTACAGCGAAGATGCTGTGAATTTGTTTTTTGGGAAATGATAGACATTCCGTCATGCTTCTTACACAATGGTTGTCCGTCCCTCTCTCTCTCTCTCTGTTAATATTTCAACAATGTTAGATCATATAAAAAATTATTAACTAAATATTGTTGTTAGACTAAGTTTCAAAAAAAGGATATGCTACACTCGTAGAATTATTAGAAATTCTGAGTTTTTAATATTTTATTCAGGAGCATAATTACCCCAATTCCGTAACAAAGTTACTAAGTCTTAGCAACGTTACTAAAAATTGTACCCAATAGAAAGAAACGAAAAGCTTGTAATGTTTTATTCAGTGTGTGCAATAATTATTATTTGGGATGAATATTAGTACATTAATAAAGTTAGGTGCTTATAAACTTTTAGCAAAATTGCTATAGCAAATAACCACTACGTAATAATTGAAAACACGGAATAAAATATCAAAATAACAGGCTTTACAATTTGTTTTTATTGGTTACAATTTATTTTTGGTAATGTGTGCATGCAATGTTGAGCTCTATTTGGATTAGCTCTAAGTTTTTTTTTTTTTAATAGGTACAGTATAACCATTAATTGAATAGTGTAACTTTGTAATTATAGGTATGTATATAATGAACATTGAACACAATGCATTATTTACGTATTATTTTTTAAGTTACCAATAGTGAGCAAGCTTATTGCAACACTCCGTATACAGTAGGTACTAGGTATATATTTTAATAAAATTTAAAAAAATATATCATCACGGCATATTACCCATTACTGGGTGTGCGAATCTACGTTGTGCACAGATTTCAGTAATGATGAAATATTTGTGCTGTGCAGGCGCTTACCAGGCGTCACCTCACGGGCACTCATTGCTGGCGTGGAGAGTGCACCACTGGGGTCAATTTTGTGGCATTAAAATTCGAAGTAATTTTCAGCGTCTACAGAGACTACATAATATGAATTCGGCATTTTTCTTTAGTAAATGAATAAAAGGCATGCTAAAAAACTGAAACTAGCGAAAATCCGATTGTGCACATTTCAGTGCGTCGCCCATAGTATTATTTTTATTCGGGAGGACGATGCTTTTAAGCTTAGCTGGTTTAATAAGTAAAATTATTCGCCCGGGGTAGATATATATTTGACCAAAAAACTATTTTTTGTCCGTATATTCAAATAATATGTTAAGAAATTCAACACCCAAAAGAATACCTATGTAATTTTAGACGTAAATTTAATTAGATTCATATTTGTTTTCAAGTTGATATTAAATTAGTTTACCGACAAATGTTACGATTTATTATATAATGATCACAGCTCCTTAAGTAGATTTTAACAAGACTGAAAACTTGAATTTTTTAGTGGAACTATATATTTGGATACTATAATAAGTATTCTCGTAATATAATTTACATAAAGGTGTAAAATAATATAGTTTAACAAATATATGGAACAAAGACAAAAAACGATATAGAATTTTTGGGTTAAATATAAAAATAACAAGAACTGTTTCATTCAAATTCAAAACATTAGTATTTTACTTGTAATTTGTTACAGGAACACTAACATCAATGAACTCATATGTCTTTAGTTTTGTTACGGGTACATCTGAGAAAATATTAAAAAACAATATTATTATAGGATTGGCTTGTTTCTCAACAATTGCCTTAGTTAAAATTAAGTAATTGTGAACTCGATTAGTACTTGGATGAATGACCGCCTGAGAAAATTACAAAATTTTTAGTAGATGGTATGGTAAAGGTAATTAGTTTAAAAGTGTTAAAAAATAAGAACAAAAGTTTGACTATGTATACAGAGTATCTAAAGTAACAAGTCCAACATTGGTATGTGTATAAGAGATACGAAATCGGTCATTTTATGAACAGGTTTTTCCAAAAAATGCAAATTTCCTTATTTTCATTGTGTGTTCATAACTCTTTCCTTGAATTCATATTAATATTAATTTATACTTTACGTATGTATATGTATTTCAAAGTATAGGTATGTTGTTCATATAGTTGAAAAGAAAAAAAAATCTGTATTGAATGATTGCACTACCCACTATTAAAGTTAATATAAATTTCTCATAAAGAGCAGGAGATATTTTAAAAACTTCTGTGAATGACTTCTTTGTCTTATTTAACCGACTTCATATCCTGGACATTCTTTACACTTGGATGATATATCCTATGAAAAATAACCAACCAAAGATAAAATTCAAATGATCCAATGAAAAAATCTCTTAGTCTCCCATGGTTTTATTCTTTGTTGACAGTTTTTTAAAGAAAACTAAAATACAAAAATCAAATCGTTTAGAAATTTAAATATGTTCTTGTAGTGGTAATAAATATGCGCATATATTTAGATGACAATAGCTCGTTTTAGGTGAATAGCCGCGTAAAGTCGCCGTGCGATATTTTGCCTTTGACATCCGAAAATGTAAATCTTTAAATTATTATCCAAAATATTTCACCCTTTCATGTCAGAGATTTACTTTTGTCTAAAATGTAAATTCAAAATAGTTTTAGTTGTCTCGTACGATTAGATCTTATACCTAGTTTTCCCAGTTACTTTGTTGGTAGGTATATGAGAAGATTCAGGTGTTTGTTATATTTTTTAAATTTATAATAATCCGGGAATTATTAATACATAAGTACATACTATTATTTTTTTATAAATACATATAAATTGTGATATACAGGATGGTGACTCGAACACCCGAAGATAGGACTTTAATATTTAAATCATTCTTCCTTAATTTCCTGCTTTGATAACTATTTTAAGTAAAATAGTTTCAAATAAAAGTTGTAGAGGTTAAAATTCTGCATCTGAATCAGTAAGCATAATAAAATTTGCAGGCTTTGTTACGGCATAAATTAGATATGAAAATGTTGAAAATCACCTCAAAATAGCGATAACCATGGATTTGAAACAAATACAGTAACAAATTAATGTTTAATCATTTATCCGTCAATTTAGGTTAGTATATTTTTATCAGATATTATTTATAATTTCTTTTCTAGTGAACAAAATTTAAAAACAGAATTATTTACTTGAACATAAATTAAAAATAAAAATTAAATTAAATTAATCTAACTTGACAGATAAACCGTTTAACATGTATTAATTTTTTACTTCCTTGTACGTCCGTACGTACGTACGTATCTCGCATAACTCAAAAACGGTAAGCCGTAGAAAGTTGAAATTTCGTATTTAGGACTGCTATAACATATAGTTGTGCACCTCCCTTTCTGGTTATTACACAATTTCCAGAAGTGGCACTTTACATGAAGCCTATAATAAATTTTAATGAAAAACTGTTTTAAAATATAATCCAAAACTTTTCAAATTAGGTATACAAGACTTTTATGCCAATCGAAATAACATAGTAGATTTTGGTTAAAATAGGCTAACCGGAAGTGGTACATTACTTGAAGTTGTTAACAGTTTTTCCTGAATAAAATGATTTCATTTTGATTTTAGAAATAAATGCTTCAAATAAAAGTTTTAGAGAATTAATTTCTACGTATTATTAAATTAACCCTTTGTATAAGCGAGATATGTATATTTAAAAATTATATACTTTTTCATGTCAAATTACGTTAAATATGTGCAATTTTATGATTCGTACTATAACAAATATTATATTTTTATTGTGAAATTAGTCATATTCATTGTTGTAATCATGTATTTCTTTGTTGTAATCAAAACTCTCTTTAAAAAGAACCGGGTTAGATTAATGTTAATTTAAGAATGATAGTGAATATTTTGTAATTTAGTGATTAAAAAAATATGTATAGTTTAATAATCGTACAAGAAGTCGTGTGGTGTCCACATCAGATTTTTTGTTTTTATTGTATGACTATCAGTATTTTTGGAGTGTTTTTGGACATTTTCAGATCTAATTTCTGCCGTTACAAAGCATTCAAAATTAATTATGCTTATTGATTCAGTTGTAGAATTTTGAGCTGTACAACTATTATTTAATGCTTTTTTTACCTAAAACAATTAGGGAAGCAGAAAATTATAAAATCTAATTTTGTATGTTAAAGCCCTATCTTCGGGTGTTCGAATCACCACCTAGTATATGTCTTTTATATTATATCTCTAATACTCGTACAAAGATTAATAAATAATAATAATAATAATAGTAATAATAATAATAATAATAATAATAATAATAATAATAATAATAATAATAATAATAATAATAATAATAATAATAATAATAACAAACACATCCATTTCTGGGTACCTCTGGCAATTCGCTGTCGTGGAGAAAGCATGTTAGGTGTCCCTTTTGTGCTATATAAAAACTGGAAATAATTTTCAAGTTTTTAGTGAGACATTGATCGGAATCGAAGCGAGATTAATACAGTTTTTTTAAATGTTATTAAAAAAAAATTCTCATTTTACATAAATGCACACGTACCTATATAAATTAAGATAAATACAGTTGCGTGCAAAAGTTTTGTAAAGGTGATAAAAAATTGAAACACTTATATAAATAAACATATGCATTTGTGCATAAAACATTGCCATATTATAAATCAGAAACTATAAACTTATGTAGTAACAAAATAATTTATCGTGCTATGCAAAAATATTGCGCCAAAGATATAAGTATTTCAAAACTTTGTGATTTTGTACTTCATTTTTAATAGTTTATCATCATTATTTTTAATACAATCACTGCAGCACACCTTCGAGATACTGATTTAATTAAATTTGTAATACTGTCTTATGGTATATGCTGCTATTCATTTACTAAATGATTCTATAATTCAGCCTCGTTTTTCTTTTCCATTGCCATAAATTTTTATTAGATGAAAATCCGGAGATTGCTCTTCTTTTGAAAGCTGTATTCCCGCAGAATATTTTTTCTGGCATAAGGAAGTACCTATATACTTTGCTAAAATTTGTGTATATATTAAAAAATCCATAGTACATTTATCTCGACTAATGGACCTACACCGTCATGAGAACACGCACAACATACAAAGTAAATAAGTCACATTTTCCTTTACCATACCTAAGAGTAGGTATTTGGTATCTAGAATCTCGCACTTGTCGTTCGCCAAAAATACTTCCTACGATCATTTCCAAATAAATCAAATTTTGATTCATCCGAAATTACCACTTTTCACTGTTGATATGTTTTGCAAAATTTAGTTTCGCCTTTCTATTTCTTCTACTAACAATTTTTTTTTTAACATTGATACGTCCAATAAGTCCTACTTCTTTAAAACGTCTAGACACAGTATTTCGGCTGACATTAGCAAGATTTTCAGTTCGAATTTCTTTTGTAATGTCCACAGCAGTTTTCTTGGATCTGCTAGATTTTAATTTAATTATTTTATCTGTTCGCTTTGTTGGTTTACATGGTCTATCGCATCTTGGCTTGACAGCTAATGATTTTGCCATCTAATATTTAGTAATAATCCCGTTTGCTGTGCTTTCGTCGTTCATTAGGCTATATCTCACGAGAAATCTTTCCTTGTCGAGAAAACTTTATTACCGATTCTAGTAACTGATAGTGGGTATATTTCACCATTTCGTTAGACAAAAACAAATTAATATTAAATTGAGAATTTGATGACAAATAAAAATAAACACTATATAAACTTTGAACAACAACCTGGCTTGATATTTTTGGACACGGTCAATTTCGTTTATGCTATAAAAAACAATGAAAATAAATTAACATGTCAACGATACTGATTAAAATGTAATTAATATTCTTAACGTAGTTTAATATGTAAATGTATTGCAAAAAAAAATTCTTTTATAAGAGATAAAATAAGTTTGGCACAATACTTTGCACGCAACTGTATATGTCCACTTACAACACGAATTGTATTTCCATAACTGTTAATGACGATTATGTTCACAGTGTATAATCAAGTATAGATGGGATATTAAGGCACTATTTATTTTTGTGCTTTCATTCATTAGGCCAAATTTAATTAAGTGCAACAATAAATTACATCTGGTGGTCAAAAGTAAAATTATATTTTACAAATTTTATTCAATGACGGCGATTTTAAAATTCCTTTTTAATTTTTCATTTTTGCTGTTGTATGATTTTTTTCTCGACAACTGAATTCCACACTCCTGACAACATATAAACCACATGAAATAAGAAAATCATGAAATTTTGAATGAAAAATTATGACATTTGTCAGTTATGGACAATTAATATCTGACATTTTGACACGGGCTCCCATATCTGCTTGCAAAGGCCAGCAAAGTCACGTGACTGCTCGCGCCCTATAGACAAATTTTCTTGAAAAATATCCTATACCTATATTTACAGTAAACAAACTACACAAATTGCACTTGACATTGACATCTTTTTCTTTAGCTTTTCCCATACATTAGGGGTCGCTATGTTTTTCTTCTTTCAGTCATTTCTGTTTTGCGTGTCGTTCTCATTCGGTTCCTTTTCTCTCAAGTCTTCCGCAATACAGTCCTTCCATCTTATCTTTGGTCTTCCTCTGTTTCTTCCACTTTCTATTACTAAGCT
The DNA here is from genome assembly GCA_951394225.1 of Harpalus rufipes. Classification (NCBI taxonomy): domain Eukaryota; kingdom Metazoa; phylum Arthropoda; class Insecta; order Coleoptera; family Carabidae; genus Harpalus; species Harpalus rufipes. The sequence continues at coordinate 73,129,369 of OX596274.1, forward strand.
ATTCATTCTTCTTTCAATATATTCTTCTTCTCTCCTCATGCCATGTTCAAAGCAATGTTATCGTCTCTCTTGTATCTTTGTAGAAACTTCTAACACTAGAGTTATTTCCCTCATTCTTTCATTTACCGTATCATTCCGTGTCTTCCCCAACATCTATCTCAACATCCTCTTTTCTGGAATTTACTTTTCGTTGATACTGATATCTGTCAATTTGAATTATCTGAATATATTAGCAGTTTCCATGTTTAGCATAGCTGGCTGATGTATGAAATTTAATATCTTTATAATTCTTTAATTATATACCCATTGAATATTAAATATAAAATGCAAGCAATTCGTATAGATAAGAATATTCTTTAATATTTATAAGAACATTAAATGTCAAAAACTAATACTTAACAGCGTTTTTTCAAAAATATCTGTTAAAATCTTCAAATGAGTGTACTTCCGGTTGAAAAATTATAACCAAAATCTAATTAAGTCTGCGTATGGATATAAGAAAGAGGAATACGTAAAAATTACAATTTTTGGAATTCCAGTATTGGAGATATCGCAGTCGATATTATAATCACACACACGCACAAACACATACATACACACAGACACACATACACACACACATACATACAGACATCATTGTAAAAATAGTAAAATCGTGTTGTAGGGACCCTAAAACGTGTTTATTCATTGACAACTAACCACCGAATTTTTGACCAAAGACAATATCATCCTTACATAAAGGTTACGGAAGGTAAAAATCTTATTCTTACCTACAGATCTTAAATTATTTAACTGAGAATATAATTCCTTAGTCACGTGACATGTTTTCAGCCAATCAACATTCAGAATCTCCCTAGCTACAAGTCTATCACAGCGATGATAAAAAACAAAGAAATAAACACCGTATTTATAGTCGTTACTAAGGGATTTGTTTTCTTTATTTATGACATTGACAGTTAATTTTTAGTATAAAAATAAATAATAACAATAATTCCATCTCCGAAATATTAAATAAAACTCGTAAGTACCATGTTTTAATACAATATAAATATGTATATCAAAAGTTAGATTAGGTTAGATTGCAAAAATTCATTATATTCTCTCATTAAATATAAGCTCGTGATATGATTAATAATCGAAATATTGCTCGTGAAACCGAATCAACACATTTCAACTCGTCCTTCGGACTCTGCACCTCGGTTTCACTCGAGAATATCATCGAGAATATTCATATCACTTGTTATATTACGTATGAGAATAATTATTCTCAGTCTACGAGAGATTTTTAGTTTATGTAAGTAGTAGGCAGGTTTGAGTCTCATACATTGAAAATTACATCCGTGTTAAATTTTTAATGTACAATTTCTACATATAGGTAATGAAAATGATGTTTTTAATATTTTAACTCAAATAAAATAATTTTTAGTGTTATTTTTATCACTACAAATGAAATACGCTGTTAAATATGATTGTTGACATATAATATTAGTATAAATATTAAATCTATAGGATTTGATAGCATTTTATACTACATATTCAATGGATATAGAGTTAAAAATTAAAAAGCCAGCTATCAATAACCATGGAAACAGCTACTATATTTAAAAAATTCTAATTGACAGATGTCAGTGTCAATAAAAATAAATCGAATGTGGCAGAGAGCTGAGGATGTTGAGATGGATGTTGGGAAGACACGTAAAGATACGATAAGAAATGAGAGGATAAGGGAAATGGCTCGAGTGATAGAAGTTTCTAAAAAGATACAAGACATACGATTACATTGGTTTGGACATGTCATGAGGAGAGATGAATAATATATAGGAAGAAGAGTGAACAGTTGAGTAGAAGAAGGTAGAAGAAACAGAGGAAAACCAAATAGAAGATTAAAGGACTGTATTGGGGAAGACTTGAGAGAAAAGGAACAGAATGAGGACGGCAACCAAAATAGAAATGAGTGCAACAAGAAAATAAAGAATATAGCGACCCCTAATGAATGGGAAAAGCTAAAGAAGAAGAAGAAGAAGATGCCAGTGTCAAGTACAATTTACATAGTTTGTTTATGAAATAATTTTACTGGAAATATAGAATCTTTTACAAAAAAAATATGTATGGAATTTGTACATAATACCATTTAATAAGTAATATATTACTTAATGATAATACACAGAATTGACGGAAGGTAATGTGCTGGCCAGATTTTTTAAAATTTATTCTGGTTTTGTGGTTCGAATTCTAATTCATCAATTTGAAAATTGGAAATAATTTTCTAATCACACAAAAGTGACTCTATGGGCTCTGGCCCACTTCAACTATAGAGGTAATATTCATAACGAAATTTGCGAAAAAAAAAAAATGGCGTACCCACCAGTTGCTAACAAATCGTAATAATAAAATTAATTTTGTATTTTATTTCATGAATAATTATTTACATCATATATCATATGATTTTATTTAACATTAATCAAAGATCGTTACTTTCGTTGGATATCTTATTACAAATCTGAACTAAAAATAAAACGGGAAATGAATTTGCATGTACGTTAAATTGTAGTGTCATGTTACGCTATGTGGATTTTATTTTATTTTGGTATAACACAAACATTATTAATATTTTTAACTGCTGACACAAATATCATATATATTTTTGAAGCACGTGTACATATTTATAGGCATTTAATTTAATAATTATAACTTTTGACCACACGCCTTTAGTTTGACAATGACCGTATTCTTCCATTGTATTATTCATATCCCTTTTCAATTTCTAAAATTTCAAAGCCTATTCACGTCCTAAAATTTTCTCAAACGTGGATTCTCAGGTAGATTACGCGTGTCAGTCGCGTGAGATTTCATACGTCCATTACGTAGGTACCACATACGTTGCGTTCTTATGATAATGAAGCTTGCATAGTCGTGACCGTGAGTCAGCCACGCGAACCTATCCCCCCTCCGCCGCCTTTATTCTCTAGGTTCTAGGTGACCCAGATTCGTCCGGAAGTCAGGAAATGCAGTCAGCGCACCCTTCGATCCCTAAGGATTCAGCTTCCCTGTAAAGCGGTTGTAAGAAGGGTCGGAGTCTTTAGGAAGGTACTGGACCCTAGTACACTGTCACCTGGTTGTTGTGCGAATCGTGAGAGAAAGTGTGTGAATGCAGGGGATTTATGAGTCTTGATTTTATAGAGGGTCGAAATGTAGTTCGATGAACTTTTGCTGTAATAGCATCTACGTTTTTGTAGAACGTGAGGGCATTTTCAAAAGAGTTTAGTGAGTCTTTTTGTACTTCTGATTACCAGTTTCTTTCAAGCCACATTGTGTTTCTCCGTAAAAATTTATTGGTTTTTATATCCTGTAAAATACAATAAAAGTTAAACTAAAGCACAATAACGTTACATGCTATATTATTATACTTAATTTAAAAAAACTTTAATATAAAAATATAGTTTTAGATTTTGAAGTATAAATTTATTGTTCTGATTTTTCTGCGCACACGGCACACGACAATATAAACCTACTCAAACTGTCCACGCACATATGCATCCAAAATGCTGTTTCAAACGTCTACCCACGAAAGTAATAACCCAAACAGCCTATTTAAATATTCACTAATCACCTGAACACCAACTTTACCTATACCCACTTTTTATAATATATAAATAAACGAATGATAGATTTCATAAATATTGGTTAATTTATCAATGGTTTATCGCTTGTTCTTAATTGATTCTTAACATCTTCTAAATGATTGAGTCTATCAAAACGAAAAGGTTGCATCTGTGCGAAAGAGAAACTGATAATTATGTTCTCACATATCTTAAAGTAGCGCAATTTAAGAATAAGTTGTACTATTTGAAACATCAACTGTGAATTAACAAAAAACTAATTTACTTAATAATGAAAAATTCTAAAAAGTTTTTTAAAAATATTTTAATTGCGAACTAGGGGCGGACATAGGAAATATTCAAGTGGGTGGATGGGGGATGTGATTTGATAATTTAACTTAGCTGGGAAAGCATGTGCGCAGTCGGGATGGGGTAAGATGGGTGATAAAAAAGTAAAGCAAATGTTTTCCTTCTAGAATCAATTTCAAATTATTACTGAATAAAAAACACATTTCAATATATAAAAATAATTTTTCTACTGTCGTTGCTAAAATGTGGCATAACATGGCGCTAAACAACATCTGAATCACAACTTGACAGGCTGTGGTTCGATCGTATTGGACATGGCGTGAAACTAGCAACCACTAACATCTAATTCATTAAGTATGAGGTGAAGTTGCTGCTGTAGCTGACACCTGTCATCTTGTAAAAAAAGTAAAGTAAAGCCTTAATTCCGGTCGTATAAAAAGTATAGTTTATGAGTCGTTTTATGAACTATTATTTAAGATTCGTTATTTGAACATTCCTGACTAAAGCGACGATTATAAAACTTATTACAAATTATACTATTTTGACATTGCAGATGGAACGAAATTATTTTTTTTATTTAGCGAATAAGTTTAATATCTTTACTATTAGAATGTTTTATTTTTTCTTTATTATGATAGAAATTGAAGGTAGGGAAATATTTTATTTTATTTTTAAGAGTACCTAATGATTTTAAAAAAATGGGAATTTTATTCTCAAAATAGAATAAAACTAAAAATAAATCACAATAGTGCTTTTTGTTGCTTTTAAGAAAAAAAATATGTACTAAAATATCTCTAGTACAGTAGATATGAATACATTTTCATTATGCTAATAAAATGTTGGAAAGAGCTTATATAGGTATTAGAATTCACTATAACATACTTACGAGTGTAATATCTTATGAAAAAATAACCAATATTATTGAATTCTTTTCTAAATTCTATACTGTTTATTTTCAATTTTGGATAGAATGACCTGTTTTTTTAACGGCGTGTGAATGAAATCTATAAACGTTAATTGTGGTGAAAATAACGAAGATTTGATGCCATATGTCGCTGTTATGGTATGAGAACCAAGCAGGACAGACCGTCCCTTATTAGGGGGTTATGGTTCGTCAAGCGCGACTTGTAATTCTCAACCGAATCTTCCCCAACCTGAATTACACGTTGTCTGTTTCACCACCGGTAAACAGCAGATTTAAATTCGACCCATATATTGTTACAAGCATTGTAATTCACTAAACAATACAAAACTTGTTGAAGTAATAAATTTGCTACCTACTTTATTATTGAGAAGATACATAAAACTTGTTAATAACTTTTTGTTTTACATAGTTTACTGTAAATTCTATCGATTTTTGAGTTATGAAAAATATCGGCATTTGGTAAGAAGCAAGCTAATTTTTAATATACAAGTAATCACATACCACTGTCATGTTAAAAGTCGATATTAATTATTTAGAGACAGTAATCTGTTTGGTCATTAAATTGATTTGAAATGAAAATGTAAAAATACATTTTTATTTTGTTTATCAATTATTATAAAATAATTATGAATTAAATTTTTATTTACAGTATTATGGAAAATATATTGTGTAATAAAAATTAATAGATATTTATAAATCAATTGAGTTAAAATAGTGTTTAATCATGAAAAAAAAGTTTAAACCACGAGCAAATAGGGCTGGTTTATTCAATATTTTATTCAATTTTGACGAAATAATAATAAGAACCTTTATAATATTTAATATTGATACAATAAAAATAAACTTATCAATTAGCAAGCTGTGCATGACACGGACGTAACTACGAGGGAGCCTGGGTTGGCTATGGCCCACCTCTTAGATATCTTGGCCCATCTACTGGCCCACCCAAAAGTTTAACTAATAAATTTGGTTTATTTTTATAAAAGAAATAATAATTTTAGAACTTGTTTTACACATAAATTGGTGTGTATCGTATAAAACTATTTGTATATTCCAGAATATACATATTCGAGACCGCCTTTACCTACCACACTCGTCTTCAATTATAATCACTGCCGCCAGCGGCCCTAAAATATATTGGCGGTGCGTATTTGTTTATACTTTATACCCACAAAACTTTATACCATTTTGTTCTCTGCTCACCCCACGTTTCACCCTGTCAAATATTCAATATAAAAGTGATTAGCAAAAATGAGTAATAAACGCAATATTTTTGGAATTGTGGTATTACAGTTAATGCGATCTGGAACGAACGTCACATACACACACACACGCATACACACACACGCACACACACACATACATAGTTATCATCGTAAAAATAGTAAATCCGTATTCTAGGGACCCTAAAACGTGCTTATTTATTAAAAACTCAACTACGATTTTTTGGCTTAAAATAATACCTTCCTTACCTATAATAGGTGACGGAAGGTTAAAAAGCATAGCAACTTTTCACGAAAAATAGGATGATACCTAAATGTAATAATAAATTATTATTTTGTGTCCAAGCCGTACAATAAAATAGGTAGCTATAAGGTACATATCCTACATGAAATTCGACTTATGTGTATTTACTCTAGGAAAGTCAAATAACTAAATAATAACATATTTGAATATGTGGTTTCTGGTTGAGCAAAAAAATAATTTTACGTTTTTTTTTCTCTTTTTCCTTTTATTGAGATCTCTGAAAGCCCTAGCCCGAGTTAAGTGGGCGACGGTTATGTAGTTTACAGAAATTTAAAATTTTGCACACATAACAGACTTACAATTTAGTAATTTTTTTGCAAAAGGAAAAATAATTAAAAGTGCACGACCTACTGATTTTTCTGGACATACCGTATCCTATCCTAACCTCAACGCACAATTTTGTAATTCTCCCATCTATTATTAATTATTTTATCACAGAAGTGTCTGTCGTCCATTTCCCTATCGTAGACTTTATAGCCTTCTAAACTTTCTTATTGACAATATTTAACGTAACTGCATACATGTATTATAATGAATTTAATTACTTTTAATTAAGTCTTATTCGTATAAAAAAATGCTGTAAACTTTAAAGAATAGTTATGCATTTTATCTCCAATTTGAAAAATTAGTTTTTTACCCGTATATTTAAAATTAATTAAGTACCTACTACCAACATGTTCATAGTCATTTGAAAACGAAAATATTACGTCACATAAAATAATACTGAGCGTGGGAAAGTAAAAAGTAAAAACCATACATGTACATCTGTTGTTGAATACACCTTTTTACAAGTAAAATGCATGGGCAATGCCGGTATGTAAGTCATATGTCACTTTATAGTTAAATAACCTTCATCAAAATAATTAGCCATTACAAAATATAGTTTGCAAAAATAGACGATTTTAAAATTTTGCACGTGTACAAGTACATCCTTCATAAAAGTAATTATACTGGTTGAAAAAATTATCTTGTCAATATTCTAAATCATTTAATTACACAAACTGTTTCAAACCTTACTCTACATTAATCTAATATTTTTATTGTTTTGTTTGCTCCATCATCATATTTTCCATCGCATCTCGTTAAGAATCAAGCGACTTTGTATTAATAATTAGTGTGATCCATTAATGTGCGGTAAAATAAAACAAGTGCAACCAATATTCATTTCTAACCGATCCATTAGCTATTAGCTCCTTATTTAATTAACATAACGTATTATATTTCCAGTGCGGCGACGGAAGGGGTTCGCACAGTGAAACAGGTGTGTTAGAGGGGTGACTCGCATGTAAATATGTATGTTAGCCAGTGGTGTCGATGGAAAATATTTTAATTGGGCACAGGGGGATTAATTATTGTATTTTATTTAATAGATATTTAAAAATGATTAAAAATATGTTGTCCCCAGTATATTATCTCCCGCCATTTCAGTTTCCATCTTATACTAGTAAAAATATTTTTAATAATGTTGACAAATATATTTATCTACTAACGATATGCTTGAAGTGAATTTTTAATAAACAAATAAACGATAAAGACGTAAGAGAAAATTATGAATTGTAAATCATATCAGGCAGGCTGTGATAATAAATTGATATTTTTTTGTAACAAAACACAGAATCTTAGAAAAATAATTTACTATTTAAATTAATAACTTAAATATAACTCATTATTATATCAATGGGGACTTATGATTTTGACGTCATCGGCGGCGGATCGGCAGCGGCCCGCCCTCCACAAAATTTAGAAAGGGACAAGAAATTTTTAGAAAGAGCTAGGTGATATACCATGGCCCAGTCGATCAAATGCTTTCCCTCTACAGCACCACCCCGTTGATCAAATAATTTGTTATTTAGTCAGCAAAGTTTGGTTAAGTTATTATGTGTAGTGATTGTTATTAATGAAACATTGTGGAATCAAATCTTTCTGATTCTCACGGAGGGAAAACAAATTCGATTTCATCGTTTCAATTTGAAAAACATGAACTGAATCCATGTAAACAATACAAATTCCACTGTTGAGAGAGACGGAAAAAAATAATGAAATTTCTTTTAGTGTATATCCACGTCTTAATCTTATTAAAGTCATACATAATTTGTCTCTGGATGTTAAATTATTAAATTTAGTTTTCTTTGGCGTTTTTTGGAAATATCTGTATTTCAACTTTGGCATAACTGTGGGATTTAACAAATCATATAGAACATTAAAATGTTCTACTGATAAGCCAGTGAAATATATATATATATATATATATATATATATATATATATATATATATATATATTGCTTAATAAATTATAATTTTGTATTCAATTATTGACAAATTTAGTTTCATTTCTCGATGTCTCTACAGCACCAAATAACTTTCTTTCATAATAATTGTTGACTGTTTGGGTACTACTTTCCTTATTAATCTTTATATCTGTTTGTGTGGAGTTGTTCTGCTTATTATCTATTTTTATATGTGTTTTTATTAATATAAACTTGTGTCTCTTTATTAGTAGACAGCTTTGTTAAAGTTGCTGTACTTGTTTTTCCAAAATAAGTTTGATTATGTTTGTCCACTTTACAAACATAGGTTTGCGTCATTTTATTATTATTTTGTACATAATTAAACTTCCTTTTTTATCACATTACTAATTCATATTCAATTTATATTAATCATATTATTTCAACTTCCGTGTTCAGTCTCAGACATGTTCATGTTCCATTTCAAACAATGGTTGTTGTGATCACGTGGGATCAAATATGGATCACGTGATAAATGTCAAACTTAGAGCTAAATCTTGCTCACTACATAACTAATTATTAAATACTTTTTTACACACTAGATGGCGACCAAAATATTTGAATTGTATAAGTCCCCATTGTATGTCACACATTTACTTGATTCCAAATTCTTACTAGTTTCAAGCCTTCTGCTATTTCCACTCATTTCTGTTTTGCGTGTAGTCCACATTTAGTTCCTTTTCACTCATGTCTTCCGCAATACAGTCCTTCCATCTTATCTTTGGTCGTACTCTGTTTCTTTTACCTTCTATTACTAAGCAATTCATTCTTCTTCCAATATATTCTTCATCTCTCCTCATAACATGTTCAATCCAATGTAATCGTCGTTCTTGTATCTTTCTAGAAACTTCCAACAGTCGAGTTATTTCCCTTATTCTTTCATTCCTTACCGTATCTTTCCGTGTCTTCCCCACATCCTCATCTTTGCCACATTCATTTACTTCATTGATATTAACATCTGTTAATTTAAATGATCTAAATATATTAGCAGTTTCCATGGTTAGCATAGCTGGCTGATGTATGAAATTAAATATATTTATAACTCTTTAATTCTATATGTATTGAGTATGAAATATAAAATGCAATCACATCGTATAGAGAATAACATTATCTTTAAAATTTATAAACATTATATGTCAAAAAATGATTTTTAACTAAGTTTTTTCAAGAAAAACTGTTATAACTTGCAAATGAGGGTACTGGTGGACCAATTATAACACATCTGCATATGGATCTAAACTTGAGGAATACTAAAAAATTATAATTTTTGGAATCGTGGTATTGCATTCTAGGGACCCCAAAACGTGCTTATTCAAAACTCACTCGAATTTTTTGACCAAAGACAATACCTTATTTATCTAAAGTTGACGGAAGGTAAAAACAACCGAAGTAAACTAAATAACACTTGTTTAAATTTATGATGCCACGCCTGATTTCATGCGTTGAATGAAAGTGAAAGATATGTTGAATGACATAGACTACCAGTGGTAATCAAAACTGAAGTGAAAAAATAAGAGAGAATATTATTAGTTAAAATAATGCGTTTATTAATCGATAAATAAATATTAAAAAGATAATAAAAGTAACTAACACTATGATTATAAACACTAATTTAAAGACTAAGAATATTATAAGACACTTAAACACTAAGATTATTTATTTAACCAATATTTACCACTATATTTATTTATATAACTACATTTATTTATGTTAACAACTCGTAGAATGTTTATTTATATCACCAACTTCATTGCTCGTCGCTTCTATATATCAGACTATCTCCCCGCTGTCATTCAGACGGTATTTATACGGCTCATATCCCTCCGGCGCCACAGCGATACCGAGTACAAAAAGTCACGGCGTAATTAACATGTTTCAACGTGCATGGGTTATTCCGTCGTCGGGGATTGCATCATCGCTCTAGTACATTCTTTCAGTGGCGGCGCTCGTATACTCTTAACTCACGGGCGCACGTCACAATAATATATGTAGTTATTTTATTAATTATTTATTAAAATGCTTATTATCCACTTATATTTTCAATTATTGCTGACAAGAGTTATTTAATATATTTATATATTTTTATAAATGCTGAAAAACATCAATATATGTGACTTCAATTATTAACGAAGTCTACTATTTGAAAACATATCTCTATATCTATCTTTCAGAATATTAAAAAAAAATTACGTATAATAAAGAGTTTCTAAAACTAGAAATCGCTTTCAGTGTAGATGAAGTTTCATTAAAAAATATTAAAAAAAATAATGGAGGACCTCATTGCATATTATTTAATTTTTATAATAACTTAAATTATAAAAAAATGATGTCTAAACGTAAGTAACTAGAAAAACGACGAGTAGATATAATGAGTTTCAAATAAAGTAATATTTTCGGTTTGTCGATTGATTTCAGATGGTCATTCTCAACAAATGAAACATATTATTAACAGGAACTCGCATACAATGAACTGAAGGCCCATTGAATGACAATAACTGGGCTGTTCGCGCATGTTTGTGTCGAACCGAACCTAGCCGAATGTAGTACACACGCCACCCTACTACTCGCATACATTTTATTTAAAACCTGCGCCATGTTCACTAAACGCTCCGTACTAGATGAAGTAATTTTCGTCAACTTACGAATTATCCCGATCTTCACTATTATATTATAGAACGTATGCACGTTCCAGTCACTGATATTATTCCAGTGTTCACAACTAATAGCTGATTTTAGTATCAAGAGATCCTCTACTACTTGAAATGATTCAATTTAACAACTAGTTCTCAAAAATTATTTGTTCAATCATTGAAACAGAGTAAAATAATGAAATTTTGAAAATAAGGAGTTGTGTGTGTTACGAGTCGGTATTTCACTATGGTCTTTTCGATACGGAAAACACTTTTAACTGTATAAATAATTATTTTTTATTTTTATAATATTTCAGATTAAATGCTCGATATGCGCATTTTGCCGATATTTATAACATGAAAATTTATGTTGTTTATGTACAGTATTTAGTACGTGTATAAATAGCAAGACGTAGATTTTGTTGATATGTTATCAATTAATGTCAATATTATTAAATTATTATATCTCTATTATTGCATTATAGTTTTTTTTTTCTGAAATAGTATTCTAAATAAATTTTAATTAATTAGAAAAAGATTATGGCACATTTAATTAATTTATATATTTTTAATATGCAACTAAGTAACGATATCGATAACAGCGAAAGATATATAAAAATGCTAAATAGCAAAGTTGTAGAAGAACAAGGGGGACATCGGACACCTGTTTATAAAAAAAACAGTACCTCTCATATTAGATAATACAGTATTTTTTTTTAATAGAACGATATCTTGAAAATAGCACCAGTAAAATTTTTATATCCTCACATAATAAAAATATCGAGAAAAATGGGATTGATATTTAAACAAATTTTATTTATATTATTAGGATATGGTAGGGTAGGCTATATGAATAAAAAGAAAAACAATGCATTATGTTGACAGATTGTAGATTACCTGCAGTATTTGTAATTTTCTTGTGCATTGAAATTACTTATTTATTTAAAAATTATTATTCATATTTGTAAGAAGTCATTGTGTAAATACATTTATTTTCATTCAAAGTCCCCTATACTCGAATACATAAGTAAAATTTCATTTGCATTTTTTTCGCTATTTTTTATATGTAAGGATGACATAATTTATAAAGTTGAATTAAGAAAAAATGCAATCGAATGATACAATTTTATTCTCTAACATGAGAACCACTGGTGTAAAAAAATCCATAAACAGATGTCCATCTTGATCACCCACAACTTCACTAATGAGCTTTTCTTTATAACTTTAATAATAAAGAAAATACTCGCGGTTAGATGTCTCGGTGTTACACCATGTATTCGTGACTGCATGGCAACAGTTTTAAATAAAAAATATGATATGACCAACACAATACCTACCGCCATTTAATTTTTATTATTATTTATACATACCTATGGGGTCTCGTGTCTGCGTGCCTGAGTGTCTGGTCGCGAATCTGGGAATCCGGATTCAATCCCGATCAACGCCAAATATTTCGATTTTTAAATGGCACAAAATTGATTGTGGGTCACTCTTGGTAAACGCTATGTCATTATCATTACCGAAATCTGTGTACAAAGCAGATTAGCACACCCAGCAATGGGTAATATGCCGTGATGATATATTTATTTATTTTTACCTCTCGCTAAGAGAGGTATTGCATTCATGCTAAAAATCGCATATCCAGATTTTATTGAATAAGCACGTTTTAAGGTCTCTACAATCCGATTTTAACATTTTTACAATGATGTCTATGTGTGTGTGTGTGTATGTGTGTGTGTGTGTGTATGTCTGTGTGTGTGTGTGTGTGTGTGTGTGTGTGTGTGTGTGTGTGTGTGTGTGTGTGTGTGTGTGTGTGTGTGTGTGTGTGTGTGTGTGTGTGTGTGTGTGTGTGTGTGTGTGTGTGTGTGTGTGTGTGTGTGTGTGTGTGTGTGTGTGTGTGTGTGTGTGTGTGTGTGTGGGATGTTGGAAGGACGGTTACTCAAAAACTATAAGACTTTAAATTTTTTTAACTACGTATTTCCCAATCGGACATTCATGGGAAGATCTGAAAAGGTTTTGGTAACAATTGGACAACCGGAAGTAGAAGATTATTGAAAAAAAATCTTTTAAATAATATTTTTTGAATTTTTTTCTTGGTAATATTAAAGAAAATTAAATTCTCTATCTGATACATTTAAATATTTTATTATATATTCTATAGATTTAGAGATAAAAGAAATATAATATGTAAAATAATCTGTTATAATAAATTTTACAGCCGAAAGAATGGCCATGGAAAATAGTTGAAAATTTAAATTGTTTGTAACTGACAGATAAATGTCAGTGTCAGAATTCCGAAGACATTACTGAAGACTTTTTCTGGGAAGTACATACATTATATTATTTCTTAAAGTATTAATATTTAATATTATAGGTATATTACATATATCCTTCAAAAATACTGTCAATCCTGACAATGAATTGGAAACATTTCGAAAAATTAGAAGAGGACAAAATTTCTTCATAAAATGAATTTAAAATTAAAGAATCTAAATATAAGGAATAGATATATGCGTAAGTAGAATTTTTGGTGTAGAGTGTAGGTATACAAGAAATGTTAAATACAATAGGGCGCGAGCAGTCATGTGATTTTGTTGGCCTTGTCAAGCAGATATGGGGGCCCATGTCAGAATGATAGCTAGTAATTATGTATATAGATGTCAAATATCATATTTTCTCATTCTAAATTTAGTGATTTTCCAATTCCATGTGGAGCAGAATTAAATGTTAAATATCTAAGGCATACGATAAGTAAATTTTAAACTCCTGGTGATAAATTAACTACGTAAATTTAGAAAATCTTGAAATTTTTAATGTAAAATTCTGACATTTGACATCTATGTACATAATTACTAATTATTATTCTGAAACGGGCCCACACATCTGCTTGTCAAGCCCAAAAATGTAACATTACTGTTCGCGCACTATACTTATGTAACCAAAAAAAGGAAGTGGCGAGAGGTATTGTGCTGGCCACAACAGATTTTTTTTAAAACGTTACTATTATTAATTTGAAATGACTATTTTTTTGACAGTGACATTTATCTGTCAGTTACATACATTTGAGCTGAACTGTGTAATCATGGAGTTGTGTTTAAAGCATATGCTCCGAGATATAATTTTTATATAATAATAAATAATAATAATATTTTGTCGGCTTTTCAACTCTGTGAGTTATAGTCGTAATCAAATACTTTATTTGTTTCATTGTTACAATTTTACAGTACATATCTTATATCATTTTTATATTATTTTATAAATTTTTCCATAAAATATATAGAAAAACTGTAGAAAATTGAATAATCTTTAATTTTTATAAAATCATATTGCGAAAAATTAACATTTAAAGGTATTTTTTGAAGAAAAACTATTTTGTGCTTCAAGTATTGTGCCATTTCCAGTTATCTGTTCGATATCAAAATCTAATGGCTTCTATTCATATTAGAATAAGGTAGAAATATACGGTTTCAAAATGTTCCGAATGATAGTATTTGAGTTAGAGTGTCCAGAAGGTCCACACACACATACACACACAGACACACCACACACACACACACATACACACCCAAAGACATCATCGTGAAAATGTTAAAATCGGATTGTAGGGACCTTAAAACCTGGTCATTTATCAAAATTTCGATATGCAATTTTTAGCACATTCCCTATAGCTCTCTTGTAAGGGTAGCGGGAGGTAAAAATAAATTATTGCGTTTTTACGCCTACCTACCTATAAAAAATAAAAATTATAGCAAGTATTATTATATTTTTATTTATTTAAATACATAAACCATATGCTTTATGTAATTTATAAAAAGCCATAGATTTGGTCGGTTCTATTATATTACTTACCTAGTAGTTTTAGGAAAAAGATTAAAGTACAGCCAAATGTAATTCAAATTCACAGTTATAATATAAGTACTGCACATATTCATCATTTGCAAAACATTTGGCACACCACTCCACATAATCAGTTTTGTTAAATCTGCACATTTACCCTAATGTTTACGTTTATCAATTTGCGACCCTTTTCCTACGTCACTGGAGTGTGTGGGTATCGCTCGCCGGATCTGTTTAACCCTCGTGTGAACTGACTTTGTGTAAATGCTTTCAGGAAACAAAAGCCACTTGACGTGTTTACCATAGAATGCGTTTAGTTAAGTAGTCTAACGTCTTTTGCTTTTGTGCCCTGATTAATATGCAATAACATATCGATGGTAGCAGTACAAGTGATTCCGAGATAACGCTTAGGATTGTATAGAAGCTCGATGAATGATTATCAGATTTCTCTAAGTGTTTTAACGAATACATCAGGAGGTAGAAATATTGAAAAGATTTTCGATGAACTCATGCTGATTTGCAAAAAAGTTTATAAATATTTATACAGGCGTAAACATAAAAGCCTTTTAAATATTAATACAAGTTTTTGTTGAGAAATGAATTTCACTTTTAATTTTTTTTTATCAATTCCATGTCATGAATAGATCATATAAATATTTAAGTGTATCTGTATCATAGGTAAACAATGTAGTTTAGTTGATTTTCCAAGTTCTTATCATTTTACGTTATCTTTAACGACAATGAACCGTGTGATTGTCAAATAGGTTTTTTAAAATTTACACACTTCACACAAACACCGTCATATCGCCATGCTATCTGTCCACCTGCGCGTAGTTTCACATCAAACTACTCAAACTTTCATGACCCTGCCATATCCGGTGTCTAGTGACACCTGATATTGTCTCTTTTTCTGTTGACAATATTGATGTGTTTTCTAGGTCGTTAAATATTCTATCAAAAATATTTACAAAAGTAAAAAAGTCTGATGGAGTCAGTAACTTCCTCCCGTTAATTCCATTTTTACCTTCGTTCTACTTCCAAATACGAAAAATATTAGAATCTTTTAAGAACAAATATTGAGATTCATGTAGAAATACTTTTTTCTAAATGTCAAAGTGACATTTAAAGATAACCTGAAATTTACGAAAGTAAACATGTTGTTAAAACGTTGTTTTGTGCCAAAATAAAGAATAAAATAATATTCTGCAATATATTTAATGTCTCGCGTGCGTTTCTATAGTTAAACAAACTTGTAGCGTCTAATTTCAAATCTTTACAAAGGAGAGTGAAAGAAACGTGGCTGATGTGACGCGTAGATAACTTCAAACCAAATGAAAATTCATTCATAAAAATAAATAGTATGATGTTATATTAATATATTATAGCATTTCTTTCAAATATTTAGATATGTAAATCTCCGTTACCATTAGGTAAAGAAGGTATTGTCTTTGGTCAAAAAATTTAATGATGAGTTTTTGGTGAATACACATGTTTTAGTTATAATACAATTTTACCATTTTTACGATGATGTCTGTAGGTATGTATGTATGTATGTGTGTGTGTGTGTGCGTGTGTGTTTGTGTGTGTGTGTGCGTATGTGTGTGTGTGTGTGTCTGTCTGTGTGTGTGTGTGTGTGTCTGTCTGTGTGTATGTGACGAGAGTTTCGGATCGCATTATCTTCAGTAACACGATTCCAAAAATTATATTTGTTTCGTATTCCTCAAGTTTACATCCAGAAGAACAAGTGCTTAGATTTTGGTTATAATAGGTCAACCGGAAGTACCCTCATTTGAAGATTTTAACAGGAAAATATGATTTATTGACATTTAACGTTATTATAACTTAAATAATATATTATTCTCTATATGCATTTTATACTTCATATGCTAACCATACTGCTAATATATTCACATAATTCAATTGACAGATGTCAGTAATGAAAAGTAAATGAATGTGGCAGAGATGAGGATGTTGAAGTAGATGTTGAGGAAGACACGGAAAGGAAATAACTCTAGTGTTACAAGTTTCTAGAAAGATACAAGAGAGACAATTACATTGGTTTCAAAATGTCATGAGGAGAGATGAAGAATATATTGGAAGAAGAATGAATAGCTTAGTAATAGGAGGTTGAAGAAACAGAGGAAGACCAAAGATAAGATGGAAGGACTGTATTATGGAAGACTTGAGAGAAAAGGAACTGAATGAGAACGACACGTAAAACATAAATGAGTGGAAGAAAATAAAAAAAAGCGACCCATAGCGATTAGGAAAAGCTAGAGAAGAAGAAGATGTCGGTGTGATGTACAATTTGCATAGTTTGTTTATGAAATAATTTTACTGGAAATTTAGAATCTTTTGCAAGAAAATTTATATATGGAATTTATACATAATACACAGGATTGACGGAAGGTATTGTGCTGGCCATATCAGATTTTTTTTAATATTATGAAATACTCGTATTTAATTACTTACTTTTTTTTTATTATAGAAATTCTCTTGTTGATATGATAAATCTCTATTTGAAATGAATCTGAACTTGCAGTTCTGAACCGCTGACGTTGAAACATGGCTGGTTTTTGCAACTTTTTAAAAATATACTTTTAAACAATTTTATACAACAAATATATAAATAAAGAGTAATTTAATCATACAGAACGATAAATTAGACTATACTTGTTCGATTTAAACCAAAACGGAACAATTATTTTTTTGCATGACCTCATTCCTAAACTGAGAAAAATAATTACATTACATAACAAAAATGGTTCATCTAAATATCGTAATCATTTTGATCTAATATTCATATTTTCTATTAATTAGTACAATTGAAATTAAAAAACAACCGAAAGCTATTTTTAAACACAATGCACACCCTTCGTCACATCAATTCATTATCCATTCATTTACACTTTATAGTTACTTCCCTACGTTCACCAACTGTCAGTTGGCTACTCGTGTTTGAACCCCGGCCTCCTGCAATGCACACTACTCGCTGCAGTGCTGCAGTGTGGGAACGCGAACCACGAGACGTACGCGTGACCTCCGCTACCCCCACCCAACCGTTATGGTCGACTTCCAGTCCAGGTTAGGTTCCAATTCCAAACCGAACGGTGGGATATGGTTGTGGTTTGTTTGATGTACAGGATGATGTTTGCTGGTTAAATATAATGAATTTTTAAATTTGTTTTCGTGGTTTGAATAGGAAAGGAAATATGTATTGTTTGTAGATGGGTTTTGGTTATAATTTTTGTTATTCGATATATAAATTAACAACGTATTAAAATATTTTTTAATTAATATTCTGGTTTGTAAACAAAACATTATTTTAATTGAATGTAACGATATTATTCAGAGTTTTTATCAAATTATTATATATTTTTAATTATAATGTACATTAATAATTGACAATTTTTTATGAAATTATTATTATATTATATTATAACATTAACATGATTCTATTAGTGAATATGCACATTTTATCTGATTTATCCGTAAAAAAATATTTATGTATTTACGGGGTTAACTTTTCGATTTCAGCGTAATATGGGATCATTTTGCACACCATTATTATTTAAATAAATTTTATAAAATTCTTTTCTACTTAATTTTATGTTTATAATAAAAACACAATCATTTTTGTTAATATTTAGAATAAAATCACATTTCGGGGTCGAATTGACCGGATGTTCACTTCTTGTAACAAAATTTCATCTAGCTAAATCTAAATCACTACTCGTTCAAAATTCATCGTCGAGCAAAAATCCTCATCGAACTCTTCGTCTTCTAGTGGATTTCCATTTATAAATACAAGCTCCCTGACAGTTACCGCAGACTGAAGTGGATATTATTCCAGCACTTTGACATGCGCATCGTTCCTCACAAGCAGACGTACATCTGCAAAAAAAGGTTTTTTTATCCAAAATTTTGAACTATATAGCAATATTTTAGATTTTGAGGATAAGCATGATTTAAAAAAATACATAAATTAATTATTCAGTGTGTCCCATTGGAATCTCGAGAACTATTAGAGATACAGTGTCGGTTTAATAAAACTTTTTGTGCACCTGTAGGGGGCTATCACAAATGTGCTTCTGTTTTTCCAAAAATTCTTATAGGGCACTATATAATGACGAAAAACTGAATTTTGTTGATTTTTTCTCTTTCAAATAACTTGTAAACTATTGGTAATCGAATGTTTCAAATAAAGAAGTTAGCTATTATTATTGCCTAAATTTTAATATCCGTAAATTTCTGAGATATACCACAAAGTTATATTTTTTTAAAGGTGACGGAAGGTAAAAATGTATTTATTGTTTGTCGCTAGGAACGATACTTATGAGATTTTAGCAAAAAACTAACAAAATATCTTTAAACGGGTCCCCCAGTCCCCACTCACCGTTCACCACCGGGGACTTTTGGTATGATGAACAGTAGACACCAACGAATAACATACAGAAGGTGCATGTACTGATGAATTTATGAAACCAATTTCGAAACTTAATGTTTATTGTGTTATTTATGAAACTGTTTTTACCTTCCGTCGCCTATAGGTAAGGAAGGTATTGTCTTTGGTAAAAAAATTCGGTGGTGAGTTTTCATTGAATAAGCACGTTTTAGGGTCTTTACAATACGATTTTACTATTTTTACGATGATGTCTGTATGTGTGTGTGTGTGTGTTCGTGTGTGCGTGTGTGTGTGTATGTGTGTGTGTGTGTGACCGCAGTTTCGGGCACGATATCTCCAATACTAGAATTCCAAAAATTACAATTCTTGCGTATTCCTCTTCCTTACAACCATATGCAGACTTGATTAGATTTTGGTTATAATTGGTCAACCGGAAGTACCCTCATTTGAAGATTTTAATAGTTTTTCTTGGCAAACTCAGTTAAATGTTATTATAACTTAAAGAATATATTATTCTCTATACGATTTGATTGCATTTTATATTTCATATTCAATAGATATAGAGTTAAAGAATTATAAAGATAATAAATTTTATAATTCAGCCAGCTATGCTAACTTAACCATGGAAACTGCTAATATGTTCAGGTAATTCAAATTGACAGATGTCAGTATCAATAAAACGTAAATGAATGAAACAATAAGGGAAATAACTCTAGTGTTGGACGATGCTAGAAAGATATAAGAGAGACGATTACATTGGTTTGAATATGTCATAAGGAGAAATGAATATTTGGAAGAAGAATGAATATCTTATAACAGAAGGTGGAAGAAACATAGGAAGACCAATAAGATGAAAGGAGAGAAATGAACTAAATGAGGACGACACGCAAAACAAAAATGAGTGGAAGAAGAAAATAAAAAATAGCGACCGCTTAACGAATGGGAAAGACTAAAGAAGAAGAAGATGTCAGTGTCAAGTGCAATTTCCATAGTTTGTTTATGAAATAATTTTACTGGAAATATAGGATCTTTTGCAAGAAAATTTATGTATAGAGCGCGTGCAGTGACGTGACTTTGCTGAATTTGGCAAGCATATATGGAGACCCGTGTCAAAATGACAGCTATTAATTACGTCCATAACTGACAAATGTCATAATATTTCATTGAAAATTTCATGATTTTCTTATTTCATGTGGTTTATTTATTATCAGGGATGTGGAATTCAGTTGCCGAGAAAGGGAATCATAAAATACAAAAAAATTAAATTTTGAATGAAAAAATTTGACATGAGGATGACCCGCAAAACAGAAATGAATGGAAGAAGAAAATAAAAAATAGTGACCCCTAACGAATGGGAAAAGCTAAAGAAGAAGAAGATGTCAGTGTCAAATGCCTTTTGCATGAAATAATATTACTGGAAATTTCGAATCTTTTGCAAGAAAATTTATGTATGGAATTTATTCATAATACATAGGATTGACGGAAGGTATTGTGCTGGCCACATCAGAGCGTATTTAATTACTTACGTTTTAAATTAATATTTTTCGTTTATTAAATTTGTAACTTAAAATAACACATATAGATATTATCCTGTTAATCGTTTTTGTATTATTTAAATAAGTAAGAAATTGACTGCAACGTAATCGACCATGCCAGTTCTTTTGAATTCCTCTGAAACAGTGATTACGCTAACCAATAAATATCTCCGTTATTAAGATCGTATATAGAGATTTTTCTTAAATAACTAAAATTACTATACTCTCTATACACAATGTGGGTTGGATCAAGAAATATGTTATCATATTATGAAGTCTTATAAAATTAAAATAGCAAAGTTTTGAAATTATGAGTGTGTGAGGCCTCGTTTCTTTTTAAATAATGTTATTTATTTAACGTTGTTTGTATACAAGAACCAATAACAATAAAAAATCTGATGTGACCAGCACAGTACTTTCCGTCTATCCTGTGTATTGTATACAAATTCCATACATAATTTTTCTTGCCAAAGATCCTATATTTCCCATCAAATTATTTCATAAACAAACTATGCTGGGGGTCGCTGTTTTTTTATTTTCTTCTTCCACTCATTTCTAGTCTTTCGCAATACAGTCCTTCCATCTTATCTTTGGTCTTCCACAGTTTCTTCTACCTTCTGTTACTGAGCTATTCATTCTTCTTCCAATATATTCTTCATCTCTCCTCATGATATGTTCAAACCAATGTAATCGTCTCTCTTGTATCTTTCTAGAAACTATCACTCGAGCTATGTCCCTTACCTTTCATTCCTTACCCTATCTTTCCGTGTCTTCCCCAACATCTCTCTCAATATCCTAGTCTCTGCCATATTCATTTACTTTTCAATAATACGAATGATCTGTCAATTTGAATTATCTGAATATATTAACAGTTTCCATGTTTAGCATAGCTGGCTGATTTATGAAATTTAATATCTTTATAATTCTTTAACTCTATATCTATTGAATATGAAGTAATAAAATTCAATCGAATCATATAGAGAATAATATATTCGTTAAAATTTTAAATGCCAATAAATGATAATTAATTGCGTTTTTCAAGAAAACCTGTTAAAAGTTGCTATTAAGGATACATCCAGTGGACCAATTATAACCAAAATCTAGTCACGACTGCATATGGATCTAAACTCGAGGAATACGAAAAAATTATAATTTTTGGTATCGTGGTATTGAAGTTATGGGATCCGAAACGATCGCACGATCGTCACAAACATACACATTCGCATACACACACATGCACTCACATACATACATACATCATCGTAAAATTTGTAAATTCGTATTCGAGGGACCCCAAAACTTACAATCGAATTTTTTGACCAAAGACAGTATCTTCCTTACCTAAAGGTGACGGAAGGTAATTACACTATTTAATTACGTATAGAGGGTTTACAATTAAGGTTTACGCCTGTAGACGCGTGGTGGAGGGTTTTTATTCGTCCAAAGCATGTAAACTTCTTTCTGCCCGAGGTATGTATGTACTACTGCAAATAAATGAAATGTTTTTAAATTAAAGCTTGTTGCTGTATAAAAATATTACATGATCAGGGCGCTGTTCCATAAATCTTCAACATTTGTGTAATACTACTGTAGAACTTGTAAAACTAGTAATTTGACAAGTTTCTGTTTCAAAATCCTACAAGAGTAAAGTACAAGTACTAAGTAAACTTGTCCGTTTCTACAAGTGTATTTTTACAGTTTACAAGTGCAGCGTTTCATAAACGATTTACATGTATTTACTGCTTGTATTTTACTAGTGCAAAGTAATCAAGAATGAAAAAAATGGTCTTTTGAAATGTACATATTTTTTTAAACATTATTCACTTTAGCTTGAATATTAAATATAAAAAGTAATAAATTTATTGACTGAACTCCAGTAATTTTTCTTCCTTCCATCACCTTTCCAGTCAAGAAGTTTTGCAGCCATAAAAAGTATGTTTAAAAGTATTTTGCAATTTAATACTTTTCGATACTAATTTTTAAAAAGGTCTAATTATTCCAATATTAATAAGATATACATCTAATTTAAATCTTAAAGAAAAGTATGAAAATGAACTCATGTTTAAATAGTTAGATAATATGTTTTATTATACATTTATAATTGTCCTTTTTCTTAAATTTGCTCATGATGTATCCCGGTAATATTGCAAAACCTATTTGTAATTAATCCGTGAGAAACAGTAACTTCATGAATTAATTTCAATTTCTCACATTTCATGTTTTTGGTAAATTTGCAGAAAAATCACGAAATAAAACATCTTTTTTTATCATGTTTTTTAATCTCTCGGAGAAACACTATATTAATAGCGTTATTGATTGTCATAGTTAAATAGAAATATAAGAGTACAATTAATTACAAATCCATCTACACTTCACTTCATCTGATCTTTCATTGACAAAGTTAAATTTTAAAACGCACACTTTTTAATGTGATATTTAATACAAAGGTGGCTACATATTACATTTACTGTAAAACCATGGTTTCAAACTTGTAAAAATACACTGGTAATAGTGGAAAACTGACAAGTAGTCAAAAATTATACTTGAAACAGAAATTACTAGAAGTTGTCACTTTTTATGAAACAGAGGCCACGTGGCCATGCCACAAAACAATAAGGCATTGCTAACTATTTGGTTAAGTGGTTTTTTTTAAATGTCAAATTCCTGAAGCAATTCTAAAGCCTGTTTTACATTATCATAAATTTACATGCATTTTTACAACTTCGTATTTGATCACAAAATTCCAATGATTACACGGTACTAAATTTACAACTTCTTATGGTACCATACGATGTTGTAAAAAATTCTCAAATAGGGCATGTTCTAATTATGAAGGTCATTTGCTTCACATTTTGGTGATATTTAGGGTTTTCATTAAACAAAAGTTTACATTTTATGTATAGTTGCAGGTAATTGGCTACTCTGTTCTATGAAACTTTTCACAAAACCAAACGTCAAGTTCAAATGAAAAACAATGAATAGAAAAATTAAAAAATATTTGTAATTGTCGCAGTTGTTAATGCACGAAATAAGATTTTGAAGCGTAAACGAATTTGGGTCAAACCGTGGATTCAAAGGCGACGTAGAAGTATACTAAAGTATACTAAATTTAGTAAAAAAATGAATTGTTGCACGAAGACACTGAAAAATATAAAAATTATAGTATTGCACAACACTTCCTCCAAAACTTAGTATACAAAAACGAGCGCGACAAACAGATGAAAACATCAGCTGTAAACATTTGAGAAGTTAGTAAACCGTAGTAGTAAACTGTTACCAACATATAAAAATGTACTTAAGTTGGCAACAATCAAACATGTCACAAATATTTGGCCGTGTAAAACGAAAAGATTTTGATCAAAAATTATTATGTAAAAATGAAAATATTTTGCATGTAAATTTAATTGTAAATATATGATTGTCTAAAACAGGCTTAATAAAAGCTAGTGAAACTTTAGCAGAACTGATATCATTTTATTATTTTATATTTCAACGTATGTACAACTTATGATACTAATTGTAATTCCAATAAAATAATCGCACAGATATTATCAAGCAACAAGTATTTTATTATTTTTATATTTAAATACAATACTATGACTAATCAATCCCAAAAAAACGTACAAATATTTAATGATCCATTTAAAATTTCAATGTTATTACCGCATACTTTCGAACTGGATGTGATTGGTCGTTTATCTGAAATTGGATGATATTAAATTTTGTTGTTTCAAAAAACGTCGCTCTCTACTTAATAACGATGATATGTTTGATTCATTTTCGCGTAATAAC
The DNA here is from genome assembly GCA_951394225.1 of Harpalus rufipes. Taxonomy (NCBI): domain Eukaryota; kingdom Metazoa; phylum Arthropoda; class Insecta; order Coleoptera; family Carabidae; genus Harpalus; species Harpalus rufipes. The sequence goes on from OX596274.1 coordinate 73,154,214, forward strand.
TTCGTATGTACATATATCATAATCTTACTGAAACTCGTTATTTCATGAAATACCTAATATGATCAGTCCCGTTATGAAACACAACTTCCACTTACGCAGATGTACGTACATGTGAATACGATTTTATACTTTATTGTTATAAATTAACTGAAACCTGAAAACCACTTAATATTATTTATTCTAATCTAATGTACAGATGATAATCATATTTCCTGTAGTACTGTAAACGTGTGATACGATGTATATATATATATATATATATATATATATATATATATATATATATATATATATATATATATGCTAGATAATGTACCTATATATGTACTTATAAATTTAAAATAAAAAAATCTGATGTGGCCAGCACAATACCTTCCGTCAATCCTGTGTATTATGAAGATTCCAAATTTCCAGTAAAATGATTTCATAAACAAACTATGTAAATTGTACTTGACACTGACATCTTCTTCTTCTTTAACTATTCCCATTCGTTAGGGGTCGTAATATTTTATTTTCTTCTCCACTGATTTCTGTTTTGCGTGTCGATCTCATTCAGTTCCTTTTCTCTCAAGTCTGTCGCAATACAGTCCTTCCATCTTATCTTTGGTCTTCCTCTGTTTCTTTAACCTTCTATTACTAAGCTATTCATTCTTCTACTAATATATTCTTCATCTCTCCTCATGATATGTTCAAACCAATGTAATCGTCTATGTTCTATCTGTCTAGAAACATCTTACACTAGAGTTATTTCCCTTATTCTTTCATTCCTTACCTATCTTTCCGTGTCTTCCCCAACATCTATCTCAATATCCTCATCTCTGCCACATTCATTTACTTTTTATTGACACTGACATCTGTCAATTTGAATTATCTGAATATTTTAGAAATTTCCATGGTTAGCATAGCTGGCTGATTTATGAAATTTAATATCTTTATAATTCTTTAACTCTATATCTATTGAAGATGAAGTATAAAATGCAAACAAATCGTATAGAGAATAATAAATTCTTTAAGTTATAATAACGTTACATGTCAATAAATGATATTTAACTGTTAAAATTTTGAAATCCGGTAGGCCAATTATAACCAAAATCTAATCACCTTGTCTTCTGGATGTAAGATTGAGGAATACGAAAAAATTATAATTTGGAACCGTGGAATTTAAGTTATGCGCGATCCGAAACTTTCGTCACACACACACAGACACACATACATATATACAGACATCATCGTAAAAATGGTAAAAACTTATTATATGGACCCTAAAACGTGCTTATTCACTAAAAACTAATCATTGAATTTTTTGGCCAAAGACAATACCTTCCTTACTAAAGGTGACGGAAGGTAAAAATGAATCATACTACGTGGCAAACAGTCGTATTTTTAATATTATATATTCCCTTACAAAGAGAAATTATTAATTTATAATGATTATTTAAGTCAGTTTATAAATTATATAACATTTTATTACATGGAAGGCCAGGTAGGTATATAAGAAAAAGCCTACAAAAGAATTCAATTTTTAAAAAGAATTATAAAATTCGAAACGCCTTGTTAAGATTAGAAATTTTCATTCTTTTCAGGCATATTTATTTCAAGTCAAAAGAGGAAAGTTACTTTAACTTCTAACGGTATATAATTAATTAAATAGCAACAGATATCAGTTCATTATGAAATGGAGACTGATTATACACAAACATTTATTTTAAATTAATATTGTATATGAAATGTAAATTTGTATACAATTATATAAAATCATCCGAAGTACCTGTTGAATGTAATTAAAACAATGTTGGAATTTTGATAATATATTACAGTAATAAAATAATTTAATATTTGATTTTCATTTACAGATCAACAATTTGTAAATGCGAGTTATAGTCCACACATTGGTGAGTTCAGTTTATTTTGATATCATATTAATTAATTAAAATGAATTTATAAATACCAAAATAATATTCAAATAAAAATTTCTATTTACTTACAATAAAATAATGTAATATAAATAACTTTATAAATAAGTAACGTATTTAGTTAGGGATGTTCGATACGTAAATATTTTAACTAACGGAATTAGAAAAAAAAACATTGTACTTATGTGATTTATTACAAAATTCTGTTTTTTTTTTCGTATTATAAACTCTAGTTCTAGTATAACAATTCATTCCTTTTTTGCTGCAAATATTGAATGTAAACGAAATTAGAAAAAAAACAATGTTCCATTTTATTAAAAGTGATAGAGAAATACTATTTTTTTAGATTTGACATAATGTAGCTTCATGATTTAAGTTTTGTTCGATTTTATTTAATGTTTACATCGATTTTAGTATCAAGTACTGCTTATTAAAAATATTGAATGGTTTGGCATCAAAAGAAAAATTTAATATTAATTGTAAGCTACACATCATAAGTAATATTTATTTAAATGTGCGTATTTATTTCGTTTGACAGGAATGTATCATAATATCAGTAATTTTGGGCTCATTGGATGCAATGTTTAATTTTTCTGAACTGCCACATATTGGCCAGTAAATTTAGTAAAATTATTTGCAAAGTGATATTTATTTATTAAAGTACTACCTACAATTATATTAAAAACAAGAATAAATAAGCTTCTGGATGCTATGATTATATATGTTAATATATTTACTTCAGAGGGTACGAATACATTTGAGGTTGGGCTCGGGGAGTTTTGTATTATGTGATGGAATGTAAAAGAAATCTCTAAACCTGGTAAGTTTACTGGGTATATGGAAGTAATAAGATAATATGCTTTCAGAAAATATTAAGTTGTTCAAAATTTTGTACAAAAATAATAAATTTAAATTAATTCTTCTATTTTCCAAAGTTAATATTTGAAAATGTTCTAGTCTAGATATATAATCGACTTTTTGAAGATTTAATTTGAAATTAAAATATCTTAAAAAAATTGTTTGTCCATTTTCCAACAAATTAATGTTTTGAGTATAACATGGATTCCAAATTGTACAACCGTATTCCAACTTTGACCTGATAAATGAATGGGGTCATTTCACATTTACTAATTTATTTTTTTCTTGAAAGAATAGGTCAAATTAAATATGTAGGTGTATGTTTTACACCTTACAAGTCTTTACAATCAGAGATATGATTTTTTAAAAGTTGTCTTAAATATCAAATATTTGGACGCTGACGTGACGTCTATACGTCACGGCTTGTCGGATGCGGCAGCAGCCATCTACCGGTTGTGTTCGGAAAAATGATTGTTTGGGTTATCAATTCTCAGTTTGATTTTGTGACAGCAACATATTGTTAACGAAAAACATATTTCACACAACTTTTGGTATTTATTTTAATAAATGTTTTATTTACATACCTTTATTCTTAAGTCTGCTGTCACCTGTCACAATTTTAGGTTAGCTTGTATACAGCAGCAAACGGATACCACGTGAACCGTTGTGTGTGTGTGTGTGTGTGAGGAATGTCTTTGTGTGAGTAACAAGCCGTGACGTTACGAATTTTACAGCCGCGAAAGTTTATTAGCAAATTTATGAATGAAAAGTCGCATATTTCATGTTATTTTATATTATTATATTTATTAAATGAGACGGATTTCATGATTTTATAAAAAAAACAACGATTTTTTTTTTAAATGACCCCATTGTATAAGCATATAATGGAATACGGATTTTTAAAATATTTACAATATCTGTAAATAAATCCTAGAATTTCATAGGATTCTTTAATATAGCATCACGGTGTAAATTGAAAAGTAATTTTGAATCATATATTACTCCTAAATCTCTAGAATTTTCTTTTATAATTAATGCTGTGTTGCATATAGTATAATTATATATTAATTTTGTACGATTCATGTGAAGTTAACACGATATCATTTAGAGACATTTAAAGATAAATGATTAAGTTCATAGTAATCTTGCAAGCGATTAAGTCAGTTTGTAATGCTTGACAGTCTTCAATATTTTTTATGGTTTTGTAAAATTTTAAATCATTTGCATATAAAGTAAATTTTGAATGGAGGAATCATTTGGCAATATCATTTATAAATAAGTTGAATAGTAAGGGACCCAAATGAGACCCTTGTGGTGCCCCAGATGGGATAGAAAATATGCGCGATTTGAAACCCCTGCAAGATACTAATTGGCATCGATTGGTTAAATAAGATTCTTTCCATCTTAACAAGGATCCGTGTATTCCTAGAAGTTCAAGTTTAAAAATTAACGTGTGATGGCGAACCCGATCGAATGCCTTGCTAAAATCAGTATAAATTACGTAAGTTTGTAATTTCTTATCCATATTAGCACTCAAATCTTCAGTTAATGGAATTAAATTTGTTATTACAGACCTCCCGGAACAGAAGCCGTTTTTTTGTTGCACTAGAATGTTTTCAAGTTCAAATTTTAATTCCTTTACTACCAAGGCGAAATTTAGTTTTTTATGGGGTTACTTAAAAAATAAACTTTTTATTCGGGAATTTCAGAATGACAATAAATCACGAAATGCCACAATAAGAATTCTAAATCAAAATAGGCCAAGAATGCTGAGAAAAGTTATAAAAGAAATATATTTAATTTCCAAATAAATTCCATGGCATATTGGCCAATATGCCATGGAATTTATTTGGAAATTAAATATATTTCTTTTATAACTTTTCTCAGCATTCTTGGCCTATTTTGATTTAGAATTCTTATTGTGGCATTTCGTGATTTATTGTCATTCTGAAATTCCCGAATAAAAAGTTTATTTTTTAAGTAACCCCATAAAAAACTAAATTTCGCCTTGGTAGTAAAGGAATTAAAATTTGAACTTGAAAACATTCTAGTGCAACAAAAAAACGGCTTCTGTTCCGGGAGGTCTGTAATAACAAATTTAATTCCATTAACTGAAGATTTGAGTGCTAATATGGATAAGAAATTACAAACTTACGTAATTTATACTGATTTTAGCAAGGCATTCGATCGGGTTCGCCATCACACGTTAATTTTTAAACTTGAACTTCTAGGAATACACGGATCCTTGTTAAGATGGAAAGAATCTTATTTAACCAATCGATGCCAATTAGTATCTTGCAGGGGTTTCAAATCGCGCATATTTTCTATCCCATCTGGGGCACCACAAGGGTCTCATTTGGGTCCCTTACTATTCAACTTATTTATAAATGATATTGCCAAATGATTCCTCCATTCAAAATTTACTTTATATGCAAATGATTTAAAATTTTACAAAACCATAAAAAATATTGAAGACTGTCAAGCATTACAAACTGACTTAATCGCTTGCAAGATTACTATGAACTTAATCATTTATCTTTAAATGTCTCTAAATGATATCGTGTTAACTTCACATGAATCGTACAAAATTAATATATAATTATACTATATGCAACACAGCATTAATTATAAAAGAAAATTCTAGAGATTTAGGAGTAATATATGATTCAAAATTACTTTTCAATTTACACCGTGATGCTATATTAAAGAATCCTATGAAATTCTAGGATTTATTTACAGATATTGTAAATATTTTAAAAATCCGTATTCCATTATATGCTTATACAATGGGGTCATTTAAAAAAAAAATCGTTGTTTTTTTTATAAAATCATGAAATCCGTCTCATTTAATAAATATAATAATATAAAATAACATGAAATATGCGACTTTTCATTCATAAATTTGCTAATAAACTTTCGCGGCTGTAAAATTCGTAACGTCACGGCTTGTTACTCACACAAAGACATTCCTCACACACACACACACACACAACGGTTCACGTGGTATCCGTTTGCTGCTGTATACAAGCTAACCTAAAATTGTGACAGGTGACAGCAGACTTAAGAATAAAGGTATGTAAATAAAACATTTATTAAAATAAATACCAAAAGTTGTGTGAAATATGTTTTTCGTTAACAATATGTTGCTGTCACAAAATCAAACTGAGAATTGATAACCCAAACAATCATTTTTCCGAACACAACCGGTAGATGGCTGCTGCCGCATCCGACAAGCCGTGACGTATAGACGTCACGTCAGCGTCCAAATATTTGATATTTAAGACAACTTTTAAAAAATCATATCTCTGATTGTAAAGACTTGTAAGGTGTAAAACATACACCTACATATTTAATTTGACCTATTCTTTCAAGAAAAAAATAAATTAGTAAATGTGAAATGACCCCATTCATTTATCAGGTCAAAGTTGGAATACGGTTGTACAATTTGGAATCCATGTTATACTCAAAACATTAATTTGTTGGAAAATGGACAAACAATTTTTTTAAGATATTTTAATTTCAAATTAAATCTTCAAAAAGTCGATTATATATCTAGACTAGAACATTTTCAAATATTAACTTTGGAAAATAGAAGAATTAATTTAAATTTATTATTTTTGTACAAAATTTTGAACAACTTAATATTTTCTGAAAGCATATTATCTTATTACTTCCATATACCCAGTAAACTTACCAGGTTTAGAGATTTCTTTTACATTCCATCACATAATACAAAACTCCCCGAGCCCAACCTCAAATGTATTCGTACCCTCTGAAGTAAATATATTAACATATATAATCATAGCATCCAGAAGCTTATTTATTCTTGTTTTTAATATAATTGTAGGTAGTACTTTAATAAATAAATATCACTTTGCAAATAATTTTACTAAAAAAAAAAAAATTTAATATAGCAATTAATTGAATATATTGTTAGTTTCTTTTACCTTCAATTTTATAAATAATACTAACATAAATATTGTATTATTTACTATTGGAACTAAAAAAATTATCACGTGTCTGTTGCCCGTAGATTATTGTTAAAATGATAAATTTAGGTAATAAAATATTTAAATCCAGTACACTTTATTAATACATAAAATAAAAATTCGGCTAAATATAGTCTTAACTATTGTAATCTAAAAATTTATTTCTTCTTGCTGTTAATATATTTTTTTCACAGGGTACGAATACATTTGCGGTTGGGCTCGTATTAACATTATACAATAAAAATTTCAACCACTTAGACTTATTCTATCTTTCAATAAACCGAATTAAATTTTTGCTAAAGTAGTATAATAAAGTAGAATAATTATTTTTATCACTATGTTATATCTTTTTCTTTTCTTTACTAAAATATTACTGTGCACATGTATGTACTTCAAGTACTTTTTGTTTGTTATGTAATATTTGATTATAAATAGTGGATGTCTGTTATTGGTACTCTGTACTGTTGATTTCCTCAATTAATTAAATACATAAATAGTGTCGTTACTAGACTTGGTGCCACTCGGACTCGGTGCGGGATCTTATGGTGTCACCCCGGTGAGGTACTGTACTATAGTATAGAACCTCACTGTGACACTCTCATATAAATTATGGTGGCACCCCCTCCCTCCAACTACGTAAAGAAACAATTTAGTATAAGGATTATATGCTCATATGCACAACTTATATACTCACGGACATTTTTATTCTTTCTATGGTATTTACGATAAGCATGATAAATAATAAGAAAATACACATAAGACACTTGCAATAAAAACTACATAAATATTGCAGAAAAATAAAGAAGAAGCGTAAAATAATATACAATATTTTTGACCGTGAATGTATATTATTATATTTAATATCATTCGAATAAACGAAAATGAGATAAAAAGAATACGTTAGAATCGAAAACATAATCGTTGAAGAACTACATTAAAATTATTTCATATAAAGCGTAAATGTAATTTTATATTATTGACGGCATTGTTTAAAAGTAAATTCACAGCACTTTTAGCCTTATAGGTTTATTGAAACATGTTCTTAAACTGAGCTTATGAAAAATGTTTCTTAATATTTTATCTTACAGGTAAATTTTTATAAGAAAATAAATTATTCGCTAAAATAATACACAATATTTTACAAACAGGCTCTTTACGTTACCCCTCAAATGGGTGTCACCCGGTACGGATCGCACCCCCGCCCCGCTCCCCTCCCAAGTAAACCCAATACAGATATGTAGTCTTACCGCATGTCATAGAAGCAGACTAGCAGATTTTGTCAGAAATGGATAATAACCTGGAATGATGTATTTATTTTTTTATAAACGGTGTAGAGCTATGAGTTCACAAACTGTTGCATTAAATTTTTATGAACAACTGGCACGAAATCACAAACACGCAGCTCGTGGCAATTTCACATTTATCTAAATAGTCATTGCAACCCAAACGATATAGTTTCATTGGCTTTTAATCCAATCATCCATATACTTTTAAAATAAACACTTTTTACCTCTCGCTAAGAGAGGTATTGGAATCATGCTAAAAATCGCATATCCAGATTTTAGTGAATAAGCAAGTTTTAAGATCTCTAGAATTCGATTATAACATTTTACGATGACGTCTGTGTGTGTGTATGTGTATGTGTGTGTGTGTGGATGTGTGTTAGGTTGTTGGAGGTACGATTTCTCAAATTCTATAAGACTGAAGACTTATGTAACTACGGATTCCTCAATCTAACAGTAATGGGAAGAGTTGAATAGATTTTGGTAACAATTGGACAACCGGAAGTAGTAGTATTTTAACAAAAATCTTCTAAATATTATTTTTTGACTATTTATATTATTACAATTATTAAAAAACAAAATTATCTATCCGACACATTTAAAAAAATTATTATACCTTCTATAGATTTAAAGATATAGATATATAATCTATAAAATAATCTGCTGTAGTAAATCTCACAGCCTGCTCACAGCCCAAACATCTCCATGGTAACTACTTGAGAAATTAAGATGTCTGTAATTAACAGATAAATGTCACTAATGTCAGTGTCAAAAATTCAGAGATAGTACTGAAGATTTTTTCTGGGAACGATATTTAATATTTGCTATTGTATTATTAATTATATATTTAAAATTATAGGTATATTACATGAACCCTTCAGAAATAACGCCAACCCGTTAATAAATTGGAAAAACCTCAAACATTTTGAAGAAATGGAGAAAACTTGCTCATAGAATGAATTAAAAATTATAGAAAATACGTAAATATAAATAATAGGTGTAATTAGATTTTTTTGTGTGTATAAGAAATGTAAAATACAGTACTTATATATCACAATGGAAAGGTACTAGGTAATTTATATTATAATGTTTGTTTCATATTTCACGAGTAAGGGAAGAAAATCATTTCTTCTAGTAAATTTCTTTAGTTCAAATGAAATCGATAATTTGAATATATTCTTTTGTATGTATATATTGAACAAGTATTATATATTAATTCTGAACAAATCTGCAAGTCTTACATATCTGTAAATATGTAAAAAACTGTCAAAAACGAATCTATTTTCATTGATTAATAAACTTATACATAAAATTGGCAGCGTATGTTGTGATTTTTTCATTACAAACAGACCTACAGATCTGTCAGACTTGCAGGTTTGTTGAGATTAGAGCCATTATGAAAATAGTTGTTTGTCAATAGCCTATAGAATATCATACTAATTTATTCATTCACATTATTTTAATTTCAAAAAAGAAAAATATCTAATGTGAAATATGACATTGTAAAATATCTAAAAAGAAATTCTTTCAAAACATTAATAACAGATAACTTATTTTTCTCCCAAGAGAATATCTGAAAGGGTATCAATTAGGTATCTTCCCAACTTGGTCATTTAACCCAGAAAGGAGAATCATCAAACTTAATAAATTATATTTCTAACGGATTCTTTTCAAACAAGCATGACTAGGCTGATAAACAGCAAAACAGCTGAAATGTTCCACTAAAATATCAACTCGGCATCATTCGCATCATTTGCGAGGTGATTAGGGGATGATATACGAATCATTAACCCCGGGGGTAAATTAAAGAGCGAACGCAGGCTGAAAGGGGTTTTTATGTCAGATCGTTCTCAGGTTTCCAAGGCCTCTGGGGAATTTGGAAGATTTCTGCCATTCCCAAACTGACTAACTTGGATAATATAGCGTCGGACCAAAAATCGATTTTGTAGATATTATAGTTACATCAATCTACTATTACGTTGCTGATAAATTTAACTGTTAGTGAATGTGTCAAAAGAATACCTACTTATCTAGGTACTAGAAAAATTTACTACTGAATGAACAAGATAATGATAAACTGGCTCTTAGTAAAATGTGTTAATGTAAATTTAAAACCACGTTTATTTGTGAAATGTTTATAAATTGTTCTTTACGAAGCATTGTATCTTAAATTCTAAAATATATAAAAAAGTAATGATTCACAATTTTTACCTAGTTTTCTTAAATATGTGCCAGTAACCAATTATTTCTATATGTTGAACTACAAATAACTACTTATTATAATAAATATTATTGAAATAAAATAGTTTTTTCCTTTCGGAGTCTTTATGAGTCTATAAAATGAAAAAAAAGGTCCTAAAGAAGATGTACAAACGCAGTGTTTTATTGCGTTTTTCGTTTTCTAGGAATGATATGACTGGTTTTAAAACTGACATATGAATAACATGTAACCTCAAATTGCTGGCAGTCAACAATGAATTTTATCTGTGAAGTTAGCGTGAAGTGCTATCTACATACTGATAAAAAAGTACCAAGTTATATTTTTGAAGTCGCAATTTTAAAAAAATTATAAAAGACATGTTTCATAGGGCCTATTATCGTACTTGTCCTTTGTAAAACTCGCCGTAAACCGGCTCGTTTTCCAATCTTGGACTTAACAGATTGCCTTCCTAAACTTGTTTTTAAAATATACTATTAACTTTTAATTTTATTATCTATAGATTTTAATGATTACGAATAAAACATATGATAAAAATTATGTAACTATCTAAATTTTATAAGGTGGGGCAGAAACAATTAGACGATTAAATTTGTTGCCACGCCGACATCTTTGTAGGTGCCGCGATGTGACACACATTGCTAAATAAAGCAGTTTATAGCCTTTAGTGTTAGTGATCATGCAGTAGCGGTGAAGAACATCGAGCATCGAACTTTTGCTGTGGAAGCAACATATCTCTCGTTTCGGAGACGTTGAATTGCCTCGCCTCTTTCCCGATTTATCAGCATCCGATTTCTTCCTATGGAGCTATTTTAAAGGATAAGGTCTACGCCCACCGTCCTAACATAATACAGAAACGGAAAAATTACATCCGAGACTAAATAAATGAAATTCCAGTGAATTTATTGAAGTCATGAACAATGTCATACAACTTACAGAATTGTGCCTTACCTCCAATGATTTTACATAATTAGTTATTATTTAGTTTTCAATTAAAGTGTTCATTTTCAAGTTATAATCGTCTAATTGTTTCTGTCCAACCCTGTATTTTGAATAAATAAATAAATAAACACATAAGTAAATAAATAAATGAATAAATTCATAAATAAATGAGAATATTCATAATGTATTAGTAAAGTAATATTCATTATTTCAGTGGTGTTCTTTTTTAACTTCTATAAGTTAGTAATATTATATTGTTTAATGTGCTGGAAAATTTCATTTCAATTTTAATTTCGCAATCAAAATTTTTATTGTGTTCATTCTCTTTTTAGTCAAAAAAAATAAATATTTCATAGTCCAAAAGGATATGATTCGTTTATGAGATTAAATCGGTTCACCCTCATCCGTCCAACCCTTAACGGAACACCCCTATTTGAAAATTCTCTCCCTTTCTTGGATCGACGTAATCTCAATCTTCGCCACCTGTTCACCACACCCCCTTAGGGACGCAACGTAGACGTTAGCCGAGACCGAGACAACCCTTGTGCGCCGGATGTTCCCTGACATTGACCTCCTTAGCTCTCTGTGTCAAGTGTGCGCTGAGATAAGTGTTTTGTTTTCGCAAAACTGTGTCAATGCCAAGCCGGAGATTCTTTCAAAGCGAAGCTTTTTAGTTTTTACTCCACTTTTACCCGATTCAGATTTCGTTTCGTTTTTTCAAGTTCTATAGTGAAAAGGGATAGTTTGAAGGAGTGAAAGTGGGTTACGGGTTGTTAGGTGTAATTATATATTGTATGAGAAAAGTATTGAGTTTCCAGAGAAGATATCGATCATGATTCGTGATTGAATTCGAAGGATATGGGAAAAAATGTGGGTTTTTTATACATGCGGTTAGGACAGATCGGTTTCAAGTAAATTATAGTAATAAAGCTGTCTGTACTTGTACGTTTAAATGAAAAAACGAAAAGTCGATACTGCTAAATACATCATACTCATAATTACAGCGAACATTGCACGAAGTAAAAAGTAATCAAAATATACATTTTTCATAATAATACGTGACAGAATTTCAGTTTTTTGCTACTTGTTTCACATATCTAAAACAATAAATTAATATATATATCGTTATTTGTATTATTGTAAATATGAAAATTTTATTGATTCGATGATTGGGCTTCATTAACGGAAGTTTTCTTTTTGGACACTACATCTTCTTAAAGAGGATTAGTCCTTAGAACCAATTCAAATCGTAATGCTCTCTTATCATTTCGTTGTCAGTTCAAATTTGAAATGAGTAAAGGTACGAATTGTTTTTATACTTTTGGCAGAAGAAGCGTTATACAGGGTGATTCATCGGTCTGTCCTCTCTTTATAACTCTTTTATTTTAAGTCAGATAGAAAAACTCTTCAGATAAAATTTATATGATATAATATTGTCTATCTACGTACTATATGCACTTGTATACAGCGTGCTCCGTTGAAGCGCAACAATATGTAACTTTATATTTCTTAATGGAACAGCCTATATGTATTTATTTATTTTGATAGTAAATTAGATTTCTTTTAAAAAAGTATTAAGTAATAAGGGGTCTAAAATTATAAATTAAGAAGTTATTTACCTTTATTCGTTGAATGATATTTTTGTATCATGTTATTATTAACACAGTAAGCTATGGATAATTTGATCAATTGTTTCGAATTTAAACAAGCAATACTCTTAGTTTATCATCGTTGATGTTGATGTTTAAAATAAGTATTAATAAAAAAGAATCAAAATTTTGTATTAAATTATAGTTTTTTCCCACTATGAACTACTATTTTTTATGAACGTAAATAACTTCTTAATTTATAATTTTAGACCCCTTATTTCTTAATACTTTTTTAAAGGGAATCTAATTTACTATCAAAATAAATAAATACATATAGGCTGTTCCATTAAGAAATATAAAGTTATATATTGTTGCGCTTCAACGGAGCACCCTGTATACAAATGCATATAGTACGTAGATAGACAATAATATATTATATAAATTATATTTGAAGAGTTTTTCCATTTGACTTAAAATAAAAGAGTTATAAAGAGAGGACAGACCGATGAATCACCCTGTATATATACAGGGTAACACTGAAAAACGGGCCAATCAAAATAACTTTTTTATTTATAATTACTTTTTAATTCTCTTTAAATATTTGTAAACTAGGCTTAGGGGCTCACAAATCATGATATTTGACATGATGGTAGCGCTTCCGTGTTGAAGTAACATTAACTGTCATATTTCAAATTACGAATTCAGTGATGTGTTTGAAGTGCATTTTTATTTATGAGATAAACTACAAAAAAGTAAGAGAAAATGATGCATAATTAACCTGCTAAAGCATGATATCAGGCAAGCTGTGAAAACTGTTAAAGATAATATTAAGTAATATTTAAGTTAAGTTAAATTGTTGAAATAGGAAGTTATTTTAGTAAGATTCCATATTTTGTTACAATAAAATAAATCATCAAATTGTTTTCACAGTCTACCTGATATAACGTTAGATGAATAAAAATGTAGGGACAAAATAACTCTCACCTCACACTTGAGGGTTCAATCGTATATTGTAAAATTCAAAATTTTCTCTGCAGTGAACGTGTTAATTAACTAACTTAAAACTGAGACGTTCAGTGCAAAAGCGGATTAACACCAACACGTATCAATTTACGCAATGTTCAGCATAATATACAGGGTTTCAAGAGCATTTTATTTTGTAGATATTGTAGCGTGCGTAGACCCGACGCGTGAACACGTCCGCCGCCGTTGGTCAAACGTGCTCGAATGGCTACCGCTCTGGGCGATGACGTAATCAGGCGAGCTATCGGCGTAGTAAACACACACGTCTAGACCTGTTTAATTACATACAGTCAGCTGATTCCTTTGTATTCCATGTTATTAACGCGTCGAATATTCCAGAAAGACGCCGGATATATAAACATGTCAGGGAAGCTAGGGAAGCTAGCGAGGACACTCTGATATAGACACGGGTCGTGGAATGAACAGTAGGTGATATAAATAGATAGTTTACGAGTGGTGAACATAAATAAATATAGTTATATAGATAAACATTGTTTAAATAAATAATCTTAGTGTTTAAGAATTTAATAATATTCTTAGTCTTTTATTATCTTTTTAATATTAATTCATATCGTTTAATAAACTTTTATTTTAATTAATAGTATTTCTGTGATTTCTACATTTCATCCATATAAATAAACGTTATAATATTGTGTGCATTTGACTAGTAATTTAAGTTATTACACAAAATATCTATTTTTACAAAGAAAACATAATTTGATTCTAAATTTGATAATTTTGATGTAAGTTAGTCCACTTTTGCATTGGGCTGATTGATGTTTTTGTGGGTTAGCTAATTAAAAGTATTACAATTTTTGATGGTTAAATTGAAATTAATGAAAATTTTATGAAAAAAAGTTATTATTCATCTTCCCCGCTAGAGTAATCTAATACGGGTAGCTCATTTACATTTTCAGTCTGGGTATAGTTGTTTTGAGACTTTTATAATAAACATGGTAGATAGGTGTACATTATCTAGCAAACAAAGTAAATCTTTGCTTTTTAGTGGATTTAAAAAAAATCCGTTAGGGGAAAGTGTGTCTAATTTTGTGATCAGTGTAGAGGTTCTTTGCTGACATCAACCACGTTAAATAGTATAGAACTATTGTTCCAATATTTGTAATATATTTTAAAAGGCTCATCATTTACAAACCGCAGCCACTGAATTTTTAACCAGTCCACTTTAGATTGATCAACGGCAGTTAATATTCGTCTCAATTTTTTTTTCTTCAAAAGAAATCATTATTATATAGTTCTAGATTGAATTTACATAACTTTAATTTGCAAAAAAACACAAAAAATGCAAGTAACAAACTTTTGATTTCAGATGTTATCATACACAATAACAACAAACATAACCTCTTGAAAGTGTAAATCAGTGTAAATTCATAGAGCAAAAACGGACTAACCACCTTTTGTCCTTTATTGCACAGGGGTATTATTGGAAAATATTTAATTCAAAAACTCATTTTGTGCTGCCATCTAGTTTTTGCTCTATGTAAGATAATAATGTGTCTCGAAGTAAGACAATACATTTTGGTAAATGAACTAATCAGACATTGAGAAAAAAATATCACATCATGTTGTTGGTTTTAATACTCCATATTGCTCTCGCTGAGTCTCAAATATTGCCTATATGGTGACCTAACCATTTATGAGATCATGAGTATTATTTGATGGTATACGTATCGTATGAAATATAGCCTTGAATCAGGACAAAGTCATCTACAAGAAATGGTACAACATAATTCCATAAAATGTCCTGATTATCTTGTCGCTGTTATACGAACGAACCTCCATGAATGAAAACCAATTTGACTTCCATTGTTATTTCTGCCTTCGCCATTATTTAAACATTTCCATGGTTATGGGGGGGATAACAAAAGTCAGAAAATCGTTCCTCCATTCATTCCTTTTCTCTTTCCCTTTCAACTGATGCTTCTTTTAATTTGCGCCGAACTGTCAAACCTCTTATTTTTGTACCATGAACCTTATATAATTAGAACACGAAATCGATCAGTAGTTTTAATTTATCCTTTCCGTCTTTCTAAACCGTTCAAATATTCTTTATGCAGTAAAAAGGGTAATTTATATTTTTGCATTTTAAGTACTTACGTAAAAAATTCAAACTCCAGTCCCCTGCTTATATGAAGTTTTCAATTTTTCGAAACGGTATAGAGTAATTTACATTGTTATTATGAAGCTCTACAAGTTCTTTAACGTCTCTTCTGAAAAATAATATTTTATTTGTATATTTTAACATAAGTTGTTCATACAATAAATGGCGAAAAAAACTTTTATTTGAAATCGTCACTGAAGTGCACAATAATCGTCATTAAAAGTTCAGAAATCGGCGTTAAAGTAATTCATTACACGCCGATTTCATGCAAATTCAGTGTTGCTAACCTTATAATAATTCTTGTACATATAAGATGTTGGGTAGTTGTACGATATACATTATTAAATTTGTACGTAAATGACAAAAAATATGTGCAACAAGAACGAAATAAATAATTCCGATGAACAAGTTTGAGATAACACATAATTTTGAATATTTATTACGATAACTTCAATGTCCGGAGGTTCGCAACACTGAACGTTCGTTTGTTTGACTGACAGTAAGTCAACATAACCTATAAAAATAAATATTCATTTTTACAGAATTTCGATTTCAAATAAAATTTAATATGCAACTCGGCGCTGGAGTTCCTTTTTACTAGTTATATATGTTTTTTTTCCTCGGCCTTAATGGGTCGGCAACTAAACTCCATATTTATGACAAAAAGTAGAACTTCAGTACCTTGGTACATAAATAATTATAAGTGTAAAAAAGTCTCCAAACTTATGTTTTTTTAACTATAACATATATTTTATAAAGTGAGCTATATTTTGTTAATTTATTCATTAATTGTGGGTCTAAAAAAGTTTCAAATTTGCGCAAGCTTTGTGAATTTTTGCATAAATAATGTAAAAAGAGTTTCCATATTGTTGTCTAACAATATATGATAAACATATCTATTATTATAAAATTATAGATATATAAACTAAATTGCTTTAATAATGATAACATATTTATATTTACTCAATGTATATAAAATTAACTCCATCAGTCATATAATTTGCAAATTATTTGAAATTAATTCATTATAAAATGATGTTATAATCATATAAAATTTATTTTAAAACTTTATTGTATTAAAATACGTATTGAGATAAATAATGCGTATATTAATTTTAAATTGCGAAAATTATTTCAGGTAATTTATTTCAATAAAACGGTGTACGAAAAATTATTTCTATACAATATCATTAAATGCTAATAAAATTTAAATATTACAAATTGCCTCCGGTAATTTAATTCTGTTAGCTCTAATATGTAATTTTGAAAGCTTGCTTCCAAATAATCATTAGTATAATGTGTCTTCACTATCGTGGTAAGGTGGAATGTTACCCTATACAAAATCTCAGGCTTGAACTGCATATAAAAACCATTAACTACTTAAAAATACATACACATTAACATACGCATGTTAAGTAATTTTAAGTTACGATAGTACAACATCCCAGCCTACTTCTCAAAATTACCTTTTTAGTAGAACTAAGAGTTATAATTATCCTTCATAAAAGATTCACAATATAAATTCTTTACATCCTCAAAAAAATACAATGAAAGTTTACCTGGGCACAGGTTGAAATTCTGTCTTGTGTCTCAGCTGGCCATGAATAAAAAAAACTAAAAATTTTTCTTTTTAGTAAGCAAAAAATATCTTAAAGTGTATTTAATTTGTGCAAGGTACTTTGAAAAATAATAGAGGCAACCACACCACAGATGCTTGAAATTACTTTGCGATTCAATTTAATGCTCCCAAATTCTTAACATTCTGAACTTTTTAAGTGGAATGCGAAATCGACCAAAAATTTAAGGAATTTCTCCAGCATGCCACGCTTCTCGCTAATTTACTATTCTTGTTCTTGTACTTAAAATTAATTACTGTGTCTCGAAATATTTGTGTACTTCACTTTTTTATAAGCAATGAGTATCATTAATGGAAAGTCAGTGATATGCCCGAAATGTATGTTTCTTGCCGGAAAGTAGAATTAAAAAAATCACTAGAGAATAACTACTGAACATATTTCGATTTTGCGCACAACGTACACACAATATTTTGTCTCCAACTGCATTATAATATACGGTTTACTTTTTAAAATATTTTATTTAAAAATTTGAACCTTTTTGAAATTCCAAAATTTATTGGAAAGAAAAAATTACTGGATATCAGTCAAATAATCATTTATTTTCGGCCTATGAGGCCAGTAATTTCTTCTTCCCAATCACCTTTCCAGTCAAGAAGTTTTGCAGCCATATTTAATTTATTTTTATTTAATTTTTATATTAATACAAATTTGATATAAATATAATTTATTCAAATTATTTTTTTTTTCAGAATTTAAAACACAATTTTTTACTCGTTTTATAACTGATTTTGAGAGCGTGCGCAAATACTTCGCGTTTAAGTGCCGAAATATACATTGTTATGGTAACGTAAGTGATGAAATATTGAAACATTTTGCATACTAACAGCAATGCATAATTATCAGTGATGAAACACACTTGTGGCAAAAAAACCAGACACCAAAAAAAGTTTTTTTAATCAACAAATGAAATATGGGTATATTTGTTATTTTTATGGTAAAATATAAACAATTAATCTGTAAAGTAAGATTAGAAAATAAAACAATCGTAACAAACACTTTATTTTTTAAGAAACAGAAAGAAAACTAAATCTGTGCAAAATTATCTGTTTTCAAAAATTCAATGATAACTATAAATTCTTCAATTATCGTTGTTTAATGATACTTGATGTGTAATACATTACACTCTTAGTACTTATATTACTGAATGTGAACAAATTTGTTACAATTCGAACAGAAAATATAACCTGAACAAAACTTGAGGTGAAGATGGTCACATTATTTAAAACATCACTGTAGCCTTGATTATCCCTAGAAGTACTGCTCGAAATATAACTAGGCATTATTATCAAATAGGAGAATACATCAGATTACGAATATCAGGAACACTGTGTATTGCAAACCCGTATAAATATCGATTTATAGCAATATTTGTACTACAAGAATAGGTCGTACTACCAACTGGTAAATGTTCGTGAAATTGAAATTTTTACAGGATCCGTTCGCTAAAGTTTATACAAATATTATATAAGTCCTAGGATGTACGTTGCTTGCCCAGCTTTGCTCGTAGCACGTCGAGTATAGCGGCTACGTTTTGCGCGAGAACATACAGACCAGGAAATTGAGCACTGGAGCTCCTTATTGTTCATATATGAATCCCATTTCTATCTGCGTTCATTAAATGAACAATAATGAGCGTGGTGAATGTCAGGGGAACCGTTTTCAGGATATTGCATACCCTGAAAAACACCATTTGACAGTGGTAGTAAAATAGCATGGGCTGATATTTCGATGTATTGAAATATTAAGCTTGTTTTGGTTAAATGTGGTGCTTTGGAGGAAGTTCTGTAAATTAGAAAATGCGCAACTGACTTCGTAGTATTATTTGCTCCATTTGTTCTCGCGAATTTTATCTTAAAAGTTGACAACATACGTCCTAACTTTGAACACATAACAAAGCAGCATTTGATTATGAAAATGGTCAGAGCGCAGCCCTAACTGAAATTCCTGCTAAAAATATGGGATTACGTTAAAGCAAAGTGTTCAGCATCGATAATACGTACAAAAAAATATTCATTATCTAACAGTACATCCTTCTAAAGAATGAAAAAATAATTATCACGGAGACTTACCAACTGTATTGAAAGTTTATCAAACCATGTGGTAGAAGTTTTTACAGTTCGGGGATGTGATAAACACTATTACTTACTCAAAATAAATCGTACCTTAGCTATTATGTTAAATAAATAACTATTATTATTATTATTATTATTATTATTAAAACCTAATTAATAAAGAAGAATAATTTTGCTACTTCTGTTCATTTTTGTTTTAGTAACTTTTCTCAATAAATAAAGTTTTTGCTAAATGTTTTTTTTATTTTCTAATTTTACTATACAGATCAGTTATTCATATTTTAAGAAAAAATAACAAATTAACCCAAATTTCGTTTATTTCAAATCGATAAAAACTTTTTTTAAGAGTCCGTTTTTTGCCATAAGTGTACTACTCTGTTTTAGTAAAAAAAAATTACAAACCTGACGTCGTGGTCCCTGAGGACGTCCCGAGTCTACTAATCGGTTATTATCTCAAAATTTCGGATAAATTCGTGCGAACTAGACTTACTATTTGTTGTTTCTGTTTGAATTCAAATTAAGAAATATATAGAAACACTACTGTCATCCTAGTGACATAGAAATTGTTTACCTACTAATTTAACCGACCTCGTAGCTCTTGTAGTTCTCGAGATAGCAATAGTGTTCCACTTGAAATGAACATGATTAATAATAGGGGGAGTCTAAGGTTAAATACCCCTTAACCTTAAATTTATAAAATAAGCTATGTACGTATTACGAGAACTAAGTTCTCATCAACAGTAGTACAAATTTAAGCGGAGTAGCTACAATTACTCAATATGTAAACCATGCCAGAGGTCCTAACAACAAAATACGTATATAGCTTATTTTATAATTTTAAGGTTATTTGTATTAGTTTCAGTTGAAATGAACACCCTATATTCATTTCTCCTCATGACATGTTCAAACCAATGTAATCATCTCTCTTGTATCTTTCTAAAAACATTTCCATTGTCCTTTAATTCATTACCCTATCTTTCCGTGTATTTCCAACATCTATCTCAACATCCTCATCTCTGCCACATTCATTTTCGTTTCATTGATACTGACATCTGTCAATTTGAATTATCTGAAAATATTAGCAGTTTCCATGGCTGAATTATAAAGTAATAAAAATCAATCTGATACTTGTCATTGGTACATAAATAATAAATCAGATTTAATTATTCGTATCTGTACTACATTTTTCATATAATGAATTTACTTTGACATAAAGACACTGTCATGAAGTTGTCAAGAATTCTTCATAAATTTAGTGCAGTAATGGAAATATGAACCAATCCAGTCAAGTACTGACGCCAAAATACATAAATATTTCGGGAGGCTCTTTTCATGTCCCATCAGGATGTTATCACGCGTCACTTCATATGCCATGACATATTGACAACTTTTGCAATTTCTATACAATAAATTTACGATATACAAACTTAATATTTTTCACACTTATAATTTGACATTGCATTATTTGACAAAAACAAAACACATCTGATATACTAGATATATTAAAAACAGAAAAATAAAAACCTATTAGAAATAAAATGTAACAATTTTATTAATTCTGCATTTTATATGAAATATTACATTGCTCGTAGTTTACTTTCAATGTAGGTGTTCATAAATATCCGTATGGTTCATATGTACCAAATTATTATTATTATACTTACACTTTCTTTTCGTAAAGGGAAAGGGTAAAAAGGGAAATTTATTTAAAATATTACTCAACCCTACTTTCTCTTTTCTATTCAATAATACAATATTACAACACAGGTGTCTAATGAACTGTAGGATGAATACACAATAGAATTAACAATAAATTATTTGAAAATATTCGTTCATCCAATTATGTATATTTTAAAATACCACCATAGTATGAAAACATTTCCTGTGGCACAGGTGTTGCCCCCATCACAATTTCATTTTCTTCCATCACTTCCGCTTTCTCACGAGCGTTCGTACACCACGCCACGCAACTTTACATTTGCGTCACTTGCCGTTATGTTACATTGTCACCTTCACTCACCCACTGCCTACCATCCTGAATTATTATACATAATGCTACGTCCGTTATCCCCAAATTATCATCCGGAGAATAGATTTGGATTTACCGCTACGGTACGGTCGATACAGTTAGGATTCTCTCATCTGTTCAGCACCGTTATCATCCCTAGATGCAATATGCTGCGGATACCGTTAGATTTTACCCTTTCCTTTTCCTAATCGCGATTCCGACCAGTAGATAATTAAGGGTCGGCATTTAATGAGGAAGAAACAGAAAGCCCATTAATTTGGAGCTTCGAGTCATCCTGTGCTCGAGCGAGAGCGGATTTTGTTTTTTGTGCAGTGATTAGTTTTTACTTTTGTTTTTAGAGCAGGGTGATGGGATGTTGCATTTGTTTACAGGGGGATTTATGATTGGAAGAGGCAATAAAATAAGAACAGAGTGACGGATAATGATCTTGTTAGTTGTTAGTATATCGTGAGATACAAGTTTTTATTGAAACATATGCTGCGATCTGTAATGTAGAGGAGATACTGATAGATGTTTTTTTAAAAATAGTTATAAATAATAGGAACAAAGCAAATATAAAACAAAATATATATTTCAGCAGACGAAGAAGCTCAAATTTAATGAGTTAGTTTTATTAAAAGATACAGACCCACGATGAGTTAAAAGACCTTTATTTAAAAATTATTTAATTTACAAAATGTGGTATCTATGGGTTTTCTGGCTACCAGAAGTAGCCCCTAAATTCCATAATTTAAATTGAAAGCTATATTTTTACCTTCCGTCACCTATAGGTAAGGAAGGTATTGTCTTTGGTCAAAAAATTCGGTGGTGAGTTTTCATTGAATAAGCACGTTTTTGGGTCTTTACAATAAGATTTTACTATTTTTACGATGATGTCTGTATGTGTGTGTGTGTGTGTGTGTGTGTGTGTTCGTGTGTGCGTGTGTGTATGTGTGTGTGTATGCGGTTCGTCAACGATATCTCCAATACTAGAATTCCAAAAACTTGCGTATTTCTCTTCCTTACAACCATATGCAGACTTGATTAGTTTTTGGTTATAATTGGTCAACCGGAAGTAACCTCATTTGAAGATTTTAACAGTTTTTCTTGAAAAACTCAGTTAAATGTTATTATAACTTAAAGAATATATTATTGTCTGTACGACTTGATTGCATTTTATATTTGATATTCAACAGATATAGAGTAAAAGAAGAATAAAGATATAAATTTCATATAAATTTCATAATTCAGCCAGCTATGCTAACTTAACCATGGAAACTGCTAATATATATTCAGGTAATTAAAATTGACAGATGTCAGTATCAATAAAATGTAAATGTATGAAAGAATAAGGGAGGTAACTCTAGTGTTAGAAGTTTCTAGATATAAGAGAGACGATTACATTGGTTTGAACATGTCATGAGGAGAGATGAATATATTAATAGAAGGTGGAGGAAACATAGGAAGACCAAATATAAGATGAAAAGACTGTATTGCAGAAGACTTGAGAGAAAAGAAACTGAATGAGGACGACATGCAAAACAAAAATGAGTGGAAGAAGAAAATAAAAAATAGCGACCCCCTAACGAATGAGAAAAACTAAAGAATATGTCAGTGTCAAGTGCAATTTGCATAGTTTGTTATTGCGCGGATGGCCTTTATATAAATGGTTCGATGCTCTCTTACAATTACAATCGCCGAAAATCCAACAACAATCTCAGCTGTCACAAGTAAACCCACATTTAGTCACAAATATACATTTACTTACTGTACAATGATATATAATAAAGAAGAATACAAATACACACGAGTATTAACTTTATATATTTTAAGTTTTTTGTTACAAAATGTATGTTATTATTTTTTAACTTTGACAGATCTAAAAAAATTGCCTTCTTCTTTTTATTATTTTTCCACAGCTAACTTGGCGCAGCTACATAGTTTGTTTATGAAATAACTTTACTGGAAATATAGGATCTTTTGCAAAAAAAAATATGTATAGGGCACATGATTTTTGCTGCCTTTGGCAAGCAGATATGGGGACCCGTATCAAAATGACAGCAATTAATTATGTCCATAACTGACAAGTGTTATAATTTTTCATTCAAAATTTCATGATTTTCTTATTTCATGTGGTTTGTTTGTTATCAGGAGTATGGAATTCAGTTGCCGAGATAGGGAATCATAAAATACCAAAAATTTAGAATCTTTTGCAAGAAAATTTATGTATGGAATTTGTTTACATAATACACAGGATTGACGGAAGGTATTGTGCTGGCCACATCAGACTTTTTATTTTAACATTGAATTGAACAGAAAATTTTACATGCGAAATAAAACAATAAAAACATTTACTCCTGACCAATACATCGCACCCCTGTTTCAATAGTGCCATATCCCTAAAAATTTCAAAATTGACTTTTTTTGCCCAAAGTATACAGTACGAGGATGCCTACAATATGTAAAAGTGCCATATCAATATTTTAAATAAATTCCGCGTGAGGCGCCATGTGTCACTATTACCATTAGCTTATTTCGTTACTCCAAGCATCAAGAACAGTGCCATAAGCCAGTATGTCATCTCATTTCGTCGAGTGAGCTTACGAAAATCAATGCTATAGAGCCATAACCCAGCTTGTGATCCTTCATTCTCAATAAGTAAGTGATATTGATTGATGAATAGTGACTTATCTTGTTTTATGTCAGAGTTGAAATTAAATTAAAATATTTGTAGATTTCACATTAAACTTCACATCAATAATTGGTAAAGATATCTTCAGTCTATATGTATACCGAATTTGGTAAGCCCAAGTACCGAAACAGCTGATCAAAAAAATATTACATTTACAATCGTTTTTGTTTTGCCTCTCCTGTAAAATTAACATTTATGAGGTTATGGCACCATTGAAACAGGCGTGCTACATATCTGATGTAATTCAACTTTTCATGTTGCAGATACTGAATAAAAAATTAAAATGACAATAAATTTGTTTCTATTGGTCCCAAATTTTAACAGGCTGTTAAAATTGAGATACTAGGATACAGAATATTCTCCTTAATCTCCCGAAGGGAATAGAAATTTCTAGAATACGTCAAAACAGTTTTATAAAGAAAGTGTTTTTCTTTTGTTTGTTGCATGCCAGTAACATTTTGTTTACAAAAATTATTGTACTATAAATAATTTAATTTTGCAGAAAATGAGTTATCGGGGATTAAGGCTATTGAATACAAGGTTTCCGAAAAGGTTGCCAGCAATGAGTGCCCGTAAGATGACGCCTGGTAAGCGCCCGCAGGGTACAAATATTTCATCATTACCGATATCTGTGTAAAAAAGCAGATTGGCACACCAAGCAAATGGGTGATATGCCGTGATGATATATTTATTTATTTTATTATTGCCTCAGTATTTTTTATTTATTTAACATACATATATAAAATTAACATACACTTATTAAATAAGGTCGCGATAACTGAATGGTTGTGAGTCGGAAATCCTGGGTTTAATTTCGACTGATGTCAAACATGAACTTCAATTTTTTTCCCAATTTTCAAATAGCACAAAATTGACCTCTGTCTTGTTCTCTCCACGTTCTAGATTCAAAATTAAGCAAACTGAGCCAATTGAAACCCAACGAACCACTTTAGGAAACCCTGTATTATAAATATATCTCGCTAACAGGGGCTAAACACTATAGGGTATCACATTCCTAGCGGCTTTTTATTTCTCAAGAATTGAGAATTATTTTTTACATTTCTTAAAAATTTTCAAGAAATTCCATAATATATATTTTAGGTATGCAATAATAATTAATATTTTATTTTTTGTAAAAATATTATCTTACAGATTTTTTTTTTAAATACTTATCGACATGACTTCACTTTTGTTGGTACCTACAAAGTTTTTCAAATTTTTGTTTTATGTAAACGTACTTAATTGATCTTTTTTTTTAACTACTGGCTAAAAATTAACCACTAAGTTACAAAATGGGATCAATTAATTAAAACTAAGACAAAACTGAGACTTAATAGTTTCATATCTGGTTATTTATTTATTTTTAACTCTCCAGTTAGAAGTAAAATGTCGCATTAGAAATTAACCCATTTGCATTTTTTACAAGTTGTGCTATAATATCGATGCTATATTTTTCTATTAACTGACAAATAAGTTATTCTAAAACTTTTGATCATATTTAATTGATACAAAAATCAAGTTGGTAAATTAGAACAAATGTTGATCAGTGGATAAGGTTACAAGATGATGCTGGGCTAATTGTGAATTCCGCTGTAAATAAATATTTGTAAACAAATTGCTCGAGAACTCCTGTCATAGATATGACAACAGAGATGAGAAGTAATGTGAGGATTTACAAGAAGTGTATGTATCCTACTTTGATGTAGGTATGTAGCGGGAACCCTTGCAGAAAAGAAACATATAAAACTAAAACAATCATGAGAACCACAAAAAGGAAAGTAATATAGAAATAAAAGAAATAACACTAATGCCCAGTTGCAACACAATTAGAATTTAATCGTGGTTTTATTTAGTTAATACGAGATAATATCGTATGCAAACAACTTCAAATGAAGGACATAAGGTGGTTAGATCTAGAAGATACCATCATGTAGAAATAATGAACTTAGAGTCGCGAAATGAGCGAAAACTCATACACTATACAATGTATTATACAGTAGAAGACAACCAGGTAAACCTGATAAATAAAAAATCTGATGTGGACACCACATGACTTCCTTGTACGACTATTAAACTATACATATTTTTTTAATAATTAAATTACAAAATATTGACAGGCTTAAGCCAAGCCCGAGAAATATTTTGATATAGAGCAAAAAATAATTCATTTACTACTATCATTCTTAAATTAACATTAATCTAACCCGGTTCTTTTTAAAGAGAGTTTTGATTACAACAAAGAAATATTTGATTACAACAATGAATATGACTAATTTCACAATAAAAATATAATATTTGTTATTGTACGAATCATAAAATTGCACGTTTTTAACGTAATTTGATATGAACTTTTTTTATGTTTTTGTCCTAATCCATAGCAAGCTTTATTACAAAAACAAAAAGTATATAATTTTTAAATTTACATATCTCGCTTATACAAAGGGCTAATTTATTAATACTTAATGTGCTAGACGCAGAAATTAATTCTCTAAAACTTTTATTTGAAGCATTTATTTCTAAAATCAAAATAAAAACATTTTATTCAAGAAAAACTGTTAACAACTTCAAGTAATGTACCACTTCCGGTTAGCCTATTTTAACCAAAATCTATTTTGTTATTTTGATTGACATAAAAGTCTTGTATACCAAATTTGAAAAGTTTTGGATTATATTTTAAAGCAGTTTTTCATTAAAATCTATTATAGGCTTCATGTAAAGTGCCACTTCTGGAAATTGTGTAATAACCAAAAAGGGAGGTGCACAACTAGATGTTATAGGAGTCCTAAATACAAAATTTCAACTTTCTACGGCTTACCGTTTTTGAGTTAAGCGAGATACGTACGTACGTACAGACGTCACGACGAAATTAGTCAAAATGGATTCAGGGATGATCAAAATGGATATTTCCGCTGAAATCTGAAAACCGAAATTTTTCGCGTTTACAATACTTTCTTTACTTACGTACAAGGGAGTAAAAACGAAGAGTTCATCGAGACCATCTAAAAGAGATTCAAAAAGATTTAAAAAAGTTTTGAAATGACCAAATACTAGAAAAATACAAGAAAAATTAACTTTCAAATGTGTGTTAAACAGTTCGTTTAATTTATATGAATCCATTTTTATTAGAGTTATTTTATGTACTAAGTTACGAATTTTATAGATGTAGTAAAATAATTCAGCCCATAAAAAAAATAATTAACTTTGTTGCCTTATCGTTATACCTTTACTGAGTAAAGACAAATTATTAGCTAATGCACACTATTAAGAATATTTTCCTTTTCGTGTTGATTATGCATATGAAAAGAAAAAATAAATATTAATCTGATAAATTTCAATTCTTAAATTAAATTAAGTAAAAATTATAATTATTTTGGCCTTTTGAAAAAATACAAGTGAAGATTATCCTTCGGGATTTTCTTTGTAGCGCTATAAGAAACATTATGTAAAAAGTCCATTGCAAAATCGTGTTCGCAAAAAATTATTGAAGGTTAAAGCTCGCGAAAATCAGTTTTTATTTTCAAATATCTCGTGAAGTATTGGTTTTACGTGAATTTTGTTTATTATAAAATTTGTTTATTGTCAAAATCTGGACAAAAGGTAAGTGATAGGGTATATTTCGTTGTCGTTTATTTAGATTCCACTGCCGCATCATCGGACGTAGTTTTTAAATGAGACGCAACGACAAAAGCCACATTTTGTCGAATTGATAAACCTAATTTTCTGCATCCACAATTTGAGTCGCAACCTTCTGTACAATTGGAGAAAATAGAATTAAGGAGTTCCTCTATTGCAGTAGGAAGTAGAGTAGGGATGGGCCCACTAAACTTTTATTGAAAGTCCAATGTTGAGGACCTAAGTCTCTTCCCAGCTACGCTTGGACCTGATAAGTGATAGTCTGATAGTACACTCTAAACAAATGTTGTTGTGCTGCTACTGCAGTGGGTAGAAGGGGGACTTATGATTTTGACGTCATCGGCGGCGGATCGGCAGCGGACCTCCCTCCACACAATTTAGAAATGGACAAGAAATTTTTTGTAAGAGCGAGGTGATATACCATGGCCGAGTCGATCAAATGCTTTCCCTCATCAGCACCACACCGTTGATCGCATAACTTGTTATTTAGTCAGCAAAGTTTGGTTAAGTTACGTTAAGTTATTATGTGTAGTGATTGTTATTGATGAAACATTGCGGAATCGAATATTTCTGATCTCACAGAGGGAAATCAAATTCGATTTCATCGTTTCAATTTGAAAAAAACATGAACTGAATCCATGTAAACACTACAAATTCCACTGTTGAGAGACGGAAACAAATAACGAAATTTCTTCTAGCGTATATCCACGTCTTAATCTTATTAAAGTCATACATAATTTGTCTCTGGATGTTAAATTATTAAATTTAGTTTTCTTTGGTGTTTTTTTGGAAATATCTGTATTTCAACTTTGGCATAACTGTGGGATTTAACAAATCATATAGAACCAGAACATTAACATGTTCTACTGATAAGCCGGTGAAATATATAAATTTTACAGCATCATTGCTTAATAAATTACAATAGTTTCCAATTATTGACAAATTTAGTTTCATTTCTCGATGTCTCTACAGCACCAAATAACTTTCTTACATAATAATTGTTGACTGTCTGTGTACTACTTTCCTTATTAATCTTTATTTCTGTTTGTGTGGAGTTGTTCTGCTTATTATCAAGTTTTATATGTGTTTTTATTATTATAAACTTGTGTCTCTTTATTAGTAGACAGCTTTACTAAAGTTGCTTGAGTTGCTGTAATTATTTTTCCAAAATAAGTTTGATTATGTTTGTCCACTTTACAAACATAGGTTTGCGTCATTTTATTGTTATTTTGTACATAATTAAACTTCCTTTTTTATCACAGGTTCCTGTACATACATTACTAATTCATATTCCATTTATATTAATCATATTATTTCAACTTCCGTATTCAGTCTCAGACATGTTCATATGTTTCTTTTCAAACAATGGTTGTTGTGATCACGTGATAAACGTCAAACTTAGAGCTAAATCTTGCTCACTACATAACTAATTATTAAATACTTTTTACACACTAGATGGCGATCAAAATATTTGAATTGTATAAGTCCCCAGTCGATTCTGATCACATCTAAAAGTCTTATTGATCTGTAAATCTGTAAAAAATTGACAAAAACACATATATTCTTGTTGATTAATATAAAATATACATAAAAGTGCCAGCTTTCGTTGTGATTTTGTACATTACTTACAGATTTACAGATGTGTAAAATTTATAGATATGAATAGAATCGAACTGTGTATTTTGCAAAAATGAAATGTCGGTAGCTATCAAGTGGTCTCTGTTTCCGTACATAGCTAAATAAAATGATATTCCACAATTTTGTGAACAAGGGTCCACTTCAAGGACACAAGTGTGTGTATGATATGGCTTTTCTACGCATAAATGCGTCATATTGTCTGTATATACCACTGTACGTAAACGTAGTGGAGGTTATGCGTCTATGCGTTTTGTTCCAAATTTTCTTAGTCTCATATCTCCAAAACTATTGGGCCCACGTAAATTTTGTATAGAACCTCATCCTCATGTAATATAGCCTACATTCTAAATAAATAAATATATCATCACGGCATATTACCCATTGCTGGGTGTGCCACAGGAGTCAATTTTGTGCCATTAAAATTCGAAGTAATTTTTGGCGTCGGTCGGGATTGAATCCGGGTCCCCAGATTCTAAACCAGACACACGGCCACGAGACCCCATTATATGCTCATTAAATAATATATACTATATAAGTCAAAGGTGAAACCGCGCATTAGTTTATTAAAATACATATAGGTGTATCTTGCCTAAGACAATAACATTTATTTTGCATTGTTTCAATGTTACTGCACATTTAAAAAAATTGGTCCATGTATTCTAAAGTTACCTGATTACTCATTATTTAAAATCTAGATAAAAATGTTGTTCCCAGACAATTTCCATGTCCGGAAACTATCCTCATGATGTGGAATTCTCCTTCAGCGCTCTTTATGCATCCCCCGCATGTTTAGGATGCACGCGTGATTGCTCTGTGTGCTCCTGCAGTGATTCATGTTCACACCATGCATAAAGTCGCGTGGGTGTCACGCTATCGGCGCGTGACGAATAGGTAGACGACAATGATATAGAAATAAAGAAATGGAGACGCGCAGTGGTAGAGCACCTGTACTGCAGGACGGTAATGAAGGTTGCGTCGATATCAGGCAAATAGTGGCTACATTTAATCTCAAATAACATAGCATTGTACATTTGATAAGTATTATAGATATTTTCTTCTTTCAAAAAATTAAAGTAATGTCAGCGTATAATGATGTTTTATAGTTATTAAAAAACTTGGTTTTAAGCGACTGGCAACTATTATATAAATAGTTGTTTTACATATCTTTGAGAATCATAAAATATCACTTTTTTTGACTGTCAAAGACTATTTTATAGCTGGTTTTACTTCACGGCCGGTTTACCTGACGGCCGGTTTACTTTACGGCCGATTATTTTACGGCCGCATTTACTTTGTTCAGCTTTATAAATTCTAAGCGGAATACCTAATGGAAAACTCATTGTCGGTTGTCGCTATAGCAATCATTCATTTCCTTGCTCAACAAATTAATTATTGTAAAAACATTTTGAAAGTATTTTTTAATACTCTGAGTAGGTACCTACTTAAAAATTCACTAAGGATTTTCTTAAAAGTACAGCAATCAAGTTTAAACAATCATATCAATGTGTAAAACTAAAATTGAATATGAATTTTCCAATACTTAGATTTAGAGGATATCTGAACTAATATTACAATGTTATATGAGTTTCCTGCAATAAATAAATATAGTACCAAATAATTAATAATGTCATTTGTTCTAATAAAAAATAAAATATCATTTTATCAGAACTCATAATAAAATAAATAAACAAGCGTTTAGTTAAAGGTTTTTTATATTTATTAATAAAAAATGCCCTGGAGAAAGCAGCAGTTTATGTTACCGAAACTTTGGTATTTTAATAAAACACAGAACTTTAAGTAAAATGTAGACTGTTTACTTATTTGATAAAAATAATTTATTAAAAAAATTATGGGTACTTTTTATAATAATGGAGTCCGATACTAAAAAATCTGTTGTGACCATCACAATACATCTCTCCCTTTCCATTGTGGTATATATAAGTATTGTATTAACATTTCTTGTACACACAAAAAATTCTAATTACACCTAATCTTTCTATTTATGTATTTTCTATAATTTTAAATTCATTCTATGAGCAAGTTTTCTTCATTTCTTCTAAATGTTCGAGGTTTTTCCAATTCAATAACGGGATTGGCGGTATTTCTGAAGGGTTCATGTAATATACGTATAATTTTAAATATATAATTAATAATAAAATAAGAAATATTAAATATCGTTCCCAAAAAAAGCTTTCAGTACTATCTCTGAATTTTAATTCCTCAAGTAGTTACCATTTAGATGTTTGGGCTGTGAGCAGGCTGAGATTTACTACAACAGATTATTTTATAGATTATATATCTATATCTTTAAATCTATAGAAGCAAGGTAAAAAAATTAAATGTGTCGGATAGAGAATTTTGTTCTTAATATTTGTAATAACATAAATTTTCAAAAAATAATATGTAGAAGATTTTTGTTAAAATACTACTACTTTCCGTTGTCCAATTGTTACCAGAATCTATTCAAGTCTTGCCATTACTGTTAGATTGAAGAATCCGTAGTTATACTGGTCTTTAGTCTTATTGAATTTGGGAAATCGTACATACAACAACCTCTCTCATACACACACACACACACACACACACACACACACACAGACATCATCGTAAAAATGTTATCGGATTCTAGGGACCTTAAAACGTGCTTATTTACTAAAATCTGAATATGCGAGGTAAAAAGTAGTATATTTTTCGTCAAATTATCAAAATATGACTAATTTTAAATTAGTTTATATTAAAATTTTAATTAGAAAATAAAAATTTTCATTCATAATTTTATTAGAAAACTATTCAACTTCAAAATGATTATTAAGTAGTGTTAAAAGAAAAGAATACAATTTTAAATTATTAATAATTTTACACTGCTAACACGTGGTTGGATAAGGTCACATGTGTAAACAACGTTCTTGCTTTGCTCATTATGAAGCGCACATACTTATTAAATTAAAGGTCTGATGTTACATAATTTGAAATTCAGTGAAATATATACACATATTTCAATAGTCGTACACATATTGAAAGTGTGACAAACACTGGAATTCATCAGTTTAATCAGTTTTGCACTAAAATAATAAATCGAACTATGAGTACCGGACCCCATTCATCTTAGGTAGATTAGTATTTATTTTATATTTATGGCGTCACAAATACCTGATACTGTAACGATCAATTTAAAAAAAATGTAAAATCTGAATACTCGTCAAAAATCTCAAAGAATTTTTATATCCTTACATTTATCATTGTCTATTGATAGTACTTTGCCTAGTTCTGCTGCTGTGTAGGGCTCTCTAAGTAGCCAAACCGATTCTGTATATTTCCAAATTAGCTATACCAACAGATAAAAATTGTATGTTATATATGAGATATCCACTACAATCAAATATTATAGAAGTTACTATACCAATACCCACACAATTATTTACGCTTGAATTACACCAATATTATCTCCATCGCACATTGCACGCGCCGTGTTTCCTCTGTCGTCATCGACACATCAACGCCTGCTTCCTATCACACACCCACACACGCTCGTCTCTCTAGCGTATGTCCCTCGTGTTCCGTGTCGCTATCTCATTAGTACCGAGGTGCCATGTACAGCATAGATTGCAGAAGAACGTATGTGCAAGGAGATAAGGGTGAAATTCACGACAAACACAAGCTCATTGTCATTGTTATAGATTGTGGAACTACGCAGTATGCGTAGTGATTGTTACTGATAATTATAGATAGAGAGGAAATTGTTTTTTTTGTATACTAGTTATATGTGATTGTGCGATATGTTTATAGAAACGTATATTTTGCGTTTTGTGTAAATATATCATTATTTAAATACAACGGAAATGCATTTATATTGTAATCTGCAATTTAATTTTATGCGCTCATATTCTAGACATGTTAAAGCGTATGTGACAATGTATAGTTTCCGGACCTGTTGGTTTCTCTTAAAGTTATATATATATATATATATATATATATATATATATATATATATATATATATATATATATATATATATAATTACATAATATCAGACCGTTATTACATGTTGTGAAAACAATTGCCTGCATTATAGTAGATTTGAATTAAATTATTAAGAATATCTATCAACCAGTGGTAGAAAAAATGTTTACTCTAAATAAGATGCAATATTTGCGAATTTTTGAAAATTTCTTTTTGTTCCATGATCAGTACGTAGGTTAGTATATGGAGGACAATTTGAGTATTTGTAAATTTACTTATTTCTTTTTTTTTTTGTTTCAAAGTAATTGTTTTTCACATTCATTTGTATCGTCCATGGCACACTTATTTTAGCCATTTTAAAATAAAACATATAAATCTAAACATGCATTTTTCTCATAAAAATTGTCATCTAAGACTATAACAAATAATTATATGACTATATTCAGAATAAAATTCTCTATCGAATTAGCAAATAAAAAAAATATAGTTTCATTTAAAATAACAAAGTTGGTATCCACAGTTTGTGAACCACTCTATATGTATAAATGTATATTAATATATATATATATATATATATATATATATATATATATATATATATATATACTCGTATGTATATATGGGGTCTCGAGGCCGTGTGCCTAAATGTCTGGTCGCGAATCTGAGGACCCGGGTTCGATCCCGACCGACGCCAAAAATTACTTCGAATTTTATTAACACAAAATTAACCCTTGTGGTGCACTCTCCACGCCAGCATTGAGTGCCCGTGAGGTGACGCCTGGTAAGCTCCCTCACGGTACAAAATCTGTATAAAAAGCAAATTGGCACACCCAGTAATGGGTAATATGCCTTGAAAATATATTTATTTATTTAATTTATATATGTATATATATATATATACAGGATGGGGCAGAAAAACCTATCCGATTTCAAATCCCTTTTTCTCAAAAGAGGGAGCAGGTAGAGTAGTGGGGTAAAAACCGTTAGAAAGCCGGTTTTATGCCATTTGTCAGTAGTCAACATGCCTTGGTCTGGTGAACATCGTGCTTTTGTTATTGAGCGGTTTATCGAATGCGGCGGTTCGATAATTGCTACACAACGTGCTTTTCGAATTCATTTCGATATTGGAGTGACGAAAATACTCGAGATATCCATCAGGAACCCCTCCATAGCCCAAAAGTGACTGTGTGGTGTGCTCTTTCCCGCCTAGGCGTCTGGGGGCCTTACTTTTTTGAAGAAAATGGGCAAACCGTAACGGTCAACAGCGAGCGCTATTGTTTCATGCTGGAAAATTTTCTTAGACCCAAAATGGAAGAAAATGGCGTGGAAAATGTGTGGTTTCAACAGGATGGGGCAACCGCCCACACATCGCGACGATCAATGGACATTCTCAGGGAACTGTTTCCCGGTCGCCTCATTTCCCTGAGAGGTGATCTTGGCTGGCCGCCGCGCTCACCGGATCTCACTCCATGTGACTTCTTCCTTTGGGGTTACCTCAAATCGAAGGTTTACCAGCATCGACCAAGGACCCTTCTTGCTTTACGAAGGGAAATTGCTCGGGCAATTGAAGAAATTCCTGTGGAAATGACGGTGAAAGTCATGGAAAGCTACCGCGAGCGCCTAAATCAGTGTATCCGCTCCCAAGGACGACATTTGAGTGATGTGCTTTTCAAAACTTAAATTTAAAAATGGCATAAAATTTGCGATATGTTAATAAAAATTTTTTTTGACAAGTTGAGTGGTTTTAATTTTATAACGTTTTGAAATCGGATAGGTTTTTCTGCCCCACCCTGTATATATATATATATATATATATATATATATATATATATATATATATATATATATATATATATATATATAGGATGGAAACGAACTTAATGTCATAAATTTAATGGTGAGTAGTATGACATGTGTAGATTACGAAACAGAAAGAATTTTTTAAAAATTCGCATATTTAAGGGTAGTTTTCATGAAACTAACATTTTTGGTACCACTGGACCACTGGCAACGCATTTGCATTATTTTATCTATTACACAATTATTTTCGTTAAAAATGCTATTTAATTTAATTATTAAGAATAATATCTTATACAACTAATTTTGAATGTATTTTTGATAACCATATTTTTAATGAAATATGAATTGAAACAGCAGTAAAAAAAAGTTTCCTTAAGAAAAGTCGAATTTTTGTTTTTCGAATTTAAAAAAAATTCTTTCAGTTTCGTAATCTACACATGTCATACTACTCACCCTTAAATTTATGACATTAAGTTCGTTTCCACCCTGTATATATATATATATACTACTTCCAAAAATTATAATAGTTTGAAAAATAAATATTTTCTGTACCAATATCTTTATATTTTAAATGTGCTCAATTTTTACGCTTCTTTCAATGTTATTTTAATAGTTTTTTATATAAATTTGTAAGCCATTTTGTATTTTATGACTCTAGTTAAATATCAAATAACATCAGTTGACATGTAAAACTTTAGACACATTTAGATTCCATTTATGTAGTTTACACATTAAATACAGAATTTATACCGTTATTTACGTACAGGACAACTTGAGTACAATGCTGAATCTAAACGCACATGCTATGGTCTCAAATTATGAAAATACACATAGGCAGTTAGAAAACAAAAAAAATATTTTCTTTATTTGAGGTAAAGCATTTTTAGAATTTATAATATAATTATGTATTAGTAAATTAAAGCTAATTTGAAAATGTTGTAAGTATCGGCAATTTTTATTGTCGCCTATTGTGTTGCAGTTGCACCGGACGTATATCTTCGATAAAATCTTACAAGGTCCCAATTAGAGGCGAGCACGCGGCTCAAGTTTCACTGTAAATTTTCATTTTTATTCTTCACTCGGCTCGTAAAAATTTAAAATTTATTTCTGCATACATTTAGAGTTAGATTTTAATAGGTTCCCACCCCTTCTATTTGATTTTTTTTATTTTACAACAGAAAGAATATACTTTTTAGCAGCTAGACAAAGATCAAAGGTCCATTCAGTTTAGGTTGAAGTAAAAAATATTAATTAAATTAATGGCGTCTGTGACCGTATGCACTAAATGATTATTGTTCTGACAGTCTATGATTGAATATAAAGATGCGTTAAGTGGCAAGTCGTGGTTCTTACAACCCGGGTTTGTATATATATATATACTCACGCCGTGATGATATATTATATATTTTTATTATCCTACCTATATCCCTACATATTTACTTATGCTGGAAACTGTATTAAGTTCCTTTCCATATAATTATTGTTCCATATACTATTTTCTTTCTAAAACGTTACTATTATTATTTGAAATGATTAGTTTCTTGACAGTGACATATACGAGTATCTTTCAGTTACATACATTTGAGATCTGAACTGTGTTACCATGGAGTTAATTTTTATAATAACAAATCTTGAAAAAATAACATTTAAAGGTATTTTTCGAAGAAAAACTATTTTGAACTTGCAGTAAAGTGCCATTTACGGTTATCTGATTTACTCCAAAATCTAATGGTATCTTTCCATATAAGAGTAAGGTCGAAATACAAGGTTTTAAAATTTTCTCAGCGATAGTATTTGAGTTAGACCGTAAAGAGAACCCACACATACACACACACACACACACATACATACAAACACACACGCGTACACACACACACACACATACACACAGACATCATCGTGAAAGTGTTAAAACTGGATTCTAGGGACCTTAAAACGTGGTTATTTATCAAAATCTCAATATGTGATTTTTAGAACGATCCCTATACCTCCCTTCCCAAGGGTAGCGGGAAGTAAAAGATGATCAAGATTGTATATTTGCCACAGTATCACAGATAATTTTCATGAAACTTAAAAAAATTCTATCATCTTCCAAGCAATCTTCTGTAAATTCCTAGCAGCTTAGTTTTTTTTTTCTGAAAGAAAACCTATGTTCGACCTTGTCCACGGTATGGTCCGACAAGAGACCAGCCGCAAGAATGCGGTGGGTGTGGAATATGGGAAGGAGGAAAATTACCGGGTATGGATATCAACCTCAACATGCGGTGACTACATCGGCTGATGTACAGAAGGAGGTAAAGTATGCAGGATGAATGAAACACCGTGTGAGAATTGAGGCTGACTTGATGTAGAATTCATTATGTCCAGTTTTTTTTTGCTTATGAGTGCTTCATAACTTCAAAGCATGTTATTTTCTTTATAATTTAACTCCTACATTCAGTGGGTAAGAAATTACAACATATTAATATGTAATACAATTTAAAAAATCTGTTGTGGCCAGCACAATACCTCTCGCCACTTCCTTTTTTGGTTACATAAGTATTGGGCGCGAACAGTCATGTTACATTGTTCGCCTTGACAAGCAGATGTAATGTATTTAATATTTCTTGTATACCTACACTCTACACCAAAAATTCTACTTATATCTATTCTTTATATTTAGATTTTTTAAATTTAAATTCATTCTATGTAGAAATTTTAATTTTTCGAGATGTTTCCATTTCATTGTCGGAAGTAACAGTATTTCTGAAGGGTATGTATAATATATCTATAATATTAAATATTTAACTATTAATACATTAAGAAATAATATAATGTATGTACTTCCCAGAAAAAGTCTTCAGTAATGTCTCCGGATTTCTGACACTGACATTTATCTGTCACAAACAATTTAAAGTTTCAACTATTTTCCATGGCATTCTTTCGGCTCTAAAATTTATTACAACAGATTATTTTATATATTACATATATTTCTTTTATATCTAAATCTATAGAATATATAATAAAATATTTAAATGTATCAGATAGAGAATTTAATTTTCTTTAATATTATCAAGAAAAATTTTCAAAAAATAATATTTAGAAGATTTTATTTTCAAGATTCTTCTACTTCCGGTTGTTCAATTGTTACCAAAACCTTTTTAGATCTTCCCATGAATGTCCGATTGAAAAATACGTAGTTAAACAAATATAAAGTCTTACAGTTTTTGAGTAATCGTCCTTCCAACATCCCACACACATACACACATACATACATATATATATATATATATATATATATATATATATATATATATATATATATATATATACATCTAAACACACACACACATACATCTACACACACACACACAGACATATTTTAGAATTAAATGGCATAAAAATGCTCCCTATGGTGAGTAGGTAAGTATATATACTCGTATCATTACGGCATATTTCCCATTGTTGGGTCTACCAGTCTACTTTGTACACAAATTTTGGTAACATATTTTTATATCGTGCGGGCGTTTACCAGATGTCACCTCACGAGCACTTATTGCTGGCGTGGAGAGTGCACCACAGGGCTCATTTTTGTGCCATTTAAAATTTGAAATATTTGGCCTCGGTCGGATTTGAACCCGGTATTTAAATTTAATTTAATTTTAAGTATTTACATGAATAAAAAATAAATTAAACGGGAGGTATTGTGTTGGCCACATCAGATTTTTATGTTATGGTAATATGAGAAACAACTGAACAATACCATAACAGATGAATTCGGGAAACATCATTTATGCAATGTAAATTATAAAATTTAATTAAAATTCATTACATATATCTTTTGTTCTATATAGACGAGCATAATGAATATATTTTTATATATCGACGGATTTATCCGTTTTTATTAAGCCAATATCCGCACGCTACTTTATTATAAACACATGTAAATCAATGCATTGGTTTTAATTCATTCGTTATTTTTACTCTTGTCGCGTACAGTTTCATCATAACCATTAAATATGGATGTTGCATTTAAAGCGTTAGTAACAACAATAAACTTATGTGTAAATAAGCAATCAGGCAGATAATAACAAATCAAAATATTTATTCACATTCAGTAACAATGTTTTATGCAAATTTCTCCAAAGTGCTTAGTTATAGCGGACTATAAATCTAGCAAACTTATTGTTGCATCGACTGCTTAGTCAGTCCTTACCATCACATATTTCATCGAACAAAGCAATTATTAGTAATTATTTAAACGTTCTCCAAATACCGTCATAAATTTCATCCTTCCGGCGATTCTCATAACTGTGTATTAAATACATTCTTAAATCCTAGTCAACAAATTCCTAAAAGGTGTATTCCCAATTTGTCACTTACTAGTATGGTTATAATCTTACCAATGGACAAAAGTGTTATTATTTTAAAAAATTTCGCTTTTATTACGATTATGTAAGCATAAATTAATTTTTATTTTTTAACACTAATATCTGCTCATCTATTTCAAATAGTTTAAGAAAACAAAAATTAGTATATCTTTACCTTATTATTTGTATGTTTAATTTTTTTTAAATACAGAAAATATTATTTAAATATACATCACAGTCGAGAAATTTACCCACAATACTATTTAAACCTACAACATAGTAAAATTTGACTTAATTTATCTTTCAAGAAAAAATGCTCAAGAGCTTAAAATACCAGTACCACTTTTATCTATGAAAATGTTTAAATTTATGTGAATCAACTATGTATATAATTTAGACTATATCATTCATTAAGTTATAAACCAATAAGAATACGTAATTTTCCTTAGTTACCACGTATTGAAACGATATTAGTAAGTAACCATGGTGAACGAATATACGAACCTTGGTATATTCGAATATACTAACATTCGTATATTCTCTTAGTTGTGTTTGATTATTTTGTTCTATGTACTCAGAACTGTCAATCAATATCATTTTAAATTATATTTACGGATTGTATAGAGTATGATCTTTTTCTTTCCAACACAGTATCGAGTTAATCGAGTACATAAATAAATCTGTATTTTGACTTTAAGCAGAAAATAATGGTTTGTGTGTTTTAAGTAGACATCTGAAATGATATTGACAGTTCCGAGTGCACCGAAACAAATAATTGAACGATTCTATTATTTGACAGCAACGCACTATTGACATAAAAATTTGACGAGTGAACAAATAATTATTTAATCACAATCACAGTAGGCATCAGAGGCCCAGAAACTGTACTGTTGTTGCTAGCGTATGTTTATTTTAAAATACGAGCATTGCAATATATTCTATACAGCTATGCTATATTAAAAAAAAAGGTTTTTATTCATGGCATAGTCTACCTGTATACAACTCGACAATCAAAAATTCTCGAAATACTCAACGGGTTGCCTATTAGAAATACGTTTAGTATAATCGAGAATTTTCAGTTGAGAAACGAATATACCTGAATATATTTAAAATTAATAAACTTAACTCTTAAGTACCAAATGTTAAATTTATATGGGGTAGACTAAGGTACCACCGCAGTTTAAAACAAAAGAATATGACTATTAAACTTTTCTCGAAAAGTTGACCCTGGGTGTGTAAACGGTTTTGCTCTATCGTTAGTATTGCCCAAGATACCTTTAAAAAACTTCGAAAATGAGACACCCTGTACAATCGGAATTTTCTGCTTGGAAGGAGAAAAAACTACAAAAAATTATCCAGGATTTCCAAATAGACAAGCTGTTTTTTACAAAAAAAAAACTAAATGACCTGAACCTGGGGCGTTCATTTTCAGCGTTTTTCAGGTCTCCACTGTGACTCGAGCGTGGGCCCGAAGGTCTCATCCCAAACTGTTCCTTGGAGCCACAGGTCCTGAAGTAGATTTTTTGCGACAATTATTATTATTGGAGAGAACCATTCCAGGGGGTCGAACAGTTGTGCAACTTGACACAGGACGTTACGCTTGATAGTCACGGCGGCTACTGACTCCGGGTTGACATCTTGAAATAGGAACACGTAAGTCTGCGGGTTCCAGAATATACCTAGCAACTAGGTTGCGTCTGAAAGTTCGACTAGGTTCGATGACCCTTTCGCGATTTTAGAGAACAATAAGTCAAGGTGGTTAGCTAACCACTTGCATTATTCGAATTAACCGTGAGCGAGAAGTTTAATTAACTCGTCGCGTCGCGTGAGAGCTTCTTCCAGCGAGTTGGCTTCGATTGGGATGTCGTCCACGTATGATTCGAGCATCATGATGTCAGCTCTACTGAGGAAGCTGTCTCGTTCTAACGTGGAGAGCTACGGGGCGCAGGCCGTCCCGTACGTGACTATGGTATAGTCGACAATGGGTTCTAACGAATCGTAGCGCCAGACGATTCTCTGCAAATTCACATCTGTTGAGTCGACTTTTATTTGTCGGACATTTTGACAAAGTCTGCACCGAAGACTATGGGGTAGTTACGTCAATTCATCAAGACGACAGTGAGATCATTTTGAAGAGGAGGCCGCGGCAGAAAGCTTTGGTTCAGCGAATGTCCGGAAGAGATCTTCCTCGAGGCATCGAATACCACTCAGAGTTTTAATCTTTGGACTCTTTCCTGGACAACGGTGTGATGCGGTAGGTACCAGCACGAGCTGGATTCGAGAAATTCGGCCTTTTTCATGTGACCGAGAGATTCGTAACGAGCCATGAAATCCCAGTATTTCGAGTGTAATGGTTTATTCGACAGTCAACGTTCAAGTGCGAGCAGTAGGCGAACGGCTTGCTGGCGATTATTGCCATCCACGAGACTGGATTGGCGGGGAAGACGAACAACAAATCGTCCTTGTTCGTCTCGATAAGAATTCTTGAACTGTTGCTCGCAGTCCTCTACTTCCAGGGAGAGTTTCGGGTGATCTCCAAGAAATTCCTTGAGATCTCAGAAACGACGGAGGGTGGCGTTGAGATATTTCGATACGACAATAGAAGACTGCAGCGTTTGCTCCTTGAGGGCCATCCAGGGTCACGGTTAGGATCAGGCCTAGAGCAATAGACAGGACTACCACTCTTTTGTCTCTTATTGAATGTACCCCTATCCACAGCAGCGATTCAAATGCGTTGGCCTCGAGGAGTAGGTCGACTCAAAGAATTTAACCCACTCGCCCTGCGGGCTCGAGGCTTAAACTTTCTTTTCATGAATAAACATTAAAGTAGTATATTAAAATATATTTTATATTTTTATTAAAAATTATATATTTATTTTCACTAATGACCCGGTTTGTAGTCAAACAATCATCATCTGAGGGTTTTTTAAAACCTCTACGATTTTTAAAAGTAATTAATTTGTTACTTGTTTCATCTTGTACTAAATACATTATTCAATAAGTACAATTATTTTTTACCTCCCGCTATCCTTGGTAACGGAGGTATAGGGATCCTGCTAAAAATCGCATATCTAGTTTTTTGGTAAATGACCACGTTTTAAAGTGTATTTGTTTGTGTTTGTGTTTACGTGCGTATGCGTGTATGTGCAAATATATAATGTGCGTCTTGATCATTTTTTACCTACCGCTATTCTTGGGAAAAGAGGTATAGGGATCGTGCTAAAAATTGCATATCGAGATTTTGGTAAATGTGTGTGTGTGTGTGTGTTTGTATGTGTGTGTGTGTGTGTGTGTGTATGTGTGTGGATAACCAGAAATGGCACTTTACTTGAAGCTCAAAATAGTTTTTCTTCAAAAAATACCTTTAGATGTTATTAATTCGCAATTTATGTTATAGTAAAAATTAAAGATTATTAAATTTTCAACAGGTTTATATTAATACTTTCACTATATATTTTATGAATAAATTTATAAAACAATCAATAATTTAAAGTCTATGCTTTAAACACAACTCCTTGGTTACACAGTTCAGCTCAAATGTATGTAACAGACAGATAAATGTCAATGTCAAAAAATAATCATTTCAAATTAACAATAGTAAAGTTTTAAAAAAGAAAATTATTAAATAGAAAGGAACTTAATATGGTTTTCAGAATTAGTAAATACGAAGGTTCGTAGTTAAATTAATAAAAATTAAATGGGGGGAGATATTGTTTTGGTCACACCGAATTTTTTTTAATAATCACAAACCCCGATATATAACACAACCACGTTATTTTAACATTTTCACCCCACAAGCTACCGCCTTTTTCAAAGAAATGTGGTGTACTGCGCAAGCGCATAGCAAAGCTTATTATGAGGAAAATGAAGAAAACGGCTTTTCCTCAAATACATCTCCGTCAGACTTTAGAGAACGGGACTTCGTAATTAATTTGTATGGCCATGTCTTGTCCCCTGTCTTTTACATCCATGGATGAATGGCTGAAACTGAAGATGACGACTTCTCATCCCAGATGCTATGTGTTAAGAGATGAATTGCACTGCACATGCATTGCAATACTGCGAAAGGCACCGCGCTACGAGCTGCGCTACCAACTGTACTACGAACTGCACTGCGGCGGGAGGCGTAATTTCTCCAAATCCGGCTCGAAGGGCCAAAATTTATGAGAGAAGAAGGATGTGAGGATGTATGTACTTTTATGTGAAATGAAACGATTACGAAACTTTAATAAAACATACTAATACGAAATTTTACGTACTTATATCTAATGCGATTCGTTACATGTGCGAGACTTTACATTCAATTCGAGCCAATGTTGGGTGCATATTGAACTTATAACTAGTACGATACTTTACGTGCGTTTCGAGTTAATGCTAGGTGTATACGAGTCGATTCAATGTTCGGTATTTACTAAACGTTTATGCGCATAGACCACTCTCCTCGCAACACCGGAGTTAGCAAGAAGGGCCCACATGAAATCGTAAGTTAATTCTAAAGCCCTAATCAACAGTATTATTACATGTCCTGCAAGGTACATTCAAATTGAAGTACTATATCCAATGAATTGTTACAAAGTTGATATTTTATAATATGCCGACACTTTTTTACCTTCCGTCACCTTTAGGTAAGGAAGGTATTGTCTTTGGACAAAAAATCCAATAATGAGTTTTTAATGAATAAGCACGTTTTAGGGTTCATATAGTACGATTTTACCATTTTTACGATGATGTCTGTATGTATGTATGTGTGTGAGTGTGTGTCGCTGTGTGTGTGTGTGTGTGAAACGAAAATTTCGGAT
Organism: Harpalus rufipes; assembly: GCA_951394225.1. Classification (NCBI taxonomy): domain Eukaryota; kingdom Metazoa; phylum Arthropoda; class Insecta; order Coleoptera; family Carabidae; genus Harpalus; species Harpalus rufipes. The sequence continues at coordinate 73,198,736 of OX596274.1, forward strand.
CGCATAACTTCAATACCACGATTCCAAAAATAATAATTTTTTCGTATTCCTCAAGTTTACATCCAGAAAAAGAGGTTAATAAATTTTGCTTATAATTGGTCAACCGGAAGTACCCTCATTTGAAGATTTTAACAATTTTTCTTGAAAAGCGGTTAAATATCATTTATTCACATTTAACGTTTTTATAACTTCCTATTCAATAGATATACAGTTAAAGAATTATAAACATATTAAATTTATTCAGATAATTTAAATTGACAGATGTCAGTATCAATGAAAAGTAAATGAATGCGGCAGAGATGAGAATGCTGAGATAGTTGTTGGGGAAGACACGGAAAGATACGGTAAGGTATGAAAGAATAAGGAAAATAACTCCAGTGTTAGAAGTTTCTAGAAAGATACAAGAGAGACGATTACATTGGTTTGAACATGTCATGAGGAGATGAAAAATGAATTGGAAGAAGAATGAGTATCTTAGTAATAGAAGGATGAAGAAACAGAGGGAGACCAAAGATAAGATGGAAGGACTGTATTACTATTAAGTTATACTTATTAATTAGGTATTAATTGAACTCAAAGACAATGTTATAGTATAATTTGGGGCGATGATGTTAAATTTGACGTTTTAGTTATTTATCGTAATGATTGGTAAAATAGTCAAGCTCCCAGCGTCTTTTATTATCTGAAGCTGTATATTCGAAAAATTATATGTTATTGGTGCCATAGAGAACTCGCATAAATACAGATACATTTATGAAGAAAAATCTTTACCCTCGATTTTCAATTGTGAAACGTCCGAAGGTGACTTTGTCGTCTAAGCAGGACCGCGCACCGTGTCATACGACAAAAAATATTCGGAAATTATTACAGGAGCATGAGTATTAAAATAAACATCTTCTAGTCTTTATGTCCTATTGAGACCTTTTGGCACAAAATGAAAAGAAATAATATCGTAACAAATAACAATGCAACTTCAATTAAAGACATATGATACAATACTGTACCAGAAGAATATTCAAGGATTATGGATACATTATTATTATTATTATTATTAATAATAATAATAAAACTCGAATAAACTTCAATACTAAATGCCGGCCGAACTATTATGACCCGACAGGCGGGCATGTTTTTTTATATAATTTTTGTTTATTAGATTACTTGAATGTAATATTCAGCTTTCCTTGAAAATGTCAGTTGGCCGAACTATTATAAGCCTGGGCTCGTATTATAAATATTCGCAAATATTTATTCCTATCTGATGGGCCAAATTAATCCCGGACGAGTTAACAAACCACCTTCGCCATTGCATTCCAACAATTGGCCGCTGCCGAAAAAGGAGCTGCAATGCAGCATCTGCCGAATAGAAGACAATAAATATGCAAAATCATTAGGAGGAATCACGGGCAGGCAATCACCTGCCGCGCGACGGGCTAATCACAAGGACGGCGGCGCTCGCAGCTCGCCGCTTGACAGCCCGAAGCGGACAAATATTCGCTACCTCATACCAATAAAAAACAACCGACTTAACTTCATTCATATATGGAAGACGACCATAAAGGAATGGCGATTTGATACAGACACCCTAATTTACTAATAATTTATGTTAAATCGTATGAACAATTTGGAGGAGTTATGTGCAATAATGGTTAGATAATGAGAACAAGATTTTGATTTATTGTTCAGAAAGTCATTAGTTGGGATCATTTGCGAACAATAAATATATCATATATAGACAGGCGCAGTGCCCGGGCTTATAAAATATCTGCGCACGTGGTTCCTTAGGTCGAATCATCATGAAATCCACTTATAATTTGGTATAGCAGACATAAGTATAATGTGGTGTCCACATTATCTGCTTCCTATTCTATTTTTTTATTGAAAGAAGAGCCTTATTTATGTATAGGCTCATGAGACCATAACTGAGAGCTTCTCAAAAGTGATTCAAGTTGTTATACAGGGTGTTAAAACAGGTTGAAATATTTTGACGGTATCCAGTACAGACCAAAATAAGTAAAAAAAATCAACATATGTCTGACCAATAAACAATAACAAAACAATAACATTTTATATGAAATATTTTTCTTAGTTTCTAATAGTTACAAAATTATTTGAAAATTAAATAGTGGCCAAGGTCGCCACAACATTTAACTTATTACAATTTTTTTTTTAAATTGTATTAATATACAGTATCAGACATAAATAGAGCGACTCTGTAAAAAATCTCCCCCATATTTTAAATATTCAATATATTATTAAACTTTTTATATAATGAAAATGTGATATATTTATAAAACCTTATTTATTTGAACTTTATGTATTTGAATGCAAATGTGAGTTACGACAAAATAGAGCAACTTTATAAAAAAATGATATACTTTAAAAAAATTGACCATAATTTTTTTTTTAAATCTTAAAATAAACAATGTTATATATTTAGTTCTTTAATAATTATTTATAATAGATTGCATTCGTCGTAGTATCTATTCATAAATAATAACTATCAAATAGTATTATTCTTTTGTAAATATTTCAATAATGCGCCATTAAATTACAAGTATTTAGATACTGCTCGATGCCAAATTAAATAATCTTTCGAACCATATCAAAACTTCCACTATTGTGGACAGGACAGATGATATAAAAAAAATCTGATCTTAATTTTTATTAATTTAAATACATATATTTATGGGGTCTCGTGGCTGCGTGCCTGAGTGTTTGGTCGCGAATCTGGGGAACAGGATTCAATCCCTACCGACACCAAATATTACGAATTTTAAATTCGCACAAAATTGACCCCTGTGGTGCATTCTCCAAGCCATAATTGAGTGCCCGTGAGGCGACGCTTGGTAAACGCCCGCACGATCATTACCGAAATCTGTGTACAAAGCAGATTAGCATACCCAGCAATGGGTAATATGCCGTGATGATATATTTACTATTTTTTTATATAAATATATGTATATTAAGTTCCTTTCCATATAACTATTGTTCAATTTACAATTTTCTTTTTAAAACGTTACTATTATTAATTTGAAATGATTATTTCCTTGATAGTGACAGTTACAATTACATTTTACGTATGAACTGTGTAACTAAAAAAAAAATGTTTATCTTTAAAATATAAACTCCGGGATTTATAATATTGATTATTTTATTAATTTACCCATAAAATATATAGAAAAAAATTTAATACACGCCTGTAGAAAATTCAATAATCTTTAATTTTTATAATAACATAATCGCGAAAAAATAACATTTAAAGGTATTTTTAGAAGAAAAACTATTTTGAGCTTCTAGTAATGTGCGATTTCCAATTATCCGTTTAGAATAAGGTCGAATTACAAGCTTTCAAAATTTTGCGATTGATAGTACTTGAATTAGAGTATCCAGAAAATTCACACTCATACACACACACATACATATACACATAAACACACACACGCACACACACACACACACACACACACACACACACACACACACACACACAGAGACATCATTTTGAAAATGTTAAAATCGGATTCTATGGGCCTTGAAACGTGGTCATTTATTAAAATCGCGATATGCGATTTTTAGCATGATCCCTATACCTCCCTTACCAACGGTAGCGGGAGGTAAAAAACTGTTTTGCCATGTCACGGTTTTCAGTGTTCACATTGTATAGTTTCTCTTGTTCAGTCGTTTAAATACCTGGGATTTTTTTAAACATTGAATTGATAATTTTTATATTCTTGCGGTAATAAAGATAGTTAAAAAACTTTATAGAGTTGATATTTTACCGTCATCACGAAGCTATCATGCTAATCATTGCAATGTTTATTGTAATTTAATTACATATATGATTACTTTTGTATTAAAAGTATTGTTTTGTTCATAAATAACTTTCAAAACTTTTCCACATTTTATCATATTCTTAGCTTATCGAAACTTTTAAGGCTGTCACTTCATCTATTATAATTTATTGACTGGCAACCTAATAACTACGCGCATAATTCATATGGTCGGATCCTACTTACATTAGCCGTTAAGCTGATAAACAGAATGTTATTTTTACCTCTTCTCGTTTGTTGTGCCGCCACGTGTGACCTTTCACCTCACCTTGTGACACACGGCTCTGCCCCTCTCTACATGCAGATGGCCAAGCCAAGATGATCACGCGCATCGTATGCTGGCGAAGAAAGAGCGCTCATTCTACGCGGGAGGTCGCGAGTTATCATTTATTATTCACATATTCCGGACGACTTGATGGTTTTTTGGTTTTATTCATGTTAAAGTGTTGTTTTCGGAGGTTTAATTTATTTTGCATGCACGGAAATTATTAAGTTTACAGATTTCTTACGGTTATTAAGTCAGAATGAATTAAAGATATGTTAAATTAATTTCTGAATTTTAAAATATTATGTTGATTTTTTATAATACATACATTATTAATGGAATGTCACAATAGCATCTTAATATATAACATTTTTTTTGCTTTATTAATACTGTTCACTTCAAAATTATTTTTATACTTTCTATTTTTACGAGTATTTACACTGGGGACTTACGATTTTGACGTCATCGGCTGCGGATCTCCCTCCACACAATTTAGAAAGGGACAAGAAATTTTTAGAAAGAGCGAGGTGATATACCATGGCCGAGTCGATCAAATGCTTTCCCTCTTTAGCACCTCCCCGTTGATCACATAATTTGTTATTTAGTCAGCAAAGTTTGGTTATTATGTGTAGTGATTGTTATTAATTATCAATTGTATTATCCTTGGAATATAACTAAAAAACCAAGTTCACAAATAAATAATGAGTTTAACACAAGATGATGTCCGGGCGCACCATTTGTGTTTAAAAACATTGAAGACCGTTCCGTTTTACAGTTGCAAAGATGGTTAGAATGCCGGGGTTTAAGGAAAAGTGGAAATAAACATGAATTAATCGAAAGGTATGCATTGAGTAGATCATATACTTAAATAATTATTAAAAAATGTGTTTTTACCTTCCGTCACCAGGTAAGGAAGGTATTGTCTTTGGTCAAAAAATTCGGTGGTGAGTTTTCATTGAATAAGCACGTTTTAGGGTCTTTACAATACGATTTTACTATTTTTACGATGATGTCTGTATGTGTGTGTGTGTGTGTGTGTGTTCGTATGTGCGTGTGTGTGTGTGTGTATGTGTGTGTGTGTAAGTGACCGCGCTTTCGTCCACGATATCTCCAATACTAGAATTCCAAAAATTACAATTCTTGCGTATTCCTCTTCCTTACAACCATATGCAGACATGTTTAGATTTTGGTTATAACTGGTCAACCGGAAGTACCCTCATTTGAAGATTTTAACAGTTTTTCTTGAAAAACTCAGTTAAATGTTATTATAACTTAAAGAATATATTATTCTCTATACGATTTGATTGCATTTTATATTTCATATTCAACAGATATAGAGTTAAAGAATAATAAAGATAAAAAATTCGTATAAATTTCATAATTCAGCCAGCTATGCTAACATAACCATGGAAACTGCTAATATATTCAGGTAATTCAAATTGACAGATGTCAGTATCAATAAAAAGCAAGTAATTGAATGAAAAAATAAGGGAAGTAACTCTAATGTTAGAAGTTTTTAGATATAATAGAGACGATTACATTGGTTTGAACATGTCATGAGGAGAGATGAATATATTAATAGAAGGTGGAAGAAACATAGGAAGACCAAATATAAGATGAAAAGACTGTATTGCAGAAGACTTGAGAGAAAAGGAACTGAATGAGGACGACACGCAAAACAAAAATTAGTGGATGAAGAAAATAAAAAGAGCGACCCCCTAACGAATGGGAAAACTAAAGAAGAAGAAGATGTCAGTGTCAAGTGCAATTTGCATAGTTTGTTTATGAAATAACTTTACTGGAAATATAGGATCATTTGCAAAAAAATTATGTATAGGGCCCGTGCAGTGACATGACTTTGCTGCCTTTGGCAAGCAGATATGGGGACCCGTATCAAAATGACAGAAATTAATTATGTCCATAACTGACAAGTGTCATAATTTTTCATTCAAAATTTCATGATTTTCTTATTTCATGTGATTTGTTTGTTATCAGGAGTATGGAATTCCGTTGCCGAGAAAGGGAATCATAAAATACCAAAAATTTAGAATCTTTTGCAAGAAAATTTTTGTATGGAATTTGTACATAATACACAGGATTGACGGAAGGTATTGTGCTGGCCACATCAGATTTTTTTCTTTTCTTAAGGTGCAAAAATTGCATTGAAGCATTAATCATATTATTTCAACTTACGTCTCAGGTTGTTGTGATCACGTGGGATCAAATATGGATCAAGTGATAAACGTCAAACTTAGAGCTAAATCTTGCTTACTACATAACTAATTATTAAATACTTTTTTACACACTAGATGGCGACCAAAATATTTGAATTGTATAAGTCCCCATTGCTTGGAAAATAGATAATCACCCCTATTTTGTAAGAAAGTTGTTATGTCTTAGTTACGTTGCTATAGCAAATAATCATAAGAATTGTGAACACTGAATAAAACATGAAAATGACAGTCTTTACATTTGTTTCTATTGGTTAAAATTGTTAGCAACGTTGCTAGGACTTAACAACTTCCTTACAAAATAGGACTAAATATCTGTACATCTTTTTAATGATAAAACTAATACTTTGCCGGACTTGTCCGGAAAGTAAAACTGTAAAATCTTGCAAAATGGTTAACAAAAGACACAGATTTTTGAAATTTGCTTTATTTTCCACTTCATTCTTGTGTCGTATTTCATATTGTGCTCTTGCATGTATATTTCTACTGTTCCTTCTAAACAATATGGATCCATTCAGAGGCATATATGTACATCATATTATTGTAACGTTTTATTTATATGGGTGAAGTGTAAATAATAGGAGAAATAATATTAATTAAAATAATACGTTTATTAAACTATAAATAATTAAGATTAAATATTAAGGAGATGATAAAAGTAACTAACACTATGATTAAATAATTATAAACATTAATTTAAGACTAAGAATATTATTAAATGTTTAAACACTAACTAAACTACTATTTATTTAACCAATATTTATATCACTACATTTATTTATATAACTACATTTATTTATGTTAACAACTCGTAGACTACTTATTTATATCACCGACTTCATTACTCGTTGCTTCTATATCACGGACTATACCTCAGCTGTCATTCAGACGGTATTTATACAGCCCAGTATCCTTTTAGAACTCTCCGGCGCCACAGCGATACCGAGTACAAAAGAATTAGGTCAACGGTGCCATTAAACGTCAAATACAAAAACATTACTTCGTTGTAATCAATAATTTAAAAATTGAAGAGATGTAATCAAAGTAACTAGGTTATCTTCAGTCTAGATACGTATATTTGTAAATACCTTTTAATGTCGGTTTTATATTAAAATACGTTTCATTAACGTTTAATATTCGACCAAGTTTAATTTTTTCAGGAAACTGGTACTATTAGTCCGCGAGCCAGGGTACAAATTTGGTCAATCATTTCCTCTCGGGCGATAACTTGTAAAATGCTTCAGAGAGTTGTATCATGAAGCTCCGTGAACGTCAGCTGCGGTTCGGTGGGTGGGTTAAGCAGCGGTAGCCTCCCACGCACGTTGAAAAAAAAATGAATTTTAGTCATTTCCTCCCGATTGAAAATTTATCAAATTATAGATAATCCAATATCTTAAAGAAAAAAAAAAAGTCAGCTGACTATAAAGTGGTGGATAATACGTAAGCTGGTCACACGAACATGATAAAAAAATATATAAAAAAGATTATATCTTTCAGTTAGAGCATGATGCATAATGTCGAATAACTTTAGATACGTCATTTCCTCCCGGATAAAAATTTGTAAGCTGATAGTTAATATGATCCTGTAAGTAATAAAAAAAATCAGCTAGCAATATGCCGAGGGAAAACTCGTTAGCTGTTGCATTTAAATAGGCGATAGATGCTCCTGTCTGGCTCCTGCGTTACACCCTTCAAAGCATAAGCTGACAATCTTCCCACCGAGATATAGCCAGCTGACATGTTTATTTATTCACAATATCATATAAACTGTCATCTGATAAATTTTCAATTGAGAAGAAATGACTGAACATATATACTTTTTTATCATGTTCGTGTGACCAGCTGACGTATTATCCACCACTTTATAGTCAGCTGACTTATTTTTTTCTTTAAGATATTGGATTAGCTAAAATTTGATAGATTTTTAATCGGGAGGAAATGATTAAAATTCATTTTTTGTTCAACGTGCGTGGGAGGCTACCGCTGCTTAACCCACCCACCGAACCGCAGCTGACATTCACGGAGCTTCATGATACAACTCTCTGAAGCATTTTACAAGTTATCGCCCGAGAGAAACTTGCTCATGAAAATCTGTGCGCGGTTCTGCAGTGACATAACCTTCAAATTTCTTGACTAAGAGTTCAATAGGTTCGTTTGGTTCGTTTTCGTCTCGGTTTTCGTAGTACAACATCAGTTCTTGCTAACTAAATAATTTTTTTATTTTCATTATGTTGTTTGTTTTATACGTTATCTGAAACCAAGCCTTTCTAAAATAATAACGCGAACCGTAACCATTCAGGAACCTAAATGAGCACGTTTTAAGGTTCCTAGAATCAAATTTTATCATTTTCACGATGATGTCTCTCTACCTATCGATTTCTCTCTCTCTCTGTCTGTGTGTGTGTGTGTGTGTGTGTATGTATGTGTGTATGTGTGTGTGTATGTGTATATGTGTGTGTGTATGTGTGTGTGTGTATGTGGGAATCCTGTTTACTTTCTAACTAAAATATTGTCATTCAGAAAATTTTGAAACCTTGTATTTATAACTTATTCTAATATGGAAAGAAGCCATTAGATTTTGGTGGAAATGGCATTTTACTTGAAGGTCAAAACAGTTTTTTTCGATTTATGTTATTATTAAAAAATAAAGATTATTAAATTTTATACAGATATGTATTAATACTTTTTACCTTCCGTCACCTTTAGGTAAGGAAGGTATTGTCTTTGGTCAAAAAATTCAATGATGAGTTTTTACTGAATAAGCACGTTTTAGGGTCCATATAATACGATTTTACCATTTTTACGATGATGTCTGTATGTATGTGTGTCTGTGTGTCTGTGTGTGTGTAACAAAATTTCCGGATCCAATAACTTCAATACCACGATTCCAAAAATTATAATTTTTTCGTATTCCTCAAGTTTACATCCAGAAGAACAACTGATTAGATTTTGGTTATAATTGGTCAACCGGAAGTAGTTTCATTTGAAGATTTAACAGTTAAATTTGATTTATTGACATTTAACGTTATTATAACTTAAAGAATATATTATTCTCTATACGATTTGATTACAATTTATACTTCATATTCAAAAGATACAGAGTTAAAGAATTTTAAAGAAATTAAATTTTATAATTCAGCCAGCTATGCCAAACTTGGGAACTAGTAATATATTCAAATTGACAGATGTCAGTATCAATAAAAAGTAAATTAATGTGGCAAATATGAGGATGTTGAAGTAGATATTGGGGAATACACGGAAAGATACGGTAAGAAAATAACTCTAGTGTTATAAGTTTTTAGAAAGATACAAGAAAGACGATTACATTGGTTTGAACATGTCATGAGGAGAAATGAAGAATTATATTGGAACAAGATGAATAGTTTAGTAATAGGACGTTAAAGAAACAGAGGAAGACCAAAGATAAGATGGAAGGACTGTATTGCGGAAGATTTGAGAGAAAAAGAACTGAATGAGAATGACATGCAAAAATAGCGACCCCTAACGAATGGAAAAAGCTAAAGAAGAAGAAGATGCCAGTGTCAAGTGCAATTTGAATAGTTTGTTTATGAAATAATTTTACTGGAAATTTAGAATCTTTTGTAAGAAAAATTATGGAATTTATACATTATACACGAGAATGACGGAAGGTATTGTACTGGTCACAACAGATTTTTTCTATTTATTTTATGAATAAATTTATAAAATAATTTATTTTGAAAATCCTAGAGTCTATGCTTTATAACTATATCTCCTTGGTTACGCAGCTCTGATGTCAAATTTATTTAATAATTGTAATATTTTAAGAAGAAAATGTTAAAATATGAAATTGACAAAGATAAGTCTATATGTCCGAAATAAATTATGAAAATGTAAAAGATAATGTCAGTCACCTGCAGATTTGAAACAAGGACCATTACTTTGCCGGAGTAAAGCTCTACCAACTGAGCTATGGCCGATCTATCTAATGGCTGACATTATCTTCCACTTTAACCGATAATGTATCTCTCTTTGGAAAATACAGTTTTGTGTCACGTTGTATGATGTGGGGTTGGATTACCACTATATTTAAACATCATTGTTTGAAATTAGCATAGAGTTAATAGTCTATGTTTGAAATAAATTATGAAATCATACAACGTGACACAAGAACTGTATTCTTCAAAGAGAGATATATTAGCGGTGGAAGATAATGTCAGCCATTGGATACATCGGCCATAGTTCAGTTGGTAGAGTGTTACTGCGGCCAAGTAATGGTCCTTGGTTGAAGTCTAGGTGACTGACATCTTTTCACACTTTCATAATTTAGTTAAAATATGAATTTATAAAATATCTAATCAATAAATTAATTATATATGTTTGTAATTGAAAATAAATTAACGTCACATCACAAAATAAAATAATGGTAAGATTTTGGAGAACAAAATAATGTTAATGCATGTAATAAATTGGAACAATAGTTATATTATATCATCCAAAATAATTTACTGCAGCTGCCAGCATTAGTAAATATGTAAAGATGTATTTAAGCTATCAAAAATTTAAATAGCGGAAGGTGTTTTGCTGGCTACATCAGATTTTTAATTACATCCTTGTCATTTAAATACCATTGACATTGTTGCAAATTAATGACATTTGCAAGAACTATATTTTTATTGAAGTTTTCTAATTTATTTCTAATTTTTAAATGAATGTCTGATGATTATTTTTACGATGTGATAAATGCAATATTTATTATAAGTTTCTAATTATCATGTGATAATGATCAACAGTTATATATAATTACCTAAGCTTAAATTGCTTTTTGATTGATTTGCTAGATAACAATCTATATAAACCTAATATGTAAACATGATATGACGTAATCTTCAAAATTAGATTCAATTACAATATTTTACATTCCTGGTGTCTGTATAAGTATATTATTAACATATCAGAAATTCCAAAATCATTTTATATAGATACGAGTATTAAAAGACACATGATACTAGAAGTATATGTAATTTGTATATTATTATTCCGATTACAAATTAAGCGGAAAGATAACATCTCTACAGATATTAAAAGTAATTAATTCGGAATGTATCGAAACAGTTGTTTTTATATAGACTAATCAGTCATTCCTGGCATGCCTACCAAATTATAATTTGGTATGAAGAAAGTCGCAATTAACATTATCAACTTTTTTGTCATTTCTTTAATATTCGCCGGAAATAATTACTAAATTGCTGTTTGGTAAAAAACCACATCTGGACAGATGTCGGGATAATCGCTTGACCGCTGAATCTGATTGAATTGGCAGGTTGCTTCGGTGCGGTACTCGGACGCACCGTTAAAGTCTCCATGCCGTTATAATGCTATACCGGTTTTTATTCGATCGGAAATTTTCTGAGATTCGAGCACCATTAAGGCGTTCTGTTTTACTTGAATTATTGCTTTATTTTTGTTCTGCTCTGCTGAATTCGTGTCATGGGATATTTTTTGGGAATCAGGGGCTTCATGTGACCAACTGTACGTGCAAGAATGCGGCTTGCATATGTATTATTTATTTAGGGAGTTGAATTATGTAAAAATGCTGATTTTGCTCTACAGAAAATACAAGTTTTTTAGTTACGATTTTCTGGTTGAGTGGCTATCACATCGCTAGCGACATGGAAACTTTTAACAAAGTGAATAAATTGTATTCATTTTGTGAACAAATGTTAAAAACTTTACAATACTTATTACATTTCTCCACTAAATATGAACACGAAGGAAAAGAATTCAATTAATATTTGTCTCTATGTACTTGCAGATATTATATTATTAAAAGTTAATCATTTGCAAAGAATTTAAAATTGTAATTGTTAGTTTTTAATTTATGTTCATTTATAGTAAAGGAAAGCATAGTTTTTGTACTACATATTCGTTATTTTTTTCGATATTAGGACACCCAACAGGACATGAAAAGTCCCAATTACAGGATAACACTAAACAGTTTAATAAAGAGTTAAATATTGTCAATAGCAGATTCAATCATTACATAATACAAATTAAAAGAAAATAGTGTAAAATATACAGAAATGAAAAATTAATTATAATAATAATAATATAATAATAATGTATCATCTCGGCATATTACTAATTACTTGCAGTGCTATTCTTGTGTCAACGTTAAAATAGCTTAGAGACGATCTCTAGCTAAAGGTGAGCTTTAGTGTTTAGAGTTGATGTTATTCTACTGTCGGTAAATGAGCTACGCTAGTTAACAGTGACCTTTAAGCAAAACAATACTTGGCAACACTGTATTATCTGTCAAAACTTATAAGTTGCGAGGTATAAAATCATAATTCATAATATTATTAAATAATAATTTGATCAAATAAACATAAATACAGCAAGTATTTAGTTTGTTAATATACAGGTATTAATATACTTTAATAAATTAGTAGGTTGGCAATAAATAATTATAGATAATATAAAATGAACAATTTTAAGATTAATTTTTATTTATTGTAATCTCATACATACTTAAATTATTATAATCAGGGAATATGAGTAATGAGGAAAGAAATAGAAAAAAAATTGAGGAAGAGGAGAAAATAATTGTAGTACAATTTGTAAAAGAACATCGTGCTGTATTGGAAAATAAAGGGAACGATCCGCGGCTTCATTGGGTTTTCTTTGTCGGTGTTTTTAATTCGTACATGGGTACAATCCACACATCCAACGACCTTAGGAAAACCAGCAATGCTATAGTATTCCAGCTTCAGGTCTTGCATTCGCTCTGGGAACTTCACAAATCTTTGCAAAACTGCTTCGAAGGAGCTTGATACCCTAGCTATGATTCTGGACACCGTAGGTTGACTTACGCCATGCAGATCTCCTGAAATGTAGTGTATTATTACAAAAAAAAAAAACTTAGTAAAAGGTTTTTAAATGTACCGTTTTTACTCTTTGTATTAAGTAATAAGTCGTATTCAATTTTAAGGTTAGGTAGTGTATAAAATTTAAGAATTTTACGTACCTAGTTCAACTTGGTAGCACCCTTTCGTAAAAAAATCTAAGTGCTATTGAAAGCTTGTAGTTAATATTACTCCATAATATTTCTTTCTTGCTGCGAAATGGATTCCAGTTCTTCCGTAACCAGATCAATTAAAATTGACAGTTTCTTTTCGCAATCTGTATCTTCATCATCAAACTGTTTAAAAGGATTTGTTCTTTCACGTTCAACTCTAATTCTTCCGCTATTTACATCTAAAACCTCTCTAACATTTTGAATTTCGGTGCACTCACCATGTTCATCCGCCATCTTGTTAGCGTTTAAACAATTTAAAGTTACCCAATAGCACCTTTAAGTTTAGAGGTGACCTCTAGCGTTAGCGGCGGTAAAAACTGACACTAGAATACAATTTTTTAGAGTTCAACTCTAAACTGCGCTAACGATGACCTTTAAGTTTTAACGTTGACACAAGAATAGCACCCTTGGTATGCCAATCTGCTTTGTACATAGATTTCGGTAATGATGATGACATATTTGTACTGTGCGGGCGTTTACCAGGCGTCAGTCACGGGCACTCATTGCTGACGTGGAGAGTGCATCACACGGATCAATTTTCTGCCATTTAAAATTCGAAATGTTTGGCGTCGGTCGGGATCGAACCCGATTCCTCATATTCGCGACCAGACAAAAAGGCCCCATAAAAATTAAATATTGAAAATGAAATTATTACTGAAAACTACGAAACGGCATCTGAATATATACTATTTGTAGAGTATTTATTAAATTTGCGACATCTGTTTATTGGTGAGTTCAAGGCTGAATTTTTATTTACAAAAAGGAATATATAAAAGTTCAAAAATATAACTGGCTTAGATGATATTCTAAAATTAATTCTGAAGAGTAACTATTTCCAGACCCGGAGGATTGAAAAGATTATTTAAAATAATGTATAGTATATATTACATGATGTCCGGATTTCGAAGGCCACAATTGGGATCTCGGAAATTAAAAGAGATATGACTTCGGTTAACTGGGACATGTGGGGCGACTTTCGGGGCCATTTTAGATGTGTTTTATTTTGCTACAAATTCTCATAGGTTAATAGATAATGGTGGAATGGTCGATTTTTATATATTGCAATCACTGTCAAACTACTAGTAATTGAGAAAAATGTTTCCAATAAGTAAGTTAGATATTTTATTATCCAGTAGCATATGAAGATAATTTTTCTATCAGTAAATTTTAAAATAGCAATGAGCTTTAAGTAAAATATTACTTCCAGTTGATCGTTTATAAACAAAATCTATTTTGTTGTTCCAATAAATAGAAAGTTCTGTAAAACAAAATATTGGACTATATTTTGTTTTTCCTCGAAAACCTGTTAAGAGGGCCAAATTAAGTAGCATTTCCGATTTGTCGTATATCGTATATAGTATAGATAAATGAAGAAGCATAAGTCTATTTTCAAACGATAACTGTTCAATAATAGCCGTGTTCCTTCGGGATGTGATTCACAATCTAAATCATCAAAGTGATCATGAATAAGAAGAAGTATGTTTTTTCGTTTCTTATTCGTTATCCCCACTTTCTCATTTTGTGATCACTAGACAACCTTCCCCTTGCCCTACTGAATCATTCTTTTTGAGTGATCACACAGATTCATCTCAGAGTAAATTTAAAAATGGCTAACGACAATAGGTTTTCGAGTATAAAAAATTATCAATGTGGGGTTTGTTGCATAAAAGGAAATATGAATTTCCTACAAAAGCATGTAATGATCCACCATACTTTTGAAAACAAAGAAAATATGTTACACAAAAGATTTATTTTATATAAATATACTTCGTATGTTACGGAGAACTTTTTTTTTACTTCTATATGATCCATTTTTAGTATGCTGAATATAAGACTCAACATTAGATTATTTATAAAATAAAATAAATTAGTTTGCATTGGTTTGCATATGATATTTGACGCTAGATGGTATTTATATTATTTAAGTTGTTTTCTTGATATAATTTTTAAATCATGATTCAAAAGGATCACGATTAAACTAATCCGGATTCACAAAATCACAATCACAGTCCGAAGGACCACGGCTAATATAAATATTAAGAAATTTCTTCCTCATATATTTTAAAAAAAAAATTTTTACCTTTTTCTATGCGACTAATATACTCATAAATAGAATAATGAAGTGACCGTATGTCCACAAAAAGAAGGCCACCCATATTAACTTTATTTATAAAGATATGTTTTAAAATTTATATGCGTAAATTTAACATATGTAGCATCATTTTTATATATAAATGATAAACGTATCACGTTCCAGAAGAACTTGCGTATATTAAATGGAACACCTTGTATATTCTTACATTTGTGAATTCTACGTTAAATTATGAATACAATCATGTATCACAAGTCAAATTTTGCATAAAAAATAGTACAAAAAAAATCAAATTATCAACAAAAACTGGCTGTGGCTTTACTCATAAAACTTGAATCGTATAACTTGGACACTGAAAGCGTCTGTATTTAATGAAATTGTTTATTTATGCAACTATAATTTCTCCAGAAGTTATACGATTCAATTTTTTTAAATACAACCAAACCTAACTATCATGTTTTAATTTGAATTTTTTTGTTTTATTATTTTACTACAAAATTTGACTTTTGGCACATCATTGTATTAAGAATTTAACGTAGAATTAAAAAATATATAGGTGTTCCATTTAATATAGGAAGGCCAGAAATGATGTGTTTATTATTTATACATAAAAATGATGCTAAATATGTTAAGTTTACGCATATAAGTTTTCAATTAGATATCTTTATGAATAAAGAAGTTAATAGGACTGGCCCGCTTTCTGTGGGCACCCGGTATAGAATAGACGAATAGAATAAGAATACCAATAGGAGCGTGGCTTTGAAATTGTATCATATAATAATAATGTCTAGAATATTTCTCCTACAATTAAATTATAATATTTAAATAAACAAGTTTTACCATTTAAAAAGCGTTATTTGTCTTATCAATATGACAGATGATATTTGGATTTTGCCAGAAGTTTCGTCACATTTACTTTAATTAAATTTTAATATAAAATTTATATAAAACATATTCGTAGATTGTTTTGTTGATCCAGAAGGAATTAATGAATGTAGAAGAAGAGGCATATAATCAATGTAATTGATAAAATTTAAAAACATTTTTAAATATTTTTATTTTACAAATTGAGGACGTTTCAATACAACTTAGTAGCATCATCAACTGTAACAGTACGAGCCTAAAATCATAATAGTTCGGCCGGTATAACATTTCGTACATTAGAAAAAAACTCAATGAATATTTTATTCTTACAAAAATTATATTATTACTGTAAAATATACAATTCCAGGTTAAATTAAGAATAAAAACAAGAGTTTCAATAACAATTAGGCTTTAAACTAATTTAAATTAACTTTAACACACGAATCAAAATAGTCACTATTTTAATATTGCGTTGCGCCTCCTTTATTGATTATGATAGCTTTAATTCTGTTAGGCATTGTATCAACTAACTTTGCACAGTCATCAGGTTCAGTACTATCCCATACTTGTTGCAATTTTACATTTTTTTTATTGTGCGTGTCGGATTCTTACGCAGTTCATTTTTTACTTCTCACTATGTGAGGTATTGGATTCATGCTAAAAATCTCATATTTATATTTATTTATTAATCAATCGATCCAACAGGATTCAAGATCTTAATTACAGGACGATCATATGACATACAAATACAGAAACGAATGAATTGAACAGAAAATACATATACGAAATTTAAAAAGTGACTTATTACAAAAAATATTTTCTTAATATATTCTTAAATTTAGATAAGGAGTCGCCAAATATGTCAATGTCAATATAGTACATGATACACTGTTATATGCTACAAAGAGTTGTCTTATTGGAGATTTCAATTCATAATTAGTCCTAGCTGTTTTACATTGAAATGGTACTTTATTTCTTGAAGTGACGCGAGGAACGTGAAATGGTATTAGCTCAAGACTACATGGGTCATCAATACAATTATTAATAAATTTGTATAAGTAGAAACATAATTGTAAATTTCTTCTGCTACTTAATGGCACCAAGTTCACTTCAGGCAATAAAACAGAATAATCATGGATAAAGATAGGATATTGTCCATGTATTTTAAAATAACAATATTTGATGAATTTATGCTGGACAGACTCAATCTTAGATATATATTTATGATATATTGGATTCCAGACTTGTAGACAATATTCTAGCTTAGAGCGGACAAATGCATAATACAAGCTTTTGAGTGTAGTTGTTTTACTGAAAGACCGACAATTTCTAATTACAAATCCAAGATTTTTGTAGGATGATCGTACGGTAGTCTCAATGTGTACATTAAATGTTAGTTTTGTGTCAAATATAATCCCAAGATCCTTAAACTGAGTTACTTTCTCAAGCGAATTAGTTTCCGTGTGATACGTATAAGTGTAAACATATCCAGATTTTAGTGAATAAGCACGTTTTAAGGTCCCTAGAATCCGATTATAGTATTTTTACGATTAAGTGTGTGTGTGTATGGATGTTGGAGGTACGATTTCTCAAATTCTATAAGACTAAAGACCTGTGTAACTACGGATTCCTCAATCTAACAATAATGGGAAGATTTGAATGGGTTCTGGTAACAATTGGATAATCGGAAGTAGTAGTATTTTAACAAAAATCAGGGCATCGAACCTGAACCTGAACCGAATCAAAACCGGAACCTAACCGTATAATTTTAGTGAACCCAAACCCAGAACCGAACCTCAGATATATTTTTCTGCTGAACCCGAGTCGGAACCGAACCGGATATTAAAATTAAGGTTCAGGGTTCAGCTCCGGTTCAGGTTCATTTTCAGTTTGAAACTTAAGCATATTCGTAATACAGCCGATTATCAACGTCTTCGGCATCCGCGTTGCTGCCTGTGATGATTGAACAAACCCGGGTCCCCACACTGAGAGAAATGTATATTAAAAATTGTATATTGTACATCAAAATTTTAAATTTAAATATGTAAATATTAAGTATTGGTAAACGTATATGTAAAAGTATTATAAAAATGTATTTACTATTAGGATTCGTATATTTTTAAACGATATATATTTAAAATTAAAGACGGCATATTAAGAGTAATTATATGTATATTTGCCGAACATATTTAAATATATAGAGATATTTAATTGCATATTACATATTAGAATTAAATATTCGGTATACTCAACTTTAAAATACTGAGTATTACGGCTGACGGCGTCAGCAAGTTGAACAGGCAAGCGATGATTAGGGGAAGAACAGTCTCCATGTTCACTTACATGTGTATATGCTTCTGCGTTAATTTAAAGTGGAAATAAAACAATAAGACCGTGTACATCAATCCTCAAATGAAAATGTGAACAATTTTGTAAGAAATATTTTAAAATCGTAGTGGTTTGAAAATTTGTGTGAAAGTGTTAGGGTTATTACTTAGAATTTATATTATTTTATTTTTGTTATAAAATCTGTTTCGTTGAATAGTATATTAAATAAAGGTACCTGTACACCGATTACGGAACGTAGGAGTTTAACGTGCACACCCTATTCCTACTCCAAAAATGTAATATATTAGTTTGCCCTTATAAGTATGCTGTAATTTAGAGCCAAAGATACTTGTTTATTTGAAGTACATATTTCGTATAGTAAATTGTACCACATGATATAATAAAATTTAATATAACTTTATAATTATTAATAATATCTCGACTATTAAGAATATATTATTTTAAATTTGAAAATAAATATATATTTAAAATTAGTATTTTATATATTTGGTCTTATTACATAATATTCTAAACCTTTTAATATCCATACATATTTCATTCATATATCTTGTGTATTTGTCCCTTTTTTAAATATAAAATATAATAACAACTATTATAAATATATTTATCATAACAACACATTTCTCTCGGTGCAGATTCG
Organism: Harpalus rufipes; assembly: GCA_951394225.1. Taxonomy (NCBI): domain Eukaryota; kingdom Metazoa; phylum Arthropoda; class Insecta; order Coleoptera; family Carabidae; genus Harpalus; species Harpalus rufipes. The sequence continues at coordinate 73,218,067 of OX596274.1, forward strand.
CGACCAGACACTCAGGCACACGGCCTTATTGTATTTTTTTATTTTTTATTAAAACCCCTCAACAGGATTAAATCCCAATTACAGAGGGGGTTCACATTACAAACATCCATGCCTTAGTGGGATTCGAACCCAGAACCCCGAGCGCACTCATGACTAAGGAGCGTTGCTCTAACCATTGAGCCACCGGAGCCGACATTGTTTTATTAATTATATATTTAAAATTATAGGTATATTACACACCCTTCCGAAATACCGCCAATCCCGTTAAGGAATCTCGAACATCTAGAAGAGTAGGAGAAAACTTGCCCATAGAATGAATTTAAAATTATAGAAAATATCCAAATATAAAGATTAGATGTAATTACATTTTTCGTGTGTACAATAAATGTTAAAAACAATACTAATATATCCCACAATGGAAAGGGCGACAGGTATTATGATGGCCACAACAGATTTTTTATTTTATGCTAATGACCTTATTTGTGGTTTCTAAATCTTACCTGTAATAAATATATAACGTTTGTTAAGTAATCTGATTTCATTATAATAAAATTATGGTCCACTTAGATTTTTCGGTGGCCCACCTTTGGCCCACCCAAAAAATAATCCTAGTTACGTCCCTGTGTTAGGACCTCTGGGATGGTTTACATGTTGAGTAATCTTAGCTACTCTGCTTAAATTTATACTATTGATGATGAGACGTTAGTTCTTGAAATACGTATATAGCTTATTTTATAATTTTAAGGTTAAGGGGTAATTGTATTAGTTTTAGTTATATTGTTTACCACGAACCATTTTTATGTAATAACTTATCACTGACAATAAATATCAAACATTTTGTTAATTTTAACAATGTAGTGGCCAAACTATTCTGATTTGTATGTTATAATTAATTTCATTTAGGTTAAAACCCAATTGTTATAGCAACTATTTTGTTTTTGTTGTTGATTTAACCTAAAATTGTATATTTTGCGGTCGTAATATAATTTTTATAAGAATACAATATTTATTGAGTTTTTTTGTAATAAAAGAAATGTCATTAAGGTAATATATTGTGCCGGCCGAACTATTTTTACATGTTCAAATAAAAATCATGTATCGTTAAAAACAATAGATTGCATTTGAACGTCCTCAATTTGTGAAATAAAAATGGTCAAAAAACATTTTTAAATTTTATTAATTACATTGATCGTAAGCCACTTCTACATTCATAAAACATATTCAGTTATACTGACATCAATACGCAAATATCAACTTTTTAAACAGTAGTAGTAAAATAGTTATTTGTTTAACGCAAAAAGTAACAGATTCCCAGCCACATTGTCGAAGCCGACTTTTTGATTTTAACCTAGACAGCGAATCTACATTTTTGCCTTGCTGAACACATTTTTTCAACGACTGTTTAGAATTAATCTTAATTTTAAATTAATTAAATAATATATAAACTGTCGCTCATATCATTTTGCAAAGAAATTTGAATGATTTTACACAAAATTAATACTGGGCAATAAAATCATATCTAGTGCCAAACGGCGAATAAAATGATTTTTCGACAACGCATATTATAATAATTATTACTAAAGTATATATTTTTATATGTTTTAAAATTGCTTCTTCCTTGCTTAATATATTTATTTCTAAAAATATTGCAAATAACTTTTTCCAACAAAACAATTGTTGTAATAATTATGATATATGTCGGTGTTAGTAAAATGTAAGTAATTTATGAGTACATAATGTTTGTGGTATAATTTCAATAGCAATGTTAATGGTATTCTTATATTTTTGCAAAATATTTTGTTCTTATGTAAGTACTTTTATGAAATAAAAATTGAGTAGGTAGTCGTAATGTGCTAATTATAAGTTAAATTTATCGTGGTCATCGTAATTTAAACTTATTTTGCCATTACCTTTTTAAGTTCAATCATCAGAATTATAATGTATTATCAACTAATCAGTAAAGGAAACCACAAAAACTCCAAATTACTTTTAAATTTATCACTGTCCCGGCCGGTCAATATATCCAACTCATCGAAATTAAGAAGCGCATTAAAAGCATTTTCAAATTTAGTAAAAAGAGAATCAGGTGATGAGTGATCGATCATCAGGAATACCAGTAGTGGGTTATCAGGGTCCGCCCGCGTCGACTCTAATTTACAAAGCGCATTTCTAGATCCCGGGTCGGATGAAATGAAAGAGATTCTTCTGGTATTGTTGCACCTGCAGCGATTTAGCACTGCGTTATCTCGGAACATTTCCCAACAATCGTAATTAACCGCCAACCGTTCCACCCTGAATTGTTTCTGCACAGGTCGGCCCGACATCAGATAAAAGATACCCGGACCGTGAAACTGATTTATTTAATCTATACATTGTGTTATTATTGTAAGCTGTATAACCTAGTATTTTTCAATTCGGATGCTTACCTACATAGATACGAAGAAACACTAAATGATGTTTTTGTTAATCCAAAAACTATTGTATTGTACACTAGTTACACACTATGTTAATCGTGTTAGACAGCCAACACTTGGAGAGTTTTTAAAATAAATTGTTAAAAAATTTAAAGAGAAAATTGCAATAATAATACCACTATTTTTGCAAGCAAGATTACATTTACTTCCTACAACTAAAATCTGCTGGAGTATAGATTTTCCTAATCTGGATCCGGAGTGATCTTCACAAAATCAGTCACGACTGATGTTAAGCGTGACAATTCAACGAAAAATAATAATTTCTGTTTTTAAAAAATTATAATAATTGCATTAACATTTTAGCGGTGATACTGCAGTTTGAAAATATTGCCAATATAATATGACTACGATTGGTCCAGAACAGCAAAATAAAATTAGGAAATCAAATTTCATAAATCAGCCAGCTATGCTATAACCATAGAAACTACTAATATATTCGTTAAGTACAATATATTTAGAATCTTTTGCAACAAAATTTAGGTATGGAATGTGTTGCATGCCGATTTTATTGGATGAGAGATCATGAGTGGTATGTCATCTTTATAACTCACGAAAACAGATAAATATTAAAGGATTTGTCGTTGCTTTACAAGCTTATTAATAATGCTATTAAATTTTCCTATTTATTGTCTGTATTTTAATTATGAATTCCTAGTTTTAATTCGCAATTGCGATCTTATTGAAAAAAATTGTAATATTTTAGTCTTTTTAATATCTCGTTTTTATTAATTATACCATACGTTTTACATTGTGGTTATTTTTCGTTTATTCTTTATAGAAGTCGTATATGTATGTAAATAAAAAAATAAAAAAATAAATAAACAAACAAATAATTAAATAAATAGTATCATTTAAATACTCAATAAAGGTCATAACATCTTTCTTTTTCTATAATATATGGTATTATACTCTACATGTAAACCTTGTAACTCTGTTAATATCTCTGGTTGGTTTACATACTGAGAAAAAGGGTGTGGCATGGTTAATGTAGAGAAATCCTATTTTTTGTTACCCTGTAATACGGTTTTAAGTAAAATTTACTATTGAAAATGAGAACATTGTTCTCGAAATACGTATTTAGTTTTTATTTTCACTTAATATAAAGGTTAGGGGTACCTCATTTTAAATTTTATTATCAATTATATTAACAAAGTCCATAATTTTCAAATAGATATTATTCCAAATGTATGTCTGATAATTGTCATATCACTAGTGACAAGAATTTTACCGGCAATTTTTACCGTCATGATCACGACTGCTTGTTGCTACGAAAATCGAATCGAGTGCTAAAGCAACCAGCAGGAAAGAGCTAGGCATAAATTACCGGCAAAATTCTAGGCACGAATGGTATTCGGCATGACAATTTCTCGAAATATATATTTAGTAAATTTTACTGAAATACAAAATTTTTTGACAGATGTTGTGTCTAAGCAACGCCTAGCCGCGAAATTACGTCAATTTTTACTAGTGAAAATTGTCAGTGTAATTCGAATGTGATTATTTCAATTCACCAAAATACTGTGATTTAATTGGATAACAGATTATGAGTAGAATTGTCAATAATATTTTAAATGACAGTATAATTTCACTATGGACAGTTTTTAGGCTTTTTATAAGAAATGTACTACTTTACAATATGTCAGATTTTACAATATGCCTACTACCTGTTGTTTACGCAGACATTAAAACAAAACAGAAATAAAAACACAGAACGCGCTTTTGTATTCTCGAAGACGAAATTTCGTTGTCGCGTTTTTTGGATAATGGGCTCCGAATTGAAATAAAATAAAAGACAATGAGCTTATCGACTTGAGTGCCGCTTAAAAGCAGATGGTATATTTGTGCTTGTTGTGATTCCAGGGACGGAGGACTAGTTTTTACCAAGATTACACTTGCAACTTTTCTAGCAATTATTTTATAATTAGTAAAGCAGCTGACAAAATATAACATTGTTAATATTCACGTAATTAAGCACTTTTTTATTACAGCAAAATATTTAAATTATTTGGCTACTCTTAAAAGATACTGAACATAAGCAGGTATGTAATTAAATTAATTTTAAATATAAATTTTAATAACTACAGTAATACTCGCATAGAATCAAAGGTGGAACATATTAAAAATATGTCAAAAATAGTTTTTATTTTTTTGGTAAAAGTATAATATATACAAACTTACCCTGGTTTTATAAAAGACAGCATAAATTTATTTTGATATTAAATTTATTTAAATTAGGACGTAGCTACAGTCCCGAACGCGGCATCGTTTAAAAAAATAAATCCCAATGAGGCGTGGTTAGTACTTGAAATGTTCGGGATTTGTGCAAAATTGTAGAAAATCCGAACGCGGGACCGCTGTTGAATAGCTTTCTTAACTTGCTTGTATAATTATCTAAATATAACAAAAATAACCTAACGCATAATAGAAATTTAAGTCGTTTTTCTCGATTTCTATTAATATTTAATATTTTTTTTAATATGATACTTTTTAGACATCATAGCAAATACTTTTTCTAGTTGATTTTTGAAAATCGGTATTTAGTGAGCGTCTGACAATTCATAAACTATACAATACGAATAGACTTAAAATAAACAAATCATCGCAATGTTTTCACATAATTTTATTTTTAAATTAAACTACCGTAAGTGGACATGATAAAAAATTCCGGACGGAATGGAGGACGGACCAAGAAGAGATGATCCACTCAAAATAATTGTTGACTTATTCGTTCAATGTCTATTCTATACCGGGTGTAATTTGCGAGTCTTCTTCTTTACTTATTTATATTTCTAAAAAGAACTTATTAATTCTTTATATAAGTTTAGTGTTGAAGTCGTTTGATAGCGTACCTGTTTTTGTTTAAAATAAACTGAATTATAAAATTTAATTAAGAGAGGGAGCTATTTGTTATAATATTTATAACCAACTCTCGGTATGTATAGGGAATATAATGTTATTTTTTATTTTGGCTATTGTTGTTTTCCGAATTAAATTAGACCAAAAGTGTGAATAAAAAAAAGTTTAATATTAAAAAGATTGTACGAGTACTAATTTGTTCCTCAATTGTTTATATTGCACGAGTAAGACGTAAATGACAAATGGCTTGTATGAAAAAAATTGCAGCTTGAAAATGCCATGGAAAACAATGAATAAAAGATTATTTTTTTTATAATCGTGCGGAAAATAAAGTGTTTGCAAACTCAAACTAACTACGGGAAAGAACTGATTCGCGCACTAGTGCGGGAAATAATTGTTGCTATGGAAACAATTTTCAAATTTTTTGAATACATTTAGTAATATTTTTTACTTTTGTGAACGATTACAAAAAAAAAAATGTTTGCAACGAATACAGAAAACGTGATTCTTAAATTCCATGATAATTTCAAAACTTGCCATGTTTTGTTTCGTAAACTTGCATTCGTTTCACAATCACTAATTTTCTGCACTTGTTACAAAACTATGTGTTATTATATAATTGTTATTATTAAAGTTACAAGCGTTTAGGTATGGTCTTTCTTTCATGTTAGATGCATAATGAAATGCCTATCCTGTTTTACAGATACATATTAAAAGATTACGACCGTGTTAAATTTATAGCATAATTTTTACACACAGTAAAAATGATATTTGCACTAATTTCACACTGTATAACGCTGGGTTTATGCAGACAATTGAACTAAAAAATTAAATTCGGAAACTAAAGTAAACAAGAAGAAACAATTGTTATCAATGACGACGTTTATGCAACTAAAATGAAGAATTAAACTATTGAAACTAATTAAGAAAGTTGGTTATTTTTCATCTTTTAATTTTATAATTTGTTAGTTTTGCGCCGACGCCAATCGCGCATTTACGTTACGAAATATTAATTGGATTTATTCTGAAATTTGTCTATCTATATTCTTTTATTTTATATAAATATAACGTACCGTAATTTCACCTAAAAAGTTAGTTAATACGAAATGTCAAACAGAATTCTTAATTTTAATTTACTGCATAAACGGTTATTTTAATTTAGTTTCTTAATTTAGTGGCTTAATTTAATTTTATGCTGCATAAACTCAGCATAACTTTTATCTACGCTAAAATAAATTGTACTAAAAATAGTGTGAACTATAGCTAGTGAACCATCAGTAGTGAAGCTTTTTTATGTGTATGTAGCTCCTTTGGCTAATTGCTAATATAAGATTCTCTTTATAGTAGACGTTGTGGGCACGCCACTGACGGTCAAGCATGGCACTCTTTCTTTAGTAACAAAGATGAGATGTCAGCCTCTTCCATTGCGATATTTGCCAGTAATGAGAATTTGTGTCTCGTTATCTGGTAGTCTGTTCGCTTAAATGCTTTTCGTTATTAAGAATTAACTGACAAGCCTGAGCCAACAATTTAAAATTATTTCGACCTGCTTCATTTATTGTTATTTCCAAACATGGTAATGGTACCGTGAAACCATTTATTTTGATGTAGACAAAGTTTCATGCTCCACGATTACTTTATGATCATACATATTTCTTATAAAATACTTTATACATATATATGAAATTTAGGTACATATTTAATTTTTACCTTCCGTCACCTCTAGGTAAGGAAGGTATTGTCTTTGGTCAAAAAATTCGGTGGTTAGTTTTCATTGAATAAGCACGTTTTAGGGTCTTTACAATACGATTTTACTATTTTTACGATGATGTCTGTATGTGTGTGTGTGTGTTCGTGTGTGCGTGTGTGTGTGTGTGTGTGTGTGTATGTGTGTGTGTATCCCCGCCGTTTCGGACACGATATCTCCAATACTAGAATTCCAAAAATTACAATTCTTGCGTATTCCTCTTCTTTACAACCATATGCAGATCTGTTTAGATTTTGGTTATAATTGGTCAACAGGAAGTACCCTCATTTGAAGATTTTAATAGTTTTTCTTGGCAAACTCAGTTAAATGTTATTACAACTTAAAGAATATATTATTATCTATACAATTTGATTGCATTTTATATTTGTTATACAACAGATAATAAATTTGATATAAATTTCATTATTCAGCCAGCTATGCTAACTTAACCATGGAAACTGCTAATATATTCGGTAATTCAAATTGACAGATGTCAGTATCAATAAAATGTAAATCAATGAAAGAAAAAGGGAAGTAACTCTAGTGTTAGAAGTTTCTAGATATAAGAGAGACGATTACATTGGTTTGAACATGTTATAAGGAGAGATGAATATATTAATAGAAGGTGAAAGAAACATAGGAAGACCAAATATAAGATGAAAAGACTGTATTGCAGAAGACTTGAGAGAAAAGGAACTGAATGAGGACGACACGGAAAACAAAAATGAGTGGAAGAAGAAAATAAAAAATAGCGACCCCCTAACGAATGGGAAAAACTAAAGAAGAAGATGTCAGTGTCTAGTGCAATTTGCATAGTTTGTTTATGAAATAACTTTACTGGGAATATAGGATCTTTTGCAAGAAAATTTATGTATAGGGCGCGTGTAGTGACATCACTTTGCTGACTTTGCTAAGCAGATATGGGACCCGTGTCAAAATGACAGCAATTAATTATGTCCATAACTGACAAGTGTTATAATTTTTCATTCAAAATATCATAATTTCTTATTATTATTTTTTTGTTATCAGGAGTATGGAATTCAGTTGCCGAGAAAGGGAATCACATATTACCAAAAATTTAGAATCTTTAGTAAGAAAATTTATGTATGGATTTTGTACATAATACACAGGATTGACGGAAGGTATTGTGCTGGCCACATCAGATTTTTTATTTTGTGTTGATGTTTTTATACTCTCGTAGCGAACGAATTAATTACATATTGATGTAATAAAAATATCCGAATTTTGTTTGCGACTATTGCTCTTTTTACCTTCCGTCACCTATAGGTAAGGAAGGTATTGTCTTTAATCAAAAAATTCGGTGTTAAGTTTTCATTGAATAAGCACATTTTAGGGTCTTTACAATACGATTTTACTATTTTTACGATGATGTCTGTACGTGTGTGTTCGTGTGTGTGCGTGTGTGTGTGTGTGTGTGTGTGTGCGTGTGTGTGTGTGTGTGTGTGTGTGTGTGTGTCTGTGACCGCGGTTTCGTCAAAGATATCTCCAATACTAGAATTCCAAAAATTACAATTCTGGCGTATTCCTCTTCCTTACAACCATATGCAGACTTGATTAGATTTTGGTTATAATTGGTCAACCAGAAGTACCCTCATTTGAAGATAACAGTTTTTCTTGAAAAACTCAATTAAATGTTTTTATAACTTAAAGAATATATTATTGTCTATACGATTTGATTGCATTTTATATTTGATAGTCAACTAGTCAACAGATATAGAGTTAAAGAAGAATAAAGATAATAAATTTCATATAAATTTCATAATTCAGCCAGCTATGCTAACTTAACCATGGAAACTGCTATTATATTCAGATAATTCAAATTGACAGATGTCAGTATCAATAAAAAGCAAGTAATTGAATGAAAAAATAAGGGAAGTAACTCTAGTGTTAGAAGTTTCTAGATATAAGAGAGACGATTACATTGGTTTGAACATGTCATGAGGAGAGATGAATATATTAATAGAAGTTGGAAGAAACATAGGAAGACCAAATATAAGATGAAAAGACTGTATTGCACGCAAAACAAAAATGAGTGGAAGAAGAAAATAAAAATAGCGACCCTCTAACGAATGGGAAAAACTAAAGAAGAAGATGTCAGTGTCAAGTGCAATTTGCATAGTTTGTTTATGAAATAACTTTACTGGAAATATAGGATATTTTGCAAGAAAATTTATGACTTTGCTGACTTTGGCAAGTAGATATGGGGACCCGTGTCAAAATAACAGCAATTAATTATGTCCATAACTGACAAGTGTTATAATTTTTCATTCAAAATTTCATAATTTTCTTATTTCATGTGGTTTGTTTGTTATCAGGAGTATGGAATTCAGTTGCCGAGAAAGGGAATCACATAATACCAAAAATTTAGAATATTTTGCAAGAAACTTTACGTATGGAATTTGTACATAATACACAGGGTTGACGGAAGGTATTGTACTGGCCACAACAGATTTTTTCATTAAATTTTAAAATTTTGACGAGAACTTAATTAAAAATGAAACAAATGAAATAATCAATTAAGGATTACAAACTATTTTGTATTAATATTTCAGCAATAGTCCGGCTATTCGGTTCCACCGATATCCCAGACTAATTGAAACTGGACTAATCGAAAAACTACTAGTAAATATGTACACACGAGGAATGATAATTGATTCAAAAAATAAAATGATATTAATAAATTCAAATGTGTTTATTAATACTAATTACACAAAAATACATGTTTTTTTCGTAATTCAATTATACATAAAAAATAATTTTGTGTGGTAATTTTTTAGTATTTCATACCGGACTTTAGTGAATCTGTACCGATGGACGCCGAACTAATGGGGGATAGCGATATTGCTATATTGTTAACATTTTCGTTATACACACACACCACACAGCCCGACAAAATTAGGAGAACATAATGTATTACACTATTGGAGAAAGTTTAAAGCCTTTGGCTTTCATGTTTGTGTTGTTAATTCTACATGTATAAGAAATAACAAATGACAAAACCTAAATATAGCCACCTAATAATGATTTATTATCATTTGTTTAATTGTTACACATAGCTCGGGATTTAGTTTTCTTGAATATAAGTATTTAATTAGTGTTCACTATAAATCAAGGGTTAACAATCTTTTCCACTTTTGTTGTTAGTTCAATTTTATGTATATGAAGTAAAAAAAAAATTAAAACAAATTGAAATTTATTTGTTTTTCTTAATAATTTACAATAATTAATAATTAATCATTTATAAATAATGAAAAATTTAGTATTTTAATTAATTTTTGCAATCTGAATTTGCCGCTAAAAAATTTAGTCAAGTAAATCATAAAAAATATCGCAAATTTTTTTTTTCTGTTCCTCTTATTTTGCCGATGTGTGTATTAAACACTGAAACAGTTTTAAAATTTTGTTTTGCGGCATCCAATTTCGCGTACATCTTGGTAACGAGCAATATTATGGCAAAAGAAGTTATAAAAAGAAAGTTTCACTACGAATTCAACGATGTGACCAATTATTGTAAGAACATTTATTTACTAATATGCGGCGTCAAATATTCAGTATACGAAGTAGTTATATTATGTTGGAAGTGATTTGTTTCATATGCTAATTGTTATGTTTTAGGAATTAGATGTATATGCAGTAAAAATAATTTTTATGAAGTAATTTCTATACCTAAGTTGAGTTTTTAGGTTTTTCATGTTCTTATCTTATCTTATCGCAAGGGTGCCGGGTTCGAATCCCGGGTAAAGTGTCGATATTTATGTATGGGTCTTCATAAACTCATCTCCATCAATACAGCGTATACGATAGCAAAGTTACAAAATTTCAAACAAAAAAAATTGACAACCCCATATATGAATTGTATTAAGATCGTAAACGTTGAGATACAATAAAGAATTATTATAAATAAAATTTCGACGATAGACTATTTTATGGATTAGATATGTGTGATGTAAAAATAGTTTTTATTAATTAATTTCTACACCTATATAGTTGTTAGAATTAATGTTTTTGCTTCCTTGTACATAAGTAAAGGAAGTATTGTAATCGCGAAAAATTTCGGTTTTCAGATTTCAGCGGAAATATCCATTTTGATCATCCCTGAATCCATTTTGACTAATTTCGTCGTGACGTCTGTAAGTACGTACGTACGTATCTCGCATAACTCAAAAACGGTAAGCCGTAGAAAGTTGAAATTTTGTATTTAGGACTCCTATAACATCTAGTTGTGCACCTCCCTTTATGGTTATTACACAATTTCCAGAAGTGGTACTTTACATGAAGCCTATAATAGATTTTAATGAAAAACTCTTTTAAAATATAATCCAAAACTTTTCAAATTTGGTATGCAAGACTTTTATGTCAATCGAAATAACATAATAGATTTTGGTTAAAATAGGCTAACCGGAAGTGGTACTTTACTTGAAGTTGTTAACAGTTTTTCTTGAATAAAATGATTTTATTTTGATTTTAGAAATAAATGCTTCAAATAAAAGTTTTAGAGAATTAATTTCTGCCCTTTATATATAAGCGAGATATGTAAATTTAAAAATTATTTTTTTGTAATAAAGCTTGCTATGGATTAGGACAAAAAAATAAAAAAAATGTTCATGTCAAATTACGTTAAATACGTACAATTTTATGATTCGTACAATAACAAATATTATATTTTTATTGTGAAATTAGTTATATTCATTGTTGTAATCAAATATTTTTTTGTTGTAATCAAAACTCTCTTTAAAAACTCCCTTTATGGTCGCTATACATCTTACTGTTTTGAAGTTAAAATTAATGTTTTGTAATTTATTTATTAAAAAAAATATGTATAGTTTAATAATCGTACAAGGAAGTCGTGTGGTGTCCACACCAGATTTTTTTTTCTCCCAATACCCTGGGGAAGAGAAGTGCAGGAATAGATCTAAAAATCTAATCAAAATTTTGATAAACACAATATTTTTTGTCAAAAAACGGTTTTTTATTTACAAATAGATAGCGAGATTTTATTCCCACTACGTATTTATGAAATACATTCTTCATTGTAGACGAATACGATATAATGCATATTTAATAGAGTAGTTCATCAAAAAATATTTACTTTTAATATTCTTTTCATAGCATAACTAAAATTTATTAATTAGATACAATAGTTCTTTACGATTAAAACTATTTATTTTTGAATAAAAATAAAATATGTATGACATATATTTTTTCACAACATAAAACGCTAATGAGTTTTGTAAAAAGTGGTAACATTCGTTGTCGTTAGTAAATAGACCAATCTCGTTTAATAATCACATCATTACAATTGAAGTCAGGTGAGTCAATGTCAATTTAACGGTGGTTTATTGTGCATTTACTCTAGAAAACAAAGTCAAACAACTTTTTGTTGCTTCTCAAGTCTTGGTGCAATTAGGAACAACCACTTAACGCGCGTAATTTATAACATACAAAATAAGCTTTCATTGGCTTGGTGGAAGTTTAACGTCAATTTAGGTTTTAACGGTGCAGATTTATTTAAGTACTTGAGCAATTTTACAAATGAACAATGCTGCCGATCTACTTCTTGCGATCTCGCGGTGCTGGCTTTACGGAGTGCAAGCAGTACTTAGTAACATTACGAGCCCGCGGCCCTTGATAAGAAATCCCGCGCGTCGGCAATTGTCAACAAATAAATGAGTGTCGAAAAATACTGGCGCTATAAATTCATACGTGATTCGGCTGTCTGCACTCGCTATCTTTACAATTTCGTTTTGTTGATTTGGATTCGACGAACCGGAACGATTTAAAGATTTCGTAACACCTGTTTTTTCGTTGGGCTGTGTTTATTGTCTTGTTGTTAAGTATTTTTTATAGTACCTACTTACCAAGAATTCGATTTGAAAAAATACCTGAGTGCAAAATTAAATGCTTACAGTTTTATCTTTAATATTTTTAAACATATCAAAACCAAAACAAGAACATCCCAAATAATATTGAATTTCTATAAAAAAATCTGATGTGGACACCACATGACTTCCTTGTACGATTATTAAACTATACATATTTTTTTAATAAATAAATTACAAAATATTTTTTTTAACTTCAATACAGTAAAATATATAGCGACCATAAAAGGAGTTTTTAAAGAGAGTTTTGATTACAACAAAGAAATATTTGATTACAACAATGAATATGACTAATTTCACAATAAAAATATAATATTTGTTATTGTACGAATCATAAAATTGCACGTATTTAACATAATTTGACATGAACATTTTTTTTATGTTTTTGTCTTAATCCATAGCAAGCTTTATTACAAAAACAAAAAAAGTATATAATTTTTAAATTTACATATCTCGCTTATACAAAGGGCTAATTTAATAATACTTGATGTGCTAGACGCAGAAATTAATTCTCTAAAACTTTTGTTTGAAGCATTTATTTCTAAAATCAAAATAAAATCATTTTATTCAAGAAAAACTGTTAACAACTTCAAGTAATGTACCACTTCCGGTTAGCTTATTTTAACCAAAATGTTTTATGTTATTTCGATTGACATAAAAGTCTTGTATACCAAATTTGAAAAGTTTTGGATTATATTTTAAAACAGTTTTTCATTAAAATCTATTATAGGCTTCATGTAAAGTGCCACTTCTGGAAATTGTGTAATAACCAGAAAGGGAGGTGCACAACTAGATGTTATAGTAGTCCTAAATACAAAATTTCAACTTTCTACGGCTTACCGTTTTTGAGTTATGCGAGATACGTACGTAAGTACGTACAGACGTCACGACGAAATTAGTCAAAATGGATTCAGGGATGATCAAAATGGATATTTCCGCTGAAATCTGGAAACCGAATTTTTTCGCGATTACAATACTTCCTTTACTTACGTACAAGGAAGTAAAAATAAATCTATAATTGGGGTCTTCCACGATTTTTTAAAACTTTTTTATGAAACTCCAGATAAATTTAAATCAATCAGAAGTACTACACAGTCTTAATTGTAATAATAATTTTATAATATGGTATGACATAAATATAAATGTCGTTTTCTTCTCAGACAGTGGAGTTCGCTAACCATTGGAGTTACATAAATTTATCTACTTCAAAATATATAAATATATTCAAAATAACTTTCGTGGTTAATCAGAAGAAATATGTATGAATAACAAGTATTTAAAAAATATGAATGTTATAGTCCAAGTTTTGATTACCATTGGCCTGATTTGCTGCCTATCATTCACCATGTCTTTCATTTCTACAAAAACGCATGTGATTTCTGCCTGTTGTGGCATTATAAGCTCAAACAATTCTTATTTATTTTATTTTTTGTTGTTTTGTTATTTTCTATTTATACCTATTTATGTACTTGAAAATGGATTTTAAATTTAAAAAGGCGATAGCAGTAATATACTGTCCATTTCAAAACAGAAATACATAGACTTAAAAGTATTAAGAAACTGGAATAGACTAGATGTCTAAGTCAGAGAGGTAAAGTGACAAGGAATGATTTGACCTAGATGTTAAACGCAATGAAAACTTTAATATTTAAAACAAATAAAGTGAGTCATAAGTCACTAGTGACCTATGAACCATCCATGTCACTAATGTTATATAACACTAGTTTTATATATAAAGATTTATTCTGTGATTCTGTTAATTTTTGCCAAAGTTTACACTTTTTCTTGTAAATGTATACATTTATTTTATTTATATTAATGTCAAACGAAAATGATTTATCCGTTTGAAGTGTGAAATTTGTTGAATTTTTATTAGAATTTGAAAAATTTAAGAAATTTGATGGTTTGCTCTTTTCAATCCTCCCTGAATCTTTCTTGCAGTTTTAATTTTTTTGCTAACCGACTTCTCAAGAGCGGTGATATCTCCATCAGCATTTACTAAAAGAGTGGCGAAAGATTGGGTTAAACTGTGGCTAGTATACAATTGTGCGTCTGGCAGTTTTAAATATGATGCAATTTTAACGGTATCTTTGAAAGAGAATTAATTCCAACTGGTTGAATAGTGCATTTTTGTTTTTGATAGTTGAAAAGAATATGCGACGAAGATGGAAAGACATATACTTTTTGTAAAGCTTAATAGGACTGAGAGGTACCTTTATTCAATACTGATAAACTACGTGCTTTATTTGTTTTTGTATTAGGAATTGAATTATGTAGAGATGACCCCTCGTGCTGGATGTGATCAATTGATAGATTTGTCGGTTCATTACAGCGACATGCTCCAGCAATGCCCATTAATAATGAAATAAATTTATAATTTATACAAGTAGCCAGAATTTAGATACCTTAATCATGAAATATTCATTTTCAAAAATTGTTCAATGTGTTCTTTTTCCAGAATTTTGGCCTTTCTTGGCTTGTATGATCTTGACTGTTTTTTTAAAGCTATAACCAAACCATATTTTGATATATCTACATTTTTATTAATAAATAATTTTGATTTTAGCATCGAGTATTTTGTCAACATTGAGGAACACTTCTTTCCAATTTGAGCAAAATAAGTCAGTATTATTTCCTCATTCATGCCACTAATTCCTTTTTCCTCCATCCAGCAGTTAAATTGATGAAATTGTTTTTCATACTGAATCCTAGATTTTTCGGGATTAGATTGGAGCACGCTAATTTTGCAGCTTCTTGAATGTTTTCGGGAATAACTATTTTTTTCCATCGCTGCAAAAAAATGTAATAGCAGAATCATAGAATAAACTTTCTGTAGACTGACAAAACAATTTATTTATTATTTTTTTAAACAACTTCCTAAGGTAACCACCACCGGTAACCACGGTCATCTCTTATCATTTTCGGTTAGTTGTTAAATCAAATTTATTTGTCATTTGTCAAATCAAATTTCATAAATCTTAAAATAAATAAAACAATAGCGGTGTTGGATAAAGTTTTGTATGGTACACGTGTTTTATTACAAATAAGTAACTTAAGATAAATACCCCACTCGGCCTACGGCCTCATGAGCTAACACTTTTGTCGCGTGACTTATTTATAATATAACACATATACCATAAATAAAAACTAAAAAAAATTAGGTAGTCTCTATCATAAAATTTAAGTTTTAAAATAAATAACCAATTAATTTGTTAGTATGGTGCAGGACCCTGTTATTTGATATTTAGAAAGTTCGGGTGTTTGGGGTTTTTGTTACAGATAAATAAATAAATATATCATCACGGCATATTACCCATTGCTGGGTGTGCCAATCTGCTTTGTAAACAGATATCGGTAATGATGATGACATATTTGTATCGTGTGGGCGTTTATCAGGCGTCACCACACGGACACTCATTGCTGGCGTGGAGAGTGCGCCACTGGGCGTCGGTCGGGATCGAATCCGGTTCCCCAGATTCGCGACCAGACACTGGGGTACACGGCCACGTGACCCCATTTTGTTACAGATTATATTTACAAATAAATAAGTTATACATTACAGTATTGGAATGACACGTCAATCACTCAGTATATAATGAGTTCCATTCTGTTTCACTGTAGATATTTTAAAACATATGAAATTAAAATCAATTATTGTATGCGATTAAAGTAAACCAGGACGTTAATATCTCTCATTGCTGTCCATGAAATACAATCTTGGTTCTTTCGTTTCTCTGCATTTCTCTCTGTCGTATGTAAGATTTATGCCATGCGAATTGCAAAGGTTACATAGGTCATATTTTCGGCGATGTTGAACAGGAATTACGATGTAATATAAATGTCATAATTAAAAATTTATAATTAATAATTCACGCGTTTTATCCCCATGCTTCCTCTAAGACCTGCTACACTGGTACCGTAAATTAATGACAGTAAAAATCGAAGGTATTAATGTATATACCGGTACTGTGGTAAGGAATAAATTATTTGAGTTCATATGGAACGCTTTTTGCTCTTCGGTTACGTGTTCATATGTTCTGGTTTTGTATTAATCAGCACGTTATTGTACTGAGAAAGGAGAATGAATGAATGTGGACGAGGATTAATAATTCAAGATGTCATGTGAATCGAAATAAAAAATGTAGGTTGCATTAATTCAATATTGTATGTCACGTGGTTGTAATCAGTGTATAAATATTCCATTAGAATTCATTACATACAAGATTTTCAAACCAGGATGTTAAGTTATATTAGATACATATTTTGCAACTTAACCCTTTTGTAAAATTTAAAATATTTTAAATATCTTAAATATCTAAAAATTACTAACCTTAAATTGAATAATTAATATTATACTGGTACATAAAGTTTGTAAAAAAAATTAGAATTTTGGGCACTGTCATACATAACGAAGAAATTGAATCTGTGTGTAATTATTATAGATTAAAATAAACATAATTTGGACATTTTTTAGTGTATAAAAACGTGTATCATCATCATAAAAGACACGACATTTTTTGTATGGCCAAAGCTTCAAGCAGCCTATGTTAAAAAAATCTGATATGGCCAGCACATGACCTACCGCCAATTTCATGTATAAAATAGCAATGAAGTATCACTTCCCGTTGATCGTTGTAAACAAAATCGAATTTGTTGTTCCACAAAATAAAAAATCTGATGTGTACACCACACGACTTCTTTGTACGATTATTATACTGTACATATTTTTTTAATAATTAAATTACAAAATATTGACAGGCTTAAGCCAAGCCGAAGAAATATTTTGATATAGAACAAAAAATAATTCATTTACTACTATCATTTTTAAATTAACATTAATCTAACCCGGTTCTTTTTAAAGAGAGTTGATTACAACAAAGAAATATTTGATTACAACAATGAATATGACTAATTTCACAATAAAAATATAATATTTGTTATTGCACGCATCATAAAATTGCACGTATTTAACGTAATTTGACATTAACATTTTTTTTGTCCTAATCCATAGCAAGCTTTATTACAAAAACAAAAAAGTACATAATTTTTAAATTTACATATCTCGCTTATACATAGGGCTAATTTAATAATACTTGATGTGCTAGACGCAGAAATTAATTCTCTAAAACTTTTATTTGAAGCATTTATTTCTAAAATCAAAATAAAATCATTTTATTCAAGAAACTGTTAACAACTTCAAGTAATGTACCACTTCCGGTTAGCCTATTTTAACCAAAATCTATTATGTTATTTCGATTGACATAAAAGTCTTGCATATCAAATTTGAAAAGTTTTGGATTATATTTTAAAACAGTTTTTCATTAAAATCTATTACAGGCTTCATGTAAAGTGCCACTTCTGGAAATTGTGTAATAACCAGAAAGGGAGGTGCACAACTAGATGTTATAGGAGTCCTAAATACAAAATTTCAACTTTCTACGGTTTACCGTTTTTGAGTTATGCGAGATACGTGCGTACGTACAGACGCCACGACGAAATTAGTCAAAATGGATTCAGGGATGATCAAAATGGATATTTCCGCTGAAATCTGAAAACCGAAATTTTTCGCGATTACAATACTTCCTTTACTTACGTTTACGTACAAGGAAGTAAAAATCTGTTGTGGCCATCACAATACCTCTCGCCCTTTCCATTGTGGTATATATTAGTATTGTATTTAAGATTTCTTGTACACACAAAAAATTCTAATTAGGTACACCTAAACTTTATATTTATGTATTTTCTATAATTTTAAATTCATTGTATGAGCAAGTTTCTTCTAAATTTTCGTTTTTCCAATTCATTAACGGGATTGGCGGTATTTATGTAATATAGCTATAATTTTAAATATATAATTAATAGTACATTAAGAAATATCAAATTTCCAGAAAAAGCCTGCAGTACTATCTCTGAATTTTTAACACTGATATTAGTGACAGTTATCTATCAATTACAAATATTTAAATTTCTCAAATAGTTACCATGGAGATGTTTGGACTGTGAGCAGACTGTGAGATTTATTACAACAGATTATTTTATAGATTATATTTCTATATCTTTAAATCTATAGTAGATATACCTACTATTTTTTTTAAATGTATCGGATAGAGAATTTTATTTTTTAATATTATAAATAACATAAATTTTCAAAAAATAATATTCAGAAGATTTTGTTAAAATACTACTACTTCCGGTTATCCAATTGTTACCAGAACCTATTCCACTCTTCCCATTACTGTTAGATTGAGGAATCCGTAGTTACATAGATCTTTAGTCTTATAGAATTTGAGAAATCGTACCTCCAACACCCCCCCCCCCACACACACACAGACATCATCGTAAAAATGATATAATCGGATTGTAGGGACCTTAAAACGTGCTTATTCGCTAAATTCTGAATATGCGATTTTTAGCATGAATGCAATACCTCTCTTAGCGAGAGGTAAAAAGTCGGTAATACAAAATTTTGGATTATATTTTATTATGTTTTTCCTCGAAATTCTGTTAAGAAATCCAAGTTAAGTACCACTTCCGGTTTATCATAAGCCGTGTTCCTTCGGGCTGTGATTCGCAATCTAAATCATCAAATTGATCATGACATGATTACGAAGAAGTATGTTTTTTCGTTTTTCTATTCGTTAACCCCACTTTCTCATTTTGTGATCACTAGACAACCTTCCCCTTTCCCTTCTGAATCATGCTTTTTCAGTGATTGCACGGATTCATTTCAGAACAAATTCTAAAAAAGGGCTGACGACATTAGGTTTTCGAGCGTAAAAATGTATCAATGTGGGATTTGTTGCATCAAAGGAAATATGATTTTCCTACAAAAGCATGTAATGACCCACCATAATTTTGAAAACATAGAAAATATGTTACATAAAAGATTTGTTTTAAGTAAACATACTTCATATGTTACCAAGAACATTTTTTTACTTCTATATGATCAATTTTTACAGTAGATTATTTATAAAATAAAATAAATTAGTTTACATTTGTCTGCATATAACATTTGACGCTAAATGTTGTTTATATTATTCAAGTTGTTTTATTGATATAATTTTTAAATCATGATTCAAAAGTATCACGATTAATCTAATCAGGATTTGAAAAATCGCAATTACAGCCCGAAGGAACACGGCTATATATAAGAGAAGTTCTTGTTTATATACTAATATATTTTCTCACGAACATCTGTTCAGAGTTTCAAGTAATGTATCACTTTCGGTTTATCAATTGTAGCCAAAATCTAATTCCCTTTGACATAAAAGTCTTAAGTACTAAAATTGAAACAAATTATATATATATATATATATATATATATAAATAATGGGTTTTTCAATAAGAGCGGGTCGATGTTGAAATGGAATAAAGCAAGCTGTGTGTGAGGTATTAACGAATTTTTATTTTTATTTGCCCATGTATGCCATTATGTATGGAATATAACATCGTTCAAATGTCCGCCGCGGCTTCTCACGGTGTGTTTCTACAAGATAGTAGGATTGTGTACTTTGGACGAAGATATATAAATAAAAACCATGCACAAAATGCAGGTAGCATTTTAATATAGAAATTAATTTGTTGATTTCTTTAATAACAAAAATTAACTTCATTGCATATTAAATATTACATATATTGTAGCTAGTTCTTATTTTGTATTAAATAATAAAATAATTTATTTACAATTTTTGTTTGACGCTTCTCCTATTGCTGTCCATATTTTATGCTACTTTGTTATAGTCTTGTACTCCGAATGGTTCATCACACAAAATTGCGTGCGGTTCTACCATTTTAATTAATAATTCAACGTACATTTTCGACTATTTGTGTGCATTACACGACGGTCAATCGTGCTTGTAGCGTAACAAAAATGTATCGTTGTAATATTGCAGGGCGTGCACGGTATATTGTCATCAGTTTGAATACTTTCATTCATCGCCGTTTTGAGAAGGCCTTTAGTAGGTATACTAGGTATGATCAAAAAAATAATTTAAATCACAATAACCCCTACACCAATCGAAAGATAAAAAATCTGATGTGGCCAACACAATACCTCCCGTTTAATTTAATTTTTATTCATGTAACTACTTAAAATTTAATTAAATTTAAATACCGGGTTCGATCCCGACCGACACCAAATATTCTGAATTTTAAATGGCACTAAAATTACTCCTGTGGTGCACTCTCCACGCCATCAATAAGTGCTCGTGAGGTGACACCTTGAAACGTCCGCACGGTACAAATATGTCATCATCTTTACCGAAGAAATCTGTGTACAAAGCAGATTGGCAGACCCAGCAATGCGTAATATGCCGTGATAATATATTTATTTTATTTATTTATATACTTCGCTATATCCTTTGCTGGCGTGGAGAGTACACCACAGGGGTCAATTTTAAAATATAAAATATTTGGCGTCGGTCGGAATCGAACCCAGTTCCCCAGATTCGCGTGAAGTGATGCTTGGTAAACGCCCGTACGGTACAAATATGACATCATTATTACTGACATCTGTATACAGAGTAGATTGGCGCACCCAGCAATGGGTAATATGCCGTGATGATATATTATATATTATCTTTTATCTTACCTATATTCCTACATATTTACTTTTGCTGGAAACTGTATAAGTTCCTTTCCATATAATTAATGTTCCATTTACTATTTTCTTTTTAAAATGTGACTATTATTATTTGAAATGATTAGTTTGTTGACAGTGACATATATGTCAGTTACATACATTTGAGATCTGAACTGTGTAACCATGGAGTTGTGTTTAAAGCATAGGCTCCGGTATTGAAGTTATAGATAATTTTACAAATTTATCCATAAAATATATAAAAAAATATTAATTCAAACGTGTAGAAAATTTGAAAAAGTTTAATATTTGTAATAACAAATCTCGAAAAAATAACATTTAAAGGTATTTTTCGAAGAACTATTTTGAGTTTCCAGTAAAGTGCCATTTCCGGTCATCTTATTTACACGAAAATCTAATGGCATCTTTCCATATATGAGTAGATACAAAAACATCAAAATTTTTCTGAACGATAGTATTTAAGTTAGAGCGTAAAGAGTATACACACACACACACAGACACCATCGTGAAAATGTTAAAATTGGATTGTAGGGACCTTAAAACGTGGTTATTTGCCAAAATCTGGATATGCGATTATTAGCACGATCCTTATATCTCTCTTACCAAGGGTAGCGAGAGGTAAAAATAAGTATTTTCTAAAAGTAAAAATCAAATATAAGTTCCATTTAAAAAAATGTAAGTTTGGTTATACATATCTCTAAAATATACAGATAAAAAAATATTTTTATACGCCACTAGATAGACATTAATAATATCTAACTCTTTTATTTGAAACATATTTCTCAATTACTGATAGGTTAGAAGTAATATCAAAATTTAAAAATCGACCAAATTCAGTTTTCCGCCTTTGTTTAAAACCCATGAAATTTTTGGCAAAACAAAAACCCATCTAAGATGGTCTCCCAAAGGCGCATCACATGTCTTATTTAGTCGAAGTTGTATCTCTTATAGTTTCCGAGATACCAATAGTGGCCTTCCAAAGCCGGACATACTGGATACCTACAAATATATTATAAATTTTCAGTTAGCATAAAATAGCCCATTTAATAAGATGTTAAAAGTTAAACTTTTAATGCATCATTAGATGAATTTTATGGTATCGTTTCAGATTTAAAGGCAATTAATATAATTGAGACGATATTATTAAAAAAAACTATCTAGATGTTCCGAGACTTGTATAATCCAAACTAATTAGTACTTATTTATCAAATTTAAATATAAATTAGTTTATTCATGTTCATTTTTGTTTTATACATCGTTCGAAAAATATAAATAAATCCTTAAATTCTATCCTAGATAAACAAAATATATTAATTAATTATAAAGTAACAGATAATAATTAAATGAAAATTTACGTCAGTTTAACATTATTTCACAGCAAGCGTTCCATTTTAATATATTTTAGACGGTTATTACGTTTATTTATAACTGATAACGTAAACTCTTACATATGTCATTAGTTCTCATATGTTAATGTACTCGTATTACTAATTAATTTATGTGGAGTATTCGAATTTTATCGCCGGAGAATGTGTTAAAAATGTAAATGAAACCCAAGGAGGTGTCGAAACATTAAAATATTTACTTTCGCTACGTATGATTTAAGTGCTTCAGCTAGATGTTTAGGTTATGTAGAAATCACTAATGCCGATGTTTGACAAACGACTGATTTTCATATACATATAATATGTTTGTCATGTGGAGTATTTTATTACTGGTTGAAGTAGTTTGGGCACATAATTCTCGGAACAACACGTGTTTGTATGTTGTTTCACGAATTTTATGAGTCTAGATGTGGATCGTAGATTATTAAATGACTTTTTCCAACAAAAATTGTTACTGAAATATCATATTTGTAATCAAGAAGACAACGCGGACCAACATTGAATACCAAAGTAAAAATCTGTTGTGGCCATCACAATACCTCTCGCCCTTTCCATTGTGGTATATATAAGTATTGTATTTAACATTTCTTGTACACACAAAAAATTCGAATTACACCTAATCTTTATATTTACGTATTTTCTATAATTTTAAATTCATTCTATGAGCAAGTTTTCTCCATGTCTTCTAAATGTTCGAGGTTTTTTCAATTCATTAACTGGATTGGCGGTATTTCTGAAGGGTTCATGTAATATAGCTATAATTTTAAATATATAATTAATAATACAATAAGAAATATTAAATATCGTTCCCAGAAAAAGCCTGCAGTACTACCTCTGGCATCTTTGACACTGACATTAGTGACATTTATCTGTCAATTACACACAATTAAATTTCTCAAGTAGTTACCATGAAAATGTTTGGGCTGTGAGCAGGCTGTGACATTTTCTACACCAGATTATTTTATAGCTCATATTTCTATATCTTTAAAACTGTAGAAGATATAATAAAACATTTAAATATGTCGGATAGAGAATTTTGTTTTTTAATATTTGTAATAACATAAATTTTCAAAAAATAATATTTAGAAGATTTTTGTTAAAATACTACTACTAGTTACACAGGTCTTTAATCTTATAGAATTTGAGAAAATGTGTCTCCAACAACCCCACACACACACACACACATACACACACACACACACACACACACACACACACACACACACACAGACATCATCGTAAAAATGTTATTATCGGATTCTAGGGACCTTAAAACGTGCTTATTCACTAAAATCTGGATATGCAATTTTTTGCATGATTCCAATACCTCTCTTAGCGAGAGGTAAAAATGAACAAATTTTTATAAACGGCAACACAGCTGCAGTCCGTTTGGCGAATGCATGGCCGCGCAGATTTAATGTGGTATTCTTGCCATCTATTAAGTTCCGAAGTAACATCTTTAGACAAAAACAACGAGCTCGAAGGGAGATATAATCAAGTCTTATATATAACTTAAACAATATGTAAATGTGTTGAATAATTTTGTGTTTGTTTTACATCAAACATCACGGCAAAATAAAGCAGATCAAGTGTCAAATCGCATACGGCCGTGTGCTAGTTGCGGCCGCAGTGCTCCCGCCAATTTCGAGAATCATCTTTACTCAGATATGCAAATAATGCTCGTAGTCGTATGTCCTGAATTTTATCGTATTAATTAAGTAATTTGTTTAAAACAAATGAACATGGATAAGTTTTAGATCTTTGGATACTTGTAACGCTTTAAAACATTAAATTGAGTTAATGAGTCACGATACTCCACCTGGTTGTTCGGTTGGGGGGCCGTCAGCTTTTAAACAGTTGAGACGGGCGGGGTCGAAACCGCAGGAATGGTTATAAAATGAATTAAAGGGCGCCACGTATTTTTTTTATTGGAAAATTACACGAAGGACGGTACAAACGAGATACAATGTTATATTTACTTATCGTAAGTGATGTTGCTTGAAAACGACTGGGGTTTGAAAAATAAAATAAAAAAAAATTAATAAAACAGAATTTAACAATGTTAAATAAAAAGAAGCAGAAGGCACTGTAAAAAGACGTCGAATGCGGTGATCCGTACCCGAAATTTGTGTTCACGATTTTTTCTAAATTATACACATACTTTGAAATTCAGATTATATTATTTAAATAATGGTGCGTTTTAAATTTTCTTCTACCATCAATTTGTAAATTGAATAAAGATTGATATATTATATGCATTACAAAAAACAACTTTATACAAAGTAAGTTCTTTTATTCTTTCTACTATGGCACATTTCTCACGCTCCAAGTGTTAGCCACAACTTCGAATAATATATGGCGTATTACCACGAAGCTACCCAATCCTCAATGAGAGGTTGTAAAACCAGCATAAGTTACTTTCAAATCTCGTTTCCTACAACTATACACGAGTATCCAGTATGAATTCCTACTTTGTGAAACTCCGCCCCAATGAAGAATATACTTATTTGTGTGTATCGTCTCCGTTTGGATGCTGTTCTGGTGACTTTTCTTTTTTACCTCCCGCTACCCTTGGTAAGGGAGATATTGGCATCGTACTAAAAATCGCAAATGGAGATTTTGGTAAATGACCACGTTTTAAGGTCCCTGAATATAATTTTATCATTTTCACAATGGTGTGTGTGTGTGTGTGTGTGTGTGTGTGTGTGTGTGTGTGTGTGTGTGTGCGTGCGTGTGCCTACGTGTGTGTGTGTGTCAGTGTGTGGATCCTCTTTACGCTCTAACTCAAATACTATCATTTAGAAAAATTTTATACCTTGTATTTACAACTTATTATAATATGGGAAAAAAGCGAATAGATTTTGGTGTAAATCAGATAACCGGAAATGACACTTTACTTGAAGCTCAAAATAGTTTGCATTAATACTTTTTATATATATGTTATGGATAAAATTATAAAATATTTATAATTTACATCCCGGAGTATGTAACTGGACAGAAAAATGCCACTGTCAAAAATCTAATCATTTCAAATTAATAATGATATCGTAGAATAATCTATTGCTGAAATGCATGCAAAATTTCAGTTCGGTTTGTTAAATAATTGAAATCATAATTTTATATTATACCCACTAAATATTTATTTCGTTATGATAAAATTGTAATGTTTATGCGAAAAGTGAGAAATTTTAATTATTGTTTTTTTAAATTTTGTGTGTGCATTTGTTAGCATTAATTAATTCTAAGACAGATTCAGTATTTATCACCGCCGAAACGGTTTACAAAAGAAGTTACCTAATTACCTGACGTTAAAAGGAAACCTGTGCCTTTGGGGACGATAAAATATACGTTTTAATCAGTACTTCATAATGAGCACGCCGGTATCAAACTGCTAATGCAGTAATTAGTCAAATCAGTAGAAAGATTAGTGTTGCCGAACCTTAGCGTTGCTACATCAAATTTAATATAGTAATCTTTAAAATATAATAATAGACTTTTCTTTCCGCCGGTAGTAAATAGCTCTTTTGGAGATATATTTCATGACTTCAAGTGATTTTGGGTTCGGAGTTAATTAGACGGGAACGTTAGAATAAATAAACTTCGTAAGTATTTTACACACTGATTAATTTTAGTGTTATTGGTCTGGCGTTATGCTTTACGTCTGTTTCACTTAACATGAAATTTTAAAGTAATATTTTCATGATACTTTATTGTTTCTTTTATTTATTACTCATAATAACTGTTCTACTATATAAATTATAATATTCAATATGTTTTGGTCTCACGGTGAAAGAAGATATGATTGGAATTCGATGAAATATGATAAATTATTATACACTTTTTATTACTTTACTAATAATTATTTATTCAGTATTTTAAAATAATAGCATTTTTGCAACACGTATGTACAATTAATTACTAGAGCTATATAATATGACAACAAAACATGATAGCCTACTCTTCCGTACTGAGTGCGGAAAATTATTTTCCGCACGTTTTCGAACTCATATGATTGCGAAGTTGAAATGATACAGAAGTGATCCCTTTGGTGCACTCTCCACGCCAGCAGTGAGTGTCCATGTGGTGACGCCTGGTAAACGCTCGCACGGTACAAATGTGTTATCATCATTACCGAAATCTGTGTATACACAACAAATTGAAACATCCAGCGATGAGTAATATGCCGTGATGATATAGTATTGTCCCATTGTCTGGCAAGGTAGGTTTTATTGTACGCACTGAATTTATATGAAGTTGGTTTCCATTGTGCCAAAAGTAAAGGGTCTCCGTAGAAGCTAAATCTGGACTAGAAGATGATCTTTAAAATACCGGTTGAACTATTAACTCCAATAATTTGGCCCAAAATCAGTTATTTAAAGTTTTAATCTATGTTTAAAGGAGCCGAAAGAATTTTGTAATTTTTTTTAACCATTTGTGTAGATTTTATAATTATTTGTTGAACATGTAAACCAGTCGAATTGTTATGAATTTGGGCTCGTTATAGTAAACTCATATGAAAAGTTAAATAAAAATTATTTAAACGGAAGTAAGAAATAGCTACTAGTACAACAAATGTGGACAAGTGATATTATATCGTATGAAACTTTTAATCGAGGAGCAGCTGGGATTATGTACACTCGTCGTATATGGAAAAACAACATATGCAGTACTTATAACAGACATAGGTAACATAAGTTTTCGGATATTTTTTGAATGACCAATATTGTGGTTTAAAGAAAGTATATTGAATCTACTCATTACTATAACAATTAACATAACTTCAGTTTTAACATTCCTGTTTAATATAGAGCTAGTGTCCATTTTCTTCTATACGATGAAGTTTAGTTCTGACTTAGCCAATAAGTCTTTGGCGGATTTTATAATTTATTTTGCGTACTTTTTGAAAAATCTTGCGCCTTAATTGTTTTCATTTTGGGGCTCCTTCACATTGTTGTATATCTTTCTTTTAATTAACTCCAAAAAAGTTTCAGTAGGCCTCGCCTAAGTACATTAGGTTGTTTACAAAAAGTACACAAAATATATTATAAAACCCGCCAAAGACTCATGGGGTAAGTCAGAACTCAGAACTAAACTTCGTCGTATAGAAGAAAATAGACAACTATCTCTATATTAAACATTAATATTAAAGCTTAATCTATGTTAATTATTGTAGTATTAAACAGATTCCATATACTTTCCTTAAACCACAGTATCGTATATTCAAAAAAATTCCGAAAACTTATGTTACATATTATAGCGAGTATGGACCCGACGCCACTGACTCTAGGAGTACGCGACCGCCGCCGCTGGTCGAACGTTTCTACAACGGCGCCTAACTTGGGCGATGACGTAATCGTCGCGCACAGGTCTCGACCTGCTTAATTACGTACAGTCGGCTAATTCCTTTGTATTCGATGTAATAATGGAAAACACTCTAGAAAAGGGACGCCGGACTGTATAAATACTAGTGGTGAGATCCGGTTCCGGATAGTTTCGGTTTCGGATCCAAAAATATCTGGATATCCGGTTAATTGAATATTAAACTATCAGGATCCCGGATCCAAATCTCGGTATCGGATTGTGGATCCGGATCTGAGTATCGGATTTTAGATCCGGATCTGAGCATCGGATTTTGGATCCGAATTTGAGTATTGGAATTTGGATCCGAATCAGAGCATCGACATTCTATTAAAACAAAAGTCATGCCACAAAATCCATCCTCTTGATCAATAGTTGTCATTACACGCTTGTTGAATACTGTAATATGACTGCTCTATGCTCTCTATAACAGTATATTTTCATTCTAATTTAAAAATAATAAAATACGACGATCAGGTGCCTGTTTCTCAAAAAATACGGGACTAGTATTACTGGTCGTCTCTACACTAGCAATACTAGTGAAGTTTACTAGTTTTTGTTTCTGAAATATACAAGTGTAAAATACTAGTTACAAGTTGGGAACTAGTATTTACTAGTGTTTTTGATAAAAATTACTAGTATTTTGTTTTTCAAAATATTTGTGTCGTCTGTCAGACTAGTAATTTAGTAGAGAAAAGCTACAAGTGCCAAAAGTCTTGTAAATTTTGAATATAAAATTTAATAGTATTATTTTATAGTTGTGCTTTTTTTTTCTTTTTCATAAAAAAATAAGTGGTTCTTTGTTAATATTTATTTAGTTTCACGTAGTGTTTGTCGTTGGGTAGTGTTAATATATTTTTAAAAAATAATATAATGTGTTAATATATTTTTAAAAAATAATATAATGTGGTCAAGTGGCTCTGTGTCCAGTGATGAAGTAGTAGTTATGCGTCGGCAAAAACAATTTAAAGTAATAGTAAATTATGCCCATACAGAAACCTCATATGAGTTCAACGAGAGGTTTAGACTCACGGCAAATAAGTCAGAAACATTAATTAATTTATTGGGACCTATTCTTCAGCGAAATACGAACAGATACCATGCATTATCCAAAAAGTGTCCCTGATATATTTGTAATCCTTTTCCTGTCTTACTAAACCCAAAGCACAAGTTTGGCAAATTTTTTTCCATTCATTTACTTAATCTGCTTTAGACAATTTATTATGCTCCAAATAAAATACCTTTAGCATCTCGAATCATCCCCAAAACAGTTAATTTCGTATCCAGCGAAGACATTTTTATTGAAAAATAATTTAATTTCAATATAAAATATTTACAAATGTCAATGTCAGACAGAAAATTTAATCACTTGATTTATAAAACTTTAATTTTTTTTAAATTACTAGACTATTGAAAATGTTTCAGAAACACTATTTTACTTGAGTAATAAAATTTCACTGGTAACTAGTAAAATACTTTTCAGAAACACAATTTACTAGTACTATTAAAAATTTCACTTGTAACTAGTAACTAGTAACTTGTAAATTAGTATATTTTGAGAAACAGGTCCCAGGTAAGCATATTTCACATTTTTCTTCATTATTGTTAAATATATTGCGAACCACAATGACACAAAATTCTATTTATTAATCTGAAAACAAAGTAGCTAACAAGTTGACGCTCCTGTCAGCCTCCGAAGATAACGAGTCTGTTCTCAGCATCCCTTCTCATTCTCGAGTCATCAGTGCACATAAATAAAACCAATAAGCGGATTCGGTTTCCCAGAACTTGTTCATTAATTTCACAGGTAGCAGGGTAGCAGGCGATCTCCACCGACACCCTTGCCTTGTCTCTGCACCTGCATATGCGATGCGCGAACACTCGCCGAAATCGTTGTCAATTTATTCCGAGTTATGATCCAACCGGCTCGATTAAACACAGCCATGGAACATTAACGTCTAAATAACTTCTCCAACTAACTCTTTCATTTCATAAACAAATAATTTTTGAAATATTCCGCAATAAATTGAAACTGATATTTACTGCAAGCATGTTTGTAAATTAAGTTTATTGAGGAAGTTATGTTAATGGCCGTGGTTTTATGGCTGAAAAATTGGTATATGGTTCAAGTCAGAACGTGTTTTTAAATTATGAAGGTAATGATTTTAATATGATATATAAAAATTATTGAAGTTTACGATATACTCTAAGGAAACATGGAACTTGTAATTATTTGTAAAATTATTGATGTTATCTTGGATTTTACTACACACTTTAGTTGATGTAAATTTAATTAAAAGATATAAATCTATAAATCTAAGCATTGCTACAAGTAGTACGAAAATCTCTTCCTAGAAAATCTTTAATATGATTCTACTCTAATATATTTTCTTTAAGATAGCCAAGGAGAAAAGTCAAAATTTCGATAATGATTATTCACTAGGTATGTTATCATAATTTGTCTAGAAATGATATTTAACTGTATATTTAAAAAAACCTGTTAAGAGCATCTAGTGCCATTCCGGTTGAAAAAAAGATATAAAAAGGTGGAATATATTTTTTTTAATTATTTGACTTCTCCGTCTCCGAACAGAAAAATCGAAACACATAGGCATCATCGTAAAAATAGTAAAATCATATTCTAGGTTCTAGGAACCCTAAAACGTGCTTATTCATTCATTGAGTAGTATGAATATTTCTTCATAAAAATCGTTAATATGATTCCATTCTAATATTTTTTTTAAATTTTGTCCAAGAACAAAACTCAAAAATTTAATGTAATCATACATTTTTTCAAAAACGATATTTAACAATTTAACTGCGTATAAAAAAAGTGTTATGAGTTCCACATGAAATGCCATTTCCGATTGAGAACTTTGCAAAAAGATATGGAAAGATGGAATATGAAAAACCGTAATTTTCTGAAATATTCGAGCAGAAAAATTGACACACACCTACCCTAAAGTTATTGTACTGCTGTAAAATTTAAAAGATCCGCATATTTAATGTCTTTCAGTGTTGTATTTTATTATTATAACCAACGACGAAATTTAACTAGACAATACTTCATTTGCACTAAAGATGCAAGTATTCTTAATAATATATTCTTTGGAAATAAAAAATAAAACTACTAAATTATGATTAAAACGAATTATAATCCATTTTATTTTAAGTCGATTTATTCAGTACCTATCTACCTTAGTAAATAAGATACCGGAATAAAAAACTTCTTATACTTGTTACATTGTTTACAATAACTTTCGTTTCGTGGTGTATTCTAATTTTAAAATAAATATCTAAAATTGATCAAGGATATGGTACTGCAAAGGTATTAAAATATCTTGTAGCAAATTTCTTTCTTTTAATATTTTGAGCCAAATGGCAAACTTCTAGTGGTTCTTGTCACTTATAAAATTTATTTAAAAATGCCTTCTTGTTACAAGAATAGGTCTGAAAAGGATTTTCGACTATTTAGAATAGGTACTATGTGAAAGAAAAATAAAAGAAATTTGCTGTAACTTTATAAGAAGATAATAACTGATTTGTCGGTTGTGAGGTTATTTTTTTTTCGTACATATTTACGTTGAAATTTTTTATTTTTATAATGATAAAGCTATTTTTCAACCAGACTAAATATATCTGTATCTCTAGTTGTCTCTTTCTGGCCAGCCGAAATCAAAACATTCAGTGAGGAAGAATAAGGAATGTTTTGTCTAGTTATATTTCGTCGTTGGTTATAATAAACTATGAATCACTGAAGGAATAAAGTATTTCAATTTCTCAAACTAATATCTCTATTCGTTTTACCAACCATACCGAGTGTTTTGAGTGGAAATAGCAACATCCAACTAATTGATTTTGTTATACATTTATTCAATAATTTCATTATGTGAAACCTGTAAATTTGCACCACTCTCTCGGCCATTTTTAAATATGTGATAATACTCTATTTTAGGTTAAAAATTAATATATTATAATGTACATGGGCGTAGCCAAGGTTGGATAGGGGGGTCCGTTGTCCCCCCCCCCTCCTATAAATGGAGTAAAAAAATATTGTTAACATTTTAGTATAAAATCAAAAAATACAATCAACTAAGTAAATAAAAGTTTTTTTTTGCAAATAATATATCATAATTTTCGTAGTGGGTATTTACCACATAGTACGAGTAGTGTAACATGAGCCTGATGTGTAACAAATATCTATTATTCTTGACTATTTAATGTACACCCAAACCCAGTGACTTTTATATGCCTTTATAATTATTTATGTCTCCCACTGTACTTTGTACGATCTTAACTATAGCATAGTAATGAGCTCCGTAGGTACTAGGACTGCGATTAATCGATTAGACTGATCACAGACAACATTTAATCGATCGATGTGTTCATTTAATCGAATTTTATTTATGATCAACTGATCAATTCAACAATAAATCGAAATGATCCACGTTATTATGTGTACGCATGCAATTATGAGCAGCGGCATCGGGCATCGCTGAAACGCTGTCAGTAGTCTAGAGTCTAGAGGGGGAAGGTTGAGAAACTAGGAATGTGAAGAAATATTGCTGTGCTTGATCGATCAAAATGATCACAGACTACGTTTAATCGATCATGGATCTGATCATTATGGATCACAGATGATCGATTTTGATCGATCAAACTTAAGGGGCAAAAAAGATCATAAGTCGAACAGCCCTACTCGGTACCATAATTCAAAATTAAAAAAGGTAGTTATACTCTGTTCCAGTTAACCAGTTCAGTAGATGGCGCTCACGTCAGAGTCTGGTTAGGGTACCTTTATATACAGGGTATGGCCATGAGGCAAGATCGCCGCCATAAGCGAGCCAATGTCAAACATATTGATAATTCATTTCCCTATGTATTTGTAAGAAATGTGATATTATATTATACAGGAATATTAAATAATCACATTATGAATCTATAAAGGTAATAAAAATTCATTTATTTAAGAGATACACAATTATTATTATGACACAGATTTGGAGGTTATGTATAGCATATGATATAGGTTGTTATTATCACATCAAATTTAATAACTGTGGTTATTATTTACATAATAAGTATATATTTTAAACTTACCTTTTAAAAAATTAAATGTTTGTGCTTAATATTGGTCATTTTTATGTGTTTTCAATATTGCCAGTCATCGTACTCAGTATCTCAAGAAAATATACAAATAAATAAAATAAAAGTATTACTTACACTTTAAATAAATATTAGAAGTATATTTAAATGTGTTTTGCATTAAAATAAAGCAAGTAGACACGAAAATACATAATAATTTGCGCAACAACAACGAATATGACAGTGGCCCTCTAATGGCGGACGAAACGCGAGCACGTCATGGCCATACCCTGAGTATATAGGTACCCTAAGTCTGGTTAGGGTACCTCCTATATACAGGATATGACCATGGTCAAACATACTGAGTATTCATTTCCCTATTTATTTGTAAGAAATGTGACATTATATTATAAAGGAATATTAAATAATCACACTATGAATCTATAAAGGTAATAAAAATTAATTTATTTAAGAGATACACAATTATTATTGACATAGATTTAGAGGTTATGTACAGTATAAGATATAGGTTGTTATTATTACATCTAATTTAATAACTATAGTTATTATTTACACTATAAGTTTATACTCTTAACTTACCTTTTAAAAAATTAAATGTTTGTGCTTAATATTGGTAATTTTTAATTGTTTTCAATATTGTCAGTAATCGTAGTCAGTATCTCAAGAAAATAGACAAGTAAATAAGATAGAAATATTACTTACACTTTAAATAATTATTAAAAGTATATTTAAATGTGTTTTTCATTAAAATAAAAGCAAGCAGCCACGAAAATACATAATAATTTGCGCACAACACACATGACAGTGGCCCGCAAATGGCGGTAGAAGCGCGAGCTGCGTCATGGCCATACCCTGTTTTTAGAGGTACCCTACGTCTGGTTTACATAGACGAAATTAAAAAATGGCGGTATTCAACTGCTGTCATCTGACCTTTTATTAAAATATTAAAAAGGTATCATAATGTCATCGACACTTTAAATGTTCTAGTCAGTAAGTGTGACAAGCTTTTCAAATTGAATAAAGATTATACTTAGCATTGTACATAAAAATGACACGAGATGTCACATGTCATGTACAGTGATACTAGTCTGAAATAACATTGAGTAAACTTGGCTCAAATTTCAGCCAATCAGAGAGTTTAAAACAGTGGCTTATTATCTACAATACTGAATTAGTAAGGTCGGACAGGGTATAAATACTAAATTATGCAAAATAAGATGAGCTAATTTCATGCTAGATATATAACCTCAAAATCTAAAAATTTTCATGCTACTTGTAAAAAAATATTTGTTTCTTCGTCACTCCAAATATTTCGCTTTTGGACGATTTTATTAAGTTTTATATCGCGACTTTTATAAAATGAGGTAAAATGCAAAAAAACCAACAAATGATGATGAATTTAGTAACACTGCAACATATTGCAGATGTGCGCGTGCGTACTGGCATTATTTGAAGTTTCACTATTTATTTCGACAGAAGTCAAGCCGCTTTATAAATCCAACTTATATACCAACTTATTTTCAAGTGGCTTGAAATGTTAATTTCGATCATTTATTTCGAAGATTGAAAAGGGATTTACTAAATACAGCGGCTTCAAACGTCGCGTTAAACGTAGTCTATAACAAACGCTTTCTATGTTTTAACTGGCAGAAAAAATACCTACCAGTTAAATTATTTGACCTTGTATTGATAAACCAACCTTAATCAACACAAAATATTATTCTTGCAGCATATTTTACATCTGTTCACTCTATTCTATTCATTTCACTTCTTGTTAGTCAGTGATGCAATCTCACGCTTGCTTCACGGTAGTTAATTGAAAACTAAGACATAAATATAAGACGGAATGGAAAATTGCGACAATTTCGAATTTTGTGCACATTTACTCGTAGTTCGGTCCGATAAAAGTCTATAACTAAGGCCCTAAAGTAAAAGCTTATTCTATATACCTATATAGATGATATTATAGATATAGATAAACAATTTTCACGCCTTTTACAAAACGAAATATCTAAGTAAATTTCAAGTACCGAAGACAGAATTATTGTAAATAATTTATAGACTTCTCCGGGATTTGAACCCAGGATCTTCCTATGATGATTTACCAACTGAGTCCATTAATTTTCACAAAGATTCTTTCAAAATATAATATAGCATACGTACCGGTTATAGTTTTCTAAATTTCTTTGTTTTTTCCGTTTTGCTGTTAAATATAAACGTCTTGTCTACCATGTATATAATCACTCGACATAATTATTTCTTTTGTGCACGGGAATAACAACAAGTGGATACAGATTTCGTAAATGTACGTGAATCCGTGAATGAACAAATCATTGGAGCAAAATATTTCTTTGAATTTACAAGATGAAATGTTGAATTAGAACTGATTGAATTTAATTATATTGCTCCTATTTATTCATAAAGTTAACGTATTTATTTATAATAACAAAAACTACATATTGAACAATCTTTATAGTTAAAGGTTTGTTCAATAATACATCATACTGCAAACTATACGTGCTCACCTTCGATTTTCTAAATCTACTCTACGCCGCTAGAGAGCAATACTTACTAGCGTATTTAAAATCATTTTTAATGACAAAATCATAGTACGATATTTACAATATGTGATATGAAATTAATGATATATAAATAAAAACATGTTCATGAAAGTTCAATTTAGGTTTCTGCAGCGCTAATTGTTAAATTTTTTGTTGTGCATTTATAAAAAATCTGATGTGGCCAGCACATAACCTCTCGCCGTATATTTTACCTGGCTGTATGCATAAAGCAAAGAATATTTTTATAAATACAAATAATATATTCATATAAATCTATGATGTATAAACTTCTTTATTATTCAATAATAGCATGTCTCAACATAAAGATATTTTACCATAAATTATGTTACAATAAATTACAAAGTAGAGTTTACCATATATAAATATTAGGCTGGTAACAGCAATTTTCAATTCGAACAACTTTGTTTACTTTCTCTTCATATTCTTCTAGTAAAAACATTAATTTTGGGCGGTCTAAAATGTATATATCTGGATTGTGCATCTATTCTTATATATCTTCTTTTACATTTTATTTTTTCATACTTGTTATATCTAAATAACCTTAATTCCCTTTAATAAAGTGACGGATAGATTGCACTCCGATTATTCTTATATCGATGTGTAATTTTGTCAATATTTACAACTTACTTGAGAAGAATTTGATAGCTTTTTCGTAATTCAAAGTTACTCTAGTCTACAGTACTGGTGTACATTGTCCCATAATGTTTGAAACAAATTTAAGTCCTTCAACCTAGACTTGTCATCTCCATAATAGTCACAGATCAAGAATTAAGGGATTCTCCAAATACATTTTTCTTTCATTACTCATTATTTCTGACACTGACATTTATCTGTCAGTTACAAATAATTTAAATTTGCAACTATTTTTCATGGCATCCTTTCGGTTGTAAAATTAATTACAACATTATTTTATATATTATATTCCTTTTATCTCTAAATCTATAAAATATGTATAAAAATATTTAAATGTATCAGAAAGAGAATTTATTTTTCTTTAATATTATCAAGAAAAAATTTCAAAAAATAATATTTAGAAGATTTTTTTTCAAGAATCTTCTACTTCCGGTTGTCCAATTGTTACCAAAACCTTTTCAGATCTTCCCATGAATGTCCGATTGGGAAATACGTTGTTAAACAAATTTTAAGTCTTATAGTTTTTGAGTAACCGTCCTTCCAACATCCCACACACACACATCCACACACACACACACACACACACACACACACACACACACACACACACACACAGACATCATCGTAAAAATGTTAAAATCGGATTGTAGGGACCTTAAAACGTGCTTATTCAATAAAATCTGGATATGCGATTTTTAGCATGAATCCAATACCTCTCTTAGCGAGAGGTAAAAATGATGTTGAAACTTTGAATTTCTTTGAAGTTTTACCATATTTATTGTCATATTCGTTAACAATTTAAAAAAGTGGCACTGTAGAACCACGGATATAACCTTTACCTTTAATGTGATTTGAGTTTTAATTCAAATTTTTATATAATACTGGAGTTATAGGTATACAAAGAAAGGCATTTTTGCGGGTAGAGAATGGTCTTAAAATTGAATCGTTCACGATTCTGAATGTTACTAAAATAACTATAAAAATAGTTAGTGTTAAATTTCAAGTAGTCATAGTATTTTGCGATTGCTACTCTAATTAACATAAGTTTTTAATTTTAATTTAACTATTCGAGGTATAATATACAATTATGAGAACGTGAGCTATTTGATGCAGCGCGGAATACTAAAAATGTATGTGCTTTCATTATAATACACATTGACACATTTATCATACACATCTAATTGCAGATATTATTTGTTTTGAAAACAATACATATCAATCAATACAGATTTCCAAACTTTCGTTTCACAGTTTTTAATCCGACTATTTGCTCATGCAGTATGCAATGCGAATCATTGGCTATTTACATACCAATGTGTTCTTTTGCTTTTGTTTTGAATGTTTTGTTTTTTTAAAAGTATCATAATTTGCATTTCAATAGCGAATTTGCATTTTAGCTTCATTTTTTAAGGCTTATTCGTAATCTAGTTACTGCATCAAATATGCACATAGAAAAAAAAATATTTACAATAGGTATTCAATATATTTAACATGCAATAATATTGCACAGTTACAATATAAATATTAAAAATTCTGATGTGGCCAGTACAATATCTTCCGTCATTATGTATTATGTATAAATTCAATATATACAGGATGTTCATTTTTAAGTGGCTACCATTGCGATCTCGAAAACTAGAAGAGATACGAAGTTGGTTAAATGAGCAAAGAATCTCTATTTCACATAGGTATTTCAAAGATAAACTGAAAAAAGAAATTCAACCAGTGGTTCTCAAAATATGGATACCAACTTTTTTATTTTAAATAGAAACATATATTTTTTTATTTGTGCATTCAATAGAGCTCTTTATTCTGAATCCAACGATATAAAATTTTCATACCCTTACATAACAATTTTTTTTAAACAAATTAATAAAGTTTTGAATTACTTTGCC
Source organism: Harpalus rufipes (assembly GCA_951394225.1). Classification (NCBI taxonomy): domain Eukaryota; kingdom Metazoa; phylum Arthropoda; class Insecta; order Coleoptera; family Carabidae; genus Harpalus; species Harpalus rufipes. Next base: position 73,256,602 of record OX596274.1, read on the forward strand.
TTAAATATGATATTAATTACAATGCCATGAATGTAAAAAGTGAATATTTTGTTTATTGCTACTTCTGTCAAATGAGAAATTGTTCTTCATATCATTTTTAATACCTAAAAATGGATCAATTCACACATGACGGAAAGGGAGATATGTTCGAAATTTACATTTTGTGTCATAAGAATTCTCGTGCTGCAGTTAACATGTACAAGGGAACAATACCCTAACAGGAATATTCCCAACTACAAAATTTTTAGAAAATTAGAGATTTTGAGCAGTTTTTATAAACACTAAATCATTTAATTGAAAATAAAGTTTTTTTTTAAATATGTTCACTTTTTTCATTCATGGCACTCTAATTAATATCATATTTAGGAAAAATTAATTCAAAACTTTATTAATTTTTTTTTTGAAAATTTTGTTATGTAAGGGTATGAAAATTTTATATCGTTGGTTTCAGAATAAAGAGTTCTATTGAACGAGCAAATAAAAAATATATGTTTCTATTTAAAATAAAAAAAATTGGTATTCATATTTTGAGAACCACTGGTTAAATTTCTTTTTTCAGTTTATCATTGAAATACCTATGTGAAATATAGATTCTTTGCTAATTTAAACAACTTCGTATCTCTTCTAATTCTCGAGATCGCAATGGTAGCCACTTAAAAATGAACACCCTGTATATATATATATATATATATATATATATATATATATATATATATATATATATATATATATATATTTATATATCCGCTAGTACAGTGCTGTCATTATCACTTACTCTAGTTCCGGGGCTGCCAAAAATATGTTACATAATCACATTTTAAGAACTGATCGTCCTGTATTCTTCTTGCATTTCCTAACACATATCATGTATTATCTAATACTTTTTTTGCATTACTACCTTTTGTTATTATAAAAAACATGTGAGATTAATCATGATCACCTTTCAGTCAATGGCATGCTGCATGGACACGTGTAGGGAAAGTGTGCAGTTCCCTGGTCGCACGCCAGCTGGCACCGCACGTGCGACAGTCGCGCTCTACACTGCTGGCGTGATTCTTAATTACCACGTGCACTGCTTGTTTTACTTTCAAGATTTTTACGTGACGGCTTCTACCCTGTTCTCTGTAATTTGTATGTTTATGCTAAATATAACACAACTAATGAACTCTTAGTCGGAATATTCAATAGTAATTTGTGGTTAACGAATTACGATAAAAATTATTGAAATGTTGTTTCCTGTTTATGCGATAGGTACTAACTAGAATTTCTGTATGCTAAGGTATATGTAATTCCATTAACAACATCTTCGTTGTGTTTAAATATAAATATTTTGATTTGATTGTGTTTCATCGGGAAAGCATGTAAAAATTATAAACTGCGCGAGTTACAACTTTTACATATCTCTCGTAGCCGCGTACCTAAGTGTCTTGTCGTGAATTTGGGAAACCGGGTTCGATTCCGACCGCCGCCAAATATTTGGAATTTAAAATGGCACAAAATTGACCCCTGTGATGCACTTTCCACGCCAGTAATAAGTGACCGTGAGATGACGCCTGGTAAACGCCCGTACGGTACAAATATGTCATTCATCATTACCGAAATCTGTGTACAAAGCAGATTGGCACACCCAGCAATGGGTAATGTGCCGTGATGATGTATATTTTTTTATTTTTTTTTACTTAAAATCTTAATTTATTAATCGGTGTCCCCCTTGGTTTTCTATAATATTGTCTTATAGTGTTTTATTATATGTTTAATAATATAAAAATTATTTGAGGTAGCTCGTTTAGCTGTTACACCTGTTATATCGTCATTACCGAAATATACAAATAGAAGGAGATTGACACATCCAGAATTTAGGTAAATCATAGAAATTTAATTATCATTATATTATATAAGAACAAACAAACGTTTAGTCCAGTCATTGGAGAACAAAAAAGACCTTTTTCTTACAAAAGGTGGGGTAGATCTGATTTTAATATATGTATGTTGTTTAGGTCGGAACTCAAGTTTTCGACATTGAGGAGGGGACCCGGCATCTTGTATTAAAGATGTTTTTAACCATTTTCTCGGAAAGATTAAAAATAAGCAATATGAGATATTCAGATGAAATATGAGATCTAAGCCGATTTGCAGATATATAAAATTTTAGAGGAATTTCATATAAGGTTTATTTGTTAGTAAGTCGCGAATCACTCATCGGCAAAAATCACGTAATACATGACATGAAGGAGAAATTCATGCTGAATACAAATTTTCAAACCGTGTTATCGTATCTTTAATCAGAGTAGTGGCTGAATTTGTAGAAAAGCGCTGAGAAAAATTATTTAAAAATCATGGATTATTTATTTCTTTCGATGGCACGACGAATATAAACTTATATATAGTAAAATATATTAGACTAAGTATTAAATACCTATTATTATTAAGTTTTTTAGTTATTTAAATTATTGATATTCTAGTTAACTACTTTTAACATCTCCTTAAGAGTTCAACATAGATAAAAATGTAAGCACCCTTTTTTGTACAAAAATTACTAACTAGCTTTAAATTTGTATTCTTGTAAAAAAAATTACGGATCACTTTGATTGAGAGAATTACCGAAAACCCAAGAAAAAAAGTTATTTATATGTTGTATAAATAACTATTTTTCTTGGGTTTTTGTACAAAAAAGGGTGTTTACATTTTTTATCTAGATTGATAGTTAATCAGAATAACAATTTAAATAACTAAAAACAAGTGAAATGTTAGTGCTGTTTCTCATGATACTAAGTGTAGAGGCACTTTTAAATACAGTCAGAGATCATTCTCATAATACTCCACAAAATGTAATTTAAACATTGGAAAGAATCTCAGAGATAAGTGGATTAGTCTTCTAGAATTGTATAAATAATATCAATATTAAAAATTAGGTCAGATTTGAATTCATTATATCAAAAATTATTATTTTCATAATTATTAACTACCTAATTATCTACTTGACAGGAAAATTAACGTATTTTATATGTTGCCTAGCCAACGGCTATTTACTTTTCACACACTAGTGCTTGAAAAGTGACTATTTACACACTGTAAATCGTGCGTAAAGCATGTACTTTACGCACGATTGTAAGAAAACTTATTTGTACCTATAATCTAAGATGGCGGCCCACGCCTTCCCGCCCCAATTATTTTAATATATGTTGCGTAGGTCGAAAACTTGAAACATTGCTACCTCACATTTTGCAAGGTAAAATCTCTATTGATTCGACTAGTTTGTAAAATTTGAAATTTTATAACGTAAATAATTTGGCGGTCTACGATAAAGAATATATTTGTAGCGGGCCAAAGCTTGCTGATCATTGTTTGAAATTAATGAAAATGGTAAAACAAACATATGTTAAGAAAACTTTCATGTCCGTTTCTTGATATAAATGAATAATGGTAAAACTGTACGGAATTCAAAAGCATTAATTATTCAAAAACAGTAGTTTGTTTCAAGACAAGTAGATTTAATAAGGTAAAAATCGAAGCGAGATCGTAATCAACATTTAATTTATCCTCGTGAAGGTTCAGGTGAGTGAATGAGAACTAGTTTCTCTTCTCGTGTTGCAATTAATACAATGGGACAGTAAAATTATTCAGGATGGACAGAAACGGCAGACAATTAAAACCGTATGGTTGTTTTTGCTTATCAGTGCGAGGACGTTTATAGGCCATTTGACATGACGTTCAGGCGAGGGTGTGGTGCAGAGCTGCGATAAAACCTTAATAGTTTTTACATAGGACCCAATTAGCTTCATTTTTTCAGCTTCAGATAACTGCTGAGTCTGATACCTTGGGAAGGATGTGGGTGGTGAACGTATTCCTAGTAATTAAAAAGGAAATCATTAACGACTCAACGCTATTTCCTCCTCGCAGCATCGTTTTCTTATTTTATAGTATTGAAACTGAATAGGAAGGCATCGTTGGAAAGCAAAAACTATTCCTTTTTACCTCCCGCTACTCTTGGTAAGGAAGGTATAGGGATCGTGCTAAAAATCGCATATCGAGATTTTGGTAAATGACCACGTTTTATGGTCCCTACAATCCATTTTTAACATTTTCACGATGATGTCTGTGTGTATGTATGTGTGTGTGCGTGTGTGTGTATGTGTGTGTTGTGTGTGTGTGTGTGTGTGTGCGTGTGCGTGCGTGCGTGTGTGTGTATCCTCTTTACGCTCTAACTCAAATACTATCGTTCAGAAAATTTTGAAACCTTGTATTTCTACCTTACTCTTATATGGAAAAATGTCATTAGATTTTTGAGTAAATCAGATAACCGGAAATGGCACTTTACTGGAAGCTCAAAATAGTTTTTCTTCGAAAAATACCTTTAAATGTTATTTTATCGAGATTTATGTTATATATAAATTAAAGATCATTAAATTTTCTATAGATTTGCATTAATACTTTTTCCATATATATTATGGATAAATTTATAAAACTATCTATAATTTTAATCCCGTAGCCTACGTTTTAAACACAAGTCATTCTCATGGTTACACAATTCAGATCTCAAATGTTTGTAACTGACAGATTTATGTCACTGTCAACGAACTAATTTCAAATAATAATGTTAACGTTTTTAAAATATAAAAATTTATTTAGGCTTTTAGGTTCACATATTTAATTGAAAATGAAGTCAGTATAATTGGACGTTTCTGGTGTAAAACCCACCCATCATCAGAAAATACAAATTCGTAAAAAAATCACATTGTGAAATAAGTATTTTGAAACATAATTACAAAAGTCGTCTTTTATTATACAAGGTTATAGAAAAACAGCACCATATTGCGGCGACTAAATGGAACAATAATTATATGGAAAGGAACATAATACAGTTTCCAGCATAAGTAAATATGTAAAAATATAGGTAAGGTAGTAACAACATATATCATCACGGCATATTACCCATTGATGGGTGAGTCACTCTGCTTTGTACGCAGATGTTGGTAATAATGATAACATATTTGTTCCGTACAGGCGTTTACCAGGCGTCACTTCATGCGAATCTTGGGAACGGGTTCGGTTCCGACCGACGCCAAATATTTTAGAATTTGAAATGGCACAAAATTGATCCCTGTGGTGCACTCTCCACGCCAGTAATGAATATAGGTAAGTACATAAATAAAATAAATTTATCATCACGGCATATTACGCATTGCTGGGTCTGCCAATCTGCTTTGTACACAGATTTCTTCGGTAAAGATGATGACATATTTGTACCGTGCGGATGTTTCAAGGTGTCACCTCACGAGCACTTATTGATGGCGTGGAGAGTGCACCACAGGGGTCATTTTTGTGCCATTTAAAATTCGAAATATTTGGCGTCGGTCGGGATCGAACCCGATATTTAAATTTAATTTTAAGTATTTACATGAATACAAAGAAATTAAACGGGAGGTATTGTGTTTGCCTTTGCCACATCAGATTTTTTACTTATATAACTTCCAACCAGGCCCATTATGAAAATTTATGGAAATGAGTACAAAATTTAGCGGGGACTTTTATACAAAATTGATTTTTTTTTTATTATCATGAAATGGCCGCTTCAGGTCCATATGCTTTGAGGGCCCCATTATGAAAGATTTTCTTTATTAATACATATTTACTCCAATATTATTTTTCAGTTTTCAAATTATTATTATTTATCGTATTCAAACCACACATAACATAGATAAGTTATTTATTTTATTTTGGAATCTTAAACTTGTTTATTCGCCCTTAAAACCGGGAGCAATTTGGCTTTTATTGCCACGGGCCTATAAAGTTACTAGCGAATAGCTATTCAAACATATCAAAATTATGGTTTATGGATAAATGTCAGATAACACAACAAATTCGATTAATCACATTTTTTAAACACCGGCAATCGCAAAAAAAATGTATTCTTTTTTCGTATACGTCTATTGACTTCTGTAGAACTAACTTGCTCTGTGGAGTCTCAAATTCATTCGATATTTCTTTGAAATAATCGATATCTGTCATTTTCATTTCACACTAAATTAAAATTGTTTATAACAAAAAACATAGCAACACGAACAAATTACGTAGAAACCACAGCGTTCTTAAAATTCACAAGGCTAGCACAACGATAATGAATATACATCACGGTAGAAGATACATACAGGTATTGTAACCCAGCCGACTGCAAGCGGCGATGAGCGTCGCTCGTCCGTAGACAATTGTGCGAGAGAGAAGGATAGTGAAAGACAGAAAACGGTGTCTATGCATTCCGTTCGCTTACTGTGTTGCTATCGAGTTTTCCTATATTATTTTCACGATTTCAAGTTCTTCTTTATTAATGGTGTTAACAGTAGCATATATAATAAACTAATAAAAATGGGTAAGAGCTCCCAATTGTAAATACCACGAAAAGATAAAATATTAACATCGAAAGACTATATTTGTGAAAAGCATTTTCAACCTCAGTATATTTTTAAGGAAGTAACAACTGAAACGTATTCAGTAAGCATAATTCATATACGTATTTTCAAAATCTTTCTTAAATATTTATACATTTTTTTAAGTATTCACTAGCATACCCAAGGTTATCGCAGGATGCAATACCAACAATATTCCCGAATTGCCCAAAATATTTGTCAAAAGACATAAAACAGTGGCGTTCACTACATCGACATGCTTTAATTGACAAAAAAGATAAATAATTGAACCAGAAACAAGTTAGTTTAATTTAAATTTAAAGTAATATTATTTTATTGTCCAAAAATTTCTTTGGCTTGTGATGTAGTAAATAATAATGTGGATCTAGAGACAATTGTAGATCAACTTGCTTCTGTACCTAATTTACTTGATTTACCATCCAAGTCATGGGCCATGCATTGTTTATCTTGGAACACAGATAAAATAATTTTTATTTATGAAATGACTGCTTTAAAATTTGGTGAAACAGTTATAAAAAGAAAAATTGTATTAACTCAAAATACGATGAACATTTATATATTTGATCACTTAATAATTTATGGTAAAACTGAAAACCCCTCTAACATAGAAGAAATACAAGATATTGTAAATAAATTACATAATACCGCCGTTTTCTACGGTGGAATTGGTATAGCTGAAAGTCCTACAAATTTCAGTCCAATTAAATATGTCAGAGATCACTGCCTATAAGTGTGGAGACACGTTAGTTGTCCATATTTGTTGGAAGATTGTATTTCTGTCTGAAAGTAGCAACAATAAATCTAATTGTACATTTTGTAAGAAATCTAAAAAAGCAACCGTAAATTTCAAAAACAAACTTAAAATAAATACAGTTTCTAAGAATCGGTTAGTGCGCAGACGATTAGACAGTATGAGATAAGTGCAGAAAAGGCTAAAAATTAAGCATAAAATAACTGATGAACTAAAAGCTGCAGACAGAAAATCAAACAGTTAAATGATTAAGACATATTAAATAAAATTGATCAACTTGAAAATATGTCTACAGCATAAAAATTATTATTAAAATAATTTAATATACCTATAATAATATATATAATTATATAAGTATTAATGAATTATTTTTATTCAGTTAACGCAGGTAGCGCACGGATGATAGCCACCTTCTTCTGTCTCTCTCGCACACAACTGCCTGCGTTCTGGCGATACACTTAACCACTACGTCGGAATACTTCTCTTTATTATGTACTGTGATATACATACATATATACCTATATTTAATTCTTGAATTTCGAGAACCAAGGTAAAATAAAACGTATAAGATGTATACACATGTCTTTTATATGTGTACCAAAGGTATATAGAGACAGAGATTTTAATGAATCAGGAATACCGTTCTTGAAATAATTTTGATTTTGAAAGAAATGTAGTATAATATAATATTTCCTACAAAACAGAATTTAGGGTAGTTATATGCTAGCCACATCAAATATTTTGTGAACGGTTTTTACCTCTCGCTAAGAGAGGTATTGGATTCATGCTAAAAATCGCATATCCAGATTTTATTGAATAAGCACGTTTTAAGGTCCCTACAATCCGATTTTAACATTTTTACGATGATGTCTATGTGTGTGTGTGTGTGTGTGTGTGTGTGTGTGTGTGTGGATGTGTGTGTGTGGGATGTTGGAAGGACGGTTACTCAAAAACTATAAGACTTAAAATTTGTTTAACAATGTATTTCCCAATCGGACATTCATGGGAAGATCTGAAAAGGTTTTGGTAACAATTGGACAACCGGAAGTAGAAGATTCTTGAAAAAAAATCTTCTAAATATTATTTTTTGAAAATTTTTCTTGATAATATTAAAGAAAAATAAATTCTCTTTCTGATACATTTAAATATTTTTATACATATTTTATAGATTTAGAGATAAAAGGAATATAATATATAAAATAATGTTGTAATTAATTTTACAACCGAAAGGATGCCATGAAAAATAGTTGCAAATTTAAATTATTTGTAACTGACAGATAAATGTCAGTGTCAGAAATAATGAGTAATGAAAGAAAAATGTATTTGGAGAATCCCTTAATTCTTGATCTGTGACTATTATGGAGATGACAAGTCTAGGTTGAAGGACTTAAATTTGTTTCAAACATTATGGGACAATGTACACCAGTACTGTAGACTAGAGTAACTTTGAATTGCGAAAAAGCTATCAAATTCTTCTCAAGTAAGTTGTAAATATTGACAAAATTACACATCGATATAAGAATAATCGGAGTGCAATCTATCCGTCACTTTATTAAAGGGAATTAAGGTTATTTAGATATAACAAGTATGAAAAAATAAAATGTAAAAGAAGATATATAAGAATAGATGCACAATCCAGATATATACATTTTAGACCGCCTAAAATTAATGTTTTTACTAGAAGAATATGAAGAGAAAGTAAACAAAGTTGTTCGAATTGAAAATTGCTGTTACCAGCCTAATATTTATATATGGTAAACTCTACTTTGTAATTTATTGTAACATAATTTATGGTAAATATCTTTATGTTGAGACATGCTATTATTGAATAATAAAGAAGTTTATACGTCATAGATTTATATGAATATATTATTTGTATTTATAAAAATATTCTTTGCTTTATGCATACAGCCAGGTAAAATATACGGCGAGAGGTTATGTGCTGGCCACATCAGATTTTTTTTATAGTATCCATAAAACAAAAAACAGTCACCACTGTGAAATACATCTATAGAAAATATATAAAAACATTCAACAATAAATTATGTACAATCCACATCAGATATATATGAATAGTGTCAAACTATCATTCGTTTACAAGGGAAACAGCCTAAAACAACATAATCCCAGTATTTGTAGGCAGCGATGACAAACATTGATAACTGCTTGCAAAACGAAAGGTAGGACAATTTTCCCTGCTCATTATAACAGGTCCGCGTAATCTGTCGGTCTGCAGCTCGTATTTTGCTTGTCGCTGAGATGTGCGGAGATAAAGCCCGCGCTGCCTCGGATGTATTATGCTTGTGGTTATGCACAACCACCTGTGGCGCGAAGTGCACTGGATGATACGATGATGGGTGTTTTACCCCGAGGACCTTGTTAGTTGCTAGTGAAAGGAAATTATTGTTCAGGTAATCGTATAAAGTGTATACTCCATCCGAACTTCACAGGCATTATCAAAATGATGTAATAAGCTCATTCGAGTTTATTCCATTTTTAAAATACATAAATTTCACATACAAAGTTTATTATTATTTCATGAACATACTCGGTAATACAGTGAATTCTCTCTTAAGCGGACACTCGGCGTCGCCGAAAATTTGTCCGCTTAATAGAGGTGTCCGTTCCCGGAAGAAAATTAAAAATCAATCATTCGTATTTTATGCACATATGTATAAAACATTAAAAAACCTCATGTTTACAATACATATTTTTATTTGCGAATGAAAAGTAAATATAAAAACAACATTAATGAAAAACTATTCTTGAGAAGATTTTTGAAAAAAATCTAAAATTGTTTTTTGACAAAAAAATTTTTTTAGTAAGCAAAACATATCGCCATTTATTAAAGTTAAACACTTCATTTTCTTCAGAGTTAACAGAGCCTCTTTATTTGTTTTAACACAATTATCGCAATTATGGTCTTCCTCTTGCACTTTATCTTCATCATCTGAATCCAATAATTCGCCTTGCTGTGATTCAACTTTTTAAAAATTTATGTCAAGAATTTATTGGCTAGAAGACGATAACTGAGTTTTTGCTTAGAGTAAGCTTCAATCACGTCTGTTTTCTCTTTGAGAATAAGCAGGCGTTTTTTCTTAAGCTGTGACATATTTATATTCGCTTAGTTACGATTGTTATGAGCACGATGTTGAGAAACGCTGCTTGATGCGATCTTGCTGCGTTCTAAATCTCTCTGATAGACTTGGTTCATCGATTACCGCCACTGCTCGCAGGGGAAGTCCCGATATTTCTGAATTTGCGACACAAACTGTCCGCTTAACAGAAGATCAAGTGACGTTAAACCGAGAAAACTAGTGTCCGTGTCCGGTTAACGGGGTGTACGCTTAGGAGAGAAATAATTTCATTAGAAAAGCCATATAGAATTTAGGTTCCCGAACATATGTCCACTTAATAGAGGTGTCCGCTTAAAAGGAGTGTCCGTTAAGAGAGAATACACTGTATTTGAATTATAAACTGTCCCCATGGAGCATCATAGGCTGCAAGATTCATAAACCTTATTTTTAATAATTTTTAACGCCCACTACTACAGGTTGAGGTGTAGAAATCATTTTAAAAATAACATTTTAAAAAATAAGTACGTTGTAATGTTCCTAGAATCCGATTTTAACATTTTTATTTCTAGGTGTTTGATTGTTACCAAAAACTATGACGTCACACCAATCACAGCATGTTCTGAAATATGAATATTTTAAATGTTTTTATTTACTCATTTCTTACAGAAAACAAACAGAATTTAATGTTTTTATTTATTGAGATCATATAGTTCTTGCTTAAAAAATAATTTTATAAGGAAATTAAAATTTGTTAAGCCAGGATATTTGAAAACACCATCATAATGATAAACTATCTAAAATGTATACAAAACACGTAGAGAAACCGAAGGAGCTCAGATATCTTAAACAGCGAGAACTAACTTTTCACTACACTCCAGCAATTTAGCAAAATATTATTACTAGTATTAAACTAGAGTTAGCAAAACTATAATTAAAATTCATCATCATCGTAATCAATCACTTGCATTATCAATATCGTTCTTAAAGGTTGAGTGCACATTAAGCGTAAGCCTCAGAAATCCTAGACTTAAAGTAAGTGTACGAAGTATAACATAACAGAATGTGCAATACATTTTTAAAGTTTAGGTTCCACTTAATGTTGTTATACTTAAATAGAAGCTGTGCAAACGGCCATAAACGTGCTTAATCATTAAAACTGAGTATTGAATTTTTTGACCTAAGATAAATAGGTAATAGTAGGTAAAATTTATAAGCTATAACATTATTATTGAAAAGTCGTCATTAGTCTCCCACACCTATGCTTGATACAATATCTATTACCTCATACGTCGAAGCATAGTAAGTATTTAGCATATATTTGGACAAAGTAGATATGAATGTTAACAATAGAAGTTGCATCCGTTGTTAATGCTTCGTTTAAAACATTATTTGTTGAATAACTTTAAAACAGAAAACACACTTCTATCAATTTTAATTAAAATGCTTAAATTTCAATATTAAAAACAACTTATCGTTCCATTAACCCATATGGTACATTTTGAATCATTGCAAATTATACAGATAATTCAGAGATTTCATTTTGGTTTAAATATATTTATTTATTGTAAGCTTCAGTAATTAAATTATACACTTTTGGAATTTCTTTCTCTGCTGAATTGAGAAAATCAATATAGTCTGTTTTCATTTGGCAGATTAATGATACTTTATTCTTTGATATAGATATTTATATATAATGAAATAATAGCAGATCAAATTAATAGTTGCATCTATTCCGTAGCGTATTTTTTAGCAAATTGACGTTGACATAAAATTGGACATTATCAAATCTGTATTTATTGGATAAAAATTTGAAACAATTGCTAAAAATTAACGAAATACTCGTAGATACAGAATAAGTGCAAATGCTAGGTATCTGTAGAGAGTTGCGCCTAGTGAAAGAACAAGCCCATCTTTATTTAATTTGATTTAATTTGTTACTATTTTAAAGAAGCAAATAACGAGGTCCGAATTTAATCTCAAAAAACAAATAAATTAATATTTATTTTTTATGACAAATGGAAATATTAAGTTAATCTTGAAAATTGTTCAATGGTGTGTATTGAAATTCTTCGAAAAAATGTTGATGAACTACTCGTAGGCAGTTTATCAATAAAAAATATTAGTCAATAAATTTACTCCATTAGTATTTTGTCGGCTTTCCAACACCTAATATGGAAAGGCTCAACACCTGATATACTGATTAACATCTTGTAGAATACCACATTATTCTAGTTCTAAATTGTTGTTTCCCGTCGTTTAAAAAATTCTTCCAACACATTCTCTTATCCAAAGATCACTGCACATACATTCAAAACTTTGTAACTTCTATTTATCCGATTCTAGTTCGAAATCCAGACGTTATCATGACATGATGTAAATATCTCATTAGTTTACTAGGACCGAACAATTCCTTCAACCGTTACAAATATCTCAGTCGCTGCTGAAGAAGCCTGATCGGCCTATTCCATAAGCGTACAACAATGCAACAGAGTGTCCAGAATAACATAATCAATATGGATCTTCAGAATTAAAAAAGTTACCATGGCGGTGAAATGATATAGGGTACTAAACCACAGTCAAATTTTAACTATCTTAGATAAGAATGCGAAAATATACGTAAATTAATGAGTTTGGTGAATTTTTTGTTTAAATATTAATTAGTTCACAAACTACAAGCGATTTAAGTTGATTAATAATTAGTATGATGTATCATGTCCTAAGCAATTTGATTAAAAGCGAGACTCGCACGTGTTGTGTGCACGCCCATGTAAGGCCCACTCCAAGGAGACTATAAACCATTACATTCATTTATAACCTAACAAAAGTGTTAACAATTTTGATGATTTTTTTACCTCCCGCTACCCTTGGTAAGGAAGGTATAGGGATCATGCTAAAAATCGCATGTCGAGATGTGTGTGCGTGTGTATGTGTGTTAATGTGGATCTTCTGGCCACTCTAGCTCAAATACTATCAATCGCAAAATTTTGAAACCTTGTATTTCGACCTTACTCTAATATGGAAAGAAACCATTAGATTTTGGTGTGAATCGGATAACTGGATATCGCACTTTACTTGAAGCCCAAAATAGTTTTTCTTCCAAAAATACCTTTAAATATTATTTTTTCGCGCTTATATTAGTATAAAAATTAAAGAGAGAGTGCACCACAGGGGTCAATTTTGTGCCATTAAAATTCGATGTAATTTTTTTGGCGTCGGTCGGGATCGAACCCGGTTCCCCAGGTATGTATGTATTTATATTAAAAAAAATATCATCATGGCATATTACCCATTGCTGGGTGTGCCACTCTGCTTTGTACACAGTAATGATGATGACATATTTGTATCGTGCGGGCGTTTATCAAGTATCGCCTCACGGGTACTCACTTCTGGCGTGGAGAGTGCACCAGGGGTGAATTTTGTGTCATTTAAAAATCGAAATATTTGGTGTTGGTAGGGATTGAATCCGGTTGCCCAGGTTCGTGACCAGACACTCAGGCACGCGCCCACGTGACCCCATCGGTATATGTATTTAAATGAATAAAAATTAAATGGCGGGAAGTATTGTGTTGGTCACATCATATTTTTTAAATTATAATATCTTGTAATATTAAGAATAATAATGTATTTATATAACCCGTGTTTTCAAATTTCATCTGGCATTATAGTTACCTACTTTTTCCTTAATTAAATCTGCAGCATTAGCATTACGAGTTGCTACATAATTTATATTTTACTTCCTAATTTCGTTTCACATTCCTCCATACTAGTTCAATTTGTTAGATATTTTCGAGCAAAGTTGATAAGTTATATGAATACACAATGCAATAATCAAAAATAAAACATTTTTCGAACTACTCGAGAAGAAATTTTACCTTATACTCGTACACAGGTATATAAAATTATCAATATTTTTAATATTAAATTAGAAGTACATTTGGATTAATATTATAACACTATTGTTAAAGATAACTGGTAGCGTACTATAGTATTTTCTAAAGTAGGAAGGTTTTATCTTTCAGAATAATCTTCCTCCGCCTATGGTCCATCAAGTTGTTGCTTATCTGCTTCTGTTGCAACACCGATTAACTGACATCCACCCATGTCGGAAAGGAGTATTTTATATTATTTATCAGTTAGGGCGCTTACGGCCCAATTATATTTTATGGGTCTGGAGTATTCCGTTCCAAGCCGACACCGTACGATCAGCTGATAAGCTCCTGTGATTGGTGGAACAGATCGGAATTCGACTGCGGGAAATGTTATCAAAGCTCTCGTTGAGGACGTTGGAGATTTGTTAACTGCTACTAGCCAAGCCGTAGCCCAATGTGTTAGAAATTAAAAATACGCAGCTATTTACGCAATGATCTGATGTTTAGTGTGATTTTAAATGCTGGAATGCTGGATTTATTCAGGAGCGATGTTTAGATTCGAAAGTTGGAAATTAAGTATGTATTTATTCTGAGTAAGGTGTGGAACATTAATGAAATTTGTTACCTGATAATTATAATTTATTTATACAAATAGAAGTACATAATATTAATTTTATTCAATATTCTTTTATTCTATGCCGCTGTTATATTGCTTAAGAACTGTTTCAAAATTTTGTATAGAACTTCATTTTTTAATTTTATGAATTTTCAATAATTTTTTTTTACAACTTTTGTGTAAAATTCATTTTTTTTTTTTTTCTATACAACAGATTTGAAGTAGACATTCGGTATATATGTATCCTGTGTTAAGGCTGGTTTATGCACGTTTCCATAAGGAATAAGAATAAAACATAGTGATAAGCCATAAGGCATGGAGATAAAATCAGTTTATGCACTTTTATAATACATAACTTTCAACCAATGATAGACAAGATATTTGAATTCGGCGGGTAATATTTGTATATTACCCGAGGAATATCAAAATTGGAAAATGAAATTTCACTGAACGGCAAGACTTTGACATTTGTCAAATGATTAGGTTGTTTGCTTATTAGTCTGGAGTTTGGGACATTCTTTAACGTTTTTATTTGTTATTTTTGTCTTTATTCGCGAGAATTTATATATCAACATATATATTTCTGTCATCTTGCAAGTAAGTTATTAAATAGAATTCAAATATTTAGAATTAAATTTCGATGTTCTTGTTTAGAATTTCAACTAATTTTTGTTATGGGTGAACGAGATATAATCATTTATTCAGCGATGTGTTAGATAATCAACCGCAACTGAGTCACCGACTATCCGAGTCAAAACACAAATGATTTTAGTTACATTTCATGCTTCCAAAACAGACACAACAGAAATCTGCGCTTGCGCAGTAGGCATATTTTGACATAGCACATAAGGATAAGACATAAGAAATAAAATTTGGCCATTTCTTATGTATTATTTTTATGTATATTATGTTTATGTTTTATCTCAAAACTGCATAAACGGTGCGATATATAAATACATATTTATATTTTATGTTTTATTCCTTATGAAAAGTTGCATAAACCAGCCTTTAGTGTAAATACGACTATGTATCTAAAGATTTTTTTATTTCGAAAAGTCTAATGCTACAATTCCAAAATTATAATTTTAAAATCACAGTGTATCCTATTTCCATCTTTTAAACACTGCATATTTCATGATTTAATTTAGTTGATTACTAAATGAAGTAACAAATTAATATGCACACAATTTAGTATAACAAAAATGTAGACAAACTCAAACATCAGGAGAAAATGTATAATTTCTTGTCTTTTTTGATCTCAAGGTATCAAAAGATCTTTGTAATTTTAATAGTTTTACAATTATATCACATTCCATTTTGTGGTATAGTATAATATATCTTGTAAGAAAAATGCCATATTGATTTTTTATCTCCCACTCTCCCACTCTCCTTGGTAAGGAAGGAGGTACAGGGATCGTGATGATGGTGTGTGATGGTATGTGTGTGTTTGTGTGTGTGTATGTGTGTATGTGTCTTCTGGGTGCTCTAGCTCGAAAACTATCATAAGTTTTGAAACCATGTATTTCTACCTTATTCTAATATGGAAAGAAGCAATTTATTTTGGCGTCAACCCGATAACTAGAAATGGTACTTTACTTGAAGCTCAAAATAGTTTACCTTCAAAACATACCTACCTTCAAAAATTATTTTTTCGCAATTTATGGTTTGCGTTTTCGGATATGAATTTATTAGTAAAAGTTAGTTTATTTTGCATCCCCTACATGCCCTATAATTTTGTAACACGTTATTAATTAACACTGTGTATATCAACTGATTTATTTTCAAGAAAAAAATTTCGTTCCTAATACGTATAAATTATAATGTTGCAATAAGTTTTAATCGACTGTTAATGATGATTAGGTGAGGTAAAATAATGGAGATTTAGTCCTTGGTTAAAATATTATTTATTTAAAAACAATACCGACGTTTCGGTCTCAATTAGACTATCCTCAGGGTTATGTTTAAAATGTTTTTAGATTATAAAAATAATGATCTCTGATAAGAATGTACATGTTATTTATAATTTTATAGTTCTACAACCTCCTTCTTTTTTAATTTTTTAATTATGTACAATTTACTATTTTCCAAAAAATCTAAAAACATTTTAAACATAACCTTGAGGATGGTCTAATTGAGACCGAAACGTCGGTATTGTTTTTAAATAAATAATATTTTAACCAAGGACTGACTCTCCATTATTTCACCTCTCCAAATAAATTATAATATTGCGAACTAATGCTTTATTAATTCATTATTTTATCTTAATATCTTAAATTACGAACAATGGATGGCAGATATGTCGCTTCATAACTAGCAATAGTTCTGTGTTTGAGTCCCGGATAACATTTACTCTTTTCATTTCTTCGTCAAACTCGTTGGTTCTATGTGATCATAGGAGTACTTTTAACAATCGTCTACAAAAGAGAAATAAATATTTTATTTTTGTGAAATCTGATTCAAAATAACTAAAAAAACATCTCATTTAAAATTAAAATATTTGCCTTGTAGTCTTAAGCATACATCACTCGTTACCCTTACATCAACAGTAGTATTAACAAGAATCCAATTATTTATCATTATCTTAATCAGCAATTAATTAAAAATAACAAGATCAGTTGTTTTTCCATACAATCGTCACGTAGTTAATGGAGCGGAAAATATAATTGAAATAATCAGAACGACATGCCTGTCATACCAACAATATATTTAATATGAAACATTGAATTTTTTGTTGTAAACCATAATGATATTAATTAAACCGTCAAATGAGCCTTCGTGTTTACAAATTTGTTTTTGATTCATTGCTTCTGACAAGCAAGTACAAATCAGCAATCGCTTCGAGAAAAAGCAGACGGAGAGACGGGGAAAAAGAAAGAAACAAATTAAATAAGAATTCCTGCCATCTTCGAAATGTTAACGTGTATCAATGTTCCCTGAAACGCCCAGCACCTTACTTGAATATTAATAATAACTCACCATTCGATTCATCACTGCCATCGTGACGAAAGAAAAGAAATGGCCGCCTGTTTGCACAGCCGCTTTGCGTGGATTATGCATGTTCTCATTGCATTGTTTGCGAACGAGCTCCTTGTTTGTTAATACATATTTACAAATTCTTTGGGGTTTCGGATACGAGAGCTTGTTAAGAATTTGCGTTTCATTTTAGAATTTATTGCTGGTTTGTTCTGCTACTTGACTGGAGCTGTTACTAAAACAGTTTTCCGGCAAAGCCGGTTTGAATTTCAGTAGCGACGAATTGATAAATAGGTTGAATGAACGAAACAGCTTATCTTGGCTAGAAATGTATTGGTTTATCAACAAATATCACAGAAAATGTTGGAACTATAATTATTATTAATGAAGTTCAAAATTTAACAATTGCTAACTTATGTGTTAAGCTGTCAAAATACTGTCTCATTGAAAGGTTTTCTAACTTAACTTGACGGTTTAAAAAAATGGGCAATTTGCCGTGATGATATATTTATTTCATTTTTACCTTCCGTCACCTTTAGGTAAGAAAGGTATTTTCTTTAGTCAAAAAATTCAATGATGAGTTTTTAGTGAATAAGCATGTTTTACGGTCCCTATAATACGATTTTACCATTTTTACGATGATGTCTATATGTATGTATGTGTGTGTGTGTGTGTATGTGTGTGTGTGTGTGTGTGTGTGTGTGTGTGTGTGTGTGTGTGTGTGTGTGTGCATGTGACGAAAGTTTCGGATCGCATATCTTCAATACTACGATTCGAAAAATTATATTATTTCATATTCCTCATGTTTACATCCAGAAGAACAACTGATTAGATTTTGGTTATAATTGTTGAACCGGAAGTATCCTCATTTGAAGATTTAACAGTTAAATTTGATTTATTGACATTTAATGTTATTATAACTTAAAGAATATATTATTCTCTATACGATTTGTTTGTATTTTATACTTCATATTCAATAGATGCAAAGGTGAAGAATTTTAAAGAAATTAAATTTTATAAATCAGCCAGCTATACTAAACATGGAAACTACTAATATATTCATATAATTCAAATTCACAGATGTTGGTATCAATAAAAAGTAAATTAATGTGGCAGAGATGCGGATGTTGAAGTAGGGGTTGGGGAAGACACGGAAAGATAGGTAAGGAAATAACTCTAGTGTTACAAGTTTCTAGAAAGATACAAGAGAGATGATTACATTAGTTTGAAAATGTCATGAGGAGAAATGAGGAATACATTGGATGAAGAATGAATAGCTTAGTAATAGAAGGTTGAAGAAACAAAAGGAAACCAAAGGTAAGATGTAAGGACTGTATTACGGAACACTTGAGAGAAAAGGAACTGAATGAGAACGACACGTAAAACAGAAATGAGTGGAAGAAGAAAATAAAAAATAGCGACTCCTAACGAATGGGGAAAGCTAAAGAAGAAGATGTCAGTGTCAAGTGTAATTTGCATAGTTTGTTTATGAATTAATTTTACTGGAAATTTAGGATCTTTTACAAGAAAATTTATGTATGGAATTTATACATAATACACAGGATTGACGGAAGGTATTGTGCTGGCCACAACAAATATTTTATTTATTATTAACACAATAATTAAATTTTGGTGTTGAAAAATATTTTTTTGGTAATATAACAAATTTATTATTGTCTACATAACTATAAAAATTGTGTAGGTGATATGAAAAAGTGAAACAAATGATCGAAAGTAGATCATCACTGAACTCAAATATGCACATACATTGTTCTGTGGCGGATTTTTTTTAATTATATTGGTATTTACTTCAGCATGATGAAGACCAAGTTCTTCCAGAATAATTTTATCTGACTCTAATTCTACAAACGAAAATTATTTTAGAACTGTAAATCCCGATAAAATATTGTTCTTTACATTTATTGAACTCCTGCGTAGCCTACATTAATAACAATTCTTTTTTGTCCCTCCTCACCAAATTATGAGTACTCGTGTGATGAGAGAAATTCTATCGTATCTAATTAAATCCATGTTAATTGTAAACTAGGCATAACATGAACGGTCTCAAAATCTTAATGTTGTTAAAGGTCAGACATGAGCATACCCGAAACAGCAAACACCCTTACCAGTCAATGAATTTACGCGTCTTTCTAAAAGTGTAAAATAATAGCGTGTAATGCCAAGTTAACACTTTAAATATACGAGTATGTATCTGTAGTCATTACCGATACCCGCAACTTAAAAAAAAAACAAATTGTCGCACCCAGAAATAAGTAATAAACCATGACGCAGCATTTATATGTATATTTATTTATAATTAAAATACGAGTATAAAGTATCCTGTAGTAGTATCGGTAGAATGACATGATTAAAAGATTGAATACGTTATAGTCAAAGTATTCGTTCACATCCAATAATTTTAATTTATAACTATTTTGCGCTTAATAAATTGTATTTTTGAAAAAAATAAATATATCATTTTGAAAATTAAATAACAGCGTTTAATTACTACACTTCCTTTAAAAAAAAAACATTCGGGTATCAGTGTAGAAGAAAAAATGTTTAGGTTGTTCAAATTCGGCAACTTTCCCTACAATCGTGTAAACAGTGGCGTAGTAATCGAAGTTGCAGTGGACATGGTCCAAGAGCAAAGGTGGCACTTGGGATATGAGTATTAATTTTTTACAGGCGTATGCCAATATGTGGGGTTTATTAAATATTTATGACTCATCAGTGACTAGTTTTTCTTTCTTGCTACGCCACTGCTCCAAAAAGCAAACAATCAGGTATATAAAGTTAGTGCAATAGAGGACGTGACGTCACAACATATTTAACCGTTGCTGGTATACCACATAAAAAAAATCTGATGTGGCCAGCACATAACCTCTCGCCGTATATTTTACCTGGCTGTATGCATAAAGCAAAGAATATTTTTATAAATACAAATAATATATTCATATAAATCTATGACGTATAAACTTTTTTATTATTCAATAATAGCATGTCTCAACATGAAGATATTTTACCATAAATTATGTTACAATAAATTACAAAGTAGAGTTTACCATATATAAATATTAGGCTGGTAACTGCAATTTTCAATTCGAACAACGTTGTTTACTTTCTCTTCATATTCTTCTAGTAAAAACATTAATTTTGGGCGGTCTAAAATGTATATATGGATTGTGCATCTATTCTTACATATCTTCTTTTACATTTTATTTTTTCATACATGTTATATCTAAATAACACTAATTCCCTTTAATAAAGTGACGGATAGATTGCACTCCGATTATTCTTATATCGATGTGTAATTTTGTCAATATTTACAACTTACTTGAGAAGAATTTGATAGCTTTTTCGCAATTCAAAATTACTCTAGTCTACAGTACTGGTGTACATTGTCCCATAATGTTTGAAACAAATTTAAGTCCTTCAACCTAGACTTGTCATCTCCATAATAGTCACAGATCAAGAATTAAGGGATTCTCCAAATACATTTTTCTTTCATTAATCATTATTTCTGACACTGACATTTATCTGTCAGTTACAAATAATTTAAATTTGCAACTATTTTTCATGGCATCCTTTCGGTTGTAAAATTAATTACAACATTATTTTATATATTATATTCCTTTTATCTCTAAATCTATAAAATATGTATAAAAATATTTAAATGTATCAGAAAGAGAATTTATTTTTCTTTAATATTATCAAGAAAAAATTTCAAAAAATAATATTTAGAAGATTTTTTTTCAAGAATCTTCTACTTCCGGTTGTCCAATTGTTACCAAAACCTTTTCAGATCTTCCCATGAATGTCCGATTGGGAAATACGTTGTTAAACAAATTTTAAGTCTTATAGTTTTTGAGTAACCGTCCTTCCAACATCCCACACACACACATCCACACACACACACACACACACACACACACACACACACAGACATCATCGTAAAAATGTTAAAATCGGATTGTAGGGACCTTAAAACGTGCTTATTCAATAAAATCTGGATATGCGATTTTTAGCATGAATCCAATACCTCTCTTAGCGAGAGGTAAAAAACTGGAGTGCAAAGGGTTAAATAATTTTTAATTCCACTTTTTTCATAATATACTTTCTAATTATTTAAATATAGTTTAAGTACAACATATAATTGAGGCTAAAATAGATTTGCAATAATTTTTTTTAAAGGCGTTGCCTTGGAAACTCTCATTGTGAAATATATTCAAATGTTATATTTTTTTGCTTCGTTAAAAATGTTTTTTGTGCAACCGGCCGCGAAATAGGTATTTCGCAGCCGCAATATAGGCCACGAAATTGAATTTCGCGGTTGTTGTTATGGCAACGGCCGCGAAATGGATTTCGCGGCCGCTACCATGACAGCGGCCGCGAAATTGAGTAAACAATCACTATGATTTTATGATTTTTTCAAAACTAATTGTTTTGTTTATCAAATGTCAATTCCATAGCTACCTTGAAAGCCAACTTTCAATTTGCAGTGAAACTGTTTAAAATTAATAAAATTTGTAATTACATATTTTTTACGGTTGCACAAAAAATATTGTGTACACCTTGTCCGCGAAATCCTTTAGCGTCCTCGAAATTGTCTTGCCTCGGCCGCAAGCGGCCTTGGCGACAATTTTTCTCTCGGTACGCTAAAGAGTGATTTCGCGGCCTTGATATACAAATAACTATTATTAAATGTCGACACCTCAGCTATTTGAAAAATATTTTACGTTAATCGCAATATTTTCTTCCGGTTGTACAATCCAGCATTCCACTTCGAAAATATTCCAGCAAAAATCTGTAGATACTAAAAACGAAATAGAAGGGTAAATAAAAAAGTGGTATTTGTTTTATTGTTTATTATTTAAAATCAATTTTCAAATATTGATACTGCTCTCTTATTATCACTAATTTGTTGATAATATTTTCATAAATACGAATACTTTAATTTTTATAAGGTATGAGATGAAAAAAATCATATAGGTACTTTATCCTAGATTCGAAATTAAACTTAGAGCGCCCTTTCAATCTATTATTCTATTATGCATCTTTGATAGAATAAATAATATAATGAATAAGAAACACTTTAGAATTTTTGTTTTAATGTTTACTGCTCTTAATGTTACTACCCACTATGCTTATTATTCATTAATCAAACAAATTTAAAAACAAAAAACCATGGATTATAATTAAAAAATCATGGAATAAGAGAAGAAATAAGTAGTTCAGTGATGATCACAGTAGGCCTACACCACTCATTTATTTCCATACATGGCCACCTAGACAGTTTGAATTTAATTTAAAGTAACCAGCTACCTGAGAACTAGTAACTTCTTGCATCCCCGTAGGCGATGATTTCCTCTCGCCCTTCTGGTAGGCTTTTTATAATGACCTAAGGAAGATAATTACGCTTAATTATCATATACACCCGAGCTTCCATGGCTTGCTGTGACTACTTTGAATACAAATTATTCAGCGGTGGCGGAATTCGTAAGCGGGTCATTTTCGTCTCGTTATGGACTGAAATTACAGTGTTCACGCGAATGAAAAACGCCCGAAAATATTCTCATATCCCGTGTCGATGCCACACTAATAGTGTAATTTTGCACGAGAAGCAGGTGTTATTGATTGAATTAATGAATATAAATAAGGTGTGAGTTGTATTAATTTGTGTTCAATTTAAAATTTAAATGCCAGGGTGATATTTTATGTACTCGAAATTTATGTGATTTGTTGTTGTTGAATACTATAATAAAGATGGGTTTAATCAATATTCATTTTCATTATGTTTTAATTTTAAAATGTTAAATATGTAATCACTAGGCCTGTTTACGGTAATGCATTATTTAATTTATCTACGATAGTGCGTAAAATCGATATTTAAATGTTAGTTTTAAGTTTGTAAAACGGTTGTTTAGTAACATGGTTTCATTAGTCACGGGTTGCCAAACAACGAATTTTTAAACACGCTAAATTTGTAAAACCAGGTTGAATATTTTGTTATCATGGCACATGATTTAATATTGTGATTCTGATTCATAAATAAAAGTATTTTTTTTTCACGATGTGTACAGAAAGCTCAACTTTCTTCTCCCGAAATTGTGAGGAAAATGTGATTTTCCTCTCTAGAGAGGAAAATATAGAAGTGTTACCAACATGAATGTTATTTATAAAAAAATGTATTGTAACAGTTATAAATAAATTTGTAATGTTATTGAAAATCCTTATTTTAGTGATATACATTAAATTATCTTACAATTATGTCTTATATTTTTCTTTTGCTAGATTAAATCACAATTTGACAACTTTAATTTAGATATAAGATTGATTCTTTGGCAACACTGTTACACCGCCTTGCGGCTGTTAACCTAACTTTTGACGTGTCAGTTGTGTGTTGTGTTGTCAAAGTGTAAATATAAATTATAAATAATAATATATATTGATTCAAATAAATAAAATATTACCCTTATTCTACTAGTCATGTCAATATAAACTATTTTGATTAAAATAAACAAAATATTACCCTTATTCTACGTATTTAAGGTCCTAGCAAATCGTTTTTTAGAAACATGTCGTGAAAAAATGTTGTGTCTAACACGAGAAGAAAGCGCTTTTTCCACTCTCGCTCGAAACTTCGAACTCGAGTGGGAAAAAAGCGCTTTCCTCTCTAGTTTGACAAATAACTATTATATTTATTGGGTGTTTTCAATATATCGTAGATAAAATATTGTACTATACACATACGTAAAGCAACTTAAAGGGGTCTTAAAACACTCTCTACGCTCGTGTCTTAATTCTGACCCATTCGTGACTAAAGACTAGCTTTACGTACTTGTATCGTAAATAACTATTAATTATATTTGCATTTTAGAATGGTACAGAGTAGGTTATATTTATTTTGGGAACCTCCTTGGGATTTTACGTAGAAATAATGGTATAGCGAAAATGATTAGGCAGAATACGCACGTCATCAATCTGAAAAAAACGTTTTAAAATGAAATATAACTAGTAGAAATTATTGGGTGTTATTTATTTTTAAAAGAAGAAAAAAAGTACTACTATTAAGTAATGTATATATAAATGATATTTAGAATTATTTCTAAGTCAATCGTTATTCCTTTTACGGAATATAAAATTATTTGAAATAATTATAGCTTATTTTCATACCATACGTTGGCACTACTGAGAATGACCATATGTTGTATCAAATAACTTAAAATTATTTTTCCGTCGACCGTTTATTAATAGGCTATCTTAATGTATAGAAAATCATTCATTAATGACCCCTAGTAATGCATGATTTTTATTAATAAACGATTTATTGGGTGCGTTCACCACATGGAACACAGCATGTATTGCTAACGCTAAGTTGTAGCAAAAATGCAGACAGAATTAAAAGTCATGCTTTTGACACTTGCTAGCTAGGTATATTCACGTAGCATACCTTTAAAATGAATTTGAAAGAATAAAATTCCTCAAATAACATAAAAAACCGCTTGAGTTGTGTAGCATTAAGTAAACTGAACGCACCCACTGAAAACAATTGATGACAAAACTTATTGATTTTCTGACGTAAAATTTGACGTTCGTTCAACCATTACTAACCTAAAAAAATTTGTCATGGAATAAAATTAGATTTTCCATTTAAGTAAGATACGGTCAACGAAAAAATATTGTAACTAACACGTGTGTTAATTGGCGATTAATGATCTCAACAATTAAAATGTCTCGATCATTAATCGCTCTCATTAACACACTTGAAAGTTAAATAACTATTAAATTTTTTGTAATGATTAATTTATAAGCAGGTTAAAATTAATACTTGTTTTTTTATTGTTTATTTTTTAATATATATTTCTGCCTTTTTTAAATAAAAGTAACAACCGATAGTGCCTATAGACACATTATTTCCTCCTGCCTTTCTTCATATAATTTCGAAATATTAACACATGTATACCTCACAATATATTATACATTTGAGGTTAATTTCAAATTGTACCTATAAATATATTGTTTTTTGGTTAAAATGTAACGCAATAAGTAATTCCAGATAAGTGCTACACAGCCTAGCGGACATTTTGCGGACTAGTAATTTCAGAATATATAAATTATTAGTTGTTTTGCTTTTCTGTAGAAATAAAATGTAAATAATACTATAAAATAAAAATGCCAAATGATTCCTGTTGTGTACCTTAAGAAGGCATCACCAAGTAATTTATTTTAATTTGCTTTCGTTTTCGATATATGGGAAAAAAATTAAATACTAAATTAAATTGGGGTTAATACTGACAGCATTTTTCTATAAATGATTTTTGTCAACGTAATTATCTCTAATACTATATTGCTACAAGTGTTTTTTTTAATAAGTTGAATGTACCGGCTTTTTTTTAAACTAATGCAGCAATGAACTCATCGGAACGAAAACATGACAAAAGATCTAATGCCGAATTCATGCAGTAATTTATATTTAATTTATTTAATTTATTTCCAAATTAGATTTTTAAAATAAAGCATTTATGCAACCCTACATAAATTATACACATGCGCACAATGTCTAATATAATCAGATGTTTGCGAATGTTATTTTTTGTATTGGTCGATTAAAATAGATTATCATATGCGAAAATATAGTAGTTATTGGTTGATCGATGATGAGTACTGTTGCTCATATGTCAAAACAAATCACGAAATAAACAAACTTCGAAACTGCCGTTAATCGAATGCGCAGTCTGCATGAAATTTATCATTAAAAAGATAAAAGATCTTATGAAAATTGCTACGTGAATCCGGTATAAAATGACGCTCAGAACAAATCGTATTTCAAATAAAGAAAAATAATGGAAAAGAAATCTTTCCCTTTTGTGAAGTAAATGAAATACCTACATACAGAAAAAAAATATTAATAGCCGAAAAGTTACTAAGTTTATTAAATAATTAGCCGGCATACGACACGCCAAACACAGATTTTGTTGTTCTTGTGCAAGTGAATACAAGTAAATTGACTTGTTGATTTGATTACACCGAAGAAGCAATGAATAGATTCACTGTTTTTCAATTTTATTTTGATTCTGTTTATTTAGTACAGGTCTGCAGAACTCAAAAGTAATCCGGAATCAAACAAAATACTTTACCAATGTACAGTATAAACAAGTATTTATTTGTGCACTTCGTATTAAATACTTTGCGTTTTGAGACAATTTTTCTCTTGCGGTTATTGTCACGCAATATTTTGTAACAAGGCGAGCAATAACAAATAAGTAACTTTTTATAATCTTTTCTAAATTAAATAAAATAAATATTTTATCACAGCATATTACCCATTGCTGGGTGTGCCAATCTGCTTCATACACAGATATCGGTAATAATGGAATATTTGTACCGTACGGGCGCTTACCAGGCGTCACCTCACGGGCACTCATTGCTGGCGTGGAGAGTGCGCCACAGGGGTCAATTTTGTGTCATTAAAATGCGATGTAATTTTTGGCGTCGGTCGGGATCGAACCCGGGTCCCCTAGATTCGCGACCAGACATTCAGGCACACGGCCACGAGACCCCATAGTTATTAACTGACTGTTTAGATTAGCCGTCAGAGACATTGGACAGTTATTTGTTGACAATTAAGTGTAGAAGTTATTGCACGCCTACGTGCAGAGCTGATGTTTTGATATGGATGCCATATGATACCCTCTTCATCCCCTCAGAGCCTCTCACGAAAGTAACTTTGTTTTTAGATAGTCGGTTTTAGATACTCTTGTTGACAAGACATGGAGTCGGTCTTAGAAACTCAGCGTGAAGACAAGTAGCCTCGGGTTTTAGTTTGAGTGCGTACTAGACGCTAGTACGCAAGGTTACGACAATGTAACGGTTTAGTTTATGTGTTTAATTATGTTTAGTGTAATCATTAATAATAAGTAAGTTTAGTGTAAATATTAATCATGTAAATAAAGTTTGTTAGTAAAATCCTAATAATGTCTGTGCCCATAATATAAGTGTTCATCGGCCATCAAAGATAAGTTCAAGTGTATAAGTGCACTTGTGTCTGTGTTCCGTCCTCCGTAATCAAGCGGTGGTCGAACAAGTGGTCATCGTTGGAAAAGAAGTAAGACCACCATCATTAGAGCCTCTGTAACACCTCCCTCGTGTTACAATTTCTGTTCACTCTGAATTGAATATTAATAATTAAAACTCGCACTTTATCGCGCAGTTGCGCACGCACAGGTAAAGAAAAACAGAAAAGTGGATTGGTATGTCCATCGCAAGAGATTTGAATATGAACTTTTAAGCAAGGGTGTATTCATTCTATGCAGTAAAAGTCCAAGCTTTTGGAATCAAAAGTATGTTACCAATGCCAGTTCTACACGGATACAACAAATATAGATATGTACGACTCGAGAAGTTACAATTTTAATGGTAAAAGATTCTTTCACCTTCTATTACTAAGCTATTCATTCTTCTTCCAATTTATTCGTTATCTCTCCTCATAACATGTTTAAACCAATGTCATCGTCTCTCTTGTATCTTTCTAGAAACTTCTAAATACTCGAGTTATTTCCCTTATTCTCAACATTCTCATCTTTGCGACATTCATTTTCTTTGCATTGACACTGACATCTGTCAGTTAGAATTTTCTTAATATAGTAGCTGTTTCCATGGTTATAGCATAGCTGGCTTATTTATAACATTTAATTTCTTTATAATTTGTTAACTCTATGTCCATTGACTATGAAATATAAAATGCAATCAATTCATATAGATAATAGAATATTCTTTTTATAATAACATTAAATGTGTAAATAATATTTAACAGCGTTTTTTCAAGAAAAACTGTTAAAATCTTAAAATGTGGGTACTTCCGGTTGACCAGTTATAATCAAAATTTAATCAAGTCTGCAAGTGTATGTAAGGAAGAGGAATACGTAAGAATTGTAATTTTGGAATTCTATAATTGGAGATATCGCGGCCGAAACCGCGGTCACACACGCACACACACATACACGCACACACAGGGACATATCCAAGGGGGGGGGGCAAGGGAGGCAGCTACCCCCCTTTCAAAGTGGAAAAAATGAAATATTTTAAATCGTACAATTAAGCTTAATAGATCAAGCAAATTACGGAAGATAAAAAAATAACGAAATATCAAGACCTAGCACGAGAATTTAAAAGCATGTGGCATATTAACTACGTAGAAATAATTCCAATCATCGGATCCATATGTAAAATACCAAAACATTGTTAAAAATAAAACTACTACCTAATATTTATATAACTCTACAGAAGATTGTAATAAGTGAAACATGCGGAATAGTACGAAGTGTATTTAATAGCGATTAACAAATCAAAAACTAAGTGATAATATAAAATACGATCAGCAAAGTACGCTAGGATATTTGAACCAGGAAGACCAGTACTCAGATATTTTATATATTATTACATTATTACTATATATTTTAAAATGTAAACCTCATATGTTGTATATTATTAGTAATAATAATTATAATAATAATAATAATAAAATAGTAACAAAATGTTACATGTCCATTGACCGAGCTTATAGTGACAAAATAAACATTTAATTTCATTAAAAAAATTAATAAATAATTCCATTAGAAGTTGATATCCCAAAATGATTAGCATTTCGCGATTCTGAATCTATAAAACGCGCATTGTACGAGTAAGAAGCAGAAACATGTGCAAAATATGCGAAAAAACTACTGAATAGAACACAAAATTCATGACAAGGGTCTTAATTCAGACAAGAAATTAGTGTGAAATGTTTTAAGCTTCTAACAAAAAATTCTAATTAATATCGACCATTTTCATTCTCATTAAGGATTAAATTAACATCAATCAAAAAGGCACCAAAAATTAGTTCTTAATTAAAATCAGACAACATTTGAAATTAATTACTGGTTTTTATTATACGTTTTCTCGTTTTATTATGTGGTAGGCGAGATATTTTCTGTTTGGTCATGGTCGCACACAAATATTGCATTTTATGAAACCTAATTTGTTTTATAATTGGTTATTGCTCAGTCAATATCAACATCAACATGATTATGAGTAATAAGCAGGTAGATAATAAGCCTGCTTGATTTAAATTTCGGTTACTTAGCATCTTCTACATAGGATAGGTATGAGATAGAAAAAAATTAATAAAAATGAGATTCTATGTATCGATTTACAGATAACGATATTTACATGGATCTTCTGGGATGTTTTAAATAATTACATGTCATAAATTTTCTTAATCATGAGCAAGCATGAATTTCATTTATCAGACCAACATACTTGACTCCATATTTTTAACATATTACGCATAATTAATAGGTACTAAATATTTCATACAGCGAGTTTTTCAATTTCGGTTAAAAACTTTAAGGCATATACGAGTAGTACCGGAGACGAGATAACGCTAACAAATGTTGTTATTTCATAACGTTATATAAAAAAATGCGTTATATAACGTTATAAATAACTTAAGAAAAATAAAATAACGTTATGTAACGTTATAATAACATTACAATCAGGAAAGGGCATTTACGCGTAAACATGTAAAAAATGCGTAATAATATTAAATACGTAAATAACGTAGATACTATATAATTTTCGTTCTTTATAACGACACTAGATGGCTGTTATTTACAAATATCAACTTTGTGTTTAGGAGTCAACGCTGAGGTTTAAACAATAATAAATTTAAAATGTTCTAAAAAAATACTACAATATGCTTGAAATTTATGTATTTTACCTCAATTTTACAAAAAAATGTTTAAAGTTTGATTATATTTTACATATACATTATTTAAGTTAAATATCCCAAATATTGTCATTGTAAAAAATATTTTTTACGCATAAAAAATGGCGTACGTGATGTATTTAAAGCGCCAGCCCTGTTTACAATGCCTGTATTTTCCTATTTCCTTAAATTAAAGGAAAAAAAAACAAAATGTGTTAAATTCAATTTAAACTGATTTTATTCTTGAAATGAAAAATGTTAAACATTTGAAGTTGAAACGCCATTAGTGACATCTATACATTTCACAACACGAAATAATATACTTCCAGAAAAGTAGGATATTATGGTTTCAACAGCAAAAATCTTGTAAAAATTGTAAACAAGAATAACGTTATATAGGATGATTCAAGACTAGTGTAACAAACTATAACAGCTTATTCCTGAGGTCATTTTTAGCAAAAAAAGTTATATACACCTCAGCATACACATTTTATTTATAACTCTAATACTAGTTTGTACTAAAATTTCGAAACTTGATATGAGGATACTACTTATTTATATGCTTATTTTTATACTTTTTTTTTGTTTCTGTATTTCAACCAGAGGAGTCTCATATGGGGAAGCTATGAACGTTATTATTATAAAATATTGCATAAAATCCAAAATTATACAAAAAAGGTACTCTTGCTAAAACTTATAAACGCAGTAGTTTTTGATATATTGTAATATCCAAAATAAAGTTAAAATACAATCACGGTATAGAAACAGAACAAAATATAAAATACACAACAAACTCTATTTATAGCTATTGTTAATTACTTTACCTTTATTTTAACATGGGAAATCAGTAATAACATTTTTAATAAACTAATTTTTCTGACAGTTCTAACGTTATGCATTTATTTGTAATTTTGTTTCAAAACTAAGAGTACATATTGGTAGCGAGTTATGGTCCCCCAATTTTGAAAAGATAGATGTGGCGTCCGAATATATTATATTTATAAAAAATCTGATGTGGCCAGCACAGTACCTTTCGTCAATCCTGTGTATTATGTACAAATTCCACACATAAATTTTCTTGCAAAATATTCTAAATTTTTGGTTATATGTGATTCCCTTTCTCGGCAATTGAATTCCATACTCCTGATAACAAACAAACCACATGAAATAAGAAAATTATGAAATTTTGAATGAAAAATTACAACACTTGTCAATTATGGACATAATTAATTGCTGTCATTTTGACACGGGTCCCCATATCTGCTTGCCAAAGTCAGCAGTCATGTTACTGCAGGCGCCCTATACATAAATTTTCTTGCAAAAGATCCTATATTTCCAGTAAAGTTATTTCATAAACAAACTATGCAAATTGCACTTGACACTGACATCTACTTCTTTTTCTTTAATTTTTCCCATTCGTTAGGGAGTTGCTATTTTTTATTTTCTTCTTCCACTCATTTTTGTTTTGCGTGTCGTCCTCATTCAGTTCCTTTTCTCTCAAGTCTTCTGCAATACAGTCTTTTCATCTTATATTTGGTTTTTTCCGCCTTCTATTAATATATTCATCTCTCCTCATGACATGTTTAAACCAATGTAATCGTCTCTCTTATATCTAGAAACTTCTAACACTAGAATTACTTCCCTTATTCTTTCATTCATTTACATTTTATTGATACTGACATCTGTGAATTTGAATTACCTGAATATATTAGCAGTTTCCATGGTTAAGTTAGCATAGCTGGCTGAATTATGAAATTTATATGAAATTTATTATCTTTATTCTTCTTTAACTCTATGAAAATCAAATATAAAATGCAATCAAATCGTATAGACAATAATATATTCTTTAAGTTATAATAAAATTTAACTGAGTTTTTCAAGAAAAACTGTTAAAAACTTCAAATGTTGACGGTTGACCAATTATAACCAAAATCTAATCAAGTCTGCATATGGTTGTAAGGAAGAGGAATATGCAAGAATTGTAATTTTGCGGTCACATACATACACACACACGCACACACGTCCACACACACACACATACATACAGACATCATCGTAAAAATAGTAAAATCGTATTGTAAAGACCCTAAAACGTGCTGATTCAATGAAAACTCACCACCGAATTTTTTCACCAAAGACAATACCTTCCTTACCTAGAGGTTACGGAAGGTAAAAATAATGAATATTATAACATTGTGTAAGTGTACATACTTTATAATTGCAAGTTAATTGGGAAATTTCTAAACTGTGATGTGGATAATGTTTACAACATTCGGTTGTCGATTTTCAGGGCAATTTGATGATTTTTTTGTGCGATGTGTAAAAGTGAATGTAAAGAACGAATTTATTTTGTGTACATGATACGTAGGTAATATTTTATAAGATCGTACTACCCTGAAGTAGGTGCAAGTGAGCAAGTGTGCACCATTACGTCGGTGTTGTAAGAACAAATGGTTTGTCTGAAATTTCGAGTAATTGTTAACATCTGAAATTATTAAATTAAATGCAAGAAATTTATGTTCAAATAAAAACTGTTTGAGAATTGGAATGCTGGATTATAGCCACTCCTCCGCTATTTGAATATAATAAAAACAATCTGATGTGGACACCACACGACTTTCTTGTACGATTATTAAACTATACATATTTTTTTAATAAATAAATTACAAAATATTAATTTTAACTTCAAAACAGTAAAATATATAACGACCATAAAGGAAGTTTTTAAAGAGAGTTTTGATTACAACAACAAAGAAATATTTGATTACAACAATGAATATGACTAATTTCGCAATAAAAATATAATATTTGTTATTGTACGAATCATAAATTGCACGTATTTAACGTAATTTGACATGAACATTTTTTTTAATTTTTTGTCCTAATCCATAGCTAGCTTTGTTACAAAAACAAAAAAGTAAATAATTTTTAAATTTACATATCTCGCTTATACAAAGGGCTAATTTAATAATACTTGATGTGCTAGACGCAGAAATTAATTCTCTAAAACTTTTATTTGAAGCATTTATTTCTAAAATCAAAATAAAATCATTTTCTTCAAGAAAAACTATTAACAATTTCAAGTAATGTACCACTTCCGGTTAGCCTATTTTAACCAAAATCTATTATGTTATTTCGATTGACATAAAAGTCTTGTATACCAAATTTGAAAAGTTTTGGATTATATTTTAAAACAGTTTTTCATTAAAATCTATTATAGGCTTCATGTAAAGTGCTACTTCTGGAAATTGTGTAATAACCAGAAAGGGAGGTGCACAACTAGATGTTATAGGAGTCCTAAATACAAAATTTCAACTTTCTACGGCTTACCGTTTTTGAGTTAGGCGAGATACGTACGGACGTACGTACGTACAGACGTCACGACGAAATTAGTCAGAATGGATTCAGGGACGATCAAAATGGATATTTCCGCTGAAATCTGAAAACCGAAATTTTTCGCGATTACAATACTTCCTTTACTTACGTACAAGGAAGTAAAAAGAACATTATTTTACGCAGTAGTTCAATTATATCATATTATTTCTTCATTAATATTAATGATTTAGGGGTAGAATGTAATTATATTCTTTTATTTGACATATATTTTTGTCTAAAATTAATTGGAAAGTTTTGCGCGAGAAAACGCTAATATACCATATTAAACGCGTACGGCCCGCATTTAATTAACACTCTATATTGCGTTCAAGAACACAAGAATAGCGCCATACGCTCGATAAAAGAAGTATTAAGTGCGCGGAAGAGATACCGTTTTTGAAAACTACCTGTTTCAGGAATAGTCCACAAGCTGTGAAATTTCGAACTTGTAACGACACCTCAACAAACAAAGAAAATTACGATGACGACCATGACATGAGTGTTATTTATTCGCGTTTTCTACGTTATTTGTAATTACAACACAACAACCTCAATTCTTCTCCACTAATCAGAACGTTACCGGCTTGGTAAAAGGATTGAGATGTCAGACAGCCTCGTGCAGGTGCGCATGACGTCACTGCGGCACGCATCACTCATCTCGCTGTGTCGGCATGGGCTGAGTAGGCCTGCTCTGGCTTGGCTTGCCGCATGGCGCATTGTGCAAGCAACCGACACGTGACGAGAACAAAACAAACCGGAGGATACAGGTAATTAGTAATTTGCTGCACCAGTGACGGGGAATCTTTTGCTCCTTGCTGATTGATAGAACTGTATTAAGGGATTGATCTAATCATAAGAGATCAAGAGATTAATTACATGGTTATAATAGGCCTATCCAAGTTTTTTTTTATTTCTTTTTATGTTATTAAAAAATTTAAAATAGAAATTCTTTAATTTTTTATTTCTCCAAGTATGCTTAATAATAATAGCGATGTCATCGTCACTGCCAAAAGGTAATTGAAGTGAAATACGTTACAATGTACAATTCTGTTACGTATGCACAATTATGATGGAAAGTACTCGCTTAGGTATATTGTGTACTCTCAGACAACTGCGAAGCCTACTACCATCTACTACGTATCTTACAAGTTCTAATCAGGATAGGGATCCCACGGAAATGCAGTGTTTTCGTAGCTACAAATAACACTTCGTTTCCTTGCAAGTAGGATTTCCTAGACGCGACTAGCTGCAGAGGCTAGCCGCGCTACAGTGTGTAAATCCTATACGGAAAGTTTCTTATACGCGACAGCGACAGAGCGGCTGAATGCTAGGAAATTCTATCTTAACAACCGTGGAAGTTGATAGGGAAATTCGAGTGAAATGTAAGGGATATTTTTCGTCTTGGCATACCAAAAATCTGATGTGGCCAGCACATAACCTTTCGTCAGTTCTATTTATTTTGTAGAAATTCAATGCAGTAAGTTTCTAGCAAAAGATTTTATATTTCCAGTAAAATTATAACACAAACATACTGTCAATTCACAATAATTTTCTTTATATAGCAGCTATTTCCATGGTTATAGCATAACTGGCTGCTTTATGGAATTTAATTTTATTATAATTTTTTAACACTATTTACATTGAACATGAAGTATAAAATGTAGGTAAACAAATTGTATGGATAATAAAATATTCTTTAATATTTATAACATTAAAAGTGAAAAAATGGAATTTAACAGCGTTTTATCAGGAAAAACTTCAATGAGGCTACATCCGGTTGGCCAATTATAATCAAAATCTAATCACATATGGATGTAAGGAAAATGAATATGTAAAAATAGTAAAAATTGTAGGATTGGAATTATCACGGCCGAAATTATCGTAACATACACACGCACGCACGCGAGAAAGAATATATAAAATTTTATTGTATTTTTTATACCTATTTACGGACACAAAATTTTGTTCGATCACTATCTTTGTCAGTTTTTCTTGGAAACAGATGAAGATCAGACATATGTACGTTAAACTTTTTTTACTCATTTTGATCAGTACTATATACGCTCAAATTTTGTTTATGTCCTTTTTTTTACTATCCTACATATAGAAATATTTATTTATGCAACACGAGTAAAAATTATAATCTTATTTTACTGATAGAAAAGTGGCGAGTGCGTCAAATCCTATAAGTCAAATAAGACACTTTTTACTCTGATGGCATATAATAATTTTACGTCTACAATAAACGCGTGAAAAAAGTGCCATTTCATTTTTTCAATTATACAGTGTGTCCCATTTAGAGCTGCCACAATTCGAATCTCGAGAACTATTAGACATAGAATGTCGGTTAAGCGGAACTTTTTGTGTACCTACCTATAGGAGGCCATCAGAAGTGCTTTTGTTTTTCTAAAAATTCTCATAGCGCACTAGATAATGACGTAAAACTGAATTTCGTTGCTTCTTTTCTTTTTCAAATAACTTCTAAAATACTAGTAATCGAGTAATGTTCCAAATAAAGAAGTTAGATATTTTTATTGCCTAACCAGTGGCGTATGAAATAATTTTTTGTACCTGTAAATTTCCGAGATATAATACAGTTATATTTTTTTAAATGGCATCCATATCTGATTTTAGTCTCTAAAAATACTTATTTTCTTCTTTTTTCAACTATGTAAGCGTTATTGGGTTTCATATTTGTTTTACTTCGGAATTTTATTTTTTTCCTTATTTTATACTAAATTTGGAGTTATTTTGGAAATATTGGCAAGAATTCTATTGAGAAATACTCGTTTTATTTAAATAATTTATTTTGTTGGAAAATTTTGCCCAAAAGTACAAATCAAAAAACTATTTCTTATCACGTCGCTCTTGACATGTTATAGTGTAAATTGCAAGTTATGTGTTTAAATTAAAAATATTGAGCAAGAAAATCATAAAATGAATTATATCAACCAAATAGAATATAATTAATAAAAGTAAGGATGTTTTTTGTGAAATAATTACAAAATTCCTTAAAAATAACGTGAAAAATTAAATTTTGGAATTAAAAAAATATGAAACACCCTGACATCATTGAAAAGAGAATATATATATATATATATATATATATATATATATATATATATATATATATATATATATATATATATATATATTTGAGACTAAAATTAGAAATGAGTTACAATTAAAAAATATATATGTTCGTATTATATCTCAGAAATTTACGGATATAAAAATATATTTCGTACTCCAACTGTTAAGCAATAAAAATATCTTACTTTTTTATTTCGAACATTTTTCTTGATTACTAGTTTAGAAGTTAGTTGAAAAAGAAAAAAAAATCAAATTCAGTTTTTCGTCATTATCTAGTGCCCTATAAGAATTTAAAAAAAATGCACATCTGAGATGTTCCCCTATAGGTACAGAAAAAGTTCCATTTAACCGACATTGTCTTTCGTAGAGTTCTCGAGATCCCACTAGTGGCAGCTCTAAATGGGACATACTGTATACATTGAAAAATGCATTTTCTTCATTCTTTTATAAAAAATACAAATACACTTTATGAACCAAATTTAATGAAAAAGTACACTTTTTTAACAACCGTGCGTACAGTATGTACTTTACGCGTCAAATCCTATAAGTTAAATAAGATACTTTTTACTCTATAGTTGCATAAGGAAAGATATCTTCTGCATAAAACAAGCCAAACATACCAACAACATGAAAAACGATTAATAATTACTACAAGTCTGCCGAAATATTGTCATAATTCAATACTTTCAAAGACAAATATGATTCATCAGGAGCTTGAATAAAAAGTTTACATACGTACAGTAAAATTTTTGAAAGATGTCCGATCAAGGGCACCTGTATCACGAACGAATTAACAAATAGGCATACATTTATCTCTTTCTTTTGCAAAGGCTGTAAGAGTGTGTGATAAGGATGGATATAACACGCTTGTCTTTCAAAAATTCATATTGTTTCGACTAAGTTAGGACATTCCATTTATAAACGATGCTCGTTGTTGATAATACTTTCGCTGTAACGTAAGTTTATTTATTAAATCATATACATTACCTGGATTCATAGCCGTACGTATAACGTTATATTCTGTCAGAGTCACTGACACTGACATTGTGTCAGTATCTTATTTTTAACATATTTGGTTTTACATTTGCTTATAAACTTACTAGTTGACTTATTTTTGAATTTTGAATGCTTTTCCTGTAATATATATTTTTATAATAATAAAATAACAGTAGTATCTTACGTACCCTCATAAAAACTAAGCAACGACACTACTGAATTTGTCATGATGGGCGGAGCAAAAATCTGAATTCATACAATTCGTACACAACCTTGATCGGACATCTTTCAAAAATTTTACTGTAGGTAACTGTTTTTCTGTAAAAACCAAAGACTTTTTAGCTTCGTATCCTTTGCTAATTCTCTTCATAAACGCATACTGTTTGTGAAAGGGTGTTTTATATCATTCTTACTCTTCAACAATGCTTGCAACACCAGAGTTGACGATTTATACATACTATAGACTCTCAGGAAACACAAAATATATAAGCAAAAATAGAGTTTATATAGCAAGGTAAATAACAAAAATAATCAAGTTCCGTCACCATGTCAACAGTATGACGTTATATAGAACAGTCTTGCTAATACATTCCAGTTTTATTTTATGAGTTTATGATGTAGGGTCTGGTATAATAAAAAATAGCGCATGATACACATGCATAAGTGCCTTTAAAACACTTACGACATTAAAACCACTCTGCTTCGCGTCGTGGCTTTAAAGTAGTGCGTGCTTTAAACGCTAGCTTATACACTTGTATCATAATATACTTTTATAAAAAAGAGAGATTAAAAAGCGTATGACATAATTTGGTACACGTATGGAAAGAAAACTATATAATTCTTGTGGTTTAAATGGAAATCATATCGAAAAAGCATTCCATATACATGTACTTCTCAATACATATTCACTCATAGAATTCTTTTTATTGAATATTCCCTTTCGTTTCTGTTAGATTTTGTTTTTGTTGGTAATTAAATCATCCGATTCAGAATCATAATCAATTTACTAAAATCAATCGGCTTGAAACGTCGAGAAAAATTATGTATTTACTATTATCCCTATGAAATTTCGTTGACCTATATTTCAGATTGAAACTATCCGGCTGTTAACATGTGTCAAGTGTTAACCATAACAATGTTCATCTTAAATATACAGGATTTTTTCCTTTAAAACAATCAGCGATTTTGTGGGCGAACTAATCGCTTTGGAGAAAAATGTTATATACAAAAAATAATTAAGAAAAAGGAGCTAATTTATCAGTAATAAAAATTCATTCAGTGGCTCTCAAACGATAGAATAAAATTATATATTTTTAAAATAGCACCCTCTATAATTTTTTAGTCCATTGAAAATTATTTCTAATATCAACGATATAAATATTGTATACGATTATATAACAATTATTACGAGAAAAATGGTATTAAAAATTAGAAATAAAATTACAATATTGTAATAGACTACGCAATACACAATTACACATACATTGATTCAGTTTGGTTCACGAAATATGACTGTTCAAGGTTACTTATCAGGCGTCTGATATAATATTACTTGCAGATAACTTCACTGTATTTCGTATGCATAGGCGTGCAACATGAAATATTTATGTACACATTTTAACTGAAAAATATAAGTGTAATTTATTTGTAAATCATGTTTCTTTTTAAATAATGCTTTTCACAAATATTTCTGTACTTCACCTTTGTTTTTGCAAAACACAAAAACATAGACATGATATAAACCATGGAATAATAATTTTATATAAACGTCAACGCCACTGGGTAAACATTAGCACAGAGGGTACTGTAGTAGATAATTGGGTATCTGTAACTCTACGACGTACGTAATTATTATTTGTAGTTTGTTAGAAAGTAATATTACCAATTTACGCATATCTGTCACGCGACATAAATTACAAAGTCATACGTCAAAAAACCTTCCTCTTTCTAACATGAAATGTTGCTGCATAAAGGGCTGTGTATTCGTTCTTCGAACAAGTGATCATGTATAGTCATCTTTCGTGAACAAACTATACGTCTGTTGCCTAGGTTGCACTAATACAAAGTAATTTTTATTACATTATTTCTAATTTTTAATACCATTTTTATCGAAATAATTGTTTTACATACCTACATAATATTTATATCGTTGTAATTTGAAAAAAAACTCAATCTAATGAGCTAATATATATATATATATATATATATATATATATATATATATATATATATATATATAAATAAATAAATAAATAAATAAATAAATAAATAAATAAAATAATAATAATAATAATAATAATAATAAAATAATTTTGTTCTACCGCTTGAGAACCGCTGGTGAATCGATTTGTTATTACTGATAAATAAGTCCCTTATTCTTGGTCATATTTTGTATATAATATTTTGCTCTAGAGTTATTAGTACACCCAAAAAAGCACTGTTTTTTTTAAGGAAACTCTGTACAAAGGTGTCGATCGCGACACCGGAATACAGAACTTTAACATGTCAAATCATACGAGGGTGGTCTGAAAAGTTTCCGACCTAACAAAGATACAAGACATTTTTTCTTAAAATTTATTTTTATTTTTCTACATAGTCTCCTTGTAACTGTACACATTTCTCCCAGCGATTTCTGTCCTCCGAGCGCAATTTTTAGCTGAGGGAACAGGAAGAAGTCGTTTGGGGCTTGATCTGGTAAGTAAGGTGGATGGTTAAGCAGTTCAAACCGTAATTCGTGGATTTTCGCCATGGCAACCGCTGAGGTGTGAGACGGCGCGTTGTCTTGGTGAAACAGGATTTTCTTCTTCTGCAAATGTGGCCGTTTTTCCGCAATTTCTGCCTTCAGTTTGTGAAGTAATGATGCGCGTAGTATACTCCTGTAATGGTTTTACCTTTTTGAAGATAATCGATTAAGATAACTCCATGACTATCCCAAAAAACAGTCGCCATCACTTTCCCAGCCGAAAAAACAGTTTTTGCTTTTTTTGGAGCCGGTTCCGCCTTTGCAGTCCACTGTTTTGACTGTATTTTTGTTTCAGGCGTATAATGGTGTATCCAAGTTTCATCTACAGTAATTAGTCGGCGCCAAAACTCGGATTTATTGCGCCTAAACTGCGCCAACAGAGCGTTGGAAATGTTCATTCGAACACGTTTTTGGTCTAACGTCAGCAAACGCGGCACCCAACGCGCGGACAACTTTCTCATGCATAAAAATGTTGGTTTAATATGTGACAAACACGTTCTTTGGACTTTTTCATAGCCTCTGCTATCTCTCTCACTTTAATTCGGCGGTCGTCTAGCACCATTCCCAAGCTCTTACGGCCACGTTTAAATTCAGCTGCCCAGAATTTCACTGTGGAAAACTCATCTTTGATTTGCATAGGCGTATTACCTTTCAGAAACAAATATTTTATGACAGCTCGATACTCGATTTTTTCCATTTTCACTCACATCGAGTCACTCAAACGACTGTCAAATAAAAACTGCGCGTCCGAAATAGCTGAAACTTTGGTGAATACCTGTCAAAAGATGCACAACTACATTCCCTAACTTTTATTGACGAGTGCTGCCATCTTCACGTTGAGGTCGGAAACTTTTCAGACCACCCTCGTATTTCAATCATTTCCTGCTTCCCTAATTGTTTTAGGTAAAAATGCTTAAAATAAAAATTGTTAAGCTTAAAAATCTGCATCTGAATTAATTTTACATGCTTTGTAACCGCAGAAATTAGTTATGAATATGTCAAAAATCACCCCAAAAATAGCGAAAGCCATGTAATTGAAACATATAAATTAACAAATGTTTGACGTTTTACCTGTCAAGTTAGATTAATATATTTTTATTAGATATTATTTGTTATATTTGTTCAAGTGAATTATTAGGTATCTATTAATTTATATAAATAATTTTTCAGTTTAACAGAAATTACAAATAATAACAATAAAAATTAATTAATCTAGCTTAACAGATAAATCGCTAACATTTGTTAATTTTTAGTTTCAATTCCATGGCTACCTCTAATTTTGGGATGATATTCGACATTTTCATACCTAATTTCTGCCGTTATAGAGCATGCATAATTAATATTGCTTGCTGATTCAGATGCAGAAGTTTAAGCTCTACAACTTTTATTTGAAGCGTTTTTATCTAAAATAATTATGTAAATATGATTTTACTTGTTAAAGTCCTACGTTCTTGTATCGCGGTCAACAGCCTGTATAAAGTTGTTTGATTACAATGAATGTCAGACTTTAATTACGCCAGTACGAATTAGTTACAACACAAGTTTACCTATACCTACGTATATATATCTTGAAGTTTTGCCGTACAATGGATAGTATAGTAAAACTGATGATGAAGAGGTTAATAATTTTTGTTGCTTATGTTACTACATCCATAAAATCACTGTGTTAATTAATATTTTAACTACATAATAATATTTCACTGTCATAGTGAATTTTATAGAGTAATTTATTTGAATTATTATACTATAAACAAAATAATTACTCTTGAGTGTAATGAACACATCCAATTTAAAAATAGTTTAAAACAAAATAATTAAATTGTCCCTATGAAAAATACACTGAGCCGCCCATGCCACACACAATCGCAGACGCAGACGCGAGAAACCGTCTCTAATTACTTTCATATAATATCAAGAAATTACAGGGTGCCGTTCGACGCCTTATAAGATGGATTAAGCTATTCCATAACGAAATTAGTAAGAGAATTTCACGCTCGGCCACCGTAATGGTGAATTAATAACCCACACATATGTGTACCATATATGTAGCTTGGTGAAGATTGCGGTTGCAAGCAGGTGAGGCGTATTTACAATAAAAGTAATTAATTTACTAGAATTCGGAAGTCTTATAATAACACCAGTTTGCACTGTTTAAACTTAATAGTAAAGTGGCACTTGCTCCATAAAACTCCGTAAATAGTGCTTTTCATTTGAAGTATTAGAAATTTATACATTTTAGGAAAGCAAAATGGATACGTTTATAAAAAAATTTGATGTAGCCAGCACAATACCTTCCATCAATCCTATGCATTATGTATAAATACCATACATAAATATTCTTGCAAAAGATTCTAAATTTCCAGTAAAATTATTTCATAAACAAACTATGCAAATTGCACTTGACACTCACATCTTTTTTAGCTTTTCCCATTCGTTAGGGGTTGCTATGTTTTATTTTCTTCTTCCACTTATTTCTGTTTTGTGTGTCGTCCTCATTTAGTTCCTTTTCTATCAAGTCAACCACAAAACAGTCCTTCCATCTCATCTTTGGTCTTCCTCTGTTTCATCTACCTTCTAGTAGTAAGCAATTCATTTTTCCAATATATTTTTTATCTCTCCTCATGACATATTCAAACCAATGTTATTGTCTCTCTTGTATCTTTCTAAAAACTTCTATCACTTGAACCATTTCCCTTATTATTTCATTCCTTATCCTATCTTTCCGTGTCTTCCCCAATATATATCTCAACATCCTCATCTCTGCCACATTCATTTTCTTTTCATTGAAACTGACATCTGTCAGTTAGAATTTTCTTAATATAGTAGCTGTTTCTATGGTTCTAACATAACTGGTTGATTTATAAAGTTTAATTTCTTTATAATTCGTTAACTTTATATCCATTAAATATGAAATATAAAATGCAATCAATTCGTATAGATAAGAATATTCTTTAATATATAATAATAACATTAAATGTTAAAAAATAATATTTAACAGCGTTTTTTTTTTCAAGAAATACTGTTTTTTACCTCTCGCTAAGAGAGGTATTGCATTCATGCTAAAAATCGCATATCCAGATTTTATTGAATAAGCACGTTTTAAGGTCCTTACAATCCGATTTTAACATTTTTACGATGATGTCTGTGTGTGTGTGTGTGTGTGTGTGTGGATGTGTGTGTGTGTGTGTGTGTGTGTGTGGGATGTTGGAAGGACGGTTACTCAAAAACTATAAGACTTAAAATTTGTTTAACAACGTATTTCCCAATCGGACATTCCCGGGAAGATCTGAAAAGGTTTTGGTAACAATTGGACAACCGGAAGTAGAAGATTCTTGAAAAAAAATCTTCTAAATATTATTTTTTGAAAATTTTTCTTGATAATATTAAAGAAAAATAAATTCTCTTTCTGATACATAAGGTTTTGGTAACAATTGGACAACCGGAAGTAGAAGATTCTTGAAAAAAAATCTTCAAAATATTATTTTTTGAAATTTTTTCTTGATAATATTAAAGAAAAATAAATTCTCTTTCTGATACATTTAAATATTTTTATACATATTTTATAGATTTAGAGATAAAAGGAATATAATATATAAAATAATGTTGTAATTAATTTTACAACCGAAAGGATGCCATGAAAAATAGTTGATAATTTAAATTATTTGTAACTGACAGATAAATGTCAGTGTCAGAAATAATGAGTAATGAATTAAAAATGTACTTGGAGAATCCCTTAGTTCTTGATCTGTGACTATTATGGAGATGACAAGTCTAGGTTGAAGGACTTAAATTTGTTTCAAACATTATGGGACAATGTACACCAGTACTGTAGACTAGAGTAACTTTGAATTGCGAAAAAGCTATCAAATTCTTCTCAAGTAAGTTGTAAATATTGACAAAATTACACATCGATATAAGAATAATCGGAGTGCAATCTA
This sequence comes from Harpalus rufipes, assembly GCA_951394225.1. NCBI lineage: Eukaryota > Metazoa > Arthropoda > Insecta > Coleoptera > Carabidae > Harpalus > Harpalus rufipes. Next base: position 73,301,206 of record OX596274.1, read on the forward strand.
TCCGTCACTTTATTAAAAGGAATTAGTGTTATTTAGATATAACAAGTATGCAAAAATAAAATGTAAAAGAAGATATGTAAGAATAGATGCACAATCCAGATATATACATTTTAGACCGCCCAAAATTAATGTTTTTACTAGAAGAATATGAAGAGAAAGTAAACAAAGTTGTTCGAATTGAAAATTGCTATTACCAGCCTAATATTTATATATGGTAAACTCTACTTTGTAATTTATTGTAACATAATTTATGGTAAAATATCTTTATGTTGAGACATGCTATTATTGAATAATAAAGAAGCTTATACGTCATAGATTTATATGAATATATTATTTGTATTTATAAAAATATTCTTTGCTTTATGCATACAGCCAGGTAAAATATACGGCGAGAGGTTATGTGCTGGCCACATCAGATTTTTTCTGTTGTTGTAGTGCGTGCTACATCCCGACGTGGTGGTCTTGTGGGTATGCTGCTCGACCGGCATCACTAAGGTCGTCGGATCGATTCCCCATCGTTTCAGACTTTATATGCTATGAATACTCCGGTTTCCCTCTGCCGGTAGGTACACATACTTCCAACACGGTTAGTTGCTATAGAGCGCTACTTCACCACTCGGGCAGAGAGCCATCTCTGTTCACTAAGTTTTTACGTGCTACAGGGACCAGCTGAAGTAAACGCAGCACAATAGGTGTGAACAGTTCTGCAACTTTTTTGTAGCCCTGCAGTATAGAAAACTTTGCGCTACGAGTATACGCGATTTTCAGTCAGTGTGTGAACCCATCATGCAACTTTTTCAGCCTGAATAAAAAACCTAAGCTTACATTTACGGTGGCCTTTTCCCTTAATTAGAGTTGCCACATAACGCCAAAATAAATATCATGAACATTAAAGCTCATTTTGGCTTCAATACGCATGCGTACGTAAAATTTTCACGCTATGTACATATATAGCGTGTAACCTTATTTGTTCAAAAATAGTGTTCATCGAAAACTACTTTATATTAGACGATAAAGCAGGATTCACATGGACCGTTACCACCGTTAATTTTGCGGCCATAGCGGCCGTTATTACAACTACTCTGTTTACTCCAAACTCTTGTTTATATAATCCACCAAAAAAAAGAAACAAAAAATAACATACCATAGATTTTGTCAAACTGGTTTGAGTTGGTATTATTGAAATGTGTGTTCTGATCATGTGCAGTTAAAATATACGGCCCGTCAACGCCGTCGAAAATAGAAGTATTTCAACGGCGGCCGTCGCCGTTCATAGCGTCGAAACCGTTCATACCGTATGATTTCAACCAATCACAGCACAAAACAGTGTAAACCGTGAGCAATTTGACGGTGATAACGGTACATGTGAATCCAACTATAGCCTAACTTTTAGACAAAAATATCTACATAATTTTAATTAGATTAGATATCGTGTGCGGTATGGGAAAACATATTTTGATGTACACAATAATTATATTATATTGACCGGGACTAGCACATAACGTAACGTACTGTAATTCGCCTTCCCAAAATGTATACGAGTTTTTACGTTTTTCTACGAACATAATCTACAAATTAAGTCATATCCACGTAATCGGTGTAATAAGGTCAGAGATGCTGCATATAATTTTATTATATATGATATTGATGTCTGCATTTGTCTGAAAATATTTTTTGCGACGGTAAAAAGAGAAATTCAACGTAATTATTTAATCAAATCTGTCATCATAATTGCTTTTTTCATTTTAAAATACAAGATTAAAATTTAATTCTTGATATCCATTCCCGTGTGGTCACGGTATATTTACGGTAAATTGCAATCGCCAGTGAAAAAAATCAGTGAAAGCTTAATTATAATCGACTACATTGTTGTTGCTATCGCTCGCGTAATTTCTGACATTATCCTGTACCCGTATACATTTCCAACTCTCAAAAGAATCAAATCTATGTTGATAATTACTTACTCGTATACGTAAGAACATAAGGAAAGTAAACAATCGTTGATTTAATAATGGACATTAACGCGCTCTCTATATTGTTTACATACAATGTAAAAGACAAATTAAAAAAAGATGAATTGTTTCAAATTATGCAACATATTTAATTTTATTTATATAATTTCCACGAAATTAAGATAATGAAATATTATATAAAATGTAAGTTTTGCAACCTGTTTCTGTTTTACTTGTAATATACAAAATGTTCCATGCAATAATGTTAATGCTTAAAATACATTGTGTTAAAAAAATCGGAGCAGGCTATGAACAAAGAAACGTATGTTAATTTAAAAATATTTAATTAAATATTAATTTGACATGAGGTATTGTCAAAATGGTATCTAAAGAAATTAAAGCTTTTCTTCTTGAATCTTATTTCAGAAATGGAAACAAATAAGAAGACGGCGAATGGCAATATATTGTATCCTTCTTTATTATATTTCCTCCTTAAAATCAATTTTGACAACTTGACTTTTGAATTGAATAATGATTAGACATACGTTTCTCTGTTCATAGTCTACTCTGAGATAGGTTATTTATTGCATACAGAATGTTTTCTTTAAAACAACCAGTGCTTTTTTGAGCGAACTTATATCTTTAGAGAAAAAATATTGTATACAAAAAATGATCAAGAATAAGGGGCTAATTTATCAGTAATAACAAACGGAAAATTCAGCCAGTGGTTCTCAAACGGTAAAATTATATTTTTTTAAATGGTATCCTATACAATTTTTTAGCCCACTAGATAGATATTTTTTTCTGATTTCAATGATATAAATATTGTATAGGGTTGTATGACAATTATTTCGAGAAAAATGGTATTAAAAATTAAAAATAATGTTACAATATTACAATAGGCTATACTTTACACAGGTATTAAGGTACATGTGTTACCTAAGTTACACTAGTAGTAAAGCCACTTTTTATTACATTACTTCTAATTTTAAACATGACTCTTTTTGAAATAATTGTTATTCAACCCTACAAAATATTTCACAAAAAAAAATTCTATATAATGGGCTAAAAAATTATATAGGGTACCATTTAAAAATATATAATTTTGTTCCACCGTTAGAGAAAAGTGATAACTTTGGGTCTGTTGAAAACGGAAGATATTTTATAAACAGAGTTTTTCTCAATATATATATATATATATATATATATATATATATATATATATATATATATATATTTCGGTAATTTATATAAATTATTTATTCTTTATGTTTAGTTTATTTAATTTCACAAATTTTCTTTTTCATAAATTTTATAGTCAATAAAAAATTAATTATTACTGCATCTAAACCTTATAAAAAAAATTCAATATTACCAAATAAGTTTAAATTCAATTATAACAAAAATGGTGTATTTTATGGAATGTTAAAAAGTGCAAGTAATAAGAATAAGTAATAAGAAGACCTCCAAATGAAGAAAAAAAAGCGTTAAACCCAAAGAATAAACAGTTTTCATTGTTTACACTCCCACTACTCTTGCGTAAAATACGGAAAAAAATTGATGTGGCCAGCACAATACCTTCCGTGAATTCTACTACTTTGTAAATATTCCACATAGATTTTTTTTGCAAACTATTCTATGGGCGTTTCCTTTTTAGGGGAGAAGTGAACTGATCTTACCTCGTACTGAACTGAACTGAACTACTCCTAAAAAGAACAGTATGTTTCTTAAAATAAGAAATAGAAAATAAAAATGTATATATAGCATTATATTTATAACATAATAATCTGCTGAATTGGCTTATAGCTACGAGTATAATCTGATGTATTACCTTATGTGATTTGTTTTTGTCACCTTAAATTATTTTATATTTTTCCAGTAAAATCATTTCACAAAGATATTATATAAATTTTATTTGACATTGCCATCTGTCAATTAGTAATATTTGAATATTATGTTTCCATGCTGCAGATTTTAGCAGAAAAGGTTGCAAGTTATTTCTTTATAATTCTTTATCTCTAAATTCATTGAATATAAAGAAAAAAATATAATTAAATCGAATAGAGAATAACATATTCTTTTATTTATAATAACGTAAAAGGTCAAAAAATTATATTTAACAGCGTTTTTTCAAGAAATTTGTATATTCCGGTTAACCAATCATAACCAAAATCTAATCAACTGTTCATGTGGACGTACGAAACAGGAGTATGAAAGAATTATAACTTTTGGAATTGTAGTATTGGAGTTATTGAAGGAGAAATGTGTGTCACACACACACACACACACACACACACACACACACACACACACACACACACACATACATACATACATAAACACACACATACACACTCATCGTAAAAACAGTAAATTCGTATTGTAGGGACTGTAAAAAGTGCTTATTCATCAAAAACGCACCATCGAATTTTTTGACCAAAGACAATACCTTCCTTACCTATAGGTGACGGAATGTATAAATACAAAATTTATATTAAAAAATATGTAAAATTATATGATGTAACATAATGCCATCTATAACCGTTCTCACAATAGAACCCAAAATCCAGGGTTATTTTGTAGAAGTTGGCAGTCCTGTAAAAGACAAGATCGGGTGAGTATATATTTATTTGAAATTTGTTGCTTAAAATTGTTTAAAGAAAACGTATTGACATTTTTTTGACAGGTTATGTTATCACGGCTTATTTAAATTGGCAATTGAATTAAATAAATTGTTTTTTTTTCAATATGCTCGTACCTTAGTAAAGAAAATATAAAATAAATGAAATAAGTAAATATTTAGGGATTTATTGACCCTCATTCAAAAAATTCTATTTAAAAAAATTCTCAGTGGGTAAGAACCTAATTATTTGCCTATATCCAGCACAATTATTTTTTTGAGCTAAATTGTAAAACAATGAGTTTTGGACTTGGATTTTTCTCTGAATATAAATTAAAATAATCTAACCTAAAGCATGAAACTTGAGGACGTGAGTTTTGTGTTTTTAGGATATCAAAAATTTAAAATGGGACTACGTATATTATTTTTACTTTAATTATCTTAATCTTATCTTTAAGTTCACAATAATTTCTATATAAGCGCTCTGTTCGCGCTGAGTATTCATCTCTCCTGTTAGTAGAGTGTACTCGTTACGATTTGTAAAAAGACTTGTGAAATGTTCATTGACTTCGATGGGAACTCATGGCTCAGTTGGTTAGAGCGTCCTACAAGATATAGGAAGGCCCTGAGTTCAAATCCCAGCGAGGTCCATGAATTTTTCAAAATTTCTTTCTCCGTATTTAAATTTCTTCGTATTTAAATTCTCGTCGATCCGGATAGCCTATTTCTACGATTTAAAAATAAAACATTTATGATGAATCTACAATATTTATAATCTACGTTGTGTGTGACGGCTTATTAAGTTCACAATAATTTCTATATAAGCGCTCTGTTCGCGCTGAGTATTCATCTCTCCTGTTAGTAGAATGTACTCGTTACGATTTGTAAAAAGACTTGTGAAATGTTCATTAACTTCGATGGGAACTCATGGCTCAGTTGGTTAGAGCGTCCTACTAGATATAGGAAGGCCCTGGGTTCAAATCTCAGCGAGGTCCATGAATTTTTCACAATTTCTTTCTTCGTATTTAAATTTCTTCGTATTTAAATTCTCCTCGATCCGAATAGCCTATTTCTACGATTTAAAAATTAATCTTATTATTGAAGAAGTTCTATATTGTTTTAATAATTGGTGTTATCATAGCATCATATACGGTTGGTTGGACTAATTTGAGTTAGAATTATGTGATTATGTGTGGAAAATTTCATTTGTAAATAATAACTGAACAAACTCTACTGAAATAAACCAGTACAATCGTGGCATTAATTTTTAAAAGAGTTTTAAATTGAATTAAGATATGAATTCATTTGATGTGATATTTCATCAGTTAATCTTACGTTTTTCATCAGACAGAAAGAAAATAAAATAAAATCGTGAATTGACCTTACTGCCACAAAAAAACATACAGAAAACAAAACTAACAAAACATTTATTATTTTACTTTTTATATATAAATTGTTTTTGAGCCACTTTTTTAAATAACTGTGTTGCAAACGTCATCATCAAAAGCTAGTTTTTATATCGTCATCTGATCTGTGGAAAATTATAGTCGCACGAGTCTTTGCATCGACTTTCGTGATTATCAGGATTGTGAAAAGACTTCCTGAAGTTGCGAACAATCTGGATGTTTGCAAACTTTCAACAATCGCGTTACCTATGATTTCCACCGACTGTCAGATATCGCGCTGTGTAAATGGTTTCCGCTGGCTATATTGTTGCCGTTGGAGACGTGCTCGTGCATACGATTCGCCGTTTAGAGGTTAGCTTAGATTTATCTCAAGCTTACGGAGCCCGGACGCGAACTGCCGGTAAGATAAAAGTGGAACTAAGTGTATAATTTACTTAAGCAAGTTTTAAATAGACATAACAGTTGAATATGATTTTCTTTGTGGGTAATTCTAAAAGTAATAAAGTAAGACAAAAAAATATATAATATTTATGGAGAAAGGTATCCTTATTTTTCTTTTGTTTTCATAGCTTGCATTGTTTTATTTTGTATGAAATTTGATTAATAGATATTTTAATAATAAATGGTCATCATTTTGATATGGTTGGAGTAAAATTATGATATTTTGGAATCGTTGTGAAGCTAATTCTCTCACGATAAATAACTCTTATATAGAAGTTATATAGAGTTAATTAGATTTTGGGCAATATTGGACAAACGGAAGAGACAATTTACTTGAAGTCCATAACAGTATTTAATGAAGAATTATATTAAAATATATTCCAAAACTTTTCAAATTTAGTATTTGAGACTTTTATATCAAGGGGAACAACACATTAGATTTTGGCTAAAATTGTTAAACCAGAAGTAATACGTTACTGGAAACTCTGAACAGATTTTCGTGAAAAATATATTATGATACATATATACTTTTTAAATTTGGAATTTATAACTTTTGTATTAATGAGAAAACAACATTCTATTAAAAAAAAACAAAAATTTAAAAAAGAACTTGGATTAGAGACTAAATTAGAAAATCAAGAAAATTCTGAAGTTCTTGACAACTTGTTGCAAGAGTTACGTTTAGGAGATGAAAAGTTATAAAAAAATCTGTTGTGGGCAGCACAATACCTCTCGCCAATTCCGTTTTTGGTTACATAAGTATAGGGCGCGAGCAGTCATGTGACATTGTTTGCCTTGACAAGTAGATATGGGGGCCCGTGTCAGAATGACAATTAGTAATTATGTACATAGATGTCAAATGTCAGAATTTTTCATTCAAAATTTCAAGATTTTCTAAATTCACGTAGTTAATTTGTCACCAAGAGGGTAGAATTTACTTGTCGTACATAATACTTAGCTATCATTTTGTCACGAGCCCCCATATCTGTATGTCAGGGCCAACAAATTCACATGACTGCTCGCGCCCTATTATATTTAACATTTCTTGTATACCTACACTCTACACCAAATACTCTACTTATATCTATTCTATATATTTAGATTTTTTAGTTTTATAATCATTCTATGAAGAAATTTTGTCCTCTTCTAATTTTTCGAGATGTTTCCAATTCATTGTCGGGATTGACAGTATTTTGGAAGGGTATATGTAATATACCTATAATTTTAAATATTTAACTATATTAATACAATAAGAAATAATATAATGTATGTACTTCCCAGAAAATATATTCAGTAATGTTTCTGGACTTTTGACACTGACATTTATCTGTCAGTTACAAACATTTTAATATTTCAATTGGTTTCCATGACATTATTTGGACAGTGAGATTTATTACAACAGATTATTATATACCTACCTTATATTTCTTTATCTCTAAATCTACATAAGATAATAAAATATTTATATGTATCAGATAGAGAATTTACTCTTCTTTAATACAAGCAAAAACAAAAATTTTCAAAAAATAATATTGAGAAGATTTTTTTAGGATTCTGCTACTTCCGGTTGTCCTATTATTACCAAAACCTTTTCAGCTCTTTCCAGTAATGTCCAATTGAGAAATACGTATGTATTATAGTTTTTGACAAATCGTCCTTCCAACCTCCCCACATACACACATTCACACACACATATACAGACATCATTGTAAAAATATTAAAATCGAATTCTAGGGACCTTAAAACCTGCTTAATCATTAAAATCTGGCTATGCGACTTTTAGCATGAATCCAATACCTCTCTTAGTGAGAGGTAATAATGTGTTTGTGGTACCTCAAAAAATGTTTTTGTACGCCGCTGGATGCACAATAAAAATATCTATCTTTTTTATTTAACACATTATTCTAGATTATCAATTGTTTAAGAGTTATTTGAAAATGAAAATTTGGACCAAAATCGGTTTTACGCCATTACCTAGTAACGTATGAAAATTTTTGGAAAAATAGAAGCACATCTTAGATGCCCCCCGCCCCAAAGGCCCACCAGACGTTCCATTTAACCGAAGTCGTATCTCTTATAGTTTCGGAGATCTCAATGGTATCCTTCAAATCCGAACACGCCTAAATAAATGAAAAACTTGAATATTCGCATATTTGAGTAGTTCAAGTATGCTAATAGATAAATATTTGAATAATTAATAATTATTAATTTGACGAAAATTTGAACTATATGGATACGAATATTTGATTCAACGAATATTTAGATGCTTTTATCAAGCCGCCTCGGTGGTCGAGCGCGTTGAAGCAGCGTCCAGTAACGCTCAAAGTGATCTTCACCGCTCAAACCCTGGGGTCGTGGGTTCGATTCCCACCTGGGGCTTGGATGTTTGTAAGTGTCTTTCAAATACATTAAAATATGTAATGTAAAATTGTAACCATGAAACAAATAAAGTATTTGAATTACGAGCTATAACTCGCAGAGTTGAAAAGCCGACAAAATATTATTGTTATTATTAGATGTTTTTACCATTTTATTCACAATCAACATCCCTAATTTCGAGAAATGTAGGCAATATGTTGAATATCATGAAGAACTGATTTGCTGATTTAAACTCTTGCTTCAAAAGATAAGTTTGTTAGTCATAAATGCGAAAGAAACCCATCTTATATTAAATTCGGTTAGATCCAAGCTCTAGATTTACCATGTAAGTGTGAAAAATTCAGAACTGATTGCAACTCATAAATTTTGTTAAATAAATCTTTCCACCACAACCGTTATATTAACAAGCTCTTATCACATTCACAAGGCGTTTAGCATCATATGTTTCCTATCGACCAAATGACCGAGTTATTCTTCTTGTATTGATGATAGGTTCAGCGACAGTGTCTCGCGGCGGTTTCTCGTGTGATCACACGTATCTCAGGTGTGAACAGTGTTATTATCACCAGCACATTACGAAATTCGCGGACCTCGGCTTCACAACCTGTCATTTGCATATCTTAATACGAAAAATTGATACTCGAATATGCGGAACACCTTGTTTTGCCGAGTAGGACCAGGGAGATTGTGCCAATGTGTTAATTTTCCTTGTAATGGTTTTTTATTGGTAAGATAATTTCTGTAATAAGTTTATGGGGATCTACTTATTTTCTCATCAGAATTCAATTTACACATATTTTAACATTCATTATGCACATGTTTGCATTTTTATAAATTAGTTTAGAGGAATGGCGTGAATTTTAATGCAAAAATTCGCCGCTTAACTGGTTTAATATATAAAATTAATTCTCAATTTACTTAATCTATATTTACATTCCGTTAAGTGTATATCAAACACATGATGACACAGAAGTTTTTATAAAGTGTAAAACAATATTTTTTAAAAAATAATGTCTTAAAAATTAAAATTTACATTTATAAAACTGGAGTTGGTAATTTATTATTAAATTATAAAAGTTTATTATTACATGAACGCAGCAGAGCTCTGTGATGATTTTACTTTACTTCCCTATAAGTGTCAAGTATTTTCTTCTGAAACAAAATATGTAGACTTTATTTTTTAAAATTTTAATTAAACTATTCAATTAAATATACTTTTACGTATATAGAATTTATGCATATAGACAACATGTAACCCGCATTAAGTATAAAAACAATTATTTTATCTTCAATATCATAAGTTTCTAACGATAGGATTAGAAAATGAAATTAAGATAACTTCGGAAGAGATGCGCAACTATTTTTTAAACAGATAACATTTTAATTTTTATAATAGATATAAAATTAACGTCTGTTTGTGTAAGTATATGTTACCGGTACTGGAAAAGTACGATTGTAAAACTCATCTTTTAAAAAAACGCTTGTGAAAAGCGGCCAGACTGTCAAATCTTCATTGCCTTAGCGATGTTTTAGATATAATCAAGCTACTCGTCTAGGCCTTTTTGTAAAACGAAGTGTTTGGAACCACGCTACCGTGACGTATGACGAAAATAATTCCTCCACGTTAATTACGTCATAACCTGATATGACGTCAACTTTTGCGTGAGCGATATGTAAAATATATCACACGAAATACTGCGATGATGACAGTTTCCTGTTTAACGTTCTATGTAGATGCTGTGCGTTTTGATTTTCTGACGATACGATATTTGTAATTTCAATTAATTAACTTGCAGATTTGTAGAAAGTTTTCAACGTATGAAGAATTAACAACTTTTGGTGACACTGTCACCCCAAAAAAGACGGAATTATTTTTATGACGCTTCACTGTAGCGCGGTCCTAGACGCAGCGTTTATAAAACGACGAACAGCTTACGTAGCTTATATAAACATAACAACACATTAATCTAATCGGACGCACATTAATCGGCCCGAGTTATCCAAGTGTAACTTTTGTGCGTTAGTTTAGGTTGTTGTTGAATATTTAGTGAAACGTAAAAGGTAAGTAAGCTGTTCGTCGTTTTATAAAACACCTAAATGACTAGCCAGATTGAGTTTGACAAACTAACTGCGTATTATAAAACGCCTAGGCGCTTTATTAAAAGACGAGTTTTACAATCTGGTTACGACATATACATTATATAATCTCCTGGTTTTTAAATAATATAATCTAACCTAAATATTAACAACATCTGAGCAATTAAAGCAAGTCTAGTATGATATTAAATCTTTTGCAGTAAAAATAACACGAGGTAATTTTGTGGATATAGAATGTTTGGGTTAGATCTCTTATATGGCATCCATATATTTGAATTATTGACACATTTATATTAGAGCAACTAACCAAAAAATAAGTACATAATAAAGTCGAAGAAAAGATAAAAAAAACTACTAGAGAAACTGTTTTATCCCAATCATATCAGCGTATCGCCGCTTATATACATTAATTGTATAAAAGCAAATAATAATAATAATATTAATAATAATAATAATATATAAGTATTTTAGTATGTGTTGGTCCAGCTTTCCCGTACTCTCTCTTCAATAAAAATTACGATGATACGTAGAAAACTCAGAAGTCGGATTGATTGTAAAATATTTCATTAATAAAAGGCACTTTTATAACGAAAGATACAAATCCATTTATATTTTCATGCTGACACAAAATATATTTCAGTAATAACTCATATTTTATATTATAGATAACTTCTAAGTACATATACGAGTATGTATAAAAATGTAGTATACTTATAAGTTATAAAACAGGGAACACTCATAACATCATTGGTTTACTTCCACAATTTAAAATTATTAATAAACATGTTACAGATTTTAAAGCTCATAACGGCAAACCTAATACATAAACAAATGTACTTTTAAAAATTAATAGGGTTTATTATGTAGTAACAAATTATGTTCAGGAATGACAGTTATCAAATAACTATAAATATTTTTCAAAATTATTAGAAAAATAATAGCATCATATTTTAAATACCTAAGTATCATTTTAACTTAATTAGTCTGACTGATATGACTTAGGTAGCTAAAACACAAGTAAATTGATAGAGAAATTAAATGTAGTTCATTTGAATTTTAATAATTAAGACAATGTAATGAGCGATAAGACACAATAAAATATTGGCAACTACTTAACATATGTTATTTTACAACAGTATTAAAATATTTATTAGAAATAATTTACAATTCACACATACAAGCTAAATTAAAACATGCAAAACCAAATAACGTTCTATGTTATTGGTACCTACTCATTATAGCCCAATTCTTTAAATATTTTTAAATAAACTCTAAACATAATTATTTACAATTGAGTACAGAAAAATCTAACAAGACCATTATTTATTAAATTTTCGTTTTATAACACCATATCGTTCGATTCCGGTCAAGCCACATTGTGAGAAACAAAGATTTGTCAAAAACCAAGAAAATAACGAATATTATAATGGTGAACGCTTGCAATTCTATAAGAATCAAATTAGTGCCCTTCTGTATTTCACATTTTTTATAAGGAATTCAGATTTTTCAACAACAATAAAAAAGTTGAATTATCTTTATTTTTTAAATAATCTATCTTTATTTTCGTAATAATAATTGGGTAAATGAAAAATTTCTACAAACAAGTTCAGATTTTTAAAATATTTTTATCAATTTATGGATACACAATACAAAAATTTAAACCGACCACTTTGCTTTAATATACGGAGAAAAATTGCCAATAAATGGTTTTCGGGTTTGGTAAAATCTAAATTTAATATTTATAATCTATAGCTTCAATGAGAAAAATCTATAAACTTTTCGAAAGAATTATTTATATTAGTATTTGTATGCAGGATATCATCGGTCAAAGTCAGGTTACATAGATCAGGGGTATGTCTATAACTACATACAAGCCCAAACTCATAATAGTGCGGTCGGCTTACATTCTCAACAAATTATAAAACCTACATATATGGTTCGGAGTTCAGTAGCTTGGATTACTCAACGTGTCAACCATGCCAGAGGTCCAAGACTTCCGGAGTCCTGCCGAAGCAAGACTGAAGAATACAGTTTCTGCCTCAGTATTTAAACCAAAATATTGCCCTTGCCTCCTTCCGATCTAGGGTGTTTCGAGTGTAAGGTGTACCTCTCCTCACCACCGGTGTGGGTGGGCGGTTGAGTGAACCATGGAAAGTTCTAGAACATCATAAATTTGTCATCGCTGCTTATCATATACTTAACGCCAGATGCCCACAACTAACCCTGAGTCGCTGTCTCAAGTGGCTGCAGACTCGCTTTTCCGACCTGCTTAGGGTTACAAACAAATAGTCGAAACAAAAAATATAATTATAAATACATGCCCACAAATAAATTTTCATAATCAACTCGCAACTACTAAAAACTACTCCCTCATATTTTAAATATTCAATATATTTTCAAACTTCTTATATAATGTAAATAAAAATAAAATAAATATTTCATCACGGCATATTACCCATTGCTGGGTGTGCCAATCTGCTTTATACAGATATCGGTAATGATGGAATATTTGTACCATGCGGGCACTTACCAGGCGTCACGTCACGGGCACCCATAGCTGGCGTGGAGGGTGCACCACAGGGGTCAATTTTGTGCCATTAAAATTCGATGTAATTTTTGGCGTCGGTCGGGATCGAACCCGGGTAATAATGTAAAGGTGACATATTCATAAAACCGTATGGACGTTAAATAAGTATGGAAATTAATAAATTACTGGATTGCATTAAATTATTTTATTTAAATTTCGGCCTCTATCGATTTCGGCATCTCTTATGCCTTCTTCAGGCGATGTCGAAACGTGTAGAGGCCGAAATTTATATAATTTGACTGAAATCTAGTAATTTATTAACTTACATACACCTATCCAGTCAAGAAGCTACATCATCCACGTTAAATAAGTAATTCAAAAGTATTGTATTAAATTTCACAAGTATTTATGTATGTATACAGATGTGAGGTGCGACAAAAATAGGGCGACTGTATAAAAATCTTATATTTGCATTAAAAAAAATTAAACAGAATAAGCATTTATGAATGAAACTTAAATTGGACAAAAAATAAACAATGTCACATACTTAATACTTTAATAATTATTTATAATAGATTGCATTCGTCGTTACATCGAATTAAGTAAATTATCGATGATTCTGTGGTTTATAGATTTCCATGCATCCGTTATAATTTTATATACATATTTGCATGCATTATTAATATTGCTTGCAATATTTTTGTCAATGGTTTTCAACTGCTTTCCAATTGCATTAAAGATCAGACGACTATTTGCGAGTTATACTCACATAATCAAATCAGCTCGTAACTCTTTTTTCATTTACCACTCTCACAAGGTTAAAAATACGACAACGCGGTTTCAAAATTTGAATTCAGCATGAAATTATCTCTCTTATTATGTATCACATGATTTTAGCGAATTGGTAGTTTACAAATAAAACATAACTTCAATTCTAAAGAATTATGAATATGTCACCTTTACATTAGAAGTTTGAAAATATATTGAATATTTAAAATGTGGGGGTATTTATGTACGATACTGTATATTGTTTGTATCCGAATCACAGATTATCTTTAACTTTAATACAATCTGATAAATAACAATGGCAAGGTTTGCTCATTATATTGCACTTGCACCTGTTCATTTTCATTTAAGTTGTGCATTAACGCAGAATTCCACTATTAATTTTTTAAATTTTTTATTTTATAAATATTGTTGTTGAAGTTGTTTGGTCTGTAATTACTTCGTTTCAAGTTCAATAAAAATAGTTCTTTTTTTTGTTTCTGAAATCTTGCAAGCCACAATTTAAATTAATGGATTTCATTATGTTAGCTGTCCTTCATATCACCTACAGTATAAACCTTCCATAGGTGTTAATTTACAAAGTATACATTTCCTTCTTAATCCAGCAGATGTGAATGATAGATTTTTTACCCTTCGCTTCAGATCTTGTCTGAAAAATTCATAAAAGGTGACGAATGTCCCTTCGTCAAATCTGTAGTGTGTGTCACGCGGTCACGTCCAGTAGAAAAGCGATAAATTGAGCCATTATCTGTCTTTCACTACTTCCTCCATTAAAATCCTTTCTGGGGAGTGCGCGTGAGTGTGCGTGATGTACTCGCGTGTGTGTCAAGCCATAAAAACTCCTTCACAATTAAGACGCATCAATCCGTATTACGGCGGGAGCTAATGGACAACTTCCAACGTTGCCTCTACCTACTTATTATGATAAATTTCGTGGTTAGGCCTACGTTTTTATACCATTATGAGATACTCATCAGCTACAAAGGGGAATATTAAGTTTTGTTTGGAACGTCAGGTAACATGAATTGTTCGTAGTTAACTGGAATCCTGTGTTGTTCATATGTATGGGAATGGGAGAGTGTTGATGGTTCGGTATTCACTGCTGTAATAAATATTAGAAAATGCGTGTGTGCTGAGAAATTACAGCTTTGCTTTATACGTGCGTATAATTAAATTATTATTCAGTTGGATCTAAATTAGAAGTGTTATTAATCTTATGTGAAAAATTGTAGTTAATTGTTATAAAACTGCTTACAAAAAGTAGTTTTTATAACTGTAATTAATAATTATAAATTACGTTGTATTCATACAAGAAAATTTTGTACCCTTAATCGCTAATGTAATGGTTCAAAAGAAAACTGCACTTATATTAATTATTTTTTGAAGCTAATTCTATCTCGCAATGGTCAACAACTTTATATTTTCCCATAAGCTCTTTCGTATTAATATTATTAATAATTATCAGGAATATTGTAATATAAACTTTGATAACATAACCGCAAGTGTAAGGATGATCCAAATTGGTACTTTGTTTTAGTTCAATGCGGAAAGGCAGATTAGGAATAATAAAAACAAAATTAGGTTTATTTATTTTTGTGTCAACATGTATTTGAATTATAGGGCCCAATTCTAAATTTTCACGGAAGTAATATGCTGTGATTTTTTTTCATTTAATCACTTGGAGTTGCAGCTAGTCTCAAGTGCAAAGTAATGTGATATAAATTATTGAGAGAGTGTGATATTGTTTGTATTTACAGTATGTTGCGCATTTCGTTTGTTTACATTTGACAAATAATATCACAATGGTGAAAATTGAGAATTACGCCCTAGTTTATTTATAAAAGTTAACGTATAACAAAATTTATATTATATGAATTTTGGATATTATACAGGGTGTAACACCAAAACCGACCATCGCCATTATTTTCTTTATTATTATAGTTACAAAAAAATACTATAGAACAAAATTGTAGAAGACCAAGGGGGACATCTCATTTAAGAAGAATAGTATATTGTGTTATTAGGAGTAGAAGTGAAACTTTGTGTGGCGAGCGCGGAAGTTTAAACGACGAGCGAAGCGAGTCGGATAAATGCACGCAAGGCACACAAAGATACTTTTACTCCGAATGACACATTATATTTTTTCTTCAAACGTAGATATTTAAAGAAAAATATCTACTACTGACGTTACATTTTACGTAAATTACTGTAACGTTTTTATTTATATGGGTGAAGTGTAAAACATAGACAAATATTATTAACAAAAAGAATACGTTTATTAAACGATGAATACTTAAGGATTAAATAATAAAAACAAATAACACTATTATTAAATAATTATAAACACTAAGAATATTATTAAATGCTTAAACACTACGATTATTTATCTAACTAACATATCACTACACTTATTTATATAACTACATTTATTTATGTTAACCACTGTTAAACTGTTTATTTATATCACTGAGTTCATTTCTGGTTGCTTGTATAAATGAGACTGTCCCCCGCTGTTCTCCCGACGGTATTTATATAGCCCCTATCATTCTAGAACACTTCTAAAGCGACAATGACCCGTATACAAAGGAATGAGGTCACGGCGCAATTAACCTGTCTCAGCGCGTCGGGGATTGTATTATCGCTCTGGTACGTTCTTTCGAAGGGATTACGTCATTGTTCGCGAACATGCTATCAGTAGCGGCGCATGCATACTTTTCTCTCAGGGGCGCACGTCACATTACGTTTGCGATTTCAATTGCCCTGTAGCTATGGATACTTATTTATTCACTATGCAATTTCCTCCTTGTGTGCAATTTTGTCGAAATTTGAAGTATTATAATGAATCCTATGAAGTTATTCAATTGGATGGAAATCTAACAGTGTGGCTGAAAGATATGTCCAGGAATCACTGCAAAACAATATAAACTTTTCTTATCACTACCGTCTCTGTAATAGGGTATTCTCGCATATTTTTTTTATTTTTTATTCTTAAAGAACAGGTATTTCTAAGAGTACCTGTGAAAACCCGAATTAAAAATACCTTTTAATAAGCGAGATATTAATTTTTAAAATTTAATTTTGGTAGGTCACGTGATACGTGACGTACTAGTTGTACGTACCAGCGGTGTACAATCAGTGGTTCATGAGTTTTCGAGTTTTTCAGTAAGTATTACAAAAGGTAGGAAATCAAATATATTTAATTGTAATCATACATATTATTACTAAAAAAATGTAAAGATAATTATAAGAAAACCATTTTAAGTAAATGATTACATTTATTTATCCCTACAGCTGTAGTACGAATACTCCCGAACGAACCGAAGTAGACCCGAGCATGTACGTACCTAAATGCGGCGTGTTATCATATTCGAGCATGTAGTAGGGATATCAACTGGTCTCCCATTGATAGTACAACTAGTACATCATCAAAATTTTAATGCTTTATATCTTTTGCAACAATCAATTTATAACATGTTTTTTTGCTTTTTCTCTCTCGTTTACCAATCAACTTTAGTATTTTAAATAACTTTTTAATGTTTGTAATCATGAGAGAATACCCTATTGTAATCTGTAAGTCTGCTATTCTTTAATAATGTTAATGTTATTTCCTCAAAAGTAAACTCTGTTTATATTTCAATTCACAGGTTATATATTTAAATTTGACAGCTATTGATCGTATTTAGTAACTTTATTCTTAGGTTACCTAGCGTGTTATAGTGACATTTAGGGCGATATTACAGGTTTCTTTTATTAAAGTTATTTCTTATTCGTTGATTTGTATTGTTTCTATGGATATTTACTTATTTTATTTCTACTACGGCGGCGTAGAAATTAAACTTCTACCTTGTGAATCAAGTCACAAAAGATGCTACTTTTATGACGTTTGAAGAATAAATATTTTTTTAAACCAGTGGTTCTCAATTTGCAACACAAAATTTTATTTTTTCAAATAGGATTGTACATATTTTTATGCCTATTCGAAAGCGCATTTTATTCGGAATTCAACCATGTATCAGTTTTATATCCTTAAATAACAAAAATATTGAAAAAAATACGATTGAAATTTAAGTAAATTTGATTTTTCTCGACATTTTTCAGTAGGCTATGTATGAAAAACAAAAACTACTATTTGTCAATTTGAATTATTTAGGATATAAATCAAATAGAACACTGTTTATAACGTTTTTAACAAATATTTGTTTCATTTTAATTTAAGCTCAATTGTTTTTCATTCATAGCCTACTGAAAAATAATTATAAAAATTAAATTTCTTGAAATTTCATTTGAATTTTTCTCAATATTTTTGTTATGTAAGGATATAAAATAATCTCATGGTTGAATTCAGAAAAAAAAATCTATCGAACAGGCGTAAAAAATATGTATAGTCCCATTTGAAAATATATAACTTTATGTTGTAACTTGAGAACCACTGGTTTAAAAAAATATTCTCTTCTCTAATAGGATGTCCCCCTTGGTCTCCTACAACTTTGTTCTATAGTATTTTTTTGTAACTATAATAATAAAGAAAATAATGGCGGTGGTCGGTTTTGGTGTTACATCCTGTATTTATAATTTTCATTACTGTACCATTCTTAATTCAAACCTTCTGTTTCATAAAATTGCATTTCTATTGTCTGAAGATTTGTTATATATTTTCTCGAGGTTTTCTTCAACGCAGATAGCCAAAGTTAATATCGTTTTAATTTGTCAAAAGCAGCCGAAAATAAGTAAAAGCAAACACTTTTATTATTCTTCCCGTTGTTGTTACAATTTAAATGCCCACCTCCCAAGAATAGTTCGTACTTTTCCCTATGTCGAGCGCTGGCGTCGTAAGAGCAATCCCCACCAGAGACATGCCCGAAGCGAATTCAGAATACAGAATGTAACAGAAATAGGTACATTACATTTAACCAGTAACTGAACTCGTCAAGAACAACATTTCTTGGTAACTTTTTACGAAATCTCTATTTATTTTTTTGGAAAAAAAATGCTTCAATTTCGAGACTTAAGTAGATTAAATTTAATCAATGATAGAATTTGTTGAGAGCAACAATATATCTTAATATTTTTTTTAAATCTCATTTTTTAAAAGTATTTATAGGCAATGAAAACAATATCTAAAAGGTTTACAAAAAAGTTACTTAGAAATATATTGTTGCTCTCGATGAGTTGTATCATTGGTTAAATTTAATGTACTTATTTCTGTTACAGCCTGTATTTTGTATTAAATTTCATTAATAATTTATAACTTATTTGTTTTTTACTTTTTCATTATTAACTTTAAGAAACTGATGTTTATTTATAAATTTTAAATTAATTATTGGGACTTCGACTGCCATCTATGAGGCTTGGCCAGTTTGTTTAGCTTTGCTCACAGCACAAGACGCAAGTTTCTCTCTGTTTTCGCCAGGTTTTCAACGCTTACACAAGTATTCGGCAAAGTCCAACTGGTTCTTTTTATTATTATGTATAATTTTTTTAATATTCAGAATCATTACCGCTCTAGTTTTCTTTATTAATAATTGATAATTGTCAATTCAGAGCAACTACTTACTATATTTTTTCTTATATTTTAATCAAAATCAGTTGTAAGGGAAAGAAGCTAAATTAGATGAAACATACAATTTCGTTTTAGAAATAATTAGAAAAGAATCTTCACTCATTAGTATATTAAACGATTACTCAGATTGTCCCGGCGTCCCGGTGTAACCCGCCTTTATGAGGCGAATTAACAAATAATATTTAAGATGGGTTCTTGCCAGACTGGAGGTACAATTTAGTAATCGCCAAAAGTATAATAAGTAATAATAAATGTTCTTACCGTTGTGACGTTGCTCGTAGAAGAGTAAAGGTTCGAAATAATAATAATAATGATTTATTATAACTAAGTTTATTGACTAGTATAAAGATGATGAGTTGATATTTACAAATGATGGATCCGACTGTATGGATGGAATGGTCTTCTTCTGGTCTCTCTCTTAATGGACCTCTCGATGGACTCTCACCGGACTCTGTCTCTCCATCGTCCATACAGTCTTTTATATTACTGTAATGCTAAGTCAACAAATAATTGAGGTGTCAACTAATTACCAAATAAAGAAACAATATTATAATTGTTTCGTATTGCTTATTCTGCAATATTAGTGATTACTACTACTGAGTTACGATGACCTCAATTGTGTGGTGACCTAGTCTTACACCGGCAGGGTAGTTGTAATATCCCGGGTTCTACTATATTATTAAATTTTTGTATTTTTTATTTACACCGTATTTTACCAATGAAATATACAGGGTGTATCACGAAAAGTGAAACATAGGCGTTTAAAATAAATCAGTTATCCGTGCGCATTGCTCCCCGAATTATTTTAGACAAAAAGTCTCAAATGAATGTTGTAAAGCAAAAATTTCTACATCCGAATTAATAAAAAAAATCATTTTGTTTACTTCATAACTGCAGAAATAACATTTGAATATTCACGGAATTACAATGTTATAGTATTAGCCATGGAATTAGAAACAAGAGACGAACAAAAGTGTAATGTTTTATACGTGAAATTATTAGTATTTATTTTGACAATCATTATTCTGACACTGACGTAATAAAACTTCATTTTTAAACAAATATAAGGATTTCTGAGTAAATTTGTATTGATTTGAGTTCTGCGGGCTTAGAATTTATTTATGCCTTTTCCTAAAAATATTGTACAGTGTCGTTAATTCTTAATCAACGACAGTGTTAAATTTTCGCTTAGGGTTTATAAAGATTCTCCCAAATTACCAAAAAACGTCACGATTCGAGCAAGCTTGAAACCGTGGTTTTATGGTTATAACTATTTTAAAATGATAAAAAAGTTGATATGAAATGAACACATTACAGTAAAAAATTTAAAAGATGTCCGATCAAGGTCATCTGTATCATGAACGAATTAACAAATTGGCATACATTTATCCCTCTCCTTTACAAAGGCTTTAAGCGTGTGCGATAAGGATGGATATAACACGCTTGTCTTTCAAAAATTCATATTGTTTCGACTAAGTTAGGACATTCCATTTTAAAACGATGCTCGTTGTTAATAATACTTTCGCACGTAACGTAAGTTTATATATTAGTTCAGATACAGTACTTGGATTCATAGCCGTACGAATAATGTTATTATCGTCAGTGTCACTGATACTGACATTGTGTCAGTATTTTAATTTTCACATATTTGGTTTTACATTTGCTAATAAACATACCAGTTGATTTATTTTTGTGTCAACATGTATTTGAATTATAGGGCCCAATTCTAAATTTTCACGGAAGTAATATCCTGTGATTTTTCTTCACTTAATCTCCTCCATGCTGTTATTGTAACATATATGTTTATAATAAAAAAATAACAGTAGTATCTTATGTACCCTCACAAAAACTAAGCAAACGACACTACTGAATTTGTCAGAATGGGCGAAGCAAAAATCTGAATTCATACAATTCGTAGATAACCTTGATCGGACATCTTTCAAAATTTTTACTGTAAATAAGTTTACTCGTAGATTACAGTCTATTGGGATTTTGTCAATATTATTTTCCAAATTATTTTTCAATAGATCTTTCATACTTTCTCTGGGGTGTATTTTATCTTATAGTACCTATGAACATAAAGAGATATCCTGCTTTTCCATTATATAGAATTAATTATGTTGGGTTGTCTGACCTGACGAAAATATTTTATGTTCTTAAAAAATTAACATATAAAACAGTAGCTTTAGTGTCTGGGGAAGTAGGTGTCAGACGGATACATCCACGTACTGAATATCTTTATTCTCAGTTCATCTACCTTTTAATAACAGAGAGGGCTCCCATTATTTACCTGCCTACATGCTTTTATGATGAATCCAAAATAGTTTTAAAAAACTTTTACTGCTGCTGCTATTATTCCAATCTACATGATATGTATTCATTCGCTCACGTAATTTGATATTTAACTTGAGGTCATTTTTTACATGAGAATAAGCCAGCAAATTTTCATTTTTTTTCTTGCTTCAATTCACTCTCATATACGAAATCGAAAGGTCGATAGCTCAGCTTCCGGTTGTCAGAGCCCAGTAGCATCATTATTCAAAATCATCTGTTATGCCCACGCTGCGTATCGTTTACCTTTACATTACCTGTTTTCGCAATAACAGGATATTTTTCCTCCCGCCTCTTATTTAAAGCAGGTATTGTGAATTGTGGATATACTAAAAATGTAATAGATATATTTTTGAATAAATATGTTTTACGGTTCGTAGAAAATACGATTTTGAGAATGGTTAGATTTTTACAAACTTGCAACAACGATGCAGGTATTAGCGTAACGTGACTATGCTTTTCTAGGACATTAACATTACTGGTATTATTTTAAGAAGTGAGAATTAACAGATTTTTCTACTCCCGTTATTAAAATATAATATAACGTATACGACTACATATCTCGAAATACACTTATGGTGCAAGCATTGTTTAGTATCTTGGCGGGAAACAAATGTCAGACAACCAAGACAAATTTTAACGTAAGCTTTTATGGGAAAAAAAAGTCTATTAAAATAAAAAAAAAATATTTCATCACGGCATATTACCCATTGCTGGGTGTGCCAATCTGCTTTGTACAGATATCGGTAATGATGGAATATTTGTACCGTGCGGGCGCTTACCAGGCGTCACCTCACGGACACTCATAGCTGGCGTGGAGAGTGCACCACAGGGGTCAATTTTGTGCCATTAAATTCGATGTAATTTTTGGCGTCGGTTGGGATCGAACCCGAGTCCCCAGATTCGCGACCAGACACTCAGGCACACGGCCACGTGACCCCATATTAAAAAAAATATTTATCGTATGAAAGTAAGTTAATATTATATATTAGTGGCTAGAAATTAATATAAATGTTACGGAATTTCAAAATTACCTACATAGAAAAGAGCAGTTTCTTGGTTAAGCTCGTTTCGCATGCATTATCTTTTGGTGGAGTAATTGTGCAAATGTAAATCACGACAGACTGGTAGATATCATAACTATTCTCATGGGTAATCGCCATAATTTTTTTTTTGTCTACATATATTTCGTGTTTACATGGTATACTTTGGTTCACGAAAGATGACAATTCAATGTCACTTGTTCGAAGTAAGAATACACAGCACTTTATATAGTAGTAGCTTAGCAACATTTCATGTTAGAAAGAGAAAGATTATTTGACGTATGTCTATTTAGTTTATGTTGTGTGACAGATATACGTAAATGGTGACATTACTTTCTAACACATTACAAATAATAATGACGTATGTCGTAGAGTTACAGATATCTAATTATCTACTGCACTACCCTCTGTCCTAATAGTTACCCAGTGACGTTGACATTTAAATCAAATTATTATTCCATGGTTTTTGTCAAGTTTATTGTTTTTGGGTTTTGCAAATACATAGGTGAAGAGCATAAATCCTTGAGAAAGGCATTATTTAAAAAGAAACATAATTTTCAAATAAATTACACTTATTTTTTTCAGTTAAAATGTATCCATAAATATTTCATGTTGCACGTCTATGTATACGAAATGCAGTGAAGTTATCCGCAAGCAATATTATACCATACGGTTAATAAATGACCATGAATTGTCATCTTTCGTGAACCAAACTATAATTATTTTTAATTACAGAATCTTTCATATCCTTATTATCACTTTTGAAAAAAAAAATTCTTCAAAGGTTTAGCCATATCAAATTTGGGTAAACTATTTTTACCTCTCGCTATAAGAGAGATTTGGGTTCATGCTAAAAATCGGATATCTAGATTTAAATAAATACGCATATTTTAAGGTCCTTACAGCTTAACAGATAAATAGTTAACATTTGTTAATTTTTTGTTTCAATTCCTTGGATATAGCTATTTGTGGGATGGATTTTTGACATTTTCATACCCAATTCCTGCCGTAACAAGGCACATATTTTTTTTATTGATTCAGAATTTTATGCCCTACAACTTTTATTTGGGAAGCAGGAAATTACGAAAGTCTGATTTTACATGTTAAAGTTCTATGTTGGGCTATGCCGGTCACCACCATGTATAAAGAATAGATATATAAGTAGAATTTTTGGTGTAGAGTATAGGTATACAAGAAATGTTAAATACAATAGGACGCGAGCAGTCATGTGACTTTGTTAGGCCTTGATAAGCAAATATGGGGGCTCGTGTCAGAATGATAGCTAGTAATTATGTCAAATATGTCAAATATTTTAATTTTTCATTCTAAATTTCGTGATTTTCCAATTGCATGTAGTTTATTTTCATAGACAACTAAATTCCACACTTCTGGTGACAAATTAACCACATGAAAACCTTGAAATTTTGAAATTCTGACATTTGATATTTATGTACATAATTACTAGCTGTTATTCTGACGCGGGTCCCCATATCTGCTTGTTAAGGACAACAAAGTCACATGAATGCTCGCGCCCTATACTTATGTAACCAAAACAGAAGTGGCGAGAGATATTGTGCTGGCCAAAACAGATTTTTTTATCTGAATTTTCATTATTGTTGTAATTTGCATAACTTATTACCTATTGCAGGGTAAGCCAATCTGCTTTATACACAGATATCGGTAATGATGATGTCATATGCGTATCGTGCGGGTATTTACCAGGCGTCACCACACAGGCACTTACTGCTGGGCTGGAGAGTGTACTACAAAGGCCACTTTTAAGCCATTTAAAATTCAAAATTATTTTGACGTCGGTCGGGCTCGAACCCGAATCCCCAGGCAGATTCACGACCAACATATACTCAGGCACACGACCACGAGACCCCCTTCCATAATTGAAATTATTAGGAATTTTGTTGCCTGGAAATATTTTCCAACCAGCAACTGGAAATGGTCTAATCGGAACTACATTACTGTTATTATTTTCGTTTGTAGCATTTTTTGATATATTTAACCTAAAATTGCTTACCTTTTTAACAAATCTCTTTTATTTGTATAACTAACTTTTTAATTGAGTACTGCTATGCCCTCTTATATCTTTAAATGGCTGAAAAATAGTTCCTGGCAATTGATTTTCATAGCAATATACGACTTGGAGGAATTTATGTTTACACCGTTTGTACGACTCAATTAAACTACGCGTTGCTTTTGTATAAACAATGTATGCGTAAAACATTGATTCTAGCCAAATGAGTAGTCCTATTCGCGATCTATCTGGTGGTTAAATTTTGAATTAAAAATATGCTTTTGTATAATCAATGTATAATATATATTATTTCATTCCTTTTATAGAAATTTTCTGGAGTTTTTAAGGTCATTTAAATAATTTGAAATATCCTTTAACACAAGTTTCAGGTTCTAAAAAGTGTAAAATGCAGTATCAGTGCCAGATTGAAAGCTTGCACATCCCAGTTGTGACGTCACAACTGGGTTATATAACGGCGGGAAAAGTTAATTGGAATCGCCAATTAGTTTAAATATAAACAACATCTTAATCACAACTTGATTAACTGTAAATTGTGGCATACATATTGGACACGATGTGAAGCTAGCAACCACTAACATCTGATTCATGAAACACGGTTTGAACTTAGTTGTGTGTCTTAATTTGTAGTCTAGAAAGAGTATAGTATGAGACTCGTTTTATAAACTGCTTAGAGCTTAGGTACTCGTAACTAAAATGACATTTATGAAACTTGTTACATAATACACTATTAGTTATAACAATGAAATATAAATCAATTTTAAAATTGTATGGTACAAAATTAAAAATCACAATATTTTCTTACAAAATTTGCTTAAAATTATATCCTTGACCTCTTGAACCTTCAAACATATTTACATTGGATTCACGAAAACTCTCATGTACTCCAAGAACATTTCCAATATAATTTTGCACGTAACATTTGGCTAGGAATCAATGAAATTTATTTAATTGCTGAAAATTTTTTACAATACCTTTTTTACCTCTCGCTAAGAGATGTATTGGATTCATGCTAAAAATCGCATATCTAGATTTTATTGAATAAGCACGTTTTTAGGTCCCTACAATCCGATTTGAACATTTTTACGACGATGTCTGTGTGTGTGTGTGTGTGTGTGTGTGTGTGTGTGTGTGTGTGTGTGTGTGTGTGTGTGTGTGTGTGTGTGGATGTGTGTGTGTGTGTGTGTATGTATGTAGGATGTTGGAAGGACGATTACTCAAAAACTATAAGACTTTAAATTTGTTTAACTACGTATTTCCCAATTGGACATTCATGGGAAGATCTGAAAAGATTTTGGTAACAATTGAACAACCGGAAGTAGAAGATTCTTGAAAAAAAATCTTCTAAATAATATTTATTGATTTTTTTTCTTAGTAATATTAAAGAAAATTAAATTCTCTATCTGATACATTTAAATATTTTATAATATATTCTATAGATTTAGAGATAAAAGAAATATAATGTATAAAATAGTTTGTTATAATAAATTTTACAGCCAAAAGATTGGCCATGGAAAATAGTTGAAAATTTAAATTGTTTGTAACTGACAGATAAATGTCAGTGTCAGAAATCCGGAGACATTACTGAAGACTTTTTGTGGGAAGTACATACATTATATTATTTCTTAATCTATTAATAGTTAAATATTTAAAATTATAGGTATATTACACATATCCTTCAAAAATACTGTCAATCCTGACAATGAATTGGAAACATTTCGAAAAATTAGAAGAGGACAAAATTTCTTCATAAAATGAATTTAAAATGAAACAATCTAAATATAAGGAACAGATATATGTAAGTAGAATTTTTGGTATAGAGTGAAGGTATACAAGAAATGTTAAATACAATAGGGCGCGAGCAGTCATGTGATTTTGTCGGCCTTGACAAGCAGATATGGAGGCCCATGCCAGAATGATAGCTTGTAATTATGTATATAGATGTCAAGTATCAAAATTTCTCATTCTAAATTTAGTGATTTTCCAATTCCATGTGGTTTATTTTCCTCGACAAGTAAATTCCACACTCCTGGTGACAAATTAACTACGTGTATTTAGAAAATTTTGATATTCTGAATGAAAAATTGACAATGAACATCCATGTACATAATTACTAATTATCATCCTGAAACAGGACCCCACATTTGCTTGTCAAGGCCAAGAATTTAACATGACTGTTCGCGCCCTATACTTATGTAACCAAAAAAGGAAGTGGCGAGAGGTATTGTGCTGGCCACAACAGATTTTTGATGTAATGAAAAAGGTACCTTTAGAGGTGCGACGAAATATATGAATTCAATTTTCATTGCCAGCTTGATTAATTAGTACCTAGTTTCCCTTACGTTGGATTAGTCGAGCAAGATCTGTTTCATAGCCAACACGTTCTCCAGATTAAAATAATATGTAGTTTTTAGAGAAGTATGCTTCTAGCTACTACACAAACCAGTTGTATATACAATTAAATTTTAAATAAAAAAATTAAAAAGGAATTTGTTGACTTAAAATACTTTATTTATATCTAATGTTAAGTACATAATATATAGTAAAATATATTATATTTCAAATTAAAATTAGATTCGCATGAAAGGTAATGACCATATAAGATTTTTTGGCTTATTTTTATTTCATTATAGTCCACAATGAAGTGAAATAGTATTCAACAGTATTAGCGAAGCGTATTAAAAAATATTCGCAAAGAAAGCTGAGCAATGTCATTGTGGACTTCGAAAACCAGGTATAAAGTCTGAAATCATTTGAACCCATCGAGATTTAGTGGGTCGTGGAAAAAATCAGAAACCAGGAAACGAACGCTGTGGTTATTGTAAGATTTTTGGAAGATATCATCGAGTTTGAAACTTTTTTTTATCAAAGAAACCTGTCATTGTCCGATTATTGTCTGGACGGAAACGCTTTGTAATCGATTGTGAAAAACGTGCAGAATTTTTATATAAATGGTTCTCAAACGGTCACTAATCTTTCAATGATCTTGTACGTATGCATGTAATATACAAAGTGTAATATGAGTATTATTTTTCTTTTCTTTAAATTATACACATTTACTCATTTTCTACATGTAATACTTATTGCTTTAAAATTTATTTTAACATTTCTAATCTACATAAAAAATAAAAAAATCTGTTGTGGCCAGCACAATACCTTCCGTCATTCTCGTGTATAATGTATAAATTCCATAATTTTTCTTACAAAAGATTCTAAATTTCCAGTAAAATTATTTCATAAACAAACTATTCAAATTGCACTTGACACTGGCATCTTCTTCTTCTTTAGCTTTTCCCATTCGTTAGGGGTCGCTATTTTTGCATGTCGTTCTCATTCAGTTCCTTTTCTCTCAAATCTTCCGCAATACAGTCCTTCCATCTTATCTTTGGTCTTCCTCTGTTTCTTTAACGTCCTATTACTAAACTATTCATTCTTGTTCCAATATAATTCTTCATTTCTCCTTATGACATGTTTAAACCAATGTAATCAACTTTCTTGTATCTTTCTAAAAACTTGTAACACTAGATTTATTTTCTTACCGTATCTTTCCGTGTATTCCCCAATATCTACTTCAACATCCTCATATCTGCCACATTAATTTACTTTTTATTGATACTGACATCTGTCAATTTGAATTATATGAATATATTACTAGTTCCCAAGTTTGGCATAGCTGGCTGAATTATAAAATTTAATTTCTTTAAAATTCTTTAACTCTGTATCTATTGAATATGAAGTATAAATTGTAATCAAATCGTATAGAGAATAATATATTCTTTAAGTTATAATAACGTTAAATGTCAATAAATCAAATTTAACTGTTAAATCTTCAAATGAGACTACTTCCGGTTGATCAATTATAACCAAAATCTAATTAGTTGTTCTTCTGGATGTAAACTTAAGGAATACGGAAAAATTATAATTTTTGGAATCGTGGTATTGAAGTTATGGAATCCGGAAATTTTGTTACACACACACAGACACACAGACACACATACATACAGACATCATCGTAAAAATGGTAAAATCGTACTATATGGACCCTAAAACGTGCTTATTCAGTAAAAACTCATCATTGAATTTTTTGACCAAAGACAATACCTTCCTTACCTAAAGGTGACGGAAGGTAAAAATAGCTTCTAAATAATATATCCTTACAGTCCAAAAATATGGGTACACATGATAATCTGTATACAAAACAAATTGGCACTTCTAGCAGTGGGTAATATGCCGTGGTGATATATTTAGTTATGATAAATATGAAAAAACAGTAGATAACTAAAAATTTATAAATTCGAAAATTATATGTTAATTTTATTCAAAAATAACAATGTTACAAACAAAAACCGAGACAAGTTATTACATAGCTTTGATATTGGGCAACAGTCTTTAGGCTCTACGCATTCTTTGTAGGTATTAGTTTTTGTAAAATTCCAATGTTTTGTTAATTTTCCTAAATCTGATTAACATTGGTTGATTTAGTTTTGATAATTGGATTCTTTATTTTATTCAATGGAAGTTCAACAGTATTCGAGAAAACGACTATAAAAATGGCAAAATAAAATAAAATGTTCAGTTTTACTGTGTTTTGTAACATGCATTAGGAATTTTATTAGGGAAACATTTTTAATACATTGATTTTTGTAAGTCAGCACGTGTATCATTATTTTTAGATGGAACTGTAGGTCATTGAATTTTAATATGTAATAAATGAAATTAAAAAATAAGATAGTATGTATATAAATCATGCATTTTAATATATTTTAATTAATTCTACCTTAAAACTAGTATCATACATAGATTATATGAATAAAAATAAATACGGCATTAGTAAAAAAATACTTCAAATACATTTAATCATTAACGCAAAAATTCGTCTTTGAATCAAATATTTGTTAAAAAAAACACTACAATCGCTCATATAAAATAATTTAATTGTATTACCCCCCGCTTTATAAGGGACAGAATAATTTTTCTTAGTAAATTAATTTAAAATAACAAATTCGACTCAATTTTATTCATTTTATGGCATGCTCGTATAACATTACCTACTGTCAAAAATTTGATTAACATTTGAATGAACAAATTTTATTTACTTTTCAAGCGAATTTATTTGTTGTTTATAAAACGACCATTAGTCTATTTTTTATTAGAACTTTTATTGTTCTCATTGTTTACATACTCGATACCAAATATCAGACAATTATTAAGCTAGAAAACGTAGATTACGCGCTTAAATCGGTAGGATGCAGTACATTAGTAACAAATAAGTTTTATATCGATTTATATCATGCTTTATTATTAAAACATAATTCTACTGTTGATATTATTGTAATAATAATTGCTTAATGATGAATTTATATAGATTTTTTGAGACTCGGTATCCAAAATTTATTTTTCTATTTTTTTCTGTATTTTCTCTAACATAACATTGTGCAAGTATAATAGTCCATACTATTAATTAGCAAAAGCTATCATTTAATTTTGTTGCGAAAAATAAGTACAACTTTTTATTGTTGCAAATTTTTAAAAAACCTAGAAAGTTAGGTAAATAAAATAGACAATACATTTAGTAACTTTTAACTTAGTCAGATTTATTAATTTAATAAAGAAATTAATATCAGATCAAAATTACAGTTAGTTACATATAATAGTTTGAAATGCACTGTGTAATATAATCGTGACGTTTGGTGTTCGGTGGCCTCTGTGTCGAACCGCTCTGTGTGTCGGACGGGTGAAGTAGAGTTGTTAAATAGAAACCGATATTTTT
Source organism: Harpalus rufipes (assembly GCA_951394225.1). Classification (NCBI taxonomy): domain Eukaryota; kingdom Metazoa; phylum Arthropoda; class Insecta; order Coleoptera; family Carabidae; genus Harpalus; species Harpalus rufipes. The sequence goes on from OX596274.1 coordinate 73,332,162, forward strand.
TTGCTTGTTGCGAAACTCGAGGCATCTGCCGTTTAATCCCTTTATCACGCTGGATTAACTTGAATCGGGTGAAAAGTAAGGACTGATGGAATTGTCTTGTTCGCACTGCTACCCGATACGTGGCCGGCTTGGATAGCAGACAGACTTCGGTTTCGGACCTGTTCACAAAGTCCACTGTGGGTTTTTTATTCTTTGCTTTTTTAAGTTTTTGTGGAAAAATCTTTTATCGTTGTGTCCAAGATTGACACTGGTATCGGTATTGGAATTTTGTTAAGGTGGATTTTAAAAGTTTTTGTGGAGTATCTATTTAAAAGGGTGTGGGAATTTTTTTTATGGATACCTGTGACCAGTGAGGAAGTTATTTTTATAATAACAATTATAACACAAAGGAAATAACAAAAATTACTATTAATAAAAAAACAATAAGAGAAACAAAATCGAAATAGGTAATTATTTTGCCAGTATTTTTTTATTATTAAGATTTATTGCTTTAGTACCTTACCCGAGACAAATGACTTAATCAAAATTTAAGCAAGGAATTTTTTATTACATTTTATTTCTATGTAAAAATCTTGATTAATAATTTATCTGCAAAATAATGAGACTGGGTGTTATTTATATTGTTTCCTAATTCAACTTATACCAGAATTAAATAAATTATACTGTACTAGTATAATATATTAGGTGATTTTTTTAAATAATTAAAATTGTACTTATACCATATTTATCTACGACCGTGCGTAAAACTGAGTTGTAATTAAAAGTTTTAAGTTTGTAAAACGGTTGTTTTGTAACAAGATTTCATTATTCATGGGTTACTCAGCATCGACTCAACGACTAACATTTTTAAACATGCTAATTTTAATGTGTTGTTATCATGACAAATTTCTCATTTAGTACTGTGATCCTAATTCATAAATAATAGTTATTTAAGTATTAATGTCAATATATATAAAACTAAAACAATTACCCCTTAACCTTAAATAATAATATAAGCTAAAAGCTAAATACGTATTTCGAGAACTAAGTTCTCATCATCAGTAGAACAAAACAAAAGTTTCTGCTTAAACTTTTGTTTTGTTCTACTGATGATGAGAACTTAGTTCTCGAAATACGTATTTAGCTTTTAGCTTATATTATTATTTAAGGTTAAGGGGTAATTGTTTTAGTTTTATATATATTTTTAACCTTAGACTCCTCCTATTATTGTAATTAATGTGAATAAATGATTTCCACCGGTTGAGGACAATTTTGGTGATCGAGATGAAGTCGAGATCTCCAATACATCCGAGACCGGTAGAAGAACACTTACTGACTGCAATGCTTATTACGTATTTGCATGATCGACGCACATAATTAAAAAATCTGTTGTGGCCAGCACAATACCTTCCGTCAATTCTGCGTATAATGTATAAATTCCATACAATATTTTTCTTGGAAAAGATTCTAAATTTCCAGTAAAATTATTTCATAAACAAACTATTCAAATTGCACTTGACACTGACATCTTCTTCCTCTTTAGCTTTTCCCATTCGTTAGGAGTCGATATTTTTGAGTGTCGTTTTCATTCGGTTCTTTTTCTCTCAAGTCTTCCGCAATACAGTCCTTCCATCTTATCTTTGGTCTTTCTCTGCTTCTTCAACCTCCCATTACTAAACTACTCATTCTTGTTCAAATATAATTCTCCATTTCTCCTCATGACATGTTTAAACCAATGTAATCGTCTTTCTTGTATCTTTCTAGATGTGTGTGTTCCCCAACATCTACTTCAACATCCTCATCTCTGCCACATTAATTTACTTTTTATTCATACTGACATCTGTCAATTTGAATTATATGAATATATTAGCAGTTTCCATGTTTAGCATAGCTGGCTGAATTATAAAATTTAATTTCTTTAAAATTCTTTAACTTTGTATCTATTGAATATGAGGTATAAAATGTAATCAAATCGTATAGAGAATAATATATTCTTTAAGTTATAATAATATTAATTGTCAATAAATCAAATTCAACTGTTAAATCTTCAAATGAGGCTACTTCCGGTTCACCAATTATAACCAAAATCTAATCACTTGTTCTTCTGGATGTAAACTTGAGGAATACGAAAAAATTATAATTTTTGGAATCGTGGTATTGAAGTTATGGGATCCGGAACTTTTGCCACACACACACACACACAGACGCACAGACACATACATACACACACAAAGACACACACACACACACACACACACACACACAGACACACACATACATACATACAGACATAAAACATGCTTATTCAGTAAAAACTCATCATTGAATTTTTTGACCAAAGACAATAACTTCCTTACCTAAAGGTGACGGAAGGTAAAAAGTAAGATTTGAAATTTATTATTAAATGTTGAATTTTAGCTAAATTTATGACGTTATAAATTGCTACTTTCTACGTAATTGATACCAAATGAGTTTTGTAATAATCTTTACATAACTGAGTTACACACAACTGACAAATGATAATAAAAGAAACAAGAATATAACAAAAATAATTCCTTTAATATCAATTTATGAATTATTGACTCTCACCGAATTCCTCTACATCAGAAGGAAGATCTATTTCGATTTCAGAATATATTAAGAACTTATTTTTAATGATATACGCATGCACTGGCGCATTAAATTAAAAACTTAAATTGTATTTATTTTCAAAGCAACGCTTTGGTTAATTGATTTTGAGATATGTATATTGAGCTGCCAAAGGAAAATCTAGTATTTTGTGTATTTTAAAATTATTTTAGCGGAATTAGATAAAATTGTGTGCATAATATGTTATGAAAACATGATATTGTTTGACTCACATAATTTGCAAAACTAGCTTCGCTCGTTTTGGCAAATATTATGTTCATCAAACAATATTACTCTTTCCATAACTAATTATGTAAATAACTATTTTATATTTAATGGGTTTTAGATTATATCGTAGATAAAATTTTGTACGATACACATACGTACGTAAAGTATCTTTAATCATTCGTAGGTGTTAAAACCATCGCTGCGCTCATGTTTTAGTTTTGACCCGTTCGTGACTAAAAACTAGCTATATGTACTTGTATCGTAAATAATTAAATACTATGTCGTTGGCATATTTAATAATCCTTTATTTTATAAAACGCCTAATTGTTTTCAAAATGGTTAGACGAATTTCAAAATGAATATTTGGACATTTTCGGTTGAATATTTTCTAAACACACCAATGTAACCTAACCTAATGCAAGAAACTGCAAATTATTTTTGTTAAGTTAGGATATAATATTAAGGTACTCAGGTGTATTTAAAGTTATATTCAAACTAATTAAGTCCAAAGCTTATCATTTTATAATTTACCGAGTTATTTTGAAAAGTCTAAGCATTTTATAAAAATATGGCTTTTATAATATTACAAAAATTTAACTAATTAACGAATATCATGCTAACGAAGAAGCACAAAAAAAATATCTAGGACAGTTTATGTCGTACAGTAATATTTATAGTCGTAGAAAATGATATTTGTTGTAAATCCTTTAAAGTAAATATCGCCCATAAATTCCCTTAGTAGGATGGTAGGATATAATATAAAAGATAAATCTCTAAAATGTCAGAATATTCCAGTTTATATCGAGTTTATATAAGTTGGAGTGTTTTTAATTATTTTGCTGACTCTTTCTTTTAAGAGAGCAGTTAACCTCAATAAAATTTCTTAAATTTTGGTGCACCAGCAATGAGTCCCCATGAGGCGACGCCTGGTAAACGCCCGCACGGTACAAATATGTCATCATCATTTCCGAAATCTGTGTGCAAAACAGATTGGCACACCCAGAAATGGGTAATACGCCGTGATGATACATTTATTTATTTTAAGTTTTGTAATTCAATTCATTCATCAATAAAAAAAATCATTTATTGATGAACATAATCAGCCAAAATATATGATTTTTAAAATGACGCTTACACCTCTATGATATGATGCCCTCATTATAATTTTCTTTATTTAAACAGAAAAATATTCATTACATCAATAATTTTTATATTAAATTGTATTTCCCTTTAGTAATAACAGCTAATATTAAACCCTTCGAGCTGTGAGCTTCGGATATAATTGATTATTTGATTCTGTATGTTGCCAGTTATTGATCTGTTAAAAAAATATATTTAGTAATTTGTAAATTATTTTTCCGTTGTTCGTTTTCTAAACAGTCAAAACATTAAGTATAAAACGTCACTATTACTAAACTATTTTTTTTGCCATTTTATTTTCTCTGCTTAATAACGCCGCCGCGATAGTGAATCTGTTATTTTTTACCTTGTTAAAATAAAGAACTATTCTCCAATTTAATAAGATACGATCAATGAAAAAATATTGTAAATATAACGTGTATGTTAATAGGTGTAAAATGTCTTAGTTATTAATGACACTTCTTAACACACTAGATAGTTAAACAACTGTAAAAAAATATTGACACTGGTCCGCGTGATTCAAGAAAAAAAGCTAGCTGTAAATGATCTAGTATATATTTTTTAAACTATATTCATCCATTAATAAATTATAATACAATAAAAAGTTAATAATTGAACTCGCAATGCCCAATACAAGTAAATAAAAATCAAAACAAAGTTGATCATACTTGCATTTTCTGGGTACAAAATATAATCCGCCTACATAGGTACTTCATTCTTATCGCATTCTCATGTTACAGAATGTACAAACAACAAAGTCTTTTCAAAATATGAAATAATTGTTAGTATTTACACTTTCAACATAAGATAACTATCAATAGGCGAATATTCTCAATATGCCATTTAAAGTACGTAACATTCAATATATTTAACATAATATTTTGAAAATACGTCATAAACATACGTTAAACTCTCTATCAGATTGAATATAATATTCTGTTCTTTATCTCAACATCTTGAGTCCCTTGAGAAATCGAAAGATATTTTTTGAAAACTGACCTAGTCCCTTTGTGTACTATTGTTATATATTGACAAAAACATAAATACTAAAAGGTCTGATATAATCTAATATAGAAAATAAAAATTCTAAAATCTTATAGAGACCTCCCGTTGTCCAGAGAGCATATGTCCAGCGGAGATTAAAAATATCGGTGGTCTTTGTAAGAACGACAAAACTATCAACTATGTTTAATTCCGCAGAATGGCATATTTTTATAACAGGATTATAAGTAAGTTCATTCTCTACAAATATTATATGTCTTTTCAGTCTCAGTTGGCCAAGAAATAGTCTATTGTTAAATGACAATCGCCCAGATTCGCAAATGACAACTGGTCATATGTTCAAAAGAAGGCTTAAATTTTTCAGTCAATAGTTTACATTTGTACTGGGACAATAACGCTTTGTAAGAAAATTATTCCTTTTCAAATACGCTAAAATATTATTATTGATTTTTTACAATGTACTTATGCAGAAGATTCTACAAAATATGAAAGGAAACTTTACAATTAGTTTCAGAATTCGGATTAATTTTGACTGATGACTTTATAGGTTTTGAATAATTCAAAATGGTTTCTAAATCTAATTCATATTCAGTATGTTAAATGACTGGAAAATACATACCTGTTCGCCTTTGAAAAGGGTTAGCTTAGATTCGTTTTAGAAATGGATGAGGGTTGCCGCTTGGATAAAAGTAATTTCCTTACTTTCATATTTTGAATAATTTATTCAATTTATTCAAAGAAAAAAATAAAGTACGTATGTCTAGATAATTTTTAAAATGTGGCATTTTATTATCTTATCAAAGAAATTAAATTATTATTATATTATTCTTTTTCATTTTTATGTTAATGGCTAATTTATTTTAGTTGAAAAATTTATAAGCAAAGGAGAACAAGCATATTTTCAACAGTTATGTTAAGTAATTATGTAAATTGTGAAAAAACAACTAATTAATTCCTTTTATAACTGAAATCTTTGCAAATATATCTTGGGAAAAAAAAAGAAATATAAATCTATATAACGATCATTTTTAAAATTGGCACGTATGCATGTGTGAACAAAAAATTAAACATGCAAACATTTTTATGTTAAGAATTATAATATATTTTTGACACTTTTTTTATCTTGATTATAACTAAAACTAAAAATACTTTAGATTTGTATAATTTAATTAATTGTGAATAATTATGTAAAACAAATTAAGTTAGATTAGGTAACAATTGATTATTAAAAGTGTAACACTGCACATTTACTTAAATGATAAACACAGCGTTCAATGAAGGTATATTAAAATCGCGCAATCAAGAAAAGCATGTCATCATCTTACTGCCTTAAAATCCCTAATTCTGAAAAATTAAATAAAATTTTAAAATTCAATGTCTGATAGAATTATTATTTAGGCCCGGTTGTCCCAAGTTCAGATAAAGTAGTATCTATTAGATAAATTTATTCTACCGTCTTAACTAGAGAATATCATTTTTGGGTTGCTCCATGATGTTTTATTCTCCGCATAGCTAACTGGCAGATTTCTATCAAAAAAATTAAAATTGTGTTAGGGTAGAGTTATTTTTGAAAAGTTGGCAACTTGGCTGTAACAATTTAATAGAAATTTGGTTACTTTTTCGCTTGTCTGTGTTTTGGTGTACTTGTAGTTTAAACCACAGTTTGAACGTTTAGAAAAAATGATAAATACGATTTGCAAAAATGAGTGGTGAAAATTATAAATAAAGAGAAAGAGCAGTTTATTTTACTACCGCGGAAATAATTAATTTAAATTAGTCGACAAATAAAAAAATATAATTGAGTCCAGGTAAACAGATTCCGTCTTCAACTTTATCTAACAAATAAAGAACTGTATTCTTTGACATTCGAAACCTCAAAAAATTCTGAATCATCACATTTTTCAAAATGATTACATTTTTCTCGTACTGTATACTGTTTTCGAAAATTAATATCAAAATTGAAATCCAATAATTCATCATCATTGTTGCACTGATTTATTATAATAATTATTAATATTAACAAACAGCTTATCTCATCAAAACAACACAAACATTTCATACCATATGTTCCGTTTCTCTTCACTTCGTGTGCACTCGGTACGATATTCTTTGCATAAAACTCTTAACTGGTAGTTTGACTGACTGTTAGTTATCTTGTCGTTAACGAAAATTTATCTTATTGGTAACTTTTAACCATAAATGGAACAACGCAAACTGAAGTTATCAATAGAATAAATTTTAACCGAATGTTTAGCTATAGATGGAACAACCGGCCCTAAATGTAATTAATTATTTCTTTTTAGAATGTAGATAACTAGAGAAACAATACATTGGTCTGCAAAATACGACCTGTAGATTGTTTAATTTATTCTTATAAATACATTGTTACGCGTTACGCGACAAATTATAGTAGTTAATTAATTTGTATGGGTTATACGTAATACACTATTTACAAAGTATGGGCATAGTAATTTTGGAATTAGTTATATTTAATGTGTGACCAAAGAAAGAGTATACGAATAAAATAGTGATTGTTCTACATTTGATTTCTTTATTCTCCTATCATCGTAATAATTCAGGAGTGGAATAAAAAATCCGGCTATAATTCTATTAAAATAAAATCTCGAAAAAGTTTGGATACAATGATAGTAGTTCTGATGATTGTAATGGTGATGGTGAAAGTGCTACACATACGGAGCTATTTGAAGACATTTTAAGAAGAAGCGTCTAGAAGTCTAGACCGTGTATCCTCGTCAAATTATAATACGGAAGGCTGTGATACGAGTAATGCCACTATTCGATAACTAATTAGCTAATAAAATAGATCAATTATCGAGAATTCACAATTGACACGCAGGAACATGTGCATATGTTCAAATTAGAAGGCGAATAAAATTACGATAAAACGCATTACTAACAAAATGTGAAATGTATGGACAGAAAAATATATCTCTAATCATTAACGGTTTTGCAAGTATATAAAACCATCAAAGCAAAATTCTTGATTCTTGTGATTCTAGAATTTAGTCTGATTATCAATTGCAATCCAGAGCTGTAAAATGTAAAGTATGGCAACGTTTGCTCACACTTCAGATAGATGTTGAATGGCCGACAAAGAACAAAAAGGGAAGTATCATTCAATTCTTGTTATTTTATTGAAATTGGAAATTTAGTTCATTCAATTCTTGGTATTTTTTCTATTTATAACTAGAAATTTAACACAGAATAGTGAAGTAATTTAGAAGTATGCTTATATATCAAATTTAAATTTAATTCGGACAAAATATGCAGTACAATGTTTTTTAGGGCAAGTAATGTTTTTTTTACCTTCCGTCACCTCTAGGTAAGGAAGGTATTGTCTTTGGTCAAAAAAATCGGTGGTGAGTTTTCATTGAATAAGCACGTTTTAGGGTCTTTACAATACGATTTTACTATTTTTACGATAATGTCTGTATGTGTGTGTGTGTGTGTGTGTGTGTGTGTGTGTGTGTGTGTGTGTGTGCGTGTGTATGTGTGTGTATGTGACCGCGGTTTCGGCCGCGATATCTCCAATACTAGAATTACAAAAATTACAATTCTTACGTATTCCTCTTCCGCACAACCATATGCAGACTTGAAGAATTTTGGTTATAACTGGTTAACAGAAAGTACCCTCATTTGAAGATTTTAACAGTTTTTCTTGAAAAAGCTCAGTTAAATATTATTATAACTTAAAGAATATATTATTCTCAATACGATTTGTTTGCATTTTATATTTTATATTCAACAGATATAGAGTTAATGAATTGTAAAGATATTTAACTTCCTAAATCAGCCAGCTATACTAGAAAGATACAAGAGAGACGATTACATTGGTTTGAACATGTCATGAGGCGAGATACAGATTATAGTAGAAGAAGAATGAATAGTTTAGTAATAGGAGGTGGAAGAAACATAGGAAGACCAAATATAAGATGGAAGGACAGTATTGCGGAAGACTTGAAAGAAAAGAAACGACACGCAAAACAAAAATGATTGGAAGAAAATAAAAAATAGCGACCCCTAACGAATGGGAAAATATAAGAAGAAAAAGATGTCAGTGTCAAGTGCAATTTGCATAGTTTGTTTATAAAATAAATTTATTGGAAATATAGGATCTTTTGCAAGAAAAATAAATAACTCGAGTATTAGAAGTTTCTAGAAAGATACAAGAAATGCGATTAAATTAATTTAAACATGCCATGAGGAGAGATAAAGAATATATTGGAAGAAGAATGAATAGCTTAGTAATAGGAAATAGAAGAAACAGAGGAAGACTAAAGATAAGATGGAAGGACTGTATAGCGGAAGACTTGAGAGAAAAGCAACCGAATGAGTACGACCCGCAAAACAGAATTGAAGATAAGAAGAAAATTAAAAATAGCGACCCCTAACGAATGGGAAAAGCTAAAGAAGAAGAAGATGTCAGTATCAAGTTACATTTGCATAGTTTGTTTATGAAATAATTTTACTGGAAATTTAGAATCTTTTGCAAGAAAATTTATGTATTGAATTTGTACATAATACACAGGATTGACGGAAAGTATTGTGCTGGCCACTCAGATTTTTTTATAGGTAAAGCAAATTTAATTTTAGTGTTAATCATATTATTTTACCAATAGAAATATTGGTACTATAAACAAATTTTGGGAATAATGACACTTTAATAGGTTACCCAGTAGTAAATTGTCCTAAGATCACTTTCAAAGTTAATATCTCTAATTTAGAATTGGTTAAATGAAAAGATATATATATATATATATATATATATATATATATATATATATATATATATATATATATATATATATATATATATATACAGTGTGTTAATTAAAAACCTGGCCATAGGCGTTTAACATGGGAAATCAGTTTTTCCTTGCGCAAAAGTTCCCAAATTATTTTAGGCAAAAATACTTCAAATAAATGTTGTAGAGAATTAAATTCTGCATCCAGATTAGTTATAAGATTTTATTTTCGACGTTTCATAACCGAGAAAATCAATTTCAAAGTTTTTCGAAAATTGCTGATTTATAGCGATAGCCATGAAACTCAAACAAAATTACGAACAATTGTATGACATTGACACAATGAATTAGAATTTAACTTTTTTAGAATACATAGCTGTCAACATATACAAAATAAAATAAAAATGAAAACAAGAATAATGTATTTATTTAAAAAGAAAAACAGAAAACTAGAATGAATATAATTTTATATTAAATGTTCAAATAACCCTCCATTTTGCGCTAAGCAATACCCAAGTCTATTATAAAAGCCATGTCGAACATTATGCAGCTGTCTGGCATTTATTTTTCTACATTCATTGGAAATTACAGCTTTAAGTTTTTGTAATATGATTCTATTGTGGTTTTACTTGGAATTTGTCGATGTGACCACATTACACTTATTAAATCACGTATTTTTCTATAGCTTTGTCCACAGTAACACCATTTTATAATCTGAAGCTTTTCTTCATGAGAAAACTGTTCCATACTTCCAAAAAAATATGTTACTGAACGAAAATCACAAAACACAAACTTTCTTTGACAGTTAAGATGTCATACAATTGTTTGTAATTTTGTTTGACTTCCATGGCTATCGCTATAAATCAGCAATTTTCGATAAACTTTGAAATTGATTTTCTCGGTTATGAAACATCGAAAATAAAATCTTATTACTAATCTGGATGCAGAATTTAATTCTCTACAACATTTATTTGAAGTATTTTTGTCTAAAATAATTTGGGAACTTTTGCGCAAGGAAAAACTGATTTCCCATGTTAAACGCCTATGGCCAGGTTTTTAATTAACACACTGTATATATATATATATATATATATATATATATATATATATATATATATATATATATATATATAATTAATGCTATTATGTGTATTTATTTCAGTATTTATGTAAAAAGCTAGATTTCGCGAAAACATCTAGAGGTAAATTATGCACATTATTACAAAATTAAGTAGGATTCTTCGATAATATTGAAATGCAGATAAATTTAAAAGTAGATAATCCAGTATTATTAAAAACCGTACCTTTAACAGAATTGAAAATTAATTGTTACAGAGAAAATTTAAGAGCTGTTAGATAATTAATACGTGAATTGAAAAAAAAAAAACTTATAGTAACAAAATTATGTATTCGTCTTACTTGTTTACCAGAATTACTTAATATTTTTTATCCCACACCAATAGGAAGAGCTTTTCGCGGGAATACATTTAATTAAAAATCACTATGTAACATATTTTTTGTACTCACAACCTCGGCAGTGACATATTACGCATTCTATTGACAATTGTAAATGTCAATTTTCGGGTTTAGATAACTAGGAAACTTTGCATTTTTTTATTAATACCCATAAAATCACTGATAATACTATAGCAGCTAATATTTTCATTACAAATTTATATGCGCCAGTGCCTTCTGTTTTTATCAACTGTCAAAATAAAATATACTACACGAATTTGTAAGTATACCAACATTTTTGCTCCAAATAATAATTTGGTTCGTAAAAAAATAATTGTATAAACCTCTTGCGAGACGACGTCATCATAGCATTTTCCTAACAGTGTTCACGTGGGACCTATACTTTGTAAATAACTATTGAGTCAAGTCGAAATATTTAAAAAAATATAAAACATTTCGTTTCTTATAAAACAAACAGTGTTATATTCAAATATAGTCAGTGATGATTACCAATCATCAGTTATCCGAAGTCATTTTGATTCATTGTGAGAGCAGGTCTTACGCCCCGCGGTTTCAGCAGCCGTTCGAACCGTCAATCACCGTCTGTCACGCGTCAGGATTTACATAAGATCTAGTCGGCGCGACCGGGTAGCATATGGCTCCCATCGCTCGCCCATGCATTCTTAATACTCGATGGCCACAAAAAACCTCGCGCGTTCCGCACCAACATTATACACGCGCATATATTATTAGGTGTTTTAATGAGATATTACCATAGGTGAATATTCGGTTAGGTTTTGGTGATTAGCATTTCAATACTGGTGGAGAGAAACGATTAATGAAGGGCGACTTATAAAGAGAGTGATTGTTGATTGGGATGAGATTATTTTTTATTATGAGAACTAACAGTGTGTAGTTTAGGTAATGATTCTAATTCATTTTCATATTTTTTCATATGATGCTTAACCTGTTCTTCACAGCATCAGGTTTGTTATAATGATTTAATTCATTCGGTTTATTTGTGGTTAACGAATGGCCTACGTTATTGTCAAAAAAATGAAATTATTTATTTAACTTTTAATTTTTAATTTAGACGTCTTCGGATTCACTAGTTAAAAGAAATCTGGATAATATTACACATCCTGAACTATTTGATAAATTAACAAAAGAAAAAGGAAAACTATACACGTTCTTTGTAGGCCTCAAAGCAGCATTTGACAATATTGACAGGCAAATATTAATTAAAACGACGATAAATATAAATATAGATAAATAATTAATTAAGAAAATACAGAAACTACAAAGAAACAGCAAACGTAGTCAGAATATGACAAAATTATACAAAAGAATTATGGACACTGTAATACAGAGTGTATCAGGACTAATGTAAAAAATCTGATGTGGCCAGCACAATACTTTCCGTCAATCCTGTGTATTATTGACAAATTCCATACTTAAATTTATTTGCAAAAGATTCTAAATTTCCAGTAAAATTATTTCATAAACAAACTATGCGAATGGCACTTGACATGGACATCTTTTTCTTCTACTTCTTTAGCTTTTCTCATTCGTTAGGGGTTGCTATTTTTTATTTTCTTCTTCCACTCATTTCTGTTTTGCGTGTCGTTCTCATTCAGTTCCTTTACTCAAGTCTTCCGCAATACAGTCCTTCCATCTTATCTTTGGTCTTCCTCTGTTTCTTCCACCTGCTACTAAGCTATTCACTGTTCTTCAAACATATTTTGCATCTCTCCTCATGACATGTTTAAACCAATTTAATCGTCTCTCTTGTTTTCTAGAAACTTTTAATACTCGAATTTCCCTTATTCTTTCATTGCTTACCGTATCTTTCCGTGTCTTCCCCAACATTCATCTCAACATCCTCATCTCTGCCACATTAAATTTCTTTTCTTTGACACTGACATCTGTCAACCATCTGTCAGTTAGAATTTTCTTAATATAGTAGCTGTTTCCATGGTTGGCTGATTTATGAAATTTAATTTCTTTAACTGTATATCCACTGAATATGAAGAATAAAATGCAATTAAATCGTATAGAAAATAGAATAATCTATAATATTTACAATAACATTAAATGTGTAAATAATATTTAACAGTGTTTTTTCAAGAAAAACTGTTAAAATCTTCAAATGAAGGTACTTCCGGTTGACCAATTATAACCAAAATCTAATCAAGTCTGCATATGGACGTAAGACGTAAGGAAGAGGAATAAGTAAGAATTGTAATGTTTGGAATTCTAGTATTGGAGATATCGCGACCGAAACCGCGGTCATACACACGCGCACACACACACGCACATACACACACATACAGACTTCATCGTAAAAATAGTAAAATCGTGTGATAGAGACCCTAAAACGTGCTTTTTCATTGAAAACACACCACCGAATTTTTTGAACAAAGACAATACCTTCTAGAGGTGGCGGAAGGTAAAAAAAAAAAATCGAATTTCTGAGATCATTTTAAGTAAAAAATGTTATTTGAACATAGGTCTTATTCCTTTTAGTTTCGGAATTACAAGGAATCAAAATTTTATACATAAGAGAAATTAAAAAGATAATAATCACGACACTTAATTTTAAAACAAAAGAACAAAATATGAAAACATTAATTATATTTATCTACTATAGTGCGTAAAATTGATGTTTAGTTACCAGTTTAGTTTTGTTAAACGGTCGTTTAAAAATAAGGCTTCATTAGTCACGGGTTGCCGAGCAACGAGTGATTAAAATTGTTCACACACTACATTTGCATATCTAAGGTGAATATTTTGTTATCATGGCAAACTTCACATTAAATATTGTGATTATAGTTCATAAATAAAAGTATTTTTTTATAATTATTGGGTTTTTAGATTTTATCATAGATAATAGTAAATTGCATTTGACACTGACATATTCTTCTTCTTCCTTAGCTTTTCCCGTTCGTTACGGGCCGCTATTTTTTATTTTCTTCTTCCACTCATTTCTGTTTTGCGTGTCGTTCTTATTCAGTTCCTTTTCTCTCAAGTCTTTCGTAATATAGTCCTTCCATCTTATCTTTGGTCTTCCTCTGTTTCTTCAACCTTCTATTACTAAGCAATTCATTCTTCTTCCATTATATTTTTTATCTCTCCTCGTGATATGTTCAAACCAATGTAATCGTCTCTCTTGTATCTTTCTAGAAACTTCTAATACTAGAGTTATTTCCCTTATCTTTCATTCCTTACCATATCGAAAACAAGCAATCGGAAGTAAAATTTGTTGAACGACTTTGCTAGCCTAGCATTTGCTTGATTTGTTCGCAAGCAATCCAAGCGCCAAATTTCTCGCTTGTCTTGCTAACTTATGAAATATAATGGCGGGAAATGCAAATTATACATATATGAATTTAACCTGTATTGTTTCTATCTCATATTATGGTGTGTTTATATCAATTATATGTCAAAAAGGCTTTCAAAGTTTTGTGATGAAAGTTCATAACATTGTTAAATTTGAAATATTTTCGTAGACCCTAAAAACATTTGTGAATATCAGTTCTTCATATAGCTAGCAAATCTTTAAGTGTACTAAGCAACAAGTCTCGTTTGCTTACCTAGCATTTGCTTGAACTGCTTACTTCATTGATCGCACCTATTGATACTGACATCTGTCAATTTGTATTATTTGAATATATTAACAGTTTCCATGTTTAGCATATCTAACTAATTTTGTGAAACTTAATATCTTTATAATTCTTTAACGTTATATCTATTGAATCTGAAATATAAAATGCGATCAAATCGTATAGAGAATAATATATTCTGCGTATATGTAACTGCCTTTTTTCAAGAAAAACTGTTCAAATCTTCAAATAAGGGTACTGCCGGTTGACCATTTATAACCAAAATCTAATCACTTGTTCTTCTGGATGTAAACTTGAGAAATATGAAAAAAATATAACTTTTAGAATCGTGGAAATGAATTTATGCGATGCGAAACTTTCGTCACACACACACACAGACACACACACGCGCACACACGCACACATATACACACACATACATACATACATACATACATATATACATACAGACATCATCGTAAAAAATGGTAAAATCGGATTGTAGGTACCCTAAAACGTACTTATTCACTAAAAACTCATCATTGAATTTTTTGACCAAAGACAATAACTTCCTTACTTAATGGTGACGGAAGGTAAAAATAATAAATATGGTGGGTAATATTGATGAAATGTATGTGACATAGACATATGAATTATTATATGAATAACGCGCCAAAACTAAATCTAGGGACTTTTAAAGTAACTACTTAGAACTCCAGTGTGTAGCTAGGCAGAACCGGGGCATATATTTATATGAATAAGGGCCGGTATTTTCACTTGCGATTAAAGCTATAGATAAATTTAACCTTCGGATAAATATTTTTGTTGTCTTTTCATTTGCAAATAAATTTATTCTAAAGAATAACATTTGTTATTCGCGGAATAAGTTATTCGCTAGTTGGGTAGCGAATAAAGGATTTATTCGTATGTACATTACATTTCTAAGGGCCGGTATTTTCACTTCCAAATAAAGCTAAAGTTAAATTTAACCTTCGGATAAATGGTTTTGTTGTCTTTTCACTTGCAAATAAATTTATTCGAAAGAATAACATCTGTTATTCGCGGAATAAGTTATTCGCTAGTTGGGTAGCGAATAAAGGGTTTATTCGTAAGTACATTATATTTCTACATAGTGCAGATTATTAACAAAGTGGATATATTAAATATTTTTAATGACTCTGATGATTGTTTGAACTATGAATGAATAAATAATGCGAGAAATCGAAAACGCACGATCAGATAGCGACCTAACCACACACATCAAGAAATTTTTTGACAGATTCCGAGTATGAAAACAAACTGTTCTTATTTTATTATTACAAATTACGGTTCGTATTTGATCTCAAACAGTGCATACATAGGTAAATCCCTCCTTGGGTGAATCATTATAAAGATCCTGACATTTGACGCTGGTAAAATATTTTCGGATTTTGAATATTTTTATACAATATTCATTTACCTCGAACTGAAAGGAATATACAAAAATTATAAGGACAATTTTACAATATACATATAATTTCGTTTACCGCGTATGATTACTGCAATATATTACTTGTTAAACTACACTCTCCCGAGGATAAAAATGCAGAAGGATATAGATGACATTAAGAAAGTCAAACAAAATTTTGACAAGTACAGATTCAAAAAAATTTAACACATTTCATCCTTGTCTGCTTAACGTGGTTATGCAAAACTCCATCCTTCTTTACTGACACAAATTCACTCTGCAAGGTTACCAAATCACGAATGTTAAAATTATTCGACAGATAGCTATTTGTTTTTGTGAAATGTGTGAAAAGACTCAATGGAGTTATTCGTTGGATAAAAATAGAATAAATTTATTTAACGAATACTTATTCGAAACTTTATTCGGAAGTGAAAATACCGGGCCTAAATAGTGCAAATTTATTAACAAAGTGGATATATTAAATATTTTTAATGACTCTGATGATTGTTTGAACTATGAATGAATAAATAATGCGAGAAATCGAAAACGCACGATCAGGAAGCGACCTAACCATACACATCAAGGAAATTTTTGACAGATTCCGATTATGAAAATAAACTGTTCTTATTTTATTATTACAAATTTAGTTTCGTATTTGATCTCAAACAGTGCATACATAGGTAAATCCCTCCTTGGGTAAATTATTATAAAGATCCTGACATTTGATGCTAGTAAAATATTTTCGGATTTTGAATACTTTTACCTCAAACTGAAAGGAATATACAAAAATTATAAGGATAATTTTACAATATACATATATTTCGTATGATTACTGCAATAGGTTACTTGTTAAACTACACTCTCCCGGGGCTAAAAATGCAGAAGGATATAAATGACATGAAGGATGTCAAACAAAATTTTGACAAGTACGGATTCAATTTTTTTTGACACATTTCATCCTTGTCTGCTTAACGTGACTACGCAAAACTCCATCCTTCTCCACTGACACAAATTCACTCTGCAAGGTTACCAATTCACGAATGTTAAAATTATTCGGCAGATAGCTATTTGTTTTTGTCAAATGTGTAAAAGACTCAATGGAGTTATTCGTTGGATAAATATATAGAATAAATTTATTTAACGAATACTTATTCGAAACTTTATTCGGAAGTGAAAATACCGGGCCTAATTCAAGTAAATCTTAGATATTGTTTGCTATTTTCATTGACAATTAAAAATAAACAATTTGATAACGTTTGTTGTTGCTTGGCTTTAAAGCACTGACGTGTTTTAAACTTCAGATTATGCATGCATTTTAGTACGCTACGCTGCAGGTATAATAAAAAATATTGCACGATACACGTACGTAAAGCATTTTTAGTCACTCACGGGTCTCACAACCCTCGCTGCGCGCGCGTGTTATTATGACACATTTGTGACTAAAGACTAGCTTTACGTACTTGTATCGTAAATAACTATTATTATTTTTTGTAAAAAGTATTCAAAATGCGTCCCTTGCACTCTCACGCAAACTGACATCGACCGTCGACGATTCAGGGAATTATGAATTCTATAAATTGTATTTTGCAGTACTAAACCCATCCATAAAAATCATAATTTTAAATTCAATATTCGATCTTATAAAGTTCCATACAAAAAACAAAATAGTTTTTATTATTCTTCTTTGGAAATTTCTTTTTTACACTATAAAATTTTATTTTACTGTAAATAGGTTACGCACTCAATAAAATTTTGCGACATTGACAGAATTTGCATTTTATGTATTTTATACCTTTTTAGAAATTTATTGTTATTGCAAACCTAATTAAATTAAATTAGTCAAAAATACTTAAAATTACAAGAAATTGTTAATTAAGTATATTTAATTGAATACGGTGTATGTTGAAGACATAAAAAATCAAAATTAATTTTATTTAATAGTCAGTAATAAACGAAATGAACATTAAATCCTCATAAACGGGGAAACATCACTCTTTCACACCCATCACACATTAGTAAGACCATCCGATTCTTGTGATCATAGGAATCCACGTAGGCTTTGGAAACAAAACAAACATAAAAACTTTAGTGGAGCTGAAGCAGGTGATTCCAACATCTACGAATGACCGAGTTTTTCTTTTTCGCTCCTGAATCGCCGATATAATGCCCAATGATGTGGTAAAGCTGTTAATTTAACAGAAAGAGATCTACTCGCACTTAAAATCTCATTTTCACCACTTGTCTTTATGGATGCGGTAACGGTCGAAGGGGACTTAAATACAGGTGTTTTGGGATATTTACAGCGCCTGAATTAAGAGATTAATGATGTTCTTGTTCGTTGTTTTGTTCCTAAAGAATTAGTAGACACACTGTTTTTCAGATTGTCTGTTTTTTGTGCTCTGGATTTGTGTCTAGCTGCAGACAGATCTTCTAACATATGGTATTTATTTTTGAACGCATGACCTTGTGCGCCAAATTTTGCATATTATGCTAACATTCTTATATATACTTTAAAAAATTTGGAGCTTGTAGTAAACCATGACAAATATTTATATAATTTATCATTATTAAGGCATCAATATTAAACAAGAAAATGGAATTATTATTATCTTACGAAATTTATTCTTTTCCATGCTGTTCGATAATTTTAATTTAATCTTTGTTTATTTTTAATCCAAAATGTTTCAAAATTTTATTGTTAGTGATAGAAATAAAGACAAACGTAGATACAATTTACCCACAAGTGGCTGTAATTTTCACTTCAAAGGACGGTGAACCACCAATAAATAGGGACATTAGTGTACACCCTAGAGGGGGTGGCTCTACAAAACTAAATCAATTTAGTGAAAATTGTGACCCAATGACATATCCGTTACGGTTTCCCCACGGAGAATGCGGTTGGAATATACGTTATTATGTCAAATCCGTTTGAAAAATATATTTCTGATGAGAATAAAGTAACGAGAATAGCTAAGAACGAGGGACCCGTACACAGATGGTTTAATGGAGACCGGCTCACTCACAAAATTTGATATTAATACTGCAATAACAAGAAACCAACCGATTTCTTTCAAATGAAATTCATTGAATACGCTTGCACTAAGTGGCACTTCTTGTTCTAATAGGTCACATTTGCATTGTATCTAAATGTTATTAACTACTTGTATTGTTATTAATAGTGTTTTTAGTGTGTGGTAAGTGTAAATAATATTGTATCGTTCATTGTTAGTGGTAGTAATAATAAAAAAGTGCAATAACAACCTGAAATTGATGAAGACGCAGATATTGTAAGTCAATTTGTTTGTTACTAATTAATGTTTTCGTACAGTGTTAATAATATGTGTGAACTGATTAATATTATGTTTATATATATATATATATATATATATATATATATATATATATATATATATATATATATATATATACCCAAAATCAGTGGTTATTTACTTTCAAATTATATAAAATATTTACGAATAATGTAAAATGTAAGGAAAAAAGTACGTCTAAATATATAAATAGTAGACCAGAACTGTCCAAAAGTAGTGTAACGAAAGACTTTCACTATTCGTTACGAGTCGAATGAAATTCTTTCAAACGAATTGGAATTATGCGAATGGCTAATGCCTAATGAACACGGAGAAACTTTTAGTAAAGTTTCCTGAAATTTGTTTCCCGAAAAAGAAGTTTTTGAGAAACTTTTGCATAAACGTACCATGTGTTCACACGAGAAAAATAAAAGTTTCTTCAAAACTGGAAATTTTCTTTAAATTTCTAGGCTCTTGCAGAATTATTTTTTCGAAAGAGAACAAGAAGTAAATTAGGAATTAAATTTAACTAAAATTAAATAGAGAAATAAACTAAACTATATGTGCTTATTATAATTAGGACAATTAAGCATTCTAACCAAACTAAATTTATGAAGTAAACTAAACTACATAAGATATCTGAATAAACTACACTGACATAAACCAATACCAAACAAGAATTATTGTAATCGACATCAAAACTCAAAGTTTTTGTGATCCTAACCTCTTTTTCTTTACAAATGTCATAATAGATGAGAAGTTAGGTGCATGTCAAAAAGTTTCCGTAAAACCTCTCCAGTTTTAACGGCGCCGTTAACTTTCGGGCAACTTTTTGTACTTCTTCTTCTTTAGGAAACATATTTCTGGAAACTTAGCTACAAGTTTCTCCGTGTGCACTAGGCATAAGAATACCGTTCATATGGTTTTCGTTTGTATTCGCGCGAATACGAGTAACCTAGGCAAATATGCATGCTCAAGAATAGAGGCCCAGATCCGTATAGTGGACTAGATGCTCAGATTTTATTTGTTGCCTGAAATAGACAGTCAGTTGTACAAAAATTAATCAATATTTCATTTGTTGTACGCAAGAATTCTTAAAATTTGTTATATTTAGCGATGTTACGCAGTAAATTATAAAATGAATACTCCCGCACATTTTATTTATCGTTTTATATTTTCGTCGACGCTTTATTTTAATAGTACGTTTTGATTTGAACAATATGTTGATTAACGGTACATGATGACCATCATGACTTCAAAATATTGGGAGAAAGAACAAAGTAATGCATATTTTCAAGAATTTAACTTACCTATACTTATAGTTAGTTTGCTCTAATCATTACATTTTAAATAACTATGTGACGAATCTAAATGTAATAATGATAATGCAATATGAAATGATCGAAAATCTGAAAAGTTCTTATTCCGGTATTGAAATTTACCTATACTAGTTTTAGAATCGACATTTCATTTAGTTTGTTTAGTTTCAGTTCTAGAATCGAGATGTAGTCAGTTTTATGGGCGTATTCTGTTCAAATCTGTAAGACTTACAGTTCTGTAAATAATGAACAAAATCGCAACGAAACATGACACTCTGATGGATAATTTATATTAATTAATAACAATAGATGTGTTTTTGTCAGTTATTGACAGATTTACAGATCTGTAAGACTTACAGATTTTTTTTTAGAATTGACCTATTAGTTCCTGAACCGGAAACCAATTACTTTCGATTCCAAAATCGTGATACGGTCCTACAACCGTTTAGTTTCGGTTTTGATAACGGGTTGTTTCAGCTTCGGAAGAGAGAACCGGTTAATTATATATTCAAATAACCGGTACTCGAATAATTCTAAAACAGGAATCTAATCAGAATCAGTTTCCACCACTATTTTTTTAAATAAACAAAAGTAATATAAAATTCAAAATAGAATCTACGTCACCGAAAAAATTATTCTTCCTACTGAAAAAAAAATATTATTAACATGCTAGAAACACAATACCCACCCTCTCTTATTCTGAAAGAAAGAAAAACACATTTGGAATTCATACAGACCTCTATTCCCACCTTGGATACAAAGCGTTTTCTATTACGTGTTCTCGACATAATATGGGGTGTGTTCGTTTGGACACAATATAGTCCAGTGCAGTACGCGAACGTGACCGTGAGTCAGAAAGGGTGTCCATCAAGCCAGAGCAGCTGAGAAAACAAGCGGTGCCTCGGGATAAGTTCAATGGGGCCCTGCCCGTCAACAGAACAACAAACAACCAAGAATTCGGAAATTCTTAAAGACAGGGCAGGGATGGCGCGTGAGTGACGCATGTACCGACTATAGATATTGTTGTGTTGGATCGAGGATACAAAGATTCTAACTTGTTCATATAGTTTCAATTAAATACTTCTGATATTTAAGTTGTTTTATTTAATAATGGCTTCTTGTTACATTACGATAAAAATAAAAGATTAAAATCATTTGTAATTTAAATACGTTGACTAAATCTTCACTAAACCATATTCGAAATCTACAACTCAAATGTTTCAAACCATAAACAGGTGGCTTTGTTAAAATTATTAAACAAAATGTAATTCACTTGTTCTGTCAAATGTCGCATATATATGTTATAAATATCTGTATATTTTCTAGATAATAAAGTATAAAAATCTGTTGTGGTCAGCACAACACGTCTCGCCACTTCCGTTTTCGGTTACATAAGTATAGGGCGCGAGCAGTCATGTGACTTTGTTGGCCTTAACATGCACATATGTGGGCCCTCGGCAGAATGACAACTAGTAATTATGTACATAGATGTCAAATGTCAGAATTTTTCATTCAAAATTTCAAGACTTTCTAAGTTCACGTGCTTAATTTGTCACCAGGAGTGTGGAATTTACTTGTCTAGGGCAGTAAACTACATGGAATTGGAAAATCACGATTTTTAAATTTAAATTCATTCTATGAAGAAATTTTGTCCTATTCTAATATTTCGAGATATTTCCAATTTATTTGTCGGAATTAATAGTATTTCTGAAGGGTATGTGTAGTATACCTATAATTTTAAATATTTAACTGTTATTACAATAAGAAATAATATACTCGTATGTATGTATTTCCCAGAAAAAGTCTTCTGATTTCTGACACATACATTTATTATCTGTCAGTTACAAACATTTTAATTTTTCAATTGGTTTCCATGGTATTATTTCAGTTATAAGATTTATTACAACAGATTATTTTATATATTATATTTCTTTTATCGCTAAATCTATAGAAGATATAACAAAATATTTAAATGTATCAGATAGAGAATTTATTTTTCTTTAATATTAACAAGAACAAAAAAATAATACTCGGTTGAATTTTTCAAGAATCTGCTACTTCCGGTTGTTCAATTGTTACCAAAACCTATTCAACTCTTCCCATTAATGTCCGATTGGGAAATACCTACGTAGTCTTTGAGAAATTATCCAACATCCACACATACACACACACACATACACACATATACACATACACACTACATCCACACACACATTCCACACACACATACATCCACACACACACACACACACACACACACACACACACACACACACACATACATACACATACACACACACATATACAAACACACACATACATACTCACACACACACACACACACACACACACACACACAGACATTATCGTAAAAATGTTAAAATTGGATTGTAAGAGCCTTAAAACCTGCTTATTTATTAAAATCAAGATATGGGATTTTTAACATGAATCCAATACCACTCTTAGCGAGAGGTAAAAAGTTATCTTACTTTGCTCAAATATAAGCAGGTTTTGAGCCCAAAACGGTTCCACTGCACAAATAATTTCACAAAAATTGAAAGCGAATGTAACTTATCAGTAACCGTAATGAATTCAAAAAGTGTGCAAAATGGTGTTATAATATTGAAAAATTAAATAATGATAATTACGCTACACGGAAATTAATTATTGAAGCAACGTGTAAATGACACCTCGGCCTATCTCACTAAACATATTCCAAGGCCAAATATCCCTGAAATCGGAAAGTTGATAGAAACTTAGGATAAGTAAAATGCCAAAACCAAAAGTGATGTACTTTTATCTTTTTCCACCGTTCAAGTTAAGCACCTCAGAAAACTTGTAAAGCTTAAACATGTGGATTAAAATTTAAAAAGTTCACGTAGCTGTCGGGACACTCAAGTAATCGCTCATTTCCAATTTAATGACCAAGCGCTGTAATTTAACAGAAAATCTGGATACTCATCTTGAATTTTACACCGACGTCATTCAAACAATTAATGAGTTAGCAGAGCAAATAACAAATGAAAAGATTGCCATCACAGCATTATTGTTGAGTCTGAAAAGATTTTGCTTCAATTCGGAGTGCTATTCGAACCTTGAAAGTACTTCCGACGCTTGATGAAGTCAAGAAACAAATCAAGTATGACCAGCGCGGCAGACCGGCAACAACATTGATAATGCACTTTTCGTAAAAGCTCACAAGAACAAAATGGTTCATAAAACCAAGAGCCTAAAAAAATCAATAAGGATCACACAAAGTGCGAATATTGCGGAAGAAAGGGCTACGTCATAGCCGACTGCAGATTTTGAAAGCGATACGAGGAGAAGAAAAAAATCTGATAAATCAAAAAGAGTCGCTGAGAATGCAACTTTCGTATTCAAAAATTTTGAAGCATTTTATACGTCACCAATGCCTAAATCTTCAAAATGGATATCATCGTGAAAATATTAATATCGGATTTTAGGGACCATAAAAGTACTTCTTGAACAAAATCTCGACATGCCAGTTTTAATATGATTCCTAATCTCTTTTATTTATACTTATACGTAAATATTGCACTAAATTGAGTAACATTTCTAAAAAAATTAATACTCTAATATTGTGCAGTATTTGCATTCTTAAATTAAAATAGTATTTTAAAAGTCTCTGGAAGTAGACGATTTAATATTGAATTGAGAAAAGTAATCGATCCACTTTTATAAAGTCTTTGGAAAGTCCTCGGGCATCGCGTGGGCATACGATTTTTTCTGAGTGAAAAGATATGGCACCGATAAACGAAAGGTCAGACAAAGGGACGGATTAACTCGCTGTGTTTCACCCTTATGGGGACCACTAAAATACTTCTTTTACCACTATACTGCATTATACTTATACATACACTAGGATTACTCCCTTTCCTATTCTTAAACAAGAATATTGGGCCTATCATACTCTCATCTCTAAACTTAAATTTAAACACTATTCTAGTCTATTATTTCCCTATAAGGAGACATTTTCAACCGGAATAATCTCCTACTATTTGTTATACAATCTCTGAACTATTTGCAAACATCTGATCAGGAAAAATCAATAAGAAATAAGTTTTGCGCAAATAGATTGAAATAGATTAAAGATGTGAGAATTTATCAAATATAAAAATATTTGACTTGGTTTACATTGAACATTCCGTCAACCAATTACGTAATATTTTTATTTTACACAAATAAATATGGTAATATGATTCTAATGCAAGGAGCTAAATTGTTGATTTTTGTGTCGAATTTGTAGCATGCAATACACGATGAAATTTTTCTTTTCAAGTGACTTGAAAAGTTTTCCCTTGCGCACAATGATGTGAGTGCAAGAGAGTCAGATGAATAGACTTTTAATGAAAAACTTTCAACGAAAACCTGGAACATGTGCCACTTTTTCTACAAGTTTTGCGTGTCACTGTCAAGTAACTGTCAAATGTCATTTGCGTTTATATTTTTGATGTGTACAAATGTGGTCTTATAAAATGACTGATTAAACTAAGAAAATGGCAAAATGGAGTAGAGAAGTATTTGAAATCTTGATGAATGTATACTTGTTAGGTTACTTTTAAAGATATTTTTCAATGTACTTGAAAAGAAAAACTTCATCGTGTAATTTACTCTTTAGAAACATTTAATATTAACTGCCTAAAACCTTTTTGTTTCGGACTAATCATACAAACCCAGTTAAAATTTTAATAGCCAATTAAATAAACAAAACTGAGACGTAATGAAATACCAAATGACAGACTTTTTAATCTTATATTACCTAAGTATTTGTATACAAGATACTCTCTAAAGTTTGATAAGCAGGAGTCAATAAAAGTAGTGTGTATAGCCATATTCATTGAAGATTTATTCTATTTTTTTTGTGTAAAACTGGCCCATGTACCTCATATACTTTTCAAAAAAATTTGGGTGCTCATTATACAGAAACTGTTAAACTTCGTATCATTATATCCATATGAAATGTACAGTGGGACAAATTTATTTTTGACGATTGAGGTCCGGTATTATCATCTCCGTTTAAAATGTCTGTTTACTAAACTGTCAGTTACAAATATATAGCATAATAGCAATATGATAATAACTGACAGTTAAATCAGAGATGCTAATACCGAGACTAAATAATATTAGTAGAGATTCAAAATTATCTACATATTTTCAGTTTTTTATATTTACTTTTTCAAACAATACTTTAAAAATACAATTATAAAATCTTAGAATTTTGAAATAAATTTATTTTATCCATTTGTATTACAGATGTATTTATAATTTACATAACTTTAAATATCCGTAATACCTACATCAATTTGGTACAAGCACATTGCGATGTCTTTAATATCTGTGTAAATTTTATAGCAGACCTTAAATTTGCGAAAGTAAAAAATGCGAACGTACGTTTTTACGACACGGACTCTTCTTTGCAAGCCGAAATATACAGAAAGACAAGAAAATAAACGAATTGCATTTAGTGATATATAGCTTGTCCGTCTTTGTCGCGGTGTGTGACGCTTGCATTTTGACAAAGTCTCGTTTCGGGTTTTTGCAAGGCGCGGTTCTTCTGTTCATGCATGCAAGGTCCGCTTCCATTTCAAAAAAAGCAAAGTGCTCGCAGACGTGCACCTGTCAAACAAATTGTTTTTTTATTAATTGCTTGTCATCACCAACAATCTTACTGAATTAGAGTTTTTTTTTTTTCGAAAAAATTACAACCGGTTTTTGATTTCAAAATCCATGATTCTGTCACATTTTATTGCATATAATTGGATGTATGATTTTTCTTTATGTCTGCTTAATTGGTATGGATGTATTGCTTGACAAGAACGACATTGACGAAAGAATTTCTCCTTTAATTATATAAAGTAAATGATTGCTCATTTGTATGAAAAGTCGTTTAGGTGTGAAACTACAGAGAGAAAAATTTTAATGTGCAGTTAAAAATATAATTAAAAATCTCAGCGGGATAACCATTACAGCCAATAAATTTATCTTGTTAAGTATTTGAAAGATTCAACAGAACTTTAACGTAACCCACTTTCAAATCGAAAAAGAAAAGCTGAAACAATACCCATCCCTATTCCATGTCTTTAGTGTCTACAAATTTTATATGTATTGAAATTAATATAGTTGCATTGTGGGTGTTTTATTGTAAGGTATATGACGGCTGACAGAGATGTTGACAACTTAGTAGTTATTTTGACATTAAAAAAATGGAATACAATAATAATATTGTTTCCTTCCTTCTACCTTCATTTAAAATGTATATATCAAACGTTACGAAGCAGTTCTGATTCAGATATGTTTTATATAAAACAAATAATTCTCTTATTGTTAGAACCAATTTTACCTGACTTACAATCGTGAGTCGACAAACTTTTAAATTTTATTTCTCATTTATATAGAATAAATTAAATTATTGAGATTCGCAAAAGTGCATATTTTTCTCAAAAAGCAAAAAATAAATTTATAACTTCTGAAGTAATAATATATTTTTTTAAATGAATGGATAAAAAACGAAAACGCAAAGAAATTATAGGGTAATTCATTGATCTGTACTTTCGATTATTTTAAATATTATGGAAAAAAATTTCAAACGAAGTTTACATTAAAATGTCTACAGTATAGAGTTTTCTGCTAGTGCTATCACAAGTATTCGGTTAACCGGTAAGCAGGTATATGCGGTTTTAAAAAAAATAGAAACCAGTTAATCCGATTAACCGCGGTTAGCCACAAGACCGATTAACCTCGCTAAGCTGCGAAACTGGAACCGCGGTTATACGCAAAATCAGTCAACCTCGAATAGCCGCAAAACCGTTTAACCGCGAATAGCCCACGAAATCGGTTAACCGCGAATAGTTGACAACAATCAATTAACCAGCTAGTCTTCAAAAACTGATAAAGCGTTATTTGACAGTGAATCAATGAAAATTTAAATCGATATTGGTATATTTTGTCACTTAGTTTGAGATCATTTTTGTATGGCATATTTGATGCACAAAATGCGATTTTGAATACGATTTTTCTCGAAATAATTGTTATTCTACCCTATACAATATTTATGTCGTTGAAATAAGAAAAAAAATCTCTATCTAATAGACTAAAAAATTATATAGACTACCATTTAAAAATATATAATTTTATTCACCGTTTGAGAACCACTGGTTGAATGTGCGATTTGTTATTACTGACAAATTAGCCCCTTATTCTTGATCATTTTTTGTGTATAACATTTTTTTTAAAAAACATTAGTTCGCCCAAAAAAGCGGTGGTTGTTTTACAGAAAACACCCTGTATTTGTTTATTTTTTTCTTTCGTTAGAATTAGTATATTATTTTTATATTTCTACATATTTATGAAATAAAATAATAAATCATTTGAGTTGTGTTCGTATTTATTTGTATCTGTATTTATTTACATATACATACATATTTATATGTACAAGTGTACGTCAGATTATTTTATTTGTAATTTGTATATTTCATTACATTTCCATAATTTCCATTTAATATAATCATCTAAACTTTGACACTTGACACACGTCACTCATGTCAGTCACTGTCACACAAAACAGACTATTCTTAATGCAGTATTTATAGTATTTATTTGCATTTAATATATTGGCTAAACTTTGACACATATTAAACACACAAAAACAATAGCGCAGGGCAATAATAATTTTCATAATATCGCAACGTACTGTAACGTAACCGTATAATATAATATTATGTGTTTTCAAGAAAAACTGTTAAATTCTTCAATCGAGGGTAATTCCAGTTGACTAATTATAACCAAAATCTAAACACTCTTCTCTTGGATGTAAACTTGAGGAATATGAAAAATTATAATTTTTGGCGTCAGTCGGGATCGAACCCGGGTCACCCAGATTCGCGACTCTTTCGACTTTTAATGGCACAAAATTGACCCCTGTGGTGCACTCTCCACGCTAACATTGAGTGCCCGTTAGGTGACGCCTGGTAAGCGCCCGCACGGTAGAAATATTTCATCATTATCGATATCTGTGTACAAAGCAGATTGGCACACTCAGCAATGGGTACTATGCCGTGATGATATATTTATTTATTTATTTATTTTATAATTTTTGGAATTATGGTATTGGAGCTATCCGAAAAGATCGTCACACACACATACACACACACACACACACACACACACAAACAAACACACGGACATAAACACATATACACTCACACACACATTCGAGCCCCGTCCCGCTCGCTTTAATTTCATTTTAAAATACCAAATTTCAATATATAATATCACAATTTTTTTCAAAATATTTATATGAATACAAACTATGTTCTGCTGTAATTAGAGGTACACCATTGTAGGTCATATCTCTGAAATAATTTGCGGACCCGTCTTTATTAAACATTTTTCTTTCATTTTGATATGTACTTTATGCTTCTAATTTTTAGAGTAGTTTTTTAACACTTTGTATAGTAGCTATACTTGCTATTATAGAAATATATTTTAATAGGTAAACCAATAATTAAACGCACACACATACACACCACATATACATACATACATCATAGTAAAAATAGTAAGATCGTATTATAAATCTCTAAAACTTGCTTTATAAACTCACCACCGAATTTTTTGACCAAAGACAATACATTCCTTACCTATAGATAACGGAAGGTAAAAAGAGTTTTTATTAAATTTGCAGTATTTAAAAAAAACTAGAGATTATAGTTTTAAATATTTTCAAACGAATAAACATATACCTTTTACCTAGTTATTTAAGATGAATATGTTAAAAATTAAATGAGAGTTCAAATTCATCTGTAGGAGGTTCTTCGGTTTCTTAAATGAATAAGGTGATATAAAAACATATGAAGAATCAAAAATCCCAGAGAATCATTTTTGCTTTAAAAACAAATTCTGTTGCTTAATTTAGGTACCTACAAAACAATAAGAGTTAAAGATGTTTATTTAGAGTATTTCTCTAATAATAAAATAAATAAATAAAATAAATATTTCATCACGGCATATTACCCATTTCTGGGTGTGCCAATCTGCTTCATACACATATATCGGTAATGATGGAATATTTGTACCGTGCGGGCGCTTACCAGGCGTCACCTCACGGGCACTCATTGCTGGCGTGGAGAGTGCGTCACAGGGGTCAATTTTGTGCCATTAAAATGCGATGTAATTTTTGGCGTCGGTCGGGATCGAACCCGGGTCCCCAGATTCGCGCCAGACACTCAGGCACACTGCCACGAGACCCCATAATAATAATAATAATAATAATAATAATAATAATAATAATAATAATAATAATAATAATAATAATAATAATAATAATAATAATAATAATAATAATAATAATAATAATAATAATAATAATAATAATAATAATAATAATAATAATAATAATAATAATAATAATAATAATAATAATAATAATAATAATAATAATAATAATAATAATAATAATAATAATAATAATAATAATAATAATAATAATAATAATAATAATAATAATAATAATAATAATAATAATAATAATAATAATAATAATAATAATAATAATAATAATAATAATAATAATAATAATAATAATAATAATAATAATAATAATAATAATAATAATAATAATAATAATAATAATAATAATAATAATAATAATAATAATAATAATAATAATATGTAAACAAAAATAATTGATAGTAGTGGGGCTGTCCTTGTCTGGCCCGTTGTGATTTGGACGGCTCGAATACGATTTCGCGTCTAATTGAAAACTTAAATTATTTCCAATTTACAAATAGTACTTATAAAAATGACCCGTCACCGTGTTCTCTCCATGAGATATATTATATAATCAATTCTCTTCAATAATATATGATTGAAGGCAGAGAATCGCTTATTCCGAGAACAAAACCATGCCCTTTTTCGCTATTCTTCTTTAGTTTCACAACTTTTCGCAGTCGATTAGTTGCGCTTGGTCATGCATAGCGGGCGTATGTCGGCGCTAACAGCATAAATTCAATATTGTACGCGTGTTCTCGAGTTTCGCGATAGATGGCACGATAAGCCTCCGCCGCAACTGCCGCAGGTCTACTCATTTCGCTTATAATGGAATTTTAGGCGTAGGTTAACTACAAGGTCTAAGAAATAAATAATAAAAAATATGAATAATCATATGTAAATATGAAGAAAGAAATTAATAAGGAGATTATGCCTGTAATTTCTTATTTTGGTCAATTACCAAACCGCTTTTTTTTACAAACATGCACATATCGAACATAAGTTGTCACTTATTAACATCGCTCATGTTAATGTACACACACTCGTGTAAAGGCTATTGTTCAAAATATTTTTTCACCGCTCACCGCTTACCGCCCGTCAATGTGTACGCGCCCTTATAATATCAGACGTGCATCTACAAACAAGACCTACACTTTGGAACGATATAAAAAGCAAAAATTACATCCACTTGATGATATTCTCCGTGAGACGAACTTAATTTAATTTATGAATTTCTTGTCTTTTAGTTCTCTTGTATTTGAAAATTAATTTCAATAATCCACAACAACATCTGCCTAATTGGAAGAAAACTAACGCATCAACTCTTTACAAATATACACAAAACACCGCTCATCGTTTATCGCTCGCCGCTCGTCGCTCAACGCTCACTGCTTACCGCTTGTCAATAAATAGGCGGCTTGGTTGACGTTAGGCAACACTGTACTTCTATACTCTCCATACTGTCATTTGAGAATTTAGTATAGTGCTGCCAAAAATAATTGGTTATACGGTTCTCCTATTAACTGGGTACTGCGATTTACACTAGAAAATTGATTTGACGTAACCAGGTATGGGTATGTCGACAATGACATAAACGTAGACATGTAGCATTCTAGTTGCTTACGAAAATAAATTTTAAAAAATCAAACAACTAGGTTCCCAATAGAATCATTTGTCAATGAATAACTTAACAACAACGAAAAAATAAACATATAGTACGATTAATGTAGTGTGATCTGTGATTTCAACGTTTCCACAGACAACATTGTTTCTGTAAAATTAATTTTCTTGTGTTAAATTTTAATTTTTATACTGTTTTACAATTTAAATAGTGACTTATTTTTACAGGGTGTAGTGGCTGATACCTGCTACATTAAGTTAGTGGCTCAGTCCCGCCACAGAAATATTCAGAAGCATAGACAATGTACAGAATGTAGTTTATAAAATTTAAATTTATTTTCTGCAACGGCATGTTACCCATTGCTGGGTGTGCCAATCTACTTTGTACGCAGATATCGGTAATGATGAAATATTTGTATCGTACGGGTGCTTACCAGGCGTCACCTCACGGGCACTCATTGCTGGCGTGGAGAGTGCACCACAGGGGTCAATTTTGTGCCATTAATATTCGAAGTAATTTTTGGCGTCGGTCGGGATTAAACCCGGGTCCCCAGATTCTCGACCATAAGTTACTAAATCCTCCTTCTGCATTTTAGTTCAAATTATGTTGATAGGGGCTGTGCAAAGTGGAAACACGGTAACGCGATATTATACGCGACTTTCACATTTTTCCGAGTAGTGTGATCTGTGGTACACCGACAGTGTCCAATCATAATTCATATTTTTTTATTACAGTGTCTACATTGTTTACGTATAAATTTATTGTGTACGCATTGTCGATACATAGGCGTAAACAATTAAAGTCGACATATAGACGCCCATCTCTGGACGTAACCGATTAAGTCAAAAGTCTGGTTTATTGATTTTTGTTATATATAATATAACTTTTAACGAATTTGTAATGAAATTGACAATGATATTCATTTAATTTGCATAAGTAGAAAAATAATGTATATTTATTATTAGATGGTTAATTGTTTACTTGTATTTGAAGAGTCATATTTCGCGGTTAGCCGAGTAATCGGTTAACCTGGTCACCGTATAGCATGACTCGTTTAAAGCTACAAACCATGGTTAGTTGGTTAACCCCTATTAGTATATAACGGTTAATCGACAATTTTCTGATTTTACGGTTCATGTTGTCATTGTCATTGGTTTTAGATTTTCTTGAGTCGTATTTTTTCAATAATTGATGGGTGTGCAAAATGTATACTACTTTATATAAACCCGACAATGGTCATATTCCATGTTCCGATTATATGAACTAAATTTAAATGACATTCCTTTGCGATGTCTTATCTTGGCATCTCCAGCAATGGTAGTATGTGATGGAATGGAACCAGTATTGCATCTCGTGCGCATTGAAGTGTGTCTTCTTTCACCGAGTCTGCTCCAAATGCTCCAGTTGTTAACAAGTCTGCAGGTACTGGACACCCGCACCTCAATATCGTGTTCTTTTCTCTACTCTGCATGCATATGCATACTTATATTCAGACATAAATAAATATGTACACGTGCAGTGTATACATTCCAATTATTGATTAAGGTAAAAGAAATTAATTTCTTCTTCCTTAACGTTCTTTATCCAAATTACATGGTTACGAATATATTAAATATTATGGTTAAGGTTCTATATATATAGGTAGATACTTTACCTTATTCAAAAATCAAAGCAAAAAGAAAATACATCATATCACAATTATATCAAAAACTTGACAATCCCGTCAATAAAAATACAAATTCCACCACCTTGATTTCTCCTCCTTTTCTCCCAGTTTTCTTGATTACATTATTCTCCCCATTAAATACTTAATTTAATACTGGTTCACGTATTACAATTTCACCGACCGAGGTGGCTTGATGATAGCGTAATAGCTTCACTGCTTACTAGCGGTTCTGGGTTCGAATCCTGGGTAAGATATGGAAGTTTGTGTACGTCCCTTTCATCATCCAATCTCCATTAATGCAATATAAACTACGGAAATAATATAAAAATACTTGTAAAAATTAATTCACCCCTATTAAATTGTAATAAGATGTAAAATCTTGGCTACAATAAAGAATATGTATTATTATATTATAATTTGCGAATTTAATTATTGGTTTACCTATTAAAATATATTTCTACAATGGCTAGTATAGGTACTATACAGAGTGTTAAAAAACCGTTCCAAAAATTAAAAGCATAAAGTACAGACCAAAATGAAAGAAAATGTTTAATAAAGACGGGTCCGCAAATTAATTAAGAGATTTGATCTACAGTGGTACCTTATTACAGCAGAACATAGTTTGTATTCAAATAAATATTTTGAAAAAAATTGTGAAATTAAATATTGAAAATTGGCATTTTAAAATGAAATTAAAGCGGATTGGACGGGGCTCGAATGTGTGTGTAAATGAAGAGGTGATTAGATTTTGGTTATAATTAGTCAACTGGAAGTATCCTCATTTAAAGAGTTTAACAGTTTTTCTTAAGAAAACGCAGTTAAATATAAATTTTTGACATATTATAAATATAAAAGAATATTATATTCTCTATATATTGATTGAATTTTATACTTCATATTGTATGTATATAGAGTTAAAAAATTATAAAGAAATTAGATTTCATAAATCAGCCCTGTGCTATAACCATGGAAACAGCTACTATATTAAGATAATTCTGATTGACAGATGTCAGTGTTAAGTACGTTTGTATTATAATTTTACTGGAAATATAGAATCTTTTGCAAGAAATTTTCTGTATGGAATTTGTACAAAATACATACATATAGCTCACGGAAGGAAATGTGCTGAACACATTTTTTTTAAAAAAAATTAAAATAGTACACGATAAAATAATTTTGAAGAAGTATCTAAACTTGCAAATATTGAAAATAGCTCATATCTCTGAAATGGTTCATTTTCGGACGCACATATAGTGATTAAGCATAATTTCACTCATTTTGATCAATAATTTTTTATTCTCTTAAATTTTTGAAACTTTTTTTTAACATTTTGTATATAAAATATATATTTGAATTTTCAATCAGCAATTTACTATTAAGCATATTTTATTTATGTGTAATTCAGGTTAAATGGAACACGTGTATATGTAATAACTGCTAATAAAGTTTGAAAAGAGAAAAATATAATGTAACTGCATTCCAGTGAAAACTATTAAATGATATCTCAAATAGTTGAGAAAAATTTATAAGCATTTATGTGTTATTAAACATATTATCAGGTCATCATTGAAGTAATCTTAAAACTAAAAGAACATTAAATTTTATGCTTTTTCATATCTTCGTTAGATATAATAATTGTAGTAATAAATCCTTGATACTCTTATGAACATGCATTCTTCACACCTGTTTAAATGTTAATTTTTTATAGTTGATGGTGTTAGAATGGTGATGTTAATTTAGGAAATGGTAATTAAAATCTTTTCCAAATAAGTAGAATTTTTTTATTCCGTATCTGAAGAGAGTATCACTGTTTTATTTATTGGTTTAAGTGCAGTATGCTATCGTGATGAAAAATAATTAATCCAGGTTTTGTTTTACTTTTATTTTTTACTAATAATAGAGACTATTATATTATGTTACATATTAAGTGTTAAAAATTAATTATGTATTCAACTATAATCTAATTAAGTGCTTTAAATATCTTACTACATTTAAATTTTATAGCCGTACATATTAATACGCCATTTACAATTTTATTTTGAACAGAACTTTAGTGTATTACCAATAAAATATTCGCTTAGAAGCAACATCTGGCACATGTGATAATTCAGAAAAATATTTAGATATTAACTGATGCGTTGTATGTACTAATGTGTCGAGATGTTTCTTCCTGTGAAATGAAAGTAAAACGACCAGTTTTACTGGCTACGAGCACGAAACCATCACGATCTCGTGCTCTTAGATAACATTTGTTACACGCTTTAAAAGTAAATTTACCTGGGAACATCTGCAAACACGAATTAGATAATTCCTTTTAATAAAACAGAAACCAATTTTGTATAATTAGTCAATTACATATCGTGCTATAATTGGAACATATGGAAAGCAGCAATTTACAGCAATTGTTCAAAGAAAATAGAATTAATAATAAGTGTGCAGAAAATACATCTCCAATATTGTGAAGTTGCCGCCTGTCAGTGGCGGTTCTTGTCTTTCCAACCGGAGGGGCTCAGTAATTTAAAAAATTAAGAGTATTTTTTTTTATCTAAGCTGCGCAAATAAATGAATAAATTTAATCACAAATCACTTTTTAAAAGTAAATTCAGCTCTTATATCTTTCATAGACATAAATTGAAAAATCTGATGTGGCCAACATGATACCTCTCGTTTAATTTAATTGTTATTTATGTAAATACTTAAAATAAAATTAAATTTAAATACCGGGTTCGATCCCGACT
The DNA here is from genome assembly GCA_951394225.1 of Harpalus rufipes. Classification (NCBI taxonomy): domain Eukaryota; kingdom Metazoa; phylum Arthropoda; class Insecta; order Coleoptera; family Carabidae; genus Harpalus; species Harpalus rufipes. The sequence continues at coordinate 73,368,349 of OX596274.1, forward strand.
GACGCCAAATATTTCGAACTCCACGCCAGCAGTAAGGGCTCGTTAGGTGGCACTTGGTAAACGCCCGCACGGTACAAATATGTCATCATCGTTACCGAAATCTGTGTACAAAGCAGATTGGCACACCCACTAATGGGTAATGTATCGTGATGATATATTTATTTTATTTATTTATATACTTACCTATATTCATTGCTGGCGTGGAGATTCCAGCACAGGGGCAATTTTATGCCATTTAAAATTCCAAAATATTTGGCGTCATTTAGGATCGAACTCGCTTCCCCAGATTCGCGGGTTGTGACGCCTGGTAAACGCTCGCACGGTACAAATATATGTCATCATTATTACCAACATCTGTGTACAAATCAGATTGGCTCACCCAGCAATGAGTAATATGCCGTGATGATATATTATATTTTTATTATCTTACTTATATTCCTACATATTTACTTGTATTAAGTTCCTTTCTATATAATTATTGTTCCATTTACTATTTTCTTTTTAAAACATTACTATTATTACTTGAAATGATTAGTTTGATGACAGTGACATATATCTGTCAGTTACAAAGATTTGAGATCTGACCTGTGTAACCATGGACTTGTGTTTAAAGCGTAGGCTCTGGGATTAAAATTATAGATAATTTTATTAATATATCCATAAAATATATACAAAAATTAATGCAAACCTGTAGAAAATTTAAAAAAGTTTAATTTTTTATAACAAATCTCGAAAAAATAACATTTCAATGTATTTTTCGAAAAAAAACTATTTTGAGCTTCCAGTAAAGTGCCATGTCCGGTTATCTCAGTTACACCAAATGTAAAGGCTTCTTTCCATAGTAGAATAAGGCCGAAATGCAAGGTTTTAAAATTACATACACACATACACATACACACATATACACATACACATATACACACATACACATCATGGTAAAAATGTTAAAATTGGATTGTAGGGACCTTAAAACGTGGTTATTTACCAAAATCTCGATATGCACGATCCCTATACCTCAGACCACAGTACGCTGAACGGCCTAGGCTTCAGCGCAGTGGCGCATCTCTCGTATAGTTTAAATGTTTTAAATTTAACTATTAACTACTTACGATTCAGAAGAACCCCTTTATGTTCTACTATATAATTAAATTATATTGCTAATTTATTATACCAAATAAGAAGTTATTTTTGCCGTTTTCTGGGAGGCGTGCATGGCCATGCTCCCTCATTAATGAGTTGCCTCTGCCGCCTATTGTAATTTTTGAATAAATTCAGTCTACGCAATGTTGTGAAGTTCTTTTATTGTAACTAGTCTTCACGTTGTAGTAAGTATATAAGTACAGTTCAGTGTAAAATGGAACATATGTTTAAATAATAGTAAAACTTGGTATGCAGAAAAATTAAATATAATTACATTCCTTTGAAAACTATAAAATGTTATCTTAAATAGTTTTGATAAAATTATATGCTTTTATATGTTAATAAACTTACTATCAGATTATCATTTTAGTAATCGTAACACTAAAACGACACTTGTTTGAAAACATTAAATTTTATGTATTGCATATCTTCATTAGGTACATCATCAAATTATGCTTGTTAATAAATCATTTATACTCTGTATCTACGAATTAATCCCTACTTCTTCAATTTCTAATGCAAGAATTATTAAACTTTTATCCTGCATCTTTCTCGTAAACACATAGTATAATTATATGAGACTTTTATTCGCTATCTCATTATCATCGGTGTTTCAGAAGGGTATACATTATCTTCGTCCAATCGACAAGCCGAGGGCAAAAAAATGAAAAAAAAACTGTATTGTGACTGCGGTAACAAATGTCATTTTCAAATATTTGAATTATTTGAATATTCATGTCATTCTGTCAATCATGTGATATAGATGACTTTGGAGTAGATAATTTCTGTTTCGTTGTATTTTGGTGGTTTTGTTACTTGGTGAATTGTGAATTTTGCTACAACAAAGACGGTGTTTATAAGATTGCCGAGAAGTATGGCAACATATTGCCTTTGGACAATAAAAAGAGGTATATTTCATTCATTATACTTATATCGTATTTATTCAATTCGTTTATTATTGTTAAATAACTACTAATACTTCTTATTTTGATGTATAACTGACACAATATAGGTTATTTTATTATAATACTGTCAGTTTTGAAATTACATCATAATTATTCAATTATTGCGAAATAAATGTCTTACTTCGAATTTTGATGAATAAGAATATTCATATGGCACATGGTATAAATTATAATATATACTGTCAATTTTCAGTTATGATTTGTATGAATACTTCGGAAATCAGACCTCTCCCCTGGTAATTTGAATCATTTGGTCACTATTGATGACTTGGGAATCGAGTCGTGAAAACGGACTTTATGTGTACAATACACATCCTTCATTTTTAAATTGTTTCAGTTCATATTTTTTAGAATGATAGTGCTATACCAATTCAGTATTGTAGAGAATATGGCATAGTTTTGAACTCTCTGATTGGTTGAAATTGGCCAAGTTTACGCAATGTAATTTCAGGCTAGTGCCAATGTACATGACATGTAACATCTCGTGTCATTTTTACGTGCAATGTCATATATAATCTTTATCCGATTTGAAACGCAGGTTGATAACACTTTATATTTCATACTTACTGACTACAATATATGAAGTTTCAATGGCATTATGTTACCTTTTTAATATTTTAATAAAATGTCAGATGACAGTAGTTGAATACTGCCATTTTGTAATTCCATCGGTTTAAAAATGGTAATTTGTTTTTTTTTATTAACTGATGGTTCCTTTTATTCTGCCATACTTCGGAAATGTTAAAGTCTTTATCTTTTGTAGCTCTGATGTATTCACGTTTTTTCTATCACTTTTTAAATTGTATGACGATATTATTATTCATTTTCGTAATGTAATTGACAGTTTTTCCAACTATATATTAACATAACCCTGATGATGGTTTATTAGAAACCGAAACGTCGGATTGATAAACAAATGATAATTTAATAAAATCATTTTACCAAGACTGCATCTCCAATATTTTTTCCCCAACATACCAACAGTCAAGAAATATCAGTAACTTATAAGGAATAATGCATATAATTTGAATCTTTGTTATATTGACATATGTCAAAATAATTGTACTGTTTATCATAGCATTCTGAAAGTAGCATTAATGTATAAGAGAATTTCAAAAATAATATTTATTAATAATGTCATTTTCTGAAACCGATGAACTATTAAACAAACCACGGATATTATGAATCATAACAAGCCTTATTTGCCTTAATATCGAGGTCACATTGGTGTCAATTTTAAATAGAACAATTGGTCCTGTGAAGTTTTATTACAAGTATAGAAGAATGTAAAAAAACTATATTTTATAAGAAAAACTATTGAAATACCTACATTAATAAAGCTATTGTACCCTTATTGCTGTTATTGCAAATTTACGAAACCCTATCTTTAGTTATGACCTTCACAATTTTATATTTCCAAATTGCTAGACTTTGAGTAGTTGTTTTTGTAACTTTGTATCTGTCAATGGAAAATCAGAAATAGTTGGAATTGTACGTATAAAATTTCAAATTAATTAATTTCGACCTCGATTTTATTTACCCCTAGGTAAAGCATGTATACAAATGTGAAGTTTAGCTCATTATACATAGGTTTGTTCCAATAAACTAGCAAACAACTTCGGAATTATTTTAAGATGGATTTATGCAACCTACTTTTTATTTTACTTTTTTGTTTTCTTTTTACTTTTACTTTAAGTTTGGTACTTTATGCAGCTACTTTAAAAGCCTTCGGTACATTTACGCAAATGTGAGTTTTCTGGTATATACGAGTAGTCGTAAGTATAAACAAATAAACATTTTTATTATATAAGTCGGGATATTTTCATTAAATCTAAAAATAAATAGTCTTGTTCTTTTCTCATTTTTTAATTTTTGCAATCTAACCTACAAAAAAAAAACAAATACCTATACCACAAGCTGATGTTTGTCATGTAAAGTGGTGCATATGCGCAGTTGTAAAATTCTTTTATTTTAACGGTCTTAAGCTGAAAGTTAGTCAACTTTAGATCTTAAAGTAAAATTAAAAACGCAATACATATGTTAAAATACATTTAACTTTTATAAAGTAAAATAAAAAGTAGGCTGTATAAATTCACCTTTATATGTATAGAAAATAAATGTTATACCTGACATAATAGTACATTAAAACACAAGTATCATAAGGCAATCTGTTAACGTACGAGTCCAAGTTTGGAAAACGAGCCGCTAGGCGAGTTTTACAAAGGACGAGTGCGTCAACAGGCCTTATGATACGTGTTTTTTATACTATTTTTTCTATTGAGGTAATTTTACGATTAAATTTATTTAAATTGCGACGTCAAATTATGACTAGGTATTTTTTTGTTAGTTATGTTTATGTTAGTAACGCTTCTCGCTAACAATTGAAATTTCATATTTTGTCAACTATTGATTAATTAGTGTATTGCAAGGTGTATTGTATTTATGATTCAAGGTCTGAAGTAGTAATAGTTGACACCTTTCCCGCCGTGGAATGCAGACTAATTAGTGGGGGTAATTAAAAACTCATTAACTGGCGCCAGTGACCTCTCTGGAATGCAGACTAATTGCTTTTTAATGACTTTTTAATTGCTTTTTAATGACTTCCTGGAATTTGTGGTGACGTATGTTTGCTTTCTAATGACCTTGGAATTTGTGGTGACGTATGTTTGCTTTCTATTGACCTGTTTTAATGACTTTTTAATTGCTTTTTAATGACTACCTGGAATTTGTGGTGACGTATGTTTGCTTTCTCTGGGTTTTTTTTTGTTTTCATTTGGAAGATATTTGTTTGATTTGATATATGCTTGCAGTAACAAGAACAACTAGGTAAGGTTATATTTAAATTAATTAATTATGCGCACTCTCCACGCTAGCAATGAGTGTCCGTGAGGTGACGCCTGGTAAGCGCTCGCACGGTACAAATATTCCATCATTACCGATATCTGAGTATGAATTTAAAAAATATATCGGGAAATATGCTCATAGTATAATAATTAGTCACATTGTGTCGGAAATGATAGAAAAATTTGGCATAGCTTCACCTCCATACTTATTTGTAACATGGAATAAACCAAAAGAGAAATAAATACTTTTAAATAATGTTTATACCATCAGTCTTTATCAAAACTAGCAGACCGATAAATACAAGGAGAAACAATTTGTGACAACTACTTAAATAATAAAATTAATATTATAGAGTTTCTAATAAAGTAAAACTATAGAACTATAAATTGGATATCGAAGCTAGTAAATTCTTCGAAGAAGAAATCAAATTTAGATAAACAATCGAAACAGAACGAAAATATTAGTAATCGGGTAAGTTTTTTTCATTTCTGTTTTCCAATTTGTTAATTTTTATTTTATTCTTTTCAGGACGACACTATTTCAAGGCCAAATGACTCAGCAAGAAGTAATAATAAACAATAAATCTCGCTTACTTAATCAACACTTGTTTACTATAGATGACAAAAATATATTAGCAGTGGGTATAAGTCCACTGAATTTAGAAATTGTTATTAAATTTGTACGTCAAACATCACAAAATAATATTACATTTAATATAGCAGAATGGAATAATTTTGTAAAATACATAAAAAGTATTGTAAATAGTGCTAATAATATACATCACATAGAATTTCATTCTTTTAGATTAGAATATAAAGTTTATATACAATGGCTACAAAATGAAATTTCTTTAGATGTATTGTCACTGAATGTAATCTGTGAGATATGTGATTTTGTAACTGTATTAACGAATTATTTAAAAGCCATTAATTTTGAAGAATATTACAGAGATATAAATACCCAAGCATATTTTACATCTGGAGATTCTATAACTAATGTTAAAAAATTGATATCTAAAAAAAATAATATTCAATCAATCATATACAAAGAAATGTTAATATTTTATCCTAATTTAATTAAGAATGATTTAATATCAAATATGTATTATGTACCTAGTAATTATAATAAATTTAAACATTTGTTAGAAACTGATAATGTACCGAAATAAAGTATAATATATTTATTTATAATCCTGCTTTGTTCTTCCCTAGTTTATATCATTCCTTCTGTTCAGTACGTAGAATAGAAGAAGTCACGTGATATTTCTGTACAGAGTATGGCGGCATCAAGGTTTCGCGCTGTTTGAAAACCCCTTGATTTTGTAAATTCGTCACAGTTTATATAACCGCGTCATCTGTATGACCTGATTGCCGTGCCAGTGTTTATAAAATATGGAAGAGTTTATTATTGATATACAAGGATTTAGAATCGATAATAATCGATTTATTATGAAAGAAATAGCAATTTTGACAAGAAATGATACGAAATTATTTCACATGTTGATTCAACCTCCATGTTCATGGAACGATGTCAGTTTTTCACTTCGGAAACAAATACGATGGTTAGAACGTTCGTACCATGGCTTATCATGGGATGACGGGCATATACCTTATTATACAGGCCCTAATATAATAAAGAATATATTATCCTGTGAATGTATAATATATTTAAAGGGAAATGAGAAAAGAAAACTAATGGAGAAACTACTTAAAGATGATAAAATATGTACTATAGTTGATCTGTCAGAAAGTATAGATGACTTTGAGGAGAAGCCGCCATCACTACGTACAAAGAATGAATATACTTCGATTTATTCGTGCTTTCATCATAAAAAAATTTCAACAAGAAGAGATTTCGCGGCATGTGCTCTAAAAAACGTATTTACAATTCACGCATGGCTGACAAGGAAAAAAGATGTTCTATTATAAATTTATTTCTACCTATATGCTTCAATATGTATTTTACTTCTTATTCTCAATCATGTTGTAAAATGTACTTGCACTTATTAATATTGTATTTAAGAATAGTTAAAATAAAATTTGTAAATTGCATTTTGTAGTTATATTACTTACCCTGTGATACACTTTTTTAGGCTATTGATACTACGTACTGAACAAAAGGCACAAGTTCTTATAAATAAGCGTATATAGCATGATGTGTAAAATTTGAATATAAATATATTTACTTATCTGCGAAAAGCAAACTCACCCAAAATTTTCAATTTTAAAATGAATCCGAGTATACATTCGTGGATTCATCAATTTCTACTTTAAAATGAACCGACTATATTGTTTGTTGTCGGTATGCTTGTTAAGAATGTATGACGCCTAAGTCTGCAAAGTAACAGAGACTCAGTTTTCTCCAAGTATTCATATTGTTGTATCGTCTGAAATTACAAATATTAAGATACAATTTTTGATTTTTAACTCGAAAATTTTAATACACGTAATATTCTTTCTTGGCACTATTTTCTTGAATATTAAACAAATTTCAAAAAACTTAAGTATTTCGAAAATATATTTTTAGAAGATTATTACTTTTTCATAATTTTTCTGAAATACTTGACAGTCGTTTAGAAATTTATACAAATACAAAACGTACTTTGTATTATTTTCGGGAATGTGTAACTTTCTACTTGTGATAAATAAATATTTGTTTTAAAATAGATCGGGAAATATGCCCATAATATAATGTTTATACCATCAGTCTATCAAAAACTAGCAGACCGATATATACAAGGAGAAACAATTTGTGACAACTATTTAAGTAATAAAATTAATATTATAGAGTTTCTTATGAAAATAAAAACTATTCAACTATAAATTGGATAGCGAAGCTAATAAATTCTTCGAAGAAGTTATTCAATTTTTTTTTTTTGACTTCTTGGTGTTTCAATACTTAAATTGTTACAAGATATAAGGTCGTGATAGAAGCCAAATATTTGAAGATATAAGAAGCTGACAACTATAAATAACTGAAATTTTATCAATAATATAAATTTTTAATATGAATATTTATAAATTATTTTAATTACTTAACTTGTATTCTGTCGTAAATTAACATAGTATCAAAAATATTACAAAATAAATCTGTAATTTTATCAGAATGTGTCAGTATTTTGAGAAACATTCATTCTTTTGAAAGATTATCGTTTAAACGGTTTTAAACAAATGCTATGTTTGGCACAAGAAAATCATAATAATAAAAATACAGAACAGTTTTAAATGTTATTTTGCGTGATTAAACTGCAAAGATAATTATTACAAAAATTTTGGCCTCAGGAAGTAAATTTCAACTTTTAAATGAATGCTAGTACATCCAATTTTCCAAATTTGCATGATATTCTGTTGTAAATTAACATAGGATCAAAAATATTACAAAATAAATCTGTAATTTTATCAGATTGTGACAAATTTTGAGAAACAGTCATTCTTTTGAAAGATTATCGTTTAAACGATTTTAAACAAATGTTATATTTGGCACAAGAAAATCATAATAATAAAAATGCAATACAGTTTTAAATGATATTTTCGCGTGTTTAAACTGCAAAGGTAATTATTACAAAATTCTTTGTCTCCGGAAATAAATTTCAACTTTTAAATGAATGCTAGTATATCCAATTTTCCAAATTTCAGATTTAAAATGAGCAGACATTTCTAAATATCAAATTACTACGCCGCTGATTACAAATTCAGCGTCGATATGACAACTGTCAAATATTGCTTTAGGAGCAATTTGATTTTTAGATTTAAATATCAGTAATTTTGTGAATATGAACTCGTAAATATTATTATTCAAATACATTCCAAATATAGGTATAAATAAATTTTACTAATATTAATTGATTTTTTAATTACTTAACTTGAATGTATATAAACAGTTCTGAAGTGTTTGTCACTGTCCAATCCAAGTTTATGCTATTCACATAACCCAGCAATATTTTCAAACATGCCGCTGGCAAGTTTCCAAAAATTACTTCGTACAATCATCTGAGTGTTGGGATGATGAAGGTTCTTCCACTTATAATTCGGAAATCGGAAAATATACCTATAATATAATAATTAGTCACATTGTGCCGGATGTGAAAGAAAATAATATAACAACGCGTCAGGTTAAATATGTTGAAAGTTTTGAAAATAATCCATGTTTTAGTTTTCTAATATTTCAGAAATAGCTACATACCCAATCGGTTATTAATGACCAAATTTTTCATGTTTATTATATTTTCACTTATTTTTGGGAAATTTAAAAATGTTTATTAATAATTTGTAACAGAACTAATAAATTACGTGCAAGTTTAATAATAAAAATGTATTTAAAAATAATTACATTAGTATACTTTACCAACATACTGTTCCTAAAATAAATGAATCCGAGTATACATTCGTGGAATCATCATTTTGTACTTTAAATTGATTCGACTATATTGTTTGCTATCGGTGAATGTGTGACGCATAATGTTTTGTCTGAAATTAAAAAATATTAAGATACAATTTTATAAAATAATATTCAATCAATCATATATAAAGAAATGTTAATATTTTATCCTAATTTAATTAAGAATGATTTAATATCAAATATGTATTATGTACCTAGTAATGGGGTTATTTCACATTTCCTCTTGAAAGAATAGATCAAATTAAATATGTAGGTGTATGTTTACACTTTACAAGTATTTAGAATCAGAGATATGATTTTAAAAGTTGTTTTAAATATTTGAACGCTGACGTCACGGCTATACGTCACACTGTGTCGAATACGGGTAGCAGCTCTCTAGCGGATGTATTTTGAACTACGAGTGTTTGAGTTCTCACGTGTCAGCTTGATTTGCCGACATCAACATATTGTTAACAAAAAACATATTTTATACAACTTTTGCTATTTATTTTAATAAATATTTATTTACATACCTTAACTCTGCTGTCACATGTCACAATTTTAGGGGTATATTGTTTATTACAACAACAAACGGATATCACGTGGACTGTTGTGTTCGTGTGTGATAGGAATGCTAAATAGCTACGTATAACTTATCCATGCTAATGTCGTTTTAATGTGTTTCAGTACTTAGACTGTTACAAAATATAAGATCGTAACAGAAGCCGAATATTTATTTTGTCGCTTGTTTTGCTGCATGTAAAAATATGGCGCACAAATTCAAATATCATTTGTAATATTTGAATATATTTTCAATGAAAATTAATGAATTACGTAAAAATAACATAAAATATTTGTACTTGAGTTCACTTGCGTGGAGTATCCCACTAAAATTATGTATGTAATTAATACCATTGAGAGTTTATTTTCTATTTATTATTTATCTGACACTGCATTCAATATATCAGTATAATATAAAATAATAATAATAATATAAAATAATTAATATCCTTATTACTTTCTGTACATTCACATTTATTAATTTTACAGTAAGTTTTTATACAAAGCAAAACTTTTTGCAATTAGGTTAGGTTTGGTTAGGTTAGGTTAGGCTAATTGCAGCTTTTATATTATAAGTTTTGCAATTAGGTTAGGCTAGGTTAGGTTAATTGCAGTTAGGTTAGGTTAGTCTAATTGCGGTAGGTTAGGTTAGGGTAGGTTAGGCTAATTGCAGGTTAACCTAACCTACCGCAATTAGACTAACCTAACCTAACTGCAATTAACCTAACCTAGCTTAGGGTAGGTTAGGCTAATTGCAGGTTAACCTAACCTACCGCAATTAGACTAACCTAACCTAACTGCAATTAACCTAACCTAGCCTAACCTAATTGCAAAACTTATAATATAAAAGCTGCAATTAGCCTAACCTAACCTAACCAAACCTAACCTAATTGCAAAAAGTTTTGCTTTGTATAAAAACTTACTGTAAAATTAATAAATGTGAATGTACAGAAAGTAATAAGGATATTAATTATTTTATATTACTATTATTATTTTATATTATACTGATATATTGAATGCAGTGTCAGATAAATAATAAATAGAAAATAAACTCTCAATGGTATTAATTACATACATAATTTTAGTGGGATACTCCACGCAAGTGAACTCAAGTACAAATATTTTATGTTATTTTTACGTAATTCATTAATTTTCATTGAAAATATATTCAAATATTACAAATGATATTTGAATTTGTGCGCCATATTTTTACATGCAGCAAAACAAGCGACAAAATAAATATTCGGCTTCTGTTACGATCTTATATTTTGTAACAGTCTAAGTACTGAAACACATTAAAACGACATTAGCATGGATAAGTTATACGTAGCTATTTAGCATTCCTATCACACACGAACACAACAGTCCACGTGATATCCGTTTGTTGTTGTAATAAACAATATACCCCTAAAATTGTGACATGTGACAGCAGAGTTAAGGTATGTAAATAAATATTTATTAAAATAAATAGCAAAAGTTGTATAAAATATGTTTTTTGTTAACAATATGTTGATGTCGGCAAATCAAGCTGACACGTGAGAACTCAAACACTCGTAGTTCAAAATACATCCGCTAGAGAGCTGCTACCCGTATTCGACACAGTGTGACGTATAGCCGTGACGTCAGCGTTCAAATATTTAAAACAACTTTTAAAATCATATCTCTGATTCTAAATACTTGTAAAGTGTAAACATACACCTACATATTTAATTTGATCTATTCTTTCAAGAGGAAATGTGAAATAACCCCATTACTAGGTACATAATACATATTTGATATTAAATCATTCTTAATTAAATTAGGATAAAATATTAACATTTCTTTATATATGATTGATTGAATATTATTTTATAAAATTGTATCTTAATATTTTTTAATTTCAGACAAAACATTATGCGTCACACATTCACCGATAGCAAACAATATAGTCGAATCAATTTAAAGTACAAAATGATGATTCCACGAATGTATACTCGGATTCATTTATTTTAGGAACAGTATGTTGGTAAAGTATACTAATGTAATTATTTTTAAATACATTTTTATTATTAAACTTGCACGTAATTTATTAGTTCTGTTACAAATTATTAATAAACATTTTTAAATTTCCCAAAAATAAGTGAAAATATAATAAACATGAAAAATTTGGTCATTAATAACCGATTGGGTATGTAGCTATTTCTGAAATATTAGAAAACTAAAACATGGATTATTTTCAAAACTTTCAACATATTTAACCTGACGCGTTGTTATATTATTTTCTTTCACATCCGGCACAATGTGACTAATTATTATATTATAGGTATATTTTCCGATTTCCGAATTATAAGTGGAAGAACCTTCATCATCCCAACACTCAGATGATTGTACGAAGTAATTTTTGGAAACTTGCCAGCGGCATGTTTGAAAATATTGCTGGGTTATGTGAATAACATAAACTTGGATTGGACAGTGACAAACACTTCAGAACTGTTTATATACATTCAAGTTAAGTAATTAAAAAATCAATTAATATTAGTAAAATTTATTTATACCTATATTTGGAATGTATTTGAATAATAATATTTACGAGTTCATATTCACAAAATTACTGATATTTAAATCTAAAAATCAAATTGCTCCTAAAGCAATATTTGACAGTTGTCATATCGACGCTGAATTTGTAATCAGCGGCGTAGTAATTTGATATTTAGAAATGTCTGCTCATTTTAAATCTGAAATTTGGAAAATTGGATATACTAGCATTCATTTAAAAGTTGAAATTTATTTCCGGAGACAAAGAATTTTGTAATAATTACCTTTGCAGTTTAAACACGCGAAAATATCATTTAAAACTGTATTGCATTTTTATTATTATGATTTTCTTGTGCCAAATATAACATTTGTTTAAAATCGTTTAAACGATAATCTTTCAAAAGAATGACTGTTTCTCAAAATTTGTCACAATCTGATAAAATTACAGATTTATTTTGTAATATTTTTGATCCTATGTTAATTTACAACAGAATATCATGCAAATTTGGAAAATTGGATGTACTAGCATTCATTTAAAAGTTGAAATTTACTTCCTGAGGCCAAAATTTTTGTAATAATTATCTTTGCAGTTTAATCACGCAAAATAACATTTAAAACTGTTCTGTATTTTTATTATTATGATTTTCTTGTGCCAAACATAGCATTTGTTTAAAACCGTTTAAACGATAATCTTTCAAAAGAATGAATGTTTCTCAAAATACTGACACATTCTGATAAAATTACAGATTTATTTTGTAATATTTTTGATACTATGTTAATTTACGACAGAATACAAGTTAAGTAATTAAAATAATTTATAAATATTCATATTAAAAATTTATATTATTGATAAAATTTCAGTTATTTATAGTTGTCAGCTTCTTATATCTTCAAATATTTGGCTTCTATCACGACCTTATATCTTGTAACAATTTAAGTATTGAAACACCAAGAAGTCAAAAAAAAAAAATTGAATAACTTCTTCGAAGAATTTATTAGCTTCGCTATCCAATTTATAGTTGAATAGTTTTTATTTTCATAAGAAACTCTATAATATTAATTTTATTACTTAAATAGTTGTCACAAATTGTTTCTCCTTGTATATATCGGTCTGCTAGTTTTTGATAGACTGATGGTATAAACATTATATTATGGGCATATTTCCCGATCTATTTTAAAACAAATATTTATTTATCACAAGTAGAAAGTTACACATTCCCGAAAATAATACAAAGTACGTTTTGTATTTGTATAAATTTCTAAACGACTGTCAAGTATTTCAGAAAAATTATGAAAAAGTAATAATCTTCTAAAAATATATTTTCGAAATACTTAAGTTTTTTGAAATTTGTTTAATATTCAAGAAAATAGTGCCAAGAAAGAATATTACGTGTATTAAAATTTTCGAGTTAAAAATCAAAAATTGTATCTTAATATTTGTAATTTCAGACGATACAACAATATGAATACTTGGAGAAAACTGAGTCTCTGTTACTTTGCAGACTTAGGCGTCATACATTCTTAACAAGCATACCGACAACAAACAATATAGTCGGTTCATTTTAAAGTAGAAATTGATGAATCCACGAATGTATACTCGGATTCATTTTAAAATTGAAAATTTTGGGTGAGTTTGCTTTTCGCAGATAAGTAAATATATTTATATTCAAATTTTACACATCATGCTATATACGCTTATTTATAAGAACTTGTGCCTTTTGTTCAGTACGTAGTATCAATAGCCTAAAAAAGTGTATCACAGGGTAAGTAATATAACTACAAAATGCAATTTACAAATTTTATTTTAACTATTCTTAAATACAATATTAATAAGTGCAAGTACATTTTACAACATGATTGAGAATAAGAAGTAAAATACATATTGAAGCATATAGGTAGAAATAAATTTATAATAGAACATCTTTTTTCCTTGTCAGCCATGCGTGAATTGTAAATACGTTTTTTAGAGCACATGCCGCGAAATCTCTTCTTGTTGAAATTTTTTTATGATGAAAGCACGAATAAATCGAAGTATATTCATTCTTTGTACGTAGTGATGGCGGCTTCTCCTCAAAGTCATCTATACTTTCTGACAGATCAACTATAGTACATATTTTATCATCTTTAAGTAGTTTCTCCATTAGTACAGGGTAAGTAATATAACTACAAAATGCAATTTACAAATTTTATTTTAACTATTCTTAAATACAATATTAATAAGTGCAAGTACATTTTACAACATGATTGATAATAAGATGTAAAATACATATTGAAGCATATAGGTAGAAATAAATTTATAATAGAACATCTTTTTTCCTTGTCAGCCATGCGTGAATTGTAAATACGTTGTTTAGAGCACATGCCGCGAAATCTCTTCTTGTTGAAATTTTTTTATGATGAAAGCACGAATAAATGGAAGTATATTCATTCTTTGTACGTAGTGATGGCGGCTCCTCCTCAAAGTCATCTATACTTTCTGACAGATCAACTATAGTACATATTTTATCATCTTTAAGTAGTTTCTCCATTAGTTTTCTTTTCTCATTTCCCTTTAAATATATTATACATTCACAGGATAATATATTCTTTATTATATTTGGGCCTGTATAATAAGGTATATGCCCGTCATCCCATGATAAGCCATGGTACGAACGTTCTAACCATCGTATTTGTTTCCGAAGTGAAAAACTGACATCGTTCCATGAACATGGAGGTTGAATCAACATGTGAAATAATTTCGTATCATTTCTTGTCAAAATTGCTATTTCTTTCATAATAAATCGATTATTATCGATTCTAAATCCTTGTATATCAATAATAAACTCTTCCATTTTATAAACACTGGCACGGCAATCAGGTCATACAGATGACGCGGTTATATAAACTGTGACGAATTTACAAAATCAAGGGGTTTTCAAACAGCGCGAAACCTTGATGCCGCCATACTCTGTACAGAAATATCACGTGACTTCTTCTATTCTACGTACTGAACAGAAGGAATGATATAAACTAGGTAAGAACAAAACAGGATTATAAATAAATATATTATACTTTATTTCGGTACATTATCAGTTTCTAACAAATGTTTAAATTTATTATAATTACTAGGTACATAATACATATTTGATATTAAATCATTCTTAATTAAATTAGGATAAAATATTAACATTTCTTTGTATATGATTGATTGAATATTATTTTTTTTAGATATCAATTTTTTAACATTAGTTGTAGAATCTCCAGATGTAAAATATGCTTGGGTATTTATATCTCTGTAATATTCTTCAAAATTAATGGCTTTTAAATAATCCGTTAATACTGATACAAAATCGCATATCTCACAGATTACATTCAGTGACAATACATCTAAAGAAATTTCATTTTGTAGCCATTGTATATAAACTTTATATTCTAATCTAAAAGAATGAAATTCGATGTGATGTATATTATTAGCACTATTTACAATACTTTTTATGTACTTTACAAAATTATTCCATTCTGCTATATTAAATGTAATATTATTTTGTGATGTTTGACGTACAAGTTTAATAACAATTTCTAAATTCAGTGGACTTATACCCACAGCTAATATATTTTTGTCATCTATAGTAAACAAGTGTTGATTAAGTAAGCGAGATTTATTGTTTATTATTACTTCTTGCTGGGTCATTTTGCCTTGAAATAGTGTCCTCCTGAAAAGAATAAAATAAAAATTAACAAATTGGAAAACAGAAATGAAAAAAAACTTACCCGATTACTAATATTTTCGTTCTGTTTCGATTGTTTATCTAAATTTGATTTCTTCTTCGAAGAATTTACTAGCTTCGATATCCAATTTATAGTTCAATAGTTTTATTTTATTAGAAACTCTATAATATTATTTTTTTTATTTAAGTAGTTGTCACAAATTGTTTCTCCTTGTATTTATCGGTCTGCTAGTTTTGATAAAGACTGATGGTATAAACATTATTTAAAAGTATTTATTTCTCTTTTGGATTATTCCATGTTACAAATAAATATGGAGGTGAAGCTATGCCAAATTTTTCTATCATTTCCGACACAATGTGACTAATTATTATACTATGAGCATATTTCCCGATATATTTTTTAAATTCATACTCAGATATCGGTAATGATGGAATATTTGTACCGTGCGAGCGCTTACCAGGCGTCAACTCACGGACACTCATTGCTAGCGTGGAGAGTGCGCATAATTAATTAATTTAAATATAACCTTACCTAGTTGTTCTTGTTACTGCAAGCATATATATCCGTCACCACAAATTCAAAGGTCATTAAAAAGCAATAAAAAAGTCATTAAAAAACAAGTCATTAGAAAGCAAACATACGTCACCAGAAATTCCTATGTCATTAGAAAGCAAACATACGTCACCACAAATTCAGGGAAGTCATTAAAAAGCAATTAAAAAGTCATTAAAACAGGTCAATAGAAAGCAAATATACGTCACCACAAATTCCAGGAAGTCATTAAAAAGCAATTAAAAAGCAATTAGTCTGCATTTCTGAAATTCCAAGGTCATTAGAAAGCAAACATACGTCACCACAAATTCCAGGAAGCCATTAAAAAGCAATTAAAAAGCAATTAGTCTGCATTCCAGAGCGGGAAAGGTGTCAACTATTACTACTGTCTGATTCTGGTTGTGAAATTAATATTATATATTTTTCTAGTCCTATCACCTAAAGAAAGTATAAAAATCCATAATTAAAAGTAATATGTTGAAATATTATCAACAACTTATCATTTTGAGGTTACCTGTCATCTGTCAGTTATGAAAGCATGACTACCAACTCGAGAACATGAAAGGCGCCAAAAATAGTACGCTTATAGATCTTCTAAACGTCGTGTTTGCAGTACAAAACAGTGCGTTTATAGAAACATAAGAACACCGAAATAGAAAAAGCATTTTTTTTTCAATTTCATGAGATTATTGGGTCGTTGAAATTATCAAGTGCACTAATTTACTGTTTACAGCTGTTGTCAGTCTCGTGTTTTTTTTTACGAAAAATCTTACCTACTACTTTCGCTTATACATTACTTGTTTACGTTTGTTTTAATAAACATGTATTTATGTTAGTATTTATAATAAATAATGGAGATAATAGGTGCCATAAAGATCTTGATTTTACATTATACAGTACGACCTACCAGTAAATTAAAAAAATCTTTAGAATTATGAGAAAATATTACAGGATTTTTTTTACCAAATAGAGTAGGTAATAATTTGAAGATAATTTCATGTATGTTTTCAATACTACCTTAGCTGCAAGCATAACGAATCTGAAATCATGTGCTAGATCAGAAACAGTAACTGCTAATAACATTTCTGACTGCGGGTTATACAGAACTCCCAGTTTAATAGATAAAATCTTAATCAGCAATAAATATATGTAATTAAAGTTATATGCTTCGCTGAACTCTGCTCAACATAACGCCTATTTATAAGAAGCACCATTTTTCCCTATTACAGATTGTAGTCAGTAGACTATAATGCTCACGTTTACTATTAATATTTCAAAGCGAACTGTAGCCCATTTTAAAGTATACCCGCATTACAATAACCTACTGTATTACTTCCACCACAAAGCTAAGATTTCTCCCGCTTGATTATAGTTATTTACTGCAAGGAAACCTAACCTTACAAAACATATTTCTCGTGTCGTTAAAAACTTGTATTTCTCGATCAGTTCGGAAGATTTTTATATATCCTTCTGCCAATTATTTAAATAACTGTGATTGGCAAATGCACTTACTGTTATTATCAAAATTGAATCATATTTTAGTAGTAAACGGCCCAGCTGCGCTCAGCAATACTGGATTTCAACACGTAGTCGAGTTTGGAAAAACGTTAAATTGGTTTTGTTCGCTCTTACCGCAACTGTACGCATTCATTTGTTTGAATGTGAGCCTACATATGGAAGATGATCTCTAAATTGATCTGCAGCGATCGAAAAATCGATTGAGTTGGAATAGTAATCGGGTAATGACTGTATTGGTTTCCAATTGATAATTTTTGAAGAGACGTTTCTTGTTACTTGCGTAATGGGATAATGGAAACTCTGTACTAAAGTTCATTTATTAGCATTGTAGGTCTTTGAACGTAACATTTGTTTTATGAATTTTATGAACAAATTCTAACTAGCAGCGCCACACTTTATGTGCACTAACACAAGGCAGTTAAATGCTAAGGATTTAGATATGTGGATTTATCGTATTTTTGAAATGAAGTATGAAAATAAAATTTAATCCAATGCAATCATTAAAAAGAAACAATGCATTTTATTCAATGCCTAGACCAGTGATTCTCTAAGCCAAATAAGAAATAAAAAAAACTTGGCTTGGCTTGAAAGTTCAAGAAGTTTAAAATTTCAGGCTTCGTTTTGATTGGCTTACATCTGATGAAAATAAAGTATGGCTTGGAAATATTCATTTTCACAATATCTGTATACCTACGAGTATAATTACATATATGGATCTAAAATTAAATCAGTAACAAACCTTCATTATTTAATTTACAACGTATGATATATTTTTTCTTATTTGAACGATATAAACATTTTATAGACATACCTATATTAAAAACTAATAATATTATTAATAATAATAATAATAATACCTACTGATAATAATCGATGATCGGAATTTAAAAATAATTTTAAAATATAAGTAACCTCTCCGGTGGTCTTTCCACGGCAGCTATGATAGCCCATGAGTTGAAGCCTGGTAAATAAAATACCCTAAACGGTACCAATATATTGTCAATGCCAAAATTTTGCGGATGAACGCAAATTGGCACGACCAGAAATGGATAAGTCGCGATGATAAAAACATTTTCAATAATTATAAATTTATTTTTTCCTTCCGTCACCTGTAAGGAAGGTATGGTCTTTGATCAAAAAAATCATTTTTAGTGAGTAAGTACGTTTTCGGGTTCCTAGAACACGATTTTCCTATTTTTAAGATCATGTCTGTGTGTGTTTGTGTGTATGTATATATGTACTTGTGTGTGTGTGTTAGTGTGTTTATTGACGATTTTTTCAGAGACGATATTCGTAATATGAAGAGCTGATTAGAGTTTGTTTATAATTCGTCAACCGGAAGTACCTTTATTTGGATATGTTAACAGTTTTTTTTAAATCGCAGATATATATAATTTTTTGAAATTTTATGTTTTATAAATATTACAGAATATTTTATTCTCTATACAACTTGATTACATTTTTCTATTCATATTCAATATATTTTGTTTTGGATCGGTTTTATAAAGAAATTTAATCTTCACTTAAAATTTACTTCCGTATTAAATTTGATGAAATGAAAAATAGCAATGTGATTTTCTGAGAGCAATTATTTAAATGTCATAAGAACAGAAAAACTGTTTCGAATTTGTCCATTTCATTAAATTTACTTTATAACTAAATTTTAAGAGAAGATTAAATTTCTTTATAAAACCGGCCAATAAATTAAAAAAATTATAAAGATATGTATTATATTTCATGAATCAACCAGCCATGCTATTATCATGTAAATTGCTAATATATTCATATAATTCTAATTGACAGATGTCAGGGTCAAGTGCAATTTACTTAGTTTGGTCATGAAATAATTTGGAAATATAGAATCTTTATATATGGAAATTGTACAAAATACACAGAAATGACGGAAGGTAATGCGCTGGCTACATTAGATTTTTACCAGGTAAGGAGGTATTGTCTTTGGTCAAAAAAATTAATGATGAGTTTTTAGTGAATAGGCATGTTTTAGGGTCCCTATAATATGATTTTACCATTTTTACGATGATGTATGTATGTATGTATGTATGTATGTATGTATGTATGTATGTGTGTGTGTGTGTGTGTGTGTGTGTGTGTGTGTGTGTGTGTGTGTGTGTGTGTGTGTGTGTGTGTGCGTGTCTATGTGTGTGGCGGAAGTAGCCTCATTTGAAGATTTAACAGTTAAATTTGATTTATTGACATTTAACTTAAAGAATATATTATTCTCTATACGATTTGATTGCATTTTATACTTCATATTCAATAGATATAGAGTTAAAGAATTATAAAGAAATTATATTTTGTAATTCAGCCAGTTATGCTAACCATGAAAATTGATAATATATTCAGATTGACAGATGTCAGTATCAATAAAAAGTAAATTAATGTGGCAGAGATGAGGATGTTGAAGTAGATGTTGGGGAAGAGACGGAAAGATAGGTAAGAAAATAACTCTAGCGTTACAAATTTCTAGCAAGATACAAGACAGATGATTACATTGGTTTGACAGGAGAAATGAAGAATGAATAGCTTAGTAAAAGAAGGTTGAAGAAACAGAGGAAGACCAAAAATAAGATGGGAGGACTGTATTGTGGAAGACTTGAGAGAAAAAGAACTGAATGAAAGCGACACGTAAAACAGAAATGAGTGGAAGAAGAAAATAAAAAATAGCGACCCCTAACGAATGGGAAAAGCTAAAGAAGAAGAAAAAAATGTTAGTGTCAAGTGAAATTTGCATAGTTTGTTTATGAAATAATTTTACTGGAAATTTAGAATCTTTTGTAAGAAAATGTATGTATGGAATTAATACATATTACACAGAATTGACGGAAGGTGTTGTGGTGGCTACAACAGTTTTTTTTTATTTTACTGTGGCCCAGTATTCAGTATTCCTGATTTGTCGTACGTGAAAATTATAGACGCAATACATCCGTCAGGAGTAAATGATGATCCCGTTTAACGGACTTGTACGTATATTGTTTAGGCACAGGTTTTATTTTAAAACAATAGAAACTGTAGTTATACAGACAGCTATCATATGATATAAAAATCAACATAACATTCTACAAAATTTGTATTTTTTTAAGCCTATTATGTTGTAGGTCCGTTGTAACCCTTTGGAGACGGTTTTTTTCCTGCAAGTATTTTTGAGTTTTTTTTTGTTATATAGTTACTTCAGATCATCTAAAAAATGCCTTTAACAAAAAAGAAAAAAAATCTCTGCTGAATTTTGTAATAATAAAAGGTACACATATGTACCATTAGTCTTTATGCATGGTACGTATGTGTACCGACAGTCTTCGTTATGTAATGACAAATGGAGATGAATGAAAAAAATAGGCTATAGAACTTATTTATTCAGAGTGAAAATAGAAAATATTATATATACATTTTTTAATTTGTATGAAACAAAGCGAAACACATTTTGCACAGTGGCGCACCACATTCTTGACACAATGTTTTTGATCGTCGTAAAGACGACTGGTACAAATATGTACCAGAGAGGTAATGAGTGGATATTTTTTTATAAAAAAATCATATTAATTGTACTACCTTCATATAAAGTAGTACAATAATACACACGTTGACGTACATACAATGAAGACAAAAAAAAAAACAATTCAGCATACGTACGCACAGTCTTCTTGCAAACTAAATGTATGCGCACCAGTTTGTAAACAGTTCTTTACGGTTGTTGAGGTTTTAAAAACTGCTGGTAGATGGCAATATGTTTAGTAAACTCTAAAAGACATTACTGTACGAAGCGGTACAATTTTTAACTAAGTTAAATGTAAATTTTGCATTTTAGTCTTTGAAGTGCATTTTGCGGTACGTATGTGTACCAGCAGTACTCAAGGGGTTAAAGAAGTAAAGGAAATATTCTCGTACATTATACGCTAAATCTCTAATAACATTTCCACTCTTATATAAGAAATATATCATTCATTTCAATATTATACCTACTACTGCATGTTTCTTCAATTTTTAAAAGTTTTTAAATGATATTCATAGTTCTTTATCGAAAAGAAGTTGAAAAATCGTATCACAAATATGTTACATGGATTTTTTGCTTTTGCCAAATTTAAGTTCATTCTGACCAATGAGTAATTTTCAGTCAAGTGATCTGCAAAAGATACCTATCATTTATGTAACCATATACTCGAATGAAATAGATCTGAATCTTAGTTGGGTATAGTTTCAAATTTCAAATTAAGAACTTGACCCGTGCTAGAAGACAAATCCATTTTTGTTTAACATCTTTTCTTTTGTTTTACCCACAACAGAATTAGATTTATTGCGTAGAACAAAAGTTTAATTATCTTCTTAAACAACGTTCGCATTTTCTCTTAATTACGGAATTGTAAAAATTTGAACATAAACTAACAATTTAATTTGCAATAAATCTCCCTGCTTACGTGTTCCTTAACGAACAACTTGTAAACCTTTTTCAATTCCACCAGACTCGATTGAGAAGATAAAATTACTCTGCGTGTAATCGGCTTACACATAGGTTCGATTCTGAAGGCGAATTTACACTAAGTTTTTAATGTTAAAATTATGATTCGTGTATTAGATAGATATGAAAATGCCAGTATTTCTTCGTTATTGATTCTACAAGTCTTCCGTACTTTGGATCATCCTCAATCGATTCCGACTCCAACGAAATTGCTTACATCATAATTTCAGTATAAAATATTCTGGCATAGGTCCCCGTCCTCCATATTCTTCGCTAACTATTCTTACATGAATAATTTGTTATCCATTGTATTCTTGTGACAAGAACTTTACCAGCGGATTTCTCGAAAGCGCATACGAATGTATCAAATAACGTGTCTCGGTTGGAGATCTCAAAAACTTTAAGAGATACAAAGTAGATTATATTGAAGTATTATCCGGAAAATTTAGATCATTTGATATAGGCGAAAATGTATATTTGAGTCTCCTAGTTTCAAAATAATAAATCCATTTAGGTCAAATTTTGGGAAATCGCAAAAAACTGTTTTGATATGTTCATAACATCAATACACATATAAAGTTGATGATAAAGAACCAAAGCTCCCTATTTGTTTACACAGCTACACGCTCACATCAGTCGCCTAGGTCGCAAGTCAACTACGTCATCGCCGTCGAGATGTTTCTTGTAACTTCGCTCGATATCAGTTCTTATAAATTAAGGATGCCATTTTTTTTCTTTTCACGGTGTATACTAAATAGTCGAAAAGCTTTTTCAGATTTATTCTTGCAAGATCTAATACAATAAAAAGGTATTTTTACATAAACTGTATAAATGACAAAACCAACCAACAGTTCGCCATTTTGGAATTAAATAGCTAATACATAGACTTCATGAATCGTGATACTAGTAACACAGTATAAAAATACTTAAACCAGTAGCGACACTTCGCATTTTTCATGATACCAAAATTTGAGTAGGCGTGGCCAGTTCTGCTTATGAGAAGATGGCCGCTCGCTCACAGCCACTTGTCTGATTGTTGTTGTTATTGTCATCTTCACGTATAAAATGAGTAGAAAAGAGAGAGGTAAAGTTATGTGTGCTATGAAAGACTGTAAAAACTTTTATAGTGTCGGTGGAATGAGTTTTTTTGGATTTCCTACAGATCCAGAAAGGTAATATTTAAGTTTTACATTAATAACCAAGCTTACATTATTTGTATTTCCTCATAAATATTTGATAAAATTGTATTGCCGTATGCGATTATTTTATGCACTAATTTTTATAAATAGAAATTTAAAATCATTCAAAGGGAAACTGAAGCAAATTATAGTAAAACATTTGTAATATTATACAAAATAAAAATATTTGTATTTATAAAATATAGTTTTATTATATTTAATATAATTATACTTATTTGTAGCCAATGAAATAATAAATACCATACTAATATATCATTCGCAAATGACAGTTGTTCAAATTCCCACCACGTACAGCTTATACCAAGATGGCCGCTTACTCCATTCGATGCGACATGAAGATCAAAGGTGCCGACAACAATTGTCGCTACTGGTTAAGTATTTTTATACTGTGCTAGTAATATAGAGATTTTACCCATACAGAGTGCGTAGTGACATCTTTATATAATTGTTTGAACAATTTGTGAATTTTAAATTAACTTCGCAAATTCATAGAAATAAGCAATGTATTTGGTAAGGTTGACAAACCATAATGTCTTATGCCTTAATTTAAAAAGACTAATATTGAAGGCGATGATATAATTGTCGCGCCCACAAATATAAATGTGTTGCTATATAAAGGCGAAGCGTCTCTATGTGAGTCAGTCCAGTCTAGTTAATCTACTCGACAACAAGTCTACACGAGGGCATCGAAACCAAACACAAACCGAAACAAACAAAACCCCAAAACCGAACCTCAAAAATATTTTCAATTGAACCCAGATCGGAACCAAACCGGTAATTAAAATTTGGGTCCAGGGTTCAGGTTTATTTTTGTTGGAAACAAAAGATTAATCGGAATAAAGCCGATCGTCGACACCTTCTGTTTCTGCGTTGATGCAGTTCGTGAAAACTGTATTCGTGTTCTTGTCTTGCGTTCCATTATTAATTCTTTAAATCCGACTCGCATTTTAAATGATGTCTAGTATATATTGTTATCCAAAAAAACATTAATTCAATTTTCATTTGATCGAACCTAACTTAAACCCGGAGCAAAACTATAAATTTTATTGATGTTCGAACTAGAACCGCACACTAAGGCTGAAGGCTGTGGCCACACTGAGTAGAGTGCAATCGTTCAACCAAGATCGACTGTCGCAGATCAATAGCGATCGACCGAAATTTTAGGAGATGTGTTATACTACATGAATCGACGTAAATACTTCCACAAAAATGATACCAACTTAAATTGAAAGAAACCTATTATTTTTACATTGAAATATTCTAAAAAAAAATTTAACCTGTACACAAATCTCAACTCAATACAGTAAAGTTGCTACGAAAAATATCAGAAAACTGGGCATGCGTAAACACATCAAACTCTGTCGATCGACTAGAAAATAAAATATGTTTGATATATTAAACCACTCGTCAATGTCCGACATCGTTCGATCATAGTGGATGCATGCGGTGTAACCATTCCCATAAACTAATGTTAATTTTGACCGGTCATATGCCATCACTTTTATTGACGTTAAAGTGAGCTTCTCTTAAATGATTTTGGGTGATATTTTGTTATTTGGGATTGTTATGACTGCATTAAAAACACATTGAAGAAAGTAAAGAATATTATTATTATAAATTATCTATGAACGTAACGGACAGGGTAAAAACAAATTATTTTAATTATTCTAACCTATTCGACAAAAAAAAAATCCCTTAATGGAAATTGTTAGTAAAACAGAGAAAATAGTATAATACGAGTAGTATAATACACTCGTTACAGAAGAATATTCAAGAATTCATGCTTTCGTTTATTCGCCCACACGACGGAATACGGCACGTGTCCGAATTTACCAGTGGCGGCTCGTGAGTTGAAAATTTGGTGGGTCAAATTTGGTAACTCTTTGTATTTCCCTACGACAATCCTTCGTAGTCTGTTTTAATTTCAGATGACTTTTTGTCTTTATTTATAAACATTTGCATAATGCATTATTGCTGTTTATTTTTAAATTTATCAATCAAATTTATGCTGTTAATAACCGCTACTAGACTAATGCCTTGATCATTGACGTGTGTAAGCAAATAAGATGGTGGTTGTCTTCGTCTAACGCAAGAAAAGTTACAATTCATAAATCTTTGTCTGACGCATGGGACTGTATATGCAGCACATACTACAACGTGGTCACAACTTTGTGACTCAAGCAGTGCGCGCACTCACGCCATTCGCTGTCTTGCTTTCAATATAGTGCTGTTGTGTGCAAGTAGCACAAACGATTTATTATTGTTATTCTTTCGCTTTTTATTTTTTGCTTTCATTAATTTGGGTGGTAGAATACATTGCTTTCTGTAACTTTTACTTTAATGTAACTATTCTAAGCTGTTTGTGTAATATACGTCACAGTTTGCATGGTTGGTTGTATCATATGTAATCTTAAGTGGATATCAAATGATTGCACACTGCGTATTGTGATAGTCTAAATATTGTTTTTTTTTCGTGATTGTAAATTAACAATACCTACTTGTTATTTAGGGTTGTTTTCTATAAATAATATTTTGAATTGTGTGCAAAAACCACGCCTAGGCAACATTGTATTCTCACTGTATTTAACAAATAGGTACGATTTGTGTCGAGAGTGAAATAGAGAATTTTAGGGAGAGAGGGGAATAACTGTCTGTCATTCAGCAATATTCTAGACAAGTGGCAGAGAGAAATTCCGAGAAAAGACAGAATTTTATCAGTGAAAAACTTTGTGAAAAACATTTCTGTGAAGAAAAAATTAAAAGAACATGCAGTGGTGGAATAAATACGGCAAGGAATAATTGTTTAATGGTTGTAAAATATATTTAAGGTTATAATTTGTCTTTCTCGTTTTTATACATTTTGTATATACCCAGAAATATTTTAATGAAATATATTTATTCCGAAATAGTGTACCACGAAACTATATTATTGTGACGTGCGCCCCTGGGAGAAGAGTATACAACGGCGCCACTGACAGAACGTTCCAGAGCGATGACGCAATCCGTGGCGCCGTAGCGGCTAGAGTCTAATTACGCCGTGACCTCATTCCTTTGTATACAGGTCATTGTCGCTTCGAAGGCTTCTAGAATGGTATGCGCTGTATAAATACCGGCCGAAAGAAAGCGGAGGGACAGTCTCATATATACAAGCAACCAGAAATGAACTCAGTGATATAAATAAACAGTTTACAAGTTGTTAACATAAATAAATGTAGTTATATAAATAAGTGTAGTGATATAAATGTTAGATAAATAATCGTAGTGTTTAAGCATTTAATAATATTCTTAGTGTTTATAATTATTTAATCATAGTGTTAGTTGTTTTTATTATCTCTTAATATTTAGTCTTAATTATTTATCGTTTAATAAACGTAATCTTTTAGTTAATAATATTTGTCTGTGTTTTACACTTCACCCATATAAATAAAAACGTTAAATTATCAATAATAGAAAAGTGCAATCTGTCTTTTCTTTGTATGGACATTAAATCATAGTATTTTTTCCATTACACGCGAATTTGTTATTATGAGAGTATTATCATGCGAAACAAAAAAATATGAAATCTAAATTTAAAGAATACAAGAAAAAAATTGAAAATTACTTTCCAACTAGTTGTTTATTTTCTGTATAAAAATATATTGTTAAATAAATAGTTTATTTATGTATTATTTACATTTATAATCTTAAAATACAGTGACATAGACAGCCTGTACTTTTAGTCTGTCTTTCTCTAGTCACATATCGTAGCCATGTTTGAGTACGAGTGTCTGCTCCTTCATGGCTGAAACATTGCTTTACCTACCTCATTCATACACATGAAAGCATATGAGTACGTTTGAAGTATGAAATGTAAAGTGAACCCTAACGGCATTGAAGCGTGGTGAAACTAAATGGATTATGCATAATAAATCATCGAGCAATTAAAGATCGCCTCCAATGGACAATTAATAACTCCTCTGATCTCTGATGGTTAGTCACTAGTGCTCACGCCCATGTTTACGGACAACACTACCCGAGAAATTGTCTCATACGTTCCTATCCAGCGATCAGGAGGTAATTACGTTTTAATTAACTATTATATAAATTAACGCATGTAGTAATTTAAATCTGATGTATAGTGAGGTGATAATGATGCTCGTATGCTTTACAGATTGGTTATTTTGCTCCGTTATAATTAATTGAAAGCAGGAATCGATAGCGTGGTTAATTGCATTCCAGCTGATGGCGTGTGGGTTGCCAGATAGTGTCAAAGTTTATTTTGTGCAATTATTGCTGAGAATTGTGATTGCTGATACCGTAATGAGACCAGATTTTTCGTTTAAAAGGTTTCGCTTCGGCTTTTTAATCAAATTGGGTGAGCCGGGTTCCTAAAAATATTTAAATATTATCGCGGCTTAATTAAGAGGTAGTACTTGATGTAATGTTTTGGTATACGTTGCACTAAAGATAAAAATGCTATTACCAGCAGTACGTACAAGAATTTTATAAATAGCTGGGAGAAGATAAAAATCAAGAAAAATTTATAACTAATTTAGTTATATAATGAATAAATGCTATAAAATTGTGTTGTAAAATATTTTACAAAATGTGTTTATGTCCAGATTTTTTACTTTTAGTTAATAATGCTAACATTTTATGAAAATTATATTACTATGTGACTGCTTTGTAAATGTGCATGTCAAAATTAAATGTTTCTCATAAATTTGGACATTTTATTGTCATAACGATAAATAAATATTATAAGTTAAAAATAAAGAACAATAAACTTTAGATGCTGCAATGAACTTTACAACCCTAAAGTTAATTTAGGTTAATTGAATATATGATTGTTATGCAGTATACATAAACAAAATTATATACTCGTACGATTCAAAATACTGATGCCAAGGTTTTCATTTATGGACGTAAAATCAATCAAATTTAATAATACTTGTTTCCAAATTAGATAGATATTTATTTGTTAAAGAAACATTTCTATTCCAAATTTGTAAAAATACCAATAGACAAGAGCAAATGAGAATTTAATATTTATAGTAGTTATATAATACAAAATTTATTTGAAATGTTAGTATTAATAGGGACATTTAAGTCATACATTTTAGGTGTTAAAATTAAATAATTGAAATTATACTAAATAGCACTGAAAATAATTATTAAAGACTTCAGCGTCACTCCGAAACAAAACTCTATTACTGTACATATCTCTTATTTATGAATATTTTAAGGTATATTCTTGGGTAATGGTAAAATAAAATAAATGTATCATTACGATATATTATCCATTGCTAGGTGTGCCAATCTGCTTTGTACACAGATTTCGGTAATGATAATGACATATTTGTACCGTGCGGGCATTTACCAGGCGTCACCTCACAAGCACTCATTGCTGGCGTGAGGGGTGCACCACAGGGGTCAATTTTATGTCATTTTTTAAATAGCTTCATATTTATTCTTGTTTTATAAGCTTTTAAGTGGTATTATTTTGTTTTAAAAATAAATAAAACATGAATTATTAATTTAGAGAAGTGGAAATATTTAATATGATTAGGAAACGAATGAGAAAACCAATTGCAGATCACCATTTGTTTATTTCTTGTTATTGTCTTCATTTTTTTGCTCATTTTTTCAATTATATTCTTCAGAGGGCACACTAAATCACATTTTCCGAATATTGTGTAGCCATTTATGACGTCGATACAAAAATAATTTAATTATTACAGAATTAACTAGATAAGAATAATTTTGAATATTTAATTAGTAGATATACCAAGTGGTGATGATAAGGGGTGAACATAATGATTTAACATGTGACATAAGTTTTATGCAATTTCCTATTCGTATTTTATGGCAAAAACTAGAGAGTGCAAGTTTCAAACACGAACTTCTTTAGCTTTTCCCATTCGTTAGGGGACGCTATTCTTGATTTTCTTCATCGTCCCTTTGGTCTTCCCCTGTTTATCTTGTATCTTTATAGAAACTTCTATTACTCAAGCCATTTTCCTTATACACTCATTCCTTATCCTATCTTTCCTCGTCTTATGAACATACCATGTAAATTGAACTTGACACTGACGTATGTCATTTATATTTATTTGAATATATCAGCAGTTTCCACGGTTATGTGGTTATAGCATAGCTGGCTGAGTCATGAAATATTAATATCTTTATAGTTTTTTACCTTCCGTCACCTTTAGGTAAGGAAGGTATTGTGTTTTATAGATAATACACAGGTTTGACGGAAGGTATTGTGCTGGCCATATCAGATATTTTAGCTCTATATCTGTTGAATATGAAGCCAAAGTAAAGTCAAACGTATAGAGACTAAAACATTCTTTAAGATTTATAACATAAAATGTCAAAAAATGATATTTAACCCTAAAATGTACTTATTCATTAAAAACTCAACATCGATTTTTTTGACCAAAGACAATACCTTCTTTACCTCGTGACAGAAGGTAAAAAAACGGATATACTATAATACATAATTCATTCATTTAATATTATTATTATTATCCGGCTCGAACTGAAGAAAAAAGGCCCACCGAGAAAAATTGAGTTATGGGCCCTATTCTCTTCGTGAAACGGTGGCTTTACTTGGGTTCATACTCATACTCATACAGCAAAAATAATTAATAAGATCGTTTCACCGGTCTTTTTATTGTAATTTATACTTTATAATAACTTCACACAAAATCAACAAATGAATAATTTAAATATAGTATAAATAAAAAAATATATAATTATTCTTTTTTTGTTAAATATACAGGGTGTATCAAAAATAAGTACATTAAATTTAATCGGTGAAAGAACTTGTCGAGTGTAACAATATTTCTTAATAACTTTTTTCAATGTAATCTATAACTACGATCTTCGCCTTATTCGTCTGCCATTAAGTCTACAAAAATACAATAACAAAAGTATATAGTATAAATAAAAGAATGATATTTATAATTTAATATTGAATTATTACCCGTAAAACTGTCACCGTCGGCTACTGTTTTGTGTAGCAAATATATTTCTTTAGTTTTTCTATAATTCATTTTGGATGATTCAGCCACGGTGATCATTCAAAGTGAACCGTGGAAATTCGTAGTTTCCTGAGCTCATTTGCCGCGAGGTATCTTTTACCTTCCAGGTTAAATCTACCTACGGAGCTGGACATACACATACAATATGTTAACGAAGTTTTTTCGTCCTTTTCGTAGGGTCGACAGATACTCTTTTCAGCTATACCAATGTTACATTGATAATATTTCAGAGGACAATAACCAGTAAAGACACCTGTCATAATTCTAAGGTCCTTTTTACCTTCCATCACCTTTAGGTTAGGTTAGGTTTTAGTGTGTGTGTGACAAATTTTTCATAGACGATAACTCCAACACTAAAAATTATAATTCTTTCTTATTCCTTTTCTTTACATCTATATAAAGAGCTGATTATATTTTGCTTATAATTGGTGAACCGAAAATACCCTCATTTGATGATTTTAACAGCTTTTCTTGAAAAAACGCTATTAAATATAATTTTTGACATTTAATATTATTATAAATATTAAAGAATATTGCATTATCTGCACGATTTGATTGCATTTTGTACTTCATATTCAATGGATATAGAAAAAAGTACAAAGAAATTAAATTTCATAAATCAGCTAGCTATGCTATAACCATGGAAACAGTTAGTATATTAAGAAAATTCTGATTGACACATGTCAGTGTCAAGTGCAATTTACATAGTATGTTTATGTTATAATTGTACTGGAAATGTATATGTAGAATATTTTACAAGAAACTTTCTATATGCAATTTATTCAAGTTATATAGAACTGACGGAAGGTATTGTGCTGGACAATTTTTTTCTTTTTAATTCATTAGATACAAACGTATTTCATATTCTTTACATAGCTACTATGGCTACTAATTGTATTTATTTCTTACTCTCATGCCTTTACAAAAACAAAATTAAATTCATGTTTCGATGACATGTTGTATGAAAGGGTAATGAAATTAAAAAATGATTAAACGAAGTCTGAATGAATAATTGCTTGAATCTATCTTGAATATTCTAGTCAAGATTCCAGTCGTAATTATTTCATTCCAACTTCAAGTGCGTCAAAATAACATAACAGTCATCTGTTATTATAAATGACTAGTTTTATTTTAGACCTTCGTATACATAATGCGATCAGAAAACCTGTACAACATCTGATGAACACTAATTATTATTAATGTTTAAGGGGAACACATTTCACAGTTTATATATTTGAATTCCATTGGTGGTATGCTCATTACAATAACTCTATGTTTGCATACATTAATAACTGTTGTACAGTGATAATACGTAATGCCTATATGTTTACAGATTTGTTTCGCAGAGTGGTTTGGAACTAAAGATTTTCCAATTTTACAGCGAAATTTATTTTTCAAAAAATTATAATGTATGTGTATGTATTTATATAAGTTGAAGTTATAATTTTCTTGACTTTCATGAGATGTAGGAAGCAACAATTAATTATTCTCATTTAGGATCAATCTTATAATCCCTAGTTCCAAATAAATTCTTAACAGTTTCGTTTTTTAACCAGAAAAAATGAATTGATGTATGATTTAATATATAATTTTTTTATTCATGTAAATACTTAACATTAAATTAAATTTAGATACCGGGTTCGATCCCGACCGACGCCAAATATTTCGAATTTTAAATGGCATAAAAATGACCCCTGTGGTGCACTCTCCACGCCAACAATAAGTGCTCGTCAGGTGATACCTTGTAGACGCCCGCACAATACAAATATGTCATCATATTTACCGAAGAAATCTGCGTACAAAGCAGATTGGCAGACCCAGCAATGCGTAATATACCGTGATGATAAATTTATTTATTTATGTACTTACCTATATTCATTACTGACGTGGAGATTGCACCACAGGGATCAATTTTGCGCCATTTCAAATTCTAAAATATTTGGCGTCGGTCGGAATCGAACCCGTTCCCAAGATTCGCGTGAAGTGACGCCTGGTAAACGCCTGCACGGAACAAATATGTCATCATTATTACCGACATCTGCGTACAAAGCAGATTGACTCACCCATCAATGGGTAATATGCCGTGATGATATATGTTTTTATTACCTTACCTATATTTTTACATATTTACTTACGCTGGAAACTGTTCCTTTCCACATAATTATTGTTCCATTTAGTCGCCGCAATACGGTGCTGTTTTTCTATAACCTTGTTGCATCATAAAAGACGACTTTTGTAATTATGTTTCAAAATATTTATTTCACAATATAATTTTTTTACGAATTTGTATTTTCTGATGATGGGTGGGTTTTACACCCGAAACGTCGAATTATACTGACTTCATTTTCAATTAAATATGTGAACCTAAAAGCCTAAATAAATTTATATATTTTAAAAACGTTAAAATTATTATTTGAAATGATTAGTTCGTTGACAGTGACATATATCTGTCAGTTACAAACATTTAGATCTGAATTGTGTAACCATGTGAATGAGTTGTGTTTAAAACGTAGGCTCCAGGATTAAAATTATAGATAGTTTTATAAATTTATCCATAAAATATATAGAAAAAGTATTAATGCAAACCTGTAGAAAAATTAATGATCTTTAATTTTCATATAACATAAATCTCGATAAAATAACATTTAAAGGTATTTTTCGAAGAAAAACTATTTTGAACTTCCAGTAAAGTGCCATTTTCGGTTATCTGATTTACTTCAAAATCTAATGACATATTTCCATATAAGAGTAAGGTAGAAGTAGTAGGTTTCACAATTTTCTGAACGATAGTATTTGAGTTAGGGCGTAAAAAGGATCCACACACACACACATACATACACACAGACATCATCGTGAAAATGTTAAAAATGGATTGTAAGGACCTTGGTCATTTACCAAAATCTCGATTTGCGATTTTTACCACGATCCCTATACCGCCCTTACCAAGGGTAGCGGGAGGTAAATAGTTCTGATTGACTAGTGATCAGCCTTGTCTACATCATTATAATTTTGATATAACTTCTTTTATCAAATTATTCGTATTTAAAAACTAAAAATATTCCTGAAAACTAATTACACAAAGCACTGGTTGCATAATAGGACTATTGTAAGAATTTTCATATGTCTTCTAAGTATTAAATTTTAAAAAGATATTGTTCTTTAAATAGCCACAAATTTGAAAATATCACGAAATATGTGACGTCAAAGATCATTCAGCTTGTGACAAATTATCGCCCATACATTTATTTATATAAATAACTTAGATGCTGGACAAACTGTTTTCCTATTGTCTGTAATTTAGGTGATGTATGTAATTTGACGTCACAACAGTGGGGTGTTGTGTTTCATGACTATTTTTGGCGTCAATGTTTTTATTTAATTATTTACGAAAACAACAAATTATTATTATGTTTGTATTAACATAGGTACCTAACGTATGTTTTCGGAATTTTTTTGAATGGGTGATACTGTGGTAACATAGCTTAAGCTTTAACATTTAAGTTTAGTTCTGATTTTCCCCATGAGTTTTTGATGGGTTTTATAATTTATTTTGCGTACTTTTTGAAAAATCCTACGCCTTAATTGTTTTCATTTTGGAGCTTCTACACATTGTTGTATATCTTTCTTGCAAGTAACGGAAGGTTTTTATGGAGAGAAAGAAAAATTTCGTGTCCGTATTTTAAAATTAAAAAAAAAATATATTCACAATCGGTTAGTAATATATGCGTTCCTTTCTTAGCCAACTAAATGGTCGGGAAGTGACTTGTTGTTTACTTCACTTCCGGCTAGCTAAATGTCATTTTCCAACTGCTAAAATATCTTTGTCATTGTAACAAATCAAATTGTAATAAAAATGTCCATAATAAAAAAATCTGATGTGGACACCACACGACTTCCTTGTACGATTATTAAACTATACATATTTTTTTAATAAATAAATTACAAAATATTAATTTTAACTTCAAAACAGTAAGATATATAGCGACCATAAAGCATGTTTTTAAAGAGAGTTTTGATTACAACAAAGAAATATTTGATTACAACAATGAATATGACTAATTTCACAATAAAAATATAATATTTGTTATTGTACGAATCATAAAATTGCACGTATTTAACGTAATTTGACATGAACATTTATTTTTATTTTTTTGTCCTAATCCATAGCAAGCTTTATTACAAAAACAAAAAAGTATTTAATTTTTAATTCATATATCTCGCTTATAAAAAGGGCTAATTTAATAATATTGGATGTGCTAGACGCAGAAATTAATTCTGTAAAACTTTTATTTGAAGCATTAATTTCTAAATTCAAAATAAAATCTTTTATTCAAGAAAAACTGTTAACAACTTCAAGTAATGTACCACTTCCGGTTAGCCTGTTTTAACCAAAATCTATTATGTTATTTTGATTGACATAAAAGTCTTGTATACCAAATTTGAAAAGTTTTGGATTATACGTATATTTTACAACAGTTTTTCATTAAAATCTATTATAGGCTTCATGTAAAGTGCCACTTCTGGAAATTGTGTAATAACCAGAAAGGGAGGTGCACAACTAGATGTTATAGAAGTCCTAAATAAAAAATTTCAACTTTCTACGGCTTACCGTTTTTGAGTTATGCGAGATACGTACGAACGTACGTACAGACGTCACGACGAAATTAGTCAAAATGGATTCAGGGATGATCAAAATGGATATTTCCGCTGAGATCTGAAAACCGAAATTTTTCGCGATTACAATACTTCCTTTACTTATGTACAAGGAAATAAAAAGCGCTTAATTTAATAAATAACTTAACAGTACACAATAAATTAGTAAAATTATAATAACTGAGAAAAACGGTAAACTTGCAAAACAGCTCATGGTAAATCAACCAACAGAATCAATAAATATTTTCTCGTTACCTAGCAACATTTTTATATGTTAAAGTACATTAATAGGGCTATTTTGTAAGATCGTCATGACATGACGAATCGGTAAAACGTTATATCGTCATGGTAATAACGAAAATCGTTTAATAGGCTTATTCTGTAAACGATCGTTGTGACATTTTTCATTGTTAAATCGTTATCATAACGATAATCGGTAAAGTGGTATTCTGTAAACAATAATTTAATTCTACTCGTACATAACGAAAAAAAGATAACGATATCGTTATTTCTTAACTATTGGATAAATCATTCGTTATCTAAACGTTTTGTCAATAATTCAATATTTTTATTCATGTCAAAATAAAATTGCTATTATGTTGAATAGTGATCTCAAAAACCAGTCATATTACAGTTTTCTGCAAGGTAATATAAAAATAATTTATTAAGTTTTTATTCGTAGCGCCTAGCGCAAGCTTCCCAATTTGTCTACAGATGGTAGTAGTTGCTCTAGCATAACCTACAAAAAGAAAAATAATGGTCCGACAGCTGACAGTTTGACAGCAGACTCCAACCAGAACTAATCTAACCTAGAAGTTTTGTGAGTTATATTGAATTATTTTAGATATAAAAGCGCAACATGTAAAATATCTATTATTTTTTTTATATT
Source organism: Harpalus rufipes (assembly GCA_951394225.1). Taxonomy (NCBI): domain Eukaryota; kingdom Metazoa; phylum Arthropoda; class Insecta; order Coleoptera; family Carabidae; genus Harpalus; species Harpalus rufipes. Next base: position 73,404,768 of record OX596274.1, read on the forward strand.
TTGACATTTTACGGAAGTCTATTAATTTGTTTTTTTAGTAAGATTGTATGTCCAGTTAGATGTGGGAACAAGTTTCATAACATATAAATTTATACGCGTAAGTATGATTAAAGAAAATCACACACCAGTAAAGAAAATATGTACCTTTCACTTTTATCTTCATCGAAATCTCCATGTGCGTCGTACAGGATCGTAACGTTCTTAATTATACTTCAAGTATAAACATAACTGCGACTTGGCAGGGCACATACCTACGTATGAAATATCATGCTAAAGATATCGTTTCTTTCGTCCATTCCCAATACGGTAGATATATGAATATATACAGTGTTTATAAATCATTACGTTACCTACGTATACTAGCTTAGAAATGATTACAAATTCTGATGGATGGATATTGTTTGACCACCCGCCCTACGGGCTATAGGGCGGACATGGCACGAAGTGACTTTCATTTGTTTACCTGGATTACAATGTGATTGAGGAAGCAGCGATTCGCTGCTAACGACGAGATGAAAAGCTGTAAACTAGTGTAACATTGGCTGAGCAGTGAGCACGTAGTCACTATGCAGCGACATTTTTTGAAGAGAAGTTGGTGCCTCGTTACTACAAACGTCTTAATACGAGCGTCATTTCATAGATATTACACACAATTGTGAGTTTATTCATTTGTTAATGGGGAAGTTTAGTGGTTTGTTTTTGTAATTTTATTTTATTAAGATTGTCTTCAAAAGTGATACTCTATATTGTATTTCACTCAAAGATGCCTAGATTTCTCAAAAAATGAAATTTTCTAAAATAATGACGTCACAACAGTTCACGGAGGACGTATAGTCTACCTTAAGCAGGCGCGCGCTGGGTTCCCATGGCAGCCACATGAGCAGTGACACTTCTGTGTTATTATTATTGTAGGTTATATTTCTGTTCTTCTTGTGCAAACGAAACGACTAGTTCAATTCATTTCATTGTGTATATTGTATTCATTTGTGTGGACTGAAAAAGTTTATTAGTGTAACTATTTCAAGAAAATTAATTTTGTTGCGTTATAACAACAGAAATTATATTTTAGTAATAACCTGTCGCTGTGTTTTTACATTTTTCAATTCCGCTGATACAAATAATGGATTTTCTTTATAAAAATTATGAATCATAGCATCATTGATTTCTGGTAAATTGTTGCTATCGGCGGCGACAAATCCTGTTTCCATCTTAAACTACGAAAAGAAATAGAAAATATTAATTACTGTAAAAATAATAAACATTTATTTACATATACGTAAAACTCACAATAAACTTGCATATACATGCAAAAGATAAGAATATACTAATATGTGTACAAAAAATATTTACCTTATAAGTTGAACGGAGCAGAATATTAAAAATTAAGTACTGTATAATAGTTTTGCAAAGAAATATAATTCCACTTCAAACTATAAATTTATAACCTCACTCACTCCGCGAAAACGTAAACAAACCCACGTGAACTAGCCAGAAGTTTGTAGGGTAATACACAACCTACGTTTAAAAAGTCAGGTCTCACCATCCATTATACGCTTGCGCATAAGTCACTTGTGACGTCACAACAGTTCGATGATAAATAATTAATTATAAATAAATGGGAACATTATTTTAACTTTCAATTACATTTTCAGTTATAATTATTCATATATTTACGATTAAAAAATATTTCACATGTAATTTCAATCACGCTAAACTTCCCCATTTTTATTACATTATCTCTTTACAATCCTTCAATATAGTCTCCCTGCTTTTCAATGACCGAATCTCAAAGTCTGGGAAGCTTTACTATTCCATACAACACATCATCTCTGTTAATCTGCGGAATGGCTTAGGTACCGGCAGCATGAAACTCTTCCAGAGACGGGAAACGATGTCCACGCATAGGCTGCTCCAGCCGAGTGTTTTAAACACGCAGGTTTCATTATGAGGCTATATCAAATGTGTATCCTTCAATATTTTATCTACGACAGTTTAAATTGATCTTAAAATATATTTTTCATTTGATTTTTGACATAATGAGTATCATTGAAATGTTCATTCGTAGCCTACATTATTAATACGTATGAGTGATTTAATGACACTCAGTACCATTAAATTACTCATAATGACATTCAAATTGGTGTAATAATTACATGTTAGCGCACTATCGTAGATAAAAATCTATTGAAATTTGGCATTTTCGAAACAGGTTTTCAAAACAAAGCTTTTTGTACCCGCCATTGTTTTTACTGTAATTTAGTACTGTAATTCTTTTAAACATTTTATTTAACGAAACCTAACATCCTTACAATTTAAATTTGTTTAATATTTTTTTTCAGTTTTTCTTTAATTGTTGGTAAAATTAAGTTTTATTTCATTTTACATTAAAACCAAGGCATCGAACCCTCCAAATACTGGGTTCGGTTCAGATTAATTCGTTTTTTACCTCTCGCTAAGAGAGGTATTGGAATCATGCTAAAAATCGCATATCCAGATTTTAGTGAATAAGCACGTTTCAAGGTCCCTAGAATCCGATAATAACATTTTTACGATGATGTCTGTGTGTGTGAGTGTGTGTGGATGTGTGTGCGTGTGGGGTTGTTGGAGACACAATTACTCAAATTCTATAAGATTAAAGACCTGTGTAACAACGGATTCCTCAATCTAACAGTAATGGGAAGAGTTGAATAGATTCTGGTAACAATTGGACAACCGGAAATAGTAGTATTTTAACAAAAATCTTCTAAATATTATTTTTTGAAAATTTATGTTATTACAAATATTAAAAAACAAAATTCTACATCCGACACATTTAATTTTTTTATTGTACCTTCTATAGATTTAAAGATGAAGATATATAATCCATAAAATAATCTGGTGTAGTAAATCTCACAGCCTGTTCACAGCCCAAACATTTCCATGGTAACTACTTGAGAAATTAAAATGTATGTAATTGACAGATAAATGTCACTGATGTCAGTGTTAAAAATTCAGAGATAGTACTGTAGGCTTTTTCTGGAAACGATATTTAATATTTCTTATTGTATTATTAATTATATATTTAAAATTATAGGTATATTACATGAACCCGTAAGAAATACCCCCAATCCCGTTAATTAATTGGAAAAACCTCGATCATTTAGAAGAAACGGAGAAAACTTGCTCATAGAATGAATTTAAAATTATAGAAATTACGTAAATATAAAGATTAGGTGTAATTAGAATTTTTCGTGTGTACAAGAATTGTTAAATACAATACTTATATATACCACAATGGAAAGGGCGAGAGGTATTGTGTATTCAAACATTAAAAAAAATTGCGGTTTTGTTCCGGATTCAGGTTCGGTCCGACCTAATGAAAATTGAATTAATGTTTTTTGAATAACAATCTTTATATAGATATAATTTAAAATGCGTGCCGGAATTTAAAAGTAATGCAACGCAAGACAAAATATCAACACATTTTTCACGAACAATCACCACATACACCAACGTAGACGAAGAAGGCGTCGATCGTCGACGATCGGCTTTAAGTATTACGATTACGTTTACGTTTCGAACTGAAATTGAACCTAAACCAAACCTGAACCCTGAACAAGAATTTTGATACCCGGTGCAGTTCCGATTCGGGTTCAATTAAAAACATATATGTGATTCAGTTCTGGGTTTGGGTTCGCTAAAATGTTACAATTTGGTTCCGGTTTTGGTTCGGTTCAGGTTTGGGTTCGATGCCATGTAAAACAATAAAATACTTTAAAAAACATATCTTGCTATGTATTATTATAACGACAAAATGTCCATAATATTAATAAAAATTGGCGATAATTTATGTTAGTTATTATTTATATCATAAATTAACCAAATTAAATTTAATAGGGTGGCCCAAAGTAGTCAATGTCATTTAAAAAAGTAAAATGGTAATAAGTGAGTCTTAGTTATTGTGAATTTCAATTTAACCGAAGTGAAGGTAAGAGGTTTAAATTTATAAAAAATTGCAACAAATGTTAATTAATAATAAGGATGTTCTTGTATAACATACCAGCGAATCATTGAAACTTAGAATGAAGAATTTTGAGAATACATATTCTAGAAAAAATTTAGATAGATGATAGATATATTTCCGAACTCCGAATATAAAACAATAAAATAAAATAAAAATCAGAATATTAGAAGTCAACGTATAAAACTTCTAGAATATAAATTTATAATCGAAAAAGATCAAAAATTCTAAAAGTAAAAAGAAATGATAATATAATCAATACGAAACTATAGGGTACTCTGAAAGAAAAAAATAAGGTTACCTTTTGCAAATGCCTAGAATTTATTTGATATGAAGAGAACATTTGATTTTTTATTTTATTTCAGGAAAATATAGGTCGAGAGGTGTGTGTATTTGTAAATTAAATTAAAGAGAGAAATTATTAAAAATGTTAATATGGAAAATTTGCGTACATTGTTATATTACCTCTTTTCCCAATATTCACGGAACACCAATAAATGATGCTATCGTTATCGTAGTTTATTTCTATCCCAAATGAGAGTGATCAAAACGAAATCACGTAACACTATCAATACTGATACAATTACATGGTGTGGTTACTTGTTGGTCATGGAACGATTAGTAAATATTGATAATTGGTGGTCGATTACCGTGCGCGGGGTACGGGAACTAAACAAGCGGAGAACCGCTGAGAGCTCGCACGTCTGCCTCCACATAAATCATTTATAATCGTCGGTTATCAGATCTGTAATCAATAAATAACCGCCGGCTGATTTTGCATATCCGACGCACCGCGTGGTGTAGTATGATTACCCACTAAATACGCGAGCTGCGTACACGAACGCACCGGGCGGCGAGAACAAGATCAAGATTGTATCTAGTGATTGGAAGTATTTAACGTTATGATTATGATTGCTTGTATACGAGATTTTGATAACTCCAGTTTTTAGAATTTTATGTTACGAGCAATAATGTTACGATTCTCGTATGGTATATTACACATACTTACATTTTATGGATACTGCGTTGTATGTCTTTAATAGTTATTTAGGTACCTACTAATATCGTAAAATAGTGTTCATGTCCCGAGGTGTGAAAATTAAAGCACGAGGCATATAGTTATTATACTAATAAATAGGTATTATAAATTAAAGATAAATACGTGACCATAACAAGAAGCTTTAAACAGGCTGAAAATACTCTTGGTCTGTGTCTGTATATACATACATAAAGTGATATTTCCAGCCTTCAAATGGAACGTAACTTAATGTTTAGCATCAAATGAGTAAAAATTATTTATTCTTGAAGTGAATCGATATTTATATTTATTATAAATAAAAATTAAAAACAAATATGTAATGCCCAATTGCACCAAGGCTTAAATTTTAAACTTTTAAACAAATAAAAAATCTGATGTGGCCAGCACATAACCTCTCGCCGTATATTTTTTCTGACTGTATGCATAAAGCAAAGAATATTTTTAGAAATACAAATAATATATTCATATATGTCTATGAGGTATAAAGTTCTTTATTATTCAATAAAAGCATGTCTCAACATAAAACAATTTTCACATATATTTACAAAATCTATAGGATATTTTACCATACATTATGTACAATAAATTACAAAGTAGAGTTTACCATATATAAATTTTGGTTGGTAACAGGGATTTTCAATTCGAACAACGTTCTTGTTTACTTTCTCTTCATATTCTTCTAGTAAAAACATTAATTTTGGGAGGTCTAAAATGTATATATCTGGTTTGTGCATCTATTCTTACATCTTCTTTAACATTTTATTTTTTCATACATGTTGTATCTAAATAACAAATTAATTCCCTTTAATAAAGTGATGTGTAGATTGCACTCCGATTATTCTTATAACGATGTGTAATTTTGTCAATATTTACAACTTACTTGAGAAGAATTTGATAGCTTTTTTGCAGTGCAATGTTACTCTAGTCTACAGTGTTGGTGTACATTGTCCCATAATGTTTGAAACAAATTTAAGTTCTTTACCTTTACTTGTTACCTCCATAATAGTCACAGATCAAGAATTAAAAGATTCTCCAAGTACATTTTTCTTTCATTACTCATTATTTCGATGAGATACATTTTTTCTGTATTTTACGTTGCAGAGTGGAGACCATCTTCACTTTCATCTTGTGTTTATAACATTTAAATACCGTCTTCCTTCGAGCTGTATTCTCGCTTATATCTATTCTTTACATATAGATTTTTTATATATACATTCATTCTATGAAGAAATTTTGTCCTACTCTTCTAATTTTGTGTTGGTCACATCAGATTTTTTCAGAAAATATGCCAAAATCACAGCTTCCCGCGCCCTAATTTTTGTGGAATTTAGTATTTTTTAATGGTTTGCATTTACGTGAATATTATGAATAGTTTAGGACATAAGGTTGTCGAGGTAAAGATGTTTAAGAGAGAACCTCCTTGTTGACGACGTTGGTGGTGGTAGTGTCTGGTGCCAGAATATATAGATTGGAGCTTTCGCTGACTCTAGAACACGCGAAGTACAGTTGCCCGTGGGAGAAACAGTCTCCTCACAGATCCACTCCTGCTATTTTAAGGGTCTGGCTTTGCGATTTGTTAATAGTGATTGCGAAGCACGGTTTAATGGGGAACTGAATTCTTTTAAATTGAAATGGAGTCCGACGGGATCATTGGTATTCTGGGTATGAAAACAAATTCTCCTGATGCGTAACCTGCGAAAATTGCCGCTTCTATAACGTGTTGGTATAGAGCATTTATTAAAAGTCTCGTTCTGTTACATAACTTTGGTGGACTCAGATTACGGAGTAAAAATACTGGTATACCGATTTTGAGTTTGAGGGTGTGGCTAGGCAGTCCCGGAGGATTTAAATTATTTGATTACTTATGATTATTATGATATTACGCATTCTTTTAACGTTATTTTCACGAATGTAAGTAGTGTTATAATGCAACTTATCTGTAAAAATATGATTGTCAATGTCAGTAATAAATATAACCTTAGATTACATTATAAATTCTATTTATACCATTATATAAAGACGTACCATGACTTATGATTAATGGTATGTATAGGCGTATGTTCGGGATAATCTCAGAATCTATTGTATAGATTACAATATTTATTTTTAAATGTTGATTATGGTCTTCTTGTCAAACATAGGATTTGTGCCGTTTGATAAGTGCTCTAATTGAAAATGAAAAGTTATTACAGAAAAAACTGAGAAAAAACGTGATTTTGAAAAATTATTATTAATTTTATAATTGTAATTTTTTTTTATTGTATAGAAGGATTTAAGCAAATTCAATTTCTAATAAACACTTTCTTTGTTATGAATATTAATAATTCCTATTTAATTTTGTAACATATAGAACATACTGTAACTATTACCTATTATTATATTATATTATTATTGTAACCAGATTTTATTTATTGTAAAGAAAGATCTCAGACATACCCTGTCAATTCAAGTAAGTCAAATTTCTAATAAAACTTGTTTTATTATGAATATTAATAATCACTTATCTCAAATCTCATTTTTTAGCATTTTTACACCGCCCCCCCCCTCCAACCTATAAATTATCGAGTCGTTTAGGTATTTTCATAAATTTGATCCAGTCGCAATAACAATGAAACAATCGTTCTTGACAAATGTGAGTTGTCAACTTTAACAACAAATAAATCGATTAATAATTATTATAAAAGTTATAATCAGTAAATATGCTTGCCTTTACGGATAGTGAGTACACAGACATTGTAAAGCTCAGAGAAACGCTGCCAAAGCCCAGCAAATTAATTTCGAACGTTTTCCGAATCGTCATCTTCCAAACGTTCGCACCTTTTTACATGTATGTAAATAAAATAAGTGTTGATTTTTAGTCAGATTTAGTACTCGAAGAATTGTACTACAATACAAAATATCACATATGACAATTTGTCATATGCCAGAGTGTATTGACAATGACGGTGGCCATTTTGGACATTTATTGTGATTTCATTTAGGCCTGTATCACTTTTAATCATCTTTATGCATTTTCTTATTCCGTCAATTGTAGAGTTGTTCTTGGTCGATTGCATCTTATAAATGTCCTACAATTTTTGGATTGTTAAACCTGTTGTAACATAAAAATTTGACGTATGATTTTTTTTGTTACCTTAGTCGAGGTATTCTATTTTATCTCTTATCTTTCCCGTTTTGTGTATAGTTTCACCATCTGGTGTATCGGTTAATCTATTCACCAGTTTCTGATCTTTCTTTTGTGTTGACAAATTCATTCAACCTTTTATTGTATTCTGTCGCAGTCACAACGGCAATAATTGCTTGTAGACGCATGCATCCATTTTGAATTCAACTATAGGCGGGTAATGAAATATGTAACAAAACTTTGAAGAATTTTAACTCAATATCTAGGAGTTCTATCACTGGTTGAACTTAATATACCTACTTATTTCTGTTACACGCTGTATATATATATGTTACATGTCGTTGATGCTGACGTGAATTCTCATAATAAATGTAACTTACAAGTTACATAATACAGTGACTTAATTTTTTTAAGGTTCCATACCCATCTGTTACATATACATTATATGTGTTTGCTGAGATAGTGGTAATTAAGATTGCAACCGGTGACCGGTAGTCTGGAACTAAGTACTTTAACATATAAAATCATACTTTCTTAAATTCGAAAAAACGATAGCCGTGGAATTGCTATATTACCTACTAATTTAAATAGATGTTTTTATTGTTATCACTCTCCGATCATTGTCGAAATAATCTATAAAAACAAATAATAAATTATGAAAGTACGAAGCAGAGCACAAACAGAGTGAACTTTGATAGTTGGTCCTTACACGCGTCCGACGTTTGACGACTCTTCCCGACATGCATGATCTTTTGCATTAAAAGTTAAGTTTACTTTCGATGCTTTTCTGCTTGTTGAATACGGCAATCAAAAATTTTCCTGTCAAATTACTAGATGGATCTCAAGCTCAAAATAGAAAAAAAAGAGAGTTATATGAATACTGTATACATGCATATATTTGTACATTCGATAATTGATTTACCTATCAGGCATCACATATCTTATTTCCAATTCCCATATTGATTTATCCTTATTTTAAAACCCAATTTCACTTTCGTTCCCTTCCAATTATTATCCTCTTGAACAAACTCTCGCCCCTTTAATAACCTGATGGTTGTACGGTCGGTGTCGGTACAGGTGTGTGGACGGGCACCTCAAGTGTCGGTTGTGGGCTAATGATGGGTCTGGCCGCACGGCAGGGGCCCCAAATCCATCGCGAAATCGATGTTCGCCTCTCGATGCTGCAGATAGCCCACCAATAATGAGAACCTGAACGTGGGGGTTAGTTGCTTGACCCACAGATCGAGCAGGTGATCGAGATCGTGGGTTATGGGATTGGGATATCCAACGGGTAATTATAACTTGATTTAATTTAAAAATGATTTTCTTTTTGCATCTCATAATTTGATAAAGGCAGGATACGTGTTACTTGGTATTCTTTATTTCTAATTATATGTTATATCGATTGTTAATGTTGGTTGATTATCATCAAATAATAAGCCAACGTACAATAATATCGCAATTATTATTTATCGTAAATACAATCATGTGTAGTAGCGTCACTGACCGATCTGTGCGATATAATGTTATGTGAGAGGAAATTGTGCGAACGTCATATTATAGGATTAAAGCAAAGCTATACGGAAAATGTACTTAAGTGGTTCTGTACTCGTATATCAGTCGAGACAATACTAAATTTCATTTAATAATGTAAGCATCATCTTATACATTCATCTTAACAACGGAATTTGTTATAGTAGGTGCGCGTAAACTGTAAAGTTTTGGGGTAGAACAGAGAAAATGAAAATCTTATTGAGTCGCTAAATCTTCCGTTGAGTTCATTTAGAGTAGGACGCCGAAAGATGCTAAGAAAAATGTAGAAAATTTTGAAAAGATAAATTCAAATTACTTACATGCATCTTTGAAGTTATAGGTAGATGTTTCTTTTTTACTTCTCGCTAAGAGAGGTTTGGGATTCATGCTAAAAATCGCATAGATTTTAATGATTAAGCACGTTTTAAGGTCCCTACAATCCGATTTTGATATTTTTACGATGAAGTCTGTGTGTGTGTGTGTATGTGTGTGTATGTGAGTCGGTTGGAAGGACGATATCTCAAAAACTATAATACTTAATATCTGTTTAACTACTTTGCGACTTTTAAATACTAAACTGTCAAAAAAATTCCAATGATAAACGTCAAACTAACCGCGACCCTGTATTTACTAAATACAAAACGTTGACATTTTAACCAAATACTATTCTTAGATAAGTAGAACTTAATATTTACATGTGCAACAGAATTATATTTAAGGTGAACCTTAACTTTAGTAAAGCTTAGCAAAGTAATACTTAAGATTACATCGGTGCAAACGACCACAAGTAACACAATTAGAAATAGAATATAACAGTATTTGTTTTCTTAAACTTCATACAATTTGTGTTGTTGCACTGTGAAATTTCAATTTATGTATTAATATGTATACGTATTTTCTTCTTCTGTTTCATAATCTCTATTTTTGTCTAAAGACCGTTATATTTATTTTTACCACCGTATATTTATATTTTTATTTGCAGCCTGTTTATTTTAATTTTGTAGAAGTCTCAGCGAATAGTTACTGTTTACAGATTTTTTAAAAAAATAACATGGGCACAAATTAAAAGCTTTCTAATGCTGCAATAATAAATTGAAAATAAAATAATTTTTATGTCAACTTCACACTTCACAAAATAATAGTTAATAAATCTGATAATACAATCAAATGAAAAATAGTATGGGCACAAATAGGCAAAAATTATAAGTTTTCATTTGATGTAAAAAAATTGAAAATAAAATATTTTTTATGCCAACTTCACACTTCCAAAAAAACAATTGTTAATATCTCTGATAATAATTATGATTGTCGTATTCATTTATTTGGCACATTATTTCAATAATAATAAAAAAAAAAATTATGCTTGCGTGAAGTTGGCATATGTTTTTTAAAAGTCAATAACTCCTGAACCAGTTATAATTAATTATTCAAACCATGAACACAAATTGGTACAAATTAAGCACAAATTATTTAAATAATAAAAGTTATAACTTTTTATTTTTATTATGCTGTCTCGTATTTCGTAACCATGTTATATTTCGAAAATAATTTTGGGGGCACAAATTGGTACAAATTGAGAAAAAATTATTTATACTAGTCTCACAATTTGTGCCCAACTTCGTTATGTCAACTTCACACACCCTCATTACGTCAATATACCTCTGTACTTAATTCATATTATTGTACGAGTACAATGTATGGAACATTTACTAAATACAAAACGTTGACATTTTAACCAAATACTATTCTTAGATAAGTAGAACTTAATATTTACATGTGCAACAGAATTATATTTAAGGTGAACCTTAACTTTAGTAAAGCTTAGCAAAGTAATACTTAAGATTACATCGGTGCAAACGACCACAAGTAACACAATTAGAAATAGAATATAACAGTATTTGTTTTCTTAAACTTCATACAATTTGTGTTGTTGCACTGTGAAATTTCAATTTATGTATTAATATGTATACGTATTTTCTTCTTCTGTTTCATAATCTCTATTTTTGTCTAAAGACCGTTATATTTATTTTTACCACCGTATATTTATATTTTTATTTGCAGCCTGTTTATTTTAATTTTGTAGAAGTCTCAGCGAATAGTTACTGTTTACAGATTTTTTAAAAAAATAACATGGGCACAAATTAAAAGCTTTCTAATGCTGCAATAATAAATTGAAAATAAAATAATTTTTATGTCAACTTCACACTTCACAAAATAATAGTTAATAAATCTGATAATACAATCAAATGAAAAATAGTATGGGCACAAATAGGCAAAAATTATAAGTTTTCATTTGATGTAAAAAAATTGAAAATAAAATATTTTTTATGCCAACTTCACACTTCCAAAAAAACAATTGTTAATATCTCTGATAATAATTATGATTGTCGTATTCATTTATTTGGCACATTATTTCAATAATAATAAAAAAAAAATTTATGCTTGCGTGAAGTTGGCATATGTTTTTTAAAAGTCAATAACTCCTGAACCAGTTATAATTAATTATTCAAACCATGAACACAAATTGGTACAAATTAAGCACAAATTATTTAAATAATAAAAGTTATAACTTTTTATTTTTATTATGCTGTCTCGTATTTCGTAACCATGTTATATTTCGAAAATAATTTTGGGGGCACAAATTGGTACAAATTGAGAAAAAATTATTTATACTAGTCTCACAATTTGTGCCCAACTTCGTTATGTCAACTTCACACACCCTCATTACGTCAATATACCTCTGTACTTAATTCATATTATTGTACGAGTACAATGTATGGAACATTCTTGAGCGATTTCTGATTTCAACTGTACTTCTATACTTTTATTTTTGTAATGATGATGACATGCTTAGCAACATGACAACTGAAAATACGTTTAATTTTTCTTATTCATCTTACACAGTATTCATTTAAGTGCTATTTGGAAGTTACAATTTAAAACAAAAAAACATTACTTTTTGTAAGAAGATAGTAAAAACAATAACATTCTGTTGTGTTGTGGCTGAAGATATGCATAATTAAGATAAGTTTTTGCTAATTGTTTTGTTAAGTCACTCGAGCATTCCACATCGCGGTATCTTTTATCCAATCAGGTCAGTTTTTGCCGTTGATATCATCTCCAGTCCGCAGTATATCACTTTTCAGTTGGCCCACTTCATTATCTGGACATGTACTTAATTTTTTATTCGAGTAGTTCTCGCGGTCCTTGAAACTCCATTCTTATTTCAGATATCTAAGGAGATTAAGAAGGCAAATCTGCAGCGTGCTACGCCACCTGCAAGCCATTACTCTTGTGTTTAACTTCTTGCATTGCGCAGCAATCCGGGGACATGCGAACAGGTTGAAGTTAAAGTGGACGTGTGCCCCACACGTGAACCCGCTACAATTCAATAAGAATGAATCTCAATTAAGAAGCACTTTCCAAATTTCTCTGTAGTAGGTACATGTAATAAAATGAACAGTAGACACGGCATGCACAATAAACGAGTATTGCATATAGTTAGGTCTGCGTAATATGTCCAAATTTGATCGGAACTATCCCGTTTTAAGACATCGGTTTGAGATTAATTCAAATCTTATATTTTGTTACTCTGCAGAATGTGTTTCATAGAATGGTTATTTATGATATGTTAAAATGGTCCAAATCTTCGAACAAAATAAAATCACTTAACACCATTTTTTTCTACATACTATATTATTTTTACTTTCCGCTACCCTCGATAAGGGAGGTATAGGGATCGTGCTAAAAATCGCAAACCAAGATTTTGGTAAATGACCACGTTTTAAGGTCCATAGAATCCAATTTTAACATTTTCACGATGATGTCTGTGTGTATGTGTGGATCTTCTTTACGCTCTAACTCATATACATCATTCAGAAAATTTTGAAACCTTGTATTTCTACCTTATTCTAATATGAAAAGAAGCCATTAGATTTTGGTGATAATCAGATGATCGGAAACGGCACTTTACTGGAAGCTGAAAATAGTTTTTCTTCGAAAAATATCTTTAAATGTTATTTTTCGATATTTGTTATTATAAAAATTAAAGTTTTTTAAATTTTCTACTCGTTTGCCTTAATACTTTTTGTATATGTTACCGGCCAAACCCGATTTCAGGATAAACTAGTTTCGCCTAGGCTAAACTAATTCTTCCTACATGCAATAGGATAAACTGGTGTAGCCTAGGCTAAACTAGTTCGTCCTAAGCCCGATAGGATAAACCAGTTTAGTCTAGGCCAAACTAGTTTATCCTGATAGAAATGCACACACTCTAAGGATAAACACCATGTAAAAATAAATAATAATTTTAATAATTATTTTATTGAGGTATAATTATTGTTTCTATTAAAACACTTTATTATTTGTTACAATATGATTGTTTGTGTTACCAATTATCCAATAGTTATAGCGACGAATCATTATCGTTTTAATAAAAATGATTGTTTTTAATTAAATAGTATTTTATTCAATTTTATTTTGTTTTTCTAGGTATTCTATAATGTTTATACTAGGCCATACTGGTTTATCCTAAGAGTGTGTATTTCTGTCAGGATAAACTAGTTTGGCCTAGGCTAAACTGGTTTATTCTATTGGGCTTAGGACGAACTAGTGTAGCCTAGGCTATACCAGTTTATCCTATTGCATGTAGGAAGAATTAGTTTAGCCTGGGCGAAACTAGTTTATCCTGAAATCGGGTTTGGCCGGTAACATATATATTTATGGATAAATTTCCAAATTTATCTATAATTTTAATCCCGGAGCCTACGCTTTAAATACAACTCCATGGTTACACAGTCAAGACCTCAAATGTATGTGTGAAGAGTAAAATGTTGAATTTTCATATTATGCCAAAATAATAATAATAATAATAATAATAATAATAATAATAATAATAATAATAATAATAATAATAATAATAATAATAATAATAATAATAATAATAATAATAATAATAATAATAATAATAATAATAATAATAATAATAATAATAATAATAATAATAATAATAATAATAATAATAATAATAATAATTTACATCTTTGGTAAAAGAGTAAACTTAATTTAAAGTCAACGTAAAAACAAATACACGATATTTGAAAAATTATTGTTTATCTAATACAAGTAATGTTTGACAGTTAACTCAATGTTAATTTAAAGTTTTAATATACAAATGTCCGTATAAGTTATTATGGATACAATCTGTCGAAATACTTGATTATATAACACGACATTGTGGACTTTTTCGGCAATTTCTTCAGTCGTTCCGATTTTTGGGTGACAAATTTGGACGACCAACCATGGTAAAGAGTCTTCCAAAGTAAAATTTAACTTGTTTTCTATTTCATTAGTAGTCAAACCTTTTAAAACAGAGTATTTATCACTGCTCATCGATCAATGTTATTATTTTTTCGAAAAACATCGACCATAATAATCAACCTACAAAACGAATCTGTCTGAAACTTTGTCGTACGCACTTTGACAAAAATAATTTGATCGTCCTAGCCGTACCGTCTCTTTGTCGAGAAATTTTCGAATTACCTTTATATGTTTTATGCCTAATCTAATCTCATAAATATATTTTATTGTTGATAGAATATTTGCTACATTATGATAACATTATTTGGAAGTTTTTCAGATTTTTCATAACACTTCATAATTGGTTACTGCAGAGTGGTGGGGGTAAACACAATAGAAATATTTTATTTTTAGGGTTTTGCACTGTTTTCGAGATAATAAAGTTATACAATTTTTTCCGTAATATTAGCGATTTTTATTAAATTTAGCAATAATCTAATCTTTTTGAAAATAAATGTTATTATAATTATAAAATTATAGTTATAGTAAATATAGTGAAAAAAATAGCAAATGTATGTAATATTTTGAATAAAACTTACTTATATTTAATTTATATTACATAATTAATAAGTTTTATGGTTAGTAAAAACCTAATAATTTTTTGTAAAATAATGTATCAAAAAATCGTGTAGGTAAGTAGTATGATCAAATCATTTGTTTAAATTGGTAGGATTTTCAAATAAAACAAAAACATAATTATTAAACCATAAGATTAACAAGTTTCCATTGTTTTTATCCTCATCACTCTTCAGTAACTAATCTAGGTGCGTTATATTTAAGAGACTGGTATCTACTCCTGCAGGGACAGAAGTCGGGCATATGTTTATTAGAATTTTTTGTTTTAAATTGTTGAAGTATGCGATTTAAGTATTCACATTCTTCCGTGGGACACACTTTATAAAAAGCCATTTATCAAATAATTCCATCATTTTCTCACAGATTTTATCATACCACAAAATAACAGGTTTTTTAAAAAGTTCTCTGTAATATAACGTACGATAACTCTTAATTCGGTGCATTCTTTCTCACAGTGGTTGAATAAAAAAAAACCTGCTTGTTTACTATAATCTGCAACACATGTCGGTTGTTGGTTTAAAGTTAATTTCGACAAAATCAAAGTGTCTGCGTTGGTAAAGGAGCTAAAACACAAAGTTTACACATAATAAGTAAAAAACGCTGCAGGTAGTCAAGTCACCGAGGGCTAGAATGATCAGGTGAGAGCTTCGCTCCATATTATACGGACGGCTGCACTAGTTCTGGAGGATATGACGGCTTCAGAGTGCATAGACGCCAGATTCCAATCAACGCACGCCCTTTTACACTCCAAATGGCCAGAAAATTACTATGTAGCCGCGTTGATTTTTGTACCTGTCGTGCCAAAAATATCAGGTTATGTCCGGTGCGGCACCCATACGACTTGTAATAAAGTAAACATTTTTTCCTCTCGTGTTTGTTGTTATAATACGCAATTATGGTGTTAGTTTTTCTCTATAATTAAGCTCCTTTTGTTTGGTTATCGTGATCAAAATACAGTGGTGGTTAGCACGCCATAGGTGTTTCTGTGTTTTTGGTCGCTTCCAGCACCTGTATTTAAATCTGTAGCTGGGTTAGTTATTAAAATCCGCAGATTACAGCGCTGTCGAGGATGTGCAAGTTTCACAGCTCCACACAGACTCCGTGCAGATCTGTGGACGTGTTACGTGACAACGATAGTGACATTTGACTGACGCACTGCCTGCTACCATGGTTTCTGGCTGCGTCACTAAAATAACTAATTTGAATTTGCATTTTAATTTTTAATTGCTACTTTTACATGAATAGCATATTAACCAAGTTTAATGTAAGCAAAGATTATTCACAGAAGAGCAGAACAACATATATAGTGTAATATGTTAGCAACTGTTGCATCCTTCAAATTTTTTGTGTAACTAATTTCTTAGGCAAAGTAAAACTTGAATTAGCAATAGGGTCTTATATTTTTTTTTGTTATTCTTCATAAAAATATGATAAATCTGCAGTAAAATCGCGCAATATATAAATGTAGAAAAATGGCGACTCGTTACTAGGGAAGCGATATTTGTAGAAAATAAATTACAGAATTATTTTTTTTTCGCATCTTTAAATCAAAATAGATAGAAACGAAACAAATTTTTCGTTATAGAAAACTTTATTTTGATCACAAGAATAAATTTATTTGGTGAGTAAATAATATAGTTTTCAAAAGAGATATATATATATATATATATATATATATATATATATATATATATATATATATATATATATATAATTCTTAGCATAAATATTATTTGCATTAAAGCCTAATTGCATTTCTATTCTACAAAACGATACGGCGCGATACCAAATTTCATTTCTATCGCGTTTTCTTTCTATAGCTCCGTTTCTCTAGCTCCGTTTCTATAGCTCCAAACGGCGCGATCCCACTGCTGTATTGTTTTATAATGTTCTATGTCGTATTTTTTACCTTCTGTCACCTTTACGTAAAGAAAGTATTGTCTTATTGGAATACGAATTTACTATTTTTACGATGATTAAGTTTAAATCCATATGCATACATGATTAGATTTGGTTACAATTAATCTACTGGAAGTTCTCGCATTTGCAACTTTTAACAGTTTATTTTGAAACAAGCAGTTAAATAACATTTATTGCCATTTAATGTTATTATAAACTTCAAAGAATACCTATATTATTCTCTATACGAATGGATTGCATTTTATACTTCATATTCAATAGATATGTAGTTAAAGATTTATAAAGATATTAAATTTCATAAATCAGCCAGCTATGCTAACCATGGAAACTGCTAATATATTCTGATTATTCAAATTGACAGATTAATTAAAGGATAAGGGAAATGGCTCGAGTGATATAAGTTTCTAGAAAAATATAAGAGAGATGATTACGAAATAAAAACAATATTTGGGATTAGTTTTGTTTATTTTATTTAACGAC
This sequence comes from Harpalus rufipes, assembly GCA_951394225.1. NCBI lineage: Eukaryota > Metazoa > Arthropoda > Insecta > Coleoptera > Carabidae > Harpalus > Harpalus rufipes. Next base: position 73,422,798 of record OX596274.1, read on the forward strand.
GACGTTTCGACAGCGTAGTGCTGTCATCATCAGGTAAATAGTAAATAACAAATAACAAAGTAATTGTAGTCAACACAACAAGTTTACAGAAATAGGGTAACATAAATCAAAAGTTACATAAAAAACATACAAAGTTAAAAGACAGAAAAAAAATATTGTTTTTACTTCATTATTATGAGTTCTGAAAGCTTCTTTCAATATTTAGAGATGATTGCATTTGAACACGTCATGAGGAGAATATATTCGAAGAAGAATGAATAGCTTAGTAATAGAAGATAGAAGAAATAGAAGAAGACCAAAGATAAGATGGAAGCACTGTTTTGCGGAAGACTTGAAAGAAAATGAATACCACTCTTTAAAAAAATATATTGCACTATTTATAACGCATAAGGATACCATAAGAAATAAAATTTGATCATTTCTTACGTATTATGTTTACTTATCTTATTTTTGTTTTATTTCAAAACTGCATAAACGTTGCGATATATGAGTGCAGATTTATATTTTATGCGTTTTACCTTCCATCACCTTTCGGTAAGGAAGGTATTGTTACTGGTCAAAAAATGATGAGTTTTTACCATTTTTACGATGATGTCTGTATGCATGTATGTATGTGTGTCTGTGTGTGTGTGACGAAAGTTTCGGCTCGCATAACTTCAATACCACGATTCCAAAAATTATAATTTTTTCGTATTCCTCAAGTTTACATCAAAAAGAAGAGGTGATTAGATTTTGGTTATAATTGGTCAACCGAAAGTATCCTTACAGTTTTTCTTGAAAAAACTTAGTTAAATATTATTATAACTTAAAGAATATATTATTCTCTGTACGATTTGATTGCATTTTATACTTCATATTTAATAGATATAGAGTTAAAAATTTGAAAAGATATTAAATTTCATAAATCAGCCAGCTATGCTAACCATGGAAACTGCTAATATATTCAGATAATTCAAATTGATAGATTTCAGTATCAATGAAAAGTAAATGAATGTGGCAGAGACGAGGATATTGAAATATATGTTGGGGAAGACACGGAAAGATACGGTAAGGAATGAAAGAATATGGGAAATAACTCTGGTGTAAAAAGTTTTTAGAAAGATACAAGAGAGACGATTATATTGGTTTGAACATGTCATGAGGAGAGATGAAGAATATATTAGAAGAAGAATGAACAGCTTAGTAGTGGAAAGTAGAAGAAACAGGGGAAGACCAAAGATAAGATGGAAATGCTGTATTGCGACTTAAGAGAATAGGAACTGATTGAGGACAACAAGCAAAACAGAAATGAGTGAATAAAAATATTCAAGAATAGCGACTACTTAACTAGTTATTAAAGCTAAAGAAGAAGAAGATGTCAGTGTCAAGTGCAATTTACATACTTTGTTTGTGTAATAATTTTACTGGAAATATATAATCTTTTGTAAGAAAATTTATATATAGAATTTATACATAATTCACTGAATTGACGGAAGGTAACGTGCTGGCCACATCGGATTTTTTATTCCTTATGAAAAGTTGTATAAACCACTCTTAATTCCTAAAATTTACCTGTGACATAAAGAAACATAAATATGTATAAAGTTTTGTAAGTATATATTTATTATTACATTAGCCGTAACTTTTTTGCATTTGCAGACAATTTTGCATAATAGAACTTGTGTTTAAATTTGGCACATTGTGATGCAGATCAGCGAAACAAAAGTTGTATCTACTAAGACTAAACTAACTCTCGGAGTCTATCTACATTGCTAATGTTGGGTTAAAAATGCAGCCCTGTTTCTTTAACGGGCTGATGTTGCAGATAGTGCGCCTTTTACGTCCGACTTAACCACACGTTTCGAAAGAGGTTTTCATTGATACAAGTCGTGTGTTTAGTTTTTTAAAAGCCATAAACTAACTTCAATGTTTTATTTATGACATAATTATAGGATTAGATGTTATTTTCTTGTCTTCCAAGATCCTGTTTACAAATTCTATGTTTGTTCTTGCTTTTAAACATGCTGTTCAAATATTAACATAATTTTTAGGTTCTAGAAGCTTTTTTTAATAACAGTGCTCAAAGATATAAATTTTGTAATTGGTATTTTCTACTGCACCGTGTTATTTTTTGTTATTTAGCTATAAATTTTATATATAGCAGTATTTTTAATCATGTAATTTCTACTACCAAACCAGTAAATCATTTAATGGATTAAACAAACACTATTTTTTCAGTTTTAATACGAATGCACACAAATCTTTATACTAATGAGAAACTTTCGTTGGCCTTTTAATTACCAGACAACAGAAATGCCGAGAAGAAATATGTCTATTATTATTTCATTTAATAAATTGTTACTGTGATTAAAAATTAATTGTTTGACCTTTGAATAGACTATTATTATTATATTTATTTAAAATATTGCACGACACATTGACACAGGTTTATTTATTTTTGTCATGTCTAAATCGTATGAGTTAGGTATCACAAATTACAAAGTATACAGAAATATTCAATCTATCTGAAAAAAATACTACGTTGCCATGAAAAAGTTACTATCTAAACATGGCTGTCGCACTAATAATAAACATATTATCGGTCTGTGTGATGAATATGAGAGCGGTGTTCATAAAACGTATGCAATAAAAAAAATATGTTTCCTATAAACGTACGTAAAGTACCTACATACTTCACGCACTCTTTACAGTGTGTAAAGAGTCACTTTTCAAGCAATAATGCGTGAAAAACACTTTTCAATTTAGACAAGTAGATAATTGTGGTAAATAATAATGAAAGTAATATAATAGTACATTTATTATTTATTTATTCACGTCAGAAGCCGTACATAATTTATTATACAAAACATAAATATAACATAGGTCATATTTAACATTTTATTACCCAGAAGTGGGCTTCGTCGATCGCGTTTGGTGTGGCTTCTATGAGATCTTCATAGGTACATTGGGCTGCGCATAGGGGGCAGTTGTACATGTACGATGTAGTCTGCGTTTCGCCGCATCAGCGCCCCATTTGCCGAGGTTTTCCCTAGATCTAGCTGTGTTTGTTCGGCAGCGGTTTAGTGATTTCCAGATTTCCCATCTGTTGTAACCGGCAGCTAAATTTTCTTAGGGTTCCATCTAATGTAGGTCTTTCGTGTCTTTCCACATTAAAAAATAAGTATCGCAAGGCAATCTGTTAACGTACGAAGTACGAGTCCATTTTTTTTTACATTAGACGAGTGTGTTGACAGGTCTTATGAAATATGTTTTTTATATTATTTTTTCTTTTGACGTAATTTTACAATGAGTTATGACTATATAACTTTTTTTGTAAGTATGAATTTTGTCTGATTGTGTACTGAATACAATGTGTCAAACAGTGTGCTTATAGATCTTATTAAATACATGTTTTCACGTATAAGAACACCGAAAAAGAAAAATATTAAGAATGTTAAAGTACAATGTAAATTAAACAAAAACAAAATATTGACAGACTGGATAGTAATCTAATTCTTAATAACGTTAACAATTTTTTGACATTATGGCTGGTACCACAAGCCTTGTTTTAACTAAAACGCTGTTTTAAGAAATGCTAAATTTCATTATTTAATAATAATAATAAATAATATCAAATTTATCAAACAGAACATAGTTTGTATTCAAACAAATATTTTTTAAAAAATCGTTCTTTAAACGTAAAGGTGAAATTAAAAATTTAAATGTAATTTGAAATTTCTTAAAACAGCGTTTTAGTTAAAACAGGGCTTGTGGTACCAGCCGATGAGTTCTAATCTAACCCAATTTTTAATATTAATGTTGAATATACAATTTGTGCAATTCCAGAAGATTAACTCTCCTGTCTCTGAGATTCTTTTGAATGTTTGTTATATTTTGTACAATATTATGAGAAAGAGCACTAATACACCCAGTTATGAGAAATATCCCTAACATTTCGGTTGTAGGAATAATGCTGTATGCAATATGTTTGTAAAATATGTTATTTTATCTTGTACTATAATTTACGCTTTCGGCTGCGCATCATGCTTACGCACTCGAAAACAGTAGGTACCACTTTACACACTTGTTGCATAAATAACTGTTTAACACTTGCCAATTGTTTCCGATGTCCTGGGTTTCCGATTATCGAGGACTTTTACTGTAATGTTAAAAGCAATGTGACTGAAAGTGAAAGAATACAAGATGCGTTAGTGAGAAATACGAGTATATGTATTACGATTTCTCGCATTTATGAAGAACAAAATATATAAGCGGAGTTTCGTAATGTGCCAGTATAGTGGAATGTTCCGCATTCCGTAATTTTGAATATCAATTCCGGTATAACATTCTTTGCACACCTGTGATTGTAGCCTTAAATAAGTAAGCATAGACAAAATTTTCTACCCAAATATTGTTATACTCGTATACATATACATATTTTTTTACCAACAACCATTAAAGCAGGGTTCTAGAATTTATTTTCATGAAAATGACTATCTACTAAAGTCGATATTATTCTTCTCAACAAGTAATTTTGTGAAATACCGCTGTGACGAATTAAAATGGATCTCTTTACCATTCACATGTGATTGCATGGTGAATTCGTGAATCAAAACTTTATGCACTTTATGTACTAATGTGACATAGTGCATCTCCAATATTTCCCATCTTACAAGCGTTCAAATCCCCTTGAACGACATTCCTTTCATGTTTTCGTCACAGTTGAGTGCTCGTTGTGAGACACTAACTCGAGACCGCGTGAAGATCCTGGTTGCTTTGCCGTAGCCATAGCTTGCCGCACGCCTTGTGCCTCGAGCTATCAATTCATTATCAGGCGCAGATCTCGCTGTTCGCAGAGCCCGCGCGGCGCGCGCCGTCTCGCTTCGGTACTGCACCATCATTACCAGCCGTAATCACATCTCACGGAGACTTCAACGTGAAGTAAGAATGCAGGAATGTCAGCTATTGTTGCAAGAAAGACGGACAGAAGTGGTATACTAAACGGTAACGTGAACATTATAAAGTAGGGTATGAAGTTCTCCTTAAAATATTAATGTATTTTGAATTCTACTGCGCAACATAATATTATTAACTATCTATCTTACATGTACTGAATATTCAGCAATGAAATACTGTGACCCGTAGAATATGAAAAGTACATATCACAACGTGATGGTCCTTCTAGTAGTTAATAATAAGTAAATAAATAAATCTGTACCTTAGAGGTAAAGAATCGTACCTCACGTTTTTGTCACATTAAAATGCATTTTATTCTATTTTGGTGTCTGTATGGCTTGTACCACAAGCTTTGTTTTAACTAAAACGCTGTTTTAAGAAATGTCAAATTTAAATTTCAATATTCAATTTCATCCTTATGTTTAAAGAACGATTTTTAAAAAAATATTTGAATACAAATTATGTTCTGCTTTAAAATGATATTTTGGTAAATTTGATATTAATTATTATGATTATTTAATAACGAAATTTGACATTTCTTAAAACAGCGTTTTAGTTAAAACAGGGCTTGTGGTACAAGCCTATGAGTCTGATACGCACTGATAACAAGTCGTTAAGTAGATTTATAAACGCACTGTTTTTGGCTCTTTTCGTTTCCTAAAGATGATATGACTGCTTCTAAAACTGACAGATTAATGTCATATAACCTCAAATTGCTGACAGTCAACAATGAACTTTCATCTGTCAACTTAGCGGGTAGAACTACCAATATAATTGATAAAAAAGACCAAGACATATTTGGGACAGGTCGCATTTTAAAAAATCTGATGTGGCCAACACATGATCTCTCGCCATTTCCAGTCTATGTTACATAAATAAATAATAAATAAATATATCATCACTGCATATTATCCATTGCTGGGTATGCCAACCTGCTTTGTACGCAGATATCAGTAAATGATGTGTACAGTGCACCACAGGGATCATTTTTGTGTCATTAAAATTCAAAGTAATTTTTGGCGTCGGTCGAGATCGAACCCGGATTATAATTAACGAATTTAACATTTCTTCTATATACAAATAATTCAAATTGTATCTATTCTTTCGGTCTATAAGGAATTTTCTCCTACTCTTCCAATATATTCAAAATTATTTATATTCATCGACGGTATTAGCGGTATTTCTTAAAGATAATTGTCAATATAATTTTAAATATTTAATTAATAATACAATAAGAAATTTTAAATGTACTTACTTCCCAGAAAAAGCTTTCTGTAATGTTAATAAAACTGTTGATCTGGGCACTGACATTTTGCATTTATCTGTAAATTATAAACATTTAAATATCTCAACTGGTTTCCATGTTGTTTGGGCAGCGATATTTATTACGACAGATTATTCTATATTATTATATAATATATCTCTAAATCTATGGAAGATATAATAAAATTATTAAATGTATCAGATTGAGAAAACAATATTTAGAAGAATTTTTAAGATACTATCACTTCCGGTTGTCCAATTGTTACCAAAACCTATCCAACTCTTCCCATTAATTTAGATTTATAAATCTGTAGTTAAACAGGTCTTTAGTCTTATAGAATTTGAGAAATCGTGTCTCCAACAACCTCACACACACACACATCCACACACACACACACACGCACACAGACAGACATCATTGTAAAAATGTTATAGAATTTGAGAAATCGTACCTCCAACATCCTAACACACATATCCACACATAATCGTAAAAATGTTAAAATCGTATTCTAGAAACCTTAAAATCAGTTTTTTAAACCGGTTCTAAAAGGTAGAGGATATTATACTAATAAAACCAATAACTACTTTTGCACTCAAACAAATAAAAAAAAAACTTTTCAACGGACGTAGGAAAAAATATTTATATAATAAATAATTTTTTTTCCTTATTGATTTTAGTTATATGTAACTGATTAATCTAACTTTTTAATAACCGCTTTCGTAATAAATAAATCGGTTTATGGACAACTGTTTTAAAAATTACATTCTCAATTTCGGTGGACCATTAACCGATATTTTTTCTCTTTCTTGTTTTGCACCCATAAAATCACCGACAATTGCTAATATTTTCATAATTAATTTGTATGCGCCATTGTCTCAACTGTCAAAATAAAACATAAACTCAACATAACAGAATTTTAAATTCAATTTTCACTATTCCCGCTTTTAGATAATATAAGATAGAGATAACTAGTTTCGTTTATTACATTTACACTTACACTGACTTTGTAAATTGAATTTCACAAGCTGAGTGAGATGGCTCTTGCCCTTACTTTCGCACACTTATTTATTCCGGCTGGTTTGCCGGCCATTAAGTGTAAGTCACGTATTAAACTGGTGAGTGCTATAATGGCGCTTAATACACTCCGTATATGATGCACAAATACTGAAATATGACGTGGAGCGAATCAGCAGAGCCAACGTGCCGCTCTAGACAAATTTCAATGGGTGATAAATTGAGTATTTATTCCACCTGTGCGCCCATTCTGTCTAGCGGCTTCTTTACGGTTTGCTTCCATTCGAGTTTTATGGACGCTCTTAAAGTAATTCATGTGAAAAGAAATTTAGCGGTTATGGACACAGCCTAATCTGGTTTCAATCTACAGTTTGTCACAGCGTGGCAATCATCGATAAAATGAATTTTAACTTTAAATAAGTTTTTTTTTTGTGAACAAACTGTAACATGTCACTTCTTTAAGATTTGTAGATATAATTTAATAATATGCATGCATGTAAGTACTTCTTCGATCGTAAATATTCATGTCTTGAGAAAAAACAACAACCCAATAGTTTCTCGAATTTTCTATAGGTACAAGATTATTTCTGCTTACGATCCGGTAGCGTGTATTGGTATAATACCAATATACCAGCTCGTTCGATATAGCAATAAGCAACGTAGCCATCAACTTAGTACTTGTATGAGTGACAACCAATAAAAAATAAAGAATTTGAATCAATCTATTGGTCATTTTTCAGATGCTGAGCGAACCCAGTTAATAACCACAGACGCATTTCTTCCTTATTGGAGCTCGTCAGTGTGGTGTAACTAACGTCCCTTTGCAGGAACAATGACTAATATAATAATAATAATAATAATAATAATAATAATAATAATAATAATAATAATAATAATAATAATAATAATAATAATAATAAATAATAATATTGTGTAGTGCCTCGGTATAGGAGATAGGAATCTCCTCTTCAGTGTATTTGTTAGTTTCAGTGTAATGATGGTTGAGAATTAGACAGAGTCTTGTATTTTTGATTATTGACGCCTTCGAGCTTTCACTTAGTGAACAGAGATGGTTCTCCGCCCGAGTGGTGAAGTAGCGCTCTACGGCATCTAACCGTGTTGGAAGTATAGTGTACCTACGACAGAAGAAAACCGGAGTGCCCGGAGAAAACCCCTCCTACTGAGTGATATTCATAGCATATAAAGTCTAGAACAATGGGTAATCGATCCGACGACCTTAGTGATGCCAGTCTAGCAGCATAGCCACCAGACCACCACATAATTTTTTTTCTAATTCTTTATTTTGTTTCAGTATTATATATTTGTTATACCATTGAAAAACTACAGGCTGTCGTTCTAACATCGAAAACGAGTGAATCGAGGCGACATATTTATGACCCAACTACGAATACTTGAATCCGCTTAATTAAAAATCTGATGTGGCCAGCACATAACCTCTCGCCGTATATTTTACCTGGCTGTATGCATAAAGCAAAGCATATTTTTATAAATACATATAATATATTCATATAAATCTATGACGTATAAATTTCTTTATTATTCAATAATAGCATGTCTCAACATGAAGATATTTTACCATATATTATGTTACAATAAATTACAAAGTAGAGTTTACCATATATAAATATTAGGCTGGTAACAGCAATTTTCAATTCGAACAACGTTGTTTACTTTCTCTTCATATTCTTCTAGTAAAAACATTAATTTTGGGCGGTCTAAAATGTATATATGGATTGTGCATCTATTCTTACATATCTTCTTTTACATTTTATTTTTTCATACATGTTATATCTAAATAACACTAATTCCCTTTAGTAAAGTGACGGATAGATTGCACTCCGATTATTCTTATATCGATGTGTAATTTTGTCAATATTTACAACTTACTTGAGAAGAATTTGATAGCTTTTTCGCAATTCAAAGTTACTCTAGTCTATAGTACTGGTGTACATTGTCCCATAATGTTTGAAACAAATTTAAGTCCTTCAACCTAGACTTGTCATCTCCATAATAGTCACAGATCAAGAATTAAGGGATTCTCCAAGTACATTTTTCTTTCATTACTCATTATTTCTGACACTGACATTTATCTGTCAGTTACAAATAATTTAAATTATCAACTATTTTTCATGGCATTCTTTCGGCTGTCAAATTTATTACAACAGATTATTTTATATATTATACTTCTTTTATCTCTAAATCTATGGAATATATAATAAAATATTTAAATGTATCAGATAGAGAATTTAATTTTCTTTAATATTACCACGAAAAATTTTCAAAAAGTAATATTTAGAAGATTTTTTTTCAAGAATCTTCTACTTCCGGTTGTCCAATTATTACCAAAACCTTTTCAGATCTTCCCATGAATGTCCGATTTGGAAATACGTTGTTAAACAAATTTTAAGTCTTATAGTTTTTGAGTAACCGTCCTTCCAACATCCCACACACACACACACACACACACACACACACACACATCCACACACACACACACACACACACAGACATCATCGTAAAAATGTTAAAATCGGATTGTAGGGACCTTAAAACATGCTTATTCAATAAAATCTGGATATGCGATTTTTAGCATGAATGCAATATCTCTCTTAGCGAGAGGTAAAAAAAAGATTTAATATCTTGTCGAACCTACATGAAATGTCAGTATCATATTTTTCGAATTTTGGCAGTAGTAATAACCTTATTGATTATATAATACAAATAAGCTAAAAAAATCTTTTTCAAATATCCTGAAAGATCATACAAACACGATCAAATTCAGGATTGACCAATATAATTAGTTTTCGAAAGACTAAACAGTGAAATTGCCTTTTACGGAACAAAACGTTTTCTTGGACGACCTACATCTCTTTCTGACACATTTTAATCATTTTATAGTTACATGCTTTCAGTGGAAGTGTGTTTTTACTCATTCTTTGTATTAGTTTCTTTCCAACTATTTTTATTTTGTGTTATTCTTTCATTTGTAATTCGTTTCTGTTGTCTTCATTTGTAATCCTGTCTAGTCTATAAACACCACTTCAGTCTTCTATGGATCTTAATTTCCTGCGTTTGGACTTCATTTCCTGTGTTTGTGTTCTTTTTAACTCTATTTTAGAAGTTTTTATGTGTATCTTTTCTGGTCTCAGTGACGGCTCCAAAGGGGGACAGCCATGTGCTCTCTTTATCTTGAAAAAATTAATAATCTCAGTGAGTTTTTCTTAACTTTTTTCTAGGTTTATTTTAAAATTTTCAATTATACGAGTATAAAAAAATATTTACAGACTACATTTTACATGTATCTCAACACGAAATTATGTTAAGCTTATGATTATGAAGTATACACCTTTTTTATAAAAATAAGAAATTATATGATATATATTTAATACATAACTAGATGAACCCTTCCCCCTTTAAAATGATTCAGGGACCGACCTTGTTTGTTCATATTTTTAAAGCCTGTAGTACCCAAGTTAATATATCATTTGAATTAAAATCTTCATTTTAATATGAAAAACATTATATCGTAGTGTTCCAAACTCCTTTTCACAAAATAAAATGTCACTTTTAACACATATCATAAATAACTATTTTTTTAAGTATTAAACTGGCAGCTGAAAAGTTTTTTGGGTTAGTAAACAAGAAACAATTTGATATATTGTTTGACTAATTTTTACTCTGCACTCTTGTATTAATCGTGGGGCACATCGCAACTTAATGCATGTTTTACATTTGGCAATAATTGCATATACAACTGCAACGTACAATTAATAGCGTAATACGAAAATTGCACGAGCAACACAGTCGCCATCTATTGCACGAAAACAGCTCATTTTCTAATTCGTGATAAAAATGTACGCGTAATTAAGTGATATTAAGATATTGCCAGCGTATATTTGTCTATAGTTTTTAGTTAAAACAGATTGTGTATTTATTTTAATTTTATTGACAATACTAAATTACTTTTCAATGCTGAAATTATTCCTGCTTTATTATTAATAATAAGTAATAATGGCAATGCAGTTAGTCACACTTAAAAAATGTTTAAGTTGCATGTTGTTCTATGTAGAAATTTGTATGCAATTTATTGCTGCTATCAAATTGTAAATTACAGTCCTACTTCGCGAAACTGTTGCTCAATGTAATGTAGAACAGACTTTAGTAGAGGGTTTAACTTCTTCTTGTGATCTATTATTAATTAAAATTTTATATCTTACCTATGACAGCCATTGACTCATATTACAATTACGCTATTACAATAATAGCGCTATTATGAAACTTTCTTCTCATTATGGCACTATAAAAATGGATTCTTAATACGGGCCATTGTTTTTGTTTTTTCAATCGAAACCTTCATAGTGTATTGCTCGCACATGCTCTGGTGTACGTTAGGTTATTTGTTTTATTCGCAATTGAAGACGTAGCGTAAATAACCAGGCAGCTCCATTTTTTAAAGATTACGGAAAATTAAAACAGAAATTTGGAAATATCTGATTTGTGACATTTTTTTGCTACAATTTTTTTCGAACAGGTAGCTCCATTCGACGAAATGATGGAGCATAGTATTAGAAACATGTTTATACTCAATTCGCTAAAAATCTGTTGTGGCTAGTACAATACCTCTCGCCACTTACGTTTTTGGTTAGAAAAGAATAGGGCGCGAGCAGTCATGTGACATTGTTGGCCTTGACACACACAAATGAGCTACCTCAAATAATTTCTATAAACAGAATTTAAACTAAAAAAGGTTGTATTATTCTATTGAAATATGAGTTCTGAAAGATTTTATAATAATTTCAATATTATTAAAGATATATATACAGGGTAATGACCGGCACAGCCGAACTTTAATATGTAAAATCATACTTTAGTGATTTCCTGCTACCTTAATTATTTTGTGTAAAAAAGCTTCAAATAAAAATTGTAGAGCATAAAATTCTACTTCTGAAAATTTTGTGTGCCTTGTAAGGACAGGAATTAGGTATGAAAATATCCAAAATCACCTCCAAAAATAGCAATAGCCATGGAATTGAGACAAAATAAATAACAAATGTCTAATGATTTATTTGTCAGGTTAGGGTAATTTATTTGTATTACGTGTTATTTTTAATTTCTGTTCCAGTTAACAATTAACTGTTAATTTAATAACAAATAATAATAAACATAAATTAACCTAGCTTAACAGATAAATCGTTATCATTTGTTAATTTTTTGTTTCAATTCCATGGCTATAGCTATTTTTGGGGTGCTTTTCGAATTTTTCATACCTAATTTCTGACGTTACAAGGCAAATAGAATTAATTTTGCTTATTGATTCAGATGCAGAATTTTATGCCCTACAACTTTTATTTGAAGCTTTTTTTACCTAAAAAGGTAGAGAAGCAGGAAATTAGGAAGGTCTGATTTTACATGTTAAAGTTCTATGCTCAGTTGTTTTTATATTAATTAATATTAATTACTTTAAAGTATGAGAATTAATATGATTTTGTAGAAATATATAGTCCATACTTGAAAATAGAGTTCATAATTTTGAATTTTTTTTAAGGAAGTTACTGAGTTTTAATCTCACTGACTATATTTTTAAATCCGATAGACAATATAGGGCCTATATTTACATGTCATTTTTCACTGGAAATAACCATCTCCAAAAAACTGTTAGTTTGTTACACTTTTTATAAATAACCCTATATAATAAAATAGTAGATAGGTGCCTTCACATAATCTGATTAATTCCCTTAATCGCAAACACGTTCCCCACGTACGAATTCCATCATCCCACGTACAAAGGACCGATCGCCGCTCTTGGAATAATAACGATGTTGGCTCGCGCTTTTTTGTACCTTTCATATTAGTTTTGGCACCCCGTTGTCCTCGCGCACAGCACTCTTGATCAAAGACGCCTGCGCTGACCCCAGACAGATTATTTTTCAAGTCGCGTGACCGAATATAATACATCAGTCAATATTTGGTATGAATAAACACAAACCTAATTGCAGGGTTAACAAAGATGAAAGGTGGAATTGTTGATAAGAGGTTAGTTAATAAAATCAGTAATAGAATAAATATTTGCACGATTTAAATGTTTAATTATACGTCATGCTACTTTATTAGTTTACACTGATAACATCTTTCTATTATCGTCCGGGATAGATGAATTTGCATTTCATATTAACATAGTTATAATTTATATTAATTGTAGGGTTACATATATTTCGTGATTTATATTGCAAAATAGTAGAGCTTCATTATTTCATTTGAATGTATTATGTTAATAAGATGATCCTGTAATAATTTGCAAGATAGATTTATATACATTTATTATTTCAAGAATATATGTACATTGTTAGTAAGTTTGTTGAGCCTACTCCAAATCCAATAGCAAATAAAGATTATTACAATATTTCAAATAAAGTACTCCTAATTTTAATAATCTATGGAACAAGTTATTTAAAAAAGTTGTTAATAATTTTAATTTGAGCTCATTACCAAATGTTCATTTTGCCACGAGACCCCATTAATAAGTAATAATAAATATAAATACATATCTTAATTTGTATTTGCATATAGGTCTACATAAAAAGTATTTTTTTTTCTTAAAGAAAAATTAGAAAAATTTTAATACAGCAGTAAGATATTATTTTAATTTTTTACTTAAGTAGTTAGTTAATTTAGTGCTTACTTATTCTTTACTACAAAAATATCCAATTTTTACCATTTAGACAGTGAACCGGTAAATGTACTGTATTTTCTTCTGGTTTAGATTTTGTAGGAGGGTGTGATATGATGTAGGAGTGTTTTGGACAGATAGATGTTTCTGAAGGCAAGGACATGGAATTGTAGTATGGGCAATGAAGTAATATGTGCCCGAGTGTTTCGAGTTGGTTCATATTACTAATAGAGTATATTTCTGTTGGGTTTATTTGATATTATTCGTTTGCTCGTCGTTCGTAATTGTGAAATAATTCTCATTTTGTTAATCGAAATTTTCAGGTTTAAATACACTTCTATTCCGTAGTAATTTTTTATGTGTTTGTATGTATCATTAAATCTTGAGAGAGAGATATTGATTGCATATCCTGAGATATTACATGTGCTTTACATTTTTCGGTTATTTCATCTATGTCTTTTTACCTTCCGCTACCCTACATAAAAAATCTGATGTGGCCAGCACATAACCTCTCGCCGTATATTTTACCTGGCTGTATGCATAAAGCAAAGATTATTTTTATAAATACAAATAATATATTCATATAAATCTATGACGTATAAACTTCTTTATTATTCAATAATAGCATGTCTCAGCATGAAGATATTTTACCATAAATTATGTTACAATAAATTACAAAGTAGAGTTTACCATATATAAATATTAGGCTGGTAACTGCAATTTTCAATTCGAACAACGTTGTTTACTTTCTCTTCATATTCTTAGTAAAAACATTAATTTTGGGCGGTCTAAAATGTATATATCTGGATTGTGCATCTATTCTTGCATATCTTCTTTTACATTTTATTTTTTCATACTTGTTATATCTAAATAACCTTAATTCCCTTTAATAAAGTGACGGATAGATTGCACTCCGATTTTGTCAATATTTACAACTTACTTGAGAAGAATTTGATAGCTTTTTCGCAATTCAAAGTTACTTTAGTCTACAGTACTGGTGTACATTGTCCCATAATGTTTGAAACAAATTTAAGTCCTTCAACCTAGACTTGTCATCTCCATAATAGTCACAGATCAAGAATTAAGGGATTCTCCAAATACATTTTTCTTTCATTACTCATTATTTCTGACACTGACATTTATCTGTCAGTTACAAATAATTTAAATTTGCAACTATTTTTCATGGCATCCTTTCGGTTGTAAAATTAATTACAACATTATTTTATATATTATATTCCTTTTATCTCTAAATCTATAAAATATGTATAAAAATATTTAAATGTATCAGAAAGAGAATTTATTTTTCTTTAATATTATCAAGAAAAATTTTCAAAAAATAATATTTAGAAGATTTTTTTTCAAGAATCTTCTACTTCCGGTTGTCCAATTGTTACCAAAACCTTTTCAGATCTTCCCGCATGAATGTCCGATTGGGAAATACGTTGTTAAACAAATTTTAAGTCTTATAGTTTTTGAGTAACCGTCCTTCCAACATCCCACACACACACATCCACACACACACACACACACACACACACACACACACAGACATCATCGTAAAAATGTTAAAATCGGATTGTAGGGACCTTAAAACGAGCTTATTCAATAAAATCTGGATATGCGATTTTTAGCATGAATCCAATACCTCTCTTAGCGAGAGGTAAAAAGGTATCGGGATCGTGCTAAAATACGCATATTGAGATTTCGCTAAATGACCACGTTTTAAGGCCCCTAAAATCCAAATTTAACATAACCGGAAATGGCACTTAACTTAAAGCTCAAAATAGATTATTCTTCAAAAAATACCTTTAAATGTTATTTTTTCGCAATTTATATTATTACAAAAATTTAAGATTTTTAAATTTTCTACAGGTTTGCATTAATACTTTTCTATATATTTTATAAAATAATATAAAAATTATATCCCGGAGCCTATGCTTTAAGTACTTCAAAATGAAAAATAAACAAAAATATTACTTAAAATTCTGTTGTGGCCAGCACAATACCTTCCGTCAATCCTGTGTATAATGTATAAATTACATACATAATTTTTCTTGCAAAAGATTCTAAATTTCCAGTAAAATTTCATAGACAAACTATTCAAATTGCACTCGACACTGACTTCTTCCTCATTAGCTTTTCCCATTCGTTAGGGGTCGCTATTTTTGCGTGTCGTTCTCATTCCAATTCTTTTTCTCTCAAGTATTCCGCAATACAGTCCTTCCATCTTATCTTTGGTCTTCCTCTGTTTCTTCAACCTCCTATTACTAAACTACTCATTCTTCAAATATAATTCTTCCTTTATCCTCATGACATGTTCAAACCAATGTAATCGTTTTTCTTGTATCTTTCTAGAAAGTTGTAACATTAGAGTTATTTTCTTACCGTATCTTTCCGTGTCTTCCCCAACATCTACTTCAACATCCTCATCTCTGCCACATTAATTTACTTTTTATTGATACTGACATCAGTCAATTTGAATTATATGAATAATAGTGTTTAGCAAAGCTGACTGAATTATAAAATTTAATTTCTTTAAAATTCTTTAACTCTGTATCTATTGAATATGAAGTATAAAATGTAATGAAATCGTATAGAGAATAATATATTCTTTAATTTCTAATAACGTTAAATGTCAATAAATCAAATTTAACTGTTAAATCTTCAAATGAGGCTACTCCCGGTTCATCAAATATAACCAAAATCAGTTGTTCTTCTGGATGTAAACTTGAGGAATACGAAAAAAATATAATTTTTGGAATCGTGGTATTGAAGTTATGGGATCCTGAACTTTTGTCACACCACACACAGGCACACACACACATACATACATACAGACATCATCGTAAAAATGGTAAAATCGTATTATAGGGACCCTAAAACATGCTTATTCACTAAAAACTCATCATTGAATATTTTGACCAAAGACAATACCTTCCTTACCTAAAGGTGACGGAAGGTAAAAATTTGTAAATATTTAAAATCTTAGTTTAATTTTAAAATTGTACACAGATTGGAAATAGTTTACATATATGGAGAAAAAAAATAACAATCCGTATAATATTTTCAAATTAAACTATGATTTTAATTCTGCGCAACTGTATCGTTTTTATTTATTTTTAATTTTAAAGTATTTTTTTCATAGAAACTCTTTCTAATGCCTAGTGCACACGCAGAAACTTTTATCTAAGTTTCCGAAAATTTGTTTCCTAAAAAGAAGAAGTATGAAAAGTTTTCGGAAAGTTAACGGCGCCGTTAAAACTTGAGAGGTTTTGTGGAAACTTTTTGACGTGCACCTAACTTCTCATATTATGACACTTGTAAAGGAAAAGAGGTTAGGTTCACAAAAACTTGGTTTATTTCAGTGTAGTTTATTCAGAAATCTTATGTAGTTTAGTTTACTTCATAAATTTAGTTCTGTTAGAATTCTTAGTTATAAGCACATATAGTTTAGTTTATTTCTCCATTTACTTTTAGTTAAATTTAATTCCTACATGTAATTTTGTGTACTTCTTGTTCTCTTTCGAAAAAATAATTCTCCAAGAGCCTATAGATTTAGAGAAAAATTACCAGTTTTGAGGAAACTTTTATTTTTCTCGTGTGAACACACGGTACGTAGATGCAAAAGTTTCTCCAAAACTTCTTCTTCTTCGGGAAACAAATTTCAGGAAACTTTACTAAAAGTTTCTCCGTGTGCACTAGGCATTAGAAATGCACAAATTTCCAAAATGATAATCTGTGCTAGGTATTTTTTAAATTAGAGCTTAAATTTAAATTCTAAACAAATTTTCTAATTATGTATTTTTTAAAACTTAAAATAGAAACTCCAATATTCTGGTCAATTTGTATATTATAGAAATGATACCTGTGCACTTTTACTAAAGCCGTGTTCCTTCGGGCTGTGATTCACAATCTTAATCATCAAAGTGATCAGGAATAAGAAGAAGTATGTTTTTTCGTTTCTTATTCGTTATCCCCACTTTCTCATTTTGCGATCACTAGACAACCTTCCCCTTTGCCTTCTGAATCATCCTTTTTGAGTGATCACACAGATTCATTTCAGAGCAAATTTAAAAATGGCTAACGACAATAGGTTTTCGAGTGCAAAAATGTATCAATGTGGGGTTTGTTGCATGAAAGGAAATATGATTTTCCTACAAAAGCATGTAATGATCCACCATACTTTTGAAAACAAAGAAAATATGTTACATAAAAGATTTATTTTAAGTAAATATACTTCGTATGTTACGAAGAACAGTTTTTTTTTACTTCTATATGATCCATTTTGAATATGCTGACTATAAGACTCGACAGTAGATTATTTATAAAATAAAGTAAATTAGTTTGCAATGATCTGCATATGATATTTGACGCTAGATGGTGTTTATATTATTCAAGTTGTTTTCTTGATACAATTTTTAAATCATGATTCAAAAGAATCAAGATTAAACTAATCCGGATTCACAAAATCACAATCACAGTCCGAAGGAACACGGCTTAAGTAGTTACATTAAAATTTAATCATGACTAATCACGTACGACTTTTATGTTGGATTCACGGTCACTATTGCTACGAATTTATTTTTTTATTCACGCTGATCGGATCATGTTCGTTTCACGGTGAGTATATCCAAGGAAAAAAATACTGTTGAGGATACAATTTAACATATCAACACGTTCCCTGTGTACGGATTTTTTGTACTCATCCTAGGAACTGAACATAAATAAATATATCATCACGGCATATTGCCCATTGCTGGGTGTGCCAATCTGCTTTATACAGATTTCAGTAATGATGAAATATTTGTACCGTACAGGCGCTTACCAGGCGTCTCCTCACGGGTACTTATTGCTAGCATCGAGAGTGCACCATAGGGGTCAATTTTGTACCATTAAAATTCGATATAATTTTTGGCGTTAGTCTGGATCAAACCCGGTTTCCCAGATTCGCGACCAGACACTCAAGCACATGGTCACGAGAACATATTTGTGGTAATGTTTTCTATTAATTAACTTCAAAATGGAGTGGAAAATTAGTAAGTAACCTTACAAATGACGAAAATACAGAATTGGAACATCAACTCTCTCATGTTTTCTGAAAATTGATCAGTCCCTGAAAAATAATTTACATTTTTTTTATCACGCCATTTTTTTTTTTTTGATAACAAGTTAAGTCAGATTTACTTACTTAAATGAGATGCCATTATTACAAGAAATTTCAGGATAATTTAACAAAACTTGAAAATTTATATTTCAGAATAAAAATTTATTTGATACAAATTGTTTATAGAAAAACAAATAAATATTAATACATATTATAAAAGACAAAATAAAGACAACATTATGTTTGGGCGCATATCAATAATTGGACCATAAATCGAACGCAGAGTTAAATGTTTATCTATACTCTGACCAAAACAGAAAAAAGCCTTCAGTACTATATCTTTGAATTTTTGACACTGACATTAGTGACATTTATCTGTCAATTACAAACATTTTAATTTCTCAATTGGTTACCATAGAGTTGTTTGGGCTATGAAATTTACTACAACAGATTATTTTATAGATTATATTGATATATATCTAAATCTATAGATATAATAAAAATGTTCTTTAATATTTGTATTAACATAAATTTTCAAAAAATAATATTTAGAAGATTTTTGTTAAAATACTGGTACTTCCGGTTGTTCAATTGTTACCAGAACCTATTCAACGCTTCCCATTACTATTAGATTGAAGAATCCGTAGTTACATACGTCTTTAGTCTTATAAAATTTGAGAAATCGTACTTCGAACACATGCACACACAGACATCATAAAAATGTTGTAATCGGATTCTAGAGATCTTAAAACGTGCTTATTCACTAAAATCTAGATATGCGATTTTTAGCATGAATCCAATAACTTCCTTAGCGAGAGGTAAAAATACCGAAAATATTGAGACAAACTTTAAAACGACGTCTTTCTATGATTACGAAAAGGAGTTTTAGTCACCAGCGATTGTACCTATATATATATGTACCGGGTGATCATTTGAAAACTTCCCACCTTGAATAACTCTTTAATTAATAAAATTATCAAAAATCACTAAAACAAGTCAATGTTATTTTGGAGGGGGACATTTAATAACCTATTCCAATCAGTTGGGAAACTTTCACCCTCCCCTCCAGCCACCCCACCACAAATTTTTAAATGGCACTACCCCATGTGTTATACATCATTTTAAAGGTTGTAAAATTCTCAATATTTTAAAGCAAAGAAAATTAAAATCGGCCGAGCCGTTCATGAATTAGAGACAAAAATGTATGCCCATTTTGAGTGGTTGATCAAGCCATCTACCTACGTTTTGCTTTGAAACAAAAGAACGTGCGTCGTACAAGTTCAAAGTGTACGTCGAGCACACTGATTTTCAGCTCCATAAATGAAAATTATTTCAATTCTCTCTTCTAAAGTGTATGTCATTTCAGTGACACAATTGGCACAAACGCTACCCCAAATCAAAGTAATCTAAAGTTATCTGAAGCGGAGATATTTAATTCCTGAATTCTACAACACTTGACACTTTGAACTTGTACGACGCACGTTCTTTTGTTTCAAAGCAAAACGTAGGTAGATGGCTTGATCAACCACTCAAAATGGGCATACATTTTTGTCTCTAATTCATGAACGGCTCGGCCGATTTTAATTTTCTTTGCTTTAAAATATTGAGAATTTTACAACCTTTAAAATGATGTATCACACATGGGGTAGTGCCATTTAAAATTTTGGGATGGGGGTGGCTGGAGGGGAGGGTGAAAGTTTCCCAACTGATTGGAATAGGTTATTAAATGTCCCCCTCCAAAATAACATTGACCTGTTTTAGTGATTTTTGATAATTTTATTAATTAAAGAGTTATTCAAGGTGGGAAGTTTTCAAATGATCACCCGGTATATATATATATATATATATATATATATATATATATATATATATATATATATACAGGTTGTTAATTGGCTTTTAACTAGGGAAATCAGTTTTTCTTTGCGCATACCCTAAGAGTGCCGACTCGCTATTGATGTATTTAATTATAATGAAACAAAAGTCGATCTATACAGTTTTCGAAATAGAGTCAGTATTTGTAAACAATTTTATTATCAAATTTTCTTAGAAATATGAATGTGCGGGGGCCCCTATAAACGCGGGACCTCGGGCAAAATCTCGACTTCTGAACCGGCCCTGGCCAGAACCGAACTCCCTTTCATTCTCTTCATATTTTATTGATGCACTAAAAATTTAATATAGCATGAATTGCACATTTTTAATTTTCTAAGATTCAGATTCCTACGTTTAGATTTCCTAGACCATTCATTAGTGTTCGTAAATATAGGGTAAAATATTGCAGATAGTGGGTTTATAATTAATATATTTTTGCACATAATATTCGGTTGTCAGCTAAACACACCCCTGAATCAAGGGATGAGCTGCAGGTGAAAATGATCTGGCAGAAATTTTTAGATAATCGAGTTAGAAAACCAACAAAAGTTTATTTGCTAATTTACCGAGGGCAAAAAAGAAAAATGATAACAAAAAATATAGCTACAATTTACATCACAAAAATAACTGTATAAACAAAGCTGGATGCATTTATTTCGTAATCCGTAGTTTAAATAACATCAATGGAAAAAAATATATATGCACATTAAATAAAAATGGAAAAGTTTTTCATTACGAAAATATGAATATAAAAAATTGTTTGTTTTCTGTTTTCATTAAAATCTATACAGTAATATGTTATAAATCTGTCAATATAAAAATTTAAATATAGATATTTTTGTGTTATTTTTTAAAGTATGCAAACTAATAACAACGTGACGTACAAAAAATACATGAATATAACTAATAATTTTTATCAATTTTATAGTTAATGTCTATATTACCATCACATAAAACTTTACGATATTACAACGAGTGTTCTTGTTATATATGATCATCATATTATCTTCTTTATTTTAATGGTGTTTCAATATTTAATTTCTTCATTAACATAGTCTGGCTGTATCAATATTAGCCATACTTGTACCCTGCATCAATCATGTTTGCGTCCAGCCCTCTGAGTGTGAGTTTGAAGCTATCTGTTCACCCACAACCAATGAAGGCATTGACATGCAGTGTGGAGTATCGAGAGCCAAGGTTTGAGGTGCAGACAAAGGAGCCATGATGGATAACGCTTAATTAACAAACTGACTCGGGGCTAGTTAAATAAAGCGCGCGGCGAGTCTGTGTGATGATTACATAGTACAGGTGCAGTCCTGCCACCTCTCATATCACGAAGGGTTTTGGACGACGATGTTTTAACCGAAAATACGAACTAACTTTGAATTTAGCTTACAGATCATCTGGCGATACCTATTAATTCTTTTCCAGTTTGAAAAATAAAAATACAAAACATCTAATAAGTAATGTTTACCAAATAAATTGTCAGGATTGTAAAACATGCCAATACTTTCAAAATAGGCTTAAACAATATAAATAGCAATAATAAAAATTACACAGTACGTCTAGTTTCACTAGGATACAACTTCTGAGTCAGCTTCTATGAAGCCATCGTCAGAAATCGGCCAGCACAACAAGTAACCATAGACGCGTTTCGCACTTATTGGTGCTCTTCAGTATAGTGCAACCCATAGAAAATAGATATACTGACCTGGTGCAACCTGTGTTCTCTGCTCGATCCTCCACAGTGAGTGGACTCTTGTAGCAGAGACAATGACTCGTGCTGGCAGCGATCATAAGATCATCTACGATGGTAAGAGGCCTGTCGAGGTAAGTTAATACCGGCAGAGCCCTCTACCGAGAATTGATTTGACTAATATCATATAATACAAGTGCAAACTGCAAAAAGCAAATTGCGAATTTCTCCGTGAAACAAATAAAAATAATAAAAATTACACAGTACGTCTAGTTTCACTAGGATACAACTTCTGAGTTAGCTTCTATGAAGCCATCGTCAGAGGTCGGCCAGCACAACAAGTAACCATAGACACGTTTCGCACTTATTGGTGCTCTTCAGTATGGTATTTTTTGACATTTAATGTTATTATAAATATTAAATAATATTCTATTATCTACACGATTTTGATTTTATATTTCATATTCAATGGATATAGAGTTAAAAAGTTATAAAGAAATTAAATATCATAAATCAGGCAGCAATGCTATAACCATGGAAACAGCTACTATATAAAAACATTGATAGGACAAGATAGGATAAGGAATGAGAGGATAAAGGTAATAGCACGAATGATAGAAGTTTCTAGAAAGATACAAGAGAGACGATTATATTGGCTTGGGCATTTCATGAGGAGGGTTGAATAATATATTGGAAGATGAAGGAACAGCGTAGTAAGAGAAGGTAGAAGAAGCAGAGGAAGACCAAAGAGAAGATGAAAGGAATGTATGACGGAAGAGTTGAGAGAAAGGGAACTGAATGAGGACGACAAGCAAAATGGAAATGAGTGGAAGGAACTCAGGAATAGCGACTTCTAACGAATAGAAAAAATTAAGGAAGAAGAAGAAGATGTCAGTGTCAAGTGAAATTTACATAGCGTGTTAATGAAATAATTTTATTAGAAATAAAGAATTTTTAAAAAAATATGTATGGAATTTGTACATAATACACAGAATTGACGAAAGGTAATGTACTGGCCACATCAGATTTTTTTGTTAAATTTTGACACATATATAACACTATTCAATTATTTGTAAATTCTTTCCCTAATAAAAATGTTCTATTACCATTACCATTTCACCAATGGCACTGTAGTCCAAGACAGCATTGAAGATATTTATTGAGTCTAAAATAATAACCATTGTTAATGATAGTATTCATTACGGCAAAAGGGGTAGTTTTATGAAATCAATATTACAAGCATTCAAGACTACTTCGGACAAGATCGTTGAATCCGAGTTTGATTAGTTCCTGCTTTACCGACAGTTTTACGAGTATATAGAGAACCGGTTGAAATATTTGAATCAATATATTTAATAAACACACCATTAAAAAAAATATGTTGTGGCCAGCACAATACCTCTCGCCATTTTCATTTTATGTAGTATAGGGCGAGAGCAGTTATGTGACTTTGTTGGTCTTGGCAAGCAGATTGGGGGCCCGTGTCAGAATGAGAGCTAGTAATATACATAGGTGTCAAGTATCATAAGTTTTAATTCGAAACATTATGATTTTCCAAATCCATGTGGATTATTTTCCTCGACAAGTATATTCCATACTAATGGATGAAAAATAAACATCAGAACATTTTGAAATTTTGAATGAAAAATTATGACATATGACAATTGTGACATCTATGTAAAAACTACTAGCCGTCATTCTGACACGGATCCTCATCTGCTTGCCAAGGCCAACAAAGTCACATGTCTGCTCGCGCCCTATAAGTACACACAAATAATTGAAATTGTTTCTCTTCTTTCGTTCTATAAGAAATTTTATCCTACTATTCTATTATGTTCAAAATTCTTCAAATTCATTGACGGTATTAACGGTATTTCTTAAGGATATATGTAATATTAACATATCTGTAATTTAAATATATAATTAATTAATAATACAATAATATATATATATATACGCCATCAATGAGTGCCCGTGAGGTGACGCCTGGTAAGCGCCCGCACGGTACAAATATTCCATCATTACCGATATCTGTGTATGAAGCAGATTGGCACACCCAGCAATGGGTAATATGCCGTGATGAAATATTTATTTTTTATTTTATTTATATATATTAAATGTACTCTTACCTCCCAGAAAAATCTGACACTGACATTTTGCATTACCATGTCAATTACAAAAATTTAAATATCGCAAATGTTTTTCGGGCAACGAGATTTATTACAACAGATTATTCTATATTATTATATACTATATCTCCAAACCTATACGAGATATAATAAAAAAATTAAGTGTGTTAGATTGAGAATTTAATTATCTTTAATATTTGTAGTAACAAATTCTCAAAAAATAATATTTAGAATTATTTTTTTAGAAACTACCACTTCCGGTTGTCCAATTGTTACCAGAACCTATTCAACTCTTCACATTACTTAGATTGAGGAATCCGTAGTCAAACAGGTCTTTAGTCTTATAGAATTTGAGAAATCGTGTCTCCAACAACCTCACACACACACACATCCACACACACACACACACACACACACACACACACACAGACATCATTGTAAAAATGTTAAAATCGGATTCTATGGACCTTAAATCGTGCTTATTCAATAAAATCTGTGTATGCGATTTTTAGCATGAATCCAATACCTCTCTTAGCGAGAGGTAAAAATACTTAACAAACCACGTTCGTCGATGATAATTAATATTATTATAAAAATATATGGCGCATTATTCATATTGTTAGGCCTCAAAGTGTAAATGTTTTTATCTTATTAATAATATTTCAACAACCTACCGCCACATGTATTTAATTTACCATGAAGTGTAACCATATGTGTTATATTTTTCAATGTATTACCTTAATTTTAATTTATATCGACGATAAATTGAGTAATTTTTTTGCGTTCTTATAATTACACGATAAACTTACATAACAATAAGTCAAGTTGGTCGCAACCGGTCCATCACCATCGCCTTTAGCAGACTTCGGGATACATTCGTGTATTGATGGTCCTCCTTCGTTCGTGCCCGTAATTAGTTTAGCGAGCCATCGCCACGGGGTGGCTCCCAGACCATGTTTTATTCAAGGAATCCTACGCTTTAGGTGTATAACATAATGTAAATACGAACACGGCCGGTGCGGACTGCGGACTCCAACTCACATTATTTATTAACATAATTTATTTAGTGCTACGTGAGGTGGATGAGGCAGATAGCCGATGGCCCCACCCTCGCATGTAGGAGGGTTTGTTTGTTCTCAGGCTTGATTGCGAATTGTTCAGAGATTGATTTATAGGCAGGAAAAATAAGCTTACACGACACTAAATCGATTTTCTTAAACGTAATATTAATAACAACAGCGTACAATAATCCGCAAATTAATCAATTGATAAACATAGCATTATGGCTTTTATCTAAATCTCGATGATATAATTTGCATAGACGTTTACTTCCAATGATTTCATATTCTGTATACTAACATATATTTTCTAGAATCTAGACCCTTTGGTGTCAGTAGCTACAAGAACTTCGGTCTAATTTTAACTCGGATTGGCAAAACTAGATATGGTACGACTAGCGATTGAAAGTTGACGTTTAAATTATTTATTGTCATACTGGTTTCTAAAGCAACGTTTTTTTGAATGATTTGCATGTACCCATTAAAATCCTAGAACTTTAAAATATTATTTTAAAGTTGTAGAACTTTAAAGTTTTACCATTGACTATATAATGTTGTATTATAGCGAATAATAATGTTAATAAAACCAGAAAAAAATCAATTTCAATCTGTCAATCTGTCAAAATTTTGCTAAATTTTTTGAACAATTGCGACTTGGTCTACATATACAAAACTCATTCTGCTACAAATTGCTGCATATTTCTTTTAATAATTTAATAATTACAAACCAGTATGACATAAAATTATGTATGTACCTGACAAAAAGTGTCTTTAAGGTACTAACAAGTAAACAACTTGCTCATATCTTAAAGATTCACTTTTCGTCCTATAGATACATAAAATACTATCATAGATGTGGTTTCTTTTCATAACATAATTTTTGCATGTACCCATTTAAATACTGGACTAGGAAATCTCAGAAATACATTACTCTCTTGTTTAAAATAGATGGATGACTACGATACATAATAGCCAAATAACAAAACAGGGATGCATTTAAAATATTTTAAATGTTTTTCTTTTATTTTGATTATAACAAAATAATTTGACTTTTAAAGTATTTAGTTTGGCAATTCATATTTGTAATAATATAAAATTGTAAAAAAAAACGATATTTAGACCTACTTTTTTAAGAGAAACTGTTTACTACTTGAAGTAAACTACTACTTCCATTTGTCCAATTAATAACAAAAAAAAATCGGTTCTTTCTATGAATGTTAACATGGGCAATATGAAGTTTCATTAGTTGTAGTCATGTACATAGACACAAATTTAATTATAGTAAAAGTAAATATTCACTAAAATTTCGATAATGTAGTTTTTAGCATGACTCTAATACCTCTTTTACTTATGGTAGAAAGGGATAGACATTAAAGTCGTTTATAATTCTGTATAGATAATTAGTACTACTAAAATTAAGAAACGGCGTGAGAATTTCAAGTTAAAATTAATTATCTTTAAACATTCTTCTTACATCAGACCATTATTAACAACCCTTAAGAAAATACTGCTAATGTTTTTTTAAGTAAATTAAAAAAAATTCAAAACCAATTCTGATCAAATTAATGAGCCACTTTCATTTTAAAATAATTAAATTAACTTTTCTTTTATAAATTTTGCCGTTTATGTATCACTTGATTATTACAGAAAAGCGAAAATAAAACATCTATGATAAATTTATGTATCAAAAAGCATAATTATGTAAATAAATAACATCATCCACGAAGGTACAATTTTTCACAAAATTTAAGAATAATGAGTGGAATGTAACATAATTCATATTTATGTTTTAAGATGACAGCTACCCCGTCTATATCCTTAGCATGTATAAACAATGGCATCTAAAAACAATCAATTGAATAAAACATCTATGTGTCTCTATTCTCATAGCGATAAAAAATTATGATATTCAATAAAGTACCTTGTTTAGGTTAGTAAAAGTTAGGCAATTTGGATTACTGATTATTATAATTCCAAAGTAATAACGAGTGTCTAAATTTGACCTTCCGATTTAAATTTGCTGCCTTTTTTACTTACCGTCATTTAATGTTGTACTATAATGACAGATATAAAGTAAAAACATTACATTACGGTTACATGTGGTTTTATTATAATGGACGATTTTAATATTAAAAAAAAACTAAAATGGCGAATGTTTTGCTGAAATTCTAAAAAAATGCTGTACGCATTTCGGTTGAATTTTGAATAATCTGGGTCAGTATACATAACAGAAAAAAATATTCTACTACAAGAGCTAGTGTTGTTGAAAACGCAAAATATTAATTCGTATACATTCACAGCAAGTTAACGATAAAAAAATCTGATGTGACCAACACAATACCTCTCGCCATTTAATTTTTATTAATTTAAATACATACTTATGGGGTCTCGTTGCCGCGTGCCTAATGTCTGGTCGCGAATCTGGGGAACCCGATTCGATCCCGATTTTTCATCTTTGACGTGTTCAAACCAATGTAATTGTCTCTCTTGTATCTTTCTGGAAACTTTATCACTCGAGCCATTTCCCATTTCCTTACCTTTCATATCTTACCTTATCTTTTCGTGCCTTCCCCAACATCTATCTCAATATCCTAGTCTCTGTTTACTTTGATACTGACATCTGTCAATTTGAATTATCTGAATATAATAACCGTTGCAATGGTTAGCATAGCTGGCTGATTTATGAAATTTAATATCTATATAATTATTTAAATCTATATCTATTGAATATGAAGTATAAAATACAATCAAATCGTATAGAGAATAATATGTTCTTTAAAATTTATAATCATTAAATGTCAATAAATGATATTTAACTGCGTTTTCTTCAAGAAAAACTGTTAAAAGTTGCAATTAAGGGTACTTCCGGTGGACCAATTATAACCGAAATCTAATCACGTCTGCATATGGATCTAAACTCGAGGAATACGAAAAAATTATAATTTTTGGAACCGTGTTATTGGAGTTATGTGATCCGAAACGATCATCACATACACACAGCCACACAGACGTACACACAAATACAAACATCATCGTAAAAATAGTAAATTCGTATTCTAGGGACCCCTAAACGTGCTTTGTCATTAGAAACTCACTATCGAATCTTTTGACCAAAGACAATACCATTCTTACCTAAGGGTGACGGAAGGTAAAAAGATCCTTATTTAAAAACTATTAGACTCATTAACCCTTTCGCGACTAATGGGTGATATATATCCCATGAAAACTTGATACCCGAAAAGTCGACTTTTATATATTGCACTTTTTATTATTATTTTTATATAATATAATGTTACTAAATGTACGGAATATTTTGGCATGAATATAATTATTTTCCACTTATATAATTTGCCATGGGACATATATTTCCCAGTAGTACAATGATGTCACAGGAATCAAAATGAGAAAAAAAAATGGCTTCGGTTTTATTATAATGACTAGATATTACAAAAATATCAAAGTATCTTATACTTCATATTCTGATCCACTATCATCGTAGGATTAATGTACAGACTCTACATCGAATAAATTGTTCGCTAATTCCTCAAGTTCCTTTTTTGTCAAAGCGCGTTTACTGCAAGAAAAGGTCATTATTAGACATGGGACAAAATTATATAATCATTTTAAAATTAACCGACTTTAAATACTATTGGGACACTGGTGTCCCGAAATCACAAAACTGCGCATTTCCATGAAATTTTGTATACAAATATAATAAAAATATGTTATATCACTTAACGATCCATATTACATTAATTTATAACATAAAATGGCGAATTTCAATCAACTCACACATGGACTACGTTTATCTCGCACTAGTTTATCCACTTAAATGCTAACCCGCTTGAGTTAAGCGGGTTAAACGTGCGAGATAAACACGTTAGTTTAGCGCTAAGTGAAGTATCTTAAATAATGGGTTGAGTTAACTAACCTACTAACTAACTAATATATATTACTACACTCAAAACTTCTAAAAACTGTTTGTTTCGAGGTTTGCTTCAAGATCATGAGCGTTTTGTTATTTTTACCTCTCGCTAAGAGAGGTATTGCATTCATGCTAAAAATCGCATATCCAGATTTTATTGAATAAGCATGTTTTAAGGTCCCTACAATCCGATTTTAACATTTTTACGATGATGTCTGTGTGTGTGTGTGTGTGTGTGTGTGTGTGTGTGTGTGTGTGTGTGTGTGTGTGGATGTGTGTGTGTGTGTGTGTGTGTGTGTGTGTGTGTGTGTGTGTGTGTGTGTGTGTGTGGGATGTTGGAAGGACGGTTACTCAAAAACTATAAGACTTAAAATTTGTTTAACAACGTATTTCCCAATCGGACATTCATGGGAAGATCTGAAAAGGTTTTGGTAATAATTGGACAACCGGAAGTAGAAGATTGTTGAAAAAAAATCTTCTAAATATTATTTTTTGAAAATTTTTCGTGGTAATATTAAAGAAAATTAAATTCTCTATCTGATACATTTAAATATTTTATTATATATTCCATAGATTTAGAGATAAAAGAAGTATAATATATAAAATAATCTGTTGTAATAAATTTGACAGCCGAAAGAATGCCATGAAAAATAGTTGATAATTTAAATTATTTGTAACTGACAGATAAATGTCAGTGTCAGAAATAATGAGTAATGAATTAAAAATGTACTTGGAGAATCCCTTAGTTCTTGATCTGTGACTATTATGGAGATGACAAGTCTAGGTTGAAGGACTTAAATTTGTTTCAAATATTATGGGACAATGTACACCAGTACTGTAGACTAGAGTAACTTTGAATTGCGAAAAAGCTATCAAATTCTTCTCAAGTAAGTTGTAAATATTGACAAAATCGGAGTGCAATCTATCCGTCACTTTATTAAAGGGAATTAAGGTTATTTAGATATAACAAGTATGAAAAAATAAAATGTAAAAGAAGATATATAAGAATAGATGCACAATCCAGATATATACATTTTAGACCACCCAAAATTAATGTTTTTACTAGAATAATATGAAGAGAAAGTAAACAAAGTTGTTCGAATTGAAAATTGCTGTTACCAGCCTAATATTTATATATGGTAAACTCTACTTTGTAATTTATTGTAACATAATTTATGGTAAAATATCTTTATGTTGAGACATGCTATTATTGAATAATAAAGAAGTTTATACGTCATAGATTTATATGAATATATTATTTGTATTTATAAAAATAATCTTTGCTTTATGCATACAGCCAGGTAAAATATACGGCGAGAGGTTATGTGCTGGCCACATCAGATTTTTATTATAGTAAGTCATCCGCAAAATTTTCTATCTGTCCTTGTTTAACAGCAGCATAAACGCTAATTATCCTGTAGTCACTTTAAAACATGCGATATAAACGAGCTGGAGTCAAGAGTTAGTTTTAAGTCACTAGATTTTTAAGCGGGTTATGTCACTGCGAGATAAACGTAGTCATAGAAACACATCTGAATACTTGCACTGCACATGTAGGTACGCAGACAAACGCCGTAGTATTCTACTACCCTGCATAAAAATGTTGACTCAAACACCGTAAATATCAAAACTAGACCTGCATATACGATTGAGACAGCTGGCAATGTAATTTAAATGGCATTTGTAGCCTCAATATTTTTTTCAATTTTCAATGGGACATATATGACACAATAGTCTTTTCAGAGCATTTTTTTTTTAAATAAAGTCGTCTCGAAAGGGTTAAAGCCAACTGATCACTAATCATGTCTTACGTTTATTAAAAAGGCAAAAATAACGATTTTTTCCAAAAAGAAAAATTTGTAACTACGAAGCTCATCCTGAACTTGGAAGATACGTATATTAGAACTGAAGAGTGTGGGGTGGGAAAAACCACGAGAAATACTGGGAAAACCACAGTATTCCAGTTACTGTTTAGTGTTGTTTATGGGCTGGAGTTGTGTTTGGTTCTTATTTTTTGGAAAATAATCTTAGTATGCCTAAGGAGAAGTAGAGGAGGTCTCTTGCAATATATAATTTTTCATTATTAACCGAAACACATTTACTTTAAAAAAAAAAAATATTAAAGCAATTAAAATATTTTGTTTTATTATTAAATAAAATCGGTTGATCAAATTTGGACATCCATATATTATTGGTATTAGCAGTAGCTATATCTACATTTAAATGAAAGAGTAAAGATGTATATGTATATTAAGTTGAAAATAACAATTTGTGTCTATTAAATAT
This sequence comes from Harpalus rufipes, assembly GCA_951394225.1. Taxonomy (NCBI): domain Eukaryota; kingdom Metazoa; phylum Arthropoda; class Insecta; order Coleoptera; family Carabidae; genus Harpalus; species Harpalus rufipes. The sequence continues at coordinate 73,454,772 of OX596274.1, forward strand.
TATATAACTTTCATTATTTATTCTATTTTACAAAATGATTATGCATTATAATATACATTTGTCGCCAAGTCGAGAGACGTTTTCATGTTGATTGTTTAGGTGTACCATTTTAGATGTTTATTTGTGTACTATTTTTTGTTCTGTAAAACTTTGAAAATAAATTATTATTATATTTTCTTAACAACACAATAACTACACAATTTCTCTTGATTGGAAAAATATAATAACAATTCTGTAGTGCAACATCATCGTATTTGATAAACAAACAAATCATACAGTTCTCATAATATTGTCCGTTCCCATCGCGGATAATCTCACGTCGTGTGTTCTGAACTCAGCTCCGGGTGACGTGTGTATTACCCATCATTATAAGCCTCATAATCAATGCTAGACGCTTTCGGTTTCAATACCAGCGTCTATTAAAGTAAACAGAACAGGTTTAGATAAGGTTAATATTACATCTATCACGCCATATCGTGAATCCTGGTTCTTCTCGTGAGAAATGTTCTCTAAATGGTTGTAAATTCAATAATAGCTTTGCCTACAACTTCTAAGTAAATACCATTGTGGATGCTTACTATAAGATGCTTTTAGACTAAAACCCGAAAACCCATTAAATAAATTTCATTAATTGAATAACAATGTATTTTATTTCCAGAGAATTTTCTAGTTAGAAGGTATTTTTATATAGGTACCTATACAAAAAATTTTATATCAATCATTGTATTCAATAGTTTTTCGTTTTTTCTAGTCGAAAGTATTCAACAAAAGTTTACAGTTAGTTGTTTGCAATGTCACATACGACTGTCAATGTCTAACGTAGATATTTTATAATGTGTTAACAATTACTCGAAATCTCAGTCAAATAACATTTATTCTTACAAGACCGCCGTTTCGGTACAGAATTGCACCTTCTTCAGGGTCTATAATAAGTAATACAACAAAATAGTACATACAAAATAACATGGATATTATCACACATGCAGATTGTTACATATCAAGTACCTACACAAAATACATTCGTACTAAACATTCAATTATTACATGTCGTACAAAAAATTCACAGAAAAAAAACACAAACACACGCACACACATCCATTTATTCTCAGAATTGACAACAGAATAATTCTGAATAAAACCGGAATTTTTTTGCGGAAAGATTCTTCCATTTCAGGCTATTTTCCTAATAATTCTGTTATCGATGTTGAGAGCAAATGAATGTGTATATGTGTGTATTCTCTGTGAATTTTTGTACGACATGTAATAACTGATAGTATGAATACGAGGTATGGCTATTAAATAACGAGACTGCGCGCGCAGAAGGCGTTCTAGAGAGGAAGGGGGGAAAACGAATGCAGCGTTGTTTTGTCGCTGTAGTAGTATTTTTTCTATAGAGGTTAGAAACGAACGTGTTTTTTTCTCGTGCCGATAACAATGTGTGACGAAAAACAAGAGCAACGAATCAATGTGAAATTTCTCGTTAAATTAAAAAAAACTCCGACTGAGTGCTATAAGTTGTTGAAAGAGGTCTATGGTGAGAATTCTCTATCTCGTGCGCGTGTTTGGTATAAACAGTTTTCTGAAGGCCGAGAGAGCACCGAAGATGATCAATGTCCAGGTCGACCTGTTTCTGTTTCAACTTCGCAAACAGTGACCAAAATCAATAAAATTGTGCGCGGAGATCGTCGTATGAGCATTCGGATGATTGCTGTGACTCTAAACGCTGATAAAGAAACTGTCAGAAAAAATTTACATGACGAATTGAACATGAAGAAAGTCTGTGCGAAGTTGGTCCCAAAAAATTTGACCCCCGACCAAAAGCTCGTCCGTCAACAGATCTGCTCAGATTTACTTGAGAGGTTAGATGAAGAGCCTGAATTGATGGAAAACATCATCACTTGCGATAAAACCTGGATATTCCAATACGATGTTGAAACTAAGCGACAATCGATGCACTGGAAAACTCCTGCATCGCCAAGAATGAAAACAACAAGGATGTCGAAATCAAGATTTAAAGCCATGCTAATCGTTTTTTCGACATCAACGGCATCGTGATGACTGAATGGGTTCCCGAGGGTCAAACTGTAAACCAAACTTACTATTTTGGCAACACTGCGAGAACGAGTTCGTAAGAAACGGCCGGAGTTGTGGAAAAACAAGTCGTGAATTTTGCACCAGGACAACGCACCTGCCCATAACGGGCTGTGTGTGAAGCGTTATTTAGCCTCTAGAGGCACTCCAGTGCTCGATCACGCGCCGTACTCGCCTGATTTAGCATCCTGTGACTTTTTTTCTGTTTACGAAGATCAAGTCTGCCTTAAAAGGAACCCAGTTCGAGTCGATGAAAGAGGTGAAGCGAAAATCGGCGGAGCTCCTAAACGCTCTTACAAAAGAAGACTTCCAACATTGCTTTGACCAATGGAAAAAACGAATGGAACGATTTGTGGCGAGGGGAGGGGAGTACATTGAAGGAGAGCACTCGATTATAAAATAATTCTTAAAATAAAACTCTTTTTCATAAGCAGTCTCGTTATTTAATAGCCAGACCTCGTATAGTTCGTGTACATGATATGTAACAGTCTGCAAGATCTTACTGTAAGTGTGATAATGGCCATGCGTACTACTTCTTATAGACCCTGAAAAAGATGCAAGTGTGCACGGAAACGTCGGTTTTGTAAGAATAAATGTAGTTTGACTGAGAATTCGAGTAATTGTTAACACCTCATCCACATCCCAGTAGAGAAATTTCCCACATAGACATTTTATATTTACATATTTTACTACTGCCATTAGTAATTTTTATGTCATCTACTTAGACATGAACGAAAAAATAGAGAATAATGAAAAAAAATATTTCATCTATACATATACGTAATTATAGGACCTTTCTTCTGTCACGAACCTACCCCTTGTTTCGGCTTGCTGTGTTGTTCTCGGGCGCCATTCTGTAACTGTCTGTGAGGGAATAGCTAAGGGTTGCGGGTACCTAGTCGGAGGTCAAGGATTGTTATTTTTAAAGCTGATTAAAATGTGTAAAACTTAAATTATGTTTATTCACGCATTATCTACAAAAAAAAGTTTAGAGAAATTGGAATATTAACTCTCTGTATTTAAACTTTACTGATTTTTGCTGCTTAGGACTTGAATAGGACTCTATGTATTTATTGTTAAACTGATTTCAAACTCTGCTAAGTTTTACTGCAAACCGACTTTTAAACTCTGCGGATTTCTATAAGATTCACCAGCCTGTGATTTGGGACTTGGCATGAAATCGACTGTTGTGAATGGAGTCGAGCCTACAGGGAACTGTAGACTGGTGGCTACTCTCGAGTTCCTAGGCTGAGCTGGGAGCAGCTACCGCATAGAATCTGCTTTCTAAGCTCGGAGTCTCGGAGGAGCAGAATTTATTCTCGGTTCGGCCGGAGTTTGGTTGAAACTCGCGCGGTTTCTGGTGTAGGAACTTTTCCGGTGTTTAATTGGTTTAAACGTGAAGTTTCACGGCGGTTTCTGATTGGCTGATGGCCAGTGTTTGAAAAAATATTTTCTAGTGAATTTAAACAATCATAAAAATCGAATTTTCAAGTTTTTCCGTGGATAACAACATCAGATAAAATGTACAAAATTATAATATGAACAGACGAAATATATTTTATTTCTTAGTGCGCTAGTGGTGATCAGCTGGTTCTGTGGTTGTCTAAAGTTTTTCCTGGCGGCTGTTCTTGTGTCCTGGGGGTAGATTCATGGTGATGTTATTCACAACGTCTATCAGATAAATGTGTACGGTCCTTGGTTTGTGATGGTGTCGTGTCGCTCGGCAGACGTTGGCGACCCTCACGTGTGACGGGTAGGTTCTAAGCATGATTTGACAAAAAAAGTTTTCTTAGAAATCCTCTTGTTGATAGGTGAAGATCGTAGACATGAAAATCCGCCCGAAACGTGGCTGTGAAAACTGGTTGCCGTCCTTGCCGTGAAACATGAAAAGGAAATGTGTAGGAATATATGAAAACAAAAAATGTGACTTCGTCACACTTCATGTACTCAACTGAAATATTCCCCTCACAATGCTAGTGCCAGAAAACCGTTGCCAACAATATTCCCGACGCACATTGCGTTTTCGCCTTTTTTATTCATCCCTAAATCGTCATGTAAAATTTTGTCTCTGATATCTGAACGTCTCTTGCAAGCTGAAACTTTAATTCTTCGATCTGTTAGCACCAAACCTTCAATTTTCTTTATTGTTTGCTGTGTTCTTGCCTCAAAAGGTCTACCAGAGGTTAACTCTTCTTCAATGGATTCCCGACTACAAAGAAAATGTTTTGACCAGAATGGGGTCCGCCACTATTTTTTTTAATGAAACTTTGAATAAACTGAAAACTTGTAGTTTTAGAAAGCCTTATTATAGTTATTAATCAATGTTGAGTAACAAGTGGTAGGTGTTACTGCTCACAATAAAATAAACAAATAATCAAGTGGTTGTGTTATATAGGTTTTATGATGTTTTGTCAATCCCAATTCTTTTCTTAATATAAATATATCGTTCATATTTATAAAAGTTTAGTTTTATTCAACAGGTTATTTGTAAACTTGGTAGTGATCAACAATAGATTTTTTGGAGTTGTCATTTTTAGAGTAAAAATTCAAAATGGCCGAAACTCGGGCTAATTTCAATAATTATAAAGCACAAGTAGAGCATTTGAAAGGGCGAGAGAATTGGGCGAAAAGGAAAAGGCAAATTACGGTAATCCTAAAACATTATAAGGTTCTAAGATAGTAAATTGAGAGCTTGTTTTGAATGACAGGAATCAGGATATTTTTGATTCGAAAGATTCTCTTCCGCAGTTAATTTTAATCAGTTCGCCGAACTCAGTAAATGAGGAACTAACTTCGCCATGCGAATCAGCAAAAGACATTTGGGAAAAATTAGTATCAGCATATGAATAAAGCTCAAGTCAAAAATTAAATCGTCTGTTAGAAAAGTTCTACTCCTTTGAGAAAATGGGATCAGAAGAGGATATATTTGCTCATATTGCTCGACTGCAGCATGATTTTAATGCTTTAAATACTGAATTAATAAATATTGTAGGTTCCATGAGCTGATGTTGATGGATCGTATTTTGTCTACTCTACCCACTGAATTTTTTGAATTTAAGAGTGTTTAAAATAGTGTTCCTATTAAAGAAAGAATTTTGAATAGTTTGGCAGAAAGACTATGTCTTATAGAAATGAGATTTCCAGGGAAAATTGAAAGAAAAGATGATTTTGCATTGATTGCCAAAAATAAAAATAAGAAACCTATTCAGATTATAAAATCTGATGAAACTAAACGAAAGTTACAAATGTCACAAATTTGGTCACATTGCAAGAAATTGCCGCAATAAAAAGCACAAAAGGATCAAACGAAAGGTGATGCGAATGTTTGTGACAAGGTAAGGACGCTTGATGTTAAAGGTTGTGATTGGGTGGCTGATAATGCTGTTACAGAACACATGACAACCTATAAGGAATATTTTCATAAATATGAAAGTTTTAAGGTTCCAAAATATGTGCAAGTCGGTAGCAGAGAGTACATTACAGCATTTGGACAGGGCGTTGTTATTGTTAAATGAATGATGGCAGTGAATGGAATATTAACCACCTTCAGATTGTTTGTTATGTTCCAGAAATCAGTCAAAATTTATTCACTGTTAGTCGAGCGATGGATAAAGGATGTGAGTTTCATGTAAATCAACACTAGTGTACTATTCGAAGAGGGCAAGAGACATGTTTAATTGGAGAAGGGCTTGCTAAGGATTGTATATGTTAGATATGAAAGCTCAAATTCCTTTCAATGCAACTGAAATGCCTAAGACTCACATTTCTGAGACATTCCAGTTATGGCATGAAAAATTGTGTCATCTGAATAAGCGGTATGTGAGAAAGGTACCTAATAGGAATGGTATTAATATTGATTTGGATGATGTATTTTGCGAGGGATGCATCTTTGGGAGGCATCATCGAGAACCTTTCCATACCAGAACAAATTGTCCTTCTGAGTGTGGTCAGTGGATACATGTTGACGTTTGTGGACCGTTTCAAGAAAAATCTATTGGAGGTGTTCCCGTTATTTTTTGTCCCAAGGATGATTATTCCAAATTTAGAAGAGTTTTATTTGGTTTTGCGTAAATATGGTATATTCATAAGACACAATCTCATATACTCCACAATAAAATGGGAATTCCGATCGAGAAAATATAACCATTGCAAAGGCACTGCCAATTAAATTATAGGCTCTTTAGCAGTTATCACAGTGGTGTTTGTCATTCACCGAGTTCTGAAGAAGAAGAAAAATCCCCTATTGAATTATAGACTACCTGCGAGAAACCGAAAATTCACTACTTTGGAGTATTTAGAAGCAAATGTTTTGCTCATGTTCCAAAGCCTACAAGAAATAAGATGGGCAAGAAAAGTAAATCTTGTTACTTTGTAGGATACAATGGGTACAGTGGTTATCGTTTATGGGATAAAACGAGCAATACAATAATTCTGTCCCGTGACGTAATTTTCGAAAAAGAAGGGGCTACGTAAAAATTGAAGTTAGAGAATGAGACTTCAAAGGAAGATGATATATCGGAAGATACTTTAAAGGAAGATGCTACTTCAAAAGAGGATGATAAATCAAAAGAAAAGCCTGGTTTTATATTACAAGTTTCCTGCTTTTGAAGATAGTACAAAACTATGAAGGAGGTCATGTAAGAAGAAGTCGACGCATTAAACAGTTGTATTCTAATTTAAATATTTGACGGTTGTATTTCACTAAATGAAACTTTAAAGTCGGATGAGGTGCATTTATCGCGAAATGCAATGCGCAGTGAACTTAATTCGCTAGCCGTGAATAATACGTGGACATTAGTGGATCCTCCTGAAAATAAGAAAATAATAACAAACCGATTGATTTTAAAAATTAAACGAAATTCAAATGGGGATATATTGACCGTTATAAAGCTCGTCTGGTGGCGAGAGGATTTACACAAGAAAATGGTATAGACTTTGAACAAACTTTTAATCCAGTTGCGAGGTTTGATTCTGTGCGTGCTCTTTTAAGTGTGGCTTCTGCTGAACCCTATTACTTAGAACAGTATGATGTTCAAACAGCATTCCTTTATGGCGAACTTAGTAATGAAGTATCAGCCTGAAGGAAGTGATGATAGAACTGGACGTGTTTGTAAATAGAATAAAAGTTTATATGGACTTAAACAATCTCCACGGTCCTAGAATTAAAGATTTGTCAAATTTATGAATCGGTTAGGTTTGAAAATATGCTAATGCTAAGATTGTAATCATCGAAAATTAATGGTGCGCGTTTATGTTAATGATGGTATTGTTGCTGGCGATGAGGAAAAATTTGAAGAATTTAAAAAAAATTAAAATCAGAATTTAAAATTACTGTTGGCACTTTAGAAAGTTTTCTTGGGATGTAGATCAAGAAATGTAAGAATGGAGTTTTTCTATACCAAGAGTCTTATATTAATAGTATTTTGGAAAAATTTAATATGAATGTAGCTAATTCTACTGAGAAGAATATAGTAGAAGATGATTCAATGCTTGATAAGAACGTGCCATTCAGAGAAGCTGTAAGACGTGCTTATTCATTAAAATCTGGATATGCGATTTTTAGCATGAATCCAATACCTCTCTTAGCGAGAGGTAAAAAAGCGATAGCAGAAAGCTTAAAGGTAGTAATAATTTGGAATATAGTAAATGTGTGACGTAGATATAGAGATGAAGAAATGGTATGAATAACTCGATTATTTCAAAAACTAAACTTTGATAGTCTTTAACATACAGTTTTAAGGTCCAGTTTTAATATAAAAGACCCATGTTCTAATTTGTTACCTATTACGATGGAAGACCCGATTTTACTAACTAATATGATGTAGAAATTATTCGTTCATGGTTAAAATTTGGGTCAGTTTCGTCTGTAGTAAAAAATAATCTGATGTGGCCAGCACAATACCATCCTTCAATCCTGTGTATTATGTATAAATTCCATACATAAATTTTCTTGCAAAAGATTTTAAATTTCCAGTAAAAATATTTCATAAACAAACTATGAAAATTGCATTTTTTATTTTCTTCTTCCACTTATTTCTGTTTTGTGTGTCTTTCTCATTCAGTTACTTTTCTCTCAAGTCTTCCGCAATACAGTCCTTCCATCTTATCTACCTCTGCTTTTTTCAACCTTCTATTACTAAGCTATTCTTCTCCAATATATTCTTCATATCCTCTCATGACATGTTCAAACCAATGTAATTTTTATAATAACAAATCTCGAAAAAATAACATTAAAAGTACTTTTCGAAGAAAAACTATTTTGAGCTTTTAGTAAAGTGTCATTTCCGGTTATCTGATTTACACCAAAATCTAATGGCATCATTCCATGTAAGAGTAAAGTAGAAATACAAGGTTTCAAAATTTTCGAAAATATTTGAGTTAGAGCGTAAAGAGGATCCACACACACATATATATCATCGTGAAAATGTTTACCAAAATATCGATATGCGATTTTTAGCACGATCCCTATACCTCCCTTACCAAGGGTAGCGGGAGGTATAAAAAAGGTATAACGCTTATGCAGATTATTTATGAAGTATTTCACGTAGATTTATTTTAACTGTTCGTTGCAAGACCATTTTTGGTAGACTATATAAGTTTCTTCTTTTACAAAGAGAGAAAAAAAATGAGTGTAAGGCAAGACGAATAGGTACATTACAATTCGGTTCAGATAATTCCACAGAAGACAACTCGGCAATAATTGCGTATCTCGTCAATGTATGCATACCGGCACAAAGGTATGAACCATACCAAATCTCGGCATTACTTCCGAGAAACTTTTTTTATTTTAATTTATGGGCGGCTGTGTAGCTGCTTTCGTCATATGCCGACGATTAGGCGATGAATACAACGTGATACTGGTTGTAATATACAGGAAACGTAAAATTACCTGAAAATTATTTACTATATTCATGTTGTCTAAAACAGTAATTTTTATATGCATATTAGTTCAACAGCTAAAAAGTGAATTTGGAAGTTTTCGCGTTCTCGTAAAAAAGTAGATGACGAATATGAAAATAAATAAATGGGAAGTCAGCAATAAATTAGAGTCAACGTGGCATAATTTGCATATAATATTGTTGGACAATAATCTATAAGGATAGCACTTACATGAATAATATGAAAAACATTTGGTGATCTATGACCCTCTATTTACCACCCGCTACCCTTGGTAAGGGAGGTATAGGGATCGTGCTAAAAATTGCATATCGAGATTTTGGTAAATGACCATGTTTTAAGGTCCATACAATCCATTTTTAACATTTTCACGATGATGTCTGTGTGTATGTATGTATGTGTGTATGTGGGTGTGGATCCTCTTTACGCTCTAACTCAAATACTATCATTCAGAAAGTTTTGAAACTATGTATTTCTACCTTGTTCTAATATGGAAAGAAGCCATTAGATTTTGGTGGCATTGGATCGGATAACCGGAAATGGCAGTTTACTTAAAGCTCATGATAGTTTTTCTTCAAAAAATACCTTTAAATGTATTTTTTTCTCAATTTGTTATTATAAAAATTAAAGATTATTCTATTTTCTACAAGTTTGCTTTAATACTTTTTCTATATATTTTATGGATAAATTTAGAAAGTAATATAAAAATTATATCTCGGAGCTTACACTTTAAACGCATCTCCGTGGTTACATAGTTCAGCTCAAATGTATCTAACTGACAAACAAATGTCACTGCCAAAAAAATAATCATTTCAAATGAATAATAGTAACGTTGGAAAAATTGTAAATAGAACAATAGTTTCATGGAAAGGAACTTACTATACATAATTTCTAGCATTAGTAAATATGCAGGTATGTATTTAAATAAAGAAACAAATAAATATATTATCACGGCATATTATCTATTGCTGTGTGTACCTTGTTTACCACAAGGGTTAATTTTATGGCATTTAAAATTCGAATTATTTGGCGTTGATCGGGATCGAATCGGATTCCCCAGATTCGCGACCAGACATCAGGCACGCGGCAACGAGACACCATAGGTAAATGGCGGGAGGTATTGTGTTGGTCACATCAGATTTTTTTATTCAGATATGTTATCTCCTTTTTTTACGAGAACGAGAAAATTGTCGCTGAAATCACCGCTTGTGAACGGCTGTAAAATCCGTCTGCGGAACAGCCACTCGAAAGCGTTGATTTTAGCGCCAAACTTTTAAAACATTGTATATTGTTTTTAAAACCAGGCTATAATACCACATAATTATTAAGTTTAATATTTTTTGTGTCTGCATCTGTTACAGTCTCTTAAATTAGTAACAAAATAAATATTTCTCACATTTGTTGAGACTATTTCCAGAAAAATAGAATCTAAAATAAATACTATTTTTATTGGATACGTGCTTATCTAAATGTAAAATTCAAGCAATTTGTTTGAGATTTTGGATGTAGTATTTCAAATTTCAAACCAATGCAATTATCTTAATTATTTTTTTACCTAGTATTCAATATTTTCTGTATGGTTATTCAAAATTGATCCATGTAGTTATTGAAAAATTGTCATTAAATAGTGAAAGAACTGATAATAAATAAAACATTTATCGAATTTCTCGAAATATTTTAATGAATATCTCGAAATATGAAAACACAAAATCCCTCAAATTTCTTCAGATAAAATCATATACCGGATTTATTTATAGCACGCCAATTCTAGGGTTCAATTTTTAACTCCAACCCCACAAATCCTGTATTTTCAAACAAGTATCTTTTCTCAGATCATCCAACTCTTTTTACACTCAACCCTATACAAAAAAATCTATAACGCCTGAGGTGTTACGGACGCACTAAACACCAACCCTGTTTACAAACGCGATTAACATAATTTATTTATCCACCCCCGAACGCTATGGGCCGTGAAGCATTGGTTGGTCGGCAGTGAGAAACAGAAGAAGTCCATGGATCTTACTGCTGCGGTGTAAGCGTTTACAGGGTTAATGTAGCGAGAAAACCAGGCCCACTTCACTCGAGTGACCACGAGATGCTTCATCAACATGGGTTTTGTGATCGGAGCAGATGAACGTGTGGAATGTGATGCGAATTGACTGGTGTTGAGTTACTTGCAATCTTACCAAATGTTTTGCTGGTTTTATTTTTTATTGAATTTGAAAATTTAAATGGCATGCCAAAAAACGCACTCTGTCTGGAGATCTCGAGAACCATAAGATATCAAGTCAGTTATTTAGACAAAAGTTGTCCCATTTAAGCAGAAATTTTTGGCTATATCGATATTTGAGAAAAAAATCATTTTAAGTGCTGTTAGACGGAATATACAGGGTGTAAAAGCTAAACGAGCTACCTCAAATAATTTCTGTATTATTAAAGATACAATAAAATACTATAAGATAATATAATCTTACAGAAGAGAGAAGAAAATATTTTTTTTAAACCAGTGGTTTTCAAGTTACAATACAAAGTTATATTTTTACCTTCCGTCACCTTTAGGTAAGGAAGGTATTGTCTTTGGTCAAAAAATTCAATGATGAGTTTTTACTGAATAAGCACGTTTTAGGGTCCACATAATACGATTTTACCATTTTTACGATGATGTCTGTATGTATGTGTGTCTGTGTGTCTGTGTGTGTGTGACAAAAATTCCGGATTCCATAACTTCAATACCACGATTCCAAAAATTATAATTTTTTCGTATTCCTCAAGTTTACATCCAGAAGAACAACTGATTAGATTTTGGTTATAATTGGTCAACCGGAAGTAGTCTCATTTGAATATTTAACAGTTAAATTTGATTTATTAACATTTAATGTTATTATAACTTAAAGAATATATTATTCTCTATACGATTTGATTACAATTTATACTTCATATTCAATAGATACAGAGTTAAAGAATTTTAAAGAAATTAAATTTTATAATTCAGCCATCTATGCCAAACTTGGGAACTAGTAATATATTCATATAATTCAAATTGACAGATGTCAGTATCAATAAAAAGTAAATTAATGTGGCAGAGATGAGGATGTTGAAGTAGATATTGGGGAATACACAGAAAGATACGGTAAGAAAATAACTCTAGTGTTACAAGTTTTTAGAAAGATACAAGAAAGACTATTACATTGGTTTGAACATGTCATGAGGAGAAATGAAGAATTATATTGGAACAAGAATGAATAGATAGGACGTTAAAGAAACAGAGGAAGACCAAAGATAAGATGGAAGGACTGTATTGCGGAAGATTTGAGAGAAAAGGAACTGAATGAGAACGACATACAAAAATAGCGACCCCTAACGAATGGGAAAAACTAAAGAAGAAGAAGATGCCAGTGTCAAGTGCAATTTGAATAGTTTATTTATGAAATAATTTTACTGGAAATTTAGAATCTTTTTTAAGAAAAATTATGGAATTTATACATTATACACGAGAATGACGGAAGGTATTGTGCTGGCCACATCAGATTTTTTTAAATGGAATAGCATATATTTTCATTCGATAGAGTATTTTCTATATACTGAATTCAACCATGTAATCGTTTTATACCCTTATATAACAAAAATATCGAGAAAAATTCAACTGAAATTTACATAAATTTGATTTTTATAGTCATTTTTCAGTAGGCTATGTATGAAACAAAAACTGCTATTTTCAATTTGAATTATTTAAGATTGAAACCAAGTAGAACACTGTTTTTATATAGCTATTAATAAATATTTGTTTCATTTTAATTTAAGATTAATTGTTTTTAATACATAGCCTACTGAAGAATAACTATAAAAACCAAATTTATTTAAATTTTATTTTAGGTTTTTTTCAATATTTTTGTTATGTAAAGACATAAAACGATCACATGGTTGAATACAGAAAAAAATACTCTATCGATCGGGCCTAAGATATATGCGCTCTTCTATAAGCTTCTCTTATAGTATTTCGTTGCATCTTTAATAATACTGAAATTATTTGAGGTAGCTTATTTAGCTGTTACATCCTGTATATGGTAATGATAATATATTTAATAATAAACAATCATAGGATGTTCATTGACAACATAATAATTGTTAATTGTAAGTACTTAAAGCAAATTTCGGTAAGAGTGATAAGATATTTCTTTGTGGTTTGATAAGCCAGTGTCAGTCCTCCCAGTTTATTCAGTCTGTCATATTTTAATATATATATATATTTTCAGTGTATAGAAAGGAAGACATATGGCGAGCGTAGTAAATATATTAATATAATTTTAACTGCAATGTCTATAAAATATAATTTGCAGAACCGTTAAGCATGACTGTATCGATAACTTTATTACAGCAATTTCATATATCTCATCTTGCTACTCATAACTTAAATTAACCATGGACCCAGCAACATGTTTTTCTGTGGAAAACGGTTTTACTTTAATTATACTGCGGGATTCGCTGTACAGCTATAACTAGGGACATAATTTTGCTTTCTTATTATGTAAATTTTAAATCTTCCTCTTGTTTTCAAAATTAAGAATTTTCTTTAAATTGTACATTAATTTAAATATTCAGATTTTAATTTATTTTAATATACGAGTAGAGTTACAGGAACATAGTTATATAAGAAAAACAACTTTTTTATGCAATAATATAAGAAAAGTAAATGTGATATTTAAATGGTGCATGCAAATGAGGGAAAAACGCTTCAATCAAAAAATAAGTGTAAACTGTAAACCCAATAAATAAGCCAGAATATATATATATATATATATATATATATATATATATATATATATATATATATATATATATAATTAGAACTGCCAGATTTTAAAAAATTCAGGCCAGGACACTTTTTGAGTTGACCAAGATTTGCCGTCCTCCACATATTAAATACTATACTACAGCATGATACGCCATATGCGCAACGTGTGTTTCTTACTATTAATAAATATAATAATAAATAATAATATATTTATTTGTTATAAGGTCATTTGATCTATACAAATTATCACATAGACAATTCACAGTATACAATACATATATACAATTATACAGAAACATTTTAGTGCCCTCTGTTGGCAAATTAGAGTACTTTCGGTTGACCATTTATAACCAAAATCTAATCACTTGTTCTTCCGGATTTAAACTTGAGATTTTTGGAATCATGGTATTGAAGTTATGCGATCTGAAACTTTAGTCACACACACACACAGACACACGCATACACACACGAACACACATACATACAGGCATCATCGTAAAAATGGTAAAATCGCATTATATGGACCCTAAAATATACTTATTTACTAAAAACACATCATTGAATTTCTTGATCAAAACAATACCTTCTATACCTAAAGGTTACGGAAGGTAAAAATATAGCATTCTATTTAAAATAAGAAAGTTAGTGACTATTTCCGGTTAAACCGAAAGTATCATAGCTTTGAAAATATTTTAGTTGGAATGGGCTTACCGGAAAACCTCTATACCAATACCTAATTTTGTAAAATAATATGAAATAATAGAATAGCGTAAGTTCATCGTGGAACACCCTGTGTAGATTAAGACTACTTCTTACGTACAATTATGAACCCAAACTTATAATAATTCGGCTATTTTACTTTATGGGGTCTCGTGGCCGTGTGCCTGAGTGTCTGGTCGCGAATCTGGGGACCCGGGTTCGATCCCGACCGACGCCAAAAATTACTTCGCATTTTAATGGCACAAAGTTGACCCCTGTGGCGCACTCTCCACGCCAGAAATGAGTGCCCGTGAGGTGACGCCTGGTAAGCGCCCACACGGTACAAATATTCCATCATTACCGATATCTGTGTACGAAGCAGATTGGCACACCCAGCAATGGGTAATATGCCGTGATGAAATATTTTTATTTATTTATTTATTTACTTCACATTTTCAAGAAATTTTAAATCTACACAAATGGTAAAAAAATCTACAAAATTCTTTCGGCATCTTTTATAGAAACTTAAAACTTAAAAAAAAAAAACTGTAGACCAAATGACTGGTGAGAATAGTTTGACCGGCATTTGAAGGGTCATCTTCTACTCTAGATTTAGCTTGTACCGCCACCCTTTACTTTTGGTATATTAGAATTCAAACTGTTATTACAAATAAAGGCGATGTAACCTAATATTAAGTGGCGGAATACTTGAATAACATATTCAGTTTTGTTGATAAGAAATACTTGTGACCAACAGTAACATTATTAATCGTAGAAATAGGTCATAGGGTCGAGGGAATGTTTAATTAAACGAAGAAAGAATTTGTGAAAAATTCATAGACCTCGCAGGGATTTGAACCCTGAACCTTCTCATATCTAGTGAGACGGACTAACCAACTGAGCACTGAGCCACAAGATCCCCTCACATTGAAGTCAGTGAATCTTTCGCAAGTCTTTTTACAAAGTTCGTAGACGGGCAGAGGTGTAGTCCAGGGTATACGCGGGTATACGCCGTATACTGTCTGGATTTTTTAGGTGCATTAGCATGTACCCTCTGTTTCTTTAAATATTTGAGACAAAAGTTATAAATTACTAATTTTACGACTACAGAACTGTAGACGAGTACACTATCCTAACGGAATAGATGAATACTCAGCCCGAGCAATGCGCTATATAATTATTGTGAATCTTCTTGCCTTTACAAAAACATTGATAAGAAATATTTGAGACCAACAGTAACATTATTAATCGTAGAAATAAGCCATAGGGTCGAAATTTGTAAAAAGACTTGTGAAAGATTCACTGACTTCAATGGGAGGGGATCTTGTGGATCAGTTTGTTAAAGCATCTCACTAGATATGAAAAGGTCCAGGGTACAAATCCCTGCGAGGTCCTTGAATTTTTCACAAATTCTTTCTTCGTTTAATTAAATATTTCTTCGACCCTATGGCCTATTTCTACGATTACTAATATTCAGTTTTGATAAGCTTAAAATCTATATTTTGAACTAGTGGAAAGAAATTTGTAGAAATTTGTCTTGCGTAGGTTTTATAATTTGTTTATTGAAAATGTTAACTGGCCGAACTAATATGAGTTTGGGCTCCTAAATGATGTATTATATATATTGAGTGATAAAGCACCTATACGAAATTGCTGCAGATGGAGAGAGATAATAAAACAGCTTGTTATTTATTTTCATATGTAAATACTGTCACGATGATAACCGCTCGGCATGGCAAAAATTAATGGATACATTTAAATACAAAGTTCACGGCATTCGAAATGTATGTGTGAAAGGCGTGATGGCGATGATGATGATGATGATGATGATAAATGTTTAAAGCTAAGAAAGAAGTAGTTAGCTTGGAGGGCTCGCACTGAACGTAGACAAATGAGTCAAACTGACCATTGGTTTGAAGGGCGTTGGGCGGAATCCAAGAAACTGGTTCATTTTAAAAAGCCGCCGGTAATAGCAGACAATGATCCTTTGTCTCTGACCTATTTACCATGAAAATAAAATCTCACAGGCCCAAATCTTTGGCACGTACAATAAAAATTACGATTCTACTGTTTTGTACAGAGTCTGGCCAACTTTCTTTTCTTGTGGCTACTGCCGCCGTACAATTTATCGCCTGGTCACGAGCCGATGCTTGTTTGGGTGGACCAACAATGGACATACATATATTTTGGCAACTTTTGTTTTGGCACCAATTTTACAACTTGTTATTTTATCTGAAATCGGAACTTACATAATAAATTGTAATGTAATTATCATTTATGGGCTACTACAGATCTTGTAAAGTATTTTCTTATATTTAAAGAGCAATCATAATATAGTACAGGAGACATACAGATGGTTTTTTCTTACTCACAAATATGCTTCATAGGATTATAATCGTTAATTAACTCCATAGATGTAACACGTTTCATTTTTGTTTAAATAAGGAGGTTTTATTTTATAATGTTGTATCTTTAAAAACATTTAAACGAATTATTTTAAAATATTAACAATAACACGTATGTCCCTACGTACCTACCTTATTAACAAATAACGAAACAATAAACTTTTTTGTCTAAGGTAGTTTCAGCACAAGTGTTGTAATGCTCTTTTTGCGGACGGATAGCCAAGTGGGTGCCGGGCATCATAGCGATAAAACAATAGATGTGTACAATTACAAATTTGTGCGTTACGTTGGTTATGTTGATGTATCATTAGAAAAATCCGAGTGTCACTTTTAACTATTTTTAAGATTCTGTCGCCTAGATGACCGTCGCCTACTTGACAATGGTTCAGTAGATCATCAGCTAGTGTGACACGCTCAGTTTTTGCGTACCACCCTCCGCCCTTTTTGTAATACGTACAGTAATTGTAATACGGATTTTACTTACTATTTTTCCTATTTCACTTTAATTAATTTATATTCATTTGAAAATTATTTTTTAAAAAATAAAGGTTGGTTACCCTAAGAGTTTCAATAGACATTTAAATTCAAATTTTGTCAACAAATATTTAAAAGTTAGGTCAGAGTTACAATTTATAAAATTTTAATGTAAAACAAGATATTACTCGAAATCGCAGTGAAACGGCATTTAATCTTACAACATCGATGTTTCGGTGCACACTTGCACCTTCTCCAAGGTCTATCAACACTTGCAGTAAGATTTTACAGATTGTAAGAATCATGTACACAAAATACAGTCGTACTAAACGTTCAGTATTTACACATCGTACAAAAAATTCAAAAAGCACAGATACTTATATATTCTCTCAAAATCGACAACAGAATAATTCGGAAAATAGCCGGAAATATCTTGGCGGAAGGAATCTTTGTGCCATCATCGAAACGGACTCCCATTGGTCGTTTATACACCAACGATTGTGTAGCATTGTTATAGAAATTTAATAAAATGTAAGAAATTTAATTAAATCTCATTTTAGTCTAAAATTTACATTATCTTTTTGAACTTTTCCAGAACACCACAATATACCCTGTTAAGTCCTTGTATTTCAGTTCTTGCATTGATGTTGCAATCATCCCTGATTATAGCATTTCAGGGAACATACGTTTGGTGTAATTATGTTCTTCTTCCAAAATAAATGTTAAATAAATAAATAAATAAAGTGTGTTAATGAGGGCAATACTTATTGAGATCATTAATCGCCAAGTAACAAACGTGTTACTTGATCCCATCTTACTGAATTGGAAAATCAAATTTATTCCATGACAAAAAAAATTAGGTTAGCACCCAGCAAAATCGTTTCATAATAAAAATCATGCAGTAATAAATGGCAATTAATGAATAATTTGGTATACATTAACGTAACATATAAATAAACTGTCAACGGAAAAAGTGTTTTACAGTTTGATAATTTATTACAAGAACAATAATAACGAAAATGATAAATGGCAGATTTATGTTCAAAAATTTATTGATACACTAGACTTCAAACTTTATAAATAAATTCTTTAAAAAAGATGTACAAAGTTGAGCTTTGTAACACTGTTTTTAACAAAAAAGTGTCAAAATTGTCTTTATAAAAGTATTGAAATACAATAGCGTAAAATTAGTTTCATTTAGTATTGTTTTCATTGAATAATTTGCTAAAATAGGGGGTCAAAAAAAAAAATTACTTTAGTAATACGACCGAGCTATAATCAATCAAAAGAAAAAATCACGCAAAAAAATACTACCTAGTTTAAAAAGATTTTTGCTCCATATAATTACAATCTGATTCTACGGGTCTCAAAACATGATAATTTGCAAAATAGTTAATGCATAATTTTATGATAAGAAGGAAATTCAATAACACAAAAATATTGAAAACAATTGAGTGTTATTATATTGAATGTTTCTGATTGTTTTGATACATATAGGTAGGTAGGTTCACTATTGAAATGCGAACGGGTGAAATAAAAATTGGTTGATGCAACGATGCAACTTTTCGATGTTTTATTGTCCCATTCACATGTCCGTCGCACGTGTGCTTGGCCTGCCGTGGTTCACTCCTACGTTATCTTTATACGCACATTATCCGAACAAAAAGTTTCACAGTTGATATTTTATGATCGAGCCCGAACATACTTTCTTTCCAGCATTATAAACGCACCCTAAGGGAAACTTGAACATTTTTTACTTCCTCTTTGTTATTAAATTCGCCACGTATGGCACAACGCAAGGTTTTTTTCTTGTTGCGTCTTGCAACACCTTTATGGTTGTGAGTGCAATGGTAGTTATTAAAAGTCTTATCTTTTATGGACCATATTTCAAGATGGAGGCTAATTTACAGTTTCCGAAACAACAGAGTTAATTTGTATTGTGTCGTTAAGAAGTATTAATGATGACTTTCAGCACAAATTTTAATTGCGTATTCTTCTGGTAGAACATAAAAATGACAAAGATACTTTGGAGACTTTTACTGCTGATGCAGTTTTCTCTTTATATGCGAGACAAAAACAGTACTACATTAAAAATACATATATGTATACATCAATTTTTTTATTAACTATGATTATTTATGATTGGATTTTATATTTTCCACAATTTATAGGCATAAAACTCATACTTAAGACTGAAGCGGGTGTATTGGTGTTTATGAATTTTAATCACTAATAGTTAAAACTTTGATCATCGTTACTTTTATTACTAGTGTTAAAAGTAAATTAGTTACCTTGGTAATGACGAATGGAGCAACAAATCGACATTTTTTTACATAATGTCAAAAAATTATTAGAAATGCAAATTTAAATGAAAAAATCTGTTGTGGCCAGCACAATACCTCTCGCCATTTTCATTTTATGTTGCATAGGGCGCGAGCAGTTATGTCACTTTGGTGGCCTTGGCAAGCAGATATGGGGGCCCGTGTCAGAATGAGAGCTAGTAATATACATAGGTGTCCAGTATCATAAGTTTTCACATTATGATTTTCCAAATCCATGTGGATTATTTTCCTCGACAATGGATGACAAATAAACATCAGAATATTTTGAAATTTTGAATGAAAAATTATGACATGACAATTGTGACATCTATGTAAATAACTACTAGCCGTCATTCTGACACGGATCCTCATATCTGCTTGCTAAGGCTAACAAAGTCACATGACTGCTCGCGCCCTATACGTAACGAATTTAACATTTCTTGTATACACACAAATAATTGAAATTGTTTCTCTTCTTTCGTTCTATGAGAAATTTTATCCTACTATTCTAATATGTTCCAAATTCTTCAAATTCATTGACGGTATTAGCAGTATTTCTTAAAAATATATGTAATATTAACATACCTGTAATTTAAATACATATTAAATTAATAATACAATAATATATAATGAATGTACTCATACCTCCCAGAAAAATCTGACACTGACATTTTGCATTTATTTGTCAAGTACAAAAATTTGAATATCGCAATTGTTTTTCGGGCAACAAGATTTATTACAACAGATTATTTTATATTATATACTATATCTCCAAAACTATACGAGATATAATAAAAAAATTAAATGTGTCAGATTGAGAATTTAATTATTTTTAATATTTGTAGTAACAAATTTTCAAAAAATAACATTTAGAATTTTTCTTTTTAGAAACTACCACTTCCGGTTGTCCAATTGTTACCAGAACCTATTCAACTCTTCCCATTACTGTTAGATTGAGGAATCCGTAGTTATACAGGTCTTTAGTCTTATAGAATTTGAGAAATCGTGTCTCCAACAACCTCACACACACACACACACATCCACACACACACACACACACACACACACACACACACACACACACACACAGACATCATTGTAAAAATGTTAAAATCGGATTCTATGGACCTTAAATCGTGCTTATTCAATAAAATCTGGATATGCGATTTTTAGCATGAATCCAATACCTCTCTTAGCGAGAGGTAAAAATAGTGTTTGTAGAAAAAAAGTGTATGATATACGTGTTAAAAGTGGTTTTATTTTGTTCGAAATTATTCTTAACTAGTACTCATGCCGAAACCAGCACTTTTTGATTTAGCGCAAGTAATATTTTTGATATTAAATTATGATTCAAACTATTTCTACTTTAAATTAATAATTCACCCACTGTCATTACTAAAACCTACACCAACGCCGGTTGGGAAATGAGATGGGTTTTTTTGAATGATACCTTCAGAATATTCAAATGACGTGTGTATTGTTTCGGATCTTCAAACATCATCGTCCCCATTTTAGTTTTTTATAAGCTTTATTTTATTTCTATATGAATCTTTGATATAACTTTTAGCTGGTCTTTTAAACTAAGCAAATCGACATACCCGTAGAATCAGTTAAAACTAAACATTTAAAAAAAAATTAATGTGGCCAGTACATTACTTTCCGCCAATTCCTTATTTAAAATAGCAATGAGCTTTAAGTAAAATATCATTTCCGGTTGATCGTTTGTAAACAAAATCTAATTTGTTGTTCCAATAAATAGAAAAGTCTGTAAAACGAAATTATGGATTATATTTCATTATGTTTTTCCTTGACAGAGCTCTAAATTAAGTAGCACTTCTGGTTTGTCATATGTAGCCAAAATCTAATAGATATGCTGTTTCAAATTATATACGAGTTTCAAATACCAAAGTGTGAAGTTTTGAATCATATTTTAATATACTTGTATTTTTTGAAGAAAATCTGTTTAGAGCATCCAGTAAAGTACCACTTCCGGTTTATCAATATTAGCAAAAATCTAATGTCATTCAATTGGAAAAGTTTTGGATTATATCATAATATTTTTTCACGAAAATATATTAAGAGTACCAAGTAAAGTACCTCCGGTTTATCATATAAAGTCAAAATCTAATATTGTAAGAGACTTTTTGGCGAGACTTTTCGCAATGGATTTATTTATATATGCTTACATCGACATTTACTTTCAATAACTACTACTACTATTTATAATATATGTAGTCGCCATTTCGATTTATTTTTATTTGTCGGTGTGGTCTATGATTCCAACAGTTTGGACCCTCCTGACGATCTATTGTTCCAATGTATTTTTCATTGTTGCAGTCTTCCGAATTACTTGGCGTGACCTCTCGGGATCCGGGAACAATGGGGATGTACTTTTCTTCTGCAGTTATGTCTTCATCTTCATCGCTGTCTGTTTCATTGGGAATTGGCCAGGGCTTCATACGTTCGGGTGGAAGTATATATGAATAAATTTTCTGTTTCTGCTGACGTCCGGGAATATCTGTTACTACATAAATGTCGTTTTCTAAAACTTTACTTACTATGTAAGGTCCAACAAATTTCTTTGACATTTTGGGTGTGACACCTTCGTCACAACTCTGTTGTGTTACTGCAACAAGTTGATTTTCTCTAAATTTTTGTGTTGTATCAGCTTGGTCGTCGAATATTTTTTCTTTTATGTGGAGTTTGTCTTGTTCTTCCTGTAATATTTGTTTAGTGTTGTCCAGCTCTTGTAAAACTATATGGATTTTATTGGCTTATTTGTTATATTTTTCATGTTCTTTTTTCTGTACTATTTCATAAGATCTTAAAGAATATTTTAACTTTACTAACTGTTCTTCTGAACTGACAGATTTTTGTCTGGAATTGTCTAAAGCTGCTTGAACCATTCTAACTTCATGTTCTTTATTTCTCAAGAAAATCATAAATTCATTTTGTATAACTTTCCAGACCAATAATACGGATATGAGAGATACACATGTTATATTTGACAACTGTATAACTTTCTCGATGATATTTGTGAATATCAGATCGTCATATAGCTAGCAAATCTTTCATTGTACTAAGCAACAAGTCTCGTTTACTTGTCTAGTATTTGCTTGAACTGCTTACTTCATTGAACGCACCTTATGATACTAACTTCTGTCAATTTGAATTATCTGAATATGTTAGCAGTTTCCATAGTTAGCATAGCTGGCTAATTTATGAAATTTCATATCTTTATAATTCTTTAACTTCATATCTGTTCAATATGTAGTAAATGTCAGTAAAATCTTGAACGAATTTAGATATAGAGACAAAATTAGTGACATTTTTGTAAATATGAATGGGATATTGTATCGTTTCTTTTTTTCTGACTATGCATAAAAATTATAAATCCCGGGACTAATGTTGGATATGCTTCTCAAAGAGTTAATACTCGTACTAGGGATATCTGTATTAGATAATCATTTCATTAGTTTTTATTAGAACTTCATTCTCTTATCAAATTATGTAATTAGTTATGAATAAAGAAAAATGTTATTTTATTTATGTCATTACGCAAATCTGTGTACAAAGCAGAATGGCACACCCAGCAATGGGTAATATGCCGTGATGATATATTTATTTATTTATATTACTTTAAATTATTAGTCGTTCGCCTCTCGTCGGTTTTTTTTAGGATTTTTTTTTCAAATTCTTAAAAAATGCTACGACTGCTGAGTGAATATTATTCAGCTAGCAACTCGTAGTATCTAAATCATGTCATTCGGTTCTGTTTCACATTTTAACAACTAGCTTAAGCAATAAATAAATATATATATATATATATATATATATATATATATATATATATATATATATATATATATATATATATGCTATGTTACGTGCGTTGAACGCACAAAAAAAATTAATATAGGTAAATATTTCGGTCCATTTCATTAAACCTTCTGAGGTTGTTAAGATGGCGCCAGCAGTGGCGGCTTGTGTATCAAAACTTCGGTGAGGCAACACTTCATAAGATAATTGAGTACTATAACTATAGCTCTATTTAGCCAGTTGATTCATTTAAACAAAAATCTGTATTTTCTTTAATTAGTTAAGGAAATTGATATGTGTTAATTAAATTAGAACTCCCAGTCGAAGCCATTATATTAGTTTTTGTTTTCAATTAAAAATCAAAATACAAAAACATTATGTGAACATATAAACACAAGGAAAAAACATAAGGATTAAATACTGTTATGTATATGTTCAAATGCAATATGCAGTTAATAACACTTAATTTGATTCGCAATGTACAGTACATATACGTTCTCCTGCACCTACAAAATTTGCTACATGCTACTACTCGGCCAGAGAAATCAGAATTTTATTCACGTACGGTCATGGTCTCTATAGGACCATGCGGAAAGTACCTATCTTTTATTCTTTACGCACTCATTGCATTTTGCATTTGAGGCTAGCCTCAAACAGCTCCTTGTCTAGCGCAGGTATCGATAACCAGGATGAAAGCAGTATCAAAAACATTAGACATTATACTATTCATTTCGAGTATATTCTACACAAGGTGTAGGATTAGGTGAACTGAATTACACATTAGTTATGGTGGTGACTTAAATTGTTTTTTTGATATTTATAAAGACAAGCATTAACGGAATAAGTTGAAACTACATACTACTTTACATTATTTACAGCTTATTAGTTCAAATTAGTAATTTGTTAAAATGAATTCTGAGTTATTTTTTTCTGGTGAGGCACTGCCACACCTGCCTACCCTGACAAGCCGCCACTGGGCGCTAGCGTTGCTAGCGAGTAGTTGCTATATTTGAATTATTAATTATTGACTATTATAAAACTATTCATAACATGAAAGGTATAAAAGTACTTAATAATGAATCTGGATATTCTATTCTTCACTTTGCCTAAAAAATAATAATAATGTGCAAAATAAAGTGGAAAATAAATCACTAATATCATTATTTTCCTTTCTACAAAACAAACTAACATATTTCTTCCATGTAAAGTCCTCATATTACAATTAAAATTCTTTTAAAACAACAACTTTTCTACATTCATTAAATGTGATTTATTATTTCAAAAATATTTTGCATATTCCATAAATCATATAGTCACGTGTGTACACCGGTGCTTTCCATCTTAAACCAATTAACACTTACAAATTCACACCTGTTCGTCTTGCAATCCTCATAGCGACTTCTGGTCGAGTGCCGTCGTATGTTTGCGCATTTCGCGGCCTTTGCTGGCTTGACAATCGCGCTGTGCAAACAACCAGAGCCTACTATGCCAACAGGCAATATTTGACGAAGGAGTTTCAATGAATCAATATTTGCTTATCGGAGTACACATTCTTAACTTTGTCCATTCGTATAATAAGCCTGCTGAAGGTTTAAGGAAGATTTGAAATGCTTGACAACAGAGTTGTCAGCTGGATGTTTGCAGAGTTTTAAAGTAAGTAGAAAGTGTGTATGTTTACTAAATCTGAAGAAATTAATTTTATATAATAAATAATTGTTAATAATAATGTATTATGCCATCATTGTTATTGTTCAATATTATCAACAAATTCACTAAAATTTTCTGTTCCACAGTAGATGGTACGCGTAATATTTTTCAAATTTTAAATGTAACATAGTTTTTTTTATTTTTAAGAAGTACAGACATGATATTGAATCCGACTTTGGAAGAAAAGAAGGTAACCTTTCAACCATGGACATACGTACGAGGGCCGTCTAAAAATTAAAAACATATAAGCTACCAAAAATTGAAAAAAGAAATTATTTTCAAAAATCTAGTGGAAGTTGTAGGTATACATCTCAACTATTCTTCTACATAGTCTCCGTTAATTTCAGTTACCTTCTGTAGGCAAGGCACGAGATTTTTGATGCCAGTGTTGAATAAGGATGCCGCCTGCCCCCTTATCCAACATTCCATTTCCTCTTTTATCCTGTCTTCATCTTTAATTTTTTTTCTGTTAAATTTTTATATAAATTATGTAAGAAATGAAAGGGCTGTCTAGCGGATGGTCCAAATATCCCATCCAAATTCGTCCAGTAAAACTGGTCATTCGCTGTGTGAGACTGTGAGAACATGTGTTATCATGAAGCAGACACACACCGCAAATCAACATTCCCTGCCTTCGGTTTCGAATCTCCCTTCGACGTTTCTTTAGGATATTACAGTAGTGATTCGTATTCACAGTAGACCAATGCAGAAAACGTATGATCGAGCGAATCTCGTATCTGACAGAAACATGAAAGAGATACTTCATCACAAACCGCTGCTATTTCCACTGCCAAATTGTTAGCCCTAGAGAGCTGCTGGGCCAGTCTTGAAAAAGGAGGAGTCCCGACAGTGGTGCCAACTTTCCGAAACAAATTTTCCTAGGCAACCGTCTTTGTACCTTTAATTTTTGAGGGCCCTCGTATATTATTGTATGCTCCAAATGATCAAATCATTGTACACTCTTTAAACAATTGCATTAGCTTAACACGTTCACTGCTGCCCCTTTCCATATAACTATTGTTCTCATTACAATTTTCGTTTTAAAACCTTACTATTATTAAATAGAAATCCTTTTTTGGCAGTGTAATTTATCTGCCAGTTACATACATTTGAGCTGATCTGTGTAATCATGGAGTTGTGTTTAAGGCATAAGTTCCTAGATATAATTTTTATATTACTTTATAAATTTATCCATAAAATATATAAAAAAATTATTAATGCAAACTTGTACAAAATTAAACAATTTTTAATTTTTATAATAACAAATTGCGAAAAAATATCATGTAAAGGTAAGTATTTTTTGAAGAAAAACTATATTGAACTCTAAGTAAACTGCCATTTCCGGTTATCCGATTGACACCAAAATCTAATAGCTTCTTTCCATATTAAAATAAGGTAGAATTACTTGGTTTCAAAAGTTTTTGAATGATAGTATTTGAGTTAGAGCGCCCAGAAGATCCACATACACACCCACACATATACACACACATATACACACACACACACACATACACACACACACACACACACACACACACACTTACACAACCCACAGACATCGCGAAAATGTTAAAATTGGATTATAGGGACCTTAAAACGTGAACATTTACCAAAATCTCGATATGTGATTTTTAGCACGATCCCTATACCTCCCGCTACCCTTGGTAAGGGAAATCGAAAAATTATTGGCTATTTTAAAACAATAAGTTTATTTTTACCTCTCGCTAAGAGAGGTATTGCATTCATGCTAAAAATCGCATATCCAGATTTTATTGAATAAGCACGTTTTAAGGTCCTTACAATCCGATTTTAACATTTTTACGATGATGTCTGTGTGTGTGTGTGTGTGTGTGTGTGGATGTGTGTGTGTGTGTGTGTGTGTGTGGGATGTTGGAAGGACGGTTACTCAAAAACTATAAGACTTAAAATTTGTTTAACAACGTATTTCCCAATCGGACATTCCCGGGAAGATCTGAAAAGGTTTTGGTAACAATTGGACAACCGGAAGTAGAAGATTCTTGAAAAAAAATCTTCTAAATATTATTTTTTGAAAATTTTTCTTGATAATATTAAAGAAAAATAAATTCTCTTTCTGATACATTTAAATATTTTTATACATATTTTATAGATTTAGAGATAAAAGGAATATAATATATAAAATAATGTTGTAATTAATTTTACAACCGAAAGGATGCCATGAAAAATAGTTGCAAATTTAAATTATTTGTAACTGACAGATAAATGTCAGTGTCAGAAATAATGAGTAATGAAAAAAAAATGTATTTGGAGAATCTCTTAATTCTTGATCTGTGACTATTATGGAGATGACAAGTCTAGGTTGAAGGACTAAAAATTTGTTTCAAACATTATAGGACAATGTACACCAGTACTGTAGACTAGAGTAACTTTGAACTGCGAAAAAGCTATCAAATTCTTCTCAAGTAAGTTATAAATATTGACAAAATTACACATCGATATAAGAATAATCGGAGTGCAATATATCCGTCACTTTATTAAAGGGAATAAAGGTTATTTAGATATAACAAGTATGAAAAAATAAAATGTAAAAGAAGATATATAAGAATAGATGCACAATCCAGATATATACATTTTAGACCGCCCAAAATTAATGTTTTTACTAGAAGAATATGAAGAGAAAGTAAACAAAGTTGTTCGAATTGAAAATTGCTGTTACCAGCCTAATATTTATATATGGTAAACTCTACTTTGTAATTTATTGTAACATAATTTATGGTAAATATCTTTATGTTGAGACATGCTATTATTGAATAATAAAGAAGTTTATACGTCATAGATTTATATGAATATATTATTTGTATTTATAAAAATAATCTTTGCTTTATGCATACAGCCAGGTAAAATATACGGCGAGAGGTTATGTGCTGGCCACATCAGATTTTTTACCTGTGGGATTCAAGTCGAGATGAATTAGTACGTCATAACATTTTTGAACAAACATTGCATAGTGTTTTGTATTTGTCTTTAACGTGCTTTATAGAAAAAAAGTAACATTTTAAAATTTTCGTGCACTTCTGTACCATCCGTTTTAATAACCGACTTCCTCTGAACTGTCAGGTAGTTCGCTATATCTCTAGTGCGTATGTGCAATATATACAAAGTTTACATAGTTCACACATTTTCTTCACTTGACAACATTCTCTACATTGTTTACGCATATAAGTAATTTATCATAGGGTAGTTCACGTTACACGTAGATGCACAACCCTGTTTTTATATTTAACAAATCTTTTTAATCAGTAATCACATATTTACTTTCATTTATTAGTACAATCTTTCCAATGGCACAAACTTCAAAATAAAGAAGGACTCTGTATTATTCATAAATATTTATAAACAAACGAGTTAAATGTTATGTTGCAAAGAAGTTGTAGATGTATTAGAAGATTTATTTCTCTCACCTTTACTAACCTAATTACAATTCAAATTATAAATTATCTACTTCACAGGTTAACAAACAAACCTTATCTAGATGTAAACTATGATCATGGGAAAGGGGCTAGGAAAAATAATCACATCTCTGGCCATAACTTATATTCAATAACGTCTGTTTCAGTTTGAGCTAGCCTAGCTACGTGTAAATTACAAGGTAGATGGAGTAGGCTAGCTGTTAAAACAACAGCCACCTGCCGACAGGAAAAGGGTTGAAATAAGTGTTTACCAAATTATGGATTCAAGCAAGCCATGTTATAGGAGGAGGCTGTGGATCGGCTACGCTAGAACAACACTAGTAGTTACGGCAGCCTTGTAGCGCTAATTCAAAAAGATCATATTTCTTTCCCGGGAACAAGAATTATGTTTATTTTATGTTTATGTTATTTTCTACTTAGTGAATCGTGTTTAGGTTTAGTACCTGGTTTCTGAAAACATATAAGCCGTCTGAAAATAAAATATCTACATAAACTTCAAATTACTTGTGTTTTGTGTAGGTTTTTATACCAAGAAATTAAGTTGAACGTAGCTATAAAATATGATTTTTATTAATATCATCTTTTTATTTTAAAATTAAAATAAATCTTTATTACATCGAGTACGAGTATTTATTGATGTAATAAATTTTATCACTTACATTACATTGTTAGCTTAATTATGTTTATTATCCAAAAGTACAGCTCAAATAAAACGTACATATTACATCCTCGTGTATCAAGTAAATAATATTACTTTATAAATATATTTGATTTTTAAGGCATTATTTACATTAGTAATACTTATATATACAAACACCGGCAAAATTAGGGTAACGGCAAAAAAAGCTATGTATTGTGTATACCGTGCGCATAGCCGACGCCACTGAGTCTAGCGAGCACGCGACCAACCCCACTGGTCGAAGGTTTTAAAAACTCCTCGAATGCAATACTGCTAGCAGCTGTGTAAAGAACCCATGCGTGGCTGAATTTCGGTCTAGAACGTTAGTGGAAATATACTTGAATGTTCTAGAATAATGGAGAGCTATATTATTTTTAAGTAATAATTAGTAATTACTAGAAAGACTAAGCAATATTTAACACCTCGATAAATTATAATTAATCTTTATTATAATTAAATGTTATATCGTTATTTGCTGTAGATATAAAATTGTACCAACCCAAATATGATCGACAGAGGGTTCATACTTTTTTAAATACATTGCTTTTCTTACGTCTGCCTAATTTTGCCGGTGCGTATAGTATCGAAGAGAAAAAACGAATAAATGTTTTTTTTTTACATAGAATTAGATTAGAAGGTCATGAAAGAAATATGTGAATATTATTTTATATTGTACATAATATTCACTTCTTGCCTTTCTTCATTCGGGGCACTCTTATTTTAGTTTAATCAAATTAATATAAAACTTTATATGCAGTTTTATCAAAAAAATCGTTATATGTGGGAAAGAAAATATGTTATCTTGAGCAAATAAGAAAATAGATATTCCCATTTCAAATAAGAAAGTTAGGTCGCGTTTTTGAGAACCTCTGGTCGATTTTTTTTGTTTTATTCTTTAAATTCTTGTAAAATTGAACCGTCTTTGTAGCTCTTATAGCTCTCGAGATAGCAATGGTAGCTCATTTAAAATGAATATTTGTATATTTATTTAGCGGCACAACACAAAATACGTCTTTTCGTCACAATCACGTCTTGTCTTATCGTCGTTCATCTCTAATTACTCACACACTCAAACTGTCATATTCGTACCATCAATAACTCGGTTGGTACTTCCATCTCGGATACCACATTTAAGTATATGAATAAAATTAAATGACGGCAGGGAGGTTCTTTAATAATTTTTGACTTTTTTAAAATCATAAATAAAATAAATATATCATCACGGCATATTACCCATTGCTGGGTGTACAGATTTGCTGCCTGGAAACTTCTATTATCAATTAAAAACAATGGAAGATATTTTGGTAGTTACTTATGTCATTCCTATGAGTTCTAATAGTGTATTAATGATTAGAGATTTATCGGGAAATCAGTACACTTCATTCCAACCTTGAGGTAGTATGTGAAATATACACAGATGTCACTACCTTCCAACAAAAAAGTAAATTATACAGGTGTTACAAATTTATAGGATATGCAGGGGAGACAAAATAGACTAACTTTCACTAATAAACTCCTAAAAGAGTAATTATATACCTTAATTTTATTTAATTTAAAATAATTTTATTGATTTTTGTCATTTATATTAATAATAATTGCTTAAAATAACGACTACGAACTTTAATGCAAGCGTTGAACCTGCGGAGCATAAATAACAGTCATGTTTCACTCCGTAATATACGAACATCTGAGTTGGCTAAATGCCATCGACAGAAGTCGGTCAGCACAAACAAGTAACCACAGACGCGTTTCGCACTTATTGGTGCTCATCAGTGTGGTGTAACCTGTGGTCTCTGTTCGGTCCACAATGAGTGGACTCTTAGCCAGAGACAATGACTTGTTGTGCTGGCGGTGATCTTAAGACCATCTATATTGGTAAGAGGCCTGTAGAGGTATGTTAGTACCATCAGTGACCTCTATCGAGAAATAATTTGACTACCGTCAAAATGCAAAAAGCAAGTTGGGAATTTCTAATAGGAGCCATTATATAAAATAAATAACAAAGTCATGTTTCACTCCGTAATATACGAACATCTGAGTCGGCTAAATGCCACCGTCAGATGTTCGTATATTACAGAGCAAAACATGACTTTGTTATTTATTTTATATAATGGCTCCTATTAGAAATTCCCAGGCCATACATTATTAACACCATGTTAGCGTAATCGTGAAATGTATGCTCATTCATATTAGGTCTGTTCGATGACCAAAATACTTAGGTAAAATTTATTCGGGGATTAAAGAAAAGGTTAGGTTAGGTTAGTATCAGTTATTGATAATTTATATATATTATATAATTCTACATTCATAAGAATTTGTCGATTTTTACTTTTTTGTACGGGCTACGCAAATTCTCCTTGAGTCTGTGTTTAGCTAACACTCTTTTGCGTTTCATCATACCACAAATTCGTTTTTGGGGAGCAAAGTTTATTTGCTCTTACTCTTAGTCTTCATTGAGATTAATAGCCTAATGTCCGGTTGCACCAATATTTTAATTGTAGTTAAACAAAAAATAAATTAGAATCAACACTTCTGTAATATACTTTATACATAATAAATATTAATTATAATTTAATGTTTGTTTAATTTCCAATTGAATATTGGTGCAATAGGTCTTTAAACTGCTAAAATAGTTATTTTTGCAACAAGTTTTTTCAGAAAGAAAATCCTTCGAGTAAAATAATACTTTATTCACAAGTTACATATCAACAAAATATTTTCTATATCTACAATAAAAACATGAAAAAAGTGCCATAGCTATTATTATTTTTTGCTTAATTTAATGGATAAAAAGTGCACTTTTTTATCTGACGTAGAAAAATACATTTCTTATGATTATTTTCTTAAACATCGTCTAGTCAAGTACAGTGTGTTAAAAAAAAATTCTAACTCGGACTAGGGTAGGAACACGGAAACGTATATCAATTTAAAAATATTTAATTAAATGTCAATTTTACACGAGATATTGTCAACAATGTTATCAAAAGCTTTGCTTCTTGAATATTATTTTAGACATGGAAATAAAATAGAAAACGGCGAATGGCAATTGTATCCTTCTTTATTATTTTTTCTCCTTAAAATTACATTTCAATAACAATTTTGCCAATTTGACTTTTGAATTTAATAATGATCAGACATACGTTTCTCTATTCATATCCTACTCCGAGTTAGGTTTTTTATTGAACACACTACTATATCATATAAAATGATTTTTAGAAGGCGTAGGTAAGTTCATTAAAATACATAATTTTTCATATTTTCTGTTTTGAGTTATATTCTGGAATGCGAAATTTTGGTAATTATTCTATTTGAGAGTATATTGTACGTTTTCTGGATTCATCTTTAGAACATCCTAAATTTTGTTACCTTTATTTTGTTCATTTACTTTCCAAACTTGATACTTAATACTCGTATACCTACTAGATATTTGTGTTCTATTTATTTGTTTTATAAAAATGCATGGGAATCTAGATATAATCGTATACATACAAAAAAATTGTACCTAAATTTGAATTTTTCTTTTTGAAAGTGTTTAAATTTCGAATGTTTTAATATGGAGCATATAGAAAATGATTTCTAGTTGTTCATCCATTTATTTTAATTTTGTATTTGCTTTTCTAATTTTTC
Organism: Harpalus rufipes; assembly: GCA_951394225.1. NCBI lineage: Eukaryota > Metazoa > Arthropoda > Insecta > Coleoptera > Carabidae > Harpalus > Harpalus rufipes. The sequence goes on from OX596274.1 coordinate 73,487,732, forward strand.
TGTTTTTCTTCTCATTAATTAAAAATATTAAGTAAGTAGGTACCTTCTGTATTAATATCTCTTTAAAATTAAACCGTTTTACGATCTATAAATAACTAAAAGATAAATCAAGTATACATTAATACTGTTATCAAAGTGTTTACCGCACATTAAATAATGTCTTTATTTAATATGAGAGGAAATAAATATCATCACGCCACTTTTTGTTGATAAGTGACTAACGTCACGCAACATTGTACGTTCTGGTCAGAAAGTAAAAATATAATTAATGATAGTATTGACGACGAATGCGTTGCATTTCCGATGAAATAGCACTTTATGGACGTGAATAATGACGATTCTATTTTATCTGATAGACATACAATAGGCGTGAAGTTCCAACACGCGATATTGAATTATCTGTGTAAATGAGCCGTGGACTTTATATTTCCCTGACGTCAAACAGTTCAACTGTCATCGAGGGCTTGTCAACATTCCGCAAATAATCATACAATTACGTATTGTTTGAACGAGTCTATAAATTTGACAGTTCAGAGAAATAGGAACGTGAATGCAAATTAATTATTGACGAATGAATGTTATTTTAAGAAAATTGTTTACATTTCATTCTTATATCACTTTTTGCAATGATCTTTATTTATGCTAATATATACAAATCTCTAAAAATAAACACCATGATAAATCCACAATTCATACTCATTAGTGAGAATTTACATAAACTATTGTGCAATAATAAATATATTATTTTATCAATAAATAAGGAGTCAATGGAATAAATTTTATTTAATATTTTTCTCCTATAGGTCTCTGTACTTAATGCTTTCAACTACGAGGTTGAATAACAAAAAAATTATAACATCGGCAAATATTAAACTTTCTTTTCAAAGAAAGACATTGAAGAAAAAATTTAAATGTTTATAATCTGGCTAAAATAACAACAATAACTTAACCTAACGCTTAAAAGTCATTTATGGCTGCGTTCGACATTCGCCAAACTGTTACGTTCAAAGTGAGTACAATGTACTTTTTCCTAACTTCCATAGGCTAATTAATGTATATTGAATTCACCAAATGAGATGGTAACAGTATACATTTTCTGAAATATCTATCTATGCATTATACCGAATATTCATTTACACCATAACACATACACCAATGTATTCTAGAGAAAAATCAATAATGTGTAACTAAATTTTAATGAATTGAAATAATACTTTAAAAAATATTTCATGTATGTTGTTATACGACAATTTTATATATGTATATATATATATATATATATATATATATATATATATATATATATATTTACGTTTTCTCAGAAATTGGCAAAATGAACATTAGCTTCTTTAGCATCAAGGTACAGATTGTAATTTAAATTGTATAAATTTGTTTTAGATTTGTGCCTAAATATGGAAACTCTTAGATATTATGAAAAAATATATATAATAAATGTATTGTTACAATATATTATGTTTTTCAATTTATATGGAATGTTGGGTTAATGAATGGATTAATATAATACGGATTCTCACATACTCCTAATTCTTCACAATATTTCAAAATGTAATAAGAAATCTTTGAAACTCTGCTAATTCTAAATTTATTACTTTATAAAGCTTTAAAATATTGAAATATGCGACTATAGGTATGTCATCGTTATTAAATTATTAAGTATACAAAAAAAAAAATTGTAAAATTGAGGACCAAAAAATGAGAAAATAAAATTGAAATTATTCACGTTCATTTTCGTACGTGACAATATTATAATAAATTTTTATACTTTTTCCCAGAATAAATAACTTTATACTATTTAGATTATAAATTATTTCTTTTCCTTAAATATTTTTTTTATCTTTAAATTTAAATATATTTAACTTTTTTACGATTTCTAGTCAGTACATAGTTACTTTGAAATAAAAAATTGGTAATTCTTTTATTTTAGAGTTTGTGGGTATCCAGAGTATTTCAACGTAATTACATAATAATAAAAATTAGTAAGAAGTATAGATGCTCTTATTTAATCCTGCTATCATATCCTAAAATTTTAATAGAATTATTTCTTTTATTGGATTGACAATTATTTATGAAAGTAAGTTAAACTCTAAAAAGAGTGTATTTTAGTATATTACTTTACTTGTCGATATGAAATGGGGTATGTGACCAAATTTATATTTCTACATAATATGATATTAGACAAAAAAATACTATATCCGTATTTTTCAAATAAATAAATATATCATCACGGCATATTATCCATTGCTGAGTGTGACAATCTGCTTTGTACACAGATTTCGGTAATGATGCTGGCATATTTGTACCGTGCGGGCGTATTTTTTAAATCGATTAATTATTCGTAATGTACGAGAAAATAATTATTAAAAATTTGGGGAAGGGATATATGACGTGAGCATGGATAATCGTGGAATGAGATGGATAGACTTGGAGGGAAAGAGGTAGTTACCAACGTCACGTGTCCCTTTTCCAAAACATTAAATTGCTAATGACGACATTATTACAAACTAATGTTTGGTTTTTATTATAATAATGAAAAGCTGTAGCTAGTTGGTACATTTTATGGCATATAATTCTAGCTACTTTAAAAAAATATGTTTAAACAAAATATTCAGCGTATAAGTAACATTATCAAGTAAGGGATGAATTGGAATGAAATTCTAAGTTATAATTATTTTAGCTTATTATTGCATTTTCAAATAAATATAAGTTCGTTTGCAGCAATAATATAAAAAATTATTATCTCTTTGTTGATAACTAACTATACAGAGTCCAAAGAAAAGTTTAGCGAGTTAGTCATTAGTTTTTATTTTAGACAAACCGATAAATCTTAAAGTAAATAAGCTATTCATAAGATATAAATTTATTTATTTATTTATTTACATTTTGGATTCTCAACAGGATAAAATATCCCAATAAAAGAGAATCTCTATATACATACATTAAATGAGTACAAAAGCTACAATACTAATAAGAAAAAAAATAGTGATACTTAATAAAGTTTGACATATTAAATATTACCGAAATATAAATAAGTGGAGTTTAAATTTATTGCAAGAGTAATGATAAAATACGTTTAAAAGTAAGCAAAGGTGACGAAAACATGTCTGGTAAATGAATTATTTGTATTTCGTTTTGCATATTGCTAAGTCGAGTTACAGCTGAATTAAGAGCTGAGTTTGTTCTACAACGTTGAGTGCTAAATAAGTTCATACATCTAGAATCATGGTTACGAACCCTAAAACTAAACCTTGATAGCAGGTACGATGAATCTGTCATATTATTAAATAATTTATACAGAAATATAAAATCTTTAAGTTTTCGCCTGTTTTCTAAACTTAGTAAGTTTGCTCTGTGTACTGGAAATCTATATTTCATATATTTTATGAATTTGTTTTGTATGCTTTCAATTCTGGCAATATAAACTGAATACCATGGATTCCAACACACAGAAGCAAACTCTAAATGACTTCTTACTAAGCTGTAATATAAGGCCTGCAAAGTTGATGGATGTTTAAAATTGGAACTCGCTCTAAAGAGGAAGCAAAGCATTTTAAATGCCTTTTTAACAATTTCGTCTACATGTTTGTCAAACATCAATTTACTGTCCAAAATTACTCCCAAGTCCTTAATGCTGAAAACTGTTTGTATTACATTTTCATTAAAATGATAATTGTAATTGAAGTTAATTATTTTTCTGGTAAATTTGATATAGCTACATTTTGAAACATTTAGTAATAATTTGCGTTCTTCACAAAATTTAACAAATGCATTCAAATCGTTCTGTAGTTCTTGGCAGTCATGCTTACTTTGGATTTTACGATAAATTTTTAAATCATCAGCGTACATAATAAAATTGGAAGATTTGAAACAAGATGAAATATCATTAATAAATATAGTGAAAATCAGGGGTCCGAAAATGAAAAATAAGAACAATAATACTAATTTTATATCGCTATAATTATTTATTAATATGTTTCTATTCCATAAAAACCTTCCTTTTTATTAATCATAAAAAATATTCATTCGATGTGTATTTATTCTTTATAAATAATAAATCCTACAAAGATTCCTTTCGTAGCTGTTTTTCCGTTAGCCGAATACATACACTGAATAATTTAGGTAAATCTTTTAGCTATAACACAACCAGATGCCAGATTAAATACATATTTATAGAACCTGAAAATAGCACAATTAATTATTGCACAATAAGCACAAATATGAGATTCCTACTGCACAATTTATAATTCCCACCACACATTTTGAGTCCAGGGCACAATTGAATAAGGGTTGATGAGTATGTTCGATATTTCGATGTATAGAATTTTAACAGGCATTAATTTACAATGATCTAAAGTATTTATTGTAAGAAATACAATACCCTCGGTAACACCTAAAAAGGATGAATCTATTAGTCAATTTTTGGGGACTTTTAATATGTTGTTTAGGAGACTGACTACTGCCTATACATAAATTTTATATCCTATAATATTTATTATTTATTTCGAGTTATAACGTTTATTTCATAAAAAAAAATCGGATCTTATACTTTTAATTTCATAGATATTAGCAATATTATCATGTTTCAAAATTTTCTGAACCTTTAATATATTTTCCATTACACAGTGATATATTACATACTAGTACAACAAAAATTTCTATTACAACCTTCGGTGAAACACTGTTTATTTAAATATTTCCAGCTAACATTGTTCTCCCTCATGTAGAGAAATTCAATATAAGGATATAAATCCCAGCCTCAGCCACCCTGTCAGGCGACACGGGACATGCCACAATAAATACAAATGACAAACGTCCTGCCTTCGGCCTCATAGCCGACCGGATCTTGGCGACTTCTGACCATTATAAATTGCTTCTGGTCTGCGCCAGGGAACAAATCTCAGTGTCATGGGAACACGAGGGTGGATGTTGTTAATAACTCAGGGCTGAACTGGGAGGAGTTAAGAAGAGAGGAATTTCTCATAATATTTAACTAATTTTTAATATTGATTTTAAAATAATTTTTTCAAGAATTATCAGGACTCATATAGGTGTTTTCATAAATTTAGTCCGATTATTCGGGTGTGTTTCGAAGCGTTCGTAAATTACTATTGTTTGAATCTAAGTATGTTGAAAATATTATTTAAAAAAAATATAATGAAAAAAATAAATTTAAAAATAAACAAATGATAATATCTGACTGATAATTATTTGCTTCTTTGTCACAACCATTGTTTTTAATCTGTAAATTTACTAATTGCTGCATTTTTGCAGTTTGAAACATATAGAAATGCACATAGATAAGTTATACATTGTTGGAAAGTTAAAAAAGGTATCTTATCAATATGGCATCCATATAAATATTAAAACTTTGACATAACACGAAATTCAACAGTAATAAAAAAATTGAGCATCGCCATTCGAAATGACAAAAAAGTGCAAACCAAAATCCCGTATTATTTTTTTTCACAAAAAGAAAATACAGTAAAATTTACATATTTAGTGACCTATAGGCATAAGATACCGTTAAAATAGTATCTTGAAAGAGCAACTTTTGTCAATTTTAACCGATTGGAGATATTTAGGTTGGACCCGTTATCTTGGACATCTGTATAAATATAAAAGAATAGATATTATTTTAATAATGCAAAAAATAACACATTCACTTACGCGGCGCTAGTGCATATGCATTTTTACAGTACACATACTTTTTCCACCTATTGTTTGGAATTAATATTAATTTTATGGTTATTTTCAATTTTTTAAATTTTATTTCGATAGTCGATGATATACAAAAGTAGACTTTTAATGCCAATCGGCGAAAAAATATTTTGCTGTTTAGTGTAAGTACCTATAATTAATATATTAATATATTGATATTTGCATAAAATTTTATTATACAGTGTGCGATTAAAGTGTGGAATATCAAAAAAAAAGCCGAACTCAGCCAGTTTTTATAAAAACGCTGAAACACGTCGATTTTAAATTTTAAAAATACACATTAATGATCATAAAGAGAAAAAAAAACACTATCGGATTTCACTACTAAAAATCTATGTTGTCATTTAAATTTTTTTGTGATGACGTCATAACTGAAAAACAAATGAAAGTCGGAAGATGAATCGTACATATTAATGTGTATTTTTAAAAATTAAAATCGACCTGTTTCAGCGTTTTTATAAAAACCGGTTGAGTTCGGCTTTTTTTTTGATATTCCACACTTTAATCGCACACTGTATTATTGTAATTCATAATTTTGTAGATTACAGTTAAATAAATATATAATCAAATTAGCCATTATTGGGTGAGCTAATCTGTTTTCTACGTGTAGGCAGTTATCGGTAATGATGATGATATATTTGTGCCGTGCAGGCATTTACCAGGATTCACCTCACGGGCACTCATGTCTGGTGTGGAGAGTGTACCACAGGGATCGCTTTTATGCCATTTTAAATTCGAAATAATTTTAGTGTCGGTCGGGATCGAACCCGGGTCCTCAGATTCGAGACCAGTCATGCTCGGCTACGAGACCCCATATAGTTGATATGAAATTATATAATACAAAATAAAATTATACAAATATTCAAATAACACATCATACATTTTATTTACTAAATTTATGTGAGATTATTTTTTAACAAAATTATCTTTATTATACGAGGAATAAAATAGCTAAATTAAATATTGTAAGTATTTTTTTTAAAGTTTGGTTTATTTTCGGTATGTAGTATAGATTTTCATGTATATGAAATAATAGATATTACAAATTTGAAAGGTCGTCAATACTTACACTACATGCATATACGTCAAAAGCAAAAATAGTAAAAACAGTTCTAATAAATGTCTTACTTCATCTCTCATAGGAGTAGAAATCCCTTGAAGATGATCTTACATGTGCTTATTTTGATGAATAATTTGAAAAGGGTTATAGATTAAATTATGAAACTTGGTATCTCCTACATCTAAGGTCATTATTTTATCGACCAGTCGAATTAAAGACCCCATAATCTAATATTTTTCTCACGTAAATTATATGCAATATAAAATACTTATACCATACATACTCGGTAAACGCTCATATACTTTAAACGTACACTCGTAGATGTAAATCGACTAACTTTATGTTCAAGATCAAGACAATATCTATATCTTGAAGATATTTATTACACTGATAGCTCCAGTTATATCACATCCATATATTTAAATATAAACATAAATAATATGAATCAAATTATTATAACCTCATCTACCAGATCAAAGGCAATTATGCTAATATTTTCAAATAGTCGTAAGCATTAAATCACTATGGATCACGTTTTATAACCCCACCCTTGGAACGCAGATCCAAGAATGCTTAGTCCACGAAGCAAAATACACATGGTCAGTTATAGGTGCGTGAACTTGGCACATAAACTGTGGGTGCAAATTTTGAAATTTTGCAAATATTTTGCACCTAATTTGCACCTATTTGCACCCTAATTTTTTTTTAACTTCCTTTACTAGTTCAAAAGTTATAAACAATTAAACTTTTTTGTGCCAACTTCACGCCAGCACAAAGAAATATTCGGAATCAAAATTTTTATTTACCAATAATTTGCACCCAATTTGCACCCATTTGCACCATCAAAATATTTTTGTTATCTTTTTAAATAAAAAAGTTATTAACAATTACTTTTTTAATTGCCAGCACAGAAAGTGTTCACATTTGATAATTTTTTACGGGAATAATTTGCACCCAGTACAACAAAATTTGCACCCTAAAAATTATTTCCCTATCTTTATTATTTCTAAAGTTATAGACAATTACATTATTTTTGTGATAACTTCACACGAACGTATATCAAAGTCATTAATTATGGATTGTTATAAGGGTGCAAATTATGAAAGTTATTTATTACTATTAACTAGGATAGGGTACAATTTGCACCCTAAAAATAATGTCATTTTAACATGCATTTATTTATATAATTGCGTTTAAATGTAGGAATATGAATTACATCGGTATATATATTGCAACAATGTCATTTATTATGGATTGTTATGAGGGTGCAAATTACGAAATTTATTTATTATTATTAACTAGGGTAGGGTACAATTTGCACCCTATAAATAATGTCATTTTAACATATATTTATTTAAATAATAGTGTTCAAATGTAGGAGTATGAATTACATCGGTATATATATTGCATCAATGTCATTAATTATGGATTGTTATAAGGGTGCAAATTACGAAAGTTATTTATTGTTATTAACTAGGATAGGGTACAATTTGCACCCTAAAAATGATGTCATTTTAACATGTATTTATTTAAATAATAGCGTTCAACCGTGGGAATATGAATTACATCGGTATATATTGCAACAGTGTCATTTATTATGGATTGTTATGAGGGTGCAAATTACGAAATTTATTTATTATTATTAACTAGGGTAGGGTACAATTTGCACCCTAAAAATAATGTCATTTTAACATGTATTTATTTAAATAATAACGTTCAAATGTAGGAATATGAATTACATCGGTATATATATTGCAACAATGTCATTAATTATGGATTGTTATAAGGGTGCAAATTACGAAAGTTATTTTTTATTATTAACTAGGGTACGGTACAATTTACACCCTATAAATAATGTCATTTCAACATGTATTTATTTAAATTATTAATAGGGTTGAAGGTCAAACATATTTTTTATATTAAATTAAATCTTTTTTATTGAACAAATGTCTAATGATAATAATAGTGAAATAAATATGTTTCTCTATACCTACCAATTATAAATACTTACCGCTTTTGTAATTGTGTGTAAAGGTATGTTTTATTAGGTAAAAAATGAAAATAAACAAAAACAAAATAAATAGAATATTTATTAAGTTTCAAATTCAACTTACAAAAATATTATACGTATGCATGTTAATTGCAAGCTGTATGTTAATAAATGAGCTGTTACACTACAGTATTTCTTAACATTTTTATATTGATCACACTGGTCATCATACAACTCCCACATCGAATCTAGACAATAAACATAGTTCTAATATTTAAAGCTCATTTATTGCTAATTTATTGCTCATGTTTAAAATGTATTGCTCTTGCCGATTCGAATAAAATTGATGTGAGCTAGCTTAAAGACAAGCTGCTCAAAACCAAAAATTAAAAAAAAAAACCTGTCACAAGACAGAATACGATCTGTTATAATTTATTGCTCTAATTAAAAATTTATTGCTTGCAAATAATGAAGGTTTTCGTTACACAAATTGCATACAAGACGTTTTAGCCTACTAAATGAATATCTGACATCAAAAACTGCTTTTCTACGGAAATTATACTTTATCGTATGTCATTATTAGTTTTCAATAATATTTACGCGTGTGAGCTGGAGCAATAAATTATTTAAGGGGCGCATTTAGCTAAAACAATTTTAAAGGATTACCTCGCAACAAAATCTATCTGTCGCTATAGAGCATTTCAAAAACTGTTTGCCTACGGAAATTATACTTTCTCGCAGGTCACAAATAAGTTTTCAACAATATACACGTGTGTGAGCTGGAGCAATAAATTATTTTAACCGTGAATTTAGCTTAAACTCGACTTTTACAGAAATATGTCGCAACGAAAATTATCTGTCGCTATAGGGCACTTCAAAAATGTTTTTCTAAACTAATTTATTGCTCCAGCTCACACACTTTTATTTGTCGAAAACTAATTTGAGATCTGTGAGAAAGTATAATTTCTATAGAAAAAACATTTTTGGAGTGCCCTATAGCGACAGATAATATTCGTTGCGAAATATTTGTGTAAAAGTCGAGTTTAAGCTAAATTCGGGGTTAAAATAATTTATTGCTCCAGCTCAAACACGTGTATATTATTGATAACTAATTTGTGACCTTAGAGAAAGTATAAGTTCTGTAGAAAAACATTTTTGAAGTGCCCTATAGCGACAGATAATTTTCGTTGCGAAATATTTCTGTAAAAGTCGAGTTTAAGCTAAATTCGCGGTTAAAATAATTTATTGCTACAGCTCACACACGTGTATATTGTTGATAACTTATTTGTGACCTGCGAGAAAGTATAATTTCCGTAGGCAAACAGTTTTTGAAATGCTCTATAGCGACAGATAGATTTTGTTGCGATCCTGAAAAATTGGAGTTTTAGCTAAATGCGCCCCTTAAATAATTTATTGCTCCAGCTTACAGGCGTAAATATTATTGAAAACTAATAATGACATACGATAAAGTATAATTTCCGTAGAAAAGCAGTTTTTGAAGTCAGATATTCATTTAGTAGGCTAAAACGTCTTGTATGCAATTTGTATAACGAAAACCTTCATTATTTGCAAGCAATAAATTTTTAATTAGAGCAATAAATTATAACAGATCGTATTCTGTCTTGCGACAGGTTTTTTTTTTAATTTTTGGTTGTGAGCAGCTTGTCTTTAAGCTAGCTCACATCAATTTTCTTCGAATCGGCAAGAGCAATACATTTAAACATGAGCAATAAATTAGCAATAAATGTGCTTTAAATATTAGAACTATGTTTATTGTCTAGATTCGATGTGGGAGTTGTATGATGACCAGTGTGATCAATATAAAAATGTTAAGAAATACTGTAGTGTAACAGCTCATTTATTAACATACAGTTTGCAATTAACATGCATATGTATAATATTTTTGTAAGTTGAATTTGAAATTTAATAAATATTCTATTTATTTTGTTTTTGTTTATTTTCATTTTTTACCTAATAAAACATACCTTTACACACAATTACAAAAGCGGTAAGTATTTATAATTTGGTAGGTATAGAGAAACATATTTATTTCACTATTATTGTTATCCTTAGACATTTGTTCAATAAAAAAGATTTAATTTAATATAAAAAATATGTTTGACCTTCAACCCTATTAATAATTTAAATAAATACGTGTTGAAATGACATTATTTATAGGGTGTAAATTGTACCGTACCCTAGTTAATAATAAAAAATAAATTTCGTAATTTGCATCCTCATAACAATCCACAATAAATGACATTGTTGCAATATATATACCGATATAATTCATATTCCTACATTTAAACGCAATTATTTAAATAAATACATGTTAAAATGACATTATTTTTAGGGTGCAAATTGTACCTTATCCTAGTTGATAACAATAAATAAATTTCGTAATTTGCACCCTTATAACAATCCATAATTAATGACATTGATGCAATATATATACCGATGTAATTCATACTCCTACATTTGAACACTATTATTTAAATAAATATATGTTAAAATGACATTATTTATAGGGTGCAAATTGTACCCTACCCTAGTTAATAATAATAAATAAATTTCGTAATTTGCACCCTCATAACAATCCATAATAAATGACATTGTTGCAATATATATACCGATGTAATTCATATTCCTACATTTAAACGCAATTATTTAAATAAATACATGTTAAAATGACATTATTTTTAGGGTGCAAATTGTACCTTATCCTAGTTGATAACAATAAATAAATTTCGTAATTTGCACCCTCATAACAATCCATAATAAATGACATTGTTGCAATATATATACCGATGTAATTCATATTCCTACATTTAAACGCAATTATTTAAATAAATACATGTTAAAATGACATTATTTTTAGGGTTCAAATTGTACCCTATCCTAGTTAATAGTAATAAATAACTTTCATAATTTGCACCCTTATAACAATCCATAATTAATGACTTTGATGTACGTTCGTGTGAAGTTATCACAAAAATAATGTAATTGTCTATAACTTTAGAAATAATAAAGATAGGGAAATAATTTTTAGGGTGCAAATTTTGTTGTACTGGGTGCAAATTATTCCCGTAAAAAATTATCAAATGTGAACACTTTCTGTGCTGGCAATTAAAAAAGTAATTGTTAATAACTTTTTTATTTAAAAAGATAACAAAAATATTTTGATGGTGCAAATGGGTGCAAATTGGGTGCAAATTATTGGTAAATAAAAATTTTGATTCCGAATATTTCTTTGTGCTGGCGTGAAGTTGGCACAAAAAAGTTTAATTGTTTATAACTTTTGAACTAGTAAAGGAAGTTAAAAAAAAATTAGGGTGCAAATAGGTGCAAATTAGGTGCAAAATATTTGCAAAATTTCAAAATTTGCACCCACAGTTTATGTGCCAAGTTCACGCACCTGTCAGTTATGAATATTAAAACACAGTTACTGGTGATTTACGGGTATTGCTCATAGCGGAGTTATGACTTATGGAGATACGAAGCTGATAAAGATACCCATATGTTCCCATAACGGTCTCCCACTCGTATTTGCCCATGGGATGCATTAAAAATTCAGTTCGAATGCAACTGTTCGGAGATATGGTAATGTGAAGAATGGAGCTACCATTCGCCAATACAAAAAAGAAATAAGTTTTATGTTAATTAAAACTCTTTTATTTATAATTTTTGATTGCGTAATAATTTACATAATTTACAACTCTCCATTAAAGATACTGTAGGTACTATGAACATTTTGTCATGTACGAGTACAGTATGTATTTGAATTCTAGGTTTATTCACCCTACATATTAAGATATGAATAAAATAAAATAAATATATCATGTATCATGTATATATTTGTACACAGATATCGGTAATGATGAAATATTTGTACCGTGCGGGCGCTTACCAGGCGTCACCACACGGGCACTCCGTGCTGGCGTGGAGAGTGCACCACAGGGGTCAATTTAATGCCATTAAAATACGAGGTAATTTTTGGCGTCGATCGGGATCGAACCCGGGTCCCCAGATTCGCGACCAGACACTCAGGCACAAGGCCATGCGATATCAATATATTATTTAAATAAATAACGACAATGAATTACGAAAAATTAGATGCTGTGGATATTTGTCTAGCTCAAGTGTGCGCAAATGTGGCTCTGATGGCCATTTGTGGCCCTTCCGATGTTGAAAGATGGCCTTTTGTAAAAATTATAAAATAAGCAAAAATTCAGTGTGTACAGTAAAACATAGCTCACAAGATACATGGAACAATACTCAGATGAAAGTGTACAGGGTTTAGAGATACAGTGCCTAATAGAATTAAAACTGGTATTACTAATAAAGGCGATGTAATATTAAAAGGCAGAATACTTGCATAACATATTCAGTTTTTGTAAGTTTATTCAAACTGGTCGGAAGAAATTTGTAGAAATTTCTCACTATTTGTATGGGTTTTATAATTACCTTCCGTCACCTATAGGTAAGGAAGGTATTGTCTTTGGTCAAAAAATTCGGTGGTGAGTTTTCATTGAATAAGCACGTTTTAGGGTCTTTACAATACGATTTTACTATTTTTACGATGATGTATGTATGTGTGTGTGTGTGTTCGTGTGTGCGTGTGTGTATGTGTGTGTGTGGACCGCCTTTCGTGCACGATATCTCAATACTAGAATTCCAAAAATTACAATTCTTGCGTTTTCCTTTTCCTTACAACTATATGCAGACTTGATTAGATTTTGGTTATAATTGGTCAACCGGAAGTACCCTCATTTGAAGATTTTAACAGTTTTTCTTGAAAAAATCAATTAAATGTTATTATAACTTAAAGAATATATTATTGTCTATACGATTTGATTGCATTTTATATTTTATATTCAACATATATAGAGTTAAAGAAGAATAACGATAATAAATTTTATATAAATTTCATAATTCAGCCAGCTATGCTAACTTAACCATGGAAACTGCTAATATATTCAGGTAATTCAAATTGACAGATGTCAGTATAAATAAAATGTAAATCAATAAAAGAATAAGGGAAGTAACTCTAGTGTTAGAAGTTTCTAGATATAAGAGAGACGATTACATTGGTTTGAACATGTCATGAGGAGAGATGAATATATTAATAGAAGGTGGAAGAAACATACGAAGACCAAATATAAGATGAAAAGACTGTATTGTAGAAGACTTGAGAGAAAAGGAACTGAATGAGCACGACACGGAAAACAAAAATGAGTGGAAGAAGAAAATAAAAAATAACGACCCCCTAACGAATGGGAAAAACTAAAGAAGAAGAAGAAGATGTCAGTGTCAAGTGCAATTTGCATAGTTTGTTTATGAAATAACTTTAGGATCTTTTGCAAGAAAATTTATGTATGGGGCGCGTGCAGTAACATGACTGACCCGTGTCAAAATGACAGCAATTAATTATGTCTATAACTGACAAGTGTTATAATTTGTCAACCAAAATTTCATAATTTTCTTATTTCATGTGGTTTGTTTGTTATCAGGAGTATGGCATTCAGTTGCCGAGAGAGGGAATCACATAATACCAAAAATTTATAATCTTTTGCAAGAAAATTTATGTATGGAATTTATACATAATACACAGGATTGACGGAAGGTATTGTGCTGGCCACATCAGATTTTTTTTTTTGTTGAAAATGTTAACCGGCTGAACACCAAAAAAAATATAACTATTTTTAAAATTATGTATTGTACCGTTATTGTGTAGTAAGTTGTGTACGTATTAATACGCCTTTAGTTCTTTATCATAATCACGAATCACATATTTTTTGTATCCTTTTATTTAACTTGCGTTGTCTGTCTGTCTGTCTGTCTGTCTATCTGTCTGTTCCAACTTTTTACAAACAATTTTAACCAACATTCTAACGGCACTTTTATATGTTTACACGTATGGTAAAAGTTTACAACTTGTCCTTTGATGTTTTAATATCAGACCACGTTCATAATTATTCATTGTCGTTTGAAATTAATGTGTTCGTAATCTAAAATTGTTCATAATTTAATCTAAATTTGTAAATTTTATACTGAATTATTTCATTCTTAAACCAAAATACTATACTACATTTTACGATTATTCCTAAGATTATATATTTACTTAAGAACGGAATTAGTGTAAGAAAGGGTAAATGTCAAACCTACATTTTAGATATTTCATACATTTTTTATCCAAAATGAAATTCATAAATAAATAAAATAAATATATCATATTATAGCATATTACCCATTGATGGGTGTGTCAATTTGCTTTGTACACAGATATCAGTAATGATGAAATATTTTTACCGTATGGTCGCTTACCTCACGGACACTCAATGTTGGCATGGAGAGTGCCTCACAGGGGTCAATTTTGGCGTCGGTCGGGATCGACCCCATTAATGAAATTCATACTTCTCGAATATCGCAATACTTAACGTAAACAGAGTGAACCCTAAGGGTAACTTCATTAATTTCGCCTGAATTTGGATTGCGAACAAGCATACAAAAATATTAAGTACCACTGCTGTCAAATGTCATATTCAAATTTCGTATAACCATCTTTTGACCTATCGTTAAGAGAGGTATTGGATTCATGCTAAATATCGCATATCCAGATTTTAATGACTAAGCACGTTTTAAGGCCCCTACAATTATAATATTTTTACGATGATGTCTGTGTGTGTGTGTGTGTGTGTGTGTGTGTGTGTGTGTGTGTGTGTGTGTGTATGTGAGTCGGTTGTAATAAATCTCACAGCCCAAATAATGTCATGGAAACCAATTGAAAATTTAAAATGTTTCTAACTGACAGATAAATGTCAGTATCAGAAATCCGGTGACATTACTGAAGACTTTTTCTGGGAAATACATAGATATATTATTTCTTATTGTATTAATAGTTAAATATTTAAAATTATAGGTATATTACATATACGCTTCAGAAATACTGTTAATCCCGACAATAAATTGGAAACACCTCGAAAAATGAGAAGAGTATGACAAAATTTCTTCATAGAATGAATTTAAATTTAAAAAATCTAAATATAAAGAATAGATATAAATACAATTTTTGGTGTAAAGTGTAGGTATACAAGAAATGTTAAATACAATAGGGCGCGAGCAGTCATGTGACTTTGTTAGCCTTGACAAGCAGATATGGGAGCCCGTGTCAGCATGATAGCTAGTAATTATGTACATAGATGTCAAATATCATAATTTTTCATTCTAAATTTAGCGATTTTCCAATTCCATGTGGATTATTTTCCTCGACAAGTAAATTCGATACTCCTGGTGACAAATTAACTAGGTACGTGAATTTAGAAAATCTTGGATTTTTAATGAAAAATTCTAACATTTGACATATATGTACATAATTACTAATTGTTATTCTGATACGGGCCCCCATATCTTAATATGAAGCTATAAGATATAGATATCGAAGATAGAATGTAGGAAATCATAACTAAAACACTGATAAATATACAATTACTTATTTTGCGGTTTAGAAATCAATAACGTGAAGCTCAAGTTAGAAAAATCGGTATATATTTATCATATAAATACCGAAGTGGCCCTTTAGGAGTACAAAGAATAAAATTTGGCCCTTTTCTATAAAAAGTGCACCACAGGTCTAGCTTCTTGAGTTAAATTTTATTTTGACTGCTACTGAATTTTTTTGTTTATCGTAATTCATAAATTACTTTTATCAGTATCATATATTGTTATTTCCTACATTCGTTCAAAATATTGATTAATTTTTTGCCAGTAATTTATTACCGGAAACCAAATATTGTGTTAAAATTTTATCATTATTTACACAAATACGCATTTATAATATCGTATTTATCATACAATTTCAAAACATATTTTGATAAGTTAACGTATTATGAATGTCAAGGTCATAAAATAATAAATATCACTCTGATATAATATCACTGTAATCTATATCGATATAGATTTTTTAAACTTCTGTACTACACTATCCTTGCTTTAGGAAAAGTAATAGAAATCTAAATTTTCTATATGAATATCAACTGGTTAGGTTAAGGAATAAGTGCACATTAGTACAATGTAATACATTATTTTAATATACAATATCTGTGTATTAAACATTATGATTGGATAATATCATCATATTTACGATCATTATTTTATAGTCACTAAAACTAATTTATAACTTTTTGACAGTAGTGATACTATCTTTAAAATTATGTACTGGAGAGTAAATATATTTTA
Organism: Harpalus rufipes; assembly: GCA_951394225.1. Lineage (NCBI taxonomy): Eukaryota > Metazoa > Arthropoda > Insecta > Coleoptera > Carabidae > Harpalus > Harpalus rufipes. The sequence goes on from OX596274.1 coordinate 73,504,753, forward strand.
TCTGCCATTAAAATCAAAATTCATTGAGCTTTCATGTACCAGCAGATACATTAACGAGATAATAACAAAGTAGTATAATTTTCGTTGAGGTGACTTTTTTCAAAACCGCACATCCTGCCAAAGTCCAAATCAAAATCTTTCCATTCTAAATTAAAGTATCCTGTAACTCTGAAATACGGAAAATTACGAGTTGCGGTCTTTAGATTAAAGGTAAACGATTCTCAAGGTGTCAATTTCAGATAGAATTCGCATCCTGTTGTATTTTAAGGATTCGAGGCGTTAGATTTAACAAAATACTTCCCGTAACTTCTTCAAAGCCACACAACAATTTACACCCCTCAATTCACAAACACATTACGAATATGCGTACAAATACTTGAAGGCCAGTATCTGTTTCTGAAGAAAAGCGGCTTACCAAATACATCATTCTTTGACAGGTTAATACGGGACCGTATTCAGGACCAAACATGGAAATAATCACAATGGTAGTTCGGTGTTACTAGGAAAATGATAAAATTAAAAACTACATTTTCATTTTATATTTTTATTTCCTATGCGCTAGTAGTTTGCAGAGGAATATTTTATAATTTTATCTGTGGTTACATTCTATTGTGAGTTTCTCGGAATTAAAGCAATTTTTATCATTTTATATACTATCCACAATTATTTATTTTATCTTCTAATGGCTTAAAATTGTGGTTATAATTAAATATTTTACCATTTAATTACTTCCTTGTCTACGAAATTATATATAGCATAACCACTTTTATATAACAGAAAACAAAATTTATTGAGTTCAAGGAAATCAATTATTACTGCAACTTACAAAGATTCATTATTATTATAAGATTCACTGTTACAATTATGGGGTCTCGTGGCCGCGTGACAGAGTGTCTGGTCACGAATCTGGGAAACCTGGTTCGATTCCGACCAACGCCAAATATTTCAAATTCATCGTAAATATATTAAAATCTGATTGTATGGGCCTTAAAACGTGCTTAATCATTAAAATCTGGATATGCGATATTTAGCATGAATCCAATACCTCTATTAACGATAGTTAAAAAGATGGTTATACGAAATTTGAATATGACTTTTGACAGTGGTACTTAATATTTTTGTATGCTTGTTCACAACCCAAATTCAGGCGAAATTAATGAAATTGCCCTTATGGTTCACTCTGTTTACGTTAAGTATCGCGATATTCGAGAAGTATGAATTTAATTAATGGGGTCTTTCCCGACCGACGCCAAATTTTACTTCGAACTTTAATGGCACAAAATTGACCCCTGTGGTGAACTCTCCACGCCAGCAATGAATGCCCGTAAGGTGACGCCTGGTAAATTCCCGCACGGTACAATTATGTCATCATCATTACCAATATCTGTGTACAAAAACAGATTGGTGCACCCAGCAATAATTTCGTGATATATTTATTTTATTTTACTGTTATTTTATTCAAATACTCGAATAGAACAGTATTTCTTCTTTTTTAGAAATTAACCACTGAACACCCATTATGATCAATATTAGTAAAATGTGGTCATATAATTCAATATTTGAAAATTACTTCATAAATAATAAAAAAACGCATATTTTTTGTTTGTTCGTACCATGGCCCATTTGCCTAGAATTTATTGAAGTTGACATTACTAACTTTTTATGTTATGAAGGTATATTAGAATATTATTGTAATGTAACGTGCGCCCCTGACTAAAGAGTATACGAGCGCCGCTACTGGTAGTATATTCCCGAGCGATGACGTAATCCCCGACGGCGGAAATACCCAAACGGCTGGCATGTTAATTACACCGGTGACCTGAATCTTTTGTATTCAATGTCATTGTGGCGTAAGAAAGTTCGAGAAGGACATCGCGCTATATAAACCCGTCGCCAAAGCCAGCAGATATAGTCTGTGATATAGAAGCAACGAGCAATGAACAGTGGCTGATATAAAACAGTCTACGAGTGGTGCACATAAATAAATGTAGCTGTATAAAAAATAAATTTGTAGTATTGATTAAATAAATAATCTTAGTGTTTAAGCATTTAATAATATTCTTAGTCTTAAATTAGTATTTATAATTATTTAATCATAGTGTTAGTTATTTTTATTATCTTTTTAATATGTATCCTTATTATTTATCGTTTAATAAACGTATTATTTTAATTAATAATATTTCTTTGATTTTTACACTTCATCCATATAAATAAACGTTACAGTAATAATAGAATTATAAAATGAATACGGTGTAAAATATTGTACCATTTCGTGTTCATGAACTATTGCTTCGCCATCTAGTTGCACTTTGACGCGCAATTGAAGAGACCCGTTTCAAAACAATGCAAATTTTAATTGTAATTTAAAATTTATAACAATTATCACTATTATTTTTTTGTTACTAGAATATCAAAATTTCAATTTTTATAACCAAAATTGTAAAATTTGGTTATGTAAAATATTCTATTCAAATACGTAACTTACAAAATATTTGTTATTACATTTACGTCAATTCTAAAATGTTTTTATTCCGTCTCTGTATTCGTAAGAAAAATAGAGAAAAAACCGTTGGGTTGTTGATGGTGCGCCTCCGCTCACAAAGGGCACAAACGAGCTGGGTGCTCCACCCCGTCTTCCGGTCGCACGCCACGGGGAAGGCGGGGGTCGTTAGGTTGGCGACACTGGGTCACCAGACCAACAAAACACGTGTGGATCCGTGTTGACATCATATGCTACGCTCTGTATATGCATACATCCGCTAATTTATTACATTATCCGAGCTTTGTTATCTTTTGGTTTGCTGCACAGGATCGAATTTCTGAGATAATAAAACTGTTTATAGGTTTCACAGATATATTTTGACTAAATAGGGTATTCTCGCATATTTTTTTTATTCTTTATTCTTAAAGAACAGGTATTTCTAAGAGTACCTGTGGAAACCCGAATTAAAAATTCCTTTTAATAAGCGAGATATTAATTTTTAAAATTTAATTTTGGTAGGTCACGTGATACGTGACGTACTAGTTGTACGTACCAGCGGTGTACAATCAGTGGTTCATGAGTTTTCGAGATGGTATTCAGTAAGTATTACAAAAGGTAGGAAATCAAATATATTTAATTGTAATCTTACATATTATTACTAAAAAAAAGTAAAGATAATTATAAGAAAACCATTTTAAGTAAATGATTACATTTATTTATCCCTACAGCTGTAGTACGAATACTCCCGAACGAACCGAAGTAGACCCGAGCATGTACGTACCTAAATGCGGCGTGTTATCATATTCGAGCATGTAGTAGGGATATCAACTGGTCTCCCATTGATAGTACAACTAGTACATCATCAAAATTTTAATGTTTTATATCTTTTGCAACAATCAATTTATAACATCTTTTTTTGCTTTTTTTCTCTCGTTTACCAATCAACTTTAGTATTTTAAATAACTTTTTAATGTTTGTAATCATGAGAGAATACCCTATTAGAAGTTAGTTTGGGTTTCTGTTTTTAAAAATTCGTATTTGTAAATTTAAAAAAATAATATATACCTACTTCATTAACCAATTAACTAATAGACATTTTTATATATTTCTTAAGTTGGCTGATTGTATTTCAGTAAACTTTATATTACGGTATATAAGGTATAAAACAAAATATAATTGTACAATAATATACAGCTCCATTTACGCAGTTTTGATATAAAATATAAACATAAGATACATGAAAATAATACATAAGAAATCACTAAATTTTATTTTTTATATCTTATCCTTATGTGTTATGTTAAAATGTTACAAGTTCCTGAATGAAATAGGTTAGTGTGACATCGTTTTCGACTTGTATTTTTAATTATTAGTTTTATAATATTGTAGATGCAGAATGTATACCGCGCTAGGTAAATTGAAATGTACTGAAGTGCAATATATTTTTTAAAGTGCGGTATTCATGATTATATTTTACCTGTCATATACATATATCTTTTCTTTGATTGCTTGTGAAACCTATGCTTTATATAAATTTCATATGTGTTATGTATTATCATTATGTTGTATTTTTATCCTAATGAAAAGTTCCATAAACCAGCCTTGACTGTTTATACTTAGTATTTGCAGAAAGTATTAAGTAACCAGGTTTAATATTTTGTTATCATGACAAACTTTTCATTTAATATTGTGATCCTAATTCATAAATAACAGTATTTTTTATATTTATTGGGTTTTTAGATTCTGCCGTAGGTAAAATATTGCATTATATACAGCCGAAAAGTCTTTTGTAATTTCCTGCTTCCCTAATTATTTTAGGTAAAAAAACTACAAATAGAATTTGTAGGGCATAAAATTCTGAATCAATAAACAAAAATAATTTTGTGGTTTGTCTTGTAATGGCAGAAATTAGGTATGAAAATAACGAAAATCACCCCAAAAATAGCTATAGCCGTGGAATTGAGACAAAAAATTAACAAATGTTAACGATTTATGTGTCAAGCTAGGTTAATTTATTTTTATTATTTGTAATTTTTGTTCAAATGAATAACTATCAATTTAAATTAACAGATAATTGTTAACTGGAATAAAAATTGCAAATAATACCTATTAAATATAAATTGCCCTAACATGACAGATAAACTGTTAGTCATTTGTTATTTATTTTGTCTCAATTCCATGGCTATTGCTATTTTTGAAGTTATTTTCCACATTTTCATAACTAATTTCTGCCATTACAAGACAAATCACAAAATTAATTTTGTTTATTGATTCAGAATTGCATGCTCTACAATTCTAAAGTAGTTAAGAAAACAGGAAATTATGAAAGTCTGATTTTACGTGTTAAAGTCTAATGTTCAGCTGTATCATTCACCATCCTGTATAGTACACGTAAACCATCTATGAGTATGTAGTCACTCACAGGTCTTAAAATCCTCGCTGCTCTCGTGTTTTAATTTTGACCCGTTCGTGCTTAAATACTTTTTATGCTTCATATTCAATGGACTCAGAGTTAAAGAATTATAGAGAAATGAAATTTCATAAAGCATCCAGCTATGCTATAACCATGGAAAAAACTAGATACTATTAAGAAAATTCTGATTAACAGAAGTCAGTGTCAGTGTCAAATGCAATAATTGATAACGAGTCCAAACTCATAATAATTCGGCTAGTTTACATTTTCAACAAATTATAAAATCTACATAAATGGTTAGAAATTTCCTCAAAATTTTTGTCGCTTCTTTAAGGATACAATGTCTAGTAGAATTAAGGCTGGTATTATTAATAAAGGGGATGTAACCTAACATTAAATGGCGAAATATTTTAACATATTCAGTTTTGGTAAGCTGGAATTCTATATTTTAAACTAGTCGAAAGAAATTTGTCGTAATTTCTCACCATTTGCGCAGGTTTTATAATTTTTTTGTTAAAAATGTTAAACGGCAAGAAACTTTCTGTATGGAATTTGTACAGAATATATAGATCTGGCGGAAGGGAATGTGCTGGTCACAACAGATTTTTTTACCTCTCACTAAGAGAGGTATTGGATTCATGCTAAAAATCGTATATCCAGATTTTATTGATTAAAACCATTTAAGGTCCATAGAATCCGATTTTAACATTTTTATAAAGATTTCTGTGTGTGTGTGTGTGTGTGTGTGTGTGTGTGTGTGTGTGGATGTGTGTGTTTGTGTGGATGTGTGTGTGTGTGTGTGTGTGTGTGTGTGTGAGGTGTTGGAGACACGATTTCTCAAATTCTATAAGAATAAAGACCTTTTTGACCACGGATTCCTCAATCTAATAATCATGGGAAGAGTTGAATAGGTTTTGGTACCAATTGGAAAACCGGAAGTACTAGTATCTTAAAAAAAAATCTAAATATTATTTTTTTGAATTTTTTATTATTAGTATTAAAGAACGATACATTTTAAATTTTTATTATATCTTCTATATATTGAAATAAAAAAGTAATATATAAAATAATCATTTTTAATAAATTTCAGAGCCTAAACAACTTTATAGTAACCATCAGATGTTTGTAAATGACAGAAAAATGTCATTGTCAAAACCCGACAGTAGTTCATAAACCTATTTGGGCGGTATTGGCAGCTCAATTCTAAAACTTGACCTTGACCTTAAGTCTATCTTAATTAAACACATGACAGTGGATAAAAACCGATTCAGAATTTGTCATATTATGAATATGGTTTTATGTAGATTTTAGCTGAAAATAAATCTTAGATATTCTTATTTGGCAACATAGTAGTAAAACGTCAAATTACGCTTTTACGTTAAATGAATAAGTTTAACTGACATTATTGAAGAATTTCTGAGATATTGGTAATTTTAATATTTCTTGTTGTATAACAATAATAACAAATATTTAAAATTATAACTATATACATATACTCATCTGAAATCCCGCCAAGAAATTGGATGAAATTCGACCATTTAGAAGTATAGGAGAAAACTTCCTCAAAAAATAAATTTTAAATTATAAAAATAATCTAAACAAGCAAATATGGGAGCCCGAGTTACATTGACAGCTAGTAATTATGTACATATATGTCAAATGTCAATTTTCCAGCTAAAATTTCATGATATTCAAATTCCATGTGGTTTATTTTCCTCGACAAGTAAATTCCATATTCCTGGTGACAAATTAACCACGTGAAAAATTACGACATTTGACATTTAAGTATATAATTACTAACTGTCATTATGACAAGGGCCTCCATATCTGCTTGTCTAGGTCAAGTGTAACAAACTAACTACGTGAATATAGAAAATCTTGAAAATTTTGATGAAAACTTCTGATATTTAACATCTATGTACAAAATTACTAATTGTCATTATGACACGAACTCCCATATCTGCTTGTCAAGGCCAACAATGTCACATGACTGCTCGCGCCCTATACTTATTTAACCAAAAACGGAAGTGGCGAGAGGTATTGTGCTGGCCACAACAGATTTTTTATAACGGCGCCATGCTATTCATACCGATAATTTAAAAAAGTAAAAACAATATTCTGATTCAAAATCCTAAATAGCAAAAGGATTTTTACAAGAGCAATTTGTGGACAGAATTTTACTCATAATTTCCTGTATAATTCCGGCCATAAATATGAATGTTATTCATAACATTATATGAGCGTTGCTACTTGCTGACGAGTCCAAGATAATTTAATAATATTTTATCAAATTTAAAACTATAAACAATAATCAACGACGACAATAATAATTATCAATAACCCACTTATAATTGCCAGATGTCATAAAACATAGCCTATATTATATGCGCACTTTCTCTCTTAAAAAATAAAACTTTGTGGACCGAAAATATCCTTGACAAAAATTTCTATATACGACCGTCTATACAAATCTGTCTATAATTATGTCCATAATTCTGTGCAGAATTATAAATCGTGATATGCAGGCTTAAGTATTATAATATTTTTGCTAGTTGAAAAATGTAAGTTCTTTCTCAAAGTCGTAACATTTGTTGTAGAAAAAGATAAAATTACATCCATTAACACGAATAATCGGTTTTATGGTGCCAAAATATTACAAATTATAAAAAGTTAAACTTATTTTTATTAATATGTTCTCCTACAGTCTATATCAGGAAATCAATACATACATATATTATTACAGTTTAATTAATTTCATCCACTTGGTGGCATTAATTTTATTCACTTAACAACTTAAAGATAAAATCTTATTTAAAAATGTCGTCCTATAAGCGGACGCGCAAAAATATATTATTAATTTATTTACCAACAAGTCTTTAAGGCTAAATTATCATCAGTTAATAATTCAATTACCAATTACTTGATTGCTTTCAACATACTTAACCAAACCTGATCTGACTGCATTCGAGTATCTTCTCATTATTATTTGTAACCTGAATTAACTACTGCTTTTCTTTTATTTATGTTTACTCAGCGAGCGAGGTACACCAGTTGGTCTTATGACAATTGGGTTACTCTTGTAGTTACGTATTGCAACAAAGAATGGCAATTAACAAAACAATTGATTGAAGAGAAGTTACAACACTCTTAATACATACTACATATATCAACCAGCACATTTTGTATGTATCCTATAGACTAAATTTAACTACATTAATGCCCAGTTGCACCTACTTTAAAATAGGCTTGAACAAGAAAGTGCAAATCGAAAATTTGACAGCAATATATTATAATTAATTTTATATTTCATTCTGATCAATATTGTCAATTCAAGTTTAATTGTTTTATTGTTTAATACTTAAGTTACGTTGGTGCAACTGACCATAAAAGTAAAGGCCGTATCTCACGATGAAAAATACGACCAACTTTAGATTGCAAATACTGTCAATATGACGATTATTCGACCCCGCGGGTGTAATGTTACCTTAAAATCTGGGGAATTGCGTTATTTAATATTTCAACAATATATAGCGAAATTTTGATAATCAAAATCTGCGATTTGGAAAATGACATTTACTTATTGGCGTTTAAATAAACTTATAGATTGAGTGGAAAGAAAAAATGTCAAGAGAACACAACATTTAATGTATGTTATCTAACAAGTATGAGTTTGATATAAATGACGCTTGCGCAGTCATCTGATGATAGCAATTTTTGGTTCCTTTTGTGATCTACCCTAGCGTATGTACTCAACCGAGTTACTCCAAGAAAATTGCCAATACAGAAAAAATTTAGATGCATTTAGCTAAATTAAGTGCAGCTAAAGAGTTCCCTAGATCAACTGTTGCCGTTAACGGCAATAAATTGTCAATACGTCGTATCGTGGGATACGGCCTTACTTAACAGTAATTAGTTAAAAGCAATTTTAGTTCTACGAATGAAAGTCTAAATTAATTACACATTAAAATAATTTAATGTGGCCAGCACATTACCTTCCGTTAATTATGTGTATTATGTACAAATTCCAAACAAATTTTCTTGCAAAAAATTCTAAATTTTCAGTAAAATTATATCATAAATAAACTCTACAAATTGCACTTGACCTGACATTTTCTTCTTCTGCTTTAGCTTTTCCCATTCGTTAGGGGTTGTTATTTTTTATTTTCTTCTTCAATTCATTTCTGTTTTGTGTGTCGTCCTCGTTCAGTTCTTTTTCTTTCAAGTCTTTCACAATACAGTCCTTTCATCTTATCTTTGGTCGTCCTTTGTTTCTTCCACCTTCTATTACTAAGATATTGAAACCAGTGTAATCGTCTCTCTTGTATCTTTGTAGAAACTTCTATCACTCGAGCCATTTCTCTTACCCTATTTTTCCGTGTCTTCCCCAACATCTATGTGAACATCCCCAGCTCTGCCACATTCATTTTCGTTTCATTGACGCTGACATCTGTTATTTGAATTATCGGAATATATTAGCAGTTTCCATGGTTAGCATATCTGCCTGATTTGTGAAATTTAATATCTTTATAGTTCTTTAACGCTATATCAATTGAATATGAAGAAAATGCAATCAAATCGTATAGAGAATAATATATTCTTTAAAATTTAAAATAAAATAAAATAAATATTTTATCACGGCATATTACCCATTGCTGGGTGTGCCAATCTGCTTTGTACAGATATCGGTAATGATGGAATATTTGTACCGTGCGGCCGCTTACCAGGCGTCACCTCACGGTAACCCATAGCTGGCGTGGAGAGTGCACCACAGGGGAAAATTTTGTGCCATTAAAATTCGATGTAATGTTTTGGCGTCGGTCGGGATCGAACTCGGGTCCCCAGATTCGCGACCAGACACTCAGGCACATTAAATATCAATAAATGATACTTAACTGCTTTTTTCAAGAAAAACTGTTAAAAGTTGCAAACGTAGGTATTTCCGGGGGAACAAATATAACCAAAATCTAATCACGTATGGATCTAAACTTGAGGAATATGAAAAAAATATATTTTTTGAAATTGTGGTATTGAAGTTATGCGACCCGAAACGATCGTCATTTACACACACTCACACACACACACACACAGACACACAAAGACACACACATACACACACATACACACACATACACACACGCACATACACACACACACACACACACACACACACACACATACAGATATCGTAAAAATAGTAAATTCGTATTCTAGGGACTCCAAAACGTGCTTATTTATTAGAAATTCAATAACGAATTTTTTGACCAAAGACAAAACCTTCTTAACCTATAGTATAGGTGACGGAAGGTGACAACAACCATTAAAATAATATAATTTACAAATTTAAAATATAAATAATATTAACAATTAAACCAATAATATTAAAATAACGGAACATTTATCCCTAAAAAGTAACAGTAAGGACATTACATGTTAAATGATACGTTAACAGCGTTATGTAAATGATTGATATAAGACTTACACATATTTAACTAACCTTTAAATAAAATTATTATATTTAGGCAATTATAAACAACAAGAATATTTACATTTGACAGTGTGAAAATTAATAAATTCAAATGCAATTCTGTTACGTGATAATATTTAAATATCTGAATTTTTTTGGGATATGAAAGAAAATGTTGCTGATTTCACATCTGTCGAAAATTTTGTCGTGTGATAAAGCTTTCACTCTATTCTCTATTCAGATTGCTGTAATGCCAGCTACCATCCTCATACTGTGACTAAATTTCAAAAAGTTAAAGTGTATCCAGGATGTTCACTTCACACTTTCTATTGCCTGTACTTAAAATCCCAAATTTCATGAAGGGGCAACTTCCGCTTTCCAGAAGATCATTAGTCAGAAGTGTCTGCTAATGATCTGTTTAACACTTTGTACAATATGAATTCTGAGCGTGTTTAAAATTAGTTCGCTTATTGCCAGACTTACATGCTGAATTCAAAAGCTCGCCGACAAGGTGGAATAAAAGAATGTTCAATAAAAGAAGTTGAATAGAGTGTACCCATTTGTTAATGAACTTGGAAATATTTTTTTTCTACATTTCCCATTTCATATTATTTTTTAGATTTAGTAAGCGTACCTTAGCTAGTTAAGTTGAACTGTTGTCTTTTATTTTAACAAATAAATCGACGAGAACAAATGGCGCCGGGTTTTTTGCCGGCCTAGAGTTTCATATAATGTATGAAAATATAAAGTTCTTGAATAAAACTTAGTGCTTATGTGAGATACACTCTATACCCGAATTGGGGTATTATTCATTAATTTTGCTCAGAACTATGTAGTTTTGAACATTTAAAAATTCCCAAACCCAAAATTTACTAATTTAACGGATTGAACCATATTAATAATGGTTAAGTTATGTTTAAAAAATAATAAATAAATATATATTTATATTTAAATACACAACGCGTTCGGTTTTGGGATTTTTTAATAAATTCAACTAGTCATAAGAATATTTTTAGGACAATTCCGGATTTCGCGTGTGGAATGTACTTAATATACACATATAACAAAATTTACGGCTATACCAACTTAACCTAACATAATAAAATAGTATTCTGCATTAAAACTCTCATAAATGAGTATACAATATGGCCGATACGAAATTTTTAATAGAAATAATGAATCATTTAAACATGTATTTAATGCGAAACAGCAAATAAATTATTCAAAGGTATTCAAATAATTCTTATTAAAATTTCGTGTTCGCCAGTGACACTAAACCTGTATACTTCAAGAACTATATCATTATTTATAAGAATTTTGAAAAAAAAAATATTGAGAATCAACCCATCGAAATGTTACAGCGTGTCCAATTTAGAGCTGCCACCATTGGGATCTCGAGAACTATAAGAGATATTATACCTATTGCTTAAATTTTTGGAAAACAAAACGAATTTTTCAAAATTCCGAATATTATTTATTATTATTATGGGGTCTCGTGGCCGCGTGCCTAAGTGTCTGGTCGCGAATCTGGGGAACCGGGTTCGATCCCGACCGATGCCAAATATTTCGAATTTTAAATGGCACAAAATTTACTCCTGTGGTGCACTCTCCACGCCAGCAATGAGTGCCAGTGAGGTGACCCCTGGTAAACGGCTGCACGGTACAAATATGTCATCATCATTACCGAAATCTGTGTACAAAGCAGATTGGCACACCCAGCAATGGGTAATATGCCATGATGATATATTTATTTATTTATTATTTTTTATGTTTTTTTTAGTACGACATGAAATTTATATTAAAATAGTTATTTATACAACAAGATTGTTTACACTTGAATTGCATACAATATTTTTTATATGACCTTAAATAAAATTCCTGAAACAAATTAGAATTTGACAGACGAGCAGACAACAATTTGAACACACCAAATGCCAAGTGCACATTTAACAGATAATAGATCTGAAGTTCTGTCAGTATTACCAACATAAATGTATAGAAAAAACTAAATTTAGGTAAGACAATTTAAATGCCAAACGTATTGATAGCGGTAGCTTTTTATAAATAAAATACGAAAATCCTTTACTTTACACATCGGAATATAATAGTATTTTATGTATCTAGGACGAAAAGTGAATCTTTAAGGTATGAGCAAGTTGTTTACGGCCGAGGCGGGCAGCGAAGGCCGTAATTACTTGTGAGTACCTTTAAGACACTTTTTGTCTGAGGTACATACATAATTTTATGTCGTACTAGTTTCTAGTTATTAAATTATTAAAAGAAAAATATAGCAATTTGGAGCAGCATGAGTTTTGTATAAGTAGGCTACGTTGCAATTGTTCTAAAATCCTAGCAAAATTTTGACAGATTGGCAGATTGAAATTGAATTTTTCTGGTTTCGTTAACATTCTTATTCGCTATAATTGATCAAAATACATTCCTCTAGATATTTTGGATGAAACTGCTAAGATGAAGAACAATTTAATGGCCGCATAAATAAAGGATTCAGTATGAATGTAAAATTTTAAAGTTCTAGGACTTTAAAAACCTAAGAGACTTTGAATAGGACAAATTAATTCGTAATTATATGGCCTATATGTGAATTCCTCTTTGTTTCGGAGATATCGTAGGAATTTAAAAAAAAATGAGTTAGCCTTGACGAATTAACATATGTTTGACAAATAACAGTTTTTATTGATGAGTTTACTATCGTAGTTAATGCTGTATTTTTTTGTACTCTCTTATTAATTTAAGCTATTAGCTATTTCTCTGGAAGCTCGTCGTGGCATGTGATTCCAGCTAGATGGGGCACCACCACATTTTGGGAGACAAGTGACGGTGTTTCATAATGAAAATTTTCCGGAAAGATGGATAGGACGAGGTGGTCCTTTACATAGGCCAGCTCGGTCACCTGACTTGTCACCTTTAGATTTTTTTCTGTGTCCTCAAATCTCGTGTGTTTAGTAATGGTAAACACGGGAAGAGTTGACTGACCGTATAGTTGAAGCTACTAATTCCCTAAATAATGAATTGGCAATAATTAACTGGCAACATTCTATGCCTCGAAGGATAAATGTATGTTTAGAAAATGGCGGTTCTCATTTTGAACAGTTGCTATAATTTTGTGTTAATTAGTTATCCATTGATGAATAAATTTTCTTTTATCATTTTTTTTAAATTTCTTCGTTATTTACGAAACAAAGAGGAATTCACCTATAGGTCATATAACATTTTTTGATCGGAATGATCCCCGGAATATATGGTATAAGTTTGTTGGTCGAGTCGCGGAACACCCTGTATATATATATACTCAATTTTATTACCCTTTTTTTAACACTCTGTATATGAATACACATTATTTAAAAAATAATATAAGTATCCATAATTTATTGGTCCATTATTTAGAGTGCAATTAAATTAAACAATGAATTTTTAATTAAATTCCGAATTTTTAATTTTGTTTGGTATAAAATTACATACTTTGATTATTAATTACTCGTTTTTGCTTTCAATACAATATTTGGGCGACAACTTGAGATACTTTGTTTGGTAATACAGAAAGGTTCAAATTCTTCAGTTCTTTTCTTGTTCCTGCTGTGTACAAAGTACACAGATAGAGGCAGTCGTTATTATTTGCACCACTGTTTCATGTTTCTATATAGCGACTTCCAGGTTCACAATGCAGACTTTCTTCTCTTACAAATAAAGGATTAATCATCTTTCATGGTATAGAGACGACGTATGGCGCAAATTGGAAAAGACGAGTGAATGTGAAATATACTCGGGATGAATACGGGCGTTCTCAGAAGCAAATTGAGATGCTAATCTCGACGTTTATACTTTAGATTCATAAGGCAACGTGAAGTGCGGACAATACTTGCTTATTAAGCCGTACTGTGTACGTCTTAATCAACCTCATGAGTTCGAATATTTTTTACTTAATTTAAAAATTATGTAATTAATCTTTGATTGTTGCCAGTGACTAAGTCATAACGAGTAGATCTTTAATCAAATGCTCAAAAGAATATTGAATAAATCGTCAAGTAAGAAATATTACACACAGTAGAAATATCATTCTTCAGTCTTATCTCAAGAAATCTGAAGATGAAGATGTGTACATTAATGTATTGCTGCAATATATAAGAAATTCTCGCTGTATTATTTATATCCGCATACTCTTAATGTTTCCAGTAGCATGAAAAAATGTTCTTAAATATGAGTATCTGCAGTACATTAACAGAATTAGTTAATTACGGAAGAGATGGATAAATGTGTGAAATTTATTTATTTATTTATCACCCAACAGGAAAAATTCCCAATTACAGAGTAATACTAATATGGAATAGACAAAAGTGTTAATACAATTTTACAATTAATTATAACAAAAATATTAGAAAAATACATAAATGAAATAAATTTGTAATTCAACTAATTTTCTTGATGATTTTCCAAGCATTTATCGATTTTGCCAGTGAATTTAGGGATAGAATCGCTTATGTCAAGTTCATTGCTAAATTGATTGAATAATCGGCACATAGAGTTTATAGGACTAGAATAGTGACAATTTGTTCTTGAGAGATCGCAGAGAAATAATATGGTACTAATTAAATTGGTAATTAATTTATATAGAAATAGCAATTGGCATATGTTGCGCCTTATTATTAATAGTTCGAGATTAAAGATGGTTACCAGGTCCTCATATTTTATATTCGGCCATGCGCGATACAAATGGTAATAAAGCAGTTTACAGATTTTTTTTGTACACTTTCAATTTTGTTTATATGAGTTGCATAATATGGATTCCAGACTATACAACCATATTCTAACTTTGATCGGACAAATGAAAAATATAAGGTTAATATGGTATTTACATTTTTGAAGTTACGTGATGAGCGAAGCACAAAGCCTAAGATTATGTTTCAGATATGGTCTGCTTAATATATTTCCAGATTTATTTGTTTGATATCACTAAATTTTATTATCACATAACAATATTTTTTATTCCATATTTTGTTTGAATTGTAACAGTATACGAGACAACATACATAATTATAATATAGAAATTATCTCTAAACTAAATTTACATTTACATATTTTCTATTGTCCGTAATTTTTTTATTGGTACGTTATTTGTACAAATTATTTCTTCTTCGCCGATTAGACCTAAAATACAGATTATACAACATTAATATTTAATTTTTAAATTATGCAAATGCAAGCAATAAACCAATGATTTTTCTAACCGTTACGTTTAGGAAATTGGGATAAATGGACCATAATATTTCTGAGTTAAAATTAATACCATAAAATATTATTATGTATATTTATAAATGTACGAGTATTTTGTAAAATTTTAAATAGTGATAATTATTATTTTTGGTTTCATAAATATTGTATTTAACATTTCTTGTATACCTACACTGTACACCAAAAATTCTACTTATATCGACTATTTACATTTAGATTTTTTAATAATAAGAAGCAAAATATATTTACTGTTCAATTAAATTAATACAAAGAAGTTATGTGCAGTATTTGAAACATTTAATAATGTTTATATCTGCTTGGTTCATGAATGTAAAGAATTAAATATTCTTTTTAGGTGAATACATACATAACAGCAATAAAATGATGGATGTAGCATAGTTTACATTTTTTAGTTTGAATGCTTTAGGCAGTGGAAGTACTATATTTTTTTATAAAATATGATTATTACTGAATTATTCATTATTATGTAAAATTTAATCACAAGTATGTATATATTAAATTAAAATATTGATGAACACAATCAAAAGATTTACAACCACCTACCGCTGTAATTTTTTGCACATAGCTTATAATAAAGAACATATATAAAATTTATTCGTTGAAGCCAGAAGGACTTTAGCGAGAAACAGCCTTCACACTTCCTGGAATGTACTTGCGCTAAATTTCAGATGAATGTTCCTGAGGTGAAACCAGTAATTTGTGCAGTACTAAATCGCTTCGCCATGAAACGCTGTAATTTTATCAAACAAGTCCACAGATTTACGGTCTGCTGAACTAGTTTTTCAAAACAGAAAAACGAGGATATAAAATTTTACGCTCAATTATAAATCAGTATAAAGTAAGCCTATCTTACCGTAACATGTCACGACACGTGCAGAATTCACTTGAATTCATTTCAATATCAATTACAGTTAAAAATATGAGGTTGACTTGATTTCATTAATTAATGTGTGCACAGGTGTTACTTCTGGAGCAATTACACTCTTAATAACCCATAATTCTCATGTTTTGTTATTTGTTTCCTGTCATTATGAACATACTTTACATTTGCTGTTGGCAGTGTTGGTATTATGTTATGAGTAATATGGATATTATTTTTTACGAAATTATAATATTGAATTTTTGTCGTCATTTAAAGAAAAAATAAACGGCCTGCGATTCTGAAACAAATCGATGTAGCACTGTAATTTTACTTCACAGCTTGATATATGCAATCAAGTTACAGAAATAGCGCCGACTACATCGTACCATCATAATACGCGAATAGGTATGCGAGTAGGTATGTATTTTGATATGCTTTTGTTTTGTTCAAATTATTTAATAATATAACGAAATTATAATAATAAAAAGTGCAAAATATTGTTGTACAAGAAGCGTAAGTACCTTTTTATTGCTAATATGATAAATGCCATGGGAAATATGAACTAAGTTTTGTATAAAACTTTACTAACCTAGATTTTTTTTTGTAGTAAATCAAAGAAGCAAAAACAAAATTTTTGAGGATATATAGTACTGACCAAAATGAGTAAAAAAGCTTAATCAACATAGGTCTGATATCAACTGTTTCCGAGAAAAACGAAAAATTGAAGAAAAACTAACAAAATTAGTGATCGAACAAAATTTTGTCTATGCCAGTAAACAGACTACAAAAAAAACAATATTTTATTTAAAACATTAAATACTAGCCATGGTCGCCACATTTAACTTAATACAATTATTTGATTTAAAAAAGAAGCACATCTAAGATATGACTTCTGAGAAGTAAACAAAAGTCCTATTTAATCGAAGTCGTAACTCTTATAGTTTGCGAGGTAGCAAAGGCAAACCCCTTAATAACTCATTTTTCACTTTCTTATATCCCGGAAACTATTGAAGATCGGACTATGTTGATTAAGCTTTTTTTCTAATTTTGATCAGTACTATATGCTTTTAAAAGTTTTTGCCCTTTTTTAACAGCCTGTATATCACCAGTATTGCGCTTTCATGTTTCTTTGCACTGCATCATTATTTTATAATAATAATAATAATAATCTATAAATATATTTCATATGAGTTTGGCGTATCACGCAAATTTCTTATTTGAATTCATGTACCTATGTTTCTTGATATCTTAATGCATAATACTTTTCTGAAAAAACTATTTAGAACTTCAAATAAATAAAGTTACTTTAGATTGCCGATTAAAATATCCGCAGGGTCCACTCACACTCTCATACAAATACGCCCGCACGCGTACATACAAACTCACGCTTTCAAAGCCAAAAAATATTTAAAATGAATTCTAAAATTAAATTTATATCAAGGGTTGAAAGTAGAAGACTAAAGCTAGAGAAGACTGCAAAAATATTTTCAACCAGAGGTATACACGACATTCATTCTACAATAAAAATCTGTTGTGGCCAGCACAATACCTCTCGCCACTTCCTTTTTTTTGGTTAAGTATAGAGCGCGAACAGTCATGTTACATTGTTGGTCTTGACAAGCAGATGTGGAGGCCCGTTTTAGAATGATAATTAGTAATTATGTACATAAATGTCAGAATTTTTCATTAAAAATTTCAAGATTTTCTAAATTATGTAGTTAATTTGTCACCAGGAGTGTGGAATTGACTTGTCGAGGAAAATAAATCACATGGAATTGGAAAATCACTAAATTTAGAATGAGAAATTATGATATATGACATCTATATACATAATTATTAGCTATAATTCTGACACATGACTGCTCGCACCTTAATGTATTTAACATTTCTTGTATACTTACACTCTACACCTAAAATTCTACTTATATCTATTCCATATATTTAGATTTTTTTAATTTAAATTCATTCTATGAAGAAATTTTGTCCTACCCTTTTAATTTTTCGAGATGTTTCCAATTCATTGTCGGAAGTAACAGCATATATGAAGGGTATGTGTAATATACCTATAATATTAAATATTAAACTATTAATGCAATAAGAAATAATATAATGTATGTACTTCCCAGAAAAAATCTTCAGTAATGTCTCCGGATTTCTGACACTGACATTTTTTGACAACTTAAATTTTCAACTATTTTTCATGGCATTCTTTCGGCTGTAAAATTTATTACAACAGATTATATTATATATTATATTTCTTTTATCTCTAAATCTATAGAATATATAATAAAATATTTAAATGTATCAGATAGAGAATTTAATTTTCTTTAATATTACTACGAAAAATTTTCAAAAACTAATATTTAGAATATTTTTTTTTCAAGAATCTTCAACTTTCGGTTGTCCAATTATTACCAAAACCTTTTCAGATCTTCCCATGAATGTCCGATTGGGAAATACGTAGTTAAACAAATTTAAAGTCTTATATTTTTTGAGTAACCGTCCTTCCAACATCCCACATACACACACACACACACACACACATACACACACACACACATCCACACACACACACACACACACACAGACATCATCGTAAAAATGTTAAAATCAGATTGTAGGGACCTTAAAACGTGCTTATTCAATAAAATCTAGATGTGCGATTTTTAGCATGAATCCAATACCTCTCTTAGCGAGAGGTAAAAAGGATATTAATCTATTTTCAAATGTAATTAATGAAATTTATGTTATTTTCGACTTATCTATATCATCATATCTATGAAAGCGAAAATTCTGATTGCCTGTTCTGCAATTTTACTTCGCATGTAATTACTTTCTGTAACTAAATTACGATTGAAAAGCTTATATGTTTTTGCTGGTTGAAAAACATAGATACTTATTTTTCCAAAATCTCGACCTGCAATTTTTACAACGATCCCTATAACTTTCTTACGTAGCGTGTCCATTTTATCTGTTATAGGCATAATAAAATACATTCCATAAGCGACTTGGTAAATATTAATACTTTAAATCGAATAATCTCAGTGGGTATAAGAGCAAAACAAAATTTTCAAAACCAAGACACTTATGAAATGTAACATGGATGGCCTATTGATGAGTATTCAAGCGGGAATAGATAAAAGAGGCACCCTGTATAGGGCACAGGAAGGTAAAAAATTAAAAAAAAAAAAAATTATAAATATAATTTTTTTGAGATTTACGAAAAAAAAACATTCAGGAAATCCACTACATTGTACGTAGGTGATTTTTATGGAAATTATACTTTGCAAGGGTGATTGAAGTTCGACGGTCGAACGCATTCGCCGTCATTGACACCCCTGCCGTGTACCTATTAAGGTAAATTTAACATCATGTAATATCAGTTTCAATCGTCTTTATACTATAAAAATAAACAATAAACAAACCACCCATTCCGTGATTTATATGTATTCCTCCCGCAGTGAAGATCCACAGAGGTCCGATAGCTGTATAATAAATCCCACATCGGCGGTGTACGATAGCGCGGCTGCAGCTCTGTGCTGAAATTTGCATTTAAACGGCGACATTTGATCTAGTGATTGCTAAAGTTTCCATTACGTGCTGCGGCAGTCGTTATTACGAGCTCGGTTATGTCTTTATTGTGTCCGCGCACTACGTATCTGATCGTATGAGGCCTAGCGTTGAATTTAAATATCTACTTTGTATGTGTGCCATATGCCTCACTCTAAATTGCCATGAGTGGGATGTTGAAGGATGAGATTCCATATATTATGATTATCATTTTGTAACAATAATTCGTAAAAATCAAATACATAATAACTATATAAAATCAAATGCATAATAACTATATTAAAGTCTAAATTTTTAGCAAATTGTTAAAAAATTTCACCAATCTCGTATGTTAACATATAACATAAAATTGGATTTTTCATTGTAAAATCTATTTCTGTTGGATAATGATTTTAACTAGTTGCTAATAATTAATAACTTTGTTAGAGAATAAACCCAAATATGTAAATAACATAACGTATGTGGTAGTAACATTTTAAATTTTGGGTTCTGTCTATCATAAGAATGGGAAATATGTAGATCCCGTTAAAATCACTTTCATATTAACATTTTTGTGCACATGTAATTTTTTTTAAAATCATTTAACGACAATCTCTGTCCGAGTATGTATGTATAATAATAAGTGTGAGTATAAGAGCATGAGTAGATTCTGACGACAGGATATCTGGAATACGACAGGTAATAAAATTTCAGATTTTTTGTATTTAAGATTCCTGTTTCTATGCAAACTATGGTTCGTTTCAGGAAAGCTCCAAGAATTTGACCACCAAACGTTGGAGAGTAGACTTTGAAGGGCAACCCCGTCTGCCGCAAAATGGGCGCAACGCGCGCAACCTTTGCACTAACGAACACTCATCATTTGGACGTGCTGCTCAATCGTGTAACTTGCCATGGTGTTTTGACATCTGTGACAATAATAAACAACAGATTAAACAGATGCTATCAAAACAACATGGCCGCCACAGGCTGCCAACATCGACCCGCTCCAATTGAAAAACCCTTTATTATTTTTATTTACTTTTGTTGACTGTATTTTTTGATTTTATACTAAAATGTTACCAATAATTTTTTTTTGTCCATTCCTAAGGAGGATGGGGGTGGCAACAGCCCTCCTTGTCCCTCTGGCTACGCCCATGAATGTCAACTACTATTCGTTGGGTCGAGTTGGTCGGGTCCACTAGTAATTCCATGTTGGCCACTTCTGGATTGCTGTTGCATCATATAAGTTGGTTTTGTTTTGTACTTCATAATTTTCTAATGATAATAATGGATCTAATTGGTAGGTACTTTTACTATCTAGACGCGCGTCTAGTTTGGGTTCTAAATATCAAAAATTCAATATGTGAGGAAAACTAGCATTACGTTGTTCCAAATATTATTTGATTAGTTGAGTATCGTGCATGTTCTTACAACTTGCTTGTAGGAAACTGTCAGTTATTTCAGATTCGCTACTACTGAACCATAGGCAAATATTTTATAAAATATTAGCTATAATAATCAGTGGCAGCATTTCAGCACATGCCCCCTCTATCTAAATTCTATATTGGTACAGCAATACAAAGTATGTATTAAATTATATGACATAAATAAAATAAAGTTTATATTTATTTGATCAGTATTTTTTTACAGTAATGATTGTGTCCAGGTTACGTTTTGGTTATGTTAGTTAAAGTTAGGTTAGATTAGCTTAAGTTAGATAGGTTAAATTCCATTTATTATAAGGGTTCCAGAACTGTATGTGCGCTGGATAAAGTTATTGTATGAAGACGCCACAAGCGTAGTGCGATGTCTTGTAGGAGTGTCACCATCATTTCCAATACGAGTGGGTGTTCATCAAGGGTCGGCTTTGTCCCCCCTTTTATTTATTTCATGTATGAATACTGTAACTGCTGATCTACAGAGACCAATCCTGTGTGTTTTTCTATGCGACGTAACACAGCAAGATTTGAAAATGCAGATACAGCGATGGAAAACACGACTGCATGAAAATGGTATGCGTCTCAATATCACAAAAAGTGAATATTTGAAGTGTGGTCCTCAGAAAAATGGTAGCATTGTTCTCGATGGTGAACTATTAACCAAGACCACCCAGTTCAAATATTTAGGTTCTGCCATTCGCTCTGACGGTGAGACTGCTGCCGACGCCAAAGCAAGAGTCACCGCTGCCTGGATGAAATGGCGTCAGATGACTGGGATCCTGTGTGATCGCAAAATGCCAGTCCATTTAAAGGCAAAAAATTATAGAACGGTGGTGCGCCCCGTAGCCCTATACGCAGGTGAATGTTGGCCAACTACAACGCAGCATGAGCGAATTATATTATGACTTTATATTTATTTTCGTAATTGAACATTAAACTGAACTAAATACATTAAATTTGTTTCGAAGTTTTGATTTCAATAATTCCACCATAAAATACCAATAGCCTACATGTCTTAAGAAAAATCAACTTAATCCAGAGCGTTTATACCTTTCGGTGTCAGGCTAGCGAGAAGAAGTGTTTTGTTGTGGGTCATTTTTCCAGGATTCTCTCCAGCTTTTTCGGTCCGCTATAAGTCTCTTGATGCTTTCCAGTTTCTGCCTCTTTTTTCCAAAGCTTGTTCGACACTCTGGTTCCATGTTTTAATCGGTCTTTCTCTCCCTCTTTTGCCCATGGTTTTCGTCTCATATTATTTGTCTCGAGTCCATACGGTTTACGTGTCTCAGTCGTCTTAGTTGTCCTTCCATGTACTGCACCACTGGCTTTTATGAAGGTTTTCGCGTATTACGCTGTTCCTGATCTTGTCCAGCTTGGTTTTGCCATTTCTTTTTCGTAGAAAGCGCATTTCCATGCATATTCGTCATTCTACTTTTATGTTCTTCCTTTATTGTCCAAGATTCACATCCGTACATAAGGACTGGCATTGCTATTTTTTTGAATATTTCCACCTTTGCTACTGTAAATTTGAATATTGTGTCCAGGTTAAGTTTTGGTTATGTTTCTTAAAGTTAGGTTAGATTAGCTTAAGTTAGATAGATTAAATTGCATTTATTATAATTTATTATTTAAAACCATCAGTTTTTTAAAATTCTGATCAAATGAATAGCAAGCCATAAAACAATAATAAATATTGTACTGATATAATTTTATCTCAGTAGTTTTTAGTATTTGCTTTTACTATAAATAAAATTATATTATGACATTATATTTATTATCCCATTATAAAAAACCAAGAGCCTACATGTCTAAAAAAACAATAATTGAAAATACTATGAGAATTTTTTTTATTTATTAATTCTATTTTTAAAAGTAATAATGTTGATAAAAAAAATGTTTACGACTATTATACTAATAAAACAAATACGATATACTCTGTACAAGTTAATCTAGTTCGTGCATAAATCTACACGATTCCATTTTCTTTTATGTATTCCAAGTTAAATGAATGTGAAGTTTCGTGCTCGACTATGGCGTTCATTTGTTAAATATATAGTTAAAAAGAAAACAAAAACAGACATGTATAATCTCACAGATAATATTTATAAATATGTGTACTGTGTATATACATAAGTGAAGTTTTTTTCTTTCCTGTGTATTTTGAAATTTGATAAATGAGATATTTATTTTGCCTTACTAGTATGAAGTTAAAAACAGTTTCATGTTACATGTTACGCCAAGCAGAAATTTATTACTGTGAAATAATGCAATTCGATTAGTTTCAAGTTGTTCCATTTAAGTAGTATTAACTTTTTTGCTTGTATTTGATTACGATGTTTAGAGTGGATTGCGAGAAGATGCTGGTTGAATAATTTTGTAATATCTGTGATATATACAGGAATTCCTTATGTAGGTAACCTGTCCTGTATATATGAAATTGATATAGCTGTAACATGAGAAGTGATGTTGTTTCCTGAAATTGAGATGTAGTGCACTTGAACTGTAAATTAGTTACATGACTTCTACAAACTTTACTTGATACATTAATTTGTATTATATAAATACGTTAGATATTACATATTAAGTAGAAACAAATTTTAAATTCCTAACTTTAGATTTATTGTACTGAAATAAGGCTAATACAATTCAACTGGATGTTTTTCACATAGATTTTTGTATTTACTTATTTTTAAATTTAGACAAATTGGATTTTCAGATAATTTAATAGGTTTACTAGAATCATATCTTCATGATCGGCATTGATTCGTTTATTTTTAAGGTTATATTTCCTCAAACTTTTTGGCAGCTTCTGGCATAACACATGGTTGTGTTCCACGCCCTTTACTGTTTAATCTTTTTATTAATGACAGTTTCTGTTATTAAACATTCACATTGTCTTATGGATGTTAATGACCTCAAGTTATTTATTAAAATTCGTGTCATATTACAGTTAAATTTAGGTACGGGTGATCTATTGAAAATCATCTATATTTTAACATCAATAAATACCAAGCAATGACGTTCGCCAGAATACAAAATATAGTTCACTAAATTTACGCAATGAATGATGTCATTTTACGCTGTATTCACGAAGTTAGAGATCTAGGATTGTTATTAGAACCAAAATTAAATCTGATTAATCATGTCGAGGGTTTAATAAATAGTTGCTTTAGATTATTCGATTTTGTGCATTATTAGATTAGTTGTTGCATTTATTTATAATTTACATTGTAGTAATTTACAATTCTGTAAGTGAAATTTAGATTTGTATAAGTGTAGTTTACACTTTGAATAAATTTTTATAGTGGCCCTTCAGCGTTTCCGAAGGATAATCCGGCACCATAGTCTAAAAATAACCTATTAAGGGAGTATATTCTACCATTTCGAACGCTTTAGAATTACCTCAAATTTTTACATTCAAACTGGTTCTTCTTCAATTCGCGAGTGATGAAGAGACGGAACTTGGCGTGTCACGTAACAATACGGCCGGCTTAAGGTAGATATTAATAATATAGCTAATATTAAATAAAAATGTTTTTTTTAGTATGAGTAACATTTTCAATTTTGCGAACTCCTCCGCTTTATGT
Organism: Harpalus rufipes; assembly: GCA_951394225.1. Lineage (NCBI taxonomy): Eukaryota > Metazoa > Arthropoda > Insecta > Coleoptera > Carabidae > Harpalus > Harpalus rufipes. Next base: position 73,529,814 of record OX596274.1, read on the forward strand.
ATAAATTACGGTTAGCATTTTCGAATTTTTATTTTACGTGATTCGAGTCTTTGTTTTCTTGAATCTATGTAGTACTGGATTATTACAGTCTTTGAAAGATTAATGGATTGGATAAGCTTTGCGATTTGAGTGTCTTCTTCATGCGTGCATGTCTACAAGTATAAATTTCATTACAAAAAAATTCATGTAAGGTATTCTACCAATTCTTTAAAAATATTTTTTTCTATTAATATATAAAAATCTAGGAATATTGATGAAAACGCTATGAAAAAATCCAAATAGTAAGCAAAATACGAATTTTTGAATGTCTGAAATTATTTGTGACGTCACAAGCTCGAGATGGTTATGCTAATGAAAGAGTTAAAACTTATTTCCTTTGTTAAATTAATTATTAATGAATACAGAAATAAAAAAATATATAAAATATTTAAAATAAATATTATTTCAATCTAAAGGGTTTTTCAATTGGGGCGGGTCGATGTTGGCAGCCTATTGCGGCCATGTTGTTTTGATGACATCTGTCTAATCTATTGTTTATTATTGTCACAAATGCCAAATCACCATGGCAAGTTACACGATTGAGAAGCACGTCCAAATGATAAACTTTATTATCAAAATGAGTGTTCGTTAGTGCCAACACCCGTACGTCAAAGAAACGCCAGATCGGCCAAGAACATTGCCGCGATCCGTAAAAGTGTGCAGGAGAACCCGGGGCAGTAAATTCGTCGCCTTGCACAACAACTCGGCCTTTCGCAGACTTCAATTTGGCGAATTTTGCGTTGGGACTTGTGCCTACGCCCGTACAAGATCCAACTGACCCAGGAGCTCAAAGTTAATGACCATAGACAACGCTGTTTGTTCGTTGACTGGGCTTCGGACCGTTTGGAAAAGGACCCCAATTTTGGACGAAAAATCATCTTAAGCGACGAAGCACATTTTTGGATGAATGGCTATGTTAACAATCACAATTGCCGTATATGGGATGACGCCAACCCACACGAGGTTCTCCAGGTGGTAATGCATCATCAAAAAGTTACTGTTTGGTGCGAATTCTGCATCGGGACTTGGGCCTACACTCGTACAAGATCCAACTGACCCAGAAGCTCAAAGTTAATGACCATAGACAACGCCGTGTGTTCGCTGACTGGGCTTCGGACCGTTTGGAAGAAGACCCCAATTTTGGCCGAAAAATCATCTTTAGCGACGAGGCGCATTTTTGGATGAATGGCTATGTTAACAAGCACAATTGCCGTATATGGGACGACGCCAACCCACACGAGGTTCACCAGGTGGTAATGCATCAAAAAAAGTTACTGTTGGGTGTGGATTTTGGGCCGGCGGCGTCATTGGTCCGTACTTTTTTGAAAACGACGTTGGTGAGGCCATCACCGCCAACAGCGAGCGCTACAGAACGATGATAACTGATTTATTTTGGCCCAAATTGAACGATATAGACGTAGACGACATGTGGTTTCAGCAGGACGGCGCTTTGTGCCACAGCGGACACCACGATGGACATTCTGCATGAACGATTTGAGGGTATGGTTATCACTCGCAGAGGTGACGTGAATTGGCCACCAAGATCGTGCAATTTTACCCCGCTAGACTTTTTCTTGTGGAGTTTTTTAAGTCGCAGGATCATGCTAATATGCCGCAATCGACCAATGCCCTTAAAGTCAACATAAACAACGCCATCGCTCAAATTCAGCCGGATTTATGCGGCAAAGTTATTAAAAATTGGACCACTCGGATTCGTGCCACCGCCATATATAATGGCATACATGGGCCATTCAAATAAAAAAAAATCGTAAATACCTCACACACAGCTTCTTTATTCCATTTCAATATCGACTCGCCTTTATTGAAAAACCTTGTGCTGCAAAAAAAAACATCGATGTGATCGATCTGATCAGAAAATCGATTAATCGATCAGAATGATCACAGTTAACATTTAATCGATCGATCGATCTGTTCGTTTAATCGATTTTTATTTATGATCAACTGCTCAATTCAACATTGCTGAAACACTGTTTGTGGTTTAGATTCTAGAAGGAGAATGTTGAAAAACTAGGAATGCGAAAAAACATCGCTGTGCTTCCTCTGATAAGAAGATCTATTGATCGGTCAAAATGATCACAGACTACATTTAACCGAACATAAGTCTGATCGATATGGATCACAGATGATCGATTTTGATTGATCAAAATTAAGGATCAAAAAACGGTCATAAATCCCCCCCCCCCCCCGTCGTCAGAATACATTGCCCCACCCTAGCTTATTAATCCTGACTACGCCCCTATCACCTTATATTTTACTCCTTCAAAACATAACCTATCTAAATCTTGAGATCATACATTTCTCTACTCTATTCAATCATATTTTCCATCTAAGCATTTATCTACCTCACCCTATATTTACATACCGATGCACTGGTGGTATGCGGATTGTTCAATGGGGTCTCGTAGCCGATCTGGATCTCTGCAAGTGCTCAGACAACTCACATGTGAGATGCACACCTGTACACGTGTATATGTCTGGCTGCTCCTCATCTGTTTAATGCAAACTTAAATCTCCACAATACTAATAAGAGATTAGATTAGTACGACTGGTTGTACTTGTACTAGTCTATGTTGCTTGTTACATTTCAACCAAACGTCATAGGTATATTCATTCTTAATGTTATGGGGTCTCGTGGCCGTGTGCCTGAGTGTCTGGTCGCGAATCTGGGGACCCGGGTTCGATCCCGACCGACGCCAAAAATTACATCGCATTTTAATGGCACAAAATTGAGCCCTGTAGCGCACTCTCCACGCCAGCAATGAGTGCCCGTGAGGTGACGCCTGGTAAGCGCCCACACGGTACAAATATTCCATCATTACCGATATCTGTGTACGAAGCAGATTGGCACACCCAACAATGGGTAATATGCCGTGATGAAATATTTATTTATTTATTTTAATGTTATATTATGATTACGAGATACAGTATTCGAAAACCATTACATTAAATTGGCCAATTCAATCCTCTCTCCATAAACTCCAATGTATGCTTGTATCATTTATACACAAATGTATATGGTAAATGAACTTGTATACTTTACTACAAATTTGGTATACTTATTAAAATTAAAAAGAAATATTTTTACTTAAAAATTCTATACATTCATACTCACAGTAGTGTGTAGTTTTACTGAATCAACTTACACTATCCATTAAAAACACAATATCTTCTAAATATACATTTTACTGCTACCATTGTATATACGTACATAGTGTATGGCATAGTGAACACAATACGGTTAATATATAAAAACAAGATAATAAGGTATATAATAAAATAATGTAAGGTAAGATCACTTTGCATAAAAATTACAAAGTTACGTCTGGTTTCACCAGTTTACAACTTCTGAGTCAACTCCAATTGACTCGTCGTCAGAAATCGGCCAGCACAACAAGTAACCACAGGCGCGTTTCGCGCTATTTGGTGCTCATCAGTGCGGTGTAAGCTGTGGTTTCTGTCCGGTCCATAGTAAGTGGACTCCTGGAGCAGAGACAATGACTCGTTGTGATCTTCGCCAGGACAACGAGTCGTCTAAAGGCCTTTTACCTTCATAGATGATCATTTTATCATTTGATCAATGCGTTTTTTCAAGAAAAATTGTTAAAAGTTGCAATTGAGGGTACTTCTGGTGAACCATTTATAACCAAAATCTAATCACGTCTGCATATGAATTTAAACTCGAGGAATACGAAAAAAATATATTTTTTCGAATCGTGGTATTGCAGTTATGCGATCCGAACGTCACACACACACACACTCACACATACACGCACATACATACATTCACATCGTAAAATTAGTATACGCGTATTCTAGGGACCACAAAACGTGCTTATTTATTGGAAACTCACTATCGAATTTTTTGACCAAAGACAATACCTTCCTTCTATGGGTGATGAAAGGTAAAAATAAACAAGTGATTACTTTAACATAATATCTGTGTTACAATAGTTTTTCTTATTAATACTTAATTATTTAATTGAAATTTGTTTATCATCTATATAGGTTAAAACAGTTGGTAACTGTTATTACACTTGTTTTTAGTCCTTAATCATACTTGAGGCACATGCAAAACAGATTGTTAGTGTTTTGTCGATTGTGCTGATTACCGACTCCACGTACATGGTACATCTTAGGATTAAATTTCCAACTTGTGTTTAAATTATAGGAATAAATCATTGTTTACATCGCGGTGATACATGCATATACGAGTACGTATATTATTAATGGCACTTCTGGCAAAGTCAGATGACACAAATCACAAAAGTATTTGCATGAAATATAACTAAACATATGTATGTATTTGTCTAAATAAACAATTATAGTCATATTCACTGTAAATATAATCTATATAGGTATTATACTATAATTCCTTGGTATGTAGAATTTTTTATGGCAAGGCCAAAAGCACTTTTGCACAGATTTGGGATATACGAGCCCCTAATCATAATAGTTTGTGCTAATGCTAAATAGGTTTTAGTGTCGAAGTTTAAAATTAAAAAGCGTTTTAATTTCAATAACGTTTAACATTGGCCAAAATCTATAATGATTCTTTCAAACCAAATTTAATTTGAACTATGAATAAAATAACTTAAATATGAAAATTTATTTTTGCTCATCTGACGCACTATTATGACGAGGGCTCGTATTATTATTATTAACTTGGTATGTATTGATCATACTTTTTACCTGTCACTAAGAGAGGTATTGGATTCATGCTAAAAATCGCGTATCCAGATTTTAACGAATAAGCACGTTTTAAGGTCCTTACAGTCCGATTTTACATTTTTACGATGATAGCTGTGTGTGTGTGTGTATGTGTGTATGCGTGTGTGTGTGTGTGTGTGTGTGTGTGTGTGTGTGTGTGTGTGTGTGGATGTTGGAAGGACGACTTCTCAAAAACTATAATATATATATATATATATATATATATATATATATATATATATATATATATATATATATATATATAAAATATGATATCTGTTTAACTACGTATCTCACAATCGGAATAGAATGGGAAGAGCTGAAAAGGTTTGGTAACAATTGGACAACCGGAAGTAGCAGATTCTTAAAAAAATACTTCTAAATATATTTTTTTGAATTTTTTTATTCTTGCAAATAAAAGAAAATTAAATTCTCTTTCTGACACATTTAATTTTTTTATTATATCTATTATAGATTTAGAGATAAAATATATATAATATATAAAATTATCTGTTGTAGTAAATATTAAAGCCGAAATAATGAAATGTTTGTAACTGACAGATAGATGTCAACGTCAGAAATCCGAAGACATTACGGAAGATTTTTTGTGGGAAGTACATACATTATATTATTCCTTACTGTATTATTAGTTAAATATTTAAAATTATAGGTATATTATACAAACCCTTCAGAAATACTGTTAATTCCCACAATGAATTGGAAACATCTCGAAAAATTAGAAGAGTAAGACAAAATTTCTTCATAGAATGAATTTAAAATTAAAAAACCTAAATATAAAGAATAGATATAAATAGAATTTTTAGTGTAGAGTGTAGGTATACAAGAAATGTTCAATACAGTACGGCGCGAGCAGTTATGTGACTTTGTTGGCCTTGACATGCAGATATGGGGACCCGTATCAGAATGATATCTAATAATTATGTACACAAGATGTCAAATATTATAATTTTTCATTCAAAATTTCTCGCCCTAAACTTATGGAATCAAAAACGGAAGTGGTGAGAAGTATTGTGCTAGCCACAACAGATGTTTTTTTATTAAATACCAACACACAAAAATTATTCACTTATTTTATTACTATTTAAAATTAAAAAATTAGATCTCGCATTTTGTTTGTAGCTCTTATAGTGCTCGAGATTGCAATGATGGTACATTAAAAATGAACAATCTGTAGGAACCGATATCTAATTTTTCTGGAGAAAATTGTTAACCCTAGCACAATTTTCAATACTAAACAACTGACTAAACCGTTCCCCATACGATCCCTCCAACCTTACACATAATAATAAAACAAATATTTATTTCGTTTCTACAGCAATTACTCTTCTTTTGTTTTTTCATCCTTGTTAAAACAAACACCATTGCTCCATTTTTTGTGCTACCTCCTATATGATATTTTTAGAAAGTAATTATAGGATTAATCATTCTGTATATATTTTTATTTTATTCTTATTTTAATATTTACCATTTCGAGAAAGTATTTAATACCCGCAAAGATCGCATAAGTTCATGATTTATAAACTCAATTAAGTTTCATTAACACATAATTGTGCACTTAATTAATGATTTACAGCTAAATAAAATTTTACTTCTTTGGCCATTTATAACTGATAATACTGTACGTCAGAATCATCTTACCCGAACTGCAAATATGCAATAGCATTTTTTTTTTATTACTTGATATAATCTGAAAAAAAGTGGAAAACATATTTTCGAAACATCCTCAAGACATTATTAATTTACGAGCCCTAATTACTGAGATGAACAAAAAGAGAAAGTAGATGAGTATATCGTGCGGTACATTACACGTAATTCATTATATGTATGTTTCACTATAACCAGGCTGCAATGTAACGTTTAACAAACACCTTTCCTGACAAACAGAACATTAGTAGTTTTTACTTCAAATGACATATATTTGTTTGGAGTGTTACTAGTTTTGTTTACTTTCTTAAAGGAAAATATAATTATTTGAATAATTAAATAACTGAACACAGATTTCCTTTTACTTCCAGCTTCCAGTCACTATTCTATTAAGGCTTCAATTTGCAAGAAGAAAGCAAGATAGGATTACTTACATTAAATATTAAATAAAAATGCTCGTCTTTTCCTTCACTTGTAATTATAGACAATTATAATCTTAATTTAAAATGTGTGGTTAAGTAGATATAATTTATTACTACCTTCTGTTTCATAGTATAATGTATCTGCATGCACAGTGGGGTTCATTTACAGTGTTTGTATTAAATAATGTAACTTTATTTACCTACTACAGTCGACTCTCTCTAAATCGAATTCGCAAGGGGTATTTGAATTTGTTCGAATTAGAGAGAATTCGAACTAGAGAGACTAAAAGAAAATGAAATGAACATTTGTATAAATTAAATAGAATATATATATGAAACAGAAAAAAAAAGTTTACTCAGTTAATATGTACATATAACGGAAAAATAAAAATGTAATACATACAATTACAGTCTTGAAGAAATTTGAAATTTTTGTTTGTTTGAATATTTTGTTGTAAGCTTGTTTTTCAAAGTACGCTTTTACTTTTTGGAAGTTTTTGAAGATTTCTTCGGGGACGATCGCGTCTAAGAATTGTATCTAATTTCGATTTATAGAGAGTCGAATTTCATTGAAAATGATGACAAATGCCCAAAATTTAATTCGATTAAAGGAAAGTTTGAATTAGAGGGAGTCGACTGTAATGAAATAAGCCACTTGTCTTTTTATAAAATTTAGTGGATTGGGTACTCGTTTCTGATACGGAGAGTGTCGGAAAGACGTTCAGAGTTTCAGTTATGTTAAGGTATATTTAGAAAAATTAAACTCTAAAATCTCAAATAGGTAGTGCGAAAACAGTAAAATGTTGAAAAAAATAAAAAATGAAATCTAATAACGTTGTGCATTTCCGACGCATGAGCTTGAGCAACGCCAGTTTTGCGGACAATGCTGTATTGTATAGGTTGTCTCAAAATATATGCACATGGCATTACCTGAGAAGTAGCGGACCGACACTTCACAACTCGATATTTTGCGGCGATTTAACCAAGTTGGGATTAGAATTTTTTTAAAAGGATGATTATTTTCAAAGAAATATATTTTCCAAATATGATTATAATTTACCGCTGATTAATATTACCTGTTTAACGTTATTTTTAAAGAAAACGTACATTTGACTAATGAGGTATTTAGTACAGATGATTGCTTTAAAAAATTAAAAAATAAGTAAATACGTCCCAGTACTCTTTGTAAAATGTCTCCTACCCTGACCTCCGGTTTCCGTGGGGGGCTGATGTAGCGACCAGCAAGCCATGAAAGAAGATTATTAGAAATTTAGGTGGGTTATGAACGTTTCAGTCGTTTTAAGTATCTAGGTGTATCTGTGTATTAATTTTTTCGAGAATTTGGTATTTTGGATAATAAAATGTGTCATTCCATTTCTGTGTGAATTAATTTATTCAATTTGAAAATATTTACAAAATCAATCATATTAGTGATTGATAGTATATGTGGATATTGGCTATATCCACAAGCTGAAAATGTTTTGGTAACAATTGAACATCCGGAAGTATAGTAGTTTTACTTATATGGAATATTGTGCTGTATGGCTGCGAAACATGGACCTTAAAGAAGAAGACAGTTGAAGAAGATTGGGTGGAAAGTAGAGTCAGAAACGAGGAGATGTTGAAAGGAATCGGAGAAGAAAGCATTTTTAAAGAAATAAGAAAGAAGAAAGCTAACTGGATTGGACATAGTTAATTTAAGGAGGGATTAATTATATACTGAAAATTATAATTGATGGGAAAATAAATGGGAGAAGGGGAAGAGGAAAAATTTGGAATGTTAACAGATATTAAGGACGAGAAGAATTACGAGGCGCTGTAGAGAGAGGCAAAGGGCAGACTGGTATGAAAGCAGCATTTCCGCTGAGACCTATCTAAAAACAGAATCCACAAATGATGATAATGATGATGATGACATAAAATATCAATAAATATTAGAAAGTAAACACATAATCACTATAAATGTATTCACTCTTATTATGTGTAATCATATTTTTACTACGTTCTACCCCACAGAGAATTTTTCATAATATTCTAAATTAAAAATACACCACAATTTCTCAAAAATACTTTATATTTTTCATATGGTTGTATTTAAATTATTATCATGCAGTTATTAAATTTCTTAATAAGAATTTAAAATTTGAATATGAGTTAATGACAAATGGAATGATCCGTCGGTTGAATTATTTTTGTTCGTATTAATTAACACTAAGAACAACATTAAAAAATTAACAGCAATTATGGAACGGGCATGAAAATAATTAATTATATGAATTTAAATAATTACTGTAGATCCACTGTACTGAGTGTACCTGAATTACCGATATTTTATTCGCATGAAATAACGCTATACTCATGCCTTGATATCAAAAAGCCTTAGAAACCAGAATAATTCGAATCGACAATGAAACAGAAATAATTTGTGCTCTATTCTCGACAAAGAAGTTATAAGCGTAGATATTTTAAAATTATTAATGATTTAAATTTTATCTTGGACTGTTCCGAATTCATCAGTATCTCAAAATCCTAATTTATAACTACGACCCCATCATTCCATCCAATCCTATCGATGTGAGATATCCCACTCCACATTCACTAAGCCTCTTAGCAACCACTCATTTGTCATTTGTTGGAAAACACTTGCCGGATTCATCCCTAGGTTGCTTGATCGATAGATAACCTGTTCCTTTTCTGTTTGTTGCACAATGGGAGCACAGCACTCTATGATGTGATGCTGTGCATCATTAGTAGACAAGCCGCGTATTTGTTCTTGTTTGCTTTCGGACTCACTCAAGCATACTGATTTTTATTCGGCTGATGAAACTGCGGTTGCCTATTAGGATTCTACGATTGTTTGCTACAGGCTGATTCGAATCATTTCAAATGGAGGTATTTGTTTGATTGTAGAGAGATTTATTGTTTGAAATTAAATAGATGGCTCAGAATGAAATTGAGGTTTCTGCCGTCAATATCCCTTTGAATGTGAACAGGTTTCATGTGGTTCACAAATTATATATTTTTTTATATAAAATTAATTCATCTGTCAAATATATAAGTAAGAAACGAGTATTTCATACCTGATAGCTTTTTACCAGCAAAAAAAATTATCTCCCCATCGTAGGTAAGAAGGTAAACGAATCGTGCTAAAATTGTATATCGAGATTTTAAAGTATTAAAGTTTTTAGAGTGGGTCATTAAAAAAAATCGCTATTATAACATCGTGAAATCCGTCTCATTTAATAAATATGGTAATATAAAATAACATGAAATATGCGACTTTTCATTCATAAATTTACTAATAAACTTTCGCGACTGTAAAATTCGTGACGACACGGTTTGTTACTCATACAAAGACATTTCTCTCTCACACACACACACAACGGTCCACATAGTTTCCGTTTGCTGTTGTAAACAAACTAACCTAAAATTGTGACAGGTGACAACAGAGTTAAGAGTAAAGGTATGTAAATAAAACATTTATTAAAATAAATACTAAAAGTTGTATGAAATAAATTTTTAGTTAACATGTTAACAATATGTTGCTGTCAGAAATTCAAACTGACAAGTGATAACCCAAACAATCATAGTTCCAAACACAACCGGTAGAGAGCTAATGCCGCATCCGCCAAGACGTGACGTATAGCCGTGATGTCAGCGTCTAAATATTTGAAATTAAAGACAACTTTTAAAAAATCATATCTCTGATTCTAAAGACTTGTAAGGTACATACACCTACATATTTAATTTGACCTATTCTTACAAGAAAAAAATAAATTAGAAAATGTGAAATGACCCCATTCAACTTTACCATTTTAATGATGATGTCTATGTATTTATCTGTATGTATGTGAGAATGTAAATATATACTAAATAAATATGTAATTATAAATTCTAAACGCTCTTGGTGGGGCTCTAGATAAATCCAAGAGGGTTGTGGTGGTCTCTAGAGCAATAGGGAGGTTTTGAAGTGCAGTATGTGGGCGATAAACGCGAAGGAAGGCACTGAAAAAATGAGTGATGAGCCCAATAAGTTTCAGAAAGAGAAAAGTATAGTATGCTAAGAATTGCCGTAATGTATGTCCTAAAAGTTTTGGCCCAAATTTCAATATTTTTTTTTATATAATGCATTTACTTAAAGTTTTGTAATACTTGATAATTAGCTGTTTTATAAGCAACAAAATTATGAACATAAATTAAATAAAGATAGGCGTGTTCTTTCACAATGTGCAACATTCTACGGACACCTAACATTGGACGACATTTATACCGATTTCTTGGTCATTCCTGCATTCCTGTATATTTTGTGTTGAAGGTTATTTGGCCGTGTGCCTGAGTGTCTGGTCGCGAATCTGGGGACCCAGGTTCGATCCCGACCGACGCCAAAAATTACATCGCATTTTAATGGCACAAAATTGACCCCTGTGGCGCACTCTCCACGCCAGCAATGAGTGCCCGTGATGTGACGCCTGGTAAGCGCCCGCACGGTACAAATATTCCATCATTACCGATATCTGTGTATGAAAGCAGATTGGCACACCCAGAAATGGGTAATATGCCGTGATGAAATATTTATTTATTTATTTTAACCTCCATCGTGAACTTTTCAAGATAAAAAAGCCCGTACACCTTCTACGGGACGAGCCTGGGGATGGTTATGGTATGTTTTGGTCAGTTAGCTAATTTTGAGTTTGTGTTGCGTAGTGAAAGGACACAAAGTCTGGCTAGAAGATAAAATTATCCCCAGCGTGTTCTTCAATAAAATTGACCAATTTTGTTAGATGTACCTTTGACTATCCAGGGCTTCACCTCACTCGTCCAATACGGTCTGGATACACCCCTTGTGAAAATTACGCACCATACCTTATCTGCGAATTTAGCCTTTTGTTTATATCTCACATTATTAGGGACCTCCGCAATATTGTCTTTATAAAAACGATCATTACCTTAATTTCGGAATTGCTCAATGTGTAGCCCGAGAAATCGATGTAAATGTCCAAATACCAATGCTAGGTATCCGTAGTTGCGCCTTGTGAAAAAACATGCCCATTTTTACCTCTCGCTAAGAGAGGTATTGCATTCATGCTAAAAATCGCATATCCAGATTTTATTGAATAAGCACGTTTTAAGGTCCTTACAATCCGATTTTAACATTTTTACGATGATGTCTGTGTGTGTGTGTGTGTGTGTGTGTGGATGTGTGTGTGTGTGTGTGTGTGTGTGTGTGTGGGATGTTGGAAGGACGGTTACTCAAAAACTATAAGACTTAAAATTTGTTTAACAACGTATTTCCCAATCGGACATTCCCGGGAAGATCTGAAAAGGTTTTGGTAACAATTGGACAACCGGAAGTAGAAGATTCTTGAAAAAAAATCTTATAAATATTATTTTTTGAAAATTTTACGTGGTAATATTATAGAAAATTAAATTCTCTATCTGATACATTTAAATATTTTATTATATATTCTATAGATTTAGAGATAAAATAAATATAATATATAAAATAATCTGTTGTAATAAATCTTACAGCCGAAAGAATGCCATGGATTTAAATTGTCAAAAAATGTCAGTGTCAGAAATCCGGAGACATTACTGAAGATTTTTTCTGGGAAGTATATACATTATATTATTTCTTATTGCATTAATAGTTTAATATTTAATATTATAGGTATATTACACATACCCTTCATATATGCTGTTACTTCCGACAATGAATTGGAAACATCACGAAAAATTTCTTCATAGAATGAATTTAAATTTAAAAAATCTAAATATATGGAATAGATATAAGTAGAATTTTTGGTGTAGAGTGTAAGTATACAAGAAATGTTAAATACATTAAGGCGCGAGTAGTTATGTGACTTTTTGGCCTTGACAAGCAGATATGGGGGCCAATGTCAGAATTATAGCTAGTAATTATGTATATAGATGTCATATATCATAATTTCTCATTCTAAATTTAGTGATTTTCCAATTTCATGTGATTTATTTTCCTCGACAAGTCAATTCCACACTCCTGGTGACAAATTAACTACGTGAATTTAGAAAATCCTGAAATTTTTAATGAAAAATTCTGACATTTATGTACATAATTACTAATTATCATTCTGAAACGGGCCCCCACATCTGCTTGTCAAGACCAACAATGTAACATGACTGTTCGCGCCCTATACTTAACCAAAAAAAGGAAGTGGCGAGAGGTATTGTGCTGGCCACAACAGATTTTTATTTTTGTTTCTTATGAAACAGTTAATTATTAAATATTACAAAACTTTAAGTAAATACATTTTATATTACAAAAAAAATTGTTGAAATTAGTGTCAAAACTTTTAGGACCACACGTTATTTGAAATTATTGCCAGTTATTCAAAAAAAAAAGAATAAATAAATAATGTAATTTTGACATTTTTTATATTATAATTATATAAAAATGATTGTAAATATGCTGATCATAATTTTATCTCAATTTGTTTGTTTTCGTGTTCAACTTGAGCCTTGACAATCCATTTTTTATTACCAAAACAAACGACCATAATTGCAAGTAACCACAAATGGGGGACAAAAAACTTTATCAGATGAAAAATTCGTTAATTTATAAAACCGCAAAGTCACGTCTTGTAAAAACGGTGTTTGAGTGACAAGTTTTTAAGGCCAGCACGACTTTGGTGGGGCGAAAGGCAGGGTAAATCCTCTACGATGTCAAATCTCCCTTTGTGCAGGGGCAGCTTGCTTGCTCATCTTCATAATAGCGAACAAAGTGCCTAACTAGTGTGTCAATCTGCTCGTCTCTGACTGAGTCTTTACCAGCCATTGTCTGACCCTTCCACTTGGGGGGTTGGTTTTGTCTTCCTCCTTTATTCAGCTGTCAATTTACATGCCATCTTAGATACAGGTTTGTCGAAAACACTCATATGTTATTATGTATAAAAATGTACTTGTACCTTAGTGGTATGTTTCTTTCACACTTGACGTGTAGGTATAAATGAAAAGAACAATAGAGAAAGAGTTAAAGCAACAAGTTGAGGCAGGTGGAACTATATTTAAATATTAAATGCGTTTTAGGGACATGTTTAATGCAAAATTATGTGTTGAAGGTAATAAGGTTAATAACCGAACCGTAAAAACTAGATCTGCTACTTAGCTTGAAAGAAATTCTTTTTTATTTGTAATATAAATACTACGACTAGTTTAATTTTGTTATTTATTTGACAGTAATCGTGCGTTGCACGTATATAATGTGATATTACGGCTACAAAAGAAAATATGTAACGGTTGAGAAGAAATACTGGTAGTTAAAAATAAAATCTTTTGTGTGCAGCACATAAGCGGAATATATTAAATATTTTAATGTGTTTTGCGTTTTAAATTTTGCTTTAATTAAGTAGTAGAAGCAGGTATATGTAAGTACAAGATTATAACTATAATAATTGCTATATTTATGAAATCCGTATCACCTAACTATGAATACAGAATTTATTGTTAATAAGCGTTCCAACATTTTCTTTATTCACAAGCTTAGCAAACAATTTATAATGTTTGCAACAATTTGTTAGACGTTAGAGCATTTATGTATCATATTATTTAGTAAAATGAGACAAATAAATAAAGGCAATTCAATCAAGGTAGAGCATTTTATTTTCTTAAATTGTTGTTGTAGGCATTGAAAAATATATTCCACATTCTATGCCAATAAATATCTCCTAAGGAAGACACATAATGTAGGTGTTTTCAAAAATTAAATTTGAATGAGTATACAATCACAAATTATTTTTATAGGTAGCTAGCAATTAAGTATTTACTGATCCAACAACTGATTCTAGTGCCATGTGATCCACTTCTACTTCGAAGAAATAGGTTTGCATGGTTTGTTTTATTCGCAGCGGGAGGTAATAAAAGTAGAATATTTATTTTGAAACATACAGATTTTATAATAAATAGATATATAAATATATCGTCATGTGTTATGGTCGTACAATGCAGGTCTCTACCACGAGTCATCTCTGGGGCACTCTTTGCTGGCGTGGAGATTACATCATATTGCACTTATTTTCAGGGGGCAAAATATGTGAGATAAATATGTATATGGCTACCTATGACAAATTCATGTAAATATATTATTTACGACATTGAAACAAATAAAGATTCTTAATTTTTAACTGTTTTTGAGAATATGTACTTGGCCATTTTTCGCATTTAACTTTTCTATACGCACTACAATATTTATCGCACAAAACTCGGTCCGTTATACTCGTTTTTTGAAAATAATATATATATATATATATATATATATATATATATATATATATATATACCGGGTGTCCCAAGAAATTAGTGAGATAGGCGTTTAACATGGGAAAACAGTTTTTTGTACATAAAAGTGTCCGGCGGAAAATTAAGCCATGATATTGGACATGATAATAGTACATTTCCTCCTGTACGTTATTTATTATTAATTACTTTATCATTATTGTACATATTAGAAAAAAATTTAATCAAATAATTGTTTCAATATTTAATAATTAAGGATTAAGATTTTCAAATATCTTCCGTGGCACACTGGTTAGCGAAAATGTCTTTGGAATGTTACATTTTATAGATTTGGGTTCGATTCTGCAGCAGGCCAATATTTTTAATTATTTTTTTTGCAAAAATATTAAATGAAAATTGGGAAATAGTCGAAACGTAGGCCAGGAAATAAATAATTTTACATAGACTGCGTATCCGATTATTTCCCAATTTTCATTCTACTACCAATCGTCGATCATCGTATTCAGCCCAAAAATATTAAACTTTTAAAAATCTATCTTTTATTTCCTATTACAAAGCATTTAGAAATAATGATACCTTTGTAATAAATACAGAGAAAATAATTAACAAAAATTCATTACAACAATGAAAACAGTGATATAATAAAAATGCAATATATTTTTGTTAAACATTTTCCCTTTATTATAAAGTTATTATTTCTAAATGATTGTGATAGGAAATAAAAGACAGATTTTAAAAGTTCAATAATTTGTTTTTGTAAAAAATAAAAAAAATGTCCCGCTGGAGAATCGCACCCAAGTGAATAAAGTTGAATATTTCAAAAGCAGCTATGTAAACCATTGTGCTACGGAAGAGACTTGAAAATCTTTTTTATATTATTATATAAAATATTGCAACAATTATTTATTTATAATTTTAAAAAAATCCAATTTGTGCAATAATAATAATAAGGAAATTAATAATGAATAACTCAAAGAAGACAATGTACTATTATCATGTCCAATATCACGGCTTAATTTTCTGCCGGACGTTTTATTTACAAAAAACTGTTTCCCATGTAAAACGTCTATGTCAAGGATTGCCTGAGACACCCAGTATATATATATATATATATATATATATATATATATATATATATATATATATATATATATATATATATATATATATTGTATGGATACCTACCTACTTGACATTAAAATCAGCTGTTGGATCATCTATGGCACTATATTCCAACTGTTGGTCTATCTTTAATAAAATATGACATTTGAAAATGATATTTTTTATTTATATTTCATTTTGACAGCGAGGTTTCAGTGGATCAAATGCTACTTTTACTACTACTATTTAGTGTATGATATTATTTTCATCCTTCCCCGTGCCCCGTTATAACCTGCGGTTACAATTACTAGGTACTAATCAGCCGTTAATTATTGAAAAATATTATGAAATAATACATATCATGAATAATGAAAACAGAAGACATCAGTTTATGAATCGACCTCCTTAAAGTAACTGCCAACTTTTAATTATCATTCTGTATACGACGAAGTCAATAATATAACAGAAAAAGATTGGGTATTGGTGAAATCTTACATCTTACTTTGTAAATGTTGTATTTTTACAGTTAAATCTGATTAAGTCTAGCCAAATTTAATATGAATAATGAAATGCATGTTTTCTTAATTTTGCTACAGTCCTGTCGTTTATATATTATGACTTTCATATCGTTAAAAATAATTACTTTGTAATTGATACTGTCGTTCTATATTCGCAAGTCATTGTATGCAATTTTATTATAATTAATCAAAGGATCCCGTCTTTATTCTTTCTAGATTTTTTATTTTGAATATCTTCTCATTGGCTGCTTGTATTATTTTTAAAATTATTAATAATATGATACGGCCACCTGGAGTGTTTTTTATACTGTCTCTTTTATTAATGTTAAATTTGCAATTATTTTTCCTTTTTATACATTGTTTTACATGTCGATAGTGATTGACATGACAGCAATTTAATTTTTTACTGCACGTAATTTTAAATATGAATTAACCTTCAATTATTATCTTACAAAAAATAATTCCGGATATTGTATCTTCTGCCTTCATTGTTATCAGAGGAAAATATATTCAACAGTAAATGAAATATATTAAATGGTATTATGCTCATTTGAAAATCAGTAATAGCATCATATTTATCGAGTAATAAAGGATGTAAAATAATTTTCAGATATTTTTTTCATATATATTCACTTTCTACTCTTATACTTGCACTTGAATGTAATTAAAAAATTTAATGTACCTAAATCATTAGTTATAAATTCAAGATAGGTGTGTAAACACTTCTTTATATAATTAAGTCGTCCTATGAAATTAAAAAAAAATAATAATAACGCTAAATCATCTTATAATACCATCTGATATGGGTTATCTTCAGAAAAAAACTCATTAAAAGATTTACATCCTGATCAGATATTCATTAATTAAACTCTAATATCCGAGTTTAAACTACGAAGCAATATACAATCCATATCAATAAGGATTTTGTTTTCTTTTTTAATTAACCACGAATAATTAATTAAATTTATATACCGTGCGTATGTTTATGCTCAGATTCAAGGGAGCTACATAATTTTTATTTATTATACTCTTACCTTGTTATACTACTTTTAAAATTTCAATCGAATTGGTTTTTAAAAGGTATATTTATGTTTGCTAGCTATAAACTTTAATTACTCGTTATTAGTGAAACAAATATATACAGGATGTTAACGAATATGTGGATTTATAGGATACGTGGCAATGCAAAATAGACTAACTTTTAATTTTTACTAACTCATAATCTCATATCTGGAAACGTACATATGGCATAATTTTCTGAGGCTGTTCTCCCAATGCCGTTGACATTTTTATACTACAACAACGAGCTATTAGAAATATTTATAACCTTAGCTACAGAAGTACCTGCAAACATAGTTTTATAAAAGAAAAGCTTCTTACTCTGCTTTGTTTGTATATTTTAAATGTAATTTTATTTATTAGAAAAAATATAGATCAAATTTTAAAATATGAGAATTGTAATAGTTATAATACTAGAGGTAAAGAGAATTTAGTGCTGACAAAACATAAATTAAATTTAACTCTAAATGATCCTTTTGTAATAGGAATCAAATTATATAACCATTTACCAGAACATATAAAGAACATTGATTCGTTTAATTTATTTATAAGGAAACTAAAATATTTATTAATTGATAAATGTTACTACAATATTAATGAATATTTTAGGGATAATTTTAAGCAGGTATTTTGTTTATTGAAATATCATGAAAACTTTATAATTGTGACATGTAATTCTTGACATTCCATGTACCGATGTAATTTTGGTATTACTTGGAGAATAAATTATTATTATTATTACAGGCTCAAGAGTAATTATCTACCTTAATTTCAGTTGGCTGTCCTATCCCTTCAGTTATTATTTTTTTTTATTTTAACTTTCAGCATTGAATTGCAGACGCATCATGTATAAGCATGCAGTTCGGGATTACGCTAACATGGTATTAATGTAGGCCGAGTGCAGAGTGACCGGCAGCACAAGATATTCAAACAAATTTTGGCGGTTTTGAACAAAAGTATCAAAATATGCACCAAAGGTGCAATGCTTGCATTGAAGTCGATCGTCATTTTGAGCAATTATTAAAATATGTACATATGTATTATAAAAATAAATAAAATTATTTAATATTTTAAAATAAACAAAACTAATAACTGAAATGATAGGTCATAGCCAACTAAAATGAAGGTAAATAATTACTTTTTTAAGAGCATGTAGGTCGAAAACGGTGCGTTTCCGGATATGGGTTTATTAGTTAAAGTTAGTCAATTTTGCATCCCCTACATACCCTAGCATTTTTCGGCTTGGTATCTAATGTACTAATATAAAATGTGTGTAGTCATACTATGAAACAAATATTAAAACTTGAATTAAACAGTAATTACGTACCTGTACATATTTTATTTCAGCGAAAAGATGATTCAAGTTGTATGACGTCGAGCATAACGTTTAAGCGGCCGCTTAAAATTCAATAATATTGCACAATATTTGTTATTGTACAATATTATTAATCATCTGTAGAGTATATTGCAAATTTGTGCAATGTATTATATCAATTAAAAATACAGGTATCCAGGACAATGTGTCCAACATGGGGATCTGCAGAACTATAATAGATATAAAGTCGGTTAAATTAAACAAAAGTTGGCCTATAAGGAGACAATTATAATAGTGTTTCGTTCAGTATTAGTCACCTTTTACTAATTTTACAGTACGGAAAATAAATCTGTTTATAGACTCATCTATATCATGTAGTGTTTTTATTTATTTTATATATAATAAAATAAACCGTTACAATCAATAAGCTAACAAATTCATGAAAATTAACTATTGCGTCTTGCAAAAAAATATAATTAAATGACTGAACAAATGTCCTATCAAAAACAAGTGACAATTATGTGAAAAAATATAAATTTTTATTTAAATTAGGCACTGGATATAAATTCATAAGTAACATTCGATCATCACCGGCTTATTGAAAACTAAATAAAAAATCTGATATGGCCAGCACATTACCTTCCGTCAATTCAGTGTATTATGTACAAATTCCATATATAAATTTCCTTGCAAAAGATTATATATTTCAAGTAAAATTATTTCATAAACAAACTATGTAAATTGCACTTACACTGACATCTTCTTCCTCTTTAGCTTTCCCTACTCGTTAGTGGTCGCTATTCCTGAATTTCTTCATACACTCATTTCTATTTTGCATGCCATCCTCAATCAGTTCCTTTTCTCTCAAGTCTTCCGTAATACAGTCCTATTAACTTATTTTTGGTCTTCCTCTGTTTCTTCCACCTTCTATTACTAAGCTACTCATTCTTCTTCCCATATGTTCTTCATCTCACCTCAAGACATGTTCAAAACAATGTAATCGACTCTCTTGTATGTTTCTAGAAACTTCTATCACACGAGTTTTTTCCCTCATTGTTTCATTCCTTATCCCATTTTTCCGTATTTTCCCCAACATTAATCTCAACATTCTCATCTCTCTGCCACATTCATTTTCTTTTCATTTACACTGACATCTGTCAATTAGAATTTATGAAATTTAATTCCTTTATAATTATTTAACTCTATATCCATTGAATATGAAATATAAAATGCAACTAAATCTTGTAGATAATAATATATTCTTTAATATTTATAATAACATAAATGATATTTAATAGTGTTTTTTCAAGAAAACCTGTTAAAATCTTCAAACGAGGGTACTTTCCTAGAATCTAATCACCTCCTGTTTTGGATGTAAACTTGAGGAATACGAAAAAAAAAATCTGATGTGGCCAGCACATAACCTCTCGCCGTATATTTTACCTGGCTGTATGCATAAAGCAAAGATTATTTTTATAAATACAAATAATATATTCATATAAATCTATGACGTATAAACTTCTTTATTATTCAATAATAGCATGTCTCAACATGAAGATATTTTACCATAAATTATGTTACAATAAATTACAAAGTAGAGTTTACCATATATAAATATTAGGCTGGTAACAGCAATTTTCAATTCGAACAACTTTGTTTACTTTCTCTTCATATTCTTCTAGTAAAAACATTAATTTTGGGCGGTCTAAAATGTATATATCTGGATTGTGCATCTATTCTTATATATCTTCTTTTACATTTTATTTTTTCATACTTGTTATATCTAAATAACCTTAATTCCCTTTAATAAAGTGACGGATAGATTGCACTCCGATTTTGTCAATATTTACAACTTACTTGAGAAGAATTTGATAGCTTTTTCGCAATTCAAAGTTACTCTAGTCTACAGTACTGGTGTACATTGTCCCATAATGTTTGAAACAAATTTAAGTCCTTCAACCTAGACTTGTCATCTCCATAATAGTCACAGATCAAGAACTAAGGGATTCTCCAAGTACATTTTTAATTCATTACTCATTATTTCTGACACTGACATTTATCTGTCAGTTACAAATAATTTAAATTATCAACTATTTTTCATGGCATTCTTTCGGCTGTCAAATTTATTACAACAGATTATTTTATATATTATACTTCTTTTATCTCTAAATCTATGGAATATATAATAAAATATTTAAATGTATCAGATAGAGAATTTAATTTTCTTTAATATTACCACGAAAAATTTTCAAAAAATAATATTTAGAAGATTTTTTTTCAAGAATCTTCTACTTCCGGTTGTCCAATTATTACCAAAACCTTTTCAGATCTTCCCATGAATGTCCGATTGGGAAATACGTTGTTAAACAAATTTTAAGTCTTATAGTTTTTGAGTAACCGTCCTTCCAACATCCCACACACACACATACACACACACACACACATCCACACACACACACAGACATCATCGTAAAAATGTTAAAATCGGATTGTAGAGACCTTAAAACGTGCTTATTCAATAAAATCTGGATATGCGATTTTTAGCATGAATGCAATACCTCTCTTAGCGAGAGGTAAAAATTTGGAGTCGTTGTATTAGAGTTATGCGATCCGAAATGATCGTCACACACACACACACACACACACACACACACACACACACACACACACACACACACACACACACACACACAATTAATTTTCATAAATCTTGCAACTTATGCTGCGGAAAATTCACCATGGAAACCACTGTGGAAAAAGTAAATTATATTAAGTGACAGATACCAGTATCAAGTGCAATTTGCATAATTCGTGAAATAATTTTACTTGAAATATATAATCTTTTACAAGACACTACCATATCTGTGATTAATTTATATAAATACATAGAATTAACGAAAGGTCATCCGATTTTTTACCTCTCGCTAAGAGAGGTATTGGATTCATGCTAAAAATCGCATATCCAGATTTTATTGAATAAGCACGTTTTAAGGTCCCTACAATCCGATTTTAACATTTTTACGATGATGTCTGTGTGTGTGTGTGTGTGTGTGTGTGTGTGGATGTATGTGTGTGTGTATGTATGTAGGATGTTGGAAGGACGATTACTCAAAAACTATAAGACTTTAAATTTGTTTAACTACGTATTTCCCAATCGGACATTCATGGGAAGATCTGAAAAGGTTTTGGTAACAATTGAACAACCGGAAGTAGAAGATTCTTGAAAAAAAATCTTCTAAATAATATTTTTTGAATTTTTTTCTTGATAATATTAAAGAAAAATAAATTTTCTTTCTGATACATTTAAATATTTTATAATATATTCTATAGATTTAGAGATAAAAGAAATATAATATGTAAAATAATCTGTTATAATAAATTTTACAGCCGAAAGAATGGCCATGGAAAATAGTTGAAAATTTAATTTTTTTGTAACTGACAGATAAATGTCAGTGTCAGAAATCCGAAGACATTACTGAAGAGTTTTTCTGGGAAGTACATACATTATATTATTTTTTAATGTATTAATAGAATTGGAAACATTTCGAAAAATTAGAAGAGGACAAAATTTCTTCATCAAAAATGAATTTAAAATTAAACAATCTAAATATATATGGAATAGATATATGCGTAAGTAGAATTTTTGGTGTAGAGTATACAAGAAATGTTAAATACAATAGGGAGCGAGCAGTCATATGATTTTTTTGGCCTTGACAAGCAGATATGGAGGCCCATGTCAGAATGATAGCTAGTTTTCTCATTTCTCATTCTAAATTTAGTGATTTTCCAATTCCATGTGGAGCAGAATTAAATGTTAAATATCTAAGGCATATAAGTAAACTTTAAACTCCTGGTGATAAATTAACTACGTAAATTTAGAAAATCTTGAAATTTTTAATGAAAAATTCTAACATTTGACATCTATGTACATAATTACTAATTATCATTCTGAAACGGGCCCACACATTTGCTTGTCAAGCCCAAAAATGTAACATTACTGTTCGCGCCCTATACTTATGTAACCAAAAAAAGGAAGTGGCGAGAGGTATTGTGCTGGCCACAACAGATTTTTTGTATAGCGATGCTTAAATTTTTGGATTCCGAAGCGTCTTTGTTGCCCTTGCGCTATTCTTGTGAACAAAAAATCAATTCTTAATATCATTATAATTTAAACTGCGCTTTGTTACAAAAGTATTTCGCCAAAAAGATCAATTTATCTTCACAAGTCATTTTCCTTTTTTTCTTTTCTTATCCAAACATCATTTTCTTAATCTGCTTAACTTACCATGTCTTCCTGAAATTAGTATCCTAAACACGCATTTCCTAAATAAGTCTTTTTGGTTAATCCTCAGCTGTCAAATTCTGCCAATTCATTTATCCTTTTCCCGTTAGTAAATCCAGTGCACTATGCCTAGTGTTTGCACACAAATAGTAACTTGGACAATGGCTGATGGCTGGGCCTGACGACGTCGTTGGAGGTGACGCGAGGTCTTGAGGTCTCACATGCAGACACGTGCGCAGGGCACGGAGCGTACCTCCTGAGGCGCTTTGTAATGCCAACAACACAAAGATTGCCACACAAATAAATGTTAAGTTCGGTTTACAATATTAGCCATACTTTTCGTGAAAATAAATTGTACAAATTAATGCATTCAATGAAAAACGTAACTGAATAACTAAATTAATTTCTCGACTGTGATATAGATTAGATGTTAACAATATCTCGAAATCTCAGTCAAACAGTATTTAATCTCTTAGAACACCGATGTTTCTATGCACTCTTTCACCTTCTTATGGGTAAGTAAGATATTACATCTCATTTAAACAAAGTACATCCGTTCCTTTCATCGCACAAATATTTATAAAAAGCACATACACATTAATTTGCTTTCAAATTCGAAAACAGAATGAATTTATGAAATTTTGTACGATGTTGTAAATCTGAATAAAAAGCCATTGTTAATTGTTTACTTGTGGTTAAATTTAAACGTTTAATGCCCAGGTGCACCACCGACACTTAAAATTAAATTTGGTTTTATTCAGTTAGCGAAATAATTTGATGTTAATTCCTACTGAATCATTTGTTTAACTAGGTACAGTGTAAAATTGAATTAACTGAATAAAATCAATTTTAAATTTTAATTACTAGTGGTTCAACTAGGTATAAGTGGTTATAAGAGAGCAGATAAAAAAATAATTAAAATAAACCAAAAATGGAATTATTATAGAGAATGTAAATTATTTGTAATTATTTATCTTTTAAGTATCTACTCTACAAAACAATTACTAACTTGCGCCAAATTTTAAAATTAAGTTAAGATTGAAAAACCTTAATGTTTCTAAGTAACAATTTAGGTTATTTTTATTTTTAAGTATAACTGTTTAAAATTAAACTAAAAGTTAACAATTGACAATCTGTGCAATTTTATATTTTTAACTTACCTATATTTAATTTTTAAACTAATTTTCTAAATTAGTTTTTTATGTATTTTTAAAATTAAAGCCTATATTATCTGAAACTGAAAACATAAAAATTGAGATTCTGGGTATCTGTATATTATAAAAATTATATACATATGTGCGTTTTTAATAGTTTAAAGGCAGCCAGTATTTTTTTTTTCGGATATACAATAAAAAAGTTTTCCTATGTCAAACTCAGATGGAGCGAATTCGATTTAGCCCAACTTCAAACTTGAAATTTGAATTTCCAAATAACTGAAAATATGTACAATAAAAAGACCTACCTAAATATCTGTCAAAAATTATTTCAAAAATAAAAGTAACGACATGACAATATCTTATCTACCATGCATTGTACCTATTCTGTAACTTATAACGTTGAGAAACGAAAACCGTTCGCGAACGACTTGCGTTATTCTCTAACTTTTTCTCGAGCCTACGTGAACGAAATATTCGTTCTCCAATGAAATTGTTTAAGATCCTTATTCTGTACAAGTATAACGAACGTTTATCAAAGACAATTTCGTACAAATCATTCGTATATATGAACTAGTGCTCATATAGTAGTCATTTGAAGTCGAAAACATAAATATATATTTTTTTGTATTAAATTTGTCGTCACATTTCATGGAAAATGGAAGAAAATGACATTTTAAATATAATTTTCAACGAATTATAATCACGGTAAGTAGGTACTTAAATTTTATGAAATAATAATGTAGGTTACTTTTTGAGAATATTGTCAGGCGTCAAACTTATGAGACAAGTACGAGATACTAATAATCTGTTTAATATTATACCGGATTATTTATTTAGAAAAACTTATCGATATAAATATCTTGCTCAGGATTTATTTTTGAATATACATCCTTTCTTAGAAGATGATGTCCGTGACACAAGGATTCCTGCAGTAGTTCAAACTATTTTTTTTTTTCTAAATTGTAAACTGAATCAGTTAATAATTTGGTACATTTTACGAGTAGTTCACCCTTTCAATGCATTTTTATTCTCAAAGCAGTTACCAGAAATCTATCGCCAAATACAAAACATTATAATCTTACTTTCCTTTTCATTATTATAGGTACTTACCAAATTGTAAACACAAACGCCCAGACGCTTCTAACCTGACCATGGTTAATTATAAAACAACAAAGTACAGAAACCTCAAAAACATTGTTTTCGTTGAACAAAATTTCAAGGATATCGCGTAAACGACAAAATTACAGAATATGATTTTTGTAACGTAAGTTGTACATTTCGGTCAAAATATTAGGCCCTTGACAATTTCGTTCATAAACGACTATTGGAGGATAAGTGCATTAGATACCTACTTTTCAATTAAAATTTCCAAAAATAGATGAAATAGAAAATATTTGATTTTAATTAGTCTCACTATTTACTATTGTCAGTCAAATATTTGAGATTCGATAATGTTTGGCTATGCCTGTTTCTTTTTTACTTCCTTGTACGTAAGTAAAGGAAGTATTGTAATCGCGAAAAATTTCGGTTTTCAGATTTTAGCGGAAATATCCATTTTGATCATCCCTGAATCCATTTTGACTAATTTCGTCGTGACGTCTGTACGTACGTACGTCCGTACGTATCTCGCATAACTCAAAAACGGTAAGCCGTAGAAAGTTGAAATTTTGTTTTTAGGACTCCTATAACATCTAGTTGTGCACCTCCCTTTCTGGTTATTATACAATTTCCAGAAGTGGCACTTTACATGAAGCCTATAATAGATTTTAATGAAAAACTGTTTTAAAATATAATCCAAAACTTTTAAAATTTGGTATACAAGACTTTTATGTCAATCGAAATAACATAATAGATTTTGGTTCAAATAGGCTAACCTGAAGTGGTACATTACTTGAAGTTGTTAACAGTTTTTCTTAAATAAAATGATTTTATTTTGATTTTAGAAATAAATGCTTCAAATAAAAGTTTTAGAGAATTAATTTCTGCATCTAGCACATTAAGTATTATTAAATTAGCCCTTTGTATAAGCGAGATATGTAAATTTAAAAATTATATACTTTTTTGTTTTTGTAATAAAGCTTGCTATGGATTAGGACAAAAACATAAAAAAATGTTCATGTCAAATTACGTTAAATACGTGCAATTTTATGATTCGTACAATAACAAATACTATATTTTTATTGTGAAATTAGTCATATTCATTGTTGTAATCAAATATTTCTTTGTTGTAATCAAAACTCTCTTTAAAAAGAACCGGTTATATCATGGTCGCTATATATCTTACTGTTTTGAAGTTAAAATTAATATTTTGTAATTTATTTATTAAAAAAATATGTATAGTTTAATAATCGTACAAGGAAGTCGTGACGTCCACATCAGATTTTTTTAAATCTAATTATCCATTATAATAAGAATAATCTGAAAATTTTAAAATCTCTCACATTTAATTATATTTCTTACAAATCAAGCAATAAAATGTACAACGTAAACCAAGCTTTAAAATCCAATCAAGCAAGGTTAGTTGTATGTCAATGGTCCACATCTTGCGCTACGTGAAACATCGAAGTTGGCTTGAACGAACAATCGAGCATCGCCACGCGCCGAATACAATACAATATCTCGGCTGGAGACGCGACGAATCCATTCTCTCCTCGCGTTTTGTTTATCCAGAACGAAAAGACCTCCTCCAAGATCTCTCAATTGTTATGTGTGAAAACATTTGCTACTTTAGGTAAGTTGAAGGGAAAATATTATTGTCAATATTGTCAAACATTCTGCCTTAATTTTTCAATGGTTTTGTTAATTCCAGTACACATGTCTTCTGGGGCAAAGTAGAATTCAAAAGGGAGAAAGAACTAATTTCTATGTGTATTCAGTAGAAAATGCATTAAGAACCAAACACAGTCCATATAGTAAGTCACCGTCATAAAATTGTTGTACGAATATATGTTTACAAAATGAAAAAAAAAAAAATGAAAATAAAAATAAGAAAGTGTTCTTTCAAACATTTTTTTTTTAACAAGAGCGATTTATAATACAACCAATATTTTGTAAAAAGTAGTAAGTAAAGTTCTTTTCCTGTGGACATTCTATTATGCATTTACATATCTACGTCACAAAAAACTTGATAAGAAAAATTCGCGTAGCACAATATTTATACGCTTTTAAAAACAAAATCAAATAAGTTAAAAATTGCTTTAGTCAAACGAAAGTGGAGAGTTTGTGGAAAAGGTTTATGAAAACATCAACCAACCAAGACAAAAATTCCAGATATTGCAAAAGAATCGAAGACCTACCAATATATGAACGAATATTCCACACATCTATAACTACATACAAGTTTTTACCTCCGATTATAACATTTTTACGATGATATCGGTGTGTGTGTGTATTACGATGTTGTAGATACGATTTCTCAAATTATATAAGACTAAAGACCTGTGTAACAACGAATTTCTCAATCTAACAGTAATGGGAAGAGTTGAATAGGTTCTGGTACCAATTGGACAACCGGAAGAGGTAGTTTCTAAAAAAAAATCTAAATATTATTTTTATATTATAGTTTGTAATTGACAGAGAAATGCATTAGGTCAGTGTCCAAAATCAGCAGTTTTACTAACATTACTGGAACATTTTTCTGGGAGATACGAGTACATTTAATATATATTATTGTATTATTAATTGAATGTGAATTTAAAATTATAGGTATATTAATACTGCAAATACCGTCAATGAATTTGAAGAATTATGAACATATTAGAACAGTAAAAAAATTCCTCATGGAACGAAAGAAGAGATACAATTTTATTAATTTGTGTGTACAAGAAATGTTAAATTTGTTACTTATAGGGCGCGAGCAGTCGTACGACTTTGTTGGCCTTGGTAAGCAGATATCGGGGTCCGTGTCAGAATGATGACTAGTAGTTATTTACATAGATGTCACAATTGTCATATGTCATAATTTTTCATTCAAAATTTCAAAATATTGTGATGGATAAAAAATCATGATGTTTTGAATGAAAAATTGTGATACTTAACACCTATGTACATTATTACAAGCTGTCATTCTGACACGGGCCCCCATATCTGCTTGCCCAGGCCAACAAAGTCACATGACTGCTCGCGCTCTATGCAAGATAAAATGAAAATGGCGAGAGGTATGCTGGCCATAAAAGTTTTTTTTTATCAAGAAATGAACTAGTGGTTCACCATGTTTACGGACGAAGCACTAGAAAGACTAATAAAGTCGGACTTCATCTTTAAAAACTTTAGTTCATTTTGAAAATGGGCCATCTTCTTGCCTGAAAAATATAAGATACGGACAGTTTGTTTTTTGAAAAATCTTTCTTTAATATTATTTCCTTTTGAGCGACAAAAAAAAAGTTAAACTATGTCTTCCAAAACAGTGCATTTAAGTTTCTTATATTTAAAAATAGAATAATTACTGTAATATTCACAATTATTGTCCTAGTTCAGGTAAAATAAATAATTTATTATTTTTATCTATGTAAAAAATCTGTTGTGGTCAGCACAATACCTCTCGCCACTTCCGTTTTTGGTTACATAAGTATAGGGTGCGAGCAGTCATGTGACATTGTTGGCCTTGACAAGCAGATATGGGGCCCGTGTCAGAATGATAATTTGTAATTATGTACATAGACGTCAAATGTCAGAATTTTTCATTTAAAATTCAAGATTTTCTAAATTCACTTAGTTTCTCATACTTGGCCTAGACAAGCAGATATGGAGGGTGTTGGCAAAATGACAGTTAGTAATTATTTACATAAATGACAAATGTCATAATTTTTCACGTGTTTAATTTGTCACCAGGAATGTGGAATTTAAATCACATAGAATTGCAATACCATGAAATTTGGGATGGAAAATTGACATTTCACATCTATGTACATAATTACTAGCTGTCATCTAACTTGGGCCCCCATATTTGCTTGTCAAGTCCAACAAAGGCACATGACTGCTCGCGCCTTATTAATTTCTCATGTCTTTTCTTTATGTTTAGATTATTTTTATAATTTTAAATTTATTTTTTGCGGAAGTTTTCTCCTACACTTCTAAATGTTCGAATTTCTTCCAATTTCTTGACGGGATTTCTGATGGTTATATGTATAAAGCTATAATTTTAAATATTTAATTGTTATTATTGTTATACAACTAGAAAGAGTAAGCTTACCAATATCACAGAAAAATTCTTTAGATTTAGATTAGAAGATTTAGTTTCAACTAAAATCTACATAAAACCATATTCATCTTCTTCTTCCTATAGCTCTACAACCCTTGATGGGTTTTGGCTTGCTCTGTTATGTTGTGCCACGTCTTTCTGTCTACGGTCAAATCCTTCCAGTTCTTAAGCTTCATTATTCTGATATCTTCTAATACATCTTCTTTCCATCTTTTTCTTGGTCTTCCCCTAGCTCTATTCTCCCATGGTTTCCAGTTCATGATCTTCTTTGCTGCCCTCTCTTCTTCCATGCGTATTATGTGACCGAACCATTTTAATCTCAATGATTTGATGAATCTAACTATGTCAGCTCCTCCGATTAGGTCATTTAGTTCGTGGTTCATTCTTATCCTCCACATTCCATTTTCTTTAATGGGCCCGTATATTTGTCGTAGTATTTTCCGTTCGGCTACTCTTAGCATGTCTTCTTCTTTTTGATTGGGGGTCCAAGTCTAGCAGCCGTAGGTGATTACTGGTCTTATTAGAGTCTTATAAATTTTGAGTTTTGTTCCGCGACTTAGGATTTTTGATTTCAGTAGTCGTTTCTGTGCGAATCCAGCTCTATTGCCCTTAACTATTCTAGTTTTAATATCTGTACTGACCCGGTTGTTCGTATTTAACTCCGATCCAAGATAGGTGAAGGAGGAGACTTCTGTAAAACTTTGGTCATTTATTTGTATTTGAGTCAGCTCGGTCACTTTCTCTCTAGTATTCCTCATGTATTTGGTCTTTTCCACGTTAATTTTTAATCCAACTTTCTTCGTTTCCGTTTCTAACTCTAGAAATGTTTCTTTGAGTATTGATAAGTTTCTTGCAGAGATAACGATGTCATCAGCATACGCTAACAATTGTTTACTTTTTGTGTTTATAAGTCCTTGGATATTAAGTTTTCTTATGGTAGATTCTAAGGTTAAATTAAAAAGAAGCGCCGACAGGGCATCCCCTTGTCTAACTCCAGTGTTAATATCAAATTGTCTTGTGAATTTTGATTGTATTGCAACAGTTGCTTTAGATCCATTCAAAGTCATTTTGGTTAGATTTACGAGCTTCTCTGGGATACCTAGAATTCTTAGTTGTTGTAGCATCATATTCCTGTGGATAATATCAAATGCTTGCTTATAGTCTATAAATAGGTTGTGTATTGTTATGTTGTGCTCATAACATTTTTCCAGCATTTGTCTCATTGTTTGGATCTGGTCGTTAGTCGATCTATTTCTACGGAACCCGCATTGGTATTCGCCTAGTATTTCTTCAGAATATTCACTTATTTGGTTATATAATAAGCTTGAGAGTACTTTGTATGTTACACATAATAGTGTGATACCTCTGTAATTACTACAGTTGGCTTTGTCTCCTTTTTTATGTACTGGGTGAATTATTCCAACTTTCCATTCGTCCGACATTGTTTCTTCATTCCATATTTTCACGATTAGGTTATATATTTTAGTCCATAATTGTTCGCCTCCGTATTTTAACAGCTCAGCATTTATACTATCTATACCGGGTGATTTGTTGTTTTTCATGCTCATTATTACTGCTTCAACTTCTCCATAAGTTGGAATTTTGGTTTCTGGTTCTGCTGTATGATACGTTGCGCTATCCAATATCTCGTTTTGGTCAATAGTTGTGAGGGGGTCTTGAAAGTATTCTTCCCATCTTGTCATAATGTCATTTTCTTCAGTCAAGATTTCTCCTCTTCGATCTTTGCATATACCTAATCTTGGTTTAAATTCTTTTGTTTGGTTACCTACATCTTTGTAGAATTTTCTGTAGTTCTTATTTGTGTTCTGAAATTCTATGTTTTCTATTTCCTTATTTAATAATTCCCTTTTTTTCCTTCTACACATTTTATTGGCGATACCTTTTTTATTGTCATAGGCTGTTTTGTTTGCTCGTGTTCTAATTTGGAGATATCTAGTTCGAGCCTCATTTTTTGTTTTGATGACACTCATCATCGAACCATTCGTTAATTTTTCTCTTTTTCTTTTCGCCTATCGTTTCTATTGCTGCATTTGTTATTGCATTCTTGATTAGGGACCATTCTTCTTCTATCGTTTCTTTCTGTATATCTTCCAGATTCTTTTTTATTTTTTCACGATAGGCTTCTGCTTTTTCTTCTTTTTGTAAAGCTTCTATGTCCCATTTCACAGCTTTTTCTCCTTTGGTTTTTAGTACCGCTGCTATTCTTTGCTAATATCTTGCCTGCACAAGGAAGTGATCGGAGTCGCAGTTTGCTCCTCTGTAGACACGGACGTCCCGTATTGACGTGGAAACCATATTCATACTATGACAAATTTTGAATCGGTTCTTATCCACTGTCATGTGTTTAGTTAAAATTGACTTAAGGCCAAGTTTTAGAATTGAGCTGCTAATACCGCCCAAATATGTTTATGAACTACAGTTGGTTTTTGACACTGATATTTTTCTGTCATTTGTAAAAAAAAAGTTGTTTAGGCTCCGAAATTTATTACAACAGATTATTTTATATTATTATGTACTATATCTCCAAACCTATAGGAGATATAATAAAATTTTAAAATGTATCGAATAGAGAATTTTACTTTCTTTAATACAAATAATAAGAATTATCAAAAAAATAATATTTAAATTTTTTACCTCTCGCTAAGAGAGGTATTGGATTCATGCTAAAAATCGCATATCCATATTTTATTGAATAAGCACGATTTAAGGTCCATAGAATCCGATTTTAACATTTTTACAATGATGTCTGTGTGTGTGTGTGTGTGTGTGTGTGTGTGTGGATGTGTGTGTGTGTGTGGGGTTGTTGGAGACACGATTTCTCAAATTCTATAAGACTAAGGACCTGTTTGACTACGGATTCCTCAATCTAACAGTAATGGGAAGAGTTGAATAGGTTCTGGTAACAATTGGACAACCGGAAGTGGTAGTTACTAAAAGAAAAAATTCTAAATATTATTTTTTGAAAATTTGTTACTACAAATATTAAAGATAATTAAATTCTCAATCTGACACACTTAATTTTTTTATTATATCTCGTATAGGTTTGGAGATATAGTATATAATAATATAGAATAATCTGTTCTAATAAATCTCGTTGCCCGAAAAACAGTTGCGATATTTAAATTTTTGTAATTGACATGTAAATGCAAAATGTCATTGTCAGATTTTTCTAGGAGGTAAGAGTACATTTAATATATATTATTGTATTATTAATTAATTATATATTTAAATTACAGATGTTAATATTACATATATCCTTAAGAAATACCGCTAATACCGTCAATGAATTTGAAGAATTTTGAACATAATAGAATAGTAGGATAAAATTTCTCATAGAACGAAAGAAGAGAAACCATTTCAATTATTTGTGTGTCTGCGCGAGCAGACATGTGACTTTGTTGGCCTTGGCAATCAGATGAGGATCCGTGTCAGAATGACGGCTAGTAGTTTTTACATATATGTCACAATTGTCATATGTCATAATTTTTCATTCAAAATTTCAAAATGTTCTGATGTTTATTTGTCATCCATAGTAGTAAGTTGTCCCCCAAGTCGCGAGACCACTAATTGCTTTTTAGTGGGGGTAATTAAAAACTCATTAACTGGCGCCAGTGACCTCTCTGGAATGCAGACTAATTGCTTTTTAATGACTTTTTAATTGCTTTTTAATGACTTCCTGGAATTTGTGGTGACGTATGTTTGCTTTCTAATGACCTTGGAATTTGTGGTGACGTATGTTTGCTTTCTATTGACCTGTTTTAATGACTTTTTAATTGCTTTTTAATGACTTCCTGGAATTTGTGGTGACGTATGTTTGCTTTCTCTGGGTTTTTTTTGTTTTCATTTGGAAGATATTTGTTTGATTTGATATATGCTTGCAGTAACAAGAACAACTAGGTAAGGTTATATTTAAATTAATTAATTATGCGCACTCTCCACGCTAGCAATGAGTGTCCGTGAGGTGACGCCTGGTAAGCGCTCGCACGGTACAAATATTCCATCATTACCGATATCTGAGTATGAATTTAAAAAATATATCGGGAAATATGCTCATAGTATAATAATTAGTCACATTGTGTCGGAAATGATAGAAAAATTTGGCATAGCTTCACCTCCATACTTATTTGTAACATGGAATAATCCAAAAGAGAAATAAATACTTTTAAATAATGTTTATACCATCAGTCTTTATCAAAACTAGCAGACCGATATATACAAGGAGAAACAATTTGTGACAACTACTTAAATAATAAAATTAATATTATAGAGTTTCTAATAAAGTAAAACTATAGAACTATAAATTGGGTATCGAAGCTAGTAAATTCTTCGAAGAAGAAATCAAATTTAGATAAACAATCGAAACAGAACGAAAATATTAGTAATCGGGTAAGTTTTTTTCATTTCTGTTTTCCAATTTGTTAATTTTTATTTTATTCTTTTCAGGACGACACTATTTCAAGGCAAAATGACTCAGCAAGAAGTAATAATAAACAATAAATCTCGCTTACTTAATCAACACTTGTTTACTATAGATGACAAAAATATATTAGCAGTGGGTATAAGTCCACTGAATTTAGAAATTGTTATTAAATTTGTACGTCAAACATCACAAAATAATATTACATTTAATATAGCAGAATGGAATAATTTTGTAAAATACATAAAAAGTATTGTAAATAGTGCTAATAATATACATCACATAGAATTTCATTCTTTTAGATTAGAATATAAAGTTTATATACAATGGCTACAAAATGAAATTTCTTTAGATGTATTGTCACTGAATGTAATCTGTGAGATATGTGATTTTGTAACTGTATTAACGAATTATTTAAAAGCCATTAATTTTGAAGAATATTACAGAGATATAAATACCCAAGCATATTTTACATCTGGAGATTCTATAACTAATGTTAAAAAATTGATATCTAAAAAAAATAATATTCAATCAATCATATACAAAGAAATGTTAATATTTTATCCTAATTTAATTAAGAATGATTTAATATCAAATATGTATTATGTACCTAGTAATTATAATAAATTTAAACATTTGTTAGAAACTGATAATGTACCGAAATAAAGTATAATATATTTATTTATAATCCTGCTTTGTTCTTCCCTAGTTTATATCATTCCTTCTGTTCAGTACGTAGAATAGAAGAAGTCACGTGATATTTCTGTACAGAGTATGGCGGCATCAAGGTTTCGCGCTGTTTGAAAACCCCTTGATTTTGTAAATTCGTCACAGTTTATATAACCGCGTCATCTGTATGACCTGATTGCCGCGCCAGTGTTTATAAAATATGGAAGAGTTTATTATTGATATACAAGGATTTAGAATCGATAATAATCGATTTATTATGAAAGAAATAGCAATTTTGACAAGAAATGATACGAAATTATTTCACATGTTGATTCAACCTCCATGTTCATGGAACGATGTCAGTTTTTCACTTCGGAAACAAATACGATGGTTAGAACGTTCGTACCATGGCTTATCATGGGATGACGGGCATATACCTTATTATACAGGCCCAAATATAATAAAGAATATATTATCCTGTGAATGTATAATATATTTAAAGGGAAATGAGAAAAGAAAACTAATGGAGAAACTACTTAAAGATGATAAAATATGTACTATAGTTGATCTGTCAGAAAGTATAGATGACTTTGAGGAGAAGCCGCCATCACTACGTACAAAGAATGAATATACTTCGATTTATTCGTGCTTTTATCATAAAAAAATTTCAACAAGAAGAGATTTCACGGCATGTGCTCTAAAAAACGTATTTACAATTCACGCATGGCTGACAAGGAAAAAAGATGTTCTATTATAAATTTATTTCTACCTATATGCTTCAATATGTATTTTACTTCTTATTCTCAATCATGTTGTAAAATGTACTTGCACTTATTAATATTGTATTTAAGAATAGTTAAAATAAAATTTGTAAATTGCATTTTGTAGTTATATTACTTACCCTGTGATACACTTTTTTAGGCTATTGATACTACGTACTGAACAAAAGGCACAAGTTCTTATAAATAAGCGTATATAGCATGATGTGTAAAATTTGAATATAAATATATTTACTTATCTGCGAAAAGCAAACTCACCAAAAATTTTCAATTTTAAAATGAATCCGAGTATACATTCGTGGATTCATCAATTTCTACTTTAAAATGAACCGACTATATTGTTTGTTGTCGGTATGCTTGTTAAGAATGTATGATGCCTAAATCTGCAAAGTAACAGAGACTCAGTTTTCTCCAAGTATTCACATTCTTGTATCGTCTGAAATTACAAATATTAAGATACAATTTTTGATTTTTAATTCGAAAATTTTAATACACGTAATATTCTTTCTTGGCACTATTTTCTTGAATATTAAACAAATTTCAAAAAACTTAAGTATTTCGAAAATATATTTTTAGAAGATTATTACTTTTTTCATAATTTTTCTGAAATACTTGACAGTCGTTTAGAAATTTATACAAATACAAAACGTACTTTGTATTATTTTCGGGTATGTGTAACTTTCTACTTGTGATAAATAAATATTTGTTTTAAAATAGATCGGGAAATATGCCCATAATATAATGTTTATACCATCAGTCTTTATCAAAAACTAGCAGTCCGATATATACAAGGAGAAACAATTTGTGACAACTATTTAAATAATAAAATTAATATTATAGAGTTTCTTATGAAAATAAAAACTATTCAACTATAAATTGGATAGCGAAGCTAATAAATTCTTCGAAGAAGTTATTCAATTTTTTTTTTTGACTTCTTGGTGTTTCAATACTTAAATTGTTACAAGATATAAGGTCGTGATAGAAGCCAAATATTTGAAGATATAAGAAGCTGACAACTATAAATAACTGAAATTTTATCAATAATATAAATTTTAAATATGAATATTTATAAATTATTTTAATTACTTAACTTGTATTCTGTCGTGAATTAACATAGTATCAAAAATATTACAAAATAAATCTGTAATTTTATCAGAATGTGCCAGTATTTTGAGAAACATTCATTCTTTTGAAAGATTATCGTTTAAACGGTTTTAAACAAATGCTATGTTTGGCACAAGAAAATCATAATAATAAAAATGCAGAACAGTTTTAAATGTTATTTTGCGTGATTAAACTGCAAAGATAATTATTACAAAAATTTTGGCCTCAGGAAGTAAATTTCAACTTTTAAATGAATGCTAGTACATCCAATTTTCCAAATTTGCATGATATTCTGTTGTAAATTAACATAGGATCAAAAATATTACAAAATAAATCTGTAATTTTATCAGATTGTGACAAATTTTGAGAAACAGTCATTCTTTTTGAGAAACAGTCATTCTTTTTGAAAGATTATCGTTTAAACGATTTTAAACAAATGTTATGTTTGGCACAAGAAAATCATAATAATAAAAATGCAATACAGTTTTAAATGATATTTTCGCGTGTTTAAACTGCAAAGGTAATTATTACAAAATTCTTTGTCTCCGGAAATAAATTTCAACTTTTAAATGAATGCTAGTATATCCAATTTTCCAAATTTCAGATTTAAAATGAGCAGACATTTCTAAATATCAAATTACTACGCCGCTGATTACAAATTCAGCGTCGATATGACAACTGTCAAATATTGCTTTAGGAGCAATTTGATTTTTAGATTTAAATATCAGTAATTTTGTGAATATGAACTCGTAAATATGATTATTCAAATACATTCCAAATATAGGTATAAATAAATTTTACTAATATTAATTGATTTTTTAATTACTTAACTTGAATGTATATAAACAGTTCTGAAGTGTTTGTCACTGTCCAATCCAAGTTTATGCTATTCACATAACCCAGCAATATTTTCAAACATGCCGCTGGCAAGTTTCCAAAAATTACTTCGTACAATCATCTGAGTGTTGGGATGATGAAGGTTCTTCCACTTATAATTCGGAAATCGGAAAATATACCTATAATATAATAATTAGTCACATTGTGCCGGATGTGAAAGAAAATAATATAACAACGCGTCAGGTTAAATATGTTGAAAGTTTTGAAAATAATCCATGTTTTAGTTTTCTAATATTTCAGAAATAGCTACATACCCAATCGGTTATTAATGACCAAATTTTTCATGTTTATTATATTTTCACTTATTTTTGGGAAATTTAAAAATGTTTATTAATAATTTGTAACAGAACTAATAATTACATTAGTATACTTTACCAACATACTGTTCCTAAAATAGATGAATCCGAGTATACATTCGTGGAATCATCATTTTGTACTTTAAATTGATTCGACTATATTGTTTGCTATCGGTGAATGTGTGACGCATAATGTTTTGTCTGAAATTAAAAAATATTAAGATACAATTTTATAAAATAATATTCAATCAATCATATATAAAGAAATGTTAATATTTTATCCTAATTTAATTAAGAATGATTTAATATCAAATATGTATTATGTACCTAGTAATGGGGTTATTTCACATTTCCTCTTGAAAGAATAGATCAAATTAAATATGTAGGTGTATGTTTACACTTTACAAGTATTTAGAATCAGAGATATGATTTTAAAAGTTGTTTTAAATATTTGAACGCTGACGTCACGTCTATACGTCACACTGTGTCGAATACGGGTAGCAGCTCTCTAGCGGATGTATTTTGAACTACGAGTGTTTGAGTTCTCACGTGTCAGCTTGATTTGCCGACATCAACATATTGTTAACAAAAAACATATTTTATACAACTTTTGCTATTTATTTTAATAAATATTTATTTACATACCTTAACTCTGCTGTCACATGTCACAATTTTAGGGGTATATTGTTTATTACAACAACAAACGGATATCACGTGGACTGTTGTGTTCGTGTGTGAGAGGAATGCTAAATAGCTACGTATAACTTATCCATGCTAATGTCGTTTTAATGTGTTTCAGTACTTAGACTGTTACAAAATATAAGGTCGTAACAGAAGCCGAATATTTATTTTGTCGCTTGTTTTGCTGCATGTAAAAATATGGCGCACAAATTCAAATATCATTTGTAATATTTGAATATATTTTCAATGAAAATTAATGAATTACGTAAAAATAACATAAAATATTTGTACTTGAGTTCACTTGCGTGGAGTATCCTACTAAAATTAAATTATGTATGTAATTAATACCATTGAGAGTTTATTTTCTATTTATTATTTATCTGACACTGCATTCAATATATCAGTATAATATAAAATAATAATAATAATATATAATAATTAATATCCTTATTATTTTCTGTACATTCACATTTATTAATTTTACAGTAAGTTTTTATACAAAGCAAAACTTTTTGCAATTAGGTTAGGTTTGGTTAGGTTAGGCTAATTGCAGCTTTTATATTATAAGTTTTGCAATTAGGTTAGGCTAGGTTAGGGTAGGTTAGGTTAATTGCAGTTAGGTTAGGTTAGTCTAATTGCGGTAGGTTAGGTTAGGGTAGGTTAGGCTAATTGCAGTTAGGTTAGGTTAGTCTAATTGCGCGCAATTAGACTAACCTAACCTAACTGCAATTAGCCTAACCTACCCTAACCTAACCTACCGCAATTAGACTAACCTAACCTAACTGCAATTAACCTAACCTACCCTAACCTAGCCTAACCTAATTGCAAAACTTATAATATAAAAGCTGCAATTAGCCTAACCTAACCAAACCTAACCTAATTGCAAAAAGTTTTGCTTTGTATAAAAACTTACTGTAAAATTAATAAATGTGAATGTACAGAAAATAATAAGGATATTAATTATTATATATTATTATTATTATTTTATATTATACTGATATATTGAATGCAGTGTCAGATAAATAATAAATAGAAAATAAACTCTCAATGGTATTAATTACATACATAATTTAATTTTAGTAGGATACTCCACGCAAGTGAACTCAAGTACAAATATTTTATGTTATTTTTACGTAATTCATTAATTTTCATTGAAAATATATTCAAATATTACAAATGATATTTGAATTTGTGCGCCATATTTTTACATGCAGCAAAACAAGCGACAAAATAAATATTCGGCTTCTGTTACGACCTTATATTTTGTAACAGTCTAAGTACTGAAACACATTAAAACGACATTAGCATGGATAAGTTATACGTAGCTATTTAGCATTCCTCTCACACACGAACACAACAGTCCACGTGATATCCGTTTGTTGTTGTAATAAACAATATACCCCTAAAATTGTGACATGTGACAGCAGAGTTAAGGTATGTAAATAAATATTTATTAAAATAAATAGCAAAAGTTGTATAAAATATGTTTTTTGTTAACAATATGTTGATGTCGGCAAATCAAGCTGACACGTGAGAACTCAAACACTCGTAGTTCAAAATACATCCGCTAGAGAGCTGCTACCCGTATTCGACACAGTGTGACGTATAGACGTGACGTCAGCGTTCAAATATTTAAAACAACTTTTAAAATCATATCTCTGATTCTAAATACTTGTAAAGTGTAAACATACACCTACATATTTAATTTGATCTATTCTTTCAAGAGGAAATGTGAAATAACCCCATTACTAGGTACATAATACATATTTGATATTAAATCATTCTTAATTAAATTAGGATAAAATATTAACATTTCTTTATATATGATTGATTGAATATTATTTTATAAAATTGTATCTTAATATTTTTTAATTTCAGACAAAACATTATGCGTCACACATTCACCGATAGCAAACAATATAGTCGAATCAATTTAAAGTACAAAATGATGATTCCACGAATGTATACTCGGATTCATCTATTTTAGGAACAGTATGTTGGTAAAGTATACTAATGTAATTATTAGTTCTGTTACAAATTATTAATAAACATTTTTAAATTTCCCAAAAATAAGTGAAAATATAATAAACATGAAAAATTTGGTCATTAATAACCGATTGGGTATGTAGCTATTTCTGAAATATTAGAAAACTAAAACATGGATTATTTTCAAAACTTTCAACATATTTAACCTGACGCGTTGTTATATTATTTTCTTTCACATCCGGCACAATGTGACTAATTATTATATTATAGGTATATTTTCCGATTTCCGAATTATAAGTGGAAGAACCTTCATCATCCCAACACTCAGATGATTGTACGAAGTAATTTTTGGAAACTTGCCAGCGGCATGTTTGAAAATATTGCTGGGTTATGTGAATAGCATAAACTTGGATTGGACAGTGACAAACACTTCAGAACTGTTTATATACATTCAAGTTAAGTAATTAAAAAATCAATTAATATTAGTAAAATTTATTTATACCTATATTTGGAATGTATTTGAATAATCATATTTACGAGTTCATATTCACAAAATTACTGATATTTAAATCTAAAAATCAAATTGCTCCTAAAGCAATATTTGACAGTTGTCATATCGACGCTGAATTTGTAATCAGCGGCGTAGTAATTTGATATTTAGAAATGTCTGCTCATTTTAAATCTGAAATTTGGAAAATTGGATATACTAGCATTCATTTAAAAGTTGAAATTTATTTCCGGAGACAAAGAATTTTGTAATAATTACCTTTGCAGTTTAAACACGCGAAAATATCATTTAAAACTGTATTGCATTTTTATTATTATGATTTTCTTGTGCCAAACATAACATTTGTTTAAAATCGTTTAAACGATAATCTTTCAAAAAGAATGACTGTTTCTCAAAAAGAATGACTGTTTCTCAAAATTTGTCACAATCTGATAAAATTACAGATTTATTTTGTAATATTTTTGATCCTATGTTAATTTACAACAGAATATCATGCAAATTTGGAAAATTGGATGTACTAGCATTCATTTAAAAGTTGAAATTTACTTCCTGAGGCCAAAATTTTTGTAATAATTATCTTTGCAGTTTAATCACGCAAAATAACATTTAAAACTGTTCTGCATTTTTATTATTATGATTTTCTTGTGCCAAACATAGCATTTGTTTAAAACCGTTTAAACGATAATCTTTCAAAAGAATGAATGTTTCTCAAAATACTGGCACATTCTGATAAAATTACAGATTTATTTTGTAATATTTTTGATACTATGTTAATTCACGACAGAATACAAGTTAAGTAATTAAAATAATTTATAAATATTCATATTTAAAATTTATATTATTGATAAAATTTCAGTTATTTATAGTTGTCAGCTTCTTATATCTTCAAATATTTGGCT
Source organism: Harpalus rufipes (assembly GCA_951394225.1). NCBI lineage: Eukaryota > Metazoa > Arthropoda > Insecta > Coleoptera > Carabidae > Harpalus > Harpalus rufipes. The sequence goes on from OX596274.1 coordinate 73,571,825, forward strand.
TCTATCACGACCTTATATCTTGTAACAATTTAAGTATTGAAACACCAAGAAGTCAAAAAAAAAAATTGAATAACTTCTTCGAAGAATTTATTAGCTTCGCTATCCAATTTATAGTTGAATAGTTTTTATTTTCATAAGAAACTCTATAATATTAATTTTATTATTTAAATAGTTGTCACAAATTGTTTCTCCTTGTATATATCGGACTGCTAGTTTTTGATAAAGACTGATGGTATAAACATTATATTATGGGCATATTTCCCGATCTATTTTAAAACAAATATTTATTTATCACAAGTAGAAAGTTACACATACCCGAAAATAATACAAAGTACGTTTTGTATTTGTATAAATTTCTAAACGACTGTCAAGTATTTCAGAAAAATTATGAAAAAAGTAATAATCTTCTAAAAATATATTTTCGAAATACTTAAGTTTTTTGAAATTTGTTTAATATTCAAGAAAATAGTGCCAAGAAAGAATATTACGTGTATTAAAATTTTCGAATTAAAAATCAAAAATTGTATCTTAATATTTGTAATTTCAGACGATACAAGAATGTGAATACTTGGAGAAAACTGAGTCTCTGTTACTTTGCAGATTTAGGCATCATACATTCTTAACAAGCATACCGACAACAAACAATATAGTCGGTTCATTTTAAAGTAGAAATTGATGAATCCACGAATGTATACTCGGATTCATTTTAAAATTGAAAATTTTTGGTGAGTTTGCTTTTCGCAGATAAGTAAATATATTTATATTCAAATTTTACACATCATGCTATATACGCTTATTTATAAGAACTTGTGCCTTTTGTTCAGTACGTAGTATCAATAGCCTAAAAAAGTGTATCACAGGGTAAGTAATATAACTACAAAATGCAATTTACAAATTTTATTTTAACTATTCTTAAATACAATATTAATAAGTGCAAGTACATTTTACAACATGATTGAGAATAAGAAGTAAAATACATATTGAAGCATATAGGTAGAAATAAATTTATAATAGAACATCTTTTTTCCTTGTCAGCCATGCGTGAATTGTAAATACGTTTTTTAGAGCACATGCCGTGAAATCTCTTCTTGTTGAAATTTTTTTATGATAAAAGCACGAATAAATCGAAGTATATTCATTCTTTGTACGTAGTGATGGCGGCTTCTCCTCAAAGTCATCTATACTTTCTGACAGATCAACTATAGTACATATTTTATCATCTTTAAGTAGTTTCTCCATTAGTTTTCTTTTCTCATTTCCCTTTAAATATATTATACATTCACAGGATAATATATTCTTTATTATATTTGGGCCTGTATAATAAGGTATATGCCCGTCATCCCATGATAAGCCATGGTACGAACGTTCTAACCATCGTATTTGTTTCCGAAGTGAAAAACTGACATCGTTCCATGAACATGGAGGTTGAATCAACATGTGAAATAATTTCGTATCATTTCTTGTCAAAATTGCTATTTCTTTCATAATAAATCGATTATTATCGATTCTAAATCCTTGTATATCAATAATAAACTCTTCCATATTTTATAAACACTGGCGCGGCAATCAGGTCATACAGATGACGCGGTTATATAAACTGTGACGAATTTACAAAATCAAGGGGTTTTCAAACAGCGCGAAACCTTGATGCCGCCATACTCTGTACAGAAATATCACGTGACTTCTTCTATTCTACGTACTGAACAGAAGGAATGATATAAACTAGGGAAGAACAAAGCAGGATTATAAATAAATATATTATACTTTATTTCGGTACATTATCAGTTTCTAACAAATGTTTAAATTTATTATAATTACTAGGTACATAATACATATTTGATATTAAATCATTCTTAATTAAATTAGGATAAAATATTAACATTTCTTTGTATATGATTGATTGAATATTATTTTTTTTAGATATCAATTTTTTAACATTAGTTATAGAATCTCCAGATGTAAAATATGCTTGGGTATTTATATCTCTGTAATATTCTTCAAAATTAATGGCTTTTAAATAATTCGTTAATACAGTTACAAAATCACATATCTCACAGATTACATTCAGTGACAATACATCTAAAGAAATTTCATTTTGTAGCCATTGTATATAAACTTTATATTCTAATCTAAAAGAATGAAATTCTATGTGATGTATATTATTAGCACTATTTACAATACTTTTTATGTATTTTACAAAATTATTCCATTCTGCTATATTAAATGTAATATTATTTTGTGATGTTTGACGTACAAATTTAATAACAATTTCTAAATTCAGTGGACTTATACCCACTGCTAATATATTTTTGTCATCTATAGTAAACAAGTGTTGATTAAGTAAGCGAGATTTATTGTTTATTATTACTTCTTGCTGAGTCATTTTGCCTTGAAATAGTGTCGTCCTGAAAAGAATAAAATAAAAATTAACAAATTGGAAAACAGAAATGAAAAAAACTTACCCGATTACTAATATTTTCGTTCTGTTTCGATTGTTTATCTAAATTTGATTTCTTCTTCGAAGAATTTACTAGCTTCGATACCCAATTTATAGTTCTATAGTTTTACTTTATTAGAAACTCTATAATATTAATTTTATTATTTAAGTAGTTGTCACAAATTGTTTCTCCTTGTATATATCGGTCTGCTAGTTTTGATAAAGACTGATGGTATAAACATTATTTAAAAGTATTTATTTCTCTTTTGGATTATTCCATGTTACAAATAAGTATGGAGGTGAAGCTATGCCAAATTTTTCTATCATTTCCGACACAATGTGACTAATTATTATACTATGAGCATATTTCCCGATATATTTTTTAAATTCATACTCAGATATCGGTAATGATGGAATATTTGTACCGTGCGAGCGCTTACCAGGCGTCACCTCACGGACACTCATTGCTAGCGTGGAGAGTGCGCATAATTAATTAATTTAAATATAACCTTACCTAGTTGTTCTTGTTACTGCAAGCATATATCAAATCAAACAAATATCTTCCAAATGAAAACAAAAAAAACCCAGAGAAAGCAAACATACGTCACCACAAATTCCAGGAAGTCATTAAAAAGCAATTAAAAAGTCATTAAAACAGGTCAATAGAAAGCAAACATACGTCACCACAAATTCCAAGGTCATTAGAAAGCAAACATACGTCACCACAAATTCCAGGAAGTCATTAAAAAGCAATTAAAAAGTCATTAAAAAGCAATTAGTCTGCATTCCAGAGAGGTCACTGGCGCCAGTTAATGAGTTTTTAATTACCCCCACTAAAAAGCAATTAGTGGTCTCGCGACTTGGGGGACAACTTACTACTATCCATTAGTATGGAATATACTTGTCGAGGAAAATAATCCACATGGATTTGGTAAATCATAATGTTTCGAATGAAAACTTATGATACTTGACACCTATGTATATTACTAGCTCTCATTCTGACACGGGCCCCCACATCTGCTTGCCAAGATCAACAAAGTCACATAACTGCTCGCGCCCTATGCTACATAAAATGAAAATGGCGAGAGGTATTGTGCTGGCCACAACAGATTTTTTCTTTAAGATACTACTAGTTTCGGTTTTTCATTTGGTACAAAAACCTATTCAACTCTCCCCATTAATGTTAGATTGTGGAATCCATAGTCAAATAGGTCTTTACTCATATAGAATTTGAGAAATCGTGTCTCCAACAACCTCACACACACACACATACACACACACATCCCCACACACATACACACACACACAGACATCATTGTAAAAATATTAAAATCGGATTCTATCGACCTTAAACCGTGCTTATTCAATAAAATCTGGCTATGCGATTTTTAGCATGAATCCAATACCTCTCTCAGCGAGAGGTAAAAATATAAATTGAAAATTTCGGGAGCTAATGCAATAGCTACATAAGATTTCATTGTTATTTATTTATTCTGTGTTCACAACTAAGTAAAATATAGTTTACCGAGTGTCTATACAGATAAAGAAACGTATTATTTATTTTTATTTACTTGTGTAAAGCAATATTTATTTTTTCTCGTTTCGGCTTCTTTTGAATGGTGCCCCATAAATTCCTATTCTAAAAATAGTTGTTAACGAAGCTAGTATATATGATCAGAATGGTGTAAAATACATATATTATATTTTTATATTCTTCTAGTCATAAAACTAGTAAAAGTTTGCCGACAGATTTTATTATTCGTTCTTAACAAAACCAATTAAATCCTGTTAGTGAATGACGAATTTCATATGGTTTATAGTATTTCCATATGTTACGAGTAGATTGCTACTTTTGTGAAAATATATTTACTTATTTTCTTCTATGTATAATGTACAAACCAGTACCTGAAGACAGGCTATAAAAATACTTAAATATTTAAATTACATCTAGCTTTTAACACATATAATGTGCCGCTCAAAGTAATCTTACATAATGTATCCTAAACGTGACTTCACATGCATACTCGCAATTATAATATTAAACAGGATGTTTTGAAAAATAAATATAATGAACGTGACACAAGTATGCGGAATGTCAACAAACAGAAATATTTAATACAACATGCCAGCACTGTATAAATCTATATATTGTAATGTAAATAATAAAAGTAAATATTAATAATAATGCGGCAATCGGTGTTTACACGTATACGAATTTTATTGAGCAAACAATAATGTAGGATAAATATAGTCAAATTTTTTGACTCTGTCGGGTACAGTAATAAAACTATAAATGAACTATAAATATCGCAATTATGATAAAGCGGCATATCCTTTACTTTCTGCAGTATAATACTGTTTGGCATCGGCCCATATTTTTGAGCCGCTCTATTCATGCATTGAATCAAACGTCTACCAGGTATGTATAGGAAAATAGCCTTACAGTCCTTTAACATAAATGAATAGAGCGGCTCAAAAATATGGGCCGATGCCAAACAGTATTATACTACAGAAAGTGAAGGATATGCCGCTTTATCATAATTGCGATATTTATAGTTCATTTATAGTTTTATTACTGTACCCGACAGAGTCAATAAATTTGACTATAGGTTTCTGTGAGTAACTGCACGTTTTTGCCTACTGGGATCCACAGAATAGCATGTGACATCGGAGAAATATTATGGAAGTAAATTAATTATGGTTAGCAAGAGTTGTTAATATGTAAACAGCGCAAACCATCGTTTCCAAATTACGAAATTAAAAACATAATTTTTAATCTATGTATAAATATTTATAACAAAAAATTACAGCTCTATGAAAAATAAGCAAATGTTAAATTAAACATTTGACTATAAAATATAAATAAAAATTATATTCTTATGGAATGTACAGAGATGTGCGTCCACGCGTAATCTATGATAGTTTACTTACATAAGTAAACAATGCGTAAACAATGTAAAGAATGATGTCAAATGTGGACAATACATGTACAACAGCAATTATTTTGACAGTCAAGAGTCATTGATAATAAATAAACAAAAAATGGGAGGCAGAGAAAAAACAAGAATTTTAACAAAATTAAATTACACTCGTAGGCATGTAAACAACAAATAGTAATATTTTGTCCTCTTTTAAGTAAAAATTAAAAATAAATATAGTCTAGATGGGGTAGACAATATATACAAACTTTGATGTAATTTACATGGCATAGTTTACAGGCATTTCCCTGGGTACGTATTTATATAACGTTTAATATATAGAAAAATTATGGTAATTTACAGTAAATAAAATTTGATAAATTACAGTAATTTATTTAATAATTTACTCGGTAATTTACGCTTTTACATCACTGATTATAACTTTGCAGAATGCAATTATTAATATAAATATTAAATAGAAATTATACAGGGTGTGTATCACGGAAAGTGAAACATAGACGTTTAACTAGGGAAATCATTTTTTCCGTGCGCATTGCTCCCCTAATTATTTTAGACAAAAAGTTTCAAGTGGATGTTATAAAGCAAAAATTTCTACATCAATACAAAAAAATCATTTTGGTTACTTCATAAGTGCAGAAAAAATTTGAAAATTGACGGAATTATAATTTAATAGTAATAGCCATGGAATTAGAAACAAGAGGCGAACAAAAGCGTAACGTTTTACACGTCAAATTATTAGACAATCATTATTCTGACACTGACGTAATAAAACGTTACGCTTTTGTTCGTCTCTTGTTTCTAATTCCATGGCTATTACTATTAATGTGTAATTCCGTGAATTTTCAAATTTTATTTCTGCATTTATGAAGTAGCCAAAATGAATTTTTTTTATTGATTCGGATGTAGAAATTTTTGCTTTACAACATCCCTTTGAAACTTTTTGTCTAAAATAATGAGGGGAGTAATGCGCACGGAAAAACTAATTTCCCATGTTAAACGCCGTGATACAGCCTGTATATATGGAACGATTTTCAAAATATGAAACTCGAATAACGTAAAATAAATTCTGATGAGGCGAGCTCATTACTCCCTGTCAAATTGGTTTTATTTGATATTAGTTTCATATCTAACTGCAAACAAATATAGATGATATCCATATTTCGGTTGACACAATTAATTGTATCAGAAAATTTGAAACGAAAAGTATTGAAATTTTTTGACAATATATCTACAACAAAAACAAATTGAAAAGCAACCCTTATAACCACTGAAAGGATTAAAAATAAGAATTTTAAAGCTTAAATTTATATCTCGCAATAATATATACTTTATTGAGGTAATCTCAACGGCGAGATTCAGCCAAGGCTAATCTTCTACCTAAACCAATATAATCAATACACACGAAATAGAAAAAAAATGTATATACGAGATAACGTTCATTAAAAGTTATCAAAAAAAGTAAAGATAGTAATAATACCAAAAAACAATTAATAGTAATATGTACATAATAATTTTCACGTATATTATATGCACAACTTATTTATCAGTTTCACTTAAATTATATGAGTGGAAGTATTATGTTCCGTATTGAAAAAGATATCACAAAAATTGTGCAACTAGGATACCTTTGCAGCCCACTCAGTACGACGTAGGTTCAATTAAATAGGTGGTCTTTTAACTTATCTCTCATTTTCTGAAAAATGATTTTTTTGTTTTTTTTTTTCTTCATACATTTCAATAAATATATACATATTTCATTTGTGTAGATTATTTAATTTTGTTATTACAGTATATAACTAAGAAAATGGCCTCATAAAGTAAGACATATTCTTTATTTATTTATTTTTTAATTTAGTGGGGTACAAATGTAGCCCAGGCGGTATTTCGTGTAAATTTTTAAGTACGGTACGATGAAGGTTAAAATATTTTGGAACTAAGACAAATGATAAAATGTCATTCGTTACTATATTTAATCTCCACGATAATGCAGTATGATTTATTTTTTTATAATAATGTAACGTTTATTTATTTGGGTGAAGTGTAAAAATCAGAGAAATGTTATTAATTAAAATAAGAGTTTATTAAACTATAATTAATTAAGGTAAATATAATAAAAATAACAAACACTATGATTAAAGAGTTATAAACACTAATTTAAGACTAAGAATATTATTATTAAACACTAAGATTATTTATTTAAACAATATTTATTTCACTATTTATTTATATAACTATATTTATTTATGTTCACTAGATACTCGTAGACTATTTATTTCACCAACTGTTTACTTCACGATGCGTGTCTACATCAGAATGCTCCGCTAATTTCCCTGACGGTGTTTATATAGTCCGGTGCGTTTTCCTAGAATGTTTTTCAGTTTTCTATACGATAATAACATCGAATACAAAAGATCAGGTCGAGATGTGTTTGTTTACTACGCCAGTAGCTCACCCGATTACGTCATCGCCCAGCGGGGCGGCCTTTCTAGAAACGTTCGACCAGCGGTGGCGGTCGTGTACTCCTAGTCACTGGCGTCGTGCCCACCCACGCTACAATAATATTATATCTTAAATTAGCGATATATGGCATCTATATTTATATTTACAAGGTATTTTAAAAACATACCGATAAACTTCTACAATCACTTTTTGTTAATAAACCCATGTTCGAAACGGAGCGTAGTAGAAGAGCTAGAAAAATAAATTTCTAAAAAAAAAAATTGAGTTTCAACCGAAAAACAGTTTACAGAAAGGAACCGGGAATCTTCCTTAGGATCTATGAATCCATGAACCTACGGTGCAATCTTTGTATTGAAGCGAATGGTAGCCATTTTAAATAACTACTTTAAATTAAAATAATTTATTTACCAATCAACTAAATCAAAATATTTTTCTTTAGAAGTTTAGTTTTCTAGCTCTTCTGTTAGAACGGCTCATTTGTGTATACAGGTTTATTAACCAAAAGTTTGTCGGTATGTTTTTAAAAAACCCTGTTTATGTACATGCAAACTACATTATTAATAACTGGAAATACAAAGTCGATGTCTCAAATAGTATTTTTACCTCTCGCTAAGAGAGGTATTGAATTCATGCTAAAAATCGCATATCCAGATTTTATTGAATAAGCACGTTTTAAGGTCCGTACAATCCGATTTTAACATTAACACGATGATGTCTGTGTGTGTGTGTGTGTGCATGTGTGTGCCTATGTATGTGTGTATGTGTGTGGGATGTTGGAAGGACGATTACACAAAAACTATAAGACTTTATATTTGTTTAACTACGTATTTCCCAATCGGACATTCATGGGAAGATCTGAAAAGGTTTTGGTAACAATTGAACAACCGGAAGTAGAAGATTCTTGAAAAAAATCTTCTAAATATTATTTTTACCTCTCGCTAAGAGAGGTATTGCATTCATGCTAAAAATCGCATATCCAGATTTTATTGAATAAGCACGTTTTAAGGTCCCTACAATCCGATTTCAACAATTTTACGATGATGTCTGTGTGTGTGTGTGTGTGTGGATGTGTGTGTGTGTGTGTGTGTGGGATGTTGGAAGGACGGTTACTCAAAAACTATAAGACTTAAAATTTGTTTAACAACGTATTTCCCAATCGGACATTCATGGGAAGATCTGAAAAGGTTTTGGTAACAATTGGACAACCGGAAGTAGAAGATTCTTGAAAAAAAATCTTCTAAATATTATTTTTTGAAAATTTTTCTTGATAATATTAAAGAAAAATAAATTCTCTTTCTGATACATTTAAATATTTTTATACATATTTTATAGATTTAGAGATAAAAGGAATATAATATATAAAATAATTAATTTTACAACCGAAAGGATGCCATGAAAAATAGTTGCAAATTTAAATTATTTGTAACTGACAGATAAATGTCAGTGTCAGAAATAATGAGTAATGAAAGAAAAATTTATTTGGAGAATCCCTTAATTCTTGATCTGTGACTATTATGGAGATGACAAGTCTAGGTTGAAGGACTTAAATTTGTTTCAAACATTATGGGACAATGTACACCAGTACTGTAGACTAGAGTAACTTTGAATTGCGAAAAAGCTATCAAATTCTTCTCAAGTAAGTTGTAAATATTGACAAAATTACACATCGATATAAGAATAATCGGAGTGCAATCTATCCGTCACATTATTAAAGGGAATTAGTGTTATTTAGATATAACAAGTATGAAAAAATAAAATGTAAAAGAAGATATGTAAGAATAGATGCACAATCCAGATATATACATTTTAGACCGCCCAAAATTAATGTTTTTACTAGAAGAATATGAAGAGAAAGTAAACAAGGTTGTTCGAATTGAAAATTGCTGTTACCAGCCTAATATTTATATATGGTAAACTGTACTTTGTAATTTATTGTAACATAATTTATGGTAAAATATCTTTATGTTGAGACATGCTATTATTGAATAATAAAGAAGTTTATACGTCATAGATTTATATGAATATATTATTTGTATTTATAAAAATAATCTTTGCTTTATGCATACAGCCAGGTAAAATATACGGCGAGAGGTTATGTGCTGGCCACATCAGATTTTTTAAAAAAAATTCTTGGTAATATTAAACAAAATTTTCTATCTGATACATTTAAATATTTTATTATATATTCTATATATTTAGATATAAAAGAAATATAATATATAAAATAATCTGTTGTAATAAATTTTAGAGCCGAAAGAATATAGTTAAAATATATAGAAAGAAAATAGTTGAAAATTTAAAATGTTTGTGACAGATAAATGTCAGTGTTAGATATTCGGAGATATTACTGAAGACTTTTTCTGGGAAGTACATACATTATATTATTTCTTAATGTATTAATAGTTAAATATTTAATATTATAGGTATATTACACTATTACACAAACCCTTCAGAAATACTATTACTTCCGACAATAAATTGGAAACATCTCAAAAAATTAGAAGAGTAGGATAAATTTAAATTTAAAAAATCTAAATATAAAGAATAGATATAAGTAGAATTTTTGGTGTAGAGTGTAGGTATACAAGAAATGTTAAATGCATTAGGGCGCGAGCAGTCATGTGACTTTGTTTATCTTGACAAGCAGATATGGGGGCACATGTCAGAATGATAGCTAGTATTTATGTACATAGATGTCAAATATCATAATTTCTCATTCTAAGTTTAGTGATTTTCCAATTCCATGTAGTTTATTTTCCTCAACAATTCCACACTCCTGGTGACAAATTAACTACGTGAATTTAGAAAATCTTGAAATTTTTAATGAAAAATTCTGACATTTCACATCCATGTACATAATTACTAATTATCATTCTGAAACGGGCCCCCACATCTTCTTGTCAAGGCCAACAATGTAACATGACTGTTCGCGCCCAATACTTATGTAACCAAAAAAGGAAGTGGCGAGAGGTATTGTGCTGGCCACAACAGATTTTTTTCTGTTTGGCTGGTTGTTGTAGCATACTCATCATGCTTTCAAAATTAAATGCGTTTCATAACTGAATAATTGGTGTGAAACCGTTGTGCAATGTTAATTGTGGACCAAAATAAATGTGTACACAATCACATTATAAATGACGAATCAATAGAAATTCTATTCAATTTTCTCTCTTTTAACCATTTAAACTAGAATATTGAATAAATCCCATTTATTTCCTGTGCCAAAAAAGTTCTTTATTATAAAGCCGCGAATTTTTAATTTTATTCATTTATTTCCAGCTTTTGAAATCTTTTCTCCATGGTGATTGTACTTTTCCTGTCCATAACTTATGTACGTTTCACTTCATTCTTTTAAACATATTTAACACTCACATCCTTCCCGGACCAAGTCTTCTCTCCACCATTAGTGGCGTGTTCAATCTGAAGAACAATGGTACACCTCGCGTTGCTAATTACCTGCGCTGTAGACAGTGCAGACCTGTGGCGGGAACACGTGCTGTGCTCACGGCGACGAAGCGGCAGCAGGATGTCAATGTCAGTAGCTTATGCTTATGATCTCCTGTTGCCGCTTACTCATCCACTCGGACTGTTTATAGTCCGCCGACTCTGTGAGAAATTCGCGAATAAATTTAAGCCGGAGCCATCTACTGGCAAAATATAAACTATTTATTGTCGTATTCCACTGAAAACGCCATTTGGGTTAGTGTTATTTTATTTGGTTTTTCTTTGTGTACAGAAAGCTTTTGTTTTATTTTTTCTATTTTATGTGTACATTAACTACTTCAATACATAGGTATTGACGAAAATCAATCTTTTTGAATACTACTTTCCAGTTTACATCTGTTTCAGTCTTAACCTCTTTTACACTTTCCTATTTAATATGTGTTAGTTTCCCGATTTTTTCTTCATTTATTCTATTTTCTACCTAAAATGAGTTCTACTTCTACAACATGAATGATATAATTTGCTGCGTGTACGGATGTCATTCTAAACGAAGCAAAAACCGAAATTTAAGTTTCCATACTTTTCCGAAAAACGGTGCAGCAAAAGTGACATTTATCAACTAACGCGGAATATCTGAAGTCGCAGACAAAAGAAACACCTGGATTTTAAAAGTATAAACTGGAAAATCTGTTACTCCACATATGATAATGTATAGTTTAGATTTTAAAAAAGTTGTTATTTATTATACAAGGGAATAAAGAGATACTATTTCTCGAATCGATGAAAACTCTTTTTCGTCGGTCGTGTATATTATTTTATTTTGTACCTGATGTTTTCGATATTAAAATGTCAAGCCGCAACTTTGTTCCTAAAGTTAGTGATAGTATAACTTTAGGAACAAAATTGCGGCTTGACATTTTAATATCTAAAACATCAGGTACAAAATAAAATAATGAACTGGAAAATCTGTTACTCCACATATGAGATTGTATAGTTTAGATTTTAAAAAAGTTGTTATTTATTATACAAGGGAATAAAGAGATACTATATTTCTCGAGTCGATGAAAACTCTTTTTCGTCGGTCGTGTATATTATTTTATTTTGTACCTGATGTTTTCGATATTAAAATGTCAACTTTGTTCCTAAACTTATACTATCACTAACTTTAGACGGGTTTGTCAAAATTGTAAATTACAATTTTTCTTCGCATTATGCATTTTTAAAAAGTGTAGATAAAAAGTCAATACTTTATCTACTGTTGATGTTAAATTGTTACTTTATAAACAAAAACTGAACGCACAAAGCGTACTTTTAACATCAGGTGCGAAAGAAAGACATTTTACCAGGTAAGTTCCTTGGCCTAAATCACATTTTGAAACGTCTATGCACAAAACTTAAATATAACATTGAAACATAATCTTCAAACTTACTAGTAAGTCAAATAAAATTTCCCTAAATATTTTAATAATACAATATAACACTCTTGAAAACTTCGTTTATAATATGTAAACGAACATGTCTGAAAATGACAGTAAGATAATCATCCGACATCTTGGTTGATAACATCGCTGCCACCGGTGATTTTATTCGCGAATAATGCATATGGTATGGGCTCTCATCTAGCGATAAAATTTGGACCTACTGATATAGCTTTATTAGCTTTGGATATTGCATGGTTATATAGTTATTAAATCTGCGAATTCTGAGTTTTTATTTTATTTCGGTTTCATTGAAGTTACAATTATCAATAACAGTAAACCAACGTTTTCATTATTTCTTTGTTGAAAAGAATCTTAATATTTGGTTTAAGAATTTCGTATGGCGGAAGGCGAATAGAAACAATTATAATAAAAACAGGAATGAAAGAGACGGTAGACATTAGACTTGCATGAAGTTCATGTAACAAAATTATGATAACGCTGTACTACGTACCTACGTAATATCTTCGAATGTGTTCATTGCCAATTTTCCTGCAAATAATGATATCGCCAGAATCAAAAACATCGTCCTCTTCCGACATATTTATCGTTATTTTTTCTTGCTAAATATTTTAAATATTCTTTTAACCCTAACTTCTTACTTTCTAAGACAATATTATAAAACTATGTATTTGATCGGTTAAGTTATAAAGTTTAATTTTCTACCTGTAACAATGCGATTAATTTTGGTTGTAGTCAGGGACGTATACAAAAGGGGGTTCTGGGGGTTACTTTTTATTTTATTTTTTTCGTGTCTTCAAAATACTAAAAATGCACAGATAATTATCTTTATAATATACAGGGTGGATAGAATGCTAATGTTTCGTTACAGAGTTACAGCCCTTTGAAGTTGCACTTCATCTGACACATTTTTACCTCCCGCTACCCGTGGTAAGGTGCTAAAAATCGCATATCGAGATTTTGGTAAATGACCACGTTTTAAGGTCCCTAGAATCCATTTCTAACATTTTCACGATGATGTCTGCGTGTGTCTTATATTTGGGCTTCCTCTATTTCTTCTACCTTCAATTACTAAGCTATTCATTTTTTTCCAATATATTCTTCATATCTTCTTGTATCTTTCTAGAAACTTTTAACACTCGAGTTATTTCCCTAATTCTTTCATTCCTTACCGTATCTTCCCGTGTCTTCCCCAACATCTATTTCAACATTCTCATATCTGCCACATTCATTTACTTTTCATTGATATTGATATCTGTCAATTTGACTTATCTATGTATAAATTTAATATCTTTATAATTCTTTAACTCTACATATATCTATTGAATATGAAGTATAAAATGCAATCACATCGCATAGAAAATAATATTAAAATGTATAAACATTATACCTCAAAAAATGATATGTAACTGCGTTTTTTCAAGAAAAACTGTTAAAAGATGCAAATGAGGGTGCTTCTGATGGACCTATTATAACCAAAATCTAATCACGTCTGCATATGTCGTGGAATACGAAAAAAATATAATTTTTGGAATCATAGTATTGGAGTTATGCGATTCGAAACGATCATCACATATACACACACACAAACACACACACACACTCAGAGAGAGAGAGAGAGAGACAGAAAGAGAGAGACGCAGACACACAGACGCACACATACATCCAGATATCATCGTAATAACAGTAAATTCGTATTGTAGGGACCGCAAAACGTGCTTATTCATTAGAAACTCACTATCGAATTTTTTCACCAAAGACAATACCTTATTTACCTAAAGCCTAAAGGTGACGGAAGGTAAAAAGGTAATAAAAATAACGAACACTATCAATACATAAAATATAAACTTCTACGTTTCAGCAGCCAGTCTATCATTCTTATTCAATGTACAAAGACACAATCAGTCGGACATATATTCTACACCTCGACAATTTTTTACCTTCCGTCACCTCTAGGTAAGGAAGGTATTGTCTTTGGTCAAAAAATTCGGTGGTGAGTTTTCATTGAATAAGCACGTTTCAGGGTCTTTACAATACGATTTTACTATTTTTACGATGATGTCTGTATGTGTGTGTGTGTTCGTGTGTGCGTGTGTGTGTGTGTATGTGTGTGTGTGTGTGTGTGTATGTATGTGTGTGTGTGTCTCCGCCTTTTCGGACACGATATCTCCAATACTAGAATTCCAAAAATTACAATTCTTGCGTATTCCTCCTCCTTACAACCATATGCAGACCTGTTTAGATTTTGGTTATAATTGGTCAACCGGAAGTACCCTCATTTGAAGATTTTAATAGTTTTTCTTGGAAAACTCAGTTAAATGTTATTATAACTTAAAGAATATATTATTATCTATACGATTTGATTGCATTTTATATTTGTTATTCAACAGATATAGAGTTAAAGAAGAATAAAGATAATAAATTTGATATAAATTTCATAATTCAGCCAGCTATGCTAACTTAACCATGGAAACTGCTAATATATTCAGGTAATTCAAATTGACAGATGTCAGTATCAATAAAATGTAAATCAATGAAAGAAAAAGGGAAGTAACTCTAGTGTTAGAAGTTTCTAGATATAAGAGAGACGATTACATTGGTTTGAACATGTTATGAGGAGAGATGAATATATTAATAGAAGGTGGAAGAAACATAGGAAGACCAAATATAAGATGAAAAGACTGTATTGCAGAAGACTTGAGAGAAAAGGAACTGAATGAGGACGACACGGAAAATAAAAATGAGTGGAAGAAGAAAATAAAAAATAGCGACCCCCTAACGAATGGGAAAAACTAAAGAAGAAGATGTCAGTGTCTAATGCAATTTGCATAGTTTGTTTATGAAATAACTTTACTGGAAATATAGGATCTTTTGCAAAAAAATTATGTATGGGGCCGCGTGCAGTAACATGATTTTGCTGATTTTGGCAAGCAGATATGGGGACCTGTGTCAAAATGACAGCAATTAATTATGTCCATAACTGACAAGTGTTATAATTTTTCATTCAAAATTTCATAATTTTATTATTTTATGTGGTTTGTTTGTTATCAGGAGTATGGAATTCAGTTGCCGAGAAAGAGAATCACATAATACCAACAATTTAGAATCTTTCGCAAGAAAATTTATCTATGGAATTTGTACATAATACACAGGATTGACGGAAGGTATTGTGCTGGCCACATCAGATTTTTTTAAAATGGTAAAGGATCAGTTCATGATTATTTCAAGTGTTGTAGAAAACTGTTTGAAGATTACACGCATTAATGATTTTACAAGTATTGTTTGATTGACACTATTTTCAATGAAAAATAATATTTTAAAATTTAGTAATACATAATGTTGTGAAATGCCATTTTGGCTGAATTATTTATTTCATTTTCGATTTTTTCCAAATTCAACGTTGTAGTAGATGCTTTTCTTTATTTGTTGCACAATACTTTTCCATTTTCTTGTTTTATTATTTAAGCTGTAAATACTTTATAAACCCGCTAGTCGCTTCTAATTTTCTTTTACTATAAATTTTATTATAATTCGTATTATACTTCTTTTTTGTTTCCTCAGACCAGAGCTGTGACCAGTACTCGAAAAAAGTATTTAAGTACTAAGTACTAAATACTTATAAGAAAAGTATTTAAATACTAAGTAAAGTAATACTTTAAGTATTTTATTTTACCTACGTACAGTACCAGTATTGTCTTTTTTTATGAAATTAGTTAAAATATTACAAAGAATCTGTTGTGGCCAGCACAATATCTCTCGCCACTTCCTTTTTTTTGGTTACATAAGTATAGGGTACGAACAGTCATGTTACATTATTGGCCTTAACAAGCAGATGTGGTGGCCCGTTTCAGAATGATAATTAGTAATTATGTACATAGTTGTCAAATGTCAGAATTTTTCATTGAAAATATCAAGATTTTCTAAATTCAAGTAGTTAATTTGTCACCAGGAGTGTGAAATTTACTTGTCGAGGAAAATAAATCACATGGTATTTGAAAATCACTAAATTTTGAATGAAAAATTATGATATTTGACATCTATATACCTACATAATTACTAGCTATCATTCTGACATGGGCCCCATATCTGCTTGTCAAGTCACATGATTGCTCGCGCGCTAATGTATTTAACTCTAAATTCTACTTACATCTACATATTCATTCTATGAAGAAATTTTGTCCTACTCTTCCAATATTTCGAGATATTTCTAATTCATTGTCGCAAGTAACAGTATTTCTGAAGGGTATGTGTAATATACATATCTATAATATGAAATATTTAACTATTAATACATTAAGAAATAATATAATGTATGTACTTCCCAGAAAAAGTAGTCAGTAATGTCGCCGGATTTCTGACACTGACATTTACCTGTCAGTTACAAACAATTTAAATTTTCAACTATTTTCCATGGCATTCTTTCGGCTGTAAAATTTATTACAACAGATTATGTTATATATTATATTTCTTTTATCTCTAAATCTATAGAATATATAATAAAATATTTAAATGTATCAGACAGAGAATTTAATTTTCTTTAGTATTACCAAGAATTTTTTTTAAAAAATAATATTTAGATTTTTTTCAAGAATCTTCTACTTCCGGTTGTCCAATTGTTGACCAAAACCTTTTCAGATCTTCCCATGAATGTCCGATTGGGAAATACGTAGTTAAACAAATATAAAGTCTTATGGTTTCTGAGTAATCGTCCTTCCAACATCCTACACACACACACACACACACACACACACACACACATACACACACACACATCCACACACACACACACATACACACACACAGACATCATCGTAAAAATGTTAAAATCGGATTGTAGGGACCTTAAAACGTACTTATTTAATAAAATCTGGATATGCGATTTTTAGTATGAATCCATTACCTCTCAGCGAAAGGTAAAAATGATCGAATTTAGGTATATCACTCTCATCTAAGAAGACAGTTAAAGTAGCCCACTAATTTTAGTACTATACCTATTTAAAAAAAAATAGTACCAATATTTGTGGAATAAGTGAAGAAGTCTGTCCACATGCGTGTAAAAAAGGCTTCACGCATATAAAATAAACTCCATAAGACTCTATTGCATTTTTACTAATCGCTATTAAAATTCAGACTTCACATACTGCGATTAATGTTAATGGAGTAGAAAAATTCTTTATTTAGTTCTATAATATTGATGAGCAAGTAGAAATATCCTTTAATAAATAAGTTGTTCAACATGTTTATCATAATATACTACATTACGTCTTGATTTATTTTTATTTACGTCTTCAACTATTTATTTAAAACTATAGATAGCGAAAATTTTAGTAATTTTCTATACTTGCTCAAACCCCTGCTGACTGTAGTACACAGAACACAGAAATACGTTCTTGCGCATGCGTGAAGTACTTAGTATTTAAAGTATTTTAGTTACTTTAAATACTTTTAGATACTTTAAGTACCAAAAAGTATTTCAAGTACTTATTATGAAAAAAAAAGTATTTTAAGTACTAATTTTCAAAAGTATTTTAAGTAAAGTACGTATTGTTAATACTGGATGTATTTGAAGTAATACTTCCAGTACATTTAATTTAAGTAGTTCCCAGCTCTGCCTCAGACTGAAAACTCCATATGAAATTCAAAGACAAGTGTTAGAAGAGATAGTCTTCACATTAACACGTAAGTATAATTAACTTATAAAAACAAAGAAATGTTTACAAGTAACAAACATAATACGGGCCACGTGTATGATTTCATCATTCTCACATGAAACTTCCTCACATTAGTGTGTACAGACATAAAACAAACAACAAATCACTCAGCATTCATTAGCATTACAACTCCATACACTAATTTCTGCTATGCGTGCATAGAATATCAACACATCCTCAACTAGTCACCGTCACCGGTGTGTTTGAATTCTCAAGCGTTCCCACTCGACAAGTCGCAGGTGTTAGCTTTGCCTCCGCCTCCGGTCTCCCGTCGAGAACGAAAATTAGATAATAGAAAGAAACTGCCATAAATACCACGAACTCAGAAAAAGTGTGAAATTAAAAATTGTTTATTTCTTGCCCATAATTATTTCCTTTCGCTGTAAATCACTTTGTTGGTTAGCCGAGCCAAGCGTGGTTCGAATATAAATTATCTAGCTAATATATGCGTTTAACCAAATGGACACTTTATGGTACTTAAGCAGAATATCTTTAAGTTAAAAATTGGTGCTAGGAGTGTTAAATTCTAAGTTAAGTTATGGTATAGTTTACGGACGGTGATTATAATGATTCGTATTGAAGAAAAAAACAAGATTTATTTGTTCATCATTTTGGCTTTATTAATCATGTTTTCTATATGGAGGATTTAATTTTACAAATTTATCTCAATGTACACCAAAAAATATCCTTAACATGATAAAAGTTTCAAAGTTGAACATTCTTTTATATTAGAGAACTGTTTGAATAATTAAATTTAAAGAATTTTTCCATTTATCGTATATTAGTGAGTTTCATTAATGGCTCCTATTAATGAAAGATTTTTAATTTTCTATTAATAAAATATTTTAGAATAGTATCCACAGATATCACTGCTAAATAATTAATATCAAAACTTTATTAAAAACACTAGGTACTAACAAAAAAAAAATTATCAAGGAATGATGTAACATACATATTTTCCACTTTAATAAGATATAATTAACGCGAACAACGGCGTAGAAATAAAATAAATAAATATGCTTAAAAACTATATAATTAGAATCAGCGAATAAGAAGTAACTTGTACAAGAGAAACCTATAAATATCGCCCTAAGTGTCACTATAACACCCTAAATACCCTAAGAATAAACTTTCTAAAACCCATTAACAGCTGTCAAATTTAAATGTATAACCTACAAATTGAAATATAAACAGAGTTTACTTTTAACGAAATATAATATTAAAGAATAGCAGACTTACAGATTTCAATTACATGGATGATAATGAATGTAAGAATATTCACTTAGAATTAAAGTGATAAGAAAAATTTATATTCTCTTGCAGTGATTCCTTGACATATCTTTCAGCCAAATTGCTGGATTTCCAACCGACTGAACAACTTGTTTTAGAAATACTTTATCTTTAATAGCAGGCACCTGTTATACACCTCAATGGCCAGCAGCCATTATAATAATGGACGCCGGCCGTTATGGATACCTTTTCACTTTTGTTTTCCGTTAGTGCGTTCGTTATAATCCTTAACGGCCGACGTCTGTTATAGATCCCTTTTCACTTACGTGAGCAGTTCTGTTAAATGATAGTAACAGTATGGTATTACGAAAATAATTTGACAGTAAGCAAATTGTTTTGTAAATTGTCAAGATGACTACATGGCACTCTACAAAAGACATGAATCAATCAGATATGAACTATATTTTTAAATAAAAATTTATAACATTGTGATAGTTACAGTCGTCTAAAATAGTTATTTGTATAACAAATGTAGAGTGTTTCTTTGTCGAACTAAAATTAAAGTTGCAAACGTTTGTGTTCGACACGTGTTATACATACTATATTTTTTCTACTCCTGCAAAATAAAAAATAGTATTTTATGTATCTTTGAATTTTTAAGGTATGAGCAAGTCGTAAGTACTTTAAAGATACTTTTCGTCTGAGGTTCATACATAATTTTGTCATATTGGTTTTTAGTTATTAAAATATTAAAAGAAATATGCAACAATTTGTAGAAGAATGAGTTTCGTATAAGTCGCAATTGTTCGAAAATATTAGCAAAATTTTGACAGATTGACAGATTGAAATTCAATTATTCTGGTTTCGTTAACATTCTTATTCGCTATAATTGATGAAAAATACATTCCTCGAGATATTTTGGATGCAGGTGTCGAAGTGAAGAACAATTTAATGCCGCATAAAGAAGAATTCAGTATGAAGGTAAAATTTTAAGTAAAATTCGTTGCTAGGATACAGTGCTGCAAAAAGTCGCTCTCAATATGAACAACAAACCAGAGCAGGAATGGAAAATATGTTGTGTGCATCTCGGCTTAAAAGTTCTTTTTTAAATCACTTTTACAACTTTGATACACAAATAACTCTCTGCTTGTATGCTGTAAAACTATCTTTTGAATTTATTCATTATTATAGTATATTTTATGATAATAATTTTATATTATTAAATCCGTCTTTCTTGAGTAAATTCATGATAGTAGCTGTTACCAAGTTTCACTCAGGAGTTTGTTATTTTAAATTCAAGGTAGTTACTGATAAATTAATAAATTTTGATATATAGATAAAGCTTGGATTTCTCACTAAAATTAAGAAAAATGTTCGTCATATACAATAATTAGTCAATTGTATGTTGTCACGAGAACAAATATGTTTAATTCTTCTATAGATCCATCTGACTAAAAATATCTTCACCTTAAAGTAAAAATAACAATTTTGTTTAAAAAGAAACTGTAGTAATACAGTAAATGTTCATGTTTTTCAATTTTTTAAATAATAATTCGTTTAAATAATTTATAATATCCTGTTGATATTATCATTACATAGTTAAATTCAATTTTTCTCTAACACCTGTTATCTGATTGCACATGTTGCTAATGAGCACATGTGCAAATACTGCTGTAATTTATTTAATAATTATATTTTCTTGTTATTATATAATTAACTTATAGTCAGAGAAGCAAATACATACATACCTTGTTTTATCGCATATAATTTTAAACAGTGATATAAATCCATTTACAACAGTCACAAGTTTTCCCTCACGTGAAACTTTAACAATGAACATATACGACTTTATTATCTTGCCACATGACTCGTGATTTTTTTGGAATTATACAAGTATTGTCTAAAGGTTATTTTAATGTTTAAAGTTTTATATTTCTAAAAAGCTACACGTGCGTAAGCAACCAATAATAAATATTATGTTATTGTCTTTAAATTATTAATGTAATGGTAATATTTGCAAAATATAAATGAATGAGTAATGATATGGGTTTATGCAGTATGTAAATTATAAAATTAAATTAAAATAACGTCGTTTACGCAGTAAATTAAAATTAAGAATCCTATGTTTGATATTTCGTGTAATTTAACTTTTGTAGATGAAATTGCTGTAGATTATATTTATATAGGATAAAAAATTATAAATATTTCAGTTTCCTTATTACATATTTTGATTATAATCTATTGAAATAGTAATTACAATAACGGTTTTGGACTTTACTTAATATAGGGTGAGTCTGGGAGTACCCCCCCCCCTTAACTTTTTACCATCCGTCATCTTTAGGTAAGGAAGGTATTGTCTTTGGTCAAAAAATTTCAATGTCGAGTTTTTAATGAATAAGGGTCCATATAATACGATTTTATCATTTTTACGATGATGTATGTATGTATGTATATGTGCCTGTCTGTGTATGTGTGCGTGTGTATGTGTTACGAAAGTTTCGGATCGCATAATTTTAATATGTACCACAATTCCAAAAATGAGAAGTTTATAAGAGGTGACTAGATTTTGGTCATAATTGGTCAACCGGAAGTACCCTCATTTAAAGATTTTAACAGTTTTCCTTGAAAAAAAGCAGTTAAATATTTATTATAACAAAGAATATATAATTCTCTATACGATTTTATTGCACTTTATACTTCATATTCAATAGATATAGAGTTAAAGTAGTATAAAGATACTAAATTTCATAAATCAGCCAGCTATGCTACCATGGAACCTGCTAATATATTCAGAATTCATATAATTCAAATTGACAGCTGTCAATATCAATGAAAAGTAAATGAATGTGGCAGAGATGAGGATGCTGAGATAGATGTTGGGGAAGACATGGAAAGATACGGTAAGGAATGAAAGAATAAGGGAAATAACTATAGTGTAAGATGTTTCTAGAACGATACAAAAGAGACGATTACATTGGCTTGAACATGTCATAAGAAGAGATGAAGAATGCATTGGAAGAAAAATGAATAACTTAGTAATAGAAGGTTGAAGAAACATATTGCAGAAGACTTGACCGAAAAGGAACTGAGTGAGACACGCCCTAACGAATGGTAAAATCTAAAGAAGATGTCAGTGTTAAGTGCAATTTGCATAGTTTGTTTATAAAATTGACGGAAGGTATTGTGCTGGCCACATCAGATTTTTTATTATCAATAATATAAAATAATGGCTCATATAATTACCTCTCGCTAAGAGAGGTATTGCATTCATGCTAAAAATCACATATCCATATTTTATTGAATAAGCACGTTTTAAGGTCCCTACAATCCGATTTTAACATTTTTACGATGATGTCTGTGTGTGTGTGTGTGTGTGTGGATGTATGTGTGTGTGTGTGTATGTATGTAGGATGTTGGAAGGACGATTACTCAAAAACTATAAGACTTAAAAATTGTTTAATTACGTATTTTCCAATCGGACATTCATGGGAAGATCTGAAAAGGTTTTGGTAACAATTGGACAACCGGAAGTAGAAGATTCTTGAAAAAAAATCTTCTAAATAATATTTTTTGAAAATTTTTCTTGGTAATATTAAAGAAAATTAAATTCTCTATCTGATACATTTAAATATTTTATTATATATTCTATGGATTTAGAGATAAAAGAAATATAATAAATAAAATAACGTTATAATAAATTTTACAGCCGAAAGGATGCCATGGAAAATAGTTGACCAGTTGAACTGTTTGTAACTGACAGATAAATGTCAGTGTCAGAAATTCATAGATATTACTAAAGAGTTTTTCTGGGAAGTACATATACATTATATTATTTCTTAATGTATTAGTAGTTAAATATTTAAGATTATAGGTTTATTACATATATCCTTCAAAAATACAGTCAATCCTGACAATGAATTGGAAACATTTCGAAAAATTAGAAGAGGACAAAATTTCTTCATATAATGAATTTAAAATTAAACAATCTAAATATAAGGAATAGATATATGTAAGTACAATTTTTGGTGTAGAATGTAGGTATACAAGAAATGTTAAATACAATAGGGCGCCTTGACAAGCAGATATGGGGACTCATGTCAGAATGATAGCTAGTAATTATGTATATAGATGTATCATAATTTCTCATTCTAAATTTAGTGATTTTCCAATTCCATATGGTTTATTTTCCTCGACAAGTAAATTCCACACTCCTGGTGACAAATTAACTACGTGTATTTAGAAAATCTTGAAATTCTGAATGAAACATACTGACTAATTATCATTCTGAAACGGGCCCCCACATCTGCTTGTCAAGGCCAACAATGTAACATGACTGTTCGCGCCCTATACTTATGTAACCAAAAAAGGAAGTGGCGAGAGGTATTGTGCTGGCCACAACAGATTTTTTTTTTAGTGTTTTAAATATACTATTTGATGGAAGATGTAGATAATTTTTATAAAGTCAGGTTTACAAGATACAACTATGAAATATTATTTTTTAAATGACAACCTATATACTAAAATATAAACTGCCATTTTTTTCTCTTTTCAACGATGTATTAGTTTTTATTAATGCGTTTGAAGAAAATCGAGAAAAATAAGATAATTGACGTATATGAGAAATAAATTTTATTCAAATATTCTAAGTGACTATGTGAAAATAAATAAAAAATAAATAAGTAAGTAATAAGCAAATGTATACTTTCTTGCTATTAATTTAATTGTTTAACATTGCTACATTTTCTTAAATTTCGCATAGGCACCTTATGATATTTGAATAAACATTATTTCCCGTATTTCTCAATTATCTTATTACACACAAATCCCTGGAAAAAAATAAACTTTTTGCATCATAATAAATATAAATGCACCATTAACATAAATCATATTTATTAAATCTGGAACATGAAGTGGAGATTCTTTTATGTAAAAGACATCGCCTTGTAACAAAGCTAAATGGGAATTTTTCGCTAAATAAGTGTACAATTATTGATTATGCATTTATTTTACGCTGCTCAAAACATCTGCCAAATAATACATCCTCAAATCACTGATGCATTATCCATAAGGTTGATTTGGCACGTGCCTATGGGCGCCGAATTTTTGAACACGAAACTCGTTCCAGCTAATCAACTGCTAACAACATATTCGTAATGAAATGCAAAGATGAATGAAATACACATTCTTCAGAATACATAAGCAGATTTTTTGATCACCATCCGTCAATTTTGCATAATCTACACTCTACAGATGGGTTCGCGAGAGTCTTCATTTTCATTTCATTTAAGAATATTACTGTAATTTTTATTTTATTTTCACTGTTATTTACATACCTACATACATTTAAATTCATCATTCCAAAATTTAGTGGAATTTTTCGTTGAATATATACGTGAACACATATCGTATTTATATGGAAGGATTATAAATTATAAATATGTACATATATCTATTCTCCAGTGTTTTAAATTAAATTTACTCGATCACTTAAGCAGTCAATTTTAAAATTTTGAGACTAAAAAAATTAAAATTTGAACTGTAAAACTGTATTTATAAATCACCCCATGAACTTTTTCGGGACAGATAATATTTTCAAAAACTGTTCCCATATAAAACGCCTATGTCACGGTTTCTTGTGTTTATCTGTATATTATAGACGTAGAGCTATCTTTCCAGATAATAATTATTAACCCTTGAGTACCAACAATGTTAGTTTTAATTATAAATAATTAGCTTTGGGACCGAAAAGGACCTTCTTTACGTTACAAAAATTAATTTTTATTTCATTTGTAAGTAATATAGTTTATATATAATATTCTTTATTGTATATTAAGTTAAAATTAACTTATTACAAATTCATATATGGGGGTGTGTAATTTTATTCTTATAATTTTATATTGTTTACATTGCGTTGATGGAGATGAGATGATAAAGACACACAGAAACAACCATACCTTACCAGGGATTCGAACTCGGGTCTCTTGTATAGTAAGTCGATTATGTTGCCCACTAGATCACCGAGGTCGGACAATAAAGTTTATATAATATAGTTTATATAAAAATAAGGAAATTTAATTAGAAACTATTTCTATTCTATTTTCATTTAAAAAATCTTTGGTAAAAAATTGATTTCGTATTAATTGCAAGTATTTCATATTTGGACGTTATTTTCAAAAATAGGAAACTTTTTTTTTAATAATGATATACCTACCACTAAAATTTTATCTTAATGGAGCAACTTTGTCTAATTATAACCGACTTCGTATTAATCGTAACTCTCAGTTTTCGAGATCTTAATATAAGGCGCGTTATTGGAACACCTTACGAATTTTATGTTTACTTAATATAATATTTTAGAGTTTGAATTATATATACATACATATACAGGTGTCCCATTTAAGGTACAATTAGTGAGCCATTTTGTGGTGTTTCGTTTGTTCGAAAAAAAATGCGTAGATCACTAGATATGAGCCAAAATGTAAATTTTTCCATTTTCGTTTTCTACTTGTATCTTTTTAATGTGAATTGAAACTAAATTTTAACTTGCACTTTCTACAGGCACTTTTGTACAAGGAATACATAGGCGTCCTCAAAAAAAAAAAATTGCTATTTTCGAGAAATTCATATTAACTTTTAATTTTCATGTGGAGCTCAAAGTAGGCTGTGATACCATGAAATAAACTTTTTTTGTCTCTCTTTTCAAAGATATAAAACAAATTAATTTTTAAATTATGTAAGAAATTACAAAATTAATGACATTTTACAACTTTATTTATATTCTGCATTTTTATAATAAAATGTACCTAACAAATTTTTGTATCTTATATTTTCATGGGTTCACTATCCCCTGTCCGGAAACATTTAGCCGATATAGTGTATGTATTCTTTATCCAAATTCCAAATATTATCACTTATTATATCTTTTACTATATCTGCAATTATTCCATAAGCTATTTCTGTCTAATCGTAAACCTAATGTTATCAGTTTGTTTAGTATCTGATATGATATAAGTGTCGTGCTGTTATCAGACATGTGACCGCATGTCGCGACTACCAGCCGTCGTTACAAATATGTTTATCAGCACGCGACCACGGATCTACTGCAATCTCACAAGCATGGAGAAACCGTCTAGCTCCGCAAAGCGCCGCTATTGTATAAAGTTTATCTGCGGTTGATAAAGTTCGGAGAAATGCTGTAAATTGTTTTTGTGGGTCGACAATTGAAAAATATATGTTTATTTATGAACGATATCTTATATTTTTTATGACATCCTTTAGTTAAATCATTATGATCGTATAAATAAGTGCTACCTAGCTCTTATTGATAGTATTACAGAGTACACGTGTATTTACTAAACTCCACAAATTAAGATTCGAAATTAAATTAAATCATAACTTGTCTAGCACAAAAAATCTAGTTCTGAAATCTTATGTTAACTTCTGATCGAGCAAAATATGATCAGCGATAGCATTTGTTGCTATAAGCTAGCGCTGACTCAACCGTAAATATTGATTGGAACATTTTATCGTCAGTGCTAAATATATATAACTTTTAATTGCAGCGTTCTGTTTATAATAATAACTGTTTTAGCAAAAATGTAAACAAACATTTTAGTAAATAAAACAAACATTTTAATCAGTAAATTTCCTTAATAGTTATTTTTGATATCAGAAGTGAGCCGAGACATGTTTTATCAACAAATTGAAATTTTTTGCTGTTAGAAAAGTGTGTTAATTTACGAGAAACCAATTTAAGGTCTTTTTATTAATTAAAATTAACGATTACTCTTGGGGACAATATGTATGCCCAGTTGGTACACCGTTTATATTTACATTCGTAAAAAAATCTGATGTGGCCAGTAGAATATATTCCGTCAATCCTGTGTATCATGTATAAATCCCATACATAAATTTTCTGGCAAAAATTCGAAACTTTCAGTAAAATAATTTCATAAACAAACTATGCAAATTGCACTTGACACTGACATATTCTTCCTCTTTAGCTTTTCCCATTCGTTAAGGGTCGCTATTTTTTATTTTCTTCTTCCACTCATTTCTGTTTTGCGTGTCGTTCTCATTCAGTTCCTTTTCTCTCAAGTCTTCCGCAATACAGTCCTTCCATATTATCTTTGGTCTTCCTCTGTTTCTTCAACCTTCTATTACTGAGCTATTCATTCTTCTTCCAATATATTCTTCGTCTCTCCTCATCACATGTATCTTTCTAGAAACTTCTAACACTAGAATTATTTCCCTTTTTCTTTCATTCCTCAATTTGAATTATCTGAATATATTAGCAGTTTCCATGGTTAGCATAGCTGGCTGATTTATGAAATTTAATATCTTTATAATTCTTTAACTCTATATCTATTGAATATGAAATATAAAATGCAATCAAAATGTACAGAGAATAACATATTATTTAAGTTATAATAACGTTAAATGTCAATAAATGATATTTAACTGCGTTTTTTCTAGAACAACTGTTAAAATCTTCAAATGAGGGTACTTCCGGTTGACCAATTATACCCAAAATCTAATCACTCGTTTTCTGGATGTAAACTTGAGCAATACGAAAAAATAGTATAATTTGTTATTAGGAGTAAAAGTGATACTTTGTGTGACGAGCGTGGGAGTTTGCTCGACGAGCGAAGCGAGTCGGACAATTGACCGCGAGGCACACAAAGACACTTTTACTCCGAATGACACATTATATTTTTTCTTCAAACGTAGATATTTAAAGAAAAATATCTACTACTGACGTTATATTTTACGTAAATTACGTTTGCGATTTCAATTAGCCTGTAGCTAAGGATACTTATTTGTTCACTTTTTGTTATAAACATTGAAGTGAAAATTTTCACGTTTTGACGTTTAAATAACAACTGTGTAATTTTATATCCTCCTTGTGTGCAATTATGTCGGAATTTGAAGTATTATAATATACGCCCCCTAAAGTTGTTCAATTGGATGGAAATCTAACAGTGTGGCTAAAAGATATGTCCAGGAATCACTGCAAAACAATATAAATTTTTCTTATCACTTTAGTTCTAAGTATTCTCATGTTCATTACAGTCCCTATAATTGTAATCTGTAAGTCTGCTATTCGTTAATGTTATTTCCTCAAAAGTAAACTCTGTTTATATTTCAATTCATAGATTGTTTATTTAAATTTGACAGCTATTGATGGTATTTAGTAACTTTATTCTTAGGTTACCTAGTGAGTTCTAGTGACATTTAGGGCGATATTAGAGGTTTCTTTTATACAAGTTACTTCTTATTCGTTGATTCTGTATAGTTTCTATGGATATTTATTTATTTTATTTCTACTTTGTGAATCAAGTCACAAAAGCTGCTACTTTTATGACGTTTGAAGAAAAATAAAATTTTTGGAATCGTGGTATTGAAGTTATGCGATCGAAAATTTTCGTCACACACACACACACACACACACACACACACACCCGCACACACACACACACACACACACACATACATACATAGAGGACATCATCGTAAAAATGGTAAAATCGTATTATATGGATCCTAAAACGTGCTTATTCACTGAAAACTCATCATTGAATTTTTTGACCAAAGACAATACCTTCCTTACCTAAAGGTGACGGAAGGTACAAATGGAAGTTAATAAAAATAATGTATATCGATTTTTTCATAGTAATAATTAATAACGGATTTGACATTTTGTTGTTGTCAATATAACTAATAGTTAAAGTCTTAACTACAGGTTAACAAAAAAAGTACGTATCGAAATTTTGACAGTACTATTTAATAACTCATTTGATATTTCATTTCGATGCCATATTGTCTATTTAACTATAAGTTAAGTATGGTGCAACTGGCCATAGTAATACAAATTATGTGACCCTGATAACTATATTTGGGGACATCCTAAAAAAATATGTTACTGATTTCTTACGGAAATTGTATATATGTATTTACCATGAATAAAGTAAAATAAAAATTCCAAAAATATAATACCTGTCATTCATAATTTTCAGGATTCGCTACTCACCAAACAATATTATTCACCTCACACAAACAAAAATCGTCCTCAAGGTTAAGCGCCAGTGAGTATTCTAACATAAATGTCATTAACCATAGCAATATCAACTTTTAATAAATTACGAGGACTATATGGTGCCTTTTGAAAACACAATTCCGTGATTAATTTAAAAACTTGCACTACAAATAAACGTCTAACTTCACTTTTTTTTTGCAATTTGTAAAAACACATGTACAGCAATTTTTATATATAATACGCCTATCTTTCAAAAATTCATATTGTTTCGACTATGTTAAAACATTCCATTTTAAAACAATGCTCGTTGTTGATAATACTTACGCTGTAACGTAATTGTCTTTTTGTTCATAGATGATGATATTTTTTTATATGAATTATTTATATGACGTAATCTAGGCAACAAATCCAATAAAACAAAATTCTACCCTTTCTTGACTTATTTTGCAATGATATTTCAAACGTCTGTCATTTTACTTTTTAATAATACAATATCCTACTTGTTTACTATCATTTCAAACCAAATTCTATTTACTCTTCAAAAATATAAAAATATATAATATGTTCCATTTGAAATTTCAAAGTTGGTATCACATACTGCGGGACCGGAAGTAATAGAACTTTTTTTTGATACATCTTATTGCCCATGTTGCCTATGGTAAATATTCTTATTTGAAGATAATCGCTATCTTGCTTAATAACGTAGATAATTACTGGTTCATTCTCTCGTGATCATCCTGTATATATATATATATATATATACCCCCACAGACATCATCGTGAAAATGTTAAAATCTGATTCTAGGGACCTTAAAATGTACTCATTTACCAAAATCTGGATATGCGATTTTTACCATGATCCCTATACCTCCCTTTGTCAAGGGTAGCGGGAGAAAAGAACAGAATATTAGACGACTCTTATTTTAAAATTGCACTACTACTGCAAATAGAAATGTGAAAAATATGATAGTACATTTATTTATATTTAATTTGGAATGTTCTCACAGAAAACTATAATTTATTTATAAATTAGTAACAAGTAATTACATAATAATAATAATAATAATAATAATAATAAATACTGAATGATCACTAAATAAAAGTGTTAAATAAACAAAGTGGCAAGAGTAAGAGCAAATGTCTGACCTCTAGACATAATAAAATGCTAATCAAATTTATGAGAACACAGAAAAACTTCTAATAAATTTCTTACATAAACTGTAAATGAGTTAGCTTAAAATTAGAAAGTGTGTGACAAAGCGATGAAACGAAATCTTTGTAAACATATCAGCAAAATGTGTTTGGATAGCGCTATTTAGCATGAAAGTATTACGTTATTACGTAATGAAATGACAATGGTCAGCATTGAACGTCGGCCATGGGCTGTCAAGGATGTCAGACACGCGCATAGCTTCCCTGCACCGCACTCCTTCATTGCTAACCATCACATGCACATTACTTATAGCTCGAGAAATTGTATTTAGAACGCAACCGCATGAAATATTCGTGTAATCAAAATGTACCGAATATCACCGGAACTAAATTCACTCGAAAATTCTAATCAAAGTAAAACATTCCTTCGTTTCGTCCATATTTATTTATTCTTATCTTGTCGTAGTTGTCGTAGTTTTAAACAGAATGATTATTGATTTATATTCGCTTTTAAAGAACTAAAAGTGTTCATAAATGACACTGTTATAGTCAAAAAATATCATTTTTTTAAATGGTAATTCTATATTTAGTTACTTATAAGTATATTTATGAACTAAATGAAAAACACGGAATTGGCGGTACCTATACACAACATTATATTCTGTTGAGTTTATTTTGTATATACTCGTACAAAATATGTAGAAGTATTATGACCGGTTTATAAACGACAGATAAATTTACTTCCAAAGTAAATAAAATTTATTGCTTCAAATAACAGTTGAACGTTTGACAATAATATTAATAAATTTTTATAAAGAATTAAGTTCGAGATGAAACGGAGTTTTTCTTTTCCTTTCCTTCCGATTCAATAATATTATACGTGCCAGAAAATAAATAAATTTGATTCGTATTTGTTTAGTGTTGCTGCAAGACCAAGACCAGTCTTGGTTTTGTCAAGACAAGGAACTGAATGAGAACGACACGCAAAACAGAAATGAGTGGAAGAAGAAAATAAAAAATAGCAACCCCTAACGAATGGGAAAAGCTAAAGAAGAAGATGTCAGTGTTAAGTGCAATTTGCGTAGTTTGTTTATGAAATAATTTTACTGGAAATTTAGAATCTTTTGCAAGAAAATTTATGTATGGTATTTATACATAATATACAGGATTGACGGAAGGAATTGTGTTGGCTACATCAGCTTTTTTACCTCTCGCTAAGAGAGGTATTGCATTCATGCTAAAAATCACATATCCATATTTTATTGAATAAGCACGTTTTAAGGTCCCTACAATCCGATTTTAACATTTTTACGATGATGTCTGTGTGTGTGTGTGTGTGTGTGTGGATGTATGTGTGTGTGTGTGTGTGTGTATGTATGTAGGATGTTGGAAGGACGATTACTCAAAAACTATAAGACTTAAAAATTGTTTAATTACGTATTTTCCAATCGGACATTCATGGGAAGATCTGAAAAGGTTTTGGTAACAATTGGACAACCGGAAGTAGAAGATTCTTGAAAAAAAATCTTCTAAATAATATTTTTTGAAAATTTTTCTTGGTAATATTAAAGAAAATTAAATTCTCTATCTGATACATTTAAATATTTTATTATATATTCTATGGATTTAGAGATAAAAGAAATATAATAAATAAAATAACGTTATAATAAATTTTACAGCCGAAAGGATGCCATGGAAAATAGTTGACCAGTTGAACTGTTTGTAACTGACAGATAAATGTCAGTGTCAGAAATTCATAGATATTACTAAAGAGTTTTTCTGGGAAGTACATATACATTATATTATTTCTTAATGTATTAGTAGTTAAATATTTAAGATTATAGGTCTATTACATATATCCTTCAAAAATACAGTCAATCCTGACAATGAATTGGAAACATTTCGAAAAATTAGAAGAGGACAAAATTTCTTCATATAATGAATTTAAAATTAAACAATCTAAATATAAGGAATAGATATATGTAAGTACAATTTTTGGTGTAGAATGTAGGTATACAAGAAATGTTAAATACAATAGGGCGCCTTGACAAGCAGATATGGGGACTCATGTCAGAATGATAGCTAGTAATTATGTATATAGATGTATCATAATTTCTCATTCTAAATTTAGTGATTTTCCAATTCCATATGGTTTATTTTCCTCGACAAGTAAATTCCACACTCCTGGTGACAAATTAACTACGTGTATTTAGAAAATCTTGAAATTCTGAATGAAACATACTGACTAATTATCATTCTGAAACGGGCCCCCACATCTGCTTGTCAAGGCCAACAATGTAACATGACTGTTCGCGCCCTATACTTATGTAACCAAAAAAGGAAGTGGCGAGAGGTATTGTGCTGGCCACAACAGATTTTTTTATTTAAAATACAAAAACTTAAAGTCCGTTTCCGCGAGCTGATATACGTACGCTATCAATCGTAAGCATGTAGTTCAAATCATCAGCGGGAGAAAGAAATTGTTGACGTGACGTATTGTCAAAACTGACAGTATTATCGGTAATATAACCTATATTGTGTTAAGATTGTTATTAATCAAAATTCGAAGTATAAAGAGTTATTTAGCAACAATAAATTAATTTGAATAATTACGATAAAGTATAATGGATGAAATAATCCGCTTTTTATTGACTAAAAGAAATATGTTACAATAACTGTCGGCAATCTCAGAAAATCACTTTAATTACCACATGAATGACAAAATGAGATGAATATTCAAATATTTGAAAGTGACATTCGTTACCGCGGTTACACTCTCGTTTCAATTTCATTTTTCGCAGTTGAATAGATGGAGATAGCATATACCCCTTTGTCGAGCCCTCTGTAATATGTACGATAATGAAATTGCTAATAAAAGTGTCATAATATGCTGTGTATACGACAAAGATGCTAAATAAAAGTTTAGTAATTTTTGCAGCAGAAATTGATGATATACCTATCAATTCGGGGAAAAAAGTGTATAAACCAAACGAATCAGAAAAAATAACTATTTTTTTGAAACAAACTCAAATATAGTTTCCATTTAAAAATGACAATGAATCGGAATACTTGGAAAGGAACTATGAGAACAGCTACTCGCATTTTATTTACAACAAAAATAACTACGTAACTATTTATACTAATAACAATAATAATATATACAAAATATTACAGTGAGTAAGAGCACCCCACACCTAGTTAAAAATATCTTATCAGTTGTTTCTAAATTTACAAGTTTACTTGATCTTCAGTAGTTTTACTATTCACACAATTTTATCAAATTTCATAGCTATGAAAGATTTAAACGAAGAAAGTTATTTTCAGTTCTCACAATCAGGTGATGAATATGATGATTTGATACAGTTTAACTTCATCTGTTATTTAAAAAAAAAAAATTCTAATTTAATATCACAGAATGACAGACAACAGTCCATAATCCGTTCCAACAAATATTGGACGGAAAAATCGTTACGAATTGGTCTGGGTCGCCGCAGCGCATATTACGAGTTCGAACCGGTTCGGAACTAGTTGCTTGTTTGAATGAATATGTATTTTAAAGTGAAATTCTAGGTATTGTCTTAAATATGCAACTCATAGAAAAAATGTAAATTAACAAATAATATCTTCGATATAAATAAAATGGTAGTGTATTATGAGACTTGTACATATTCCACACTAATTTAAACTATATTATGGTCAGTGTTAAAGAATGCTATTTAAATATATTTTAAAAATAACTTACAGAAATTTATTTGAATTTATTTTCCGATAATATTTAAATATCATATTAAAAGCTTTATGATTTAAGAAAAACTGTCTAGAATATTTAGTTCTGTATAATAATTTACTTATAATATGTGTAACACTTTTATATTACCATTAATACATGTCGTGTCATAGTTGACATCTGACATTAATGAATTTTGGTGATTAACATATATATATATATATATATATATATATATATATATATATATATATATATATATATATATATATATATATATAACGACGGATGTTATGAATCACAACAGGTCTTAGATGTCGTAAAATCATCGTGCTACGACATCAAACCGACATTTGCGGCAGTTATGATCCTCTAAATAATCCTATATATATTATAGCGGAAACTGCAATATGTCAGATTTCAAATGGTCATATCACATGTTAATAATAATAAAAATTATCGCCCAACAGTTTACAAGAAAATCAATGACAGGACAAAGATAGAACAAAAAGAAATAAATTAATATATGAATTACATAAGTAAATAAATATAGAGCCATCCATGAACAGCATAATTAAATAAAAAACTGCATAACATAGTAAATAATATTTATAATGGAATACATTCCTTCAGCATTACGCGAAAAATGTTTTTGTAGTGTAGTTCAGCATTACGGCACAAGATACATGTATTAGTGAACGCTGAAGAATATTCGTACGTGTTTTGTCCTGATAGAATGTCTTCGAATATCTGGAAGCAAACCTGGGAATAAGGAAGGGGATGCAGGAAAATAAATACGGTGTATCAATTTTATTATGTATTAGCATCCAAAAAACCTAGAACTGGATGCTATTCGTCTGTCTAATAAAAATTGTATAGAATGACGTTCAAGTAAGCAGAAAGCTATACTGATCAACACCTGGCATATGCCAGTATAGGACAAGAAAATGATTTAATTAGATCATTTATAAAAATAATAAATAGCAATGAACCAATGCTGGAGCCCTAAGGTACACCAAACATGGCTTCGAATTCAAATGAACTAAATCCATTGTGAGTGAACGAATATTTGCTTATATAGTTGTGTAGAATCAGCTAATCGATGCTCGTCAAACTACGTATGTCTGTACAGGAATGCTCGGCAATTGATATGCAATACTAGGCGAGAGGCGAATATTCGGGGCGAATACCAAATGCCTATCCCGGCTTTAAAGTACGGTTTCTTAGCGGCGACTAGTCGCGCGACACCTCTGCCTATAGGCAAATTAATGCTGCTATAAATTGAAATTTATATTTGTAAAATGTAATTATTTTGTAAAATAATTCTCTTTATTTCGAAATGCAGCTGTCGCGCCTAGGAAAACAGTAGTGCGCTCTGCGGCTAGCGATCGAAGTAAAGTCGCGGCAACTTGTCGCGTCTAGGAAACCGTACCTTTACGAG
Organism: Harpalus rufipes; assembly: GCA_951394225.1. Taxonomy (NCBI): domain Eukaryota; kingdom Metazoa; phylum Arthropoda; class Insecta; order Coleoptera; family Carabidae; genus Harpalus; species Harpalus rufipes. Next base: position 73,607,841 of record OX596274.1, read on the forward strand.
TAGGTATGCCTAAATACAGTGGTAGCAAGGAAACAGTTTTACTAGTACCTTCCGGCATTCCAAACTGGGATAAAGAAGACTACTACTCCATCTACAATCGGCGCCTTCCAGTTCCACCTAGACTCTAGACCAACTCAGTCTCTTCAAAAGTAGCGTAGACCTCGATGACCCCGTCCCAACAAACAGAAATTCCGACTGTGACCTCGCCCAACAAATTATTTTACATTTATTTCTGAATTATGATGAATGTATTACCATAAGAAGTAAATAAATATAAATCAACTTCATATAATTGTTATAAACTTGACTGATGCTTATACTTTGGTATCAACCTACTAATATTAATGAATAAGGTATTCTAATTATCACCATAAATAAATAATATAATAGTATATACGTGCGCGTGCTAGTGCAAGTGACAGTCTCTCCTCTGCGTGCATACAAGGCCGACGGCGTCCTCGTGACCTACAGCCACGCACGTGTACACGCGCGCGCCGCGAACCACGAGGCAGTGACTAGACACGCTGGAGCTAAAACGATCAGCGCTGGACTATGAAGCGTGGAGCGAGTAAATATCACCGATGACAAGAATATGAAACAAAACTCACAAAAATCATTGAAATATGAATGTTTTCTTCGAGTCTTTATAAAATGAGTCTGTATATAGGCTAATTTTATAAAGGTATACCAAACAGTTTGTTACGCAGTTTATTTCGAGTGAAAAAATGTCATATGAACATATATTCTACTCTATGTAGTTAAGCAACTACAAGAAATTCGAATTTTATTAGTGGCATAGTAAATTAATCAATTTAATAGCAAGGTACCGTTGAAAAGCAAAATAAAAGAGTAAATAATTTTACAATAAATTACACCAGCGAGTCAAATAATCGTATTTGCGATTCATGTCAGTATTAGTACGTATTTGATTTACACTCCCCACGCCAGCAATGAGTGCCCGTGAGGTGACGCCTGATAATATCCCGCACGATACGATTTCATCAGCATTACGGATATAAAATAATATCACAAAAATACATAAGAAAATTTATTTAAACGTTAGTATTGAGAAAACTTTTCGACGAAAATACATACTTTTGCCACAGACAAACCTACGTTTGTCTGTGCTTTTACAAAAAAAAGACGAAACAAAAAAAATAGGATTTGTACTTAATAAACAATTAACTAAGGAATACCATTGCGAAAACTAAGCTATTAATTTGAATACTTTTTACTTTCAATGTAGACACTTAAAATCTACACTGACTCAAGACCAATTTTTAATTTTCTATCATGCAATCGCTGCGTTAAAAATACGATACGCCTACGCCATTTGTTTTCCACCAACAAAGTCTTTGTTACATTAGTCAAAAAAGAATAATAAGATGCATTGCTGGAAATTATAATCGACAATCCTGTAGACCTTATTTTAAAAATAGTTTTCCATTGGGAAGAAGTTTTGCAGCCACACTGAGAGAAATGTATATTAAAAATTGTATATTGTACATCAAAATTTTAAATTTAAATATGTAAATATTAAGTATTGGGAAACGTATATGTAAAAGTATTATAAAAATGTATTTACTATTAAGATTCGTATATTTTTAAACGATATATATTTAAAATTAAAGACAGCATATTAAGAATAATTATATGTATATTTGCCGAATATATTTAAATATATAGATATATTTAATTGTATATTACATATTAGAATTAAATATTCGATATATTCAACTTTAAAATACTCAGGAATTGCGGCTGACGGCGTCAACAAGTTGAACAGGCAAGCGATGATCAGGGGAAGAACAGTCTCCCTGTGTCCCTGTTCACTTACATGTGTATATGCTTCTGCGTCGATTAAGTGGAAATAAAACAATAAGATCGTGTACATCAATCCTCAAATATAAATGTGCAACAATTTTGTAATAAATATTTGAAAATCGTAGTGGCTTGAAAATTTGTGTGAAAGTGTTAGGATTATTATTTAGAATTTAATTTATTTTATTCTTGTTATGAAATCTGTTTCGTTGAATAGTATTTTTTGTTATTACATTCACGTACTTAGAAAAATAAATTCTATTTATAAAAGTTGTCTTTAAATAAGGTACCTGTACACCGATTACGTTACGTAGGAATTTAATGTGCACACCCTATATCTACTATAAAAATGTAATATATTAGTTTGCCCTTATAAGTATGCTGTAATTTTGAGCCTAAGATACTTGTTTATTTGAAGTAAATATTTTGTATAGTAAATTTTACCACATGCTATAATAAAATTTAATATAACTTTATAATTATTAATAATATCTCGAATATTAAGGATGAAATATTATTTTAAATTTGAAAATAAGTATATATTTAAAATTAGTATTTTATATATTTGCTCTTATTACATAATATTCTAAACTTTTTAATATCCATACATATTTAATTCATATATCTTGTGTATTTGTCCCTTTTTTAAATATAAAATATAATAACAACTATTATAAATATATTTATCGTAACAACACATTTCTCTCGGTGCATAGTTATCCATGATTGTAATAATTGCTATGATATGATACATAATTTTTGTTCTATAATAATTCAATTAATATTTGTTATACAATACTGTCAAGTGTGAACTTGCACCGAGAGAAATGTGTTGTTATGATAAATATATTTATAATAGTTGTTATTATATTTTTTTTTTTAAAAAGGGACAAATACACAAGATATATGAATGAAATATGTATGGATATTAAAAGGTTTAGAATATTACTAGCGAAAACTCGGCTACGCCGAGCTTCCCCTAGGTGGATAGTGTTTTATGATTGTTTATATGCATTCCTAAATTATAATAGTTTAACATTTATAAAAAGTGCTACCGCCGTTGTCTTCAGCATTTTATGACTGTTTACACGCATTCCCACATTGGAAACGTGCATAAGCTATACAGAGTGCTAACGTCGCAGGCCCTCTTATGATATCCACAAGAATTAACATTCTTTAAATCAATACATTTACTATCTTACAGACCGACCAGATTGTATGAATTAATTTTCCGTCGCATATTGTTAGACAAATAACATTAGAACTGTTTGAAGTTTTACCACAGCTGTTGGTTCCACCGTAAAACCATTTGTCTGCACAGTAGAATTAGTAATCATATTTTCTGGTATTGAATGCTTGCGGGGATAGGTCAGATGATAACATTGTAAATTAAAACAAAAGTGGGTCGCGTAGTATAACGCCGGTTATTTAGCTTGAATAGTTTAAAAAAGAAAAACAACAATAACCTCACCTTATGTACAAAAGTCACGCTTGGAAAATTCGGGCATGTTTTGTGCATTAGATTATTTTATTGTTGTTATATTTGGAAAAATATAACATTTTTGTTTCTGATTCCACACGGTTATAGAGTTCCTTGAGGTTGACACCAAGACCGACTCGACCAATCCACGTATTTTCAAATGCATTGATTAAGTATAGAAGAAATCACAATTTTTTGACGTACATTTAAGGGAGTTTCTTTTAAAAATTCTGGCAGATTATTTTGCAAAAATACATAATTTTCAGCATTTAATTAATCTAGCAATGAAAAGGGGCCAATCGACTGTGAATTTAGTAAATCGGCCCATATGTTCACAGATAATCTACATTTTTTAAATAACATATTATGATTGTTTTCGCACTATTAAATAGCAAGTTTCATGTACTTTTCAAATTTGAATAAATATATAGCATGTTTTATTTGAAAATAAAAAGTTACATATCATTGCGTAAAAATGGAACACTTGTAGAAAAACTGATACTGCATATTTATACACAAACTTTGTTTGAACAATTTTCTATAATATTTAAAATAATCGAGTTACTAAAAGAAAACAGAACGAATAATCACCCTGTATTAATAAATAAATAAAACTTAACTATTATGTAAATAAAGATACCGGGTATTTATTTTTGTGGACTATAAGAAATACAATGGTAAAATTTTTATATGGCTGTAATTTCTGCCCTATTAAATTAAAAACAAATGTATAAATACGTAAAATATTTAGAATTAAAAACTGCATGAAATGAGCTTAAATTTGTTGATATAATAGGTTTTTGTCATGAGAAAACCATAAAATAAAATAGCCGTTACAAAGTTTTAAAAAAGAAATAAAAAATATCCTATAACTTTTAATTATAGTATTCATACTACAGTTCTAAACCGCAAAGAAAATACTAAAGACCTCGAAGTGACTTTTAACACTAAATTTAGTTTTTCACAACATATTAATAATATTTATAATGAGTCCACTCGATTTCTATGTTTTATTATCCGTAATACCAAAGATTTTATCAGTATCACGCCCATCATAACACTATATTACAGTTCCATTCGTTCCAAAATGGAATATTGCTCATTAATATGGAACCCAACTTATGAGAGTTATCAAGATCATCTCGAAAGAATTCAAAAAAAGTTTTTGAAATACCTGTATTTCAAAATAAATAAAATTTACCCGGACTATTCAGTATCTTACTCTACCTTACTGCACATCTTTAATATGCCCAGTCTTTATCATCGCCGTGAATTGACTTCTGTTTTTCATCTCAGTAAGTTAATTCATGGTGAACTTAACGACTCGTCTTGATTGTGTCTCCTTAATTTCCACATCTCATCCTTTCACTTACGGAACTTCAGTACCTTCTATCTTCCTACCCCTCGTACAAACATAGATTATTCTTGTCCCATATACAGAATGTGCTCAACTTATAATACTAAATATTCGGATGTTGACATTTTTCATTTGCAACCTAAATATTTTTATAATATAATACGTAATATTAAATATATAATATTTTCTATTTTGAGCAATATTAATTTATGTTAACTTATGCTATTTTATGTATTATTATTTTTTCCTGTCCTCAATTGGGATTTTTTCCTGTTGGATAGTGTGTCTAAATAAAAAAATATAGCTAACGATTCTGGCAGATAAAATGGCAAAAATTTGTTATTCTGTACAATTCCATAGTTATCGGTATTAATAATAGAATTTAATTTAATTTACATGTATATTTTATTTTTCTATTGATACCACAACCATTGTTGTCAGTTAAAACAGTCTGTGAATAATAATTTGCCCGTATTGACGGGCTATGTTTGGGTTTCAAGTATTCACCCTGTATAAATGTTTTTAAAGTTAATGATGCATTATACTTTTATTATAAATACTGATATTTATATTTTCTATTTATTTATTGTAAAAAGTTTAATCATTATTGTTACATATCGAAGAAACATTTTCTCTAAGTTTTCTAGTCTAGTCACGCCCGAGAGTCAATTTCCTGATGACACATTAAAAGAACACTTAATATTTTTGTCATAAATAGCTATTTTTATATTTTTTATTTATTTATTGTTCAACGTGTAATCATTATTATAATACACATTGAGTGAAAGACTTTTCAAATTTTTCTTTGCAATCATATAAAATATGACGTTTAATTGAATTTCCCGCGCCCGCACGCCATGGGTTGTGTGAATAAATGAACTTTTTTTGAAGACTAAAGGGGCTGACTAAGAACTCACATACTGATTAAGAGCAAGCGAAAGTGTCAGACTGCTAATACTATGGTATAATATTCATTTGATATGTCTATTTGAAAAGTAATGTTTGAAATAGTTCTGATAGACATCAACAGATGGTGGTGTATATCTCGATGTTACCAGTTTATTATTAGTATAATATATGTAAATAAATTGAAATAAGTTCTGTAAACACTTATTTTAGTTACATTATGATATAATATAAGTGATAAAATGAAAATAGTTTTAAAATAATGTTTTAAACATATCAGGGGATACGCCAAAAACTCCCTAGAATATTCTATTTCCTTACACAAGTTGTTTTAGGAAGAAACTTGTATATACAAAATAAATTATTACGTACTGTTTATAAACAATATAATTTATTTCTTCCTATTAAGATAGTTTGAAATTGAAATTTGTGACTTGAACATAGGTGAGCCAAGGTTACTTTTGAAATTTTGAAATTGAATAATTTCTGTCAGAGATGATGTAACGTTTCTTTTCTATTTTTCATTGATTGTCTACAATAATATGTGTGACTTATAATGATAATTAAGACGTATAATTATGTATAAGTTTATAATTTTAATTTCTAACTTTATGAATGGTGTTATGCGAGCAACAGTAAATCTTCGGTTTCGGGTTCGATCCCAACAGGGAACAATATTTTTTTTTTTTTTTTTTTTTTTTTAAATGATTGCATTATGTATGTGTGTGACAGCGGTTATATTATAATGTATTAACTGATTGGTATTATCTGATAACAGCCGTTTACGTAGAATGTCACCCGCCCGATTGGAATCGATAGAAATGTGAAAACCTTTCTTGGCGGCATTTAAATCATTTAAAAAATCGATGAATATGAACATTAAATGTTGTGTTATGTTAATTATGATAAATATAAAAACTTTTCTGTATCAATTCTTATTATTGATTGAATTAATGATTGTATTGTTAAGAATTTCATTGTTGCAATCAACAATAATTACTTTTCATTATAGCGGTTATATATAATAATATATTAACTGATTCGTATTATATGGTAATAGCCTTTTACGTAGACTGTCACCCGATTGGAATAGAAAAATCTGATGTGTAAGAAAGATCTCATGAGAATAATACATGTACCTACCTTATAAAAACAGAGTATAATAAGAAAAATGGCTATAATTTTATAACAAGGAATTATTTGGCACACACACACTGATATTTATGAGGTTGTTTAAAATTTCAATATTTATTAATTACCATTTAAATGGAGAAAATAAATATCATATGATTCAAGGCCAAGAGAATGTGTTATTGATATTTATTTAAATTTCGCGCTAATTTTATTTGTATAATAAATACAATTTCTAATATTAAAGTTTCTTTATTTGTAAATGAAATACGTTTCCTAAAAGTATTATTCTTATCATTTTTGTCTGCTGACTCGACAAGATGACGTATATTTCATCAAGAAATTGTTGATTAATAGTGCACATTTTTATAATTTCTAGACATTTTACACATACAATATTTATCAAATAAATTAAATTATATACATTTATTAATATTACAATATATATTTCATTTTAAAACACTCTATGTATAAAAGAAATATTTCAAACTTTCTTCACATTTCAATTACCCACAATTTTTTGAGATTAATTTTATAATAATTAATTACCACTTTATTGGGGCAAATATATATAAAACACATGTAATTATATTATATTTAGCCTGTAAAACAATTTTTCGTTCTTGTAATAAGCACAGATTATTCACATTTCATGTTCTTTTGATAACCTGAAAATTTAATTTTAGTATTACAAAAATATTTCATGTTTTAATACTTACAACTAATGTAAACTATTTTCTCATGTTTATAATTAATTAAAATTATAATAAATCGTTGTTATATTACTCTATTTTTCAACATTCATATTAATTATGTCAAATGTGTCGTGACCTTGGTTTCTTATTTTGTTAATTATTGCACAATTGGCAACACTGACCAAATACATATGTAACGTCAAAATTTTTATTTTTTAAATATAATGTATTACACCTTTTTTACCTGTGTGAAATAATTGTCTATTGTCATTATTTATCATGTTAAATTTACTTTATTTCAAATATTCTTCATTACATAAATATTTACATTAAAAGTTTCAAATTGACAATGTCAAAAAATGTGTCATAATATTTTCTCGGCGATATTCATCTTAAAATTTTCAAAGAATACTTGAGTTTTGTCTCAGTTTTAAAAACAAAAATCCAAAAATTCACATTAAATAATTTTTTCCACAAAAACTATGCATCCTACAGAAAAAAACACATAAGGTTAGGGCACTCGAGCAAAGAATTTCCAACCACTTGTTAAAACTTGCACAAAAATCGCACAAACGGTTAAAGCTGTAGCCTTGTTCAAATGATGGGCGATTGTCGTGATGAAAGAATAGTGAATCTAACCCTTTAGTATATAGGACTAGCGAAAACTCGGCTACGCCGAGCTTCCCCTAGGTGGATAGTGTTTTATGATTGTTTATATGCATTCCTAAATTATAATAGTTTAACATTTATAAAAAGTGCTACCGCCGTTGTCTTCAGCATTTTATGACTGTTTACACGCATTCCCACATTGGAAACGTGCATAAGCTATACAGAGTGCTAACGTCGCAGGCCCTCTTATGATATCCACAAGAATTAACATTCTTTAAATCAATACATTTACTATCTTACAGACCGACCAGATTGTATGAATTAATTTTCCGTCGCATATTGTTAGACAAATAACATTAGAACTGTTTGAAGTTTTACCACAGCTGTTGGTTCCACCGTAAAACCATTTGTCTGCACAGTAGAATTAGTAATCATATTTTCTGGTATTGAATGCTTGCGGGGATAGGTCAGATGATAACATTGTAAATTAAAACAAAAGTGGGTCGCGTAGTATAACGCCGGTTATTTAGCTTGAATAGTTTAAAAAAGAAAAACAACAATAACCTCACCTTATGTACAAAAGTCACGCTTGGAAAATTCGGGCATGTTTTGTGCATTAGATTATTTTATTGTTGTTATATTTGGAAAAATATAACATTTTTGTTTCTGATTCCACACGGTTATAGAGTTCCTTGAGGTTGACACCAAGACCGACTCGACCAATCCACGTATTTTCAAATGCATTGATTAAGTATAGAAGAAATCACAATTTTTTGACGTACATTTAAGGGAGTTTCTTTTAAAAATTCTGGCAGATTATTTTGCAAAAATACATAATTTTCAGCATTTAATTAATCTAGCAATGAAAAGGGGCCAATCGACTGTGAATTTAGTAAATCGGCCCATATGTTCACAGATAATCTACATTTTTTAAATAACATATTATGATTGTTTTCGCACTATTAAATAGCAAGTTTCATGTACTTTTCAAATTTGAATAAATATATAGCATGTTTTATTTGAAAATAAAAAGTTACATATCATTGCGTAAAAATGGAACACTTGTAGAAAAACTGATACTGCATATTTATACACAAACTTTGTTTGAACAATTTTCTATAATATTTAAAATAATCGAGTTACTAAAAGAAAACAGAACGAATAATCACCCTGTATTAATAAATAAATAAAACTTAACTATTATGTAAATAAAGATACCGGGTATTTATTTTTGTGGACTATAAGAAATACAATGGTAAAATTTTTATATGGCTGTAATTTCTGCCCTATTAAATTAAAAACAAATGTATAAATACGTAAAATATTTAGAATTAAAAACTGCATGAAATGAGCTTAAATTTGTTGATATAATAGGTTTTTGTCATGAGAAAACCATAAAATAAAATAGCCGTTACAAAGTTTTAAAAAAGAAATAAAAAATATCCTATAACTTTTAATTATAGTATTCATACTACAGTTCTAAACCGCAAAGAAAATACTAAAGACCTCGAAGTGACTTTTAACACTAAATTTAGTTTTTCACAACATATTAATAATATTTATAATGAGTCCACTCGATTTCTATGTTTTATTATCCGTAATACCAAAGATTTTATCAGTATCACGCCCATCATAACACTATATTACAGTTCCATTCGTTCCAAAATGGAATATTGCTCATTAATATGGAACCCAACTTATGAGAGTTATCAAGATCATCTCGAAAGAATTCAAAAAAAGTTTTTGAAATACCTGTATTTCAAAATAAATAAAATTTACCCGGACTATTCAGTATCTTACTCTACCTTACTGCACATCTTTAATATGCCCAGTCTTTATCATCGCCGTGAATTGACTTCTGTTTTTCATCTCAGTAAGTTAATTCATGGTGAACTTAACGACTCGTCTTGATTGTGTCTCCTTAATTTCCACATCTCATCCTTTCACTTACGGAACTTCAGTACCTTCTATCTTCCTACCCCTCGTACAAACATAGATTATTCTTGTCCCATATACAGAATGTGCTCAACTTATAATACTAAATATTCGGATGTTGACATTTTTCATTTGCAACCTAAATATTTTTATAATATAATACGTAATATTAAATATATAATATTTTCTATTTTGAGCAATATTAATTTATGTTAACTTATGCTATTTTATGTATTATTATTTTTTCCTGTCCTCAATTGGGATTTTTTCCTGTTGGATAGTGTGTCTAAATAAAAAAATATAGCTAACGATTCTGGCAGATAAAATGGCAAAAATTTGTTATTCTGTACAATTCCATAGTTATCGGTATTAATAATAGAATTTAATTTAATTTACATGTATATTTTATTTTTCTATTGATACCACAACCATTGTTGTCAGTTAAAACAGTCTGTGAATAATAATTTGCCCGTATTGACGGGCTATGTTTGGGTTTCAAGTATTCACCCTGTATAAATGTTTTTAAAGTTAATGATGCATTATACTTTTATTATAAATACTGATATTTATATTTTCTATTTATTTATTGTAAAAAGTTTAATCATTATTGTTACATATCGAAGAAACATTTTCTCTAAGTTTTCTAGTCTAGTCACGCCCGAGAGTCAATTTCCTGATGACACATTAAAAGAACACTTAATATTTTTGTCATAAATAGCTATTTTTATATTTTTTATTTATTTATTGTTCAACGTGTAATCATTATTATAATACACATTGAGTGAAAGACTTTTCAAATTTTTCTTTGCAATCATATAAAATATGACGTTTAATTGAATTTCCCGCGCCCGCACGCCATGGGTTGTGTGAATAAATGAACTTTTTTTGAAGACTAAAGGGGCTGACTAAGAACTCACATACTGATTAAGAGCAAGCGAAAGTGTCAGACTGCTAATACTATGGTATAATATTCATTTGATATGTCTATTTGAAAAGTAATGTTTGAAATAGTTCTGATAGACATCAACAGATGGTGGTGTATATCTCGATGTTACCAGTTTATTATTAGTATAATATATGTAAATAAATTGAAATAAGTTCTGTAAACACTTATTTTAGTTACATTATGATATAATATAAGTGATAAAATGAAAATAGTTTTAAAATAATGTTTTAAACATATCAGGGGATACGCCAAAAACTCCCTAGAATATTCTATTTCCTTACACAAGTTGTTTTAGGAAGAAACTTGTATATACAAAATAAATTATTACGTACTGTTTATAAACAATATAATTTATTTCTTCCTATTAAGATAGTTTGAAATTGAAATTTGTGACTTGAACATAGGTGAGCCAAGGTTACTTTTGAAATTTTGAAATTGAATAATTTCTGTCAGAGATGATGTAACGTTTCTTTTCTATTTTTCATTGATTGTCTACAATAATATGTGTGACTTATAATGATAATTAAGACGTATAATTATGTATAAGTTTATAATTTTAATTTCTAACTTTATGAATGGTGTTATGCGAGCAACAGTAAATCTTCGGTTTCGGGTTCGATCCCAACAGGGAACAATATTTTTTTTTTTTTTTTTTTTTTTTTTTAAATGATTGCATTATGTATGTGTGTGACAGCGGTTATATTATAATGTATTAACTGATTGGTATTATCTGATAACAGCCGTTTACGTAGAATGTCACCCGCCCGATTGGAATCGATAGAAATGTGAAAACCTTTCTTGGCGGCATTTAAATCATTTAAAAAATCGATGAATATGAACATTAAATGTTGTGTTATGTTAATTATGATAAATATAAAAACTTTTCTGTATCAATTCTTATTATTGATTGAATTAATGATTGTATTGTTAAGAATTTCATTGTTGCAATCAACAATAATTACTTTTCATTATAGCGGTTATATATAATAATATATTAACTGATTCGTATTATATGGTAATAGCCTTTTACGTAGACTGTCACCCGATTGGAATAGAAAAATCTGATGTGTAAGAAAGATCTCATGAGAATAATACATGTACCTACCTTATAAAAACAGAGTATAATAAGAAAAATGGCTATAATTTTATAACAAGGAATTATTTGGCACACACACACTGATATTTATGAGGTTGTTTAAAATTTCAATATTTATTAATTACCATTTAAATGGAGAAAATAAATATCATATGATTCAAGGCCAAGAGAATGTGTTATTGATATTTATTTAAATTTCGCGCTAATTTTATTTGTATAATAAATACAATTTCTAATATTAAAGTTTCTTTATTTGTAAATGAAATACGTTTCCTAAAAGTATTATTCTTATCATTTTTGTCTGCTGACTCGACAAGATGACGTATATTTCATCAAGAAATTGTTGATTAATAGTGCACATTTTTATAATTTCTAGACATTTTACACATACAATATTTATCAAATAAATTAAATTATATACATTTATTAATATTACAATATATATTTCATTTTAAAACACTCTATGTATAAAAGAAATATTTCAAACTTTCTTCACATTTCAATTACCCACAATTTTTTGAGATTAATTTTATAATAATTAATTACCACTTTATTGGGGCAAATATATATAAAACACATGTAATTATATTATATTTAGCCTGTAAAACAATTTTTCGTTCTTGTAATAAGCACAGATTATTCACATTTCATGTTCTTTTGATAACCTGAAAATTTAATTTTAGTATTACAAAAATATTTCATGTTTTAATACTTACAACTAATGTAAACTATTTTCTCATGTTTATAATTAATTAAAATTATAATAAATCGTTGTTATATTACTCTATTTTTCAACATTCATATTAATTATGTCAAATGTGTCGTGACCTTGGTTTCTTATTTTGTTAATTATTGCACAATTGGCAACACTGACCAAATACATATGTAACGTCAAAATTTTTATTTTTTAAATATAATGTATTACACCTTTTTTACCTGTGTGAAATAATTGTCTATTGTCATTATTTATCATGTTAAATTTACTTTATTTCAAATATTCTTCATTACATAAATATTTACATTAAAAGTTTCAAATTGACAATGTCAAAAAATGTGTCATAATATTTTCTCGGCGATATTCATCTTAAAATTTTCAAAGAATACTTGAGTTTTGTCTCAGTTTTAAAAACAAAAATCCAAAAATTCACATTAAATAATTTTTTCCACAAAAACTATATGCATCCTACAGAAAAAAACACATAAGGTTAGGGCACTCGAGCAAAGAATTTCCAACCACTTGTTAAAACTTGCACAAAAATCGCACAAACGGTTAAAGCTGTAGCCTTGTTCAAATGATGGGCGATTGTCGTGATGAAAGAATAGTGAATCTAACCCTTTAGTATATAGGATGTAATAAGACCAAATATATAAAATACTAATTTTAAATATATATTTATTTTCAAATTTAAAATAATATATTCTTAATAGTCGAGATATTATTAATAATTATAAAGTTATATTAAATTTTATTATATCATGTGGTACAATTTACTATACGAAATATGTACTTCAAATAAACAAGTATCTTTGGCTCTAAATTACAGCATACTTATAAGGGCAAACTAATATATTACATTTTTGGAGTAGGAATAGGGTGTGCACGTTAAACTCCTACGTTCCGTAATCGGTGTACAGGTACCTTTATTTAATATACTATTCAACGAAACAGATTTTATAACAAAAATAAAATAATATAAATTCTAAGTAATAACCCTAACACTTTCACACAAATTTTCAAACCACTACGATTTTAAAATATTTCTTACAAAATTGTTCACATTTTCATTTGAGGATTGATGTACACGGTCTTATTGTTTTATTTCCACTTTAAATTAACGCAGAAGCATATACACATGTAAGTGAACATGGAGACTGTTCTTCCCCTAATCATCGCTTGCCTGTTCAACTTGCTGACGCCGTCAGCCGTAATACTCAGTATTTTAAAGTTGAGTATACCGAATATTTAATTCTAATATGTAATATGCAATTAAATATCTCTATATATTTAAATATATTCGGCAAATATACATATAATTACTCTTAATATGCCGTCTTTAATTTTAAATATATATCGTTTAAAAATATACGAATCCTAATAGTAAATACATTTTTATAATACTTTTACATATACGTTTACCAATACTTAATATTTACATATTTAAATTTAAAATTTTGATGTACAATATACAATTTTTAATATACATTTCTCTCAGTGTGGAAAATATATTTTTTAAATAAAAATTAATTTAAACTATTCTTCCGCATCTATTTATTTCTACAAGTTTCATGAGGGTGGGTGTTTTTAATAAACTACTTTTTTTCAATAAGCAGCAGTTCTCTTTAATTAACAGACTGGGAATTATACAGATCCTTTTTTAATCATTATCGTTTTAGTGAGCGACAGCGAAATTTTTTTACGACGACTAATGTATACAAGGTTAAAAAGTAGATGGTCACTGCACATCGTAAAAACTAAAAAAAAATTAACAACAACGCATGTCCTGTGAAACACTATTTAATTATTATGAGATGTCTTTAGTTACAAGTGGTTTCTCAGAGGTTAAACATCATATCAACTATGATAGATTCAACATCTATTTTTATTAAAATAATCCGATAGATGTCTTTAATTAATTATTGAAAGAAATTATGAAATTTGCCTACAACAATTTATTAATTTGATTAAAATTAGTTGGAAATTAAAATGTAATAACTCTAAACTACATAGAGTAAAGAAGTATTTTTCTTACCTTGACTACATGAATACTAAATACCTAGACATTTTAACAAAATAAACTAAATTTAATGATATATTAAAAATACAAAGTTATTCACCCTGTCTAACGATGGGCTTTTACTAGCTTTATTTTAAAAAGTATTATTAGTACATAATTTTACAAAACTTGGTATCTATGGGTTTTCTGACACACCCGTTTGAACTAAAATATTGTTTAAAAACGGCCACAGCTTAATCGATCTATTATAGTGTCTATATCTCGTGAATGGAATTGAATTTCTATAATCTGAAGACACAGTTTTATAAAGAAAGATTTATTTTCACTACTATAAATTTATACCTATTCAAAAAAACATTAAGTTGAAAAAAAAACTAATTTTTTTTAATTGGAACTTATGGCTGTATTATAGTCAATCTGTAAATAGTGAACAAAATAGCAACGAAACCTGCCGCTCTTAGGAAAATTTTTATATTAATCAACAAAAATAGATGTGTTTTTGTCAGTTTTTTACAGATTTAAACTGACAGTTTTGACCATAATACGGCCATTAACTAGATTTATAAACGAATAATAACATGCAATTTCTTTTCCATTACATTATCAAATACACATTTATAACTTCTGAAAGAAAATGCAAACTTTTATAGCAGACTTTTTCTATATTTACAAACTAGTTCACATGTGACTACAAATATTTAACATAGAGATACAGATATATAAACAGATACATGTTGCTTGTTTTGATGGTTACCTAAGCTTTTAAAATACACGTGTCGCAAATAAAACATTTATTGTGCGGTTTTCTCACTAAATTTACGTATTAGTCTTTATATCTTGCACAGTTGATTTAAAAAAAACTCATTTCAAGCCACGTGTGAATGTCATGCCCGCAATCAATAAAAACTGTGATTAAGTTTAAAATCCCTGTAAAACTTTAACGATTTCTGAGCATCAATTAACTTTATATCCCAACAACATAAAAATTCCATCAAAGATTCCATCTGACACTGAAGCAACGTCATGAGTGATGCATGAGCAATATATGTTGATTTGTGGGCGCAATTTAACACTACCCTTGAAGTTTGGTTTACGACGGCTTCCCAAATTCCTGGGTGCGCATTCGATTGTGTTGGGTTTATCAGATTTATAAGTCATTTATTAAGCTTGGGTCGCTCGGAGGGACGATATAAAGTGGCTATAAAGCAGAGCTGAGCTGTGGGCAGCAGAGCTGGGTGGGTGAGAACGAGTCTTGCGCCCGCGGACTGCGGCTTATCGCGCGACTGGGCGCGGGCTATAGGCCCATGCTCGAGATGGAGATGCTCAAGACAGGACCGGACCAAATTTTTATTAAATTCCAAATTTTATATTCTCGTCTTATTAATCATAAAAAGCAGACAGTAAACATAAAGATACTAATAACGCAGAGAAATACACATTCATGCTACATAAAGATCGTATCCAAATGTAAAATGTATTTAAGCGGTACATACCCGTCGTTGTCGAGTAAAGTCCAAATATTAACCATATCAATAACATTTTTTTTGTTCAAAGCAAAGTAACAGCGATTACTACGTTAACTGATACATACTTAAATTCGTGTTCGCTACTAACAGCTAATATTAGATTTGTAAAGCAATAAAATCAATATAAACGATACATTATGTTGTCCTTTTAAAAATCTTTAGAAAATTTGTAAATTTTATCAGTAACCATGATTTTGTTTTTGAAAAATGTTTAGTAAATTAGACAAATATGTATTTTTTTGCTCGTGTTCATGATGTTTTACGTTCTACAATTTTTTTATTGTAGGTTTTCCTTGTCATTTGTTTAATACATACAGTAATACATACAGTATTTGTTATTTAGCATTTCCGAGTGGTATTCAAAAACACCTACTTTTAAATTTTAATATTTCTTATTTTAATTTCTAGTAGTTCTTTTTACATCAATCTGCATGTATATTTATTTTGACTAGCTATGCTCAGTGTTATCAAATGTTCCGAGTACCTATGTATTAATATAGGTAATAATTCTACATATATGTTTGGTGGGAAAAGGTAGTAAAGTATAAAATTGGATTACTAAAATACAAATGCTTGGAAATTGATATTAATTATAATTTAAAAGACTAGCGTAAGTAAACCAAGAATAGCACTGACCTCTGTTATGGTTCACCCTAGGATATTTTGTGGTTTCTAGTAGACATTATAACAAGATAATGATAATTTAAAATAAAATTAAGTACTCCTGTACAAAATTTTTGGACCACTTTTATTTCTTCATTTATTTTACATAGTTTATTTTTGGCATGTTTTAGAATTTTAAATAAGTATTTTTGCAGGTAATTAAAAATATGTAGAAAATAACGCAACATTATATAGCTTTAAATTAAAAACTACAATACGATACAAAATGAACACAATTAGGATTTTTTTAAAAAAATAAAATTTAAAATTTTATAGAAAAAAATTATTAATACTTGGTATTACCCTCTCTTACATTAATAATCGCATGCAATATTCGTTCCATGCTTCGAATTAAATTTGGAATCGCTTGGTGAAGTATGTTTCTCACTCTTGTAGCACAGCTTCCTTTAGCTTATTTGGAGTGCGTGGAGCGGGTACGACGCTTACTTTTTTTCAGCATATCCCATACGTGCACATTCTGGACTTCTAGTTGGCCATCCATATGGTTTATTTTTACCTTATTTAAATATTCTTATACGTTCCAAGCCTGGTGAGATCTTGCATTATCATTCATAAAAATGAAATGCTTCCAATTACCAGCGCGAAAAGAATGTCACGGTCTTGTATGACCACTTCTACTTATCTCTGTGCATTTATTGACCTCCCATGAAGCATCACTAACTCTGTGCGTCCGTCAAAACAAATATTTCCCCAGAACATTATTGAGCTATCAAAAAAGGTTCTCGTGGAACAATATTACACTCAGCATATAGCTCTCCAGGTCTCCTCCAGGCATGACCTCTTCCGTTTGGTGATTTTCAACTGACCCGTGTTTCATCACAAAACAAAACACGGTTTCAATCAGCCGGATTCCAAGGAATATCTTGTCTATCAAATTGTAAACGAGTTTTTCGATGAGTTTTGGTGAGAAACGGTCCTCTAGTTTTACTGACCAATCCTGCTTCCTCTAATTTTGTTCTAATCGTACGGCACAGTCTAAACTTAAAGAATATGATATTTTAGCATTTCATTTGTAATTTGTCGTCTTTTCTGAATTTCTAGAGTTAGAAGTCTGTCGTCCCGTTCTGTTGCTGATCTCGGACGACCTTATCCGTGCCTACTACAGTCTCTTCACACATCCGTAAAGCTAGTCCCATAGTACTACCGTACTACCATTGATTAACTCCAAGGTCCCTGGCCACATGAAGTTGACTGTAGCCTCCTTCATTCAAAGCCAGAATAACTTAAAATTCAAACAAAATATCAACCACTAATCTTTTTTCTCACTCAATAATGTTAATTTTGTAGTAAATAGAGAAACATTAAAGGAAATATAAATTATACGTAAAAACACTTTCAAACTTATCTATTCTTTTTCCTTATTACAGCTGTGAATAGAGGAAAACAAGAAAATACCTGTATAAAAAAGTATTGATTCTTCACTGTTTATTATTTCATATGTGGCTATATAACCCTAAATCAACTGCATCCTAAGAAAATCTCATATATCATTTTGTTTTAAAATAAATTTCGAAAATAGAAGTGGTGCGATAATTTGAACAGAAGTTTATTTAGACAAAACCAACAAGAAATTGCAGTTGCCACATTAAGGAATATTTAATTTAAATATATTTTTTCAAAAATACTTCTCAAGCCCGTTACGTTTCACATACATTTCAAAATTCAAATTCTTCGGTTTCAATTCCACTTTTCAATTAATACATCTCGTTTGTATGCGTGTTTCTTTCATCAATTAGACGGTGTTTGTTTCTTCCATTGTATATATATATTTATCGTTTTTGATTATAACATTAATTTAGTTTCGTGTCACTTTTAAAACAGATATAGTATCTTGCTTGTAGCCTTGACTACATTCAAATAAAACTAATTTTTCTACTACACTGTCATTAACATAATCTCTAACAAATTATTCACATGTAAATTTCTTAAGTCGAAAGCAGACAGTTCTTATAAGAACTACTGATACGATACTTTTAATTTGTTTTAAATATTTTTTCTGGTTCTTTCACTCCTCATATTTTGTAGGTAGGTATAAAAAAATTAAGTTTTTCACATAGTTACGAGTACGATCAACCTAAATCACACTTTAGCTTTAAAAATAAGATTGATAAATACCTAAAATCTATAGAACAGCAATTTCAATAGCTATGCGCTAATTGATAGTGGTTTTAATGACAAACAATGAGATTAAAACGCAGCATAACCTATATATGGAACGAAAACTAAAGAAATGTGGTATGAAAATTAACTCCGAAAAGTCCAAGGCAATGATAATTACCAGACAAGAAAAAATAAAAAAATAAAGTCATAAACAAAGAAAAAAATCTGATGTGACCAACACAATACCTCCCGCTATTTACATATGGGGTCTCGTTGCCGCGTGCCTGATGGGGAATCCGATTCGATCCCGATCAACGCCAAATAATTCGAATTTTAAATGGCATAAAATTAACCCTGTGGCCCGCACAATACAAATATGTCATTATCATTACCGAAATGTGTGTATAAATCAGATTAGCACACCCAGCAATGGATAATATGCCGTGATAATATATTTATTTGTTTCTTTATTTAAATGCATACCTACTAATGCTAGAAATTATGTATTTTAAGTGCCTTTCCATAAAACTATTGTTCTATTTGCAATTTTTCTTTTAATACGTTACTATTATTAATTTGAAA
Source organism: Harpalus rufipes (assembly GCA_951394225.1). Classification (NCBI taxonomy): domain Eukaryota; kingdom Metazoa; phylum Arthropoda; class Insecta; order Coleoptera; family Carabidae; genus Harpalus; species Harpalus rufipes. The sequence continues at coordinate 73,627,444 of OX596274.1, forward strand.
TGATTATTTTTTTGACAGTGACATTTATCTGCCAGTTACATACATTTGAGCTGAACTATGTAACCACGGAGATGTGTTTAAAGCATAAGCTCCGAGATATAATTTTTATATTACTTTATAAATTTATCCATAAAATATATAGAAAAAGTATTAAAGCAAACTTGTAGAAAATGGAATAATCTTGAATTTTTATATTAACAAATTGAGAAAAAATTACATTTAAAGGTATTTTTTGAAGAAAAACTATCTTGAGCTTCAAGTAAACTGCCATTGCCGGGTTATCCGATTGCCACCAAAATCTAATAGCTTCTTTCCATATTAAAATAAGGTAGAAATACATGGTTTCAAAACTTTCTGAATGATAGTATTTGAGTTAGAGCGTAAAGAGGATCCACACACACACATACCACACACACACACACACACACACACACACACACACACTCACACACACACACACACATATATATACACACATACACACAGACATCATCGTGAAAATGTGAAAATGTGAAAATTGGAATCTAGGAACCTTAAAACATGATCATTTACCAAAATCTCGATATGCACGATCCCTATACCTCCCTTACCAAGGGTAGCGGGAGGTAAAAATAGAACAAGTCAGCAAATTTCAATACTTGGGTGTGGAAATTGACAAAAATGGAATACCAAATATTTTAACGCAAATGCGGGACATAAACAAGAAAACAAAAATTAGGGTCTTTAATACAATAAGCCTTCGCTTAACAAATCGGTATAGCGCGGTTTTCTAAACCTCAAAAAGCTGCAATATTTATAATGATTCGCTAGAACGAGGTTGTGCTCGAAACCAACAAATCGTTATAATCAATAATATCTTTGATCACTCTTTGGTTATAATGCAGATATCCAGAAGTTTGCATAAATCAGCGAAAGATAGCTATACTCGTATATCGCATCTCTGTAAACATCTACAAGGATGATTGTGACATAACAAACGGTTGTATTTATACTCTGTAATCGACGATATTATTTTGTAGGAATATCGACAAAAATGCATGTAATTTGAATTAATCACTAAAGGCCGGTACTTTGAGTCTCGATTAACATTAACCAGGCTATGAAATCTGATATTAAATATGGTTAGGTATTTTAAACGATTTTGATACCTCGGTTAGCTAAAAGTAGATTTTCCAAAATTCCGTAGGTTGGTAGAACTTAATTCTATATTAAGCGTGTTATAAAAGACATAATGTATTTCAATTTTTCTGCATATAACTATGTATCAAAAGGAAATGAAATTAAACCATTTATTATATTTATTGCCAATAATAAAAATTTGAGTTGTTTTGCGTTTTCTGGTGTGTAGAATTTATTTAGTCTGTTTATTATGGATAAAAAAGCGGGCTGTTAATTTAACAAATAGTGAAATGGGTATTTTAATGGAGTGCTTAGATTATTCCTGAATTAGCCTGCATTGAAAATAAGAAAACGGGCGGCAATACAGTAAAGGATAAACAAATCGCCTAGCTGCGAATTTATTAACATATGTTCTATTTGAAAAAAAAGAGAACGGACAGTTTTTTTTTCATTCAAAATCTATTAAAGAAATCAGTATCATTCCGCTGATTAAAATGATCATACACAATATTGACATTTTCTGTTCTTAAATGAACAATTTCTTCTTCGTTGTTCTCAAAAATTTCGTCTTGTTCAACTAATTTCATTTTACGTGGTTACTAAACACTGATTAAAGAAATAATCACTGCTTGCTTCTTCCGTTAAATTTGTTAGAGTCTACTCTCACATTTAATAGCTGGTTACTGTTAACCAAGGCACAAAATACGAAATTTGACCTATTAAATTTTAACCATACATCAAATTATTTTTACCGGAACTCAAAGTCCCGGGTCTAAGACTACCAGTAAAACAGTTTTGCAATCAAAAATACAATAGAGAAGGTACTAAAGAAGAAAGAATCATTAATAGAAGAAACAAGATCACAATAAGTGTATTAAAAAAGAGTCGTTTTTAGCATCGTTCTGACTATTATGGCTAGGAAAAATATCGATATATCGATATTTTTCGATATTACACTTCGTCACTATCACTTTTTTATCTTCCGTCAGCTATAGGTAAGAAGGTATTATTTTTGGTCAAAAATTAGATGGTGAGTTTTTAATGAATAAGCATGGTTTAGACTCCCTACAATTAAAAATACTGTTCTTACGATGATGTCTGTATGTGTATGTGCGTATATGTGTATCAGTGTGTGTGAGTGCGTATGTGCGTGTGTGTATGTGTGTGTGTGTGTGTGTGTGTGTGTGTGTGTGAGAGAGAGAGAGAGAGAGAGAGACGAAAATGTCTCCTTCGATAACTCCAATATTACAATTCCAGCAATTATAATTCTTTCATATTCCTCTTTCGTACGTCCATATGAAGAGTTGATTAGATTTTGGTTTCGATTGCTTAACCGGAAGCACCCTAATTTGAAGTATTTCTTGAAAAAACGCTGGTAAATATCATTTTTTGGCCTTTTATGTTATTATAAACAGTAAAGAATATTCTATTCTCTATTGGATTTAAATATACTTTTTTTTCTTACTCAATGAATTTAGAGATGAAGAAATATCTTGCAACCTATGCTGCTAAAAGCTACACTATGAAAATAGAATATCCAAATATTACTAATTGACAGACGTCGGTGCAAATAAAAATTTAAATAATATCTTTGTGAAATGATTTTACTTGGAAATATAAAAATGTAAAATAATTTAATGCGGTAAAAATAAATCACATAAGGTAGTACAACATATTATAGCCATAAGTCTTTATCAAAAAACACACACCTCTTTTTAGGAGTAGTTCAGTTTAGATCGAGATAAGATCAGTGCATTTCGCTCCTAAAAAGAAAACGCCCATAGAATAGTTTGCAAAAAATTTCTATGTAGAATTTGTACAAAATACGTAAAATTGACGGAAGGTAATGTGCTGGCCACACATCAAATTTTTGTGATATATAAATATAGATAAATGGATAATATCGATAAAATTTGTGATAAAAATATCGATAAAAAGATAATACTGATATTCTCTGAAAAGCAGTAAAGACGTTTTCTATAGTTTTCACATTCAATCTAGGAGGAACCAGACGGATTCATTCACAATTAATATAAAAGGATATACTCGTATACCCTATATTTCACGGTAGAAGGGATACCGCCATATGAATAATAATACCCTATACTACTTTATATTTCTCATTGTACTTACCTGCTTATTTATCCACCCCATCGTCGGTCTACAAGACTACATTTAATTAGACTTACTCAATTTATTAATCGGTATCAAATTTAATCATTATAATGACTTCGAGTTAAGAACTGTTACAGTTTTTTTTAAACTCTGTTGTTTCTCTTTCCTGCAGAATATTGTTTTTGTCAAAAATTCAATGATGAGTTTTTAGTGAATAAGCATGTTTTAGGGTCCCTGTAATACGATTTTACCATTTTGATGTCCGTATGTATGTGTGTCTGTGTGTCCGTGTGTCCGTGTGTCTGTGTGTGTGTGACGAAAGTTTCGGATGGCAAAACTTCAATACCATGATTCCAAAAATTATATTTATTTCGTATTCCTCAAGTTTACATCCAGAAGAATAAGTGATTTGATTTTGGTTATAATTGGTCAATCGGAAGTAGCCTCATTTGAAGATTAAATAGTTAAATATGATTTATTGACATTTAACGTTATTATAACTTAAAGAATATATTATTGTCTATACGATTTGATTGCATTTTATACTTCATTTTCAATAGATATAGAGTTAAAGAATTATAAATATATTAAATCAGCCAGCTATGCTAACCATGAAAATTGCTAATATATTCAGATAATTCAAATTGACATGTCAGTATCAATAAAAAGTAAATGAATATGGCAAAGATGAGGATGTTGGAGAAGACACGGAAAGATACGGTAAGAAAATAACTCGTGTTACGTTACAAATTTTTAGAAAGATACAAGAGAGACGATTACATTGGTTTGAACATATCATGAGGAGAAATGAAGAATATATAGGAAGAAGAATGAATAGCTTAGTAATAGAAGATTGAAGAAACAGAGGAAGACCTAAGATAAGATGGAAGGACTGTATTGCAGAAGACTTGAGAGAAAAGGAACTGAATGGGAAAAGCTAAAGAAGAAGATGTCAGTGTCAAGTGCAATTTGCATAGTTTGTTTATGAAATAATTTTACTGGAAATTTGGATTCTATTGCAAGAAAATTTATGTATGGAATTTATACATAATACACAGGTTTGACGGAAGGTATTTTGCTGGTCACAACAATTTTTTTTTTCTTTAGTTATGAGGTTTGCTAATTAGGCCTACATCATGCATAACTCATTTCTCTATTTCCTTCTCTTCTCATCATATCGCATCAATTCCTCCTAAGTCCTCCCCTGGTCGCCACCCACACTCGGAGACGCTGGGCCGGCTCCACGCGCCGCTAAATAGCCGCGCGGTCGCTCGGCTCCCATGTTAATGAATGCCTAATGTCGGAGCGTGTGTGGTCTGGTCTGCACTCAATGCTCACAGTCACATCGCGAGATGCGAGATGCAAGCCGAACGCCCGCGAACAACATATGATATGTGATCGGAACGGAGACAGATCATCCTAAATATTAATGGTCCCAATACATGAGTTATGAACTCCAAGATTATCTAAAGGGGTGGTTTCATGCAGGACCAAAAGAAGTATTGTAGTATATCTTGGATTAAAATAACATTTTTATATGAGTTAGTATTTAGTGTTTCGTAAACGATGTATTTCCCTTCACGAAATAAATTTTATATTTAAATTACAATATTAGGTGCCAATGAAAACATTGTTAGTTAAAGAAATGAAGAATATTGTAAATATATTTTTAAAAAATCTGATGTGGACACCACACGACTTCCTTGTACGATTATTAAACGATACATATTTTTTTAATAAATAAAGTACAAAATATTAATTTTAACTTCAAAACAGTAAGATATATACCGACCATAAAGGGAGTTTTTAAAGAGAGTTTTGATTACAACAAAGAAATATTTGATGACAACAATGAATATGACTAATTTCACAATAAAAATATAATATTTGTTATTGTACGAATCATAAAATTGCACGTATTTAACGTAATTTGACATGAACATTTTTTTTTATGTTTTTGTCCTAATCCATAGCAAGCTTTATTACAAAAACAAAAAAGTATATAATTTTTATATTTACATATCTCGCTTATACAAAGGGCTAATTTAATAATACTTGATGTGCTAGACGCAGAAATTAATTCTCTAAAACTTTTATTTGAAGCATTTATTTCTAAAATCAAAATAAAACCATTTTCTTCAAGAAACACTGTTAACAACTTCAAGTAATGTACCATTTCCGGGTAGCCTATTTTAACCAAAATCTATTATGTTATTTCAATTGACATAAAAGTCTTGTATACCAAATTTGAAAAGTTTTGGATTATATTTTAAAACAGTTTTTCATTAAAATCTATTATAGGCTTCATGTAAAGTGCCACTTCTGGAAATTGTGTAATAACCAGAAATGGAGGTGCACAACTAGATGTTATAGGAGTCCTAAATACAAAATTTCAACTTTCTACGGCTTACCGTTTTTCAGTTATGCCAGATACGTACAGACGTCACGACGAAATTAGTCAAAATGGATTCAAGGATGATCAAAATGGATATTTCCGCTGAAATCTGAAAACCGAAATTTTTCGCGATTACAATACTTCCTTTACTTACGTACAAGGAAGTAAAAATATTCCACCTATACTACGGGAGATAGTGTTAATATAACATAATAAGTAATAGGTACAATTTGTGATCTTTAAAATTAGAGTGTAATATTATTTCAATAACGTCTTTTCATACTTGTGTTATAGAGTAGATGGTGGAGGCACATTTATTCAAATATTTTAAATCTAAAATTTCTGAAACTTTTATTTCTACATCTACTCACATACTGTTTAGTGATTAGTTTTGATTATAATAAATAAACAAGAAGTCCTACTTGTAAATCTTAATAGCTCTTTTTGAGAACTTAACTAGAAATATATTTTTCGGGATGTACCTTCGTTATTGAAGATATATTATTTTTAATAATAATATTTTGTCTGTTTTTACCTTACGCCACCGTTGGGAAAGGAAGGTATTGTCTTTGGTCAAAAAATTCTATGGTGAGTTTTCAATGAATAAGCACGTTTTGGGGTCCTTAGAATACGAATTTACTATTTTTACGATGATATCTGTGTGTGTGTGTGTGTGTGCATGCGTGTGGGGGCGCGTGTGTGCGTGTGCGTGTGTATGTGTACGTATATGTGTGTGTGACAATCCTTCCGGTCACGATAACTCCAATACCACAATTCCAGAAATTACAATTTTTTCGTATTCGTCATTTTTACATCCAAATGAAGAATTGATTTGATTTTGATTACAAATGACCAACAGGAAGTACATTAATTTGCTTTTCTTAAAAAAAAGAGTTAAATATCGATTTTGATATTTTATGTTATAAATATTAAGGAGTATTTTATTCTCTATACAGTTTGATTGCATTATTTTCTTCAGATTCAATGTATTTAAAGATAAAAAATTATAAAGAAAATTAATTTTGTTAAATCTTTGCTCAAAATAGTTTCAATAATTCAATATTAATATTTGACAGATGTCAGTGTCAAGTACAATTTACATAATATGTCTGTGACTTTATTTTACTGGAAATACAATAATCTTTCTGTGTGGTATTTATATAAAATACATAGAAATGTCAGAAAGTATTGTGCTGGCCCACAACAGATGTTTTATTTTTCATCTCCATTGCATTTACTAAATTATAAATTAGTATTGTATTATTAAAGGTCGGTTTTATAAACGCCCAGTCTAATATTATACATCTACCTATAGCAAATTTCGAATGAGCCAGTTTCACATTTTTTAACAGTGTATTTCAAAAGATAGTTTATACAATAAAAATAATAATAATATATTGCTAATTTCGTAAATAATTAGATAAAAAGTTAGCACCAAAAATAGTCATGAAAGACAACCCTCCACTCCTGTGACACCAGAGTACATACTACATACAACACGTTATTCATAACCAATAGGAAACCAGTTTGTCCATCACCTTACGCTATGTATAAGTTTATAAATAAAAGTAGGCGATAGTTTGTCATATGTTAAACTGTATGTACTCTGACGTCACATTCTGTTTGAGATCACATGACGTTTTCAAAAAGTGTCGCAAATTTTAATAATTAATTGAAAAATATATCATGAATATTTAGTGATATTTTTAAATTTGAGACTCTTTAAAGAAGATTTTTTTTAAACTTTAGTACCTACTTAGAAACAAGTAATATAAAAATTATTACATAAATGTAATACGATTTTATAACAGCAATGATTTTAATGTTATAAGAACATGAAACTTATTTAAAATTTTCAGTACTAAACGGAAAGTTTTAATAAACGCATCCTTGAAATATGTTTGTGATACGAGTATATAGCCCCACGCAATTTTTTCTAATTCAGTTTCCTGTTGATTAAAAATATTGAGCTACTTTAAATTTAAAATCGTTCAACACATGAGTGGTTATTGATATTTATTAAATTATGTACATGTGTAAACAGAAAAAATGTTTATGGAATAAAATTAGAATTCATTTACATAAGTACTTTGATTTGCCAGGAAAACAACTTGTAAAAAGCATTAAAAATTCACGTACTTCAATGGAAATGTAACTTAACAATTCTTGTTTTATTTACGAAATTTTCCATCTGTATTATACATATTTATGTACATATATTATTTCATAGTAAGTCAGTTAATCAGTACCTAGCTAATCGTATTTATATCGTTTGAAATATGATCATTTACGAAGTGTATAATATTTAACAAGGAATTTGTATAAACTCTTACTGCAATTAGGTCTTGATTTAATTTTAATTTGTTTTATAATCATAAATTCCATCATAATTCAATATTATATTTAAATATTTCTAATGACTCACTCACGATATTATAATTTATATTAAATTAGTTCATTTTAATGCCTTACATTACAATGTATTACTTTGTATTTATCAATGTAATGTATATGTTACAATAACTAAAGCAATCTAATTCTCATTAGTTATGGCGTGCACGGTGCATTTGCGATTTAAAAGCACTAAATTGAAAAATAAAGATATCAAAACCCACCTACAGTCATAATATTTGAGAACTAGTTAATACATATGACATTATAGTTTTATATTACTTGTAAGTATAAGTGTGCAAAATAGGACTTTTATACACGAGCTGAAGGCAAGTGTTTTAATCGCAATAAATATGTAAAAGCCCTTCACACATGACTCACAATATTTTATCTGAAAACCAACTAAAAAGAGGATTACAATAGATTAGAAAATATAAAAGTCGTTTCTGCATTAAGTACTGTGAACATTAGGTCGATGCTCTGCAAAATTGCAAATATTGGATTTTTCAACTGCTTTCCACCAGGGATGGGATAAAGTTAACGAATTGTTACGTTATTTAATAACGTTATAAATAAAATTATAATTATGAGTTCTGAAAGCTTCTTTCAATATTCGTTATAAATATAACGTTATAAATAACTTAATAAAAAATCTGATGTGGCCAACAGAATACTTCACGTTTAATTTAATATTAATTCATGTCAATACTTAAAATTAAATTAAATTTAAACATCGGGTTCGATCCCGACCGATGCCAAATATTTCGAATTTTAAATGGCACAAAAATGACCCCTGTTGTGCACTCTCCACGCCAGCAATAAGTGCTCGTAAGGTGACACCTGGTAAACGCCCGCACAGTACAAATATGGCAACATCTTTACCGAAATCTGCGTACAAAGCAGATTGGCACACCCAGCAATGGGTAACATGTCGTGATGATATATTTATTTTATTTAGTTATATACTTATCTATATTTAATACTGGCGTGGCGAGTGCACCACAGGGATTAATTCTGTGCCATTTAAAATTCCAAAACATTTGGCGTCGGTCGGAATCGAACCCGGTTCTCCAGATTCGTGTGAAGTGACGCCTGATAAACGCCCGCACGGTATAAATGTGACATCATTATTACCGACATCTGTGTACATAGCAGATTGGCTTACCCAGCAATGGGTAATATTCCGTGATGATATATTATATATTTTTATTATCTTACCTATATTCCTACATATTTACTTATGTTCGAAACTGTGTTCCTTTCCATATAATTATTGTTCCATTTTCTATTTTCTTTTTAAAACGTTACTGTTATTATTTGAAATGATTAGTTTGTTGACAGTGACATGTATCTGTCAGTTACATACATTTGAGATCTGAACTATGTAACGATGGAATTGTGTTTAAAACGTACGCTCCGGGATGTATTAATGTAAACCTGTGGAAAATTTAAAAAACATTTTTTTTATATAATAACAAATATCGAAAAAATAAAATTTAAAAGTATTTTTCGAAGAAAAACTATTTTGAGCTTCCAGTAAAGTGCTATTTCTGGTTATCTGATTTACTCCAAAATCTAATGGCATCTTTCCATAACGATAGTATTTGAGTTAGAGCGTAAAGAGGATCTACACGCACGCACGCACGCACACACGCACACACGCACACACGTACACACACACGCACGCACGCACACACCGACACACACACACACACACACACTGAGTGTATGTGTATGTGTGTGTACACACATCATCGTGAAAATGTTAAAATTGGATTGTAGGGACCTTAAAACGTGGTCATTTACCAAAATTTCGATATGCGATTTTTAGCACGATCGCTTTATCTCCCGGGAGGTAAAAACAAAATAACGTTATGTAACGTTATTATTGTTTCATTAGTATAACGTTACAATAACCGTATTTTTCTCATGTTTGTAATAAAAATCCATTAAATATTAAAATTAAAAACAATGTTAATAAATTTACACGCTTATCTTATTCTAGAAACGAAATAAAGTGTTCAACATTTAAATTTGACCATTAGTAGCATCTATTCAATATAATACAAAAAATACATTATCAGGAAATTATACTATCAAACGGCAAAAATATTGTAAAATTTGTAAACCTAGATAAAGTTATAGTGAGTCGTTATTTGTTGTGTTACGGTTACGTAACGTTATTTTATAATTCGTAACGTTATTAAAAAAAAAAAAATCTGATGTGGCCAGCACAATACCTTCCGTCAATCCTGTGTATTATGTACAAATTCAAAATAATGTTACTGCACGCGCCCATACATAAATTGTCTTGCAAAAGATCCTATATTTCCAGTAAAGTTATTTCATTAACAAACTATGCAAATTGCACTTGACACTGACATTTTCTTCTTCTTCTTTAGTTTTTCCCATTCGTTAGGGGGTCGCCATTTTTTATTTTCTTCTGCCACTCATTTTTGTTTTGCGTGTCATTCCTCATTCAGTTCCTTTTCCCTCAAGTCTTCTACAATACAGTCTTTTCATCTTATATATGGTCTTCCTATGTTTCTTCCACCTTCTATTAATATATTCATCTCTCCTCATGACATGTTCAAACCAATGTAATCGTCTCTCATATATCTAGAAACTTCTAACACTAGAGTTACTTCCCTTATTCTTTCATTGATTTACATTTTATTGATACTGACATCTGTCAATTTGAATTACCTGAAAATATTAGCAGTTTCCATGGTTAAGTTAGCATAGCTGGCTGAATTATGAAATTTATGTGAAATTTATTATTTGTATTCTTCTTTAACTCTATATCTGTTGAATAGCAAATATAAAATGCAATCAATCGTATAGATAATAATATATTTTTTAAGTTATAATAACATTTAACTGATTTTTTCAAGAAAAACTGTTAAAGTCTTCAAATGAGGGTACTTCCGGCCGACCAATTATAACCAAAATCTAAACAGGTCTGCATATGGTTGTAAGGAAGAGGAATACGCAAGAATTGTAATTTTTGGAATTCTAGTATTGGAGATATCGTCCACGAAAAAGCGGTCACATACACACACACACACGCACATACGAACACACACATACACATACAGACATCATCGTAAAAATAGTAAAATCGTATTGTAAAGACCCTAAAACGTGCTTATTCAATGAAAACTCACCACCGAATTTTTTGACCAAAGACAATACCTTCCTTACCTAGAGGTGACGGAAGGTAAAAATAAGTGAAACGTTATTGTAACATAATTTTAATAACTATTGAAGATACACAAATTTCTTCTTAAACCACAATAATTTCAAACCAATTTTATCTTAAGAAAGAAAGTTTCCATGTTGGAAGAGAAGAAGCGCACTGGTGTTAAAAGTGAAATAGTTACCTTGGTAATGTCGAATAAAACAACAAATTGACATTTTTGACAAGTGTAAAAAATTATTAGAAATATGAATTTAAATGGAAAAATAGTGTTTGTAGAAAAAAAATAGTGTATGATACACTTGTTAAAAGTGATTTTATTTTGTGAAAAGAACCTTCGAATTTCACTTTTAACACTTTATTATAAATAACTATTTTGAATCTACAATAAACTAATATATACATTTATTCTTTTCTCACCGATATGAATGAAAAATCATACAATATGTGCCAAAGTCTATGTATAAAGAAATCATTTAATAGTGAGTTTTATTCAATATGCATTAGTCTTTTACCCACGCTTATATGTGTTATCACACGATTTTAATAATTTATTACTTCACACATAATATCTAACATAAGATATTAAGGAGTTCATTATAAAGTGGGAATAGTTAAAGTATAAAAAACAGTTTAGAGATCATATCCAATTATTATTTCAAAATTATAGGATTATATTTTTTAAGTTTACGAGTGTAGTAGGTATAATGTAGAGTGCAAACACACAAGCTGCACAAGTTTGATCAGAATTTGAACATAGTACCGCTGGGTCCTGAGTCCTCTAAGAAAAGATAAGATCGGGAAAGAATTAGTGGTGGGATCCGGATCCGGATAGTTTCGGTTTCGGATCCAAAATTATCCGGATAATTTAATATTGAACTATCCGGATCTCGGATCCAAATCTCAGTATCGGATTTTGGATCCGGATCTGAGTATCGGATTTTGGATCCGGATCTGAGTATGGGATGTTGGATCCGGATCAGAGTATCAGATTTTGGATCCGGATCTGAGTATTGGAGTTTGGATCCGAATCTGAGTATCGGATCTTGAATCCGGATCCAAATATCGAATCTTGGAAACGGATTTGAGTATCGGATCTTAGATTCGAATATGAGTATGAGATATGCAGTTCCAGTAACCGGATCGGCTCTCGGATTCGAATATTCTCAGTATTGAACCTTACATTTCAATATTAGCATCGAGTCTCATTAAAACCAAATAAATCTGATGACAGTCTACAATATATTTTTGTTTGATGTGGTTAATTAATAGTTGGCAGATATAAATTTCTGTTGGACAACTTTTAGCATCCGCTAAGAAGGAAATTATTCGATTTCACAGAACTATAAGTAACAAAAACAACCCCTTTTATGTGAAATACGTGGACGATAGGTATTTCGCTACCTGTAACGAACCTATGGCCATTGTTTCTCAAATTTCTTTTTTCTTTACATTTGCACATACTACCTGATTATTTCAGAGGGGTATTATAAAATGTATTACTGTTTGTGTACTGGTGTTTACAGACCGCTGTAAAGATAAACAAGCCCACTTTAGCGGTTTGAATTTGAACACAATTCCTGATGTTAGACTTCACATTCAAAATGAAGAATCGGATCCAGAATTAAAATTTGGATCCGGATCCGCAAACAAAACATTGAATTCGGATCCGTAAACAAAATTTTGAATCCGGATCCAAATCAGTATCCGGATCCATATCAGGATCCGGATCCAAATTCTAATTAAATTTTCGGATATCTGCTTCAATATCCGAACGTCGGATATCCAAGGATCCGGATATCTTGAAATCCTGGTTCTCGGATCCAAGTTTTGTCGGATCCTCACAGCACTGGAAAGAATATAGGGCGCCATCTGAGTTGATCTGCAACAACGAACTTACCACGAACTCAACCACGTATCGACAGACTACAGATAGAATAAATTTATTGAACAGATACAAATTTGTTGGGGTGTTAGCATGGGTGAGGTGGAGGGTCGTGCCGGTAGCAAAATATTATAAGTATATCTACTTTATACGATATTTATATAGGTAAAGGACGGCGATTAGCGAACGCATAGAAAGGAATGGCCACAAAGGAAAAACAAAACAGTAGATAATTATTACGCTGCAGCGTGAAAATTTTTATAATTCTGTGAATGATTTTAGACTTATAGAAGATTTTTTACTTTATTCGTGATTCTGTGATGGAGAAATATGCAATAAATAATATAAAATACATATCTTTTTAAATAACCAGTACCCCCACCTATTTTTATCACAGCAAAGAAGCGTACCGGTAAGAAAATAACACTTTCACTCTTGGGTGTTAGATTCACAAATCAAATTAATGTAACCAAGGGACGACAAATTTTTTCAATAATCTAACAACTATTATTTTAAAAAAATGCAATCAATCAACATAAATATTTTACAAAAATAATTAAAATAACTCGTACTTATTCAAGGGGTACAATATTCAACGAGTTTGGCTATGACCTGGCCGCTGGAAAGGAAACCAGAGCTCCTAAACTATATTTGATGTGATGCTGTTCTGCAATCGTGCAGTGTTGCCATATTTACGGTAATTACCGTACAAGTACCAAAAATACAGTATACGGTCAAAAATTCAAAACCTTACGTGAATATATGGAAATTTCATTACATATGTAATAAATTGAATGCTAATTTTAAAAATATGTTTTTATTTTTTATGTTGTTTTATTTGTCTATACATCGCCCTGTTCATTATTCAACTATTCAACTATTTAAAAAGTCCACTCCGCAATGCAAATTATAAATAAAAAATCTGATGTGACCAATACAATACCTCCCGCCATTCATTTTTTATTAATTTAAATACATACGTATGGGGTCTCGTAGCCGCGTGCCTGAGTTGTCTGGACGCGAATCTGGGAAACCAGATTCGATCCCGATCAATGCCAAATATTTCGAATTTTAACGTCAGGAATGAGTACCCACGAAGTAACGCTTCGTAAATGCTACGTCATTATCATTACCGAAATCTGTGTACAAAGCAGATTAGCACACATGGGTAATATGCCGAGGTTAATATATTTATTTATTTTTTTATATTAAATACATACCTGCATATGGCAAAAATTATTTATATTACGTTCCTTTCCATATAACTATTGTTCTATTTACAATTTTCATTTTAAAACGTTATTATTATTAATTTGAAATGATTATTTTTTTGACAGTGACGTTTATCCATCAGTTACATACATTTGAGCTGAACTGTTTAACCATGGAGTGTTTAAAGCATAAGCCGTCTGGGATATAATTTTTATATTATTTTATAAATTTATCCACAAAATATATAGAAAAACTATTAATGCAAACCTGTAGAAAATTGAACAATTTTTAATTTTTATAAAAAAAGTTGCGAAAAAATAATATTTAAAGGTATTTTTTGAAGAAAAACTATTTTGAGTTTCAAGTAAAGTGCCATTTCCGGTTATCCGATTGGCTCCAAAATCTAATAGCTCCTTTTCATATTAGAATAAGGTAGAAATACTTGGTTTCAAAATTTTTCGAATGATAATATTTGAGTGTCCAGAAAATCCACACACACACACACACACACACACACACACACACACACACACACACACACACACACACACACACACGCGCGCGCGCCCACACACACACACACATACATATACATACATACACACACACATACACACAAGCACACACACACACACATATACACACACACATACACACCCACAGACATCTTCGTGAAAATATTAAAATTGGATTGACCCCTAAAATGTTGTCTTTTACCAAAATCTCGATATGCGATTTTTAGCATGATCCCTATACCTCCCTTACCAAGGGTAGCGGGATTAAAAATACTATCAATAACCCTACCTATTCCGATTTAATAAATATTTTTCTTTTACAATTTGTACTCCGGAGTGTATATAGGAACATTAGAGCAATTCATGTGTCTCCCAAACTCCCAACCCAAATTCAAAAGGATCTTCGTTTCGACGAAATAAATTCAATATTTTTTATTTAAGTATACGGTAGTTTTTTTTTACAAATACGGTAATTTTGAGTGCGCAAGTACGGTATTTCTCTTTCCGACGTCTGACAATACTGCAATTTGTGCTCATTTATGACACAGGCTCGCAAACCCTGATTTTTTACTGGTGAGGGCAGGTATATACGATTGCTATTGCTTGGCTAGAATAATAAGCGGAATAACAACATTATGAATTATCATATCCTGGTACCAAAATAACATACACAACTGTTACGTTAGAGATTTTTTTGCACTTGTTTTCATAAAAACCTCACCATTATTTATCACGGGTAAATTACAACATAAGTATTTAGATTACTTATTATTAGTAACTATTAGCACCAGACACCGAACTATGATATATTTTTTTAAAGACTAACACATTCGAAAATACAACAGTATATTAATTAGTCGGAGCAACTTAAAAATTGATATTATTCTTACGCTCTATTTTGATACCCAATAATTTCATCATTCGAAATGTACCACTTGCTGTAATTTCCACTCACTTTAAGTTATGAGAGGTATTGTTTTTCCTATCCATTTTCCACGAAAATATATGTATTTACCAATTTTTAAAATAACCCAACTTTTAATTCCAAATATTACAATTTTTTATTTCCGAATCTCTAAAGAATTGATAAAATTGTTGAATAAATTTTGAAGTATTTATTAGGATGGTAAGTTCTTGATAAAGAATGTCGCGGCTAACAACAAACGTCTTATTATAAGAATGAAACAATATTTCTTCTTATAATGAAATTCTAAGTACTGTACTACTTAATTTATACTATTACTACTTCTTTATTTACATCCGAATAACCTTATAAATACATCAAGATGCTAATTACAAAGCTGCAATTAAATGCAATCAGCTTGTGCGGGTGTATCTTGACATTACTTCAGGGATTAACTGAAGAAGAATTATTGTTAGATGATTGCGATAAGTTATGTTTTTTTCTTGTTTATCTTCGAATAAACGTTTGTAAACAGGCTTGTAAAACTACTATTTCTATGCAGTGTTTGTTTTTGCAAACAGTCGAGCGTCTGTGCACTTGAATTGCCGCGGATGACCTGGAAAATTATCTTTTACTCACAATAATGAAGTTATTCATCTTGATTAATTGTAATTCATATGCAAACGTTAGTAGACAGTGTAAATATAATATAAGATACTTGGTTTAAACTGGATTTTAAATGAATAATATATTACAGGATATTTTTCTTTCTTCTTTAATTCAATTCAGATAAGTTTATTATCCCTAAAAATACAGAAAACACATTGAAAACTAAAAATATTTTGGCATATATTTTTCTTTGAAAATTCAGTTTAAACTAAGAATCATGCATTATATTTACAGTCTACCATTTGTTCATTGTGTCTTCTGCGTATTTTACTTACATCATAAACTACATGCATCATTTTTACCTCTCGCTAAGAGAGGTATTGGAATCATGCTAAAAATCGCATATCCAGATTTTAGTGAATGAGCATGTATTAAGGTCCCTAGAATTCGATAATAACATTTTTACGATGATGTCTGTGTGTGTGTGTGTGTGTGTGTGTGTGTGTGTGTGTGTGAGAGAGAGAGAGGTTGTTGTATGTACGATTTCTCAAATTCTATAAGTCTAAAGACCTGTGTCCATGATTCCATTTTTTTATTGATTGTAGCAATTGATTATTTTTTACCTCTCGCCAAAAGAGGTATTGGAATCATGCTAAAAATCGCATATACAGATTTTAGTAAATAAGCACGTTTTAAGGGCCCTACAATCTGATAATAACATTTTTACGATGTCTGTGTGTGTGTGTTTGGATGTGTGTGTGTGTGTGTGTGTGTGTGTAGGGATTCCTCAATCTAACAGTAATGGGAAGAGTTGAATAGATTCTGGACAACCGGAAGTAGTAATATTTTAACAAAAATCTTCTAAATATTATTTTTTGAAAATTTATGTTATTACAAATATTAAAAACCAAAATTCTCTATCCGACACATTTAAATTTTTCATTATACCTTCTATAGATTTAAAGATATAGATAGGTATATAATCTATATAATAATCTGTTGTAGTAAATCTCACAGCCTGCTCACAGCCCAAACATCTCCATGGTAACTACTTGAGAAATTAAAATGTCTGTAATTGACAGATAAATGTCACTAATGTCAGTGTCAAAAATTCAGAGATAATACTGAAGTCGTTTTCTGGGAACGATATTTAATATTTCTTATTGTATTATTAATTATATATTTAAAATTATACATTTGTTACATGAACCCTTCAGAAATACCGCCAATCCCGTTAATGAATTGGAAAAACCTCGAACATTTAGAAGACATGGAGAAAACTTGATCATAGAATGAATTTAAAATTAAAGAAAGTACGTATATAAACATTAGATGTAAATAGAATTTTTTGTGTGTACAAGAAATACAATACTACAATATATATATATATATATATATATACCACAATGGAAAGGGTGCGAGAGGTATTGCGATGACCACAACATTTTTTTTAGATAGAAATTAATATCGCAGATTAATTAATATGTAATAATATGAAATTAATATAACGATATGTGCTACGTTTACACCGTTAAATTTTTAATCTTTAGTTAAAAATTTAATTTAAATCTTATGTTATAATGTTGAAAATAAGAAGTAAAGATTTATTTCATTATTATTACAAATTCTATTAGTTAAGACATGATAAATGAATTTTTAACTGATGTGCGACGGGGTTCATAGGTATTCAATACAAAAGATCGAAATACTAGCAGTTTTTATTCCACTTACTGTAATGTTTTATTACATTACACATATACGTTTATGAATTCCATCAACATAAAATGAATTTTCAATAAATTACAAACAGGTTTCGGAGCAATTACACACACAGAACCGAACAGTAATGCAAATATGATAGCATAAGTAATATTTAAAATCAATTATAAAAGAATTTGTTGTATCTTATGATTACAGGTTTTCCATGAAATTTATTTGTATATTGCCGCAATTTTCCAAGACACTGTAATTATTTGTAAATATATGTATACGGGCATCACATTTTTATGTAATCTAGGTATTTATATTCCCTGACAGTTGTCACCAAGAATTAATATCATGAATAATGAAATATCTGTTATAAACATTTATTCATTTTTTTTCTTTCAAAATATTAATTGATATAATTACTTGAACATAGGTTTCAATTTTTAGGCGATATGGACACAACTCTTTTAAAAAATTGTTTAATATTTTAGTAATTACTATTTTAATTTAGTTTATAAAAAAATCAAAAAAATAATTTTAAATTTACCTCATATTATGCTATTTATAAAATAATTGTGACGTCATAGTTTCATACATTCATAAAATACTACTCACTCCTCACGCACTCAAGGTGCGTTTAATGAAGTAAGCAAATCAAGCAAATGCTAGGTAACCAAACAAGACTTGTTGCTTAGTACACGAACTGTTATTCACAACTGTCATCGAGAAAATTATACAGTTGTCAAATATAACGTGTGTATCTCTCATATCTCTTTTATTGGTCTGGAAAGTTATACAAAATGGATTTATTATATAGGTACAGTTATTTGCAGATAGTGGAATTAATTTTGAAGATTTTTTTAGGTCTAAAAAAATATTTCAAATTTAATACTGTTATGCACATTCATCAAAAACTGTGAAAGCCTTTTTGACATGTAACTAACATAAACACACCATAAAATGAGATAGAAACAGTACAAGTTAACTTCATGTGCGTATAATTTGTATTTCCCATCATTATAGTTGATAAGTTAGCAAGACAAGCGAGAAATTTGGCGCTTGCTAGCAAATGCTAGGCTAGCAAAGTTATTAAACAAATTTTATTTCCGGTTGCTTCTTTTGCTGGGCTTATTCTGTATGTGAAATGTCAGCAAAGTGCATAAAAATATTATTCGAGATAGAGTTGTCACTGCTAATCTAACGAACATAATTTACAATTTTAAATGTGATGCTAATCTTATTGTAGTTATAGACGAAACGTAGACCAGGGAATAAATAATTTTCACTAGACTGCGTCTCCGATTATTTTCCAATTTTTCACAATAATTTATGTTGCTGGCAAAATCTTCATACTACTTCAAGTTTGTACTTCTATTTACGGACCATACTAGTTTCAGGTTATACTAATAAAAGTCAACCAATAAGAGTACCTACCTACTTTAATTAAAAAACATCATATGTGGTAGTTTTATAAATATTATAAATGAAATTGACAATAAGTATTGTGCCAGCCACTTCAGACCTTTCAGACGCATCAGATAGTTAACACTTTGACTTTAAATTACAATAAAATAAAAAAATTGACTGTTTTAATAGTGATTTTTCTGTTAATATATTAGTATAACCATCGTTGTTTTTTATTGTGACGCGTTATAGATTAATGGGGCCCCAGCCAAATTTGAATTTGGAGGCCCCATGTTCAGAATTGAATTCAGACATTTTTCATTTGGTGTAATTTGGGGAGGGGTGCAACCTTTTGGACTCAACATTACCGTTGCAACAAAACCAATCATAATTTATTTTTTTAAATCCATAATAAAAATAACAATTTCATAAGAAATTTCCATTCTTTCTGAAATATTAATCTCGATGTATATATGGATAATGGATTTATTAATAAGTAATCTTATAAGATAATATAAAATATTAGTGATTTAACTGATAAGTAAGGTCATGTTGCTGCCTTAAATGGTCTGTCAAATACTGATACACAATTTTGGCATTTTTTATTAGTTCACAGGTTCATACCTACTGGGAATAGCTAATATAGAGCATTTTTTAAAAAAATTATTATAGCATTTCCAGTATTTGATGTCACATAAATGCAGCTACATGGATACTTTACCCAAATTCTTGTATATTTTCAAGTTAAAAGAGAAAGAAATGAAACAAAAAATCGCGAAAATAAAAAAAATAGGACACTTGCACCTACATTACAACATGGGGGGTGAACAGCTGATTCTGGGGAACCAAGCTTCAGTTTAACATTATGTCTTATGCAGCGAAACGTGTTATCTATGCAAGAAATTCAGTTTTTCGCAAATTTATACATGCTGCTTTAAAATGTAACTAGCCAAAATTATTGATGTGTATGAATTTTGTACAAGTAAAATGAATCAGTCGTATTTGCAAAATATATTTTGAAAAATATTAAGTTGAAATAAGTAGGTTGTAGCATCAGGTTGCATTTGTGTTTGTGTGAATATTGAAATACATAAATATAAATTGAACTATTACATTTTTTTTTTTTAGAAAGAAAATTAAATTTGAAAAACGATAATTATATTCGGGTGCATAATTCTTATTATCATAATATGTAATTTTTATTGGTATTTTTTGTTAAAGATGAGCTTATTAAGTTCATACGCCAATAATTTAGTGTTGGAAGCCAAAGTACGTTAATCAGATTTTATATTTAAATGGATAAATAATGTGCAATCCTTATACATTAACATGAAGATTATAAATGCCCATCAAAAAATCAATATCAAAATTAATAATACAAATATATATTTTTTCTGTTTCCCATTTACTTCATGGAGCAACCAACAACGACACAGAAAGGTGGCATACTAAAAAAATGATTCAAATTTTGTGATTTTGTTATTTAAAAAATAATTTCTCATGTTTTTTATACAAATTATTAAAGAAAATTACATATATTTAAATATTCGTACAATATTTTCCTATCCAATTATATTTAAATTGTTAGATATGTAATAAAAGTATAGACAAATAAATACGATTAAGTTAGTTTTAATTTAATAACCTCGAACTCACTCAATAATAACAATATCCTCAAATATTTTTTTACGGAAAACACTGCTCATACAATAAGTGCTGTAAAAAGACAATAAAAACTTACGGGACAATATTTGTCCATAAGACGCAATGTAAACTGAAGCTTTGCTTGTCCGGAATCAGCTGTTAGCCGCCATGTTGAAACGTAACGTGCAAGTGCCCCATTACTGAATTACTGCCATAATTACACACTTACGGCTGTGATAACGAAGTGAAATATCAATTTCAAAATTGTGTGTCCTCTAATGTGACAGTCATATACTAAAGTGTTATTTCGGAAAAAAAAAATAGATTCGACATATTTCTCAAGCTGTATAAGGGCCAGTTTTACAATCTCTGGTTAAAATTTTAACTGAGTTAAGTAAACAAAATTGAAACGAAATGAACTGTCAAATGACAAATTGATCATTGCTGTCAATAATCCGATTCATTATTTTTTATTTAACTTACTGTTAAAATTCTAACCGGGGATTGTAAAACTGGCCATAATACATACATTTATCTGTCAACTACTAACAATTTGATAACTTAAAAATGTCAACTACTCATTCATTTCATTTTCACATTATGATATTTTTTTTGTAAGAAAATTAATTTTATTTGTTATTTTTGTAGGTATCTGTATTACTTCCTAAGACGTCAATGAATGTATTGTATTTTTCATAAACATTAAATCATATTTTTGAATAACAATATTACACACTTTCATTTCTTCAAATGTCAACTATTGATTCTTTTACCTTAGTTCGGAAGAAATGGTTACAATTATTTAAAAATAAATACCACCTTTATTCTTTGTAACTAAAATAATGGTGAAGATAGGTCAAATTTATTGATTTACTTCTTTTGTCGATGTTATAATTTAATATAAAAATTAGATATTAATTTGGTTTCACGAATATTGTATTTATTTTATTTTCCGACATCCTCCTTTTAATGTTATTTATCTAACTTCAATCTAAAATCTAACGAATAGAAACATGTACTAATCGTTTTATATTGTTAAACAAAGAGGATTAAGGTAATTATTTATATAGTGATATTATATTGACAGATGTTTCGTAAACCTATTTTTTGTTTTTAAATGTATTTTAGCCGTAGTCATATAGAGATTAGTTAATCACAATCGATTAAGTCTGGTTAGAGAGATTAAAATATTGATTAAATACTGCAGAGCAGTCATTAGTCTCAAGTTTCATTTATAAAAAACTCTGCGTTTGAACATGTTAACAAGCTTAAATGTATTCTCCAAATATTTTTCTAAATATAAAATTTAAAATATTCAATACAAGGAATAGTATATTAGAGAACGAATGTCATACTTGTCATTTTATTTTGTGAGAAGGAAGTTTGGTTCACGACAATTATGAAATGAGTTCTTTGACCATTTTTTTTCTATTTTGCGACTTGTTATAATGTGACATTTGAAAATTAATTTGACGTTCAACAACATAACTCTAACCTTATTTTTATAATTATTTACGATATTTTTTATTTATTTCTAACTTTACTACTCTGTTTCTTCTCATCTTCTTATTACCACTTTTAAATTTAAAATTACTTATATAAAAATAAAATTCTTAATAATAGTTTGTGTTCGTTTATTTAGCACTCGAATGAGTTATTAGCGAACTCTTTTGGTGCAATTTTGTTATCGCAGATGAAAAAGAGTTTTCTGTTAACCAATCCCAATTGTTTATTAATTATAGATAAAAAAGAACTGTCTGTTACACAAGGTTAACTGCCTGTAAGATCATTTTTACGAGTGTTAAACGCTGGCAAATGGCGCGTTGTGAAAATCACGTCCCTAGGAAACGAGGCAGTGATTAAGGCAGGCGTGTATGCGCGATGATTACATCTCAGATGATGTAAGCGGACTTTTCTCTCACCTTTGTTCTCCACTCTCTCGTTAGCGCGTTATTATTATTACAAAAACGGGGGTGTAAATACACCCTTCACAAAATTTCAGTGTGTAATAGAAAATAAAAGTGATAATGCGAGAACAGACTATTATTAACGGTGGATTTTTTGTCGGTAAAGGGTCTGATTATCAGAGTTATATTGCTTCGAATTTATAGCGTGAAATTTAGAACGATAATTTGTCGTCGGAAAGGTAATTTGTCTTTAGTAACCCAATGTAGTAAGATAAGTCGAAAATTTTGGTTTAATATCCGACTAAACAATTTTACCAAAAACGCAGTGTTTAAGTATAATGTGAAAAGTGCTAAATTAAGGAACATTAATTTAAGCTCTGAAAATTATTCATTAAAACTGCAGCATGTCACATTTAAGTACAGAAGGTATAGTCTTTGGTCAAAAAATTCAATAGTGAGTTTCTAATGAATACGCACGTTTTGGATCCCTAAAATACGAATTTTCTAATTTTACGATATCTGTATGTATGTGTATGTGTGTGAGTGCTTGTGTGTGTGTGTGTGTGTGTGTGTGTGTGTGTGTGTGTGTGTGTGTGTGTGTACGTGACGATCATTTCGGATCACATAACTCCAATCCGGCGATTCCAAAAATTATATTTTTTTCGTATTCCTCGAGTTCAGATCCATATGCAGATGTGATTAGATTTTGGTCATAATTGGTCCACCGGAAGTACCCTCAATTGCAACTTTTAACAGTTTTTCTTGAAAAAACAGATTTTTTCTAATGATATAAAAATTATGTATCCTACTCTCTTTTTATCTTCTTTCATCTCTATACTATAAGTAAAGAAGTTAAGGTTTTGGATAAAAATAGTTTTTTTTTTTGAAAATACACGTATGCAATTTTACTCTTCTTGCGATGATGTCTATAGCTTTTATTCAAACGTGCATCTGGACACGTAACATGTAGTAGAAATATTAAACTTTGCATTGGGAATCCCATATTTGTACAGTAAATAATTTTCAGATATCTGAGTTTTATACGCATTTATTTATTTCTTGTGGTTAGGTTAAAGATTTACCTTAATTACACAGTGTATGTCCTATTTGTATAAACATATACAATAAATATTTTTTTACGAAACCGAAACTTTTTATGTATGATTAATGGAATGACAAGTGCTGATAGAATAAAAAATAAACTAATAAATAATTATACAGATATAAAATTAATATCATTATCTTTATTTTTCATTTATATCTTATGAAAAGTTTATTTACTCGAGGAATTATAGGTTTATCTAAAACAAAAATTATATGGGTGTTGTTGGATTTTTTACCTCTCGCTAAGAGAGGTATTAGATTCATGCTAAAAATCGCATATCCAGATTTTATTGAATAAGCACGATTTAAGGTGCATAGAATCCGATTTTAACATTTTTACAATGATGTCTGTGTGTGTGTGTGTGTGTGTGTGTGTGTGTGTGTGTGTGTGTGGATGTGTGTGTGTGAGGTTGTTGGAGATACGATTTCTCAAATTCTATAAGACTAAAGACCTGTTTGACTACGGATTCCTAAATCTAACAGTAATGGGAAGAGTTAAATAGGTTCTAGTAACAATTGGACAACCGGAAGTGGTAGTTTCTAAAAAAAATATTTCTAAATATTATTTTTTTTAAATTTGTTACTACAAATATTAAAGATAATTAAATTCTCAATCTGACACATTTAATTTTTTTATTATATCTCGTATAGGTTTTGAGATATAGTATATAATAATATAGAATAATCTGTTGTAATAAATCTCGTTGCCAGAAAGACAGTTGCGATTTAAATTTTTTTGTAATTGACAAATAAATGCAAAATGTCAGTGTCCGTTCTGGGAGGTATGAGTACATTTATTATATATTATTGTATTATTAACTAAATATTTATTTAAATTGCAGGTGTCAATATTACATATATCCTTAAGAAATAGCGCTAATATCGCCATTGAATTTGAAGTATTTCTCATAGAATGAAAGAAGGGAAACAATTCAATTATTTGTGTGTACAAGAAATGTTAAATTCGTTACTTATAGGGCGCGAGCAGCCATGTGACTTTGTTGGCCTTGGCAAGCAGATATGAGGATCCGTGTCAGAATGACTGCTAGTAGTTATTTACGTAGATGTCACAATTGTCATATGTCATAATTTTTCATTCAAAATTTCATAAT
This sequence comes from Harpalus rufipes, assembly GCA_951394225.1. NCBI lineage: Eukaryota > Metazoa > Arthropoda > Insecta > Coleoptera > Carabidae > Harpalus > Harpalus rufipes. The sequence continues at coordinate 73,652,666 of OX596274.1, forward strand.
CTGTTTATTTGTCATCCATTAGTATGGCATATACTTGTCGAGAAAAATAATCCACATGGATTTGGAAAATCATAATGTTTCGAATGAAAACTTATGATACTTGACACCTATGTATATTACCAGCTGTCATTCTGACACGGGCCCCCATATCTGCTTGCTAAGGCCAACAAAGTCACATAACTGCTCGCGCCCTATGCAAGATAAAATGAAAATGGCGAGAGGTATTGTGCTGGCCACAACAGATTTTTTTAATGCTTGAAGTACGAGTATGTATGTATGTTTGCATAAGTAACGATTTTTTCCGTTCTCGATAACAATGCGGACTACATTTCCAAAAATTACTATTTTTCGTATTCGACGTTTTTACATCCATACGTTTATGAAAAGCTGATTAGATTTCGGTAATTATTCTACCAGGACATAATTTTGACAAGTCCATAAGTCTTGTAAGTTTATGGATATGCGCAAATATGCTTGCAAGGGTCTATAAATATAGTTGTACATTTTATATACCAAATTTAATCAAAACACAATAATTGAAAAAAATCGACTTATGTTTTTACCTCTCGCTAAGAGAGGTAATGGATTCATGCTAAAAATCGCATATCCAGATTTTATTGAATAAGCACGTTTTAAGGTCCATACAATCCGATTTTAACATTTTTACGATGATGTCTGTGTGTGTGTGTGGATGTGTATGTGTGGATGTGTGTGTGTGTGTGTGTGTATGTGTGTGTGTGTGTGTGTGTGTGTGTGTGTGTGAGGGATGTTGGAAGGACGGTTACTCAAAAACTATAAGACTTTAAATTTGTTTAACTACGTATTTCCCAATCGGACATTCATTGGAAGATCTGAAAAGGTTTTGGTAACAATTGGACAACCGGAAGTAGAAGATTCTTGAAAAAAAATCTTCTAAATAATATTTTTTGAAATTTTTTCTTGGTAATATTAAAGAAAATTAAATTCTCTATCTGATACATTTAAATATTTTATTATATATTCTATAGATTTAGAGATAAAAGAAATATAATATGTAAAATAATCTGTTATAATAAATTTTACAGCCGAAAGAATGGCCATGGAAAATAGTTGAAAATTTAAATTGTTTGTAACTGACAGATAAATGTCAGTGTCAGAAATCCGGAGACATTACTGAAGACTTTTTCTGGAAAGTACATACATTATATTATTTCTTAAAGTATTAATAGCTAAATATTTAATATTATAGGTATATTACATATCCTTCAAAAATACTGTCAATCCTGACAATGAATTGGAAACATTTCGAAAAATTAGAAGAGGACAAAATTTCTTCATAAAATGAATTTAAAATTAAACAATCTAAATATAAGGAATAGATATATGCGTAAGTAGAATTTTTGGTGTAGAGTGTAGGTATACAAGAAATGTTAAATACAATAGGGCGCGAGCAGTCATGTAATTTTGTTGGCCTTGTCAAGCAGATATGGGGGCCCATATCAGAATGATAGCTAGTAATTATGTATATAGATGTCAAATATCATATTTTCTCATTCTAAATTTAGTGATTTTCCAATTCCATGTGGACTAGAATTAAATGTTAAATATCTAAGGCAAACGACAAGTAAATTTTAAACTCCTGGTGATAAATTAACTACGTAAATTTAGAAAATCTTCAAATTTTTAATGTAAAATTCTGACATTTGACATCTATGTACATAATTACTAATTATCATTCTGAAACGGGCCCACACATCTGCTTGTCAAGTCCAAAAATGTAACATTACTGTTCGCGCACTATACTTATGTAACCAAAAAAAGGAAGTGGCGAGAGGTATTGTGCTGGCCACAACAGATTTTTTTTTTTGTTACGGCAATAGGGTATTGGTCAATCGACAGTATCTCTACATTCGAAACTCATAACAGCTTAATTAATAAAACGTAGTTAAATATTATTGTATATTTTATATTAAAATATATTTTATTCTCTATGAGTTGTGATTGATGTTCTATTTTATAGACAGTATTAAATAATATACAATTTAATGTAATAATAATGTTTTATTCAGACTTCAGCTCTCTCTAAACACATCATGGTCATTTTCCCTCCTACTATAATTCTGCCAAATTATTTACTAATTCACTACATTTCTCCCTTCGCGGGAAAATTTTAAATTACAATAAATCTTTTGAAATAACTATTTTACATTATTTGTTGTTTCTTACTCTTCCATGCACATGGGCGGGCGAGTAGTGCGGCTTGACTTTCTTAATGGAACTTCAATCTCTCCTGCTTCATCGGACTTTAATATTTTTGCGTCTACGGGTACGTCGTCCGTCTGATTATGTTTCTTCATGAAAGTTGAGTTTCTAGTATACCTTCGTCCCTGTGATGTTTAGTAGATCAGCGAATTACCATTTTCCCTACCATAGTACACGGTATAGGGTGAAAAGTATTTCGTAACTTGCTGGTAATTACACCCCTCTTCACCAAGACTTAGTCACCAACATTAACCTTACAGTTTTAATTGTTTTTTGCACAATCTGCATACATTTTTAGCTTTCCTTCACTTTTACTGAAGCTTGGTGGCTTGTCTCTCAACGCTCTTCCGAACATCAAGAAAGCGGGTGTTTTAACTGTCACCAGTTGAACAAGCAATTTTCATTATGTTCATTATCAACCCGTTCTGTCTCTCTAACTCTCCCTTTGACTACGGCAATTTCAAAGTATTTAGACAGAAGTTTATACCGTTTTGCAAGCAGAAGTCTCTATATTAACAGCTCGTAACTTGTCTTCCATTATCTGCAACGATGATTTTGGGTAAATCAAATCTCGCGAAAATGTCTTGTAACTCTCCAATCACTTTATCTGATGTAATACTGGTCATGATTTTTGGCTTCGTAATATCAGCTATAGTAATCTGTAACCCCAAATATATAAATTCCATCATTTAAAGGCCACAGAAGATCGTTTCCTATCATTTTCCATTGTATCTCTGGCAATCTCGTTTTAGTGATCGGATATGGATAATCGATAGCTCCTACCTATTGACATCCATGTCATTTTTGCAAAATGATTCAACTTCCTTATTCCCTATTCACCAAAATTTGCTTCCCGGGTGGCCCTCATGAGCCTGTCGTAGTACTTTATTACTCAGTGATGATGGTATTAGTATTTTCGTTGATCTTAAGATCACACCATCTACGATGCAAAGGTCTATTTTTATCAATTCACATTTTCTAAACTTAACTGCCCATTTATCTTTATTTATGGCAATTCGTAGTTCTTTAAGGTTATTATCTTTCTCGTCCTCTTGTCGGATCTCTTGCAGTGTCAAGGATTTCGGTGGTGCTTGTTGTATTACCCATCTTCCATGATCATCTTCTCGTCGAAACTGATCTTCTGTTCTTTCGGTCTGCTCAAACATGATAACGGGTCTGCTATATTTTATTTGCCTGGTTGATATGCCAATTGGAAATTATATCTAGAAAGTCTCGATTCTTGCGCATGGTTTCGATTTCGGTGCAAACATAAACTGTAACAGTTTTATGGTCAGTTATAAACTCGAACTCACAACCATATACCATATGTGAAACTTTTCACATGCCCATACTCACTGCCTCTTTTTGGAATTTGATTGTACTTCTTCTGGGTTTCATTTAGTGCTCTGCTAGCAAAATCTATAATCTTCTGTCCTTTTTCTTTATATTTCACCAGTACAGTGCCCAGTGCTTATGGACTAGCATCTGCGATAAGTGTGTTTTTTATATGGATTGAATAATCACAATAAATGAGGTTTCGTTAGCATATCCTGTAGTTAGTCAAATGCTAACTGTTGTTCTTTGGCCCATTCGAATCTTGCGTCTTCCCTTAACAATTTTCTCAGTGAATTTGTGATTGCAGAATATTCTGGTATAAATCTGCAAAAAAATCCGATAAAGCCTAAAAAACTTCACTTTTATCCTGCGGTGATCTGCAATTATTCTGTATCTCTTCTAGTCGATTTCTTAATGTGTTGACCGCTTCTTCCAACACTTCATGTCCCATAAATTCTATAATTATTTTTTTTCGGTTATTTTTTACATTTCTTTATATTTACTATCAATCCCAGTTCTTGCAGTCTCTGCAGCAGACAGTACAAATTACTCTCGTGTTCCTTTCGCGTTTTTCCGGACACCAAGAAGTTGGCTATCTATACTTCTATTCCTATCAAATCTTCCGTGGTTTGTTCCATGATACTTTAAAAAAATTCCGGCGTGCAGTTTATTCCAAAAAATATGCGTTTAAATCTATAGAGTCTTTCGTTAGTTGCAAATGTTGTAATTTCACGGCTGTTTATGTCTAACTCTATTTGACGAAATACTGACTTCAGTCAATTTCTGAGTACCATTTACTGCTGTTGGAATTTACAATCAAGTCATTCACAGTTGGTATTGGGTGTCGTTCTCTTACAATGGCTTTCTTTGCTGTCCTCATGTCGACACACATCCGAACTTCTTTAGTTTTCTAGATAGTGCATACTACTGGTGACACCCAGTATGAAGGTTCATTTACCTTCTCTATGATATCTTCTTTAAATAAATCCAGCAGCTTCTTATGCATTGGGGCTCGTAGATGATAGGGTATTCGTCTTACGATTTGTGTCCCTGGTTTAATTTTCTCATTGACTGATAATTTTTATTGGTAATTTTTTAATTTACTCAGGGAATTCTTGCTTTAAATCTCTTACAGAGCTTATCTCCTTTTTCTCGTTGATATTTCGAATGACAATTTAATTTTTTAAACTTCTAATTTCCTGACCGCCTCTATTCCTAGGATTAGCATTCCCATGTCATCCGCAACGTAGAATTTGGTACTATCTAATTTCACTCCGTTTTTCAATTTAATATATACTAAAAATATTACTAGGGTAGACATTGGTTCTTTGCTGGCGTATGTAAATCGTTTTTTTTTTCTGTGCTTTGTTCTCCATTTACTTATTTATTCTTTAAGCCTATCTAGCTTCTTTTGTCCAACACATTGCAAGTTGCACCCGAATCGATTAGAAATTTTGTTTTAACTCTCTCGATTTGGATTTCAATGTCTTCTCGATCATTTTTAGAGTGTATATTCAGCGTTGTCCTCCTCTTCGACATTTTTAATCTTCAGTTGACTTTTATCTACTTTTGCATCAATGGAAATGTGATCTGCGTCATACCGGTAACACTGAATTTTATTGCTTCCAACTATTTGTTTTCTTTTTCTTTCTTTCTGTTTTTTTCTTTCTGCTTCTATGTTCACTGCTTGCATTTCTGAAGTTTCCAAAAATTTTCCTAATTGTAACAGTTATCTTCCTGATTCTGTAAATTGCACTTTTCTATAAGCTGGTTTATAATCATTTCGTTTTCCTCCCCTTTAAAGATACAATTTTTCTTTGGGTCTTCAGACGAGCAACAATTTAAATTACTCCTTCACCTTCCCTTTACGCCAGTGCTCGAAATAAATGTCTTTCATAAGTGTAATTTCGTTTTGATTTGAAAGTATTTGTTAAGGCCTTTTTGCAGGTATCGTAAACAGCGTCAATTGATTCATATTCTTTTTCTGATTCTGGCAATGTATACCATACTTCTTGTATACCTTCCTCAGCGTGGTAAAGAAGTTCTCTTCGTCTTTTATCTTCTTGGTTTACATTTGTTTCTGAAAATAATTCAAAGGATTTTAACCATCTATCCCACCTTTGCGGGATAGCGGATTCTTCTCCTAACGGGTCAAATGGCTTGATGCCACCTTTTTCTATTTGCATTTTGGGGTTATCCTCGTCGCCAAAGTTATATCTTCTAGTCATTATTAAATAATATACAATGTAATGTAATAATAATATTTTATTCAGACTTCAGCTTTCTCTAAACATATCTGGTCACTTTCTCTCCTACTACAGTTCTAACGATTTATTTACTAATTCACTACAATTAATGAGTTAATAGGAGGGGGAAGAGGAATTATTTTGAATAATATATAAAAACATGTATAGTATATCCTATAAAAACAATGTTAAATTTAATGTAATTCGCTTCCAAATTTGTAAAAATAACAATAGAAATGGCCGCCACCCAGCATCCAATTTCCGTATTATGGTATTCATGGATATAATAAGAAAAATCTGGAGCAAGAGATATATATGATACATGAAATACGTACGTTTGCTTAGAAAAATATGTAGCAGAATGAACGTTGGTGAGTTTTAAAGTTTGTGCTTCCAATATTTACACAGTAAACAAATTACACTCAAGTTAAATTTTTGGTGTACTTTTACACGTAGTGAAAATGATATTTTCACTAATTTAATACTAGAAATTTTTACATTAAAATATATTCTAGTGTAACGGTAAAAATAGTATAAACCTATGGTACACTAGCTAGTGTGTGTTTTAAAAGTTGATTCAATTAAGATATCAAAGTTTCACACTCATACACATGGACAGACAAATATGTTTATCACATTCTAGATCTAGACTACATTCTTCATAATGGACTTTTGTAGCAAAAACTAAAATGTCAAATCAATTACAATACCTCCGTTAAATAATTTAAGGCGGGGTTTACTCGTATAAATTAAAATCTGAAAATAAGTTCTCATAAACAACGACATACATATTTTTTATACCGAAAATGTATCTCGTGAGTTGCAACATTAATAGATAAAAGAAAAAAATATGAATTATCATTATTTATTACGTTTTCGTGATATATGAATTATTTTAGAAATATTGTGAAGCAATAACTTGTCCTTTCATACAAATCTTTAACAAATATTCTCCGTTATCTATATCATATGGGAACATTTCTATTTTCCAATACCACTTGTCTAATGGGAAAAATTGAGTCAAATTGGGATTATATGTGCCATATATTTGTTAGTAATGCCCTGCATAATAAAATTACATAAAAAGTCACTAATTCTGTCTTTTAAACATTTTTCTATCTAAATATATAATTTTTATGCATGTTACGTCAGATGTCCCATATCAGCAATCAAAAGATATTACTCTTGCTTACAAATATTATTAGAAACAATGATACAAAAGGAGTTTACACTGCAATAATTAAACTAAAAACTAATACTAAAGTAAATGTATGTACACATGTAAGTATACACTTTCACACACAAAATTAAGAACTAAATTTAGAAGATAATCAACATTTATCTTCTTTCAAGTTTATTAATTATTAGTGAATTAACCGTTTAAAGTTACTTTAACGTTTGTGTAGCGTTGTTTTGTTATGTAAGTAGCTTCATTCGTTGGTATTGTTTAATGCATAGATTAGTACAAGGAAAGTAAACAATGATAACAGATTAGGTTACATTTAAAAAACAGTGGGGGAAATTGTCGACTGTGATATGGATAGGGTGTTAAAAATTACTCGAAATCTCAGTAAAACAGCATTTATACTTAAAACACCGACGTGTTGGTGCATACTTACATCTTCTTCAGGGTCTAAGTAATATAACAAAATAACATGAACATTATCTTACTTACAGTAAGATCTTACAGATTGTTACAAATCATGTACACAAAATACATTTGTACTATTGTACTAAACTTTCAGTTTTACACATCATACAAAAAATTCAAAGAGCAGACACACATCCTTTAAAATATATTATTCGACGTCTGTTTTAATATATGAACATTATTTTCAAACAGGAAAAAAAATAAAGATAAGTACATGAATTACTCATAGGTTACTGAATTTGTAAGTATGTAATTAATAAAATAATATTATATTTATCTTTTAGTAAATATGTACACCTGTATTAATTTTATGCATTTTTTGTATTAAAAGTATATTTAATATAGCTAAGTATATATAACGTGTATATGAATCAGATTGTTTCAAGATCTCAAAGTTTCGAGACGAGATTAACCTTATTCTCGTCTCAGTATTTCGACACGAGACGAAAGTAATGCTTCCCAGATTTGTTCCAGAGAGAGTAGAAATTCGAGGTCTGTATTGTACGATTCGTTTATAATGTAGGTATAAATATATCTAATCAAAATATGAAAAATATTAATTGGTATAAATAAATATTTTAATTACTTCTTCATTTACATTCATATTTATTTGTTCATTATAGATTTATTGGGTTTTAGTAAAATAAATGCGCAAAAGTGACTAGACGAATATAAAATCATTATTACTAATATCTGCGTACAAATTATATTGGCATACCCAGCAACTGGTAGTACGACATATTATTGAGTATTCTTTTAACTTACAATTTAAATTTTATACGAATGCCCTGTTTCACCAACATCAAGTAAATCTCCAAATAGCTTATTCTTCGAATAAGAGAAAAATATCGCATCGAAACCATATAACAAATGACGGTATTTATTCTAGCTGTCATATCTTTTTTATAATATTTTTCACTTATTCGACGAATAACCTATTTGGAGATTTATTTGATGTTGGTGAAACCGGGCATAAGTAAAATAATGTTTTATTCAGTGGGACTTTTTTTATTATATCCATGTTGCTTCTAACGTTAATTTATTTACCATTGCTAATTATAAATTCAAGAAATTTGTCGAAATGGAAAGGAGGCAAGAAACAGTATGACGAGACGAGATGTAAAAAAATCTCAACTTTTCAGCCAGAGTGGGTTGTTTTTCGCCGTTTCTCATCTTATGGCATTACTAATACTGGATAAAGAGTGAAGTGTGGCACATAAAGATTAAGTAAAATGTACAATATTGTATATAACACTCTCCGCCATAGCCATAATATCAACAAGTTGTTGACAAACAATTAGAGACATAATCCCATAGGAATCTTCTTGGTGAATTCATTCACACACACGCACACACACACACAAACGCGCGCGCGCGCGCAGTCGTCATTTTAAAATTGTTAAAATCGGATACTAGGGACCTTAAAACATGCGAATTTAGCATGAATCCAATACTTCTCTTAGCGTAAAAATTCATTTACAATACGTGAAACAAACATAACTATTACCTTTAATAAATAAACGCGTAAATACTAAAATCTTATGTATGAATACTATCTAGAACGCAGAACTACTGTTCCTTCTATTTTCTATTTCTACAATAACAATAGCCAGCACCTCAAATCCTGATTAGTGTGCTGGAAGCTACTGGAACAAATCAGCGTTTTGAATGCTGGACCTTTCTTCTTGGGACAATGGCCACCGCGTCGAATCGCCACATCTGCGAGTGTACAATGCTAGTGTCGTGTCAGTGTCACCGGCCGGACCCCGCGATTTCACGCTTCCTACACGGATAGTGCGGGTGCATCGCGGAAGATGTATGAGCGAAACATCGCATATTCGATTGTTTGCACAGCTGACTATAGAATATGTTACGCTATGCAATATGCTTGTTAGGAATGCTGTATGACCGGTAAATTATTTGCTTGTTACACGGGGGTGACTGCACTAATGAATTTATCTTTATAAGTGCGAGTATGTTTATGACTCGGTGTAGACGATCGTGTGCTCTATTCTACATTTTCTGATGCAGTTGTAAAATAATTACCATATTGGTATAATGTTACTGTTTCATTACCATATATTAAAAAAAAATATATTGTATCATTATTTAAGTCTTTACCTCTAAATTTATTGAATATAGAGAATAACATATTCTTTTATTTATAATAACATAAAAGGTAAAAAAATGATATTTAACAGCGTTTTTTCAAGAAAAACTATTAAAATCTTCAAATTCGGTACATCCGGTTAACCAATCATAACCAAAATCTAATCAACTCTTCATATGGAATTGTAGTATTGGAGTTAACGAAAGAGAAATATATATATAATATAGATATTAGAATATAAGGTATTTCACTATTTTTTGATTTTTTTATGCTTTATAAAAAACGATGATACTTGTACTATTAATCTTACCCATAATATGCGAGGTATTTCATTATTTCATCGATGATACCATAACAACGTATGCATTTCGCGCAGTCTCTCAAAATCAAAATTGGACATACAATGGCAAAACATTACGTTTTAAATTGTAAAACTATATTTAATATTAATAAATTTGTATAATTTAATGTTTTATTAAAATTTTGTTAAAACTGAGTAAAAAAATATATTAAATATTTTTATTATCTTTTGGAAAAATTCAAAATAGCAGAAAAGAATAAAATTTTGAAATAAAACTTTTGGTAAATGGTAATGTGTTTTTTTATATTATGAATTAGTTGTAGAAAAAAATATAGGGTGCACCTTGTGCGCGAGATTCTTTTAGTGCTTTCGAGTAATTTTTATAAACCCTTAATAAATAATTTTTACTTACATGAATTTCAAGCACTGGTTACACAAGTAACTATTATTTGTTCATACAATGACTCATTTCGATGATTTTTTTAAATAATAGTCCATAAACTAGCGTGTCGTATGACGCAGGCAGATGAAAGAGTTCTATACCACTTGATGAATAAACAGAAGAAACATTTTTATGCTTTGTAAGCCAGCATTTCAAAGCATTTCTAGCTTTTTTGTATGGAGTTATATTAGAATATCATTGTAAAGTTTTAAAGTAAGTACTACTGGTAGAAATATATTATTTTGTACGTATTGTACATTTGTATCCATTGTCCATAAATCTACGCCATGTAGCGGCTTTTAATCATAGTAATTTCACATGATGTTATTCAACCCCGCGATTTCACAGACCGTTTCAAAAGTTACAAATTTTAATGGTAATTTAAATATTATCACAAATGTAATTTTAGTTACAGAATTCAAGTTTTTATTACAAGAGCATCTAAGTTTCAGTAAATATAACCAAAATAGAAATTTGATTTAGGTGAAATACCCTATTATAAATTTAGATTCATTTACATACCATGTATAATAATTGTACTTGAAATCCCAATATTTCAAAAAATAATAGAGTATATGATAACATTTCAAAAAACTACATTACTTATAAAAATATCGCATACTAAAAATTAGATATCCATACCTACTCATACGTATAAATTACAATGCTGTAAATGTAATAGCTATTAACATACCGCAGATCTCGGTTTGATTTCAAGACATCTAAAGCCTGTTATGATTCATAAGATCCGTGGTTTGTTCAATAGTTTATCAGCTTCAGAAAATTAAGACATTATTAATAAATATTATTTTTTTAAATTCTCGAATTAATGCTACTTTCACAATGCTATATAAACAGAACAACTATTTTGACATATGTCAATATGACAAATATTATGTTCTTTATTCCTCATATTTTTTATTTTAGAACAAAGTAAATAGTGTTATGAATGATACACTAACGTTAGACCATTATACATACATTTTTATTATTATTTTCAATTTGTAGACTATTGTTGACAAGTCAGTATGGTAATAATATTATTACTTAGTTACCAGCCTACTTTTGTATACCGGGCGTCTACTTGAAATCCATATATAGGGAATATAATATTATTTTTTTATTATTTTGCTGTAGTTAAATACTTATTAATTTTAGACAAAAATGTTACAAATAAATATTGTAGATAATAAAATTCTACACCTAAATCACTATTCAGTTTTTATTTTACACGTTTTGTCACGTATAAAACAGAATTAAATTTTTATAAATATTGTTCATTTCTAGTGTTAGCCATGGAATTGACACAAAATTACAAATAAATGCAGAATGTTTGAACTTTCACTACTGTCGGAAAAAAAAATTTATTAGGTTAGATACTAATTTATTTCAACTGTTAAAAAAATCATAATTATTATATTACTATTTATTTTGTTTTGGTTTATAAAAAGAACATTTTTATTAAGAAGAGAATCTGCAAATAATTTAATGATATTATTCTACAGTTCAAACATTATGCATTTATTTGTAATTTTGTGTCAATTCCATGGCGATCACTAGAAATAATCAATGTTTATAAAATTTGAAATTCGATTTTTCACGTTACAAAACGTGCAAAATAAAATCTGATTAGTGATTTATGTGTAGAATTTTATTATTTACAACCTTTATTTGAAACTTTTTGTCTAAAATTAATAAGGAACTAACTACAGCAATATACCAAAATTAACACTGTATTACTCATATTACAGATTTCAAGTAGACACCTGGTATGTAAACAAAGTCTTAATATACTGAAACCGGTAAAAAAATAATAGTTTTTAAAAAACAAATTATGAATATAAAACGCGGTTTATAAATTTTAGCGCACTTTTCGGGTTTTCATTTGACTCCCCGTATATGTGGTGCTGTTTGGATAGGCGTATCCCATTACCATCTTAGTTACAATTCAATAGTTGCCTTACATATTAATGACTTAACTGCACTATACATACTATAATGTACTTACATAGTAAGATCAAAGCTTCTGACTGGCTGATGCTCACACTTATTTACATTCAAACAAAAATAAATTCATCATTTTGACGTTTAGTCATTTTTGCATAACCTCATTTAACTAATTATTTATACAAAACTTTCTTTCTAGGGTACTTCCAAAATTAAAATATACATCTTTTTGCTAAAATCTATTCTTGTTGATTAATATAAATTTATACATATGAGTGATAGCTTTCCTTGCGATTTTGTTCATTATTTACAGATTTACAGATCGGTAAGACATAAGTCGATTCTGTTCACATCCTTAAAAAAACTATAACCAATTATTATTTTTATTGTAGATATGTAGAGTAAATCATATTAGAAAATCGAAAGAAATGAAAATTATTTGTAAGTCTTTTATTTAATACGAATATTTTGTATAATTAAGTATAATAGTAATAATAGAAGAGACATGAGATGTCAACTAATTCTTACATGTGGATAGGTAGGTACCTATTTTTAGTTTTTACTTATAAATAAGTTTTAAATCAAAATATTTTTTTTTTTTTTAAAAACTGAATGTTTCTCACGTTGTCCACTGTACATATATACAAACAAGAATATTTCCATACTAAATTTAAACATATAGTTGTTGTTTATTCCAAATTTCAATTTTTTAAAAATTATTTCGCTCAAACAAATTAAAACTTATCTTAAAACTTTTATATTTAAAATTTATACAAATATTAATTTCAGAAAAAGTAATAAAAATAATTAATAAAAGTATCAAACCAGCTACAAAATTATTTATAATATTAAATCCATTTATATGTAACAAAATTGTAAATACATGCAAAATAATAGATATTTATTTATTAAAAATATTGTCGTTCATTTTTTTAAATTTCACTGCCATATTGATTTATGTACATAATATTTAAATTTAAATCTTGTAAACTTTCAATTAGTCTGAGAATATATAATTAAGTTTCTGTTTAATTGATTTGAATTTATTGATAAAATGGTCATACAATAAATTAACAAAATAAACGAAAGCAACACATATTTAAAAAAAGAAAACGAAAGCCGAAAATCGAAGTAAGTTCAGGTAGCGTATGTAAATAAGTACGCAAAAATATCGAATTACATTTTGTTTATCCTGCACGTTGTCGGTTGCGTGGATTAGCATTTTACCACCACAATTTACAAATATTCTGGAGGGCAGTCGGTCGCCAGACCCAAAAAACACAACTACATGCCCTAAATCCAAAATCAAACTACCTAGTAATTTCTCCTTGCACATGTTCGCCCATAATGCATGCTTGATCAGTGACGTCACGGCCAAACTGCTGATCAAGTGAGCTCAATTTCGGGACGGATCCCTCGGGCTCCTAGATCGGATCCGCGATATATGCACGCACGTATGCAGAGGGAAATCTCTCGTCCCATCGGGTAAATTGCTCTGTGCTCAGTGATAAGCACACTTTAACCACGGAGTGATTAATATAAAATGCTATCTAATTTAATATCTTCACATCTTTTGTTCTCGTGTGTGATTGCCGGAAGGAACTCATCCGAAAAGTTAGAACGATAACGCTGGGCTGAACGTAACGTGGTAACGTCGAGGTTATGTTATTAAAAGCATAATAGTTTCCAGTCCACAATGATGATCTGTAGGGAATGATTTATTACTCAAGTGATTTGTACTAGATTAAAATTAAACAAAAGAAGAAATGGAATGGGTCTCAGATTTGATTGGAGTTGTATTGTGTACTGAACGAGTTGATTTATTTCGTGTCGGGATGCCTTGCATGCACGATTCTTGTTATCGCCTCGTTAATGCACCATTGCTAGGAATGTTATTACATTTTTTACGCACACCTATTTAAATCAATTCGAAATTAATGAATATATAACTTATTCAATCTACTTTAACCGCTATTGAACAAATTGAAATCAATAAAACATCATGTTTTATTCAACGTCTTGCATTCTTTTTCTCCATATACAGCCGATTTTGCTTAATTGGGCTGTTCTTGTAAAGCGAATTTCACATTTTTTTTTCAATTCTTTAATAAATTCATGAGCAAAATTCCTTGCAAAAAATTCCATATTTCCAGTAAATTTATAACACAAATATATTACGAACCTAAACTCATATTAGTTTGGCCGGTTAACATTTGCAACAAACAAATTATATAAGCTACGCAAATGGTGAAAAAATTTTCAAAAATCTTTCGACTAGTTTAAAATATAGATTTTAAGCTTACCAAAACTGAATATGTTACTTAAGTATTCCGCCATTTAATATTGGGTTACATCTCCTTTATTAGTAATTCCAGCTTTAATTCTATTAGGCATCCATAAGTCCTGCACATTTTCCTGTAAGTATTGTCCTATATTATGTCTTGCAAGGTAGATAGGTTTTACTGTAGCCAAGTTGTTTTTCAATGTGCCAAAAGTAAAGGGTCGCGGCACAAGCTAAATCTGGACTAGAAGATGACCCTTAAAATGCCAGTCGAACTACTATCACCAGTCATTTTGGCTAAAAGTTTCTTTTTAAGTTTTAACTCTATATTTAAAACCGAAAAAAATTGTAGAAATTTCTAACCATTTGTATAGATTTTATAATTTATTGAAAATGTAAACTAGCCGAATTATTATGAGTTTAGGCTCATATATCAATTGCACTTGACACTGACATCTGTCAACCAGAATTTTCTTAAAATAGTACCTAGCTGTTTCCATGGTTAGAGCATAGCTGGCTTGGTTTTTGAAATTTAATAGCAAAATTAGCAAATTATTTAACTCTAAATCCATTGAATATAAAGCATAAAATGCAATCAAATCGTATGGATAATAACATATTCTTTCATAATTAGAATAACATTAAATGTGAAAAAATTATATTAATAGAGTTTTTTGAAGAAAAACTATTTAAATCTTCAAATGATGGTATTTCCGGTTGACCAATTATGACCAAAATCTAATCACGTCTGCATATGACTGTAAGGAAGAATAACACGAAAAAAATTTAAATGCTTGAAATTCACCATCAAATGTTTTGACCAAAGACAGTACCTTCCATACCTAAAGGTGACGGAAGGTGAAAAATAGCAATTTATAAAATTGAAAGCTATATATAATAAAATTTCAATAAGAAAATATTGGTGAAAAAGAAATAAATGCTATAAAACTGTTTACTATATATACTAGGTATGTCCGGCAATATTTACCTAGAAAAAGCTATTTTATTATTTGCCTGCGTCATATGTGGGAAAAATAATGAATTTTTCAATTTGTGGAATGTGTTGTTTGTACGGTTGGATTAAATCATAAAAATATATACATATCTCATAAATTCATAGAAATCATGGAAAAATATTTATATAAATTCCATTGAAATTACACATTGATTATCGACTAACGCAGTAACGTTTTGATTATACTAAACAAGTAGAAAAATTCCAAATATCCATGTCTGACTGCCTGACATATTTCAACTTTATTATCCCGCAATAAATTCCATTTATTTACACATACTAAACCTCTCTTACAAATCATCGAGCAATTATCCAAACCCAACTGCTATGCCAGAAACATGTCTTAAAGGCAGGTATCCAATTGGTCATTATTAACTTGTAATATCATCCTGAATTAAAAATATAGTTAACCAAAGGTTGCATATTGAGATTAAAAAGTAATATGTATAAATACGCACAGAATTATTGGCTATTTTCAAATTGTCCGCAATAGATTGATGGAAGGAATAGCTATATTTAGTAGACACGAAAAAAGAGTTGGAGTATGAGTTAAAAGTGTCCGAACACTAATAGCGATATTATAACCTATGATTTGTTAAAAATCTCATCTCACGTCACTTAAACTGAGTTGTGATTTTTTGAAACACCAAATAAAACGGTTAATATTTAATAAAAATTGTTATCTCTGCTTTATATTGCATAATTATGAATAATTTTTAATTAGGGCACACAAAAGATTAATTTACAGTTCTTCTTGATACCAAATATTTGTAAATAAATGTATACTTATCGTAAATATTAGGTTTGTTTCTTTCAGTCCCTTATTTTATTATTTATTTGTAATTTTAATGTGATAGAAATAGCACTAAGCGCAGGTACCGTATCTTCCGTGGTTTTGTTCTTCGTATCTTCTTCATATCTTTAACATTACCATTTTATATTAGTTATAAATGAAAGTTTTTAATATTTATTTATTCAATCAATGCAGAATATTATATGTATAATTCAAATTATTGTGTGAATACAAAGTAGGTACATATAAAATATAACAATCATTAGATTTATAAAGTCAAACGAGGCTCTAATAAGAACCGATGGTTAGCGCTGTTACTCATTCTTAAGATTTAACCCTCAGAGAATAGTTGATTATAGATTAGTTATAACAGAATTAGCTGAATTGTAGGTGAATCATTCCCCAGACGTCGCAGCGTGGACGCTTCTAATATAATATGCAGATGTCAGATATCTACTATTATTATAAATTAAAAATTTGCTTTTGATTCATAATATAGTAAATCGAAATCAAATTAATAATAAAGTATATTTTTTTTACAAAAGTTTTAAGCTGCAAGCCGCCATTGGTTATGTTTACCGATATCAATGTTCTAAAATCTTTATATTTAGCATTTATAATGAGTAAATTTGAGTATGCTTGCTTAATTTGGTATCCATTTTATCGTTATCAAAGTATAACTTGTGATCAAATCCATAGTAGATTTTTAAAATTTCTTTCGTTTAAATTAGATAGGTTCTTTCCAGTGAGAGGTATAGACCAGAATTACAACGTAATTCCATGCATTCCTTGGCCGAGAGGAGAGAACAGTATTGTGCTCGATTTCTTAATCGTTTGATATCCAACAAAGTTGATGCCTCATATCTCTTGTCCGGGGTGTCAATTCACGAATCACGACTGCAGTCCAGATATACCAGGTCCTTTTATCTGTCGACTTCGCGCACAGATATAATGAAACAATCTCCAATTTATGTAGCTTCCCATATAGCTAATCTTCTGTACTCAGATATTTTTAAAAATATTTTTGTATTTATCTCAATATATGCATTGTTTTTGATTATTTTATATACATTGTCCTGTAATCGAATTACTATTGGGCAATAAATTATTATTATTATTTTCATTACAAACGAAAATTAAAAGTAAAAAATCTGATGTGGCCAGCACATAACCTCTCGTCGTATATTTTACCTGGCTGTATGCGTAAAGCAAAGAATATTTTTATAAATACAAATAATATATTCATATAAATCTATGACGTATAAACTTCTTTACTATTCAATAATAGCATGTCTCAACATGAAGATATTTTACCATAAATTATGTTACAATAAATTACAAAGTAGAGTTTACCATATATAAATATTAGGCTGGTAACTGCAATTTTCAATTCGAACAACGTTGTTTACTTTCTCTTCATATTCTTCTAGTAAAAACATTAATTTTGGGCGGTCTAAAATGTATATATGGATTGTGCATCTATTCTTACATATCTTCTTTTACATTTTATTTTTTCATACATGTTATATCTAAATAACACTAATTCCCTTTAATAAAGTGACGGATAGATTGCACTCCGATTATTCTTATATCGATGTGTAATTTTGTCAATATTTACAACTTACTTGAGAAGAATTTGATAGCTTTTTCGCAATTCAAAGTTACTCTAGTCTATAGTACTGGTGTACATTGTCCCATAATGTTTGAAACAAATTTAAGTCCTTCAACCTAGACTTGTCATCTCCATAATAGTCACAGATCAAGAACTAAGGGATTCTCCAAGTACATTTTTCTTTCATTACTCATTATTTCTGACACTGACATTTATCTGTCAGTTACAAATAATTTAAATTATCAACTATTTTTCATGGCATTCTTTCGGCTGTCAAATTTATTACAACAGATTATTTTATATATTATACTTCTTTTATCTCTAAATCTATGGAATATATAATAAAATATTTAAATGTATCAGATAGAGAATTTAATTTTCTTTAATATTACCACGAAAAATTTTCAAAAAATAATATTTAGAAGATTTTTTTTCAAGAATCTTCTACTTCCGGTTGTCCAATTGTTACCAAAACCTTTTCAGATCTTCCCATGAATGTCCGATTGGGAAATACGTTGTTAAACAAATTTTAAGTCTTATAGTTTTTGAGTAACCGTCCTTCCAACATCCCACACACACACACACACATCCACACACACACACACACACACACACACACACACACACACACAGACATCATCGTAAAAATGTTAAAATCGGATTGTAGGGACCTTAAAACGTGCTTATTCAATAAAATCTGGATATGCGATTTTTAGCATGAATCCAATACCTCTCTTAGCGAGAGGTAAAAAAGGATGAATATGTCGTCAAAAGTGTCAAAGTGATAAAATAAAAGCGTGCATACATCAGTAAACTATTCATTAAACTGAATTACCCAAGAAATTATTATTTTATTCACACAGCAATCCGTAAAAGTTTTTAAACATGAACAAATGAA
Source organism: Harpalus rufipes (assembly GCA_951394225.1). Classification (NCBI taxonomy): domain Eukaryota; kingdom Metazoa; phylum Arthropoda; class Insecta; order Coleoptera; family Carabidae; genus Harpalus; species Harpalus rufipes. The sequence goes on from OX596274.1 coordinate 73,671,538, forward strand.
ATATGAATAAATAAAATATTTAAAAAAAAATTAAATTAAGGAGTACTACTACCTAGTTTCAAACGATCTGAAGTGCACTCGATGAATTCTTGAAAATTCTCAAATTAACAAATTTCAAAACACCTACAAATTAAATAATAATTATAATGTTCATTAAAACGAAATATTAAACATATCAGTCATTTATAACAAATCTCTGACAAAATAAAAATCTTATCCTGTAGCCAAACATTATTATGTCAGTTATCACATTTTCTTTTCTTTTTCTTCTTCTATAAACTAATATAAACTTAAAATTAATTGGATGCCTGCTAAGAAGAATTATATATTTATAGCCATTAAAGTGGTAATTTCTTGATAATAAACATAGAATGCGTAAAATAAGTTACTTAAAATTTTTGAATTAGAAAGAAAATTATAATCCTATAATTTCTGTTTTGCATCGTGTCCTAACGATGTTATGCAACGACAGTACCGGGCTTCATTTATATAAAGGATCCTCATCCTCCTCTAGAATTCCAAGATTCCCCTACTAAACAATAACAAAACAATGAATCATCTCATGTATAACGTAATGAACATCGACTCGGGCCACCCTGAATTACGGACCCAGATATTTGTCTTTCTTGTCTATTGGTTAACCGAGCCCTATGTACGAAATCGAATAAGCGAATACGGAATACCAAATACCAAACATACAGATAGTGGATACTGGTCGTAATGTTGGGCAGGTGGAACAGTATCGAAAATGCTTTTCAATTATTTAAAGAGTTATTGCGCCGCTTAAACGATCATCGAACTCCGAAAACCGTTGGTGGAGCTTCTCCTTTTCGTTGTTTTGTAAGACTCATTATGGAGGCAAACGCGTGCCTCGTGCCTTACACGTCCTCAGAAATTTCACCTGCCTTTCATAAAAATACCAGCACTGCACACAGTGCACACTGCGCTATATAGCCCGCGAGTAACGGGTTTTTGTCAAAAGAATAATCGAACGTAATTATTTCTTTTTTTCAGTCATGTTTTTACGAGTAAGTTTATTTCTTTTCAACTGACCTATTTATCTCGTCCGCCTACAAGTCTTCAAAAACATACGGATTTAATTGGAAATTGTTTCGAGTTTTTATATAAGATATGATTATAGCAGTTCAAGCGTGGATAATTTTGATTAAAAGGCATCTTTTCATAAGAGCTTATTAATTACTATTATCAGCATAATGTGATTTATACATTTTTTGTATCCTGTTGGTGAAAACATGTTTCTTTACATACCCGTGGATAAAAGTTAAATTAAGTTATAATATTTTAAATGTCCTTGAAACTTACACCTAATACTAATTAAAAATCTGATGTGACCAACACAATACCTCCCGCCATTTAATTTTTATTTAAATGCATACCTATGGGGTCACGTTGTCGCGTGCCTGAAGTCTGGTTGCGAATCTGGGGAACCCGATTCGATCTCGATCAACGCTAAATATTTCGAATTTTAAATGGCACAAAATTGTCCCCTGTGTTGAACTCTCCACGCCAGCAATGAGGCGATGCTTGGTAAAAGGCCGCACGATATAAATATGTCACTATTACCGAAATCTGTGTACAAGGCAGAGTAACACACCCAGCAATGGGTAATATGCTGTGATAATATGTTTATTTATATTTTTATTTAAATACATACATGCATATTTACTAATTCTAGAAATTATGTATATTAAATTCATTTCCATATAACTATTGTTCTCTTTACAATTTTCGTTTTAAAAAGATTACTGCTATTAATTTGAAATCATTATTTTTTCGACAGTGACATTTATCTGTCAGTTACAAACATTTGAGCTGAAATATATAACCATGGAGTTGCGTTTATAGCATAAGTTCCGAAAGTACTTTCATTATAAATTTATCTATAAAATATATAGAAAAAGTATTAATGCAATCCTGTAGAAAATGGAATAATCTTTAATTTTTATAATAACAAATTGCGAAAAAATAACATTTAAAGGTATTTTTTGAAGAAAAAATATTTTCAGCTTCAAGTAAACTACCATTTTCGGTTATCCGATTGACACCAAAATTTAATGGCTTCTTTCCATATTAGAATAAGGTATGGTTTTTAAAAGTTTCTGAATGATGGTATTTGAGTTAGAGTGCCCAAAAGATCCACACACAGACACACACACACACACACACACACACACACACACACACACAGACCCGTGAGAATGTTAAAATTGGATTATAGGGACCTTAAAACGTGATCATTTACCAAAATCTCGATATGTGATTTTTAGCACGATCCCTATACCTATACCAGGTATAAAAGAGAATTGAACGCCGGAAAATTGATCGGCAGGAACATTAATCGCTGGGAAAATTGATAGTCGGAATGTTGATCGTTGGAAAATTGATCGGGGGGGGGGGGAATTGATAACCTGTAAATTGATGGCGAGGAAAATTAATCGCCAAAAAATTGGTCCTTTGGAAAATTTATCGCCACAGTAGTATCGCATAAGTTGATCGCAAAGAAAAGTAATGTAAACTTAACAAATTCATGTTTAATATTCAATTTGCGGCAAATGACCATAGATGTCGGTCTGCCTTATTTATAAATAAAATATATGCAATGAACACCGCGGAGTCAAAGGGACAGCGATGGTAACTATTGGTCTACCTGGCAAACAGTATAGGTATCATATTGTAGTTGTAAAATAAATAATTCCTTAAATTTTGTTAGGGCATAATTGGGAATTCATAGACTTTAGTTCGTTAGTTCGCGAACAAATTATAATTTAATTACTTTCTCCACTTGCAAAATTTAGTGAAGACACTACTAATTAGATTAACAGCGTTGGCTGGGACAGAAAAAATAATAAAATATGAATAATCAAACTGCCGATTATCGGTGGTAACAGTTTTTATTGAAACGGTTACCTAATAGTTACATAATACCTAACCCCACCCCAAATCACTAACCTTGCTCATACTTGATAGCTATTGTCATAAATAAAATATATAAATATATCATCCCGGCATATTACCCATTGCTGGGTGTGCCATTCTGGTTTGTACACAGATATTTTTTTGTTATTATCATCTCCTTTTAATGTTTATGTATGTACATAAAATATATAAAAGTAGTCTAAAATAGATATAATTATATGGTAAAATATTTTAATACATAAATAATTTTAAACTAAATTATCAATTTGTCTTATAATAGCGATCAATTTACTGGCAATCAATTTAACTCGAGATAAATTTACCGGCGATATATTTTCCAGGCGATCAATTTACCAGCGATGAATTTTCCCCGCGATCAATTTTCCACAATCAATTTACCGACGATAAATTTTCCAGCCACGGAAATATTTTATGGAAAAGTTTTACTATATTTTCCACATTTACACATAAAATATTATTACTGTTTATTACTTATATCTAGATGTGACAATCTGCTTCTATTCGCAGATTTCGATTATTACGATATATCTGTACCACTGAAGGCGCTAACCAAGCGTTACCTTACAGAGTCCCAAATTATGGGAAGTCATTTTTAAAGTTTTAAGTTTGAAGTGAGTCAATATTGATTCCGGGCCGTCCGAACCAAAAATAATCACCTATCTTAGATAGCCACGGGACTCCACTTACATTGAGAATGTAATTATTTATAATATAGCACCTACGCTTTTCTATGAAATAAGTTAATTCAAGTTATCATGAGAAACATTTCCTATGTTAAATTACCATCTTAATTTTACTATGTGGACCCCGTCGACAACAAAGACAATCTTAGAGTAATGTATATATTAATGTGTTAAATTAAATTAAGTAAATAAATATTTACGTAAGCGATCTTAAAACAAAACTAATCGAAATTTGAACAGCAATGTATATTAATTCGTTTGACATTTTATTTCGGTGTCATATTTTCAATAAGAAACGCTTATAATTTAAGTTACTTTGGCGCAACTGGACATTAGTTTTACATTTTCAAGCCCATATTAAATAAATAATAAAAACGTTGTCATGCATATTTTGCTTCATTTGAGAGTGGACCCAACATTAAAACAGTTTAAAACTTTTTGAGAATCTGTAATAATTATGTACTGGTTATGCTAGAAAACTAGAGTTTGTGTTATTTATTGTATTTATTTATTTATTTATTATGATTCAATCCAACACGATATAATCCCATTTAAAGGATGATTATAAGCAGCTTTGTAACAGTACGCAAAAATCACATATTATAAATATGTATGTATACAAGTAAATAGAAAAGCAAAGGAAAAACTACAAAATACAAATAATATAAATGATAATAAATATGAAAAGCATCGAAATACTCATGAAGGTAATATTTACCTATAAAAATAGTTAAACAAAATCATCTTAATTTTATGTACTTAGTCAGCAAAAAATGTGTATATTACAGGTGATATTGTTGTATTCAGTGGACATCTGTCTGACTGGAGATTTCAACTCATAATTTGTCTAGCTGTTGTACAATTAAAAGTTCACTCTGGATAACAGTGCATTGTAATTATAATCAGAACCAGGATAGTGTTTGAACTCTTTATAAAAACAGTAGTTAATTATTTTTTTCTGAATTGATTCTAATTTGGTGATATATTTGTTGTACATAGGATTCCTTATGACAAAACAGTATTCTAGTTTTGATCTGACAAATGCAGAATATAGACGTTTCAGCGTAGATGAAATGATTTGGTGCTACGAATGAGAAATCCTAAATTTCGAAATGATGCGTTAACAATCAATTCAATATGGCTATTAAAACTTAATTTTGCATCAAATAATATCCAAGGTCTTTAACCTGAGTTACCCTATCAAGATATGTATTTTCCATATTATATTGATAAGTATAAACAGTCTTTTTTACAAAGTAACTCATGATTTTACATTTACTATAATTATAAAATAATTTAGATCTTTGATACCACACCAAAATACTTTCATTATCGTTATGAAGGAGAATGAAATCACTTTGACAATTGATTGTTTTAAAAAATTTCAAATCATCGGCATACAGCAACACTTCAGAATGTTTCATAAAAGATATAATATCATTGATGAATAGAACAAACAACAGAGGTCCAAGATTAGGGCCTTGAGGTATGCCAGAAATAGCAACAAACGGTAAAGTAAAGTTATAGAGATTCACTGATATATTACGACAATTCAAGTAAGAGTGCAAAAAAGTAAGGAAATCTGTTGAAAAATTGAAATATTTCTTGAGTTTATACAAAAGAACATTGTGATCTATGCTGTCAAACGCTTTCTTAAAATCCGTATAAACTACATCGACTTGTGTGTTTTCATGAAGAGAGTTCAGTGTGTATTCCTTAAAAATTTTGAAGTTTGAAGTTTTCGATCTGCCTTTTACAAATCCATGTTGTTGAGGCGAAATTAAATTATACAGAGGAGTAAATTTGACTATAAATAATTGACTCGAATATTTTGGAAATGTTCGACAGGGTAGCTATAGGACGGTAATTAGAAACATGGGTTATGTCGCCTGATTTGAAGATAGGACAGATGTAGGCAGACTTAAGAATAGTAGGAAAGAACTTATGTTTTAAGGATAGATTGAAAAGATAGTTAAAGGGTTGAAGAAGAATATCACTGCATACTTCAATATATAGGCTGGCAAGTTATACTATTAAGAAACTGAAACTACATTTACTTGTAGGTTAATATTCTATTCTAATTGTTAATACTACGTCTAAATAAACAACACAAAGTCTGGAATTGTCAGGCCCCGGCACTATATGTTGGAAGAAAAAAGGATAGAAAAAATAGGTTTAAAAAATCTTATATTTGTAAAATATTCAACCTTCAGGAATATCGTGATTATATGTACATACATATATAACTTAATATCATAAAAGTTATCAGATTCATTTTTCGTTAGCATCAAAATTTTGGGGATGTTATCGTTGAGTATAAGCATTGAAATTAACGTTTGTAAGATTTTATTGTAATACTTAGCAAGATGCCGATTTTGCGCTCCGGTACTACTTATTTAAGGACAACACCCCTGGGGCTTGTACTCGTAGCAAGAAACTAACACTAACTTCTAAAGAAATTTTAAACTGAATTCATGTATATATGGTGTTCCAATGTTTTAGCGTACATTGGAAATTATAATAAATTAAAAAAAAAAATTTCATGTATCGAAAAATAGAATCAATTTATTTAGTTTCATAATTTTTATAAAATCAAAATACAACATGTGTGTTTGTATAAATGAGAGAAGTAGAAACCAAGGCATTAATAATAATTTATAGCTATATATCTTCTCAATAATTCACAATTTAATAATAATTATTAATGTTTACAAAAATAATTATGGGGAATTAAAAATTCAATTAAATTTGATGATTTTTGAAACTAGAAAAATACAAAAATAATAACATCATTACATAATGCAAATTTTGGAAAGATTAAATCTGAAAAGGTTACCAATTAGGCCAATTACTAAACTACATTCTCAAAACAAAAGTGCGAAAATTTCAATCTTGTATGGAGTAAAAATATTTTAAATCGTATTTGACTTTATTTAAATTAAATTGTAATGAATTACATCGAGTTGATTTAAAAATTTGCTCCTTATCAAAGATTAAATTATTTACATCATTTTGTGTAAAATAAATCGCACAATAAGAGCATTTTTATTTTACTCTACACTACATTACAATTTACATTTTCATTTATTATAAATTACTCATTTATATGTGAAAATTAATTTTTCAATAGTGAAATATGCACCTATATTATCAAAAAATATTCTTGTACTCCAGAGTTAGTACAATTTAATCTACTAGTGTGAAATGTTGTCCTTTAGTGCAATGCTCTATAACTGCATCTGCGCACTTGCGTATTACCCGTACTACGTATTACAAAACGCGTCGCTTTTAGAGGCATAGTATTCCCTAGAACATTTAGATCTGTACATTAGTATTGTTCTTCTTGCTATCTTTCAGTGTTGTGGTAATTTGTTCAACAAAAAAAAAGATGAATACTGATGAACTAAAAACATATTTAATAGACAACCAAATTGATGAAGAAGGTTGCCCTATATGTTTGCTTTTACCAGCTCATAACACAAGAAAAGTGGGCCCAAAATGGAGTCTGGATCATTTTCTTTGTTTTGTAGATGTAAGTGAATTTTTGCTTTTGTGTATATTCATTAGTTACAGTCATAACTAATTGTTATAGGAAACAGAAAATTTAGAGGGTTTCGTAGAGAAAAACAAGAACGCCCAACCATTTTTACTTAAATCAGAAACAAACTATTATTTGATCTCAGAAAAGAAAATTATAAATTTAAGTACAAGTGAAATTCTAAAAGCTTTTGATTTATTTTACAAGTTTCATTATATTTCAATATTCAATACGAGCAAACGCTAATGAAATTTTTCAATTTTTTTGATACATTTATTTACAATAGTAACAAAGATGTCATACCAACTGTTGCATCTTTGTTAATTTCCCTGATGCAAATGACTTGAAAACATTCCTTAGGGTTTCTTGTATAATTTACATTTTTGAAAATAGTTTTGTTAAGTTTTGATTTTCAAATATATAAATAAAATATATGTATGTATTAAATATGTATGAACAATACCTAATAATATGTTTTTTATTAAATATTTGTGTGTATGTTTCTAGACACCCTACCATGTACAATACAAGATACTTTTTAAGTGTTTTAATTATACTGATATCTTCAAAAATGTTGGTAACGATGATCATAATTTGAAAATCCTACTACTATCGGGCATAAGTAATTATTTTCAAAAAAACCGTTTTTTAATACTAAAAGTTAATCTAAAAAAGTAAAATTAAATAAATAGTATTAAACATTAATAATTAATTATTATATTTTAATTTTACAATTAGCAGAAAATATATCTGTGTTATTTTTAATGTCGTTATTATTAAATTTCAATCTTATATAGTGAAAGTAAATCCTTTGAAAAAACACATTTTGCTTATTTTCATCAATTAGAACTAATTTAAAAATATAAATTAAACCTTCTTTAGCAATGTTTATCTTTATAAGTTCAAAATTTAAATGTAGAAAGGGTAAAATATCCACAAAAAGATTATAATTTAATCAATTAATGGAGAAAAAATGCACTTTCAACGAATACTTTTTTCATCACAAAAGGTAAATATAAATAATAATGATTAAAATTCACTCATGTATTTATTAATTTAAAATTAATCTTAAAGATAACTTTCATATTTAATCTTTCAATAAGTAAAATTTAGTGAATAAGAGCGATGCATTTTCTACTTCGCCAAAGGGTGAAAAACGACTCTATCTGGGTATGTTTTCACACTTCTGTTTTGAGAGTGTACTGCTTAACAATTTTTACGACATTCTATCAGTTTCGCAACGTGACCAATTGCAAGAAGCTGTTAGGTTTTTTGCTACTACTTCTACATAGAATGACTTAAAACAACTTTAAAGCTATTTCGTAGAATTTATTACGTGCTTGAAGTGTTACTAATCAATTTGTTTGCACAATTTTCTAAACTTCAAAGTGTAAACTGCTTGTAAAAATAACGTGTGACGTTAAGAACCTTGAATTCTCAAGGTAAAAATATGTAAGCGTGCCTCGTAGTCGATAACCGCTTCGTCGTCTATCAGCCGTAGCTTCTACAATATATTTCATATAAATATCACCAGACTGACAATTTTACGTTTGTTTCTGCATCACAACAAATTTAGGAAATATGATGATGATAATACGAATTTATATCCTTCATGTTGGGGTAGACCGATAGACGACAGATTCAAGTTAATAAAATAACCTAAGTTGATCTAATCAACACATGATTTAACTTATTTATACAGGGTGTCCCTTAACTTGGTGCACAAACTTTAAGGGCATATAATACTGATCAAAATGAGTAAAAAAAGCTCAGTCAAAATGTGTCCGATCTTTAATAGTTTCCCAGATATAACGCAGTGAAAAATGAGTTTTTACGAGATTTACCTTTGCTATCTCGAAAACTATAAGAATTACGATTTTGATTAATTGAGACTTTTTGTTTACCTTTGAGAGGTAATCTTAGATGGCCTTTTGTTATTTTATAAAAATCAAAAGTGAAATGTTGTGGCGACCTTGGTCAATATTTAATTTTCATATAACTACGTAACTATAAGAAATTGAGAAAAATGTTTCATATAAAATTTTATTGTTTTTTATAGTCTTTTTACTGACATAGACAAAATTTTATTCGAACGTTATCTTTGTCAGTTTTTCTTAGATTTTTCGCTTTTCTCGGAAACAGTTGAAGATCATTCCTATGTTGATGAAGCTTTTTTATTCATTTTGGTCAGTACTATATGCCCTTAAAGTTTTTGCTCGAAGTTAAGGGACACCCTGTATATAAATCCAGTACACCTTATTAAAATGCGAATATAGTCTTAACTATTATAATCTATTATTTCTTCTTGCTGTTAATATATTTTTTTCAGAGGGTACGAATACATTTGGGGTTGGGCTCGTATATGATTACGATTATGATCGAAAATTATTCAACAAAAATAAACAAAATTAGAAAACATTTTACTTGCTCTGTCAAACATAATTGTCATTCATTATTCATTATAGAATGTACGAGTATATTATTCCATTTTGGCATTAATAACATAGAATAAAAAAACATTTTGTGTGCTCTATCTATAAATTTCAAAATACATAGTTTTTATTTTTTCATAGAAAAATATGTATTTCTATATTCTATTCAGAAGAGGCGCAAATGCGTTAACTTCTTTCACCCAACATTTCGGAAATAATATTTGTTAAATTATACAAAAACTAAAATAAAATATTAGTATATAAGTTAGGTAGGTACGTATGTACATACTTTTTAATAAACATACGACGATGATTTAATATTATATCTACAACAAAAGACGAGTGATTGTTATTTTTTACTGTCATACTGTCACATTTACTAGGTATGGTAATTTTTAAAAGTTTTGCAGTTTCCACAAAAGTTTCTGAATAAGAAAATGAGTGATGTAATCCGCATTATATTCATAAAGTTCTTAACAAACAAGAACAAATTATTCACGAAAGGAGAGTGAAATATAAGAGGAAATGACGTAGATTTTTTTGATGACAGATCTAAATGACGCCAGCGCTACCTACTGCTGAAATTTAGAAACACCAACGATTGTGAGAGTTGTTTGGTAGTGGTATGCATGTAGTTTTCGCTTTACGGTACACTCTTGTTCAAAATTTTAGAAGTGTCATCAGGACAATCTACATCACACGTTTTACGCGCTAAATTTTAAAATTTAGGAAATAAGTCATGATCCGAACCTAAATAAATTTTCCGTATCCGTGATTTAAAATAAAATTAGTTCTACAGAACTTTCAAGGAAATACGTATCAATCAAAATCCCAAAAACATTGAAAATACTGACAAAAGCAGTTTTGTCCTATCCTGTACTTGACGTGGGACGTAGTCAAACGTCCGCCGGCGTTAATACAATGACATGTATATGTACACAAACCAAGAATTCCGCCGACCGGCATAATTTTTACAATTGCAATGGTAAATCCAATGCATAATTTAATATACTTCTAGGTGCGGTGGGATGTAGCGATTGGAAAGTTATTTTCCGCCTTTCAGCAGTTTTTAGCTGCATAATAAAATCCGCCATAAATTATGTTAGCTCCAAGACCAAAACCATTTAATAAATGAAAAAACATTTCGTTTGAGATTTATCTAAACATATTTACCCATACCTATAACACAAATATGCAATTTCGGTCTTTGTTCATTTTAAATTAAGCCCACAAAATACATTGTGGCCTTTTTTCGCTTACTGTTCATTTTATATAGATTGTTCTCTGTTGAAGGTCCTCATTACATGGAAAATATATAAAAACGCATTGGAAAAAACATTTTATCCAATGCTTCCACAAATTATTTATATGGCTCACAAACTTCTCCAAGTTTTATATCTTTTACTATTTCCATTTTTGCTGGATAGAGTATTATATTATCTTCATATTATAATACATTATATTTTTTTACAATTTAGGTTTCATCTTCACTATTTTCTGAAAAATTATTGTCAAAATTTTCGGGGTCATTATATGTTATCTCCTCAGTGATATTTCCTGGTATGGACGTGGCACCTATGTCTTCATAATAAGTATGATTGAAGAAATGTAGAGAATCATTTGGGCTAGATTTTTTAATGTGGACCTATCTGTTAGGTATAATAATTATTAATACAGACTAAAATATTTTGATAGAAATGGTACATGCCCCATGTTCAAACTCATCCGATGAATATTCTTCACTACTTTCGGATTATACATAATCTTTGTGTAACACACTATCATCAGAATCGAAGTCACAATGTTCATTGCTGCTTTCACTACCAAACTCTAATTTTCTCTTGGCGGAAACATCTGAGCACGATGCCGCCATGATGCATTTACTTATGGCTTGTGTTGTTACTACCAAATTTGAGAAAACATCTATAACAAAAATAGGGGACCTATGGAACATCACACATTGATAAGTCAAATTTGCTGAGTCTGTGTCATGTATAGGCTTGTTGCCTCAAGCCCTTCATTTAGCCACTTTCTAATTATATAATATGAGAAATTTACTAAATCTAACTGTTACGCTGTAACGGTTGGCTTGTTATCAATCTGATGATTTTAGATAACACGGTTTTTAGAAGTTAAGGCTTTTAGACACAGCGTTTGTCGACTGCACGATATGTGCTCCGTGGAATATTCTTGAGGGGATTTTAAATTAAATTTAATTAGATATACACGTTTTTATTCAGTCCCTGTGGCATGGAATGGAGCGCACGTTTTAAAGCTCAGAAATTCATTTCTAGCGGCGTTGAATTTCAAATTAAACTGCCGCGCATAATGTCATTCGGTAACATGTGTAAGTTCTAATTAGAGGTGATTATATGGTATGCCTAGCTTGGGCGCGTTCCTATGTAACATTAAAGCTTGTTTACACTGTCTTTATAGGTTCAATTATGCTAACACGCTCGCATTTCTAGTTTATACAGTTTGGTTGTCCCTTACAGCTAAATAAAAATGGTTTAGTAATTAGTAATTTTAATCAATAAAGAATTAATATTAACTACATTTGTCTCCCATTTTTAATAGATGAGGGAAGTACAGTAGGTTCCCGTTTCCACTTTAACAAGTCATCGCTTCAACCGACCACTTTCACCCTGCCTGTCTTCCTTCCCATCCTTCCACCAGCAACAGTCGTGACCTATGTCATTTTATTTTGAACTCACACTATATCACTGTTCGTTGTTTATGGGATTGCTTATTGTGCATCGTATTGTTTTAAGTTTACTTTTTTGGGATTTTAATTTTATTTTATTCACGTGTGACACAAAACGTTTTTCGAAATAAAAATATCTAATTGGGTAACTAATGTTCAATAGAAATAAATTAATTCGTAAATATTTTTATTAAAAAATTAGTGACGCGCAGTGGCACTAAACATGTGCATCAAAATATATGTACCCTAAAAAATACAGTTTTTAACAGCCGGTAGATTGAACATGTAAGACGCTGCAACTCGAAAACAAATAAAAATCTGATTAAAACTTTTGACTTTTTAAATCATATATTTATATGTAATATATCTGTATACTCCCGTTTCGCACATAGGTACTTCCTGAGTTACTTAACATAAATTTCAATATGCGTTAATATTGATGACAAATTTTAGAAATCGCAATGAATCAATTTGGGACTTTTTTTGTACATACTCATTAATAACACCAAAACAACATAAAATATACTGTTTTGTTGACAGCCACGTTATACGTTAGTACTAATATGTAATTATTAGGAATATTGATTTTAAAGAAAATATAAATATGAGTAGGTACATGCATGTATTATTACTTCCCACATATAATTATTTCTCCGTTCTGGGATTGCACTTGTGAATAATGTGATTTGTGATCCCGGTTAATTACAATTTCAACAGATTTTCGTAACCGGTGAAATAATAATTATTTAGTTATAATTAAATATTTATTAATAATTGTTTTCTCAACAAAGATCATCTACGCGTGATCTATGACAGTTTATATACATACGGAAACAATGTAAAGAATTATGTCAAACATAGGCAATGTGTAAAGAATGTAAACTTTGTATAATCGAGGTTTAACGAAATGAAGATAATTTTATACTTATTTTGACAGTCAGAGTCACTGATAATAAACAACATACCAAAGTGGAAAACAGGAAAAAACGATTTTAACGAAAATAAATTACACTGAAGTACATGAGCAATATATAATATATTTTTTCTTCTTACCTTTCGTCACCTTTAGGTAAGGAAGGTATTTTCATTCGTCAAAAAATTCTATGGTTAGTTTTTAGTAAATAAGCTCGTTTTAGGGCCCCTAGAATACGATTTTCCAATTTTACGATGATGTATGTATGCGTGTGTGTATGTATATGTATGGGTGACGATTTTTCATAAATGATAACTCCCACACTACAATTTTAAAAATTATAATTCTTTCTGTTGGAAATACTAATTTTAATTACAAAAAAATTGAATTTGCTGCCTCGATATTAAGATCTAGTTCTTGAGTTTTTTTGTTTTTAAAAAAGGAATTTTTTGACAGTTGTAATTATTGTGATTGATAAATGTGACATGTAAATTTATTGAATAAAAAATATAAATATAAAAGAAATAAGACGTTTTCAATTAATTAAATCTAAAATATAAACAACAGGGTTATGGGCCCAGGCCTCCTGTTCAACTGAAGAGTTCGAGTAGAAAACCAAAAACCAAAGAAACTTGCAAATAATCAGCCAGAAGAACAGAGAACTCAAAGAAATAAAGAAATTCAAGAATTCGAAGAAAAGGATGCTGTTGCCGCGTCCATTATACTATCCACATTGGAAAATAATCAAGCACAGCAAGTACTAAATTTAGATGAAGCAAAGGAGATATGGGAAAAATTAAGACAAATACATGAAGGGAAAAAGTCATCAAAAAGAATAGATTTAAGACTTGAGTTAAGTACCATCAAGAAGAAAGAAGATGAAAATATTGAAAAATACCTACAACGCGGTGAATAGTCAATTGGCACAGTGCAACGCTATATCATTGAGAATGAAGAATATTTTGGTTTAATGTTAAACGGACTACCTAAAAATTATAACGTGATAAGATTACAAATGAAAACTACAGGATTAGACAAATTAAAAGCAGAAGAATTTATAACAGGACTAAAGGCGCAAGAAGAAGAACTTACATTAGAGGATATAGAAATAAAAATGGAAGCTGCTTGCCTTTCAAATTCAAATTATTCCAAAAATACAGAAAATAAAAAATATAGAGAATGCTATGTTTGTGGCCGTAATAATCATTACGCAAAAGACTGTTACTACAGAGCTGATAGAAAAGGAGAGAGAAGAGGTAATATTGAATATAAGAATAAAAGATATGAAAATAGAAGCAGCCAAGAATATAATTCAAATAGATATGAACAAAAATTTAAACCAAGAGATGAAAAATTATCGACTTCGAGCAGAAACTACAATCGAAATGAAAGAGTGAACTATAAATAGTAAATAGTGCAAGTACCCAAGAAGAAGAAACACATGAAGCTGTAATGCACATTACGAAAAATGAAGTTAATCAAAACATTTGGTTTTTTGATTCCGGGGCAACTAGTCATATGGCATATGAAAAGTCAGTATTTCAAACACTGGAACAAAGTAATATAAAAGAAGTAAAGTTACCTAATGGAAAATCCATAACAGTAAAAGGAAAAGGGACAATAAAAATAAAAACGACAAATCCAAAATGTATGTACACGTATATAAATATTCAGCATGTCTTATATGTTCCAGAAATTAAACAAAATTTATTGTCAATAAGTACATTTGAAAAGAAAGGCTACATCGCAACATTTGAAAACGGAATTTGTGAAATAGGAAAACACGACGGTACAATCATGTTAACAGGGAAAAGAATATACAATTTATATGCAGCAGACATAAAGGTTTTTGAAAACAACGAAGAAAAGGCGAACATAATGCAAACAGATAATATAGAAACTTGGCACAGAAGATTTGGTCACCAAAATATAAACGTATTGCACAAAATGAAAGAAGTAAATGGCTTGAAATTTACAAATAATAAAACTAAATTCTTTTGTAACGAATGTATTTTGGGAAAAATGGCCCGATAATCATTTCAAGCTCATGAACAAATAAGAACAAAAGAAGTATTAGAACTTGTCTACATGGATCTTTGCGGTCCAGTACAAGAACCATCTCTAGCAGGATCTAAATATTTGTACATGATTATTGATGATTATTCTAGAAAAATATTCGTCTACTTTCTAAAAAGCAAAAATGAAGCCTTTGAAAAATTTAAAAACTTTAAAAATGAAGTAGAAAGACAAACGGAAAGGAAGTTAAAAAGAGTTCGAAGCGATAACGGACGAGAATTTATTAATGAATCATTTAAAAAATACTTCAAAGACCAAGGAATAATACATGAGTTAACTGTATCGTATACACCACAAGAAAATGGGTTAGCAGAGAGAAAGAATACAAAATTATCAACAAGATTTTGGGCAGAAGCTGCTTACTACGCTGTATATTTAAAAAATAGAACATATTCAAGAATAATTGACAAAACACCCGAAGAAAAATTTACTGGAAGAAAACCAAATGTAGAACATCTCAAAATATTTGGATCATTAGCGTATTATTGGATAGAAAAAGAACATCGTAAAAAACTTGATTCAAAATCCAGAGAAGCAATATTTATGGGATATGACCATCTAACAAAACATTTTAGACTTTATTGCTTAAGACGTCATACAATCATCGTAGTAAGAGATGCAAAAATTCAAGAAAGCAAAATGGGAAATACAGCCTCTGATAATAATAACTCACCTAATCAACTAGAATACATACATTTAATCAACAATATAGAGAAACATTTGAAAATAAGTGAAGAAAGTTATGAAGAAGAAGAAGAAGAAGAAGAAGAAGAAGAAGAATATCAATCCAAACTTAAACAAGTCACAACAGGAGAGATTAAAGCAAATGAAAAAATAATCCCATCAACATACGAAGAAGCTATACATGGAAGAAATAAAAAGCAATGGATATCCGCTATAAAAGAAGAAATCAACTCACATAATTTAAACGGAACTTGGGAGTTAGTAGAAAAACCAAAGAATAAAAATATGCTGGATTCAAAATGGATTTTTAAAATAAAAGAAAACACAAACGGTGCAGCGAAAATATTTAAAGCATATAGTGGAATTAGCTAAAATTCAAATTTATAGTGTAACCAAAATGGGAGGAATGTTGGAAATACTAAAATTTGAATTTGCTGTCTCGATATTAAGATCTAGTTCTTGAGCTTTTTTGTTTTTAAAAAAGGAATTTTTTGACAGTTGTAATTATTGTGATTGATAAATGTGACATGTAAATTTATTGAATAAAAAATATAAAAGAAATAAGACGTTTTCAATTAATTAAATCTAAAATATAAACAACACTTTCCTATTCATTTTCTTTACATTCATATGAAGAGCTGATTAGATCTTGGTTATAATTGATCAACCGGAAGAACTCTCATTTGTAGATTTTAAGCTTTTTTTGAAAAAACTCTAATGTTATTATAAATATTAAAGAATATTCTATTACCCTTACGATTTGATTGCATTTTATACTTCATATTCGATGGATATAGAGTTAAAAAAAAATAAAAGAAAAAATCAGCCAGCTATGCTGTAACCATGGAAACAGCTACTATATTAAGAAAATTCTAATTGACAGATATCAGTGACAACGATATGAAAATTAATGTGGCAGAGAGATGGGTATGTTGGGGAAGACACGGAAAGATATGATAAGGAATGAGAAGATAAGGAAAATGGTTCGGGATTTCTAGAAAGATAAAAGAGAGACGATTACATTGATTTGAATATGCCATGAGCAGAGATGAATAATATATTGGAAGAAGAATGTACAGCTTAGTAGTAGAAGGTAGAAGAAGTAGAGGATGACCAAAAAGAAGATGCAAGGACTTCATTGCGGAAGACTTGAGAAAAAGGAACTGAATGACGACGACAAGTAAAATAGAAATGAGTAGAAGAAGAAAATCAAGAACAGTGGGCCCTAACAAATGGGAAAAGCTAAAGAAGAAAAATAAGAAGAAAAATATGTAAGTATCAAGTGCAATTTACATAGTTTGCTTATAAAATAATTTTACTGGAATAGAACATTTAGCAAAAAAAATTATGCATGAAATTTGTACATAATATACAGAATTGACGGAAAGGTAATGTGCTGTACACATCAGATTTTTTGAGCAAAATATTAAAAATAAATAAATTCTGCATTGGCACAAATATACAAATTATGACGTAATTTACGTGGCATAGATTATAGGTCATCCATTATTATCAATTCACCTCTATGTATTGAAAGATAAACGTCATTTTCAAAAAATGAAATATAAACGATATAAATAATAAAAGGGATCTTCAGTGCCGAGGCGCATATTAAATTTTATTTGAAATAAAAAAAAAATTAAAATGAAAGGAATATTTATTTTCATACATAACTGCCAATCTGACATTCAAATGTTGCTAATTTCGGACATTGACATTATCATAGAGAATATTCAAAATTATATTTCTTTTATCTCAAACCTCGTCTCAAACTTGTTCTCTTGTTCACCGGTAATATTTAATTCGTTCTACTTGCACATATTCTTTGTCATTTGACATACAAATTTACTATTGTACATCGTAAATTGGCCCAAATTATCTTGCATGTACAAAAATTATCATAAGGTTGGCAACACTATATTTGTATAAAATAGTCGAATAATGGATTTCTGAGCTTTTCATTACGACTTTTGTGCCCGTAGTGATGATTTTAAATGAAAAATATTTTTAATAATACCCTTTAAATAATAGTATATATTCAAATAGTCGATGTAATGTATCTGAAACGATAAAGTAAGGATTATCGTTAGTGATTATTGAGCTAGTTATGTAGAATCACAATAAATCTTTGTAGTCGTACTGTGTATGTTATCGCATAATACTATTTAGCTAATGGGATATTCGTGTTATTTAGTTTTTACAGGTGTGAAGAACTCTAAAACGCATGAATATTTGGAAATGAGCATTATGCTAATCAATAAATTGGCAATCAGAAACCAGTTTCTTTTTTTCACTCTCAGCAATTAGTCAGCGCGAGACAGCCATGCAAAATTCTTTCTGATTATGTGTTTAAGTATGCAAATTCTGTTTATCTTGTAATATAATTTTGAAATAATTAATATAACAAGATATATCCGTGTTAATCTTATGACGGCGTCCTCAATTTATCACACATCCAAATTCATTTAACCTTTAAATGAGTCTCCTACTTATGAATAATTATCGGATATTTAACAGTCAATGTTTAGCCTTTCATGTGCTTAAACAAGCTGCTTCATTTTTAACGGCCTTCATTTCAATCGACATTTTATACCCATGAGAAACCATTTCATTAATAAAAGAAATAAATGAATGCATAAAGTCGTTATCTTCCAATCATTGCTAAATGGATCAGAAACGTTAACGGTTCTTTGCACTTTTATGAGTTATAAAATATGAAACAATGAAAGGTAATTTTGATACGTATATTTCTTAAAAACTAGTCGTTAGCAGGCATATTTTTAAATGATTCGCAATGCGCAATCTCCTCATTCTGTAAATATCATTTTGAGTTATTTTCGGTTACTTGAACTTATTAAATTAAAATATTTGTGCACTTATTGAAGCATATGCAAATTTGAAAGGGATCTAAGTGCCGAAAATATATTAGATTCCCAAATTTCCCATGTATGAGCCAAGCATAATACTTTTGAAAAAGTATCAAAAAATACGAAACTTAGTTGACATGCGGAGTCGAAGATGGGATAAATTTTATGAACAATTTCATATGAAAATAAGTACAAACACTAAAATATTAATATAAAGAACGTTGTAGAATTCAGACAAAATACTTTTATTTCATATTTAAAAAATATAAAAATGGCACTTAGATGCTTTAATTAACATTATTCATAGTTATTTATCGATCAAGGCAATGAAATTTTATTTTTTATCACAAATGTAGAATTTATTTGGCGAGGCCGTAAGGCCGAGGAAAATAAACAATATGAGTGATAAACAGATTAAATTTTATTTAAAATCGAAAAATTAAAATGAAAGGAATATTTATAGGTTATGTTTAAATTATATCTGTCAGTCTGGCATTCAATTACCACTCAATGTAGCTAACTTCCGGACATTGAGGTTATCGTAAAGAACACTCAGAATTATGTGTTTTTATCTCAAATTTCTTCATCGGGATTATTTAGTTTGTTTTTCTAGCACATATTTTTATTTTACGTACAAATTTACGATTGTACATCGTACACCTGCCCAAATTTTGTACAATAATTATAATAAAAATGGCAACACTGCATTTACACGAAATCATCGTATTTTAGTGCCGATTCTGATCTTTTAATAACGATTTTTGTGGACTTTATACTCTTCTGATATTCTAGTATACTTAAATTATAATTACTTTCGTATTTATTTAAATTTCAATAATTAAAGTTTTTTTTAAATAGCACTTTTAGGAATTATTTATCATTTAAAATTGTGAAATAGAGATTGGGTTTACAAAAATATTTGTTGATCTGTAGTATTTCATTGATTATAAATGGTGTCATTGAGGAGGAAGTGTCGTTCTTTTTATTTACCAAACTTATTTAGTTTCTATAATATGTGTTTGTTAATTGTTACTTACCTATTGATTGAAACTTTTGATTCTGAAGTCTATAAAATGAATAAATCAAAAATAATTTAACATTGCAATGAAAGAATTACCAATATTCATTTAAAAATTAATTAAATAAGGCAAAAAGTTTATTGTCTAGAAAACAAACATCAAACTACCCCATTTCACCAATGAAGACCACTCTTAAGAATTTGTATTCCTGTACCTTTTAGAGCAAAACTACAAAAATAAAAAGTTGTTTAAAATATTTTTTAAAAAAATTAATCCGATGTAACAGCACATCTGTAACAAGGGATACATATTTCAGATACAAAATGTTACAATTTCACCAAGAATCAGACAGTCATAAATATTAAACACAGTATCAATGTGACAGTTTAATAACTATTTCCACTTTTTTTTTCTACTGTATTTTATACATCCGTTTTATAATATTTACCATAGATTATGAACTATAATTATTGGACAATCAGTCGGCTTCCCATAAATAAATAAAATAAAAATAATTGTATGAAATTTATGACTGAAGAATAACTTTACGAGTATTATTCTGTCACATTGATATTGGGCCGAATTCAGCACTCTTCATTAATGTAGTAACCGTCTCCAGTAACTTATTAACTATAGACTTTTGCATATTTTTCTTATTAATACATCAATATGTATGTCTCCCTTTATTTTGTTATTTTTGGATAAGCTTCATTAGTTAAAGAAGACTGCTGAATTCTCGACCCAGTGCGTTTCATTTCCATGGCCTGCTGATTCATTACGAAATTGTATCAGTATTTATGAAATATATCGTGCTACATATATTCTTTTAAAACGAATTTATACTTTTTTAATGTAAAATTTAATTTTAAATAATACTTATTTTTGTAGTTATACTCTAAAAGTTAAAGGAGAGCCAATATCCGCACTTATTTAAAATCCTATCTTGCACTTCCATGTTGCAGTTTTTGGTATACCTTGTCCAAAGATATTTCGTTATGGCTTTAACTTACTAAGCCTGTGGTAAACCTCACACAGCAAGAGATTCTACCTGATGGCGCACAGGGTAGGATTGCAAAATAAATCGTCCTTGACCGGTATTAATACATATTAGGGAAACTAAGATACCTAGTGAGTAGGTATATAAATGAGTTTTCAAAAATTTAAAATCAGTAGTAATACTAACTATCGTACTGAGGTCAACAATTTACGTATTTAATATGTGGCGACCATTTGAAGAAGACAATACTGATATTTTACCAGTTGAAAATTGTGATAAAATTAAACGGACGTTTTTGCCGCAAGAAGCGAAAGAAATAGTTTCAAATGTGTATAACTATTTAAAAGAAAAAGATAGTGAAGGTGAAAATTTGGCTCTGATAAAAACATCAGAAATGACGAAAGTGCCGTACAATACTGTTCGTGATATAGTAGTGGAGTGAGAACTAGAAAGAAAAGGCATAACGCGGGTAATTCGAGAATAGTGAATTCTTTTCAAGAAGATACAATTCGACGCAAAATATATGCAATGTATGCCGAAAAAATGTTGCCGTCTATTCGCATATTGTATCAGAGACTCAAAGACGATATATGTGAAATAAATTGTTCTTTGAGTACTCTGCATTCAGTTCTCCATAAAATCGGTTTTCGTTTCAAAAAAAATGATAAACGGCAAACAATAATGGAGACTCGAAGAATACGCGAATGGCGCTTCAAGTACACCTTGTATATTTTTTTATGTGCACCCGCAGGAAAATTTAAAACGTCGTAGTTTCATAATGAAATACACCAAAGAAATCGTGTTCGGAAAGATTACCACGTAAAAATTGTACTGTATAACGCAAAAAAAAATTAATCATGGAAAATTGATTGCTGAAAAATGATAACGAGGATATTTATCAGCATTAAGTTCACCGAAGATAAATTTGACATCAGAAAATTGAACCCATTAAAATTTGATAATAGATAAATTACTTAATTAATCTCAAGAATAATTGATCGCTAAGTCTTATATGGTACAGGAAAACAGATACAATTTAATTTAATGTTAAATATGAGTACATTACTATAAATATGGCATTATTGAACATTTTTATCATTCTTTTAAAAATGAAGATATTTTAAACTGTTTTTAGTAAAAGGGTATTTATTACCTTTCTTCCCGGGTTGAAATACTTGTACCTAATTAATCTTGTAAAATAAGTCTAAGAAAAATTATTGTGATCTTTTACAATCTACATTTCCTTATAAATAACTGCAAATAATATTTCATGTAATAAATTTCTCAGAAGTTATTTTAATTGCTATTGACTTTCCAGCGATCAATATTTTTAGGATCAATTTTTCGGCAACAATTTATCCTCAAGTCACTGTTATTACGATCTATTTTTTATGATCAATTTGCTTCACTATTAATTTAAGCGAAAAAAATTCCGGCGATAAATTTTCTTTGCGATCAATTTTTCACGTTCAATTTTCTTGTGATCAATATTCAAGGAATCGACCCTATGAGACATTTCAACTGCAGTACGACAGGCAAACCACTTGTCAGTGGTTCATGAAATGTAATAGATTAAAACACTCTTCATACGATGTAAATATTTTACAATTAAGCTACGTAATATACAAAGCGAAATAGTCATGCCTGGGTCAGAACAGTTTTATTTATTTGCACCTTAGGTGTTAAACATAAGAAGTAAACAAGTCTGAAACAAATTAAGCAGACAACAAAATAGAACAAAGCTGCAACATAAAGGTTTGAAAAATTGCATTGGTCATTTATGAAGGCTCCGAAAAGTGCGTCTTTAATATTCAGACTGACACAAATGGATTGTGTCTACCTTCTTGGAAAAAACATTTCTAACATATGCCTATAGGGCACTAGACTAAATTCGTTTAAGAGTATTCATATTCATATGGTCAGATCTACCCTCAAAGAATTCATATGCATAAAGCAGGATGAGCGGTGTCAGTTTCAAATTCTAATGCTATGCTAAGTGTAGGCCGCCTAGTTCCAACATTTTATAATCATCCTTTTGTTTTGTCAAGGGGCTATAATTAATTCAAATTCTGGTTGAAGGAATTTCAACGGTGGACTGTGTGCTAATTTGCTTTTAGCTACCTAAATTTCCAAATAAAACAACCTACTAGAATAAATGTTTTATAAAAACCTCCACGAAAAAGTTTAGGGCTATTTAAAATCTTGTTTCTTATTCAAAAAATCGGAATTCTTCAGTATTCTACCCGAGATTATATCTTTTAAAATGACACATAATTTCGGTCATTATTATCATTTTTTAAACAAAGTATATGAAGCAAATACATATTAATATTGACATAAAACTATACATGCCTTTATCATTATAATATCGTATCAAAAAAAATATAATTTTCTATTTTAAATAAGTATGTATATGCATTTCAATTTCAAATTAGTTTTTATACACGGTTATTAAATGAAATAATTTAATGTAAACATTAAAAATATATACCCGTATGTATAATAGCGTTCTATATCAATTTTTTTTTTTTTGTAAGAAAAGGATGAGTAAGAACGTTTTTACCTTCCGTCATCTTTAGTTAAGAAAGGTATTGTCTTTGTACAAACAATTCGATAATGAGTTTCTAATGAATAAGCACGTTTTGAGTTCCCTAGAATAAGAATTTACTATTTTTACGATGATGTCAGTATGTATGTATGTGTGTGTGTATCTGACGAACGTTTTGGATTGCATAACTCCAATACTACGATTCAAAAATTATAATTTTTTCGTATTCCTCGAGTTTAGATCCATATGCAGACGTGATTAGATTTTGGTTATAAATGGTCAACCGGAAGTACTCTCATTTGCAACTTTTAACAATTTTTCTTAAATAAAGCAGTTAAATCTCATTTATTGACATTTAATGTTATAAATTTTAAAGAATATATTATTCTCCATACGATTTCGTTGCATTTTGTACTTTATATTCACTAGATATAGAGTCAAAAATTATAAAGATATTAAATATCATAAATCAGCCAGCTATGCTAACAATGGAAACTGCTAATATATTCAGATAATTCAAATTGACATATGTCAGTATCAATGAAACGAAAATGAATATGGCAGAGATGAGGATGTTGAAATAGATGTTGGGGAAGACACGGAGATATAGTATAAGGAATGAAACAATAACGAAAATCGCTCGAGTGATAGATGTTTCTAGAAAGATCCAAGAAAGACGATTACATTGGTTTAAACATGTCATGGGGAGAGATGAAGAATATATTGAAAGAAGAATGAATAGCTTAGTAATAGAAGGTAGAAGAAACAGAGGAAGACCAAAGGTAAGATGGAATGATTGTAATGCGGAAGACTTGCGAGAAAAGGAACCGAATGAGGACTACACGCAAAACAGAAATGAATGGAAGATGAAAAAAAAAATAGCGACTCCTAACGAATGGGAAGAGCTAAAGAAGAAGAAGTTGTCAGGGTGCAATTTACATTTACATTTGTTTATGAAATAATTTTACTGGAAATATAGAATCTTTTGCAAAATATATATATATATATATATATATATATATATGGTATTTGTAAATAATATACAGGATTGACGGAAGGTAATGTGCTGACCACATCCGATTTTTTTCTTTGGTACTAGTTAAATTATATTTATATATATTCACTATCTTAAGATAGTATGGTATGGTATCTTAACGAATATTATATATTGTATATAAAAATACAGAATAAATTTTAATTCTCCAAGACAATATAGCTATAATATTTTTTTAACAGATGCGTTGTCATTCGACAAATATAATATAATTACTTTGTTTGCAAACTAAACGAACACTTTTATACGACAATTATATCTATATACATACGACATATCAG
This sequence comes from Harpalus rufipes, assembly GCA_951394225.1. Lineage (NCBI taxonomy): Eukaryota > Metazoa > Arthropoda > Insecta > Coleoptera > Carabidae > Harpalus > Harpalus rufipes. Next base: position 73,696,292 of record OX596274.1, read on the forward strand.
AAATAATATACATTATATGTAATTAAATTGAATCATAATCAACATATTCACTAAAATTATATCTACAAAGAATACATAACTAATTTTAAATTTGGCTATATTACTAAAAAATAAAGTAACAAAAGTAATTTAATGTGAAATACACCTTCCTTTTATGTTCTCGTTCAGGTCTGCCACATAATTTATGCAGCAAAAAGGTTGCAGAATTGTAATTATCACCAAGAAAAAAGCTACCGTAAAATATTTTATTTAAACATAAATGTATAAACCTGTCAAATTGCCTACTTTATTTCCATAAATTTCATTAATTCTTTCGTCATTTCGCATAACTTAAACAAAATTATATTACGTCAGTTTTAATTAACTTCTGTAAAAAATGCGTGTAAAACCATAATTGTTGTAATACATATGATAATATAATAAGAAAAATGTTTAACACAAGGTCTTGATTTTCGGTTTTTATCCGAAACAGTGCCACGTGCCAATGAACTTTCGAAAAACTCCCATAACGAAATGTTAAAAATGTTATGAACGCTGCATTATCGCCTGGTTTTTATGATTTTTGGAAACGCCGACAAAAACTAGAAATAAACGCAAAAGAAACGTTGTCAGCGGCTTTCTTTATAGGTAGGTTTTACAACAGAACAATTCTTCACTGGCTGGTAAAGTCATGTTGTCAAAGTCGCCGCTCCAGGCGTAGGCTAACTACCTGAATGCCATGCTAATAGCCGAGATACAGCCAAGATTTCACAAGCCGCCCTAAACGATTATAAATGTTTGCGATTATTGCTCCTAGCAAAATTTTACTTTCAACTATAAAGATTTTAGCGAGGTCGGTGATGACCAGGTTGTAAAATAAATTGCAGTTTAGGTAAACATTTTAAGCCCCCCTAAAATGTACAATATAATAATGTCGTTATTACGGTAATAATATATGCAAATTATTTTCTTCGAACAGAACTGCATTTTGCTTTCGCTTTCAAACTAATGAAATTTCTACTATAACATACACAAGATGTAATTTTCATCTTCTTTATTGTTGATAACTATATGCAAGAAAGGGATTGTAGTATATGATTAGAAAACTTAATCGTAAGTTTGAACAAACACATGTTAAGTATCCAGAATGCAATTTTACTACTAATGCCTGAGTTTATAGTTATTTTAACTGCAACACTTCACTCATTTTTTTAAGTTCTCATGAAATTAAAGATAAAAATTATATAATAATCAGTTTATACGAATCTTGTAGTCGCTGATCCAAGAAAAATAGTTAAGATACTCAAAGGTTTATTGAAAGAATTGTTAATGGCCCAAATCAAAAAATATTTTTTTATTTTGTTTGTGTACTTTTTGTGAAAATATTATATTAAAAATACTCCTACATATATTTTTGAAAAATAAAACTTATATTGGAGGGGGTAATATGAAGACTATGTATCTTATATCGTCAGATGTGCGAATAAAATGATGAACAATGAAGGCTTTTTAGCAAATATACAGAGTGTAACAGCTAAACGAGCTACCTCAAATCATTTCTATATTATTAAAGATACTATAAAATACTATAAGACAATCTTATAAAAGACCAAGGGGGACATCCGATTAGAGAAAAAATATTTTTTTAAACCAGTGATTCTCAAGTTACAATACAGAGTTATATATTTTTTTAAATGAGATGATATATATATATATATATATAAAATAAAAAAAAAAAAATATCATCACGGCATATTACCCATTGCTGGGTGTGCCAATCTGCTTTATATATATATATATATATATATATATATATATATATATATATATATATATTTTAGGCCAGTTCAATAGAGTATTTTTTTTAATTTAACCATGTACTCATTTTATATCACAAAAATATTGAGAAAATTCAATTGAAGTTTAAATAAATTTGGATTTTAGTCATTTTTCATTAAAGTGTGAATGAAACACAAAAACTGCTATTTGTCAATTTAAATTATTTAGAATAGAAATTAAATAAAATACTGTTTATAACGTTATTAATAAAAAAATCATTTTAATTTAAACTCAATTGTTTTTCAAGTCTACTGAAAAATGATTATAAAAATCAGATTTATTTAAATTTCAATTGAATTTTTCTTAATATTTTTGTTATGTAATGATAAAAAATAATCACACGATTGAATTCAGAAAAAAATACCCCTTGGTCTTCTATAAGATTGTCTTATAGTATTTTATTTTATCTTTAATAATATAGAAATGAGTTGTATACGGGACTCCAGAGGGCCGGTCGGCCCAACAATTTGTAACACATAGTCCAATACTGGGGTAGATTTACCCTGCAAAAGATATATGATTTTTGGAAATTTTATATATAGGGCCCTAATAATATATATAGGCACAGGCTGACGCTGAAAAACGGGCTACTTAAAATAACCTAACCTAACCTTGATATATTTATAAACTAGATTTAGGGACTTACAAATCATGGTAATTGGTATGATGGTAGTGCTTCCCGCATAACCAGAAGTGACATTAACTTTTATATTTCAAATGGGCTAGCCCATATATTTTTATATATTTGGAATCTCCGTTAAATTACGAATTCAACGATATTATTGTGCATTTTTTATTGAATAAATAAATTACAAAAACGAAAGAGAAAATCTCGTCTCGGCGGCAACACTACTAGGCGTTAAAGCAAAAATATTTGTAATTAATTTTGTAGAAGATAAAATTCTCTACAATTTTGGTGTAAAACAACTTTTTTCTTTAACCAATAGGAGCGAACTACAGCACTTAAAATCACTATATATTGTCGATAAACATAAATTTTACTGAATACAATTTTTTTACAATTATTATCCTCTTTCATTGTTAATACTTTATAATATTAAATGAAAATTGCAATCAAGAATTCGGTTGATCAAATAGTTAAGTTGTTGTTATGTAAATAAATCTGTTGTTGGCAGCACAATACCTTCCGTTAATCCTGTGTAATATGTATAAATTCCATACATAATTTTTCTTGCAAAAGGTTCTAAATTTCTAGTAAAATGATTTCATAAACAAACTATGCAAATTGCACTTAATACTGACATATATTTTTTCTTCTTTAGCTTTTCCCATTCGTTAGGGGTCGCTATTTTTTATTTCTTTCTTCCACTCATTTCTGTTTTACGTGTCGTTCTCATTCAGTTCCTTTTCTCTCAAGTCTTCCGCAATACAGTCCTTCCATCTTATCTTTGGTCATCCTCTGTTCTTCAACCTTCTATTACTAAGCTATTCATTCTTCATCCAATATATTCTTCATTCATATTCTTCATTTCTTCATGATATTTCATGACATTTTCAAACCAATGTAATCATCTCTCTTGTATCTTTCTACAAACTTGTAACATTAGAGTTATTTCCTTACCTATCTTTCCGTGTCTTCCCCAACATCTACTTCAACATCCTCATCTCTGCCACATTAATTTACTTTTTATTGATACTGACATCTGTCAGTCTGAATATATTAACAATTTTCATGGTTAGCATAGCTGGTTGATTTATAAAATTTAATTCTTTAACTCTATATCTATAGAATATGAAGTATAAAATGGAATCAAATCGTATAGAGAATATAATAACGTTAAATGTCATTAAATCAAATTTAACTGTTAAATCTTCAATTGAACCTACTTCCGGTTCACCAGCTATAACCAAAATCTAATCAGTTGTTCTTCTGGATGTAAACTTGAGGAATACGAAAAAAATATAATTTTTGGAATCATGGTATTGAAGTTATGCGATCCGAAACTTTCGTGACACGCACACGTACATACATACATATATCATCGTAAAAATGGTAAAATCGTATTATAGGGACCCTAGAACATGCCTATTCACTAAAAACTCATCATTGACTTTTTTGTCCAGACAACACCTTCCTTACCTAAAGGTGACGGAAGGTAAAAAAGTGTTATATTGAATTGTATTGAGTTATCATTCTTCGAGGATTGTAATTATTTTCCAAAATATATTTATTCAATTAAATCGTTATTTATAGTATCTTCCATCATTCAAAACTAATAAAACTTAGAAGGTTATGGGCCCAGGGCTATAAAGCATTTAACGAATATAATATTTACATAACTATAACTCCAGTGTTACAATGTCTGGTAGTTCAAGTACAGTGCGTATCGAGCTCCTCACAAAGGAAAATTATGATTCCTGGAGAATGCATGTAGAGGCATTATTAATTAAATGAAGAAGACTATGGGATAGTCGAAACGTCGGCGTGAATAAATTTTATTATTGACTGGTAGTCCGAAACACAGTTTCTACCTGTTTCCATTATTAATTAAAAATAATGCGTGGGGATATGTGAATGGTACGAAAGAAATACCAAATGACAGAGCAGGAATCGATGCATTTTATCGATAAGTGGACCAGAGCATAAAGTCGTACGAGGAATTAAAACATTACATGAAGTTTGGATAAAATTAGTCAGAGTATGCATCCATAGGTCCAGCTCGAAAAGTGACTCTTCTGAAGTATCTCATGTTGCATCGAATGAACGAAGGTGACGACGTTAAAGATCATATTTCAAAATTCATCGATGTTGTAGATAAGCTTAAAGAGATGGATGTGAATATAAATAAGAAACTCCTGTCCATCATGTTGCTATATAGTATGCCAGCAAGTTTTGACAACTTTCGTTGTGGAATGGAGTCCCGAGATACAGTGCCAACACCAGAAATTATGCGAGTTAAAATCGTAGAAGAAAGCAATGCGAGAAGCCAAATGTTTGGTTTGGACAAACAAGGGGCATTAATAGCGAAGACAAACAGAAAAAGATTAGAACCACATAAGAAGCATAAGCAAAATTATGATCGTATACGGTCAAATTTAAATGTTTTAAATGTCATTAGGTTGGACATAAGGCATCTGACTGTGGATTGACCTAATAATAAACCAAGTACGTCTACGAGTGCTGAAACTGAAGCAAATAAACAGCTGAAAGTTTGGTAGCATACGACTGGTAAAGTTCCAGAGGCTTTCAGCGATGGAAAAGGCAGCGAAATTACAGGCCAAAGACGATGGATTCTCGACAGTGGTTCTACATCTCACTTGTGTGGGGACAAGAAAAGGTTTCAAGAGCTATATATTGTGCAAAATGACACTATACATAGCCAGTAACGACAGCGCGAAGATAGTTGCAAAAGGCGTCGTCTCAATGGAGACATTAACGAAGAAAGAAAAAAGGTCGATAAACTTTCTAAATGCTTTATATGTTCCAGATCTTAGAATGAATCTTGTGTCGGTTGCAAAATTTACAGATCGAAATTACATAGTAACATTTAATTAACGTGGTGCCAAAGTTATTAGCCTGAATCGTGATTGAAGCAGATAGAAAAGAAAATCTATATTATATTAAAGAGACAGAAGAAATGACAGCAGCAGCGAAAGATTACAGTATTTATGTATGGAATGGGGATTTATGATTTTGACGTCATCGGCGGCGGATCGGCAGCGGACCTCCCTCCACAGAATTTAGAAAGGGACAAGAAATTTTTAGAAAGAGCGAGGTAATATACCATGGCCGAGTCGATTAAATGATTTCCCATACTGCAAAAACGGACAGATATCTAGAATTTTCAAACGAGCCAACTGAAGCATGTTGGCAAGCCGCGGTAAGGATGCTACGGTATCTAAAGGGTACGAAATTTTTTTTCTCTTTGTTATAGATCAGCCGAAAAACAACCAATGTGTGGATACTCCGATGCAGAGTGGGTAGGATGTGAAATTAACCGAAGATCATTCTCCGATGTTCTTGCTTGCGGGCGCTGCTTTGTCATGGCTATCACAAAAGCAACAAACAACAGCGTTGTCTTCGATAAAATCTGAATACGTCGTGCTATCAGAGGCTTCAGAGAAACTGTGAATTTACAAGATATTTTGAGTTGGCTGACATTGTCATCTACGTGGACAACCAGGGATCGGAATACCTTGCGAAGTATTCAACATTCCATCAAAGAACACAGCACATAGATATTAGATATCATTTTGTGCGAGAGTTGATCCAGGAAGGCCAAGTGAGACTGAAGCACGTATCATCAAACGGAATGATTACCGACGTTATGACAAAAGGTTTGACTGGTCCAAAACATGAACTTTTGTCATATTTGCAGGCCCTTGGCTTGATGGACCATTCTTCTCTACTGCACTCTGTCGATGCTCCTTTCTCCCACCTTGAAAATTCCATTAGTTCTAAGTCTCTTTTAACCGCATCTACGACTTTCTCTTCGAACGCCCTCTTTTTTGTCATAGTTCCACCTTTAAGAATCTCTCGCACTGTTTTGTTTTCTGGTAATCTCACTAAGTGTCCAACTATTTCAATGTTTGCGCTTTCACCACACCCGTAAGTCCCGTTTTACCAAACATGTTCATTACTTTGGAATATGTTCTGCGACCATCACTTCTCCATATTTTTTTACCACCACAAATCATTCTTAAAACTCTTCTTTCCCACACCTCAAGTTTATTTTGACAATTCTTTTTTAATGCCCAAGTTTCACACTACGGTAGGCCTTATCACCATCTTGTACATTCGTATTTTTGCGCTCCTAGATAATATTTTTGTTTTGAGTAAACCAGATAGCGACCCTACGCATCTGCTTTCTTACGTCAATCTCCTCACGTTCGTATTTGTCACTGTCACACCTAAGTATATGAAGCTTTGGACTTCTTCAAACTGATATTCTTTGAACTCAGTGCTGATATGTAATCCTTCAATTTCTATTATGCCTACTTGCATATATTTAGTTTTTTCTTCATTAATTTCCAGACCAGCTTCTTTTGTTGCCTTTTCCAATCTCTTGAACACATCTCTTAATTCCTTATTTGATCTAGTGATTATAGCAATGTCATCAGAATAGGCCAGAATTTGGTGTCTATGTCTACTGATTGACCCTTCGGTGTAAACAATACTTGTTCTTAAGGCCCACTCTAACACTAAATTAAAGAGGATGGGGATATCGATTCGCCTTGCCTCAGTCCCTTCTTCACTTGGAAACTTTCAGATGTTATTCCCTTTATCATTGCATTGAGCTTGTGTCTGCGTCATATCTATTAGCCTTATTAATTTCAATGGTATTTCAAAGTATCTCAGTATACAGTACAGCATCTTTTGAATTATCGAATCATATGATTGTTTAAAGTTTATGAATTCATGTTGGGATTAATTATGGATTATGTCGGCCAAATGGCCGCCTCGACTGTGCTGGTATACTCTGATTCTTTTGATTAAATTTTCGAAAACTTTTTCCAAGACAGTTGGCTCAGTTTCAGCAATCACTCGTTGGATTTCTGTTTTCAGTTCAGAAATTGTTTGTGGTATGTTCGCATAATCCTTGGACTTTACAAAACGTCAGACGAAAAAATCGCATGGCGTCAAGTCGCAAGATCAGCATTTCTGGAAGTCACGACTAGAAAAACGTTGTCTTAATAAATCGATGATTTCTCTTTTTGTATGGCATGTGGTGTCATCCTGTTGAAACCATATTTCTTCGAGGTCCAAATCATCCAAATTGATCCCACAAATATATAAGAAATTATATAAAAAAAATAGGATTTTTAAATCCGGCGTACTCGATGAGCCAGTCTTTATGAACTGAAGAACCTATAGGTACATTAGTTTTTTATATTAAATGTGTAAATATGTTGGGTTGGTAACAATCACAATATGTTACAGTGATAATAATGTCTTTTAAACTCTAACATAAAAATAAAAGTCTAGTCCGCTTCTGATAATAAAGCTTGAAATATAATTATAAAAATCTGTTGTGGCCAGCACAATACCTCTCGCCACTTCCTTTTTTGGTTACATAAGTATAGGGCGCGAACAGTCATGTTACATTGTTGGCATTGACAAGCAGATGTGACGGTCCGTTTCAGAATGATAATTAGTAATTATGTACATGGATGTCAATTGTCAATTTTTCATTCAGAATTTCAAGATTTTCTAAATACACGTAGTTAATTTGTCACCAGGACTGTGGAATTTACTTGTCGAGGAAAATAAACCACATGGAATTGGAAAATCACTAAATTTAGAATGAGAAATTTTGATACTTAACATCTATATACATAATTACTAGCTATCATTCTGACATGGGCCCCCATATCTGCTTGTCAGGGCCGACAAAATGCTGCTCGCGCCCTATTGTATTTAACATTTCTTGTATACCTACACTCTATACCAAAAATTCTACTTACATATATCTATTCCTTATATTTAGATTGTTTAATTTTAAATTCATTTTATGAAGAAATTGTGTCCTCTTCTAATTTTTCGAAATGTTTCCAATTCATTGTCAGGATTGACAGTATTTTTGAAGGATATATGTAATATACCTATAATTTTAAATATTTAACTATTAATACATTAAGAAATAATATAATGTATGTATGTACTTCCCTGAAAAGTCTTCAGTAATGTCTCCGGATTTCTGACACTGACATTTACCTGTCAGTTATAAATTTAAATAAATTTTCAACTATTTTCCATGGCCAATCTTTCGGCTGTAAAATTTATTATAACAGACTATTTTATATATTATATTTCTTTTATCTCTAAATCTGTAGAATATATTATAAAATATTTAAATGTATCAGATAGAGAATTTAATTTTCTTTAATATTACCCAGAAAAAATTTCAAAAAATATTATTTAGAAGATTTTTTTTCAAGAATCTTCTACTTCCGGTTGTCCAATTGTTACCAAAACCTTTTCAGATCTTCCCATGAATGTCCGATTGGGAAATACGTAGTTAAACAAATTTAAAGTCTTATAGTTTTTGAGCAATCGTCCTTCCAACATCCTACATACATACACACATACCTCCACACACACACACACACACACACACACACACACACACACACACACACACACACACACACACACACACACACACACACACACAGACATCATCGTAAAAATGTTAAAATCGGATTGTAGGGACCTTAAAACGTGCTTATTCAATAAAATCTGGATATGCGATTTTTAGCATGAATCCAATACCTCTCTTAGCGAGAGGTAAAAATTAAAACCCACGTAAACAAGATTTCAAAGTATTCAAACAGTTATGTAATATTTTATAATAATAATTTTCTGTAATTCTATTCTATTTTTAAAAATACATTTTAATTTTTAAATACATGCTTAATAAACTTAATAAACAGATCATTTTATGAATCTGGCTACAGATATAAAATTTGCTTTCGCTTTAAAGATAGCGGAATTTATAATTTGTATTAATTACTATAATTTCTGTAATTGGATTATAATTATAAATTAAAACTCACTGTCGATAAAAGGTCGTTGAGGTATCATTGTATCATTAAGGATTTTTTTAATCTCTTTTTATTGTAGACAAGTTAATAAGTCACCTGACCTTTTTATCCGGGTCAAAATAGTAACAAGATTAGTGTAACTGTATATAGTTTACACTTTTTTAATTCTTAAATTATTAACACCATTTATCTTTTCAAATTAAATAAGAAATACATATGAAATAAAATTTATTTCAATAAAAATAAATCAAAAACTTAGATACCCAAGGAAGTGTAATCAAATATATACTTATGTATACAACTTCGAATTTTAAACCGAGGTTTTTGCAGAATAAATAGGTACTATTTATTATAGGTGCAAGGGATATCTAGTATCCGGCTAATTTATTTCTTTCCGACTAGACAACAATGAATTGTCTGGTATTGGATGATATAAATGGTACCTAATTATTATTTTTAAAAGCAAAATAGAAATATATTACTTCACGTAACGTCAAACGACAATAAGAATAACAAAAGCGCCATTACAATAATTTATATACCGGATGTTCCAAGCAATCCTAGACATAAGCGTTTAACATGGGAAAACAATTTTTACCTCTCGCTAAGAGAGGTATTGCATTCATGCTAAAAATCGCATATCCAGATTTTATTGAATAAGCACGTTTTAAGGTCCCTACAATCCGATTTTATCATTTTTACGATGATGTCTGTGTGTGTGTGTGTGTGTGTGTGGATGTGTGTGTGTATGTGTGTGTGTGTGTGTGGGATGTTGGAAGGACGGTTACTCAAAAACTATAAGACTTTAAATTTTTTTAACTACGTATTTCCCAATCGGACATTCATGGGAAGATCTGAAAAGGTTTTGGTAACAATTGGACAACCGGAAGTAGAAGATTCTTGAAAAAAAATCTTTTAAATAATATTTTTTGAAATTTTTTCTTGATAATATGAAAGAAAAACAAATTCTCTTTCTGATACATTTAAATATTTTACAATATATTCTATAGATTTAGAGATAGAAGAAATATAGTATGTAAAATAATCTGTTATAATAAATTTTACAGCCGAAAGAATGGCCATGGAAAATAGTTGAAAATTTAATTTGTTTGTAACTGACAGATAATGTCAGTGTCAGAAATCCGAAGACATTACTGAAGACTTTTTCTGGGAAGTTCATACATTATATTATTTCTTAATGTATTAATAGAATTGGAAACATTTCGAAAAATTAGAAGAGGACAAAATTTCTTCATCAAAAATGAATTTAAAATTAAACAATCTAAATATATATGGAATAGATATATGCGTAAGTAGAATTTTTGGTGTAGAGTGTAGGTATACAAGAAATGTTAAATACAATAGGGAGCGTGCAGTCATATGATTTTGTTGGCCTTGACAAGCAGATATGGGGGCCCATGTCAGAATGATAGCTAGTAATTATGTATATAGATGTCAAATATCATAATTTGTCATTCTAAATTTAGTGATTTTCCAATTCCATGTGAAGCAGAATTAAATGTTAAATATCTAAGGCATACAAGTAAACTTTAAACTCCTGGTGATAAATTAACTACGTAAATTTAGAAAATCTTGAAATTTTTAATGAAAAATTCTAACATTTGACATCTATGTACATAATTACTAATTATCATTCTGAAACGGGCCCACACATTTGCTTGTCAAGCCCAAAAATGTAACATTACCGTTCGCGCCCTATACTTATGTAACCAAAAAACGGAAGTGGCGAGAGGTATTGTGCTGGCCACAACAGATTTTTTCTAAATAAAAAGTGTCCGGCAGAAAATTAAGCGATGATATTGGACATGATAATAGTACATTACCTCTTGTACGTTATTTATTAATAATTACTTTATTATTTTTGCACAAATCAGATTTAAAAAAAAGATAAAGAAATAATTGTTGAAATTTTTTATGATGTAATATAAAAAGATTATTATTCTTATATCACTGTTTTCTTTTTTTTATCAATTTTTATTAATTATTTTCTCTTTATTTATTACAAAAGTATTCTTATTTCTAAATGCTTATAATGGGAAATAAAAGATTGATTTAAAGGTTTAATATTTTTTTTTAATAAAAAATAACTGTCCTGGTTAAGAATCGAACCCATATATAATTTAACATTCCAAAGGCAGCTACGCTAACCATTGTGCCACGGAAGACATTTGAAAATCTTAACCATTCAATTTTGAAATAATTATTTATTTATTATATTTTATATTTTTTTATAATATGTACAATAATAATAAAGTAATTAATATTAAATAACGTACAGGTGGTAATGTACTGTTATATCCAATATTATGGCTCAATTTTCTGCCGGACACTTTTTATTTACAAAAAACTGTTTTCCCATGGTAAACGCGTATGTCAAGGATTTCTTGGGACACCCGGTATATTTATATATATATATATATATATATATATATATATATATATATATATATATATATATATATATATAAGTTATAGTGCTAACCAAATGAACAAGTGTTGATGTGACAGAACGTGACAATATCATATTACAATAGTATAAAACCATGTGTAACTCTTTAGTTAAGCTAGTCTGTATTTCGCAACCTGTATTATCATATTAAAGTATCATAACTTGTATTCACAAAAATAAATATTTTTTAAAAACCCAATCGATCGATAAAGAAATTTAAGTGGCGCAGTCGGTAGGATTGTCAAAACAATTTAACGAATATAAATTGTTTCACTTTCGTGATTAATTTGGCAATTCGAACATATTTATACTTCGATCACCGTATCCTGCATCTGAGGGGACATCAGAAGCAAGAAACATCTCGACGAGCCGAGCGAGCCAAGCTGAGCGGACATCAGTGCAACTCCAGCCTCAACTTCGAGACCGTGTACGACTTCAGGGCACATGAAGCCGACACTACTATTTTTGTGAGTACCATATGTCATTCAGAGAACCAGAATCTATATCAGATTCAAATAATTCCGAATCAGACTCCGATCTCGAAATAGAAGATCGTATAATTAATTTAAATTCAAATTATATTAGAAATATCATTTTACGCACGCCAGTATTAAACATGGCTACCCCTGTATTAAAAAAGGAATATTTGGACATGGTGCCAGAGTTCCATGGGGAACGTGAATTACTCTCCAGATTTATTAGTGTTTGTGAAAAATTAGTTACAAAATTTTATAACACCACAAACACAACAGATTTCCAAAACGATTATTTAATGAGTAGTATATTAGCGAAAATAAAAGGTGAAGCAGCTATCAATATTGCAAGTTGCACCATTGAAAAATGGGAAGATTTAAAAAAAGCATTAAAAAATGCTTATTCAGACAAACGTGACTGGTTCACATTAAATATGGAAATAACGGAATTAAAACAAAATCCTAATGAAAACGTTTTTGATTTTTATGGTCGTTTACAACACTTGTTAAATTTACAAATTTCTTGTATCTCAGCAAATGCCGCTGCCGAAGCATCCGTTGTAATGATTGATTATTTCCAACATTATGCTTTGCGCGTTTTGTTAAAAGGTTTAAAAGAACCTATAGGCCAATTAATGAGGGCAAAGAACCCCGCAGATTTAAATTCAGCTTTAAGTATGCTAGCAAATGATTTCCAATTTGAATATTATGCCAAATCCAAAAATACTAATCAGCATACGTACAAATTAAATCAAAAACCACAAACACACCAAACAAGATACAATATTCCGAAACCCACACCTTATTTTAATTTTACACCCATTAAAAATCCACATCATTCACCTATGCAACAAACAGCATACAGACAACAATATACACCCCAACAACAACCAAGACAATACACACCACAAACACCACGGCAAGGTCCATCAATCAGACAAAACCTTCCTGGCCCTACTCCGATGAGTATTTCCACGCGAAATACAGTCCAACACCGTCCTACACCTGGCCCATCCAGACAGGTACAAAACCACTACGGACAAAACCGCGCTAACACAGCGGGAGAATTATTTAATATCAACGAGTCAGCTGAACCTGCCATTGACCCATATGTTTATTACAATCTCGACGATAACCACGAACAAACTGACCAAATTTTAATTGATAACAATGACTACGAAAATTCAAAAAACCCCGAAAATTTTGATGACGATAATTTTTTAGACGTTGCAGCCTCGGAACACATAGAACACATTTACCCAGAATCGAACTAATGAACTTGACAAATAAAAGTAAATTACCGTATATTATATTCCCAGAAAATAACCTGAAAGTTTTAATAGATACAGGAAGTACGAAATCCTTTATAAAACCTACCATAGCGCATAAATATTACAAAAATTCCATTTTTAAAGATCCATTCCAAATTTCAACTGCGCATGGAACATCAGTCGAAAATTATAGTACACTCGTACCTATTTCAAAATTATTTAATTTAAAGAAAAATGCAAGTTTAAAATATCATATTTTCAATTTTCACGATGAATTTGATCTTTTATTAGGGTTAGATAACTTGAAATCATTAAAAGTAATTATAGATTTGAATAAAAATTTAATTACAACACCCACATGCCAAATAAAAATTCAACACCAAAATTCAGAAAATACAATTAATACGAACAATATTTGTCATTCAGATAATAACATAACTTTAGATCCCAAAACTGAAAAGGTAATCAAAATTCAAGTAACTCAACAAAATGGAACTATTCTAATACCTAAACAAAAACAGAATAATTTAATTATCCCTGAATGTGTCACCACAGCCAATAATCACTATGCACTTTGCACAGCAATTAATAATTCAGAATCACATATTAAATTCACACAATTACAACCAATTACCGTAGAGAACATCTCCAATTATGAAACATACTCATCCCCTAACCTCAATTTCATTCAATCAGAAAAAATTAAATTTGATATTTCAAAAATTCGGACAGATCACATGAATTCAGAAGAAAAATCAGCTATTTCTAAATTAATTCACAAATATTCTGATATATTTCACGTAGATGACAAAAATTTAACATTTACTAATCAAATTAAACATTCCATAAAAACAAGTGACGAAATTCCTATTTACACAAAATCTTATAGATACCCAGAAATTCACCGACAAGAGGTACGTTCTCAAACACAAAAAATGTTAGATCAAAATATTATCAGACCATCGTGTTCTCCATGGTCATCGCCTATTTGGGTTGTTCCCAAAAAGATTGACGCATCCGGTAAACGCAAGTGGCGTATAGTGGTAGATTATAGGAAACTGAATGAAAAGACCATTAACGACAAATATCCACTACCAAATATAACTGACTTACTAGACAAACTTGGACGTTGTCATTATTTTACTACGTTAGACTTAGCATCTGGCTTCCACCAGATTGAAATGGACAAACAAGACATACAAAAAACTGCATTTAATACGGAAGACGGGCATTATGAATTCACTCGTATGCCTTTTGGCTTAAAAAACGCGCCCGCGACATTCCAACGCGTTATGGACAATGTTCTGAGAGGATTAGTAAACGAAAAATGCCTCGTTTACCTCGACGACATTATTATATTTAGCACCAGCCTTCAAGAACATATTCAAAATTTAAAATTAGTTTTCGATCGTTTGAAAAATTCAAATTTTAAAGTACAATTAGATAAATGCGAATTCCTCAAAAAAGAAGTAGCATATCTCGGGCATATTGTAACCCCTGATGGTGTGAAACCAAATCCCGACAAAATTTCAGCCGTTCTAAATTTTCCTATTCCAAAAACTACATCACAAATAAAAGGTTTCTTAGGACTTTTAGGCTATTATCGGAAATTTATTAAAGACTTCGCTAAAATAACGAAACCGCTGACTAAACGCTTAAAGAAAGGTGCAGTTATTGACATTAACGACCCTGAGTACAGACAATGTTTTGAAAATTGCAAGAATTTGCTGACTAACGAGCCGCTACTCCAATACCCAGACTTTGATAAAGAATTTAACTTGACATGCGACGCTAGCCAAGTAGCAATAGGAGCCGTGCTATCTCAAGGTGGCCTAGGCAACGACCTACCAGTAGCTTATGCAAGCAGGACATTAAACGACACTGAGATAAACTATTCCACCATCGAGAAAGAACTTTTAGCTATTATTTGGGCGACTCAATACTTTAGAACATATTTACTAGGACGCAAATTCAAAATCTATACAGACCATCGACCCTTGCAATGGCTATTCTCGTTAAAACAATGTAGCCAAAAATTAATAAGATGGCGCCTCAAATTAGAGGAATATGACTATGAGATAATCTATAAGAAAGGCAAACTTAACACCAATGCCGACGCCTTAAGCCGTATACCTGTAGAAACTAAAAATAATCAAAACGTACAATTACAAACACAACTAGATGACACTCCACTAGCTTTATACAAAGAGTATTTAGATAAAAAACACTACCTTAATCACAATAACGACAACATCGTAGAAGTAATAGGTAATCTATTCGACGCACCATCCGACTCTAGTCTAGCTCATTGCGTGAGCAAAGATTTAGAAATGTCATCGGGTATTGCCAAAAATTTCAAAAATAAATTTAATAACGTACACACATTAAAATCTCAAAATCCTCAACTTCATAATCTAGTATATTTAAAAACCCCACAAAAATATATACTGTACTTAATAACAAAAGAAAATTATTACAATAAACCTACTAAACAAGACATATTCTATACCTTATTAAATTTGAAAAAATTCTGTTTGCATCATAAAATAAAAAATTTAAGTATACCAAAAATTGCATGTGGACATGACAACCAAGTTTGGACCGAAATTAAATTAATGTTAAAATATATATTCGATAACACTGACATACTAATAACTGTTTACAAACTCCCTGAAAACGAAATTCCCCAGATTGAATTAAACATAAACGAAGCAGAAAACATGAAACACTTTTATAAATTCATAGAAAATTTTAATACAGAGTTAAAAAATAAAACAGATAATAAAGACGACGATATTCAATCCCTTGCAGTCGAGGTAGGTGACTCACATCATAATGAGATAAACGATGACGACACAAGCGATAGCGATATCACAATACATTCAAGTAAAGAAAATCCTATTGTCGGAATCCCAATAGTAGAATGCCCTGTAAACTATGGCAAAAATCAAATCATCATAACAGAAGTCGATTTTAATCCCAAACAAGTAAAAATTACAAAATTATACGATAATAAAAAATTACGATTGGAAGTAGATTTTTCAAAATTTAATTACAAAGATGAAATGATTGCATTCATTAAAGAATACATTGTACCAAAAGTAAAATACCACATTTATTTCCAAAATGAACTATACGAGAAATTCAGTCTAATACTTCAAAATTATTTCAAAAATTCTCAACTAAATTTAGTAAAATGTACAAAATATTTAAGAGACGTTACCGATAACGAAGAAATCACACAAATCATATCGAATTACCATTGTGGCAAAACTAATCACCGCGGTATCGACGAAACAGAAGCACGCATAAAACAACAATATTATTGGCCAAAATTAAGAAAATCTATTCAAACATTTATTAATAGTTGTGAAATATGTCAAATAACAAAATACGATCGGAGACCCCTAAATGTAAATTTAAACATCACCCCTACCGCTACGAAACCTTTCCAAATTTTACATATAGACAGCATCACCTTAGAACAAGCAAAATTCTTAACTATTGTAGATTCATTTTCAAAATATGCACAAGCGTACAAATTAAAATCAGGACAAGGCATAGAAGTTTGTAATAACCTAGTAAAATATTTTACACATCACGGAATTCCAGAACAAATTATTTCAGACAACGGGCTAGAGTTCAAAAACTCAGTCGTAAAAGAATTGCTGACACTACACAAAATCGACATACATTTCATAAGCTCACAACATCCAGAATCTAATGGCATTATAGAACGTTTTCACTCTACCCTTATAGAACATATCAGACTATTTAATAATCAAAAAGAATACAAAACTGAGCCTATAGAATCCAAAGTAAATTATGCGTTATTAGCATATAATAACACAATTCATTCAGTCACAAAACTGAAACCATGCGAAATTATTACCGGCCATTTAGACACTAACTCTCCATTTAATCTCGACCTCGAAAAACAACTTATCAATAATTATATAGAAAATCACAAGAATAAAACTAAATTACTTTACGAATCAATTAGAGACAAAATCCAAACGAATAAAGACAAAGTAATAAGCAAATGTAATGCAAATAGAGAAGAACTGCCCGAAATCCCCGAAAAGGTATACGTGAAAAATAGACAAAAACAACAAAAAACGAAAAACAAATATAAACCCGAAAAGCTAACAAAAGTTAATAAAAATCTTAAAACAGGAAAAATAAAAACCACCCACGGTAATACAACAGAGAACATTCACCTCTCTAACATTAAACGCCCTAGACAAAAAACTTATAATTTTGAACCACTTCCAGGTTGTTCGCATTGGGACACGGAACAATAATTAGGAACATAACAAAAACCTCGGAATCCTTCCTATCAATCTCGGTCCTGCCAAACTCGAAAAGACAACTCACACATTCATACACTACTACAATCTCAAAGTTCTTCTAAAACAGTACATCGATTTAAATACACAATACTCAACACTAAAAATCGATCATATCAAATAACTCACAGTATTTCAATGAAATAAATAAAAAATTAGAAAATATTCAAATCAATCACCGGAAATTTAGATGTTTGCAAGCATGCAAAAAGAAAAAAAACTAGCATAATTTGGAAAATCAACTCAACCTTTCGTATTCGGTGAACCACCAAATTATTCAAAATTTTAATAAAACCATCTTAGATATCCAGCACAACGAAGAAATATTAAAATCCAAAATTTTACAACTTTTCTAAATAATAAACAGTACGCACATTAGTATACTGTATGGAAAAAACATTTACGATCAACTTGTTATATTATACAATTCTATATTAAATGTCGTTGAAAACTCAATCACCTTTTGTAAATTAAGAACTCTGCATTAGTATAACACACCCCATGGAGCTACTAGCAGAACTAAAACAAATATCAAAATTCTATCTCTTGCAGTTATCATTTGAACCCCGACAAGTGACTTCGAGTCCTTGTTAAAAATAAATTGTAAAATTAAAACAACTCAAATAATCTATTTCATTTCCATCCCCATTAATTTCGAAAAAAACTTTCGAACTCTACTATATTTACTCTATTTCAAACAAATACGAATCAAAATTTATTACAATTATCCCCAATACGAAATATCTTCTTAAATCTGATAAGGAAATCGTGCCTCTGAATGATATGTGCGTTCAAGCAAAAATATATCAGTGTCCTCACAAATATCACGCCCAATTCTCAGCGATGTGCGAAGAAGAAATATTCCAAAATCAAACTTCGAGTCATTGCCATTATACAAAAATATACTTAATAGAAAATCATATCGAAGTGATTCCAGAAATCAACATGTACCTAGCTGTTTTCCCAAACGAGGAAAAAATCACCATCGAATGCCAATCCAATCAAATCCAAACCCTAGAGGAAACTAGCCATGCAGAAGAGGTAGTCTCGCACCCCTGAAGGCATCGAACTTCGACTCCCCCAGGAGGCTCGAATCTGAGGAGGGAGGAGTTATAGTGCTAACCAAATGAACAAGTGTTGATGTGACAGAACGTGACAATATCATATTACAATAGTATAAAACCATGTGTAACTCTTTAGTTAAGCTAGTCTGTATTTCGCAACCTGTATTATCATATTAAAGTATCATAACTTGTATTCACAAAAATAAATATTTTTTAAAAACCCAATCGATCGATAAAGAAATTTAAGTTATATATATATAATCGTAAATTTCCTGGACTGTATAACCTTTTTAGAATGAAAAAAAGTTAAACAATAATTTATGTATATATATATATATATATATATATATATATATATATATATATATATATATATATATATATATATATATATATATATATATATATATATATATATATATGATATAACGTATTTCTTAAACCTTATATCTTAATTGAATTAATGAAAGGAACGAAAAAGGAAAAATACTTTATTTACAAAATTATTCAAAAAATGACATCAAATCATATATTTCATATCTTCTTCTTTTTTCATAGCCCACGCCATTCCTTTTTTCCTGGCCTACTTCTCACAGATACATCATTTGTCTCCCTCCGAAAACAAGCTTCTAAATCCCAAAATATTTAGGAGCAACGCCCTTATTTGGTCTTGTAGATCTACGAGGTTCCTCTTTACTATTTGCTTGCGGCAGAGATGAGATATTCTCTATGAACTCGTGCCTTGGTTGATGGCATGAAACCAAATTTCTTGAAGACCATACTTTTCCATTTTTAAGTCGAAATGTATGAGTTCCAAGACACTCGACAATCTGCATTGGTTTGGAGAATGGAGATGCACCTTTTGGTACGAACGGTAGGCGAACGCGTACCCAACTTCCTTTAGTAAATATAGGTTGCTTGCTTCTAGCGACTGTAGATCGGGTACTGTTTTCTTTCGATTCAAAATCGATTTTTTTCTTGTTTTCATCTTCGTACGTAATTTTCCGGGGCTCGAAGTTAGTTCGCATTTCACGTCCGAACATGTAGAAAGCTGGCGATTTTCCCCCCTCCGAAGGAGCAGTGGCACGAAAACTGAACAGTAATTCGAGAATGCCAATATCGAAACATTTTCTACTTGACTTAAATGTTTGTATACCATATTTTAAATACCGATTAAAAACTTCTACTAAACCATTACGTTGTGGGTCATAATTCGGTGTACGCCAATGTAAAATATCTTTAGAATGGAGAAATTTTGAAAACTCATCCGAAGTGAAATTTGTACCATTATCACTTACGAGAATATCTGGATTTTCATATCTTGCGAATACTTCTTTCAACCATTTGATTATAATAGCAGAAGTTATCGAATGTGTGAGTAAAATTTCAGGATATTTTGAATAATAATCGATTATGACAACCACGTACCTTTGATTATACGGTGCTACTGCAAATGGTCCAGTAACATCTATCGCAACTTTTGACCATGGTGTCTGTGGCACTTCAATTGGGACGCTCGTTATCTTCGGTTGTTTGTGAGATTTTTCACTATCTTGGCAAGGTATACAGTATTTTACAAATCCTTCTACATCTTTATCTTGTCCCGGCCACCAAAAAGATTTTCTGAGTTGTCGTTTCATTCTCACTATCCCTGGATGACCCTCGTGAGCTGATATTAGAATTTTCTTTCGCATTAATTCTGGAACAAGAATTTTATCTCCGCGTGTGATTAAGCCATTATCCACAGAAAACTCGTCACGTAAGGAATAATATCTTGAAATGTCTTTTGCAATTTTCGATTTAGAAGGCCAACCATTTTTTATGAATTTAAACAAATTTTGACATGTGTCATTTTGCTTTGACAACTTCGAAGAGCGTGAAGTGAAATATTCGTTGTGATTAGTTGTTTGATGTCGAAATGTGGTTCCACAGGAATAAAATTTTCATTCTGAATGGGTGCTCTTGATAAAAAATCTGCAACAACGTTATCTGTTCCTTTCTTGTACTCTACTGTGTAATCGAATGCTGATAACCGTTCTAACCATCGAAGAAATTTTGCAGACTTCTTAGTTGAAGTGTGTTTTGAAAGAAGTGTTTGTAATGCTGAATGATCTGAACGAAGAATGAATGTTCTACCTAATAGAAATGAACTCCAATGCTCGCAGGCCCAAATATAAGCTAGTGCTTCTTTTTCACCAACAGAATAGTTTCGTTCAGCAGACGAAAGCGTGTGTGACGCGTAAGCAATTGTAACTTCTTGTCCATACTGAATTTGTGTTAAAACAGCTCCAATCCCAATATCTGAAGCATCTGTTGTAACGATAGTCACTGCTTTTAAGTCGAAAATTGACAGTTTTACATTATTGGAAATGGCTTCTTTCAAGATTTGAAATGCATTGGCTTCAGTATCTGTCCATTGAAATTTATTACCCTTTCTTGTAAGCCTACGTAGGTGTTCTGCTTTTTCTGCGAGACCTCCGATGAAATTTGAACAATAGTTAACTGCACCCAAAAAAGATTGTACCTGTTTCAGAGTTTTGGGTGATGTAGCTTCAAGAATTGGTTTTACGTTTTTTGGATCTGGTTGTATTCCATTACTAGATATAATGTGACCCAAATATCTAATTGATTTTTTGCAAAATTCGCATTTTTGTGTATTTAACCGGAAATCATTTTCATTAAGTGCTTTCAAAACGTCATGTAAATATCTGTCATGTTCTGTTTTTGTTTTACCATAAACTATGATGTCATCGATGTAAGTCTGTACATTTTTACAATCCAACAATGTTTTTTCTACAGCTCGTTGAAAAACTGAAGCGGAGTCTGTCAGTCCCATTGGTAAACGATTGTATGCAAATAAACCAGCAGGAGTAATAGTAGTAGTCAATAGTTTAGAATTTTCATGAAGCTGAATATGGAAGTAACCTTTCCTGAGGTCCAATTTTGAAAAATAATTTGCACCACGCAATTGCAGAAATATGTCAGTTGTGTTTGGGATAGGATGTCTTTCTGGAATGACGTATTTGTTCAGAGAAATTAAATCTGTTGTCAATCTGACAGATCCATCATTTTTGGGTACTGTTACCAACCCGTGTATCCATTCGCTTTTCTCAACTGGACTCCATATACCATCTTCCACCATCTTCTTACATTCAACGATAGCTTGCTCTCGACGTGCATATGGGATCGATCGAAGTTTAGTTGAAGTTGGTTGCGCTTCGGGTTTTATCGCTATATCATGCTTGAACAACTTAAATGTACCCATTTTTTTACTTGTCAGGTTTGGAAATTTTGAAATATAAGAAACATCTTCGTTTAAAGCAGCAACTCTGAGATCTCTACCATGGATTGTTAATTCCAAGGCGTGAATTACATCCATACCAATTGTTGGTGACAAATCATTTGTAGTGACATACAATTCCGTTTCTGTACATTTATTTGCAATTCTGATTTGTGTCCTGACTTTTCCACGTATTTTTGTTACACGAGATCCATCGAAATTTCGAATTGATGTATTACTTGGCATGAGAGGTAAATTTAATTTTGCTGCTTGAAAAATTGACTCTGTTATCGTTGAAATATCCGAACCAGTGTCCACAGAAGCTTTGTAGTTCCAATTCTTCGTCATTGTTGACAACAAAGTGACTTTAACTTGTAGGCGATTGGAATTTGGTTTTAAATTTCTTACTTTTAACGATCTTAGTTTATGCTGATTTTTCTTCGAATTGCATACAGCGTAGAAGTGATCTTTCTTGCCACATGCTTTGCAAATCTTTCCCTTTGCAAGACATTTTTCTGAACGAATGACATGGTCATTTTTTCCACAACCGAAACATACAATATTTTTCCGGATTATTTTCGGTTTCCGCTGTGAATGTTGTTTGTTGAATGATGATGAAGTTTGAGCTACAATGACATCAGTTGCTTTTGCTTGTTGTATTGCAGCAGAATTTTTATTTGCAGCTTCATCATTTAACATAATATTGACGAATGTGTCGAAATTAACATCTACTTCGGCAAGTAACTTTTGTTGAGTAATTTTTGAGCTACAAGCAATAACTAACTGCTCAGCTAAAAGTTTATTCTCTAAAGTACTATCGCCATAAGCTCGTAGACTAATTAATTTCCGCAGCTCTGTTACGTAAGCGGTAACAGATTCATCTGAACGTTGCATACGTGTTCGGAAGTCAAAAGCAGCTCGTACTTGGTTTACTTTTGGAAGAAACAGGGCCTTCAATTCTTTCACGAATTCATCATGTTTTAAAGTACCACGTTGCAAATAAAAAGGATATGCAGATGCAACTCGTCGACCTTCAACACCTAAGAATTGACAAAGATATAAATTCTTTGTTTTATCATCTAATTTATGATTTTCGGTAGCGATACGGTCCATTAAAAAGAAAAAATCCTCCACAGTTGTGTACCATGCAGGCCAAGGTACCGGCGCGTCTCCAGGCATAGGTAAAAAATCGTCGGGCGAAAGAATTTTTGATCCCATCCTCGTCGCCAAAATGATATAACGTATTTCTTAAACCTTATATCTTAATTGAATTAATGAAAGGAACGAAAAAGGAAAAATACTTTATTTACAAAATTATTCAAAAAATGACATCAAATCATATATTTCATATCTTCTTCTTTTTTCATAGCCCACGCCATTCCTTTTTTCCTGGCGTACTTCTCACAGATACATCAATATATATATTTATATATATATATACATAAATTATTGTATACCTTTTTTTCATTCTAAAAAGGTTATACCACAGATCAGTACATTAAAGGTGCATACATATTTATTTATTTGTATTTTTAATTTTTCTTAGTATTATTAAAATTAATTTTGAATTTTATGAATAATTAAAAAAAAAACATTTATTAATTAAATTTAATTTACAAAAAAAAGCATTATATGTCCGTGATTTTATGTTCAAATAGCAAACGAAAATATTGGAGAATATGTGGTTCGTATCGTAGTATCGCAGATCGATGCGAAGCGTAAGTACAGAATAATATCATGAATTACCGAGTCTGTTCTTAGTCGAATAATATATTAGGTTGGGGGGAGAGGGAAGAGCGGTATAGGTTTGTAGTGGTTTGTCGCACGGTTTTGTCGTGTCGTAGTTCTTCTTTTCATCGCATTATCTACTAAGCGCTAGTACATAGACCGGTGTCCCTTTCCCCCGCACTTGCGTCATCCACATACTTAAGCATAACACTTCTACACGTAGGGCTGCTTCTCTTTATTAATTTGTGCTCTGTGGTTATACAGTCCAGGAAATTTACGATTTTACTTAAAAGTAATAGCATCAAAAGCTTTCTTTACGGGATCCTGTCCAGAAAAATGCGCTAAATAACGTATCAAAAGTTTCCGTAAATCAGAGCATGGGAACCTCCCGCCAATTGGGAAAAATGGTAGGTTTTTGGCCATTTGGTCATAGCAATTGTGAAAAATAGTTAAATTATTCAAAAATCAAACAATACATCGTATTTAAAGTCATATGAAATTCCTCTAAAATTTTAAACACCTGAAAATCGGCTCATTTCTCCATTCTTCATCAACCACTTGACATGTATTAAATACTTAATATTATTTATCTTTAATCGTGTTTTCATGCACTTCCCTATTGAGAACCAGATTAGCACACATAGGCATTCTGGGCACGTGGCTATAGGACCTACGAAAATATAAAGGCCTCACAAAAATATTAAAGGTCTACGAAATGCGTGAGTTTATTTTCTTCAAGTTTAACGGAAACTGTGGGCACCATGACTCTTTTTGTAGGCAGAGTAAAGTTTTTTTGTCCTGTTCATATACCTCCTTCATAAAAATAAAGATTAAATAAAAATCTCATTATGTAATTTGAACTTTTTAACACAATTTCTATTAATCCCAGTAGATAAGCGTTAAAAATATTCAATTAGAAACAAGAGACGAACAAAAGCGTAACGTTTTTTACGCAGTGTCAGAATAATGATTGTCAAAATAAATACTAATAATTTCACGTATAAAACGTTACGCTTTTGTTTCTCTCTTGTTTCTAATTCCATGGCTAATACTATTAAGTTGTAATTCCGTGAATTTTCAAATTTTATTTCTGCAGTTATGAAGCAGCCAAAATGATTTTTTTTATTGATTCGGATGTAGAAATTTTTGCTTTACAAAACCATTTGATACTTTTTCTCTAAAATAATTAGGGGAGCAATGCGAACGGAAACACTAGTTTCCCATGTTAAACGCCTATGTTTCACTTTCCTTGATACACCCTGTATGTAGATCATACGTCTTTAAACAGTAATAATTCAAACAACATATTAATTGCAAAGGCGTGGTATTGAGTAGCCGTTGATTATAAGGCCTACTATAACTTGAATATGCCAAGTACATTTTATAGAGGTAGTATTTTGAGTATGTGTAATTTAAATGCAAGCGGTCTACGATTGTATATATTTTATTCCTGATCCAAGATTTTTTATTTTTGTTCCTATTATTTATTCATTTATTTTTGGCGTTTATTGTTATAGTTAATTTTAGTTGTAGACATGTCTCTACATATCTACATAAAAAACTTCCAATCGAGTCAATTAATGGTCGAATGAAATGGCTTGGCGAATTGAGGAGGACGTGCTCTTTTGACCTCCTCCACATAGGCCAAATGTTGTTATATTTGCTCTATTCAAATCGTAAAAACCTTTACATATATACAGCGCGAAATGCGACACAAATGCGTATGCGAAGATTATTTGAGAAATTTGTACACTGCATGGTATTAATTTTATGCTAGTATTTGTTATAATTTTTCGTTCTACACTTTTTTATTTTTTTACACTCATCATTGAATTTTTAGTGAATAAACACGTTTTAGGGTCCATATAATACCATTTTACCATTTTATGATGATGTCTGTATGAATGTAAGTGTGTGTGTGTGTGTATGTGTGTGTGTGTGTGTGTGTGTGTGTGACAAAAGTTTCGGATCCCATAACTTCAATACCACAATTCCAAAAATTATAATTTTTTCGTATTCCTCAAGCTTACATCCAGAAGAAGAGGTAATTAGATTTTGGTTATAATTGGTCAACCGGAAATACCCACATTTGAAGATTTAACAATTGTACCCTTAGTTGAAGATTTTAACAGTTTTTCTTGAAAAAACGCAGTTAAATATCATTTATTGACATTTAACGCTATTATAACTTAAAGAATATATTTTTCTCCATACGATTTGATTGCATTTTATCCTTCATATTCAATAGATTTAGAGTAAATGAACTATTATAAAGATATTCAATTTCATATATCATCCAGCTATGCTAACCATGGAAACTGCTAATAGATTCAGATAATTCAAATCGACAGATATCAATATCAGATTATAATTATTGTGGACCCCACTAAATGTTTAAATCGTAGAAATGGGCTATAGTAGGTCGAGGAGAAATTAAATAAACGAAGAAAGAAATTGTGAAAAATCCATGAATTTTTCACAATTTCTTTCTTCGTTTATTTAATTTCTCCTCGACCTACTATAGCCCATTTCTACGATTTAGATAACAATATCAATGAAAAGTAAATGAATGTGGCAGAGATGAGTATATTGACATCAATGTTGGGGAAGACGCGGTAAGGAATGAAAGAATAAGGGAAATAACTCTAGTGTTATTAATTTTTAGAAAGATACAAGAGAGACGATTACATTGTTTGAACATATCATGAGGAGAGATGAAAAATATATTTAAGAAGAATGAATAGCTTAGTAATAAAAGACTGAAGAAACAGAGGAATACCAATGATAAGATGGAAGGACTGTATTGCGGAAGACTTGAGAGAAAAGGAACTAAATGAGAACGACATGCAAAACAGAAATGAGTGGAAGAAAAAAATAAAAACATGTTAAAATGGGGGTCTCGTGGCTGTGTGCCTGAGTGACTGGTCGCGAATCTGGGGACCCGGGTTCGATCCCGACCGACGCCAAAAACTACATCGAATTTTAATTGGACAAAATTGATCCCTGTGGTGCACTCTTCACGCCAGAAATGAGTGCCCATGGGGTGAAGCTTATCTGTGCCACCCAGCAATGGATAATATAGCGTGATGAAATATTTATTTATTTATTTAACAAGTTACGAGTTGAGAGTGCAGTACTATTTTTTCTCATATTGTATGTATGTAAATAGGTATATGACATATTCTAAAAGTACAATTTCCATATTATGCGCCTACGAAGTAGATAAGTAGGTATCCTTTCTAAAATAAAATAAAATAAAATAAAATAAAATAAAAAACGTGTAGTAATGAAGAAAATGTATTCAACTTTCAAACTCCGTTACAATGTCTAAATCATAAAAGTACTTCTCCTTATAATGTTATAATTATTCATCTCCCTTTACTATCCCAGCCCATTCCGCGTTGGAATCACGATCTGTCGGGCAAGTAGAACGAATCGGACTGTGAAATAAACAAGTCGTGTTTAAATACAACTAAATTCATTCCTCGTATTAGAAATTCCACGCTTTATCTCCGCTGTCCGACCGAGGGACACGGGAGAATTAGACAGGAGGCAGGAGACGGAACGAGCCTAGCCGTTATGGTCTATTACAAGGCGACAAAGACGGAGTGCTTGCTGGTGTCTCGCTTCCATTGTAACTCGATTATCAGCTGAATGCTTCTCTGTCACAAAGTGCCGCCTGACTAAAGAGGTGTAGGACATAAAACGAACAGAACATTCCCCTTCAAGAAATATTTTTGAAATTTTATGGTGAAGTTATTACTTCTCTAAAATTCAAGTGTTATATGATATCGTGTTTTTTATGTTTATGTTATTGTTCTTGCGATAAGTTTCACATAGTTTCTACAATGTGGGTTGGGAAGAATCTTTAATTCATTGCAACAATCATCTTTCATGACACATTCCTATTCAAACTTTTTTACCCTGTCCACATTCATAACAGTATTCATAAATACTCTATAATTTATAAACTTTGAAACTTTCTCTTCTTCACATCTAATTATAATTATATCCATTCCTATTTACTCTGAATGTCCACGGAAATACTCATCCTTGATCTCAGCAACTTTCATACTCCTACTTTGTACAAGTAATCATTCATTCATTGGCTACTTTTTCAAAATGGCCATACCATCGCAACTGATTCACTCATACGAGTATCGTTATGTACTTATACAGGATAGTGACCGCGACCCCGGAATATACGACTTTAACATGTAAAATCAGATTTTCATAATTTCCTGCTTCCCTAATTATTTTAAGTAAAAAAGCTTCAAATGCATAGGGCATAAAATTCTTCATCTGAATCATTAAACAAAATTAATTTTATATGCCTTGTAACGTCAAAAATTAGGTATTAAAATGTCGAAAATCACCGCAAAAATAGCTATAACCATGGAAAAAAAAATAACAAATGTTAACGATTTAATTGTCAAGCTAGGTTAATTTAATTTCATTATTATTTGTAAAATCTGTTCAAGTGAACAAATATCAATTTAAATTAACAGCTAATTGTGAATTGAAACAGAAATTAGAAATAGTATCTAATAAAAATAAATTACCTTAACGTGACAGATATACCGTTAGACATTTGTTATTTATTTTGTCTCACTTCCATGGCTATTGCTATTTTTGAGGTGTTTTCGACATTAATACCTAATTTCTGTCGTTACAAGGCATACAAAATTAATGTTTGACTCAGATGCAGAATTATGCTCTACAACTTTTATTTGAAGTATTTTTACCTAAACTAATTAGGGAAGCAGGAAATTAAGAAAGTATGATTTTACATGTTAAAGTCCTATGTTCCGGGGTCGACGAGGTCACAACATCTCTCTGTTTAGTTAATCCTGCTTTGGCTCGTGTCTGTTACTTTGAAGTAAGGACGTCAACTAGATACTAGATGATTCACATACCACAAAATTGTGTCGTCTTCATTGTTTTCTTAATCATTATTAATAATTAAATTATGCATAAAACTGAAAAATAAACATCATTATTATTTATGATATTTAAATAGTTTTATTTAAATAATTAAATTCGACTAAAGTAATAGTTGTACCAGCGAAAACTGTCTCGACATTTAAATATCGTTAAATAATAATCAGGAAAAAATTAAAACCACAAAATTTTACGTTATGTGATTGTTTTATTTATCGCATTTGACCATCAAAATGACAGATAAAAGCTAAACCAGGATTGGCTAGCGTAAAAAAAAATCACTTGTGAGTCTGGAATTCATTATTCTCCATCTCCATATACCCCGAATCACTCCTCACATCTCATTATTAAACTTAAATTTCCTTAAAAATTCAATTTTGTGGTGATCTTCGATAAAATCGTTAACAGAAAACTATTTATTTCAACATCCTCATCTCTACCATATTCATTTTCGTTTCATTGACAATGACATCTGTCAATTTGAATTATCTTAATATTAGCAGTTTCCATGGTTAGCATAGCTGGTTGATTTATGAAATTTAATATCTTTATAATACTTTAACTATATATCTATTGAATATGAACTATAAAATGCAAGCCAGTCGTATAGAGTATAATATATTCTTTAAATTATAATAATATTAAATGTCAATAAACGATATTTAACTGCCTTTTTTCAAGAAAAACTGTTAAAAGTTGCAAATTATTACCAAAATCTAATCATGTGTGCATATGGATCTAAACTTGAGTTATGCAATCCCAAACGATTGCCACATACACACACACACACACAACACACACAGGCGCACATACACACACACACACACACACACACACACACACACACACACACATACACACACACATACATACAGACATCATTGTAAAAATAGTATATTCGTAATCTAGGGACCCCAAAAGATGATTATTCATTAGAAACTCACTATCAATTTTTTTGACCAAAGACTATACCTTCTTTACCTAAGGGTGACGGAAGATAAAAACGTAGATGGTCTATTTGATAGGCCTAGGAACAGATTACGATTTGTCAACTAGCAGTATCATAGTTACTACTTAAATAAAATATCGATTTGTTTCTGTGTATCCATCTTCAAAATTCACAATAAAGACTCACATACTCATGCCACAAACAAAACAGGCATCTGACAGATAAAGAACAGTTATACCACCCTATTTAAGGTGCTCTCTTGTGAATGGTCGATTTTAAAATTTATATTTGGAAATATAAAATGGAGTTATATTCAACATCTAAATTTCAAATTTTCTATATTTGTAAATCGTTCATAAACCATCATATGCGTTTTACGTATGTTTACATTTTAAAATCTAAATTATAAATTGTAATTCAAAAACCATGTTCGACTGTGTTTTGGGATGGAGATGGAAACAAGAAGTAACAATGTCTCGGACTTACAGTCAATAATAAAATTTATTCACGCCGACGTTTCGACTATACCATAGTCTTCATCAAGGCTATAATTTTTGAGTTAAAAAAAATTAAGAGATAAATCCTTATATCTTTTGTTAAATAAATCTGTAAAAGTTACGTTGTTATAAATTTTGTTTCATCCATTTTTATTATATTCATCCAACATACGTTTTTTAATAATTGATGATTTTCACTCTGTGATCTGTGGTTTTTAATTAATTATTTATTTATAATGTCCGTCTATTAATGTATTTTTCCGTTATCCACATGTTTAATTTTTTTACTCAAGAAGAAGACTATGGTATAGTCGAAATGTCGGCGTGAATAAATTTTATATTGACTGCAAGTCCAAGAAATTGTTCTTGTTTCCATAAATTCTAAATTCATAAATTAATTATAGAATTGATGATGCCCAAGTGTAAAAATAGGTATTAGAGGAAAGGTTTTAAAATAAAACTTTAAATGTCTTATTTACACTGTTCTTTTATTTTTACTGACCGGTTTCAATCATTTATATGACCATTATCAAAGTCCGGTAGAGACTACAAAATACAAAAATAAACAAATAAGGTACAATGCACATGACAAAAATAATACAAACATACAAAAAAATTAAAAAAATTAAAATACTTACACATTACAAACTACAGAAAATTACTCCGCAAAAGGATAAAAGCATATTTTGAAAAAAATATGAAAAAAATTAATTAAAAGTAAATCGTCAGATACGTACAACTAGTAAAGACAGAATAAAGGAATCAACAGGATAATGCAGAAGGGAACGGAAATTTTATCACGTGATAACGTCGAGGTTTAAAAGAATATTTATATTCGCGCTATTATTTAAATTAGTTTTATCATTTAAACATAGGGCTTCATTATCAATGAGCAACTTATTAATTTCTAAGTTTTCCAAGAAATCGAGAGCTCTGCTGTTGTCTTTTAAGTGTAATATTTTAACATCAGTTTTAAGGTCGAATTTGTGTCCAGAAATATTTATATGTTCGGCAAATGCAGAATTATTAGTATTATACTTTATACATCTCATGTGTTCGTTTATTCTAATGTTAAAAGTTCTACCTGTCTTACCTACATAATTACACCCGCAAGAACAGTTTAATTTATAGACGCCAGATCTCTCTAGGAGAGGTGTATTGTCTATTTTTTGGCAGAGTTCATTTTTAACCATTTTATCCGGAACCTTAGCCGAATTATTCCTAAAAAAATTTGAAATCGAACTCTTCAACAATGCTTCCATCAACACAACCAAGGTTAAATTCTGGTTCAGATATGTAGACGACATCCTATGCCTTTGGACTGGAACAATGGATGAACTAGTTTCGTTTCATAATCAAATAAACAACCTACACAACAATATTAAATTCACTCTTGAGGTAGAACAAAACAATAAAATTAATTTCCTTGATATAACTATTACTAGAGACAAAAACTTTAAAATTAACATTTACCGTAAACCATCTCAAACAGTTGACGCAATTAATAACAATTCCAATCATTGTGTGGAACATAAGAGAGCGGTTTTTAAATCTTATATCCATAGAATGTTAACTTACGGCTTGGACGATAATGAAATCCAAAATGAAACGAAAATAATTAAACAAATTGCTTCTTCCAATGGTTTTAACCCTACAATAATCGAACAATTTATCCAAAAAAAGAAAAACAAACTTTTATTACAGAGAGCTTTTATCAATCAAAATACGCCCAAAGAGATAACACCTCGGTTTAGTCTACCTTTCTTAGGTACTATAAACTACAAAATTAGGAAACTAATGAAAAAATTTAATGTTGACATCGTCTTTAAGCCCATGACTAACCTTAAAAATGAACTCTGCCAAAAAATAGACAATACACCTCTCCTAGAGAGATCTGGCGTCTATAAATTAAACTGTTCTTGCGGGTGTAATTATGTAGGTAAGACAGGTAGAACTTTTAACATTAGAATAAACGAACACATGAGATGTATAAAGTATAATACTAATAATTCTGCATTTGCCGAACATATAAATATTTCTGGACACAAATTCGACCTTAAAACTGATGTTAAAATATTACACTTAAAAGACAACAGCAGAGCTCTCGATTTCTTGGAAAACTTAGAAATTAAAAAGTCGCTCATTGATAATGAAGCCCTATGTTTAAATGATAAAACTAATTTAAATAATAGCGCGAATATAAATATTCTTTTAAACCTCGACGCTATCACGTGATAAAATTTCCGTTCCCTTCTGCATTATCCTGTTGATTCCTTTATTCTGTCTTTACTAGTTGTACGTATCTGACGATTTACTTTTAATTAATTTTTTTCATATTTTTTTCAAAATATGCTTTTATCCTTTTGCGGAGTAATTTTCTGTAGTTTGTAATGTGTAAGTATTTTAATTTTTTTAATTTTTTTGTATGTTTGTATTATTTTTGTCATGTGCATTGTACCTTATTTGTTTATTTTTGTATTTTGTAGTCTCTACCGGACTTTGATAATGGTCATGTAAATGATTGAAACCGGTCAGTAAAATTAAAAGAACAGTGTAAATAAGACATTTTAAGTTTTATTTTAAAACCTTTCCTCTAATTCATAAATTAAATTCAACATAAACCAGCCCTAACAGCTCGTCTTGCCCACCTTAAATGCAGTCCACTGTATAGTCAGTACAATTTTATATATTAATTGTTTTTATAAAAGATAATAAGTTCTACAAAAATAAGTACTTAATTTGTATATTTATGTTCCATTATAAGGCTACAAAATTGATGAAACTTATTGCTAAACACAAAATAATGTGCAACATAATAGCCAATAATTATCCCGCCTTCTTTTGCAGAATTTTGAGAATGCTATTCCTTCTAGTCGGCACCCGGCCCATCCTCAAAGTCAAGTAAGCATTGTCCGCTCACGTTGCAAGCAATCCATGCGGAACTAACTTGTCGTTTTCAGACAACCCTTGTGGAATTTTCTCGAGATAGGGGTTTTATTATTATGAAACTTGTCCCAACTAATAAAACTTATTTTATTTCGGTTCGTTACCCTTTCCCAATGTTGTTTGAGAGCTTTTCATAGTAGTGTGATTGTGAAGGGTTGCGTAGGAGATTGCGGTACCTGTTTTGACATTTGCGTCGCCTCCTTCTGTCGTAAAATGTTTTGGTTAAATGGTGGGCTGTAAACTAATGTCCTGAATAATAAACCTTGAATGCCCTTCTAGGAAGATAACTAATATTTACGTTGCAAATTGCAAGGAAATATCGTAAAATTAGTATAACAGTTTGCTGATTTTAAGGATAACGGTAATATTACGACAATATTGCTTTCGTAACCTTGAGTCTGATTGTGCAAAATATTTTCAGTTCATTTTCCTTTCAAAACCCTGTTACCCTCTATAAATTTTGAACCGTTATATTAAAGCAGTGAGCCTCAAAAGTTTTGACTCGAAATTGGAAAAAATATTATTAACAGAAATTTTATTATTAACTTTTATAAATTACATATTACTGTGAAATATATGAACACTAAATTCTTATTTATAAAGTGACATTATCAATAATTAATATTAAATAATTGTTTAATTAAAAAGTTGAAGAAAAATTTCGTGACAATAGTATGCACTAAGAATGCAGAATTACATGCTTTTGAATATTTTATTAATACTATAATTTTAATTATCTAATGAAGATTATAAAATATGTGTATGACTAGTATTATTTGACATTATGGAGAACGAATACAATATACAGTTTCATTTTCCAAGTTCATTATCCTAGATTACAGTTAGCAGTATAAGATACGAGTATACCTTCCGTCACCATTAGGTATTGTGTTTGGTCAAATTATTTGATGGTGAGTTTTTAACGAATAAGCACGTTCTTGGGTCCTGAGAATACGAATTTACTATTTTTACGATGATGTCAGTATGTATGTGTGTGTGTCTGTGTGTGTGTGTGACAAAAAATTCTCCTGCGATAACTCCAATATTACAATTCCAAAAATTATAATTCCTTCATATTTCCCTTTCGTATACATCCGTATGAACCAGAAGTACCCTAATTTGAAGATTTTAACAGTTTTCCTTGAAAAAACGCTGTTAATTATTATTTTTTGACATTTTAAGTTATTATAAATATTAAAGAATATTTTATTCTCTATTCGATATAATTTTTTTTTTTCATATTCAATGTATTAAGAGATAATAAATTATAAAGACATATTTTGCAACCTATGCTGCTAAAAGATGCACCATAGAAAGAGAATATTCAAATATTATTAATTTACAGATGTCAGTGTCGAATAAAATTTACATAATATCTTTGTGAAATAATTTTACTGGAAATATAATTTTTTTAAATAATTTAATGGGTTAAAAGCAAATCACATAAAGGTAATATAACAGAATATAGACACAAGCCAATTCAGCAGGTTATTATAAATATAATACTATATGTTTTTATTTTCTACTTCTTATTTTAAAAAACATATTGTTCTTTTTAGTAGTTCAGTTCAGTTCAGTACGAGGTAAGATCAATTCATTTCTCCCCTAAAAAGAAAGTGCCTATAAAATCGTTTACAAAAAAATCTGTGTCGAATTTGTTCAAAATTCGTAGAATGACGGAAGGTAATGTGCTGGCCACATCAGATTTTTTCTAAAAATATTGTTAATCTATAAAGATTATGAGAGTCAATTTTTCGATATAACCTGAACGCTTGAACAATAAGTAAACAATGTTTGATAGAAAAATTGGTGATAAAATTTAACCCCAAGTGGTATTTAGAAATAATATGCATTATATGTCACTTCCAAAAGAGCCTTTGTTATTACGTTCAGAATATTAAAAACATATCAATAATTTCTATATTTGAGAGTAGCTAGAAAGATATTTTATAAATTAAAAACTTGTTATTCATGATTACATAAACAATAACAATTAATAGTAGCTGCATGCTTTCGCTTTTTAATCAAAAGATTAGTTTTATTTATTTCACGATATATTCATAAAATTATTTTAGACTTTTTCGATATTTATATGAGTAATTAATTTATTTTGTAGAAAAATATGCTATACCTAAGTACTATAGCTCTACATCGGGTTTTTAGGACTAATATTATAAAATCTTTTAAATTTCTTACGTTATGATACAATTTGTGATATGAACTATAAATCTAACTTTGAACCAATTATTTCATAAAATATTAGTCTAGAATCGTGGTAAGCTACCTGTCAAATTCTGGTAGATATGAAGTATAAAACCACTTTCATTCGTATTAATAAAAATAATAAACGTATATGTGATTATTGCATATAAAATAAAATTCTTACAAAGAAAAACACGCATATTTTGAAGATGTTACATATATAATATTATTATTACAGAAATATTACATATCCAAACAAGCGCAGTACGAACACATGAATTTTATTCCCTAAGATTTTTACGACTTTACGAAGAGTTGATTAGATAGCATTTGATAAAATATATTTTTAATCATAGGTAGAATTTTCACTGCTAGTCTTCAAACCAAAGGTTTTGCAAGTGTAAAGGGGGAGGTAAGAAATTGGCCGTACCAGACATGTTCCCCCTCTTCTGAAATTATACTCCTAGTGTGTTCTGTACAGTCAAAAGTAAAATTATATTTTGTTGTTATATTATTAACTAATCGATAAACCACAACCGGAGAATTGTGCCTAGCTATGAAATAAGGGTAGAACGGAACTGTTTAAGGAAAATCTATTATAGAAGGAAAAATAAATTTTTGTATTAGAGAAAATGAATTTTTATTTCAAAAATAAATTTGTCATAAAAATATACAAAGCAATGGGTAATATGCCGTGATGAAATATTTATTTATTTTTTTATTTATATATAATATAATAATAATATATTAATAAACAATCATTTAAGTAACAAAAATATGTACTTGTCAATAAATATAAATAAATTCAAAATATTTAATTTGCTTAATTGAAATAATCTTTTTCTTGATTATTACCTCTCGCTAAGAGAGGTATTGGATTCATGTTAATAATCGTATATCCAGATTTTAGTGAATAAGCACGTTTTAAGGTCCCTAGAATTCGATTACATCATTTTTGCGATGATGTCTGTGTGTATATCTTTGTGTGTGTGTGTAGTGTAGACGTTGGAGGTACGATTTCTTAAATTCTATAAGACTTGGCAATTTCCATTATTTTAACATTTAGCTACAATTCATCGTTTAATTTTATTTACTTAATTATAAGATATTTCACCAAGCAACTACTTCGTCTTCTCCTTCAAATAAATCTTTTTTAGGGATTACAGCCGAATTCACCATTCTTTAATCATGGGTTGATCCACAGATCAATACTGATTCTGATTCAATCCAATTCACCATTAAAAATCAGGCTAATCTAATAATCAAAATCAATGATCAACTGATTCGTCATATTTTATGAATCATGGACTGATGACATCTTTGAATCCTAATTTTGACATTTATAGCTATATCAGAATTCCGGCTGTTGTACTCATTTGTAATTTTATCACGCTTCTTAATTATCTTTAATTAAAACCGCATTGGTTTTATTATTTTCAAATATGCTTTTATATCTTTCATTTTCACTATATATAAAAACAATCCTTTATTGGGATCAATGTAATTTCTACCTATATCAAAATAAAATTATAATAATATTATAGGAAAATTATAAAATATATTTTATAAATTAATTAAAAACAACCAAAACAAAACTGTGAATCCGTTGATCATGATTCCTTGATTCTGTAATCGAGTTAATGTGAAAAAATTTGAAATG
Organism: Harpalus rufipes; assembly: GCA_951394225.1. Taxonomy (NCBI): domain Eukaryota; kingdom Metazoa; phylum Arthropoda; class Insecta; order Coleoptera; family Carabidae; genus Harpalus; species Harpalus rufipes. The sequence goes on from OX596274.1 coordinate 73,733,446, forward strand.
ATCAAATTATTATAAATACGAATATAATACATATTGAGTAGATGCAGAAAATATCTGATACATACATATCAACAAAAAACAAAAAAGAAACTGCCCGGGGGAGGTAACATTCCGATCACATCAATATTTTTAAATTATTTTCATTATTAGTCTACAAATAAGTTAAATAAACATCTTGAGTTTTACTTTTTACTTAATTTCACACCGATAATCTTGTTATACGAGCTCTATTTTTCAACACAGTGTGGAACAACCACTCTTATTTTTCTTTTTCCTATAGAGCCAAATTTCCTTCCTTATGCCATCGATAAAAAAATTATTAAACTCTTTCACACGAACCTTTAAAGATAAATCATCCATGCCTTGAATATTCCCTATAGAAAAGAAAATAATTTAAAAATCCAAAGATGACTTTCACTTTTTCTATCAGACTCTGTATAAAAATGAATATGCACATATAGGACCAATAGAGCGCATAGAAGCAAGGTGATCGTTTATAATGGCTTTCTGATATGCAACGTAAGGGTTAATGCATTTTAATTTTATCTCGGAACGGTTTCTATCGCGTATGACAGCACGCACCATCACACAAACAAAAAGCGATCAGAAATCGAAATAAAAGTCACTGACGGTGCACTAACCCGAACGAAATTTCCAACGTTACCCTTTTATTTGACTTATTTGAACTGTGTATGCGATGCCCCAATGAAAAATCTCTTTGTATATCGAGTCGTTATCTGAGAATGAGTTAGCAAGTTTCCAGCGCGATGCAACGTGGATGTGATACGCAGTGCTTAGACTCTGATGAAGGCATTCAGCCCTCTAGGGATTTTGCATGTGGTAGATCAATAACCCTATTAAATTTGAATTCCCTATGCAAGGGTTGTAATGATCGGTAGCCATAATTAGGCGATGATCCACCTTTGATGTGCCTAACTCTAGCTACTAGCTTTTTAACACGTGCATGCAGGAGACACGTATGTATATCGATAATTTTTTTATATAAAATCGTATTACTTTTTGTCCAAAGGTATATCTGGGTATGGTGGACTTGGCAGAGTAAGCTGTAAAATAAATCACAATGTATATAAAAAAATATGATGTGGCCAGCACATGACCTCCCGCCAATTCCATATTTAAAAAAGCAATCAGCTTTAAGTAAAGTATCACTTCCGGTTGATCGCCTGAAAACAAATTCTCATTTGTTGTTCCAATAAATATAAAAGTCTATAAAATGAAATTTTGAATTATATTTTATGTTTTTACACGAAAATCTGTTAAAAGCTTCAAATTAAGTACCATATACGAGTTTTAAATACCAAATTTGAGAAGTTTTGGATAATATCGTAATCTATTTTTTCGCGAAAATCTGTTCAGAGCTTCAAGTATCATTTCCGGTTTATCACTTTTAGCCAAAATCTAATATGTTCCCATTAACATAAAAGTCTTTATTACTAAAATTTAAAAAATTGGATTATATTTTAATATAGTTTTTCGTTAAAAACTATTATGGGCTTTAAGTAAAGTACCACATCCGGTTGTCCCAAAATCTAATCAATTTTTTATATTAATGCAGAAAGCTTAAATACCTACTGAAAATAGAAATTTTAGAAGTTTGATTTAAGAGTTATCTTTGAAGAAAAAATCATCGCGTACACACACACAACACACACACGCACACACACACACACATCATCGTAAAAATAGTAAAATCGTATTGTAAAGACCCTAAAACATGCTCATTCATGGAAAACTCACCACCGAATTTTTGAACAAAAACAATATCTTAGGTGACGGAAGGTAAAAAGAATACAAATATAAAATAAAGATGAATTCAATTATGAGATTCAAATTAAGAATAAGAATCGAAGAAAGACAACAAATATATCACATACGGAAAGGCAGTACAGTAAAATTTTTGAAAGATGTCCGATCAAGGTTGTCTACGAATTGTATGAATTCAGATTTTTGCTCCGCCCATCATGACAAATTCAGTAGTGTCGTTTGCTTAGTTTTTATGAGGGTACGTAAGATACTACTGTTATTTTATTATTATAAAAATATATATTACAGCAAAAATATTCAAAATTCAAAAATAAGTCAACTAGTAAGTTTATAAGCAAATGTAAAACCAAATATATTAAAAATAAGATACTGACGCAATGTCAGTGTCAGTGACTCTGACAGAATATAACGTTATACGTACGGCTATGAATCCAGGTAATGTATCTGAATTAATAAATAAACTTACGTTACAGCGAAAGTATTATCAACAACGAGCATCGTTTATAAATGGAATGTCCTAACTTAGTCGAAACAATATAAATTTTTGAAAGACAAGCGTGTTATATCCATCCTTATCACACAGTCTTACAGCCTTTGCAAAAAAAAGAGATAAATGTATGCCTATTTGTTAATTCGTTCGTGATACAGGTGCCCTTGATCGGACATCTTTCAAAAATTTTACTGTAGATATATCAATATTAATTGAAATTGAATGCCCAAATTAACCAGTACAAAGCATATTTTTTTTATATAAATAAATACATATAGAATGAAAAATAAAAATAATAATGTGAAAAATTTGTGATTTACTTAAAAAAGTAGCTGATACTAAATTTGTTTAAGTTTGAGACTGAATAAAACTAATGAAAAAGTTTTCATATTCGTTGGATTACAATTATTATATAGTATAGGTGAAATAAATGAGAATGAGTATCTGAATTTTGATGTCCTGAAGATAGAAATCTATTCAATGGTTGCATAAGATACACACAGACGGTCAAATTAATCACTCAACTAGCTCAGTCATACCATACTGCCGTCAGATAATTAAGATTAATGTCAAATATGAAAATAAGATAAATAGGTGTGCAAGATATTATTTTACAGGATACGGTAGACAAATCTGTGAATTTTATTTAATCGTTACCCTATGAAACTCTTACTTTCTCTTCAAAATAATTTCCAAAAAAATTTCCAATCGCTTTAAAAAAGGAATATGAAATATTCAACAAAACAATACGAATTTCGAAACAAAATTTCTCCTGTCAGTGTTTAAATATAATTTAATTATTTTTAAGTTTGCATCTTTAGTTCCACAGTTCCCTTAGTACACATCTGCTGGTGCAGCCGCTGACCTTAACCTATGACCGGGGCTTCGGCAAGTCAATCATTGTCTCTTGTTCTGCAGACACTGCCACAGCCAACTCAGCTCATGAATCCGAAATATGACTAATTAACTTTAATGAACCGAAAATTAGCGCTTTGTTGGTCTGCGAGAGCTGGAATGCTTTCGTTCTCACAGCAGGGTAAAAGTAAATTAGTTATGCAGGTTAGGTTACGTTAGGTTAGCCACAACGTAGTGTTATGTGGCTTGCCTTATTGGTTAATTTTATAACTTTATTTACGATGATGTGGAGTTTGTTTGTAATGTTTTTATATTTTTCAAGGCATGCGAGTTACTTACACACGCTCAAAAAAAACTAAATATGTTATGGCTTAAATACTCGTTAAGTAATATATATAATTTATGTACTTATATGAGTGAACGCTAAATATTTAGATTATTTATTAGTACCTGTTTTGTAATGAAACACTATCAAAGAAATATATTTTTATCGTTTAACTTATAGATCATATGTTTCAAATTTGGAATAATATTTTTTTAGATAATCGCAATTTTTTTATCTCTTTAACTAAAGATGTTAATAATATGTAGTAACACACTTATTTTGTAGTGTGTGTTAGAAAAATCCTAACTCGGAGCAGGCAATGAACAAAGAAACGTATGTTAACTAAAGAAATCAAAGCTTTTCTTCTTGAATCCTATTGTATAAATGGAAACAAATAGTGTGTCCTTCTTTATTATCTTTTCTCCTTAAAATTACATTTCAAAATCACTTTTGAGAATTTCACTTTTGAATTGAATAATGATCAGACATACGTTTCTCCGTCTACTCCGAGTTAGGTTTGTTATTGAACCACTATTCTTTCTCTGTATTGTCCCTAAGTAATAATACGCCCTACATGGGGATCTCGAGAACTATAAGATATTCGAAGTCAGTTAAATTAGACAAATGTTATCCCATTAGTACACCTAGACCATTTTGCTTTGTTATTTACACTGGCTTGCAAAAAAATCACCTTAAAAATCAACTAATCGAGTTTTCGTTATTTTTCAGCTATGTAAATAATGTAAAAACTGACAATGTTGTCACTATCACCCCTATTTGATCTTTTGTGGAGCAAGTTCTTCATTGTGTTTAATTTACTTATTATTAAATTACAAATATATTCCAGAAAAATGAAAGAACAACAAAGTATGTATTTGAATATCTGTTAATTTTGATATATTAATTGACACTAGTGACATTGACAAGTTAAAAATCAAGATCGACTCAATACCGCAAAAATAGGTGTGCGCGATTTTTTTGCAAGCCAATGTACCTGATGAAGACAGCACTTCACTGTCGAAACGTCGTATAAATATTTAAAAAGAATATAGAAGTGAAACCCAAATATTATTTTATTTTATTATATAATGAGTTCTGAAAACTTCGTTCAATATTTATATATCGTTATATGAATTAAAAATTCTGTTGTGGCCAGCACAATACCTTCCGTCAATCCAGTGTATAATATATGAATTCCATACATAATTTTTCTTGCAAAAGATTCTAAATTTCCAGTAAAATTATTTCATAAAAAAACTATCATCAACTGACATCTTCTTTTTTAACTTTTCCCATTCGTTAGGGGTTGCTATTTTTGCGTGTCGTTATCATTCAGTTCCTTTTCTCTCAAGTCTTCCGCAATACAGTCCTTCCATTTTATCTTTGGTCTTCCTCTGTTTCTTCAACATCCTATTACTAAACTATTTTCTACTTCCAATATAATTCTTCATTTCTCCTCATGACATGTTCAAACCAATGCAATCATATTTCTTGTATCTTTCTAGAAACTTGTAATACTAGAGTTATTTTCTTACCGTATCTTTCCGTGTTTTCCCCAACATCCGTCAATTTGAATTATATGATTAATAGTTTTCATGTTTAGCATAGCTGGCTGAATTATAAAATTTAATTTCTTTAAAATTCTTTAACTCTGTATCTATTGAATATGAAGTATTAAATGTAATTAAATCGTATAGAGAATAATATATTCTTTAAGTTATAATAACGTTAAATGTCAATAAATCATATTTAACTGTTTAAATCTTCAAATGAGGGTACTTCCGGTTCACCAATTATAATCAAAATCTAATCAGTTGTTCTTCTGGATGTAAACTTGAGGAATACGAAAAAAATATAATTTTTGGAATTGTGGAATTGAAGTTATGGGATCCGGAACTTTTGTCACACACACACAGACACACAGACACACATACATACAGACATCATCGTAAAAATGGTAAAATTGTTTTATAGGGACCCTAAAACATGCTTATACACTAAAAACTCATCATTGAATTTTTTGACCAAAGACAATACCTTCCTTACCTAAAGGTGACGGAAGGTAAAAACGCAGGATTTTATTTTGCACTTTTTTAGAGCAATTTTACATACTCTTTTGGAATGTGGACGGCGATGCTGAAATTACTTTTATCCCTGTTGAATTTTAGGTTGATTTCAAAGTAATTTTTATATGGACGTCGTAATTAAAAGTTACACCATTGAAAAGAGATGATTTTTAGATATCCAACGGTGTACCAATAACTTAACTATATTCATTTGTTATAATTATAAATTAATATGTTCTATTGTTAAATACTTTCCTATTTTTAAATTTCCTTATCTTTATGGTTTGATCTTCTACAACTTTTGTATATTTATGTAAATTTTTGCTTAAATTAATGATTAGTTCAGTATACATTGTTTTGGTTTATTCTTTGTAATACTACATTACTAAAATTATTGTATGAATTGTTGAACCTTTATTTTGTAATTGTTTTTGGAATATTTTTCTTTGTAATCTTTTGGTTAGGTGATTGAACAGCCTTGGCTGAACCTCGCCTTTGACGTTTGTTAATAAAATTATTTTTTATTATTATTATAGACGGCAAAAATGTAATAATTAGTTAATTTACTGGGTAAAAATAATTAATTTGTTCCCACAACCAATGTTCTTGTCTACATGCAGAGCGCGTTATATTTCACAATAATTGAGGTTAAAATAATTAAATACTAATAAATGTATATAGATTCTAATTATAATAAATGTTAAAAAGCCAAACATATTACATATTTATGCTTACAATAAAAACTCCTCAAAGAATCAACATTTTTGTTCTAGTAGTACCTTAAAAAAATTCTTACAAATGTATGCGGTCAGGTGCGTTAAGGGCTTTTAGAAAAAAAAATATTTGTATTCGTATAAAAAGTAATGTTCAAAATAAATCCAACTTATAAAAAGTCTACCCTGTAATAGGATACCTAAAAAAATTTCGTTTCAAATTATGTAGATTACATTATTAACCAAAAAAATATATTTATTTTGCATATATTTGAATATTGAAATAGTAAGGCCGTACCTGCGTATCAAAAGAGGGTGCTACACAAAAAACTTATCACACATAAGCGGCTTTATTGAAGTAACGTATTTTTATCTAAAAAATTTGATGATTACAAATTTACCGTTGCCTTTCGTTGGCCATGTCGTAATTCATGACTTGATCGATGTTTCTTATTTATAATTTTAAATTGTTCTTTTATTACCGAATATAGTAATTACGGGAAGCTACCAAGTACATGAAAATAAATTAAGCTAGATAATTTAATATATTTTTTATATCAATATACTTTCACATCGGTATTTATCATCTTTTTATTTACATATCAGATGTAAGTATATTATAAAGATTTCAATGTACAAAAAAAAATCTTGTACCATTCCTTTTCATCTTATTTTCGTTATATCATCTTAAGTATATAATATTTAATTAATATGATATTTAACATAGTATATTATAAGATGATTAGAAGAGGCAAGAGTATGTTAAGCAAGGGAAGTGTGAAAATCTCAACTAGAATTACCCTTGTATACAACTAATTTGAATATCAGTTATTAGTAGCGAATTTTACACTTTTAATACTAAATAATATTACTAACTAAAGTATTAAACATTACTATCTTCTATAAGTATATTTTTACTACCAAAAAGAATACGTACATTTTACTTATATTAAAGAGTACAGTGCACTAAATTATAATATAAAAAAAATACTCTTTTTGATTTGCTCTTTTATAAGAAGTAGAACAACATTGTACTCTATAATTTAACTATATCTATTGTTTAATATTTCTGGTTAAATGTAAAGTCCCTAAGTTAATCAGAAATCGATGAGTTCGAGGTTGAGAATATTTTATTTTTTATAACTTTATTTGATGTTTCTTGCGTTATATTTTTATTAACAAAGTTTGCCTTATCATAATGTCAACATTATTGTCCCCCATATGAATACTCTACGGACTTTCATTATACGCCTTAAATCGGAATGAATTCATTAGACGCAGTGTTTTGCAACCTTTTTATCATCGCGGACCGGTAAAATTCGGATAATTTTACGCGGACCAGTTATTCTATGCTACAATGAATTTTGTTTATATATTTTCTAATAGTAACATTTTACTACATAAATATGTCAGTACAAACAATATTAATAGGATAAAAGTTGTTTCTTGGCTGGGTAGTTGATGTAATGAAACAATTTTTCTGGGATTCAGCCGCTTTAATTATTTCAGTCTCGACCGTTCCGACTCCACATGGGTCTTCTTCAGGAGATGAAAATTGCTGTAACTTTACTGTAGATAATATCTATGTGTTATTTAATTTAACATGGAAAAAAATAAAAAAAATAAAAATATAATTGTTAAACATATTTAAATGTATATAAAAAATATACATATATGACTTTGTTAAATATGTTTAATATTATATTTTTATAAAAAACTGTTTCCAATTAAATAACACATAAATATTATGTACAGTACAGTTACAGCAGTCTCCTGAAGAAGACACATGTGGGGTCGAAACGATCGAAACTGAAATAATAAAGTGGCTGAATACCAGAAAAATTGATTCATTTCAACAATATTAATAATTACAAAAAGAAAAAAATCTGTTGTGGCCAGCACAATACCTCGCGCCACTTCTTTTTGTGATCGAAATAGCTCGTCACTGTAATTATTTCAACATATTCTTCTATTCTAGGTCTCTTCCCTAACAAAAACAAACAATAATTCAATAATATAATAGTTATTTCGCAAAATTAATGATTTTTAACTTGCTTTTCATAGACGGCAATAACTGTGTAACTATTTGCTTTATTTGTTCATCATCACTACTTGTTAAAAGTAATAAATCCATAAATAAAACGTTTTCGTTCATTGTCCGAAATATTTTAGAGTTGCTGCAACTATCATATGATCTAGGTTTAGAGGTTATGTTATAATTTTGAGAACCGAATGAAACCGAAGTGTTTCATTAAAAATAGTCACGTGACTGCAACCAGTCCGTTACCAGAACCGTGGTTTCGGTTTTTATATTTTATTTTTGGAATATACCCTAATTTGTCACCAGGAGTGTGGAATATACTTGTCGAGGACAATAAACCACATGAAATTGGGAAATCACTAAATTTAGAATGAGAAATTATGATATTTGACATCTATGTACCTAATTAGTAGCTATTATTCTGACATGGGCCCCCATATTTGCTTGTCAAGGCGAACAAAGTCACATGACTGCTCGCGCCCTATTGTATTTAACATTTCTTTATACTTACACTCTACACCAAAAATTCTACTTATATATCTATTTCTTATATTTAGATTGTTTAATTTTAAATTTATTCTATGAAGAAAGTTTGTCCTCTTCTAATTTTACGAAATATTTCCAATTCATTGTCGCGATTGACAGTATTTTTGAAGTATATATATAATATACCTATAATTTTAAATATTTAACTATTAATACAATAAGAAATAATATAATATGCGTACTTCTCACAATAGATTATTATATAACTTATATTTCTTTATCTCTATATCTATAAAAGATATAATAAAATATTTATATGTATCAGATAGAGAATTTACTCTTCTTTAATACAATCACGAATAAAAGAAATTATAAAATAATATTCAGAAGATTTTTTTAAGAATCTGCTACTTCCGGTTGTCCAATTAGTACCAAAACCTTTTCAGCTCTTCCCAGTTATGTCCGATTGAGAAATACGTAGTTAAACAGATATTAAGTATTATAGTTTTTGAGAAATCGTCCTTCCAACCGACCCACGTATACACATACATACATACACATACATCCACACACACGCACACACACACACACAAACACAGACATCATCGTAAAAATATTAAAATTGGATTGTAGAGACCTTAAAACGTGCTTAATCATTAAAATTTAGATATGGGATTTTTAGCATGAATCCAATACCTCTCTCAGCGAGAGATAAAAATCACAAAGAGAAAAATTATTTATAATTTGTTGTGATTGTTGTTCCAGTTCATTAACTGATTCAAATCAATATTAGGTTCCAAATTCGTCAAGTTAAACGAATAGATGTATCGTATCTACGGACAGGCGGTCTCTTAATTTGTTTCTTATGATCGACATTACCGAAAACTGTTTAAACATTCTCTTTATTGCAAAATTTGTTTATATTTCTGATTATTCATCATTAATCTAAAATATCCCAACTTTTACCCAGTAAATACATTTTTTTCTGCGGACTGGTGAAATTTTATCGCGGACCGGCGGTTGAGAAATGCTGCATTAGAATACTAAGTACAATAATGAACTGTGATAACGTGGTACTTGTTTACAAACAAATCAAAAACAGCATACCTGATTATTTAGATTTTTTTTGTTGAATACATACATACATACATAAAATCACGTGTGTCCCACTTAGTGGGTTAGCACAAACCCGAAAATAATAACATCAACATCATATAACAAATCCTCACTCTTAACATAATTAAAGTGACCGATTTTCGGCAGCGAAATACCGCATCCGGATCACAATAATTACGAAACAATCATCTTTTGCCAAACTTCTTTCACCTCGGCCACATTCATAATCGCATTCATACATGCTCTTCTTTTTTTCCCAGTTGGAAACTTTTTCTCTTTAAGCACCCTACCAACCACATCCATCCACTTACACGCTAGTCGGCCACGCAATCGAAAACCAACTTCACCAAGATATATACGTTTAACAAGCCGTTCACTCGCCATTCTCTCCACATGACCAAACCATCTCAACTGACTCACACCAACTCTCTGTATAACATTGTTCCTAACCATACATTCTTCATACACCAAATTATTTCTCACGTGACCCAGTCTTACATACCCACATAAACCAAATACCAATTTTTTTTACCTCTCGCTAAGAGAGGTATTGGAATCATGCAAAAAATCGCATATCCAGATTTTAGTGAATAAGCACGTTTTAAGGTCCCTAGAATCCGATAATAACATTTTTACGATGATGTCTATTCGTGTGTGTATGTGTGTTTGTATGAGGTTGTTGTATATACGATTTCCCAAATATCTATAAGACTAAAGACCTGTGTATTTACGGATTCATCAATTTAACAGTAATGGGAAGAGTTGAATAGGTTCTGGTAACAATTGGACAACCGGAAGTAATAGTATTTTAACAGAAATCTTCTAAATATAATTTTCTTGAAAATTTATGTTATTGCAAATATTAAAAACCAAAATTCTCTATCCGACACATTAACAATCTTTGCTATATAATCTATAAAATAATCTGTTGTAGTAAATCTCACAGCCTGCTCACAGCCCAAACATCTCCATGGTAACTACTTGAGAAATTAAAATGTTTGTAATTGACAGATAAATGTCACGATTGTCAATGTCAAAAATTCAGAAGGCTTTTTCTTGCAACGATATTTAATATTTCTTATTGTATTATTAATTATATATTTAAAATTATAAATATATTACATGAACCCTTCATAGAAATAACGCCAATCTCGTTAATGAATTGGAAAAACCTCGAACATTTAAAAGAAATGGAGAAAACTTGCTCGTAGAATGAATTTAAAACTATAGAAAATACGTAAATATAAAGATTCGGTGTAATTAGAATTTTTTGTATGTACAAGGAATGTTAAACACAATACTTATATATACCACAATGGAAAAGGCGCGAGAGGTATTGTGATGGCTTATGGCGACAACAGAGTAACTAATCATATGGTACACCTCGTGTTATCAAGATTGATAAAATTCATCCCTAGTAGCATAATGATTTGCGTTACGATCCTTATAACATAAATAATTTGATTTTTATTAAATTTTAGTCTAAAGTAGACTGTCAATAATTTTACGGAATAATTGTTATTGAACAATATTTATTGATAAAGAAAAATGTAGTCTGGAGAAAATATTGGACGTCATGCAATATTCTTTGCCAGTGATAATCTTTTTGAATTATTTTGCTTAATTTGCGAAGTATTGTTCTATATGTAGGCATTAGTAGGTGATATTGCGTAGTTTTGAAACTGAAACCTGGAGAATAGAAAGATGTGTGGATGTGAAGAAGAAAATAAACTAGAAAAATAAATAAATGATCTAAATTATTAATTGTAGAATTCCATTCAGTTGTTGAAGAACATTCATATTATTAAACAATATTGAATACGAAAATCTAGAAAATAGTTTAGTATAAACAAAGTACTGCTTAATTTTATTCAAAAAATATTTACAACATACCCTTACGAGTTACTTCTTGTTATACTCATTATGCCACTTGGACTGTTTCCTTCTATTCACTACTTTAGTTTCTATGGGTTTCTCCAAATCCGTTACCTGAAGTCAAAATTAATACACAAATATAATAAGCTACCTAGGTAGCCGTAAAGTATTGTGAACGCTTAACTCTATTCTTCTGGGTTCCGCTAAAGTTAAGTATATTCATTTTTGTGAAAATATTGTATGGATACACAAAAGGGGTCATAAATCAAAAGATTTTTATTTAGTATTTGGAAATTTACAAGCAGTAGCTGACAATAATACTTAAAGTCAATCAGGGCGGTGGTAAACCTCTATTAAAGTGATAATCTCGTGGTAATAACGCAGCTTATTTCTTACCACAAATCTTTCTAACATTAGAATTCATTTGAAATTTGAAAATTTCTACTTATGCACAGGGTAGGTAAATGACGGGTAGCTACTGTTTGGTTAAAAGTCATAAATATTGAGGACAGCATTATTTCCCTGTTCGTAAGAATATTTCTCTGACTTACAATGTACAGGAACATATTCAGTGCAAGTGACAAACTCATGCGATACCTCATCTTATTTTACATACCTACTGGTGCAACATTATTGAAAATTACTAGCTATTTATATTTGTTATTTCTTTAGTAGTTATAAGTATTATTTTTTAACTACTGATTGTGTTCTACACGTTATAATTTATTTATTTGCCAACTGTCACTATATTCGTAATTACAACATTTATGGTATATAAATGTATGAAACGGTCGTTAATAATTTGTTCCGCTTACTTTCTATATAAACGATTTAAAATTTTACTCATTTTTTATCCGTCACAGGCCTTAGTCTCCTCTATCTATAGATACTTTGATCAAACAAATTTTGTAATGAGTTTCCAAAGTATAGTAAAAGGTTAGTACGTTGTAGAATTCGAAATATGAGTTTACTGTTTTTGCGAAGTCAGTGTCCATGTAAAGGTGTTTATCTACTGTACTCAAAATATTTTTTATTAATACGAAATATTGCATTTTTTTTTTAATCTTGCAGTCTATGTATCTATTAACAAAATAGCTAACTAAAGCAAAGTGTTACCTACATCAGGTAAAATTTAATAATACTTTGCGAAACGTCGTTTTGTAAATATAATTATATACAAAACTAAACCCATATATGTATAGTTTAATTTTTTTAATATGAGTTACGAAAGCTTCTTTCAATTATTAAACTAGTTGACGTTGACAGTTCAAGAATAGACGATAGGTTTACTTTGTAAAAGGACAGAATTTTTTTTTTCGAATATCTTATATTTAGGAGTTTTAACTAAAGATTCAATTTTCCGTTTGCGCCATCATCTTGGGAAAATGATAAAAATATTTTTACCTCCCGCTACCCTTGGTAAGAGGAGGTATAGGGATCGTGCTAAAAATCGCATATCGAGATTTTGGTAAATGACCATGTGTTAAGGTCCCTATAATCCAATTTTAACATTTTCACGATGATGTCTGTGGGTGTGTATGTGTGTGTGTGTGTGTGTGTGTGTGTGTGTGTGTGTGGATGTTCTGGGCACTCAAATTCCATCATTCAGAATCTTTTGAAACCATGTATTTCTACCTTATTCTAATATGGCAAGAAGCCATTAAATTTTGGTGCCAATCGGATAACCGGAAATGGCAGTTTACTTGAAGCTCAAAATAGTTTTTCTTCAAAAAATACCTTTAAATGTTATTTTTTCGCAATTTGTTATTATAAGAATTGAAGATTATTCCATTTTCTACAGGTTTGTATTAATACTTTTTCTATATATTTTATGGATAAATTTATAAAGAAAGTACTATAAAAATTATATCTCGGAACTTATGCTATAAACACAACTCCATGGTTTACACATTTCAGCTGAAATGTTAGTAATTGACTGATAAATGTCACTGTCGAAAAAAGAATGATTTCAAATTAATAACAGTAACGTTTTAAAAAGAAAATTGTAACTAGAACAATAGTTATATGGAAAGCAACTTAATATACATAATTTCAAATTAAGAATAATAACGTTTTAAAACGAAAATTGTAAAGAGAACAATAGTTATATGGAAAGGTTATATTTAATAAACATAATTTCTAGAATTAGTAAATATGCAGGTATGTATTTCAATAAAAAAATAAATAAATATATTATCACAGCATATTACCCATTGCTGGGTGTGCTACTCTGCTTTGTACACAGCGTCACCTCATTGCTGGCGTGGAGAGTACAACACAGGGGACAATTTTGTGCCATTTAAAATTCGAAATATTTAGCGTTGATCGGGATTGAATCGGGTTCCTCAGATTCGCAACCAGACATCAGTCACGAAACAACGAGACCCTAAAGGTATGTATTTAAATTAATAAAAATGAAATGGCGGGAGGTATTGTGTTGGTCACATTAGATTTTTATATGTACATATCTGATCACCAATTTATATCCAGGAAAAATAGCTATTATTAATTTTGTAGAGGACCAAATTTACTAAAATTTTAGCGTATACAATTTTTCAGATGTACAACTCTTATAATAACTAGATATTGCAAAAAACGTAAATTTTGCTCAATTTAGTTTTTGTAATTAACATTACCACGTATTAAACAACACTAATTTTTGATTTCCACATGTTTGGGCACATATTCATTTCCTTTCCTGTCTATGTTCTTTTGTTTTAAACAGCTGAAGTACAATATTAATTATTTATGCATTATAATAATTATTTCACTATTAAGTGTGGTAATGAGTGCGATTAATGATCGAGACACACGTTAATTGTTGACATCATTAATCCCCAATTAGCAAACGTGTTAATAACAATATTTTTCCGATGACGGCATTATTTGGGCTGTGAGATTTATAACAACAGATTAACAGATTCTTTTATATATTATATTATTTTATCTCTAAAGCAATAAAAGATATAATAAAATATCAGATAGAGAATTTAATCTTCTTTAATATTTGCAAGAACAAAATTTTTCAAAAAATAATATTTAGAAGATTTTTTTTAAAGAATCTGCTACTTCCGGTTGTCCAAATGCTACCAAAACCTTTTCATCTCTTCCCATTAATGTCCGATTGAGAAATACGTAGTTAAACAGATATTAAGTCTTATAGTATTTGAGAAACCGTCCTTCCAACATCCACACACATACACAAACAAACATCCACACATATACACACACAAACACAGATATCATCGTAAAAATGTTAAAATTGGATTGTAGGGACCTTAAAACGTGTTTATTTATTAAAATTTGAAAATGCGATTTTTAATATGAATCTAATACCTCTTTTAGCGAGAGGTAAAAATCTAACTGTCATAAAAAAAAATTATTTGGAAGAAAATTATAAAGTAGAAGTTGTTTGCAAATATTAATTCAGATTTTTTTTTGTCCATATCTAGTAACTCTGACGTTGATTTTGAGACCTAATGGGATTGTTTATGCTCTTTATGAATTATTTGCGTTATTTTTCCAAAACGATGGCGTGGGCGGAAATGTGCCAAGAAGATCGAAAATTTTGACCTTATGTGTTAATATTACTATGTACATAACACACATTTGTTTTCTGAAATGAATTCCATTTCAAAATTGACGTAATTTTCCGCAATTGTATTGCAAAGAATTTTATATTATTTAAATAAAAATCCTTAGGAGCATTGTGTTGATTTCACTATATACACATACATCCTCCTGTTTTAGTTTAGCTAAATATAGCTAAAAAAAATCGTTTCGTTTATGATTATACCAGACCCAGACCTACCCTACGAAAACAGTATCGTATGGGTTAAACATTTACGTGTGAGGCATCCTATGCGATTTAGATTTTATTGCGGAAGTACATCATATAGAGTTATATGGACGTAACATCCGTGTTTATATGAGCTGTTTTTGCAACAGTGAAAACAAACTGATGCTGGTAGCTTCCAACATTCCTTCGTCAGCGTTGCCAATGGGCTAATTGTTTTACATCTCGACTCCTCACGAAGAACAGCTGTGCGTGCATGTATTGTAATTGCGGATCGGATGATTCTCACATCGATTTATTTATTGTAATTACAGCTAGCGATATCGTTACGCTGGTGGATCAGTGTGTCGTAATAATCACACTGTGGTGCGATTTGCATGAAGTATTGGCTAGCCAACGCGACTGCTGGACGTGGATCGCTGCACGTTGAGCACGTATCGAGTGTTTACGTATGTTGAGTGGATATGTGAATGTGCGAGGACTGGCACGTTTGACCATGGTGATTAACCGAGGTGATAAGTAAATGGTTAAACCCGCTAGCGGTTGCTTCTTATCGAGCGCTGTACTTGTTTTCAGAGGCGTCGTAACTATTTCGAAAGAGGGTTAACTGCAGAAAAATAAAATTGAATATAAAATACATATAAGACTTTGTTTTATACAGAATTGATTATTAGGTTCATGGTATGAGTATAATAATTATTTGCTTATCCTTTAATCTAATAATATATGTATTTTACCTCCCGCCATTTAATTTTTATTAATTTAAATACATACCTACATACTTATGATGGAAAATGTATCAACTTCTATTCCATATAACTATTGTTCTATTTACTATTTTGTTTTTATAACGTTACTATTATTAATTTGAAATGATTAGTTTTTTGACAGTGACATTTATCTATCATATATCTGAACTGTATAACCAAGGAGTTGTGTTTAAATCGTAGGGTCCAGGATGTAAATTATAGATAATTTTTGTAAATTTATTCATAAAATATATATAAAAAGTATTAATGCAAACCTGTAGTAAATTTAATAATCTTTTCATTTATAATAATATAAATCTCGAGACAATAACATTCAAAGGTATTCGAAGAAAAACTATTTTGAGCTTCAAGTAATGTGCCATTTCCGGTTATCTGATTTACAACAAAATCTAATGGCTTCTTTCCATATTAGAGTAAGATAGTAATACAAGGTATTAAAATTTTATGACACACCGACAAACACATAATCGTGAAAATGTTAAAATTGGATTCTAGGGTCCTTAAAACGTGGTCATTTACAAAAATCTCAATATGCGATTTTTAGCACGATCCCTATACCTCTCTTTCCAAGGTAGGTGAATGTAAAAAGG
Source organism: Harpalus rufipes (assembly GCA_951394225.1). NCBI lineage: Eukaryota > Metazoa > Arthropoda > Insecta > Coleoptera > Carabidae > Harpalus > Harpalus rufipes. The sequence goes on from OX596274.1 coordinate 73,750,354, forward strand.
ATCTTATTCTCATTATGAAAGTTTTTTGAACTAGTTTTTTTTTATAATTACTATACTACTATAACAATAATATTAATGAAACAGCTATACTGACGTTGCTGAAATGTACTCCAATGCTCGAAGGATAAATGAAATGTATGTCTGCGAATGATTTCTTCATATATTTTTAAAGTAAATTTAATAGTTGCAGCCCTTGACGTATCGTCGCCGTGACCTTCAGCCATGGACAGACTAATTTATTTTAATACTTAAAAAACTAGGATATTATTGTGGAAAAATATCGCAACTATCATGCTGCAACAGATCACACAATAAAAATGATCCACTTTCTGCACTTGTTGCATAAATCACTATTTTCACTTCTATATCGTTGACTACACTATGAGTACCATTACTCAGATGAAAATTGAACAGCAATTAAATAGTAAGTGACAATAGAAATAATATAAACGTATAAGTTTTAAGAGATGTGTTTCAATGCAAAAATGAATTTAAAACACATGGTGAGCGAGGAAACCCATTAAATAATGAAATAAATATGAGGATGGTTATAAAAAAATTAATAAATTTATGTTGGTTTATTGTTTTTCATTTTTGTCAATGTTACTACATTTTATGCTTCAAACTTTTTTAAAATTAATTAAATATAACCCAAACAAACTTACGTCCGCAAAACTCGAACTGTTATAGTGTTGACGATGATGCCTGTGTGTGTGTGTTTTGTGTGTGTGTGTGTGACACAAATTTCTACTTTGATAACTTCAATACTACAATTTCAAAATTTATAATTCTTTCATATTCCTGTTTCGTACTTCAATATGAAGAGTTGATTAGATTTTGATTATGATTGGATAACCGGAAGTACCCTAATTTGAAGATTTTAACAGTATTTCTAGAAAAAACGCTATTAAATATCATTTTTTGACCTTTTATGTTATTATTAATAAAATAATATGTTATTTTCTATTGGATTTAATTATATTTTTTTCTTCATATTCAATGATTTTAGAGGTAAAGAATTATAAAGACATAACTTTGAACCTGATTCTGCTAAAAGCTGCACCATGGAAAACAATTAGAATATTCAAATATTACTTATTGATAGATGTCAGTGTCAAATAAAATTTACATAATATCTTTGTGAAATGATTTTACTGGAAATATAAAAATGTAAAATAATTTAAGGTGGCAAAAACAAATCACATAAGTTAATACAACAGATTATAGCCATAAGCCAATTCAGCAGATTATGATGTTATATTTTCTACTTCTTATTTTAAGAAATATACTGTTCTTTTTATGAGTAGTTCAGTTCAGTTCAGTACGAGGTAAGATCAGTTCATTTCTCCCCTAAAAAGAAAACGTTCATAGAATAGTTTTCAAAGAAAATTCTGTGTGGAATTTGTACAAAATATGTAGAATTGACGGAAGGTATTGTGCTGGCCACATCAGATTTTTGCGTTATGATCTCAGTTCGGATAAATATTACAGCTACGGCATTTAATTGAACTCGATCGTATCTCTCATAGTTCTACAAAATCTCTAATTGAATTAATATTTTACTAATTTTAACTGATTATAGAAATAAAATCGCAAAAATATATAATTGAGAACATTTAAAAAAATATATAGATAAATAATTCTCCTTTTTCAATTATTGAAAGAGTATGAAACATCAAATTATTTAAAAAGTAGGAGATATTAATATTTGTATCACTCAAATGTGCATTCATACATTTTAAATAAATAATTAAAATTATCAGAAGGCATGTTTCATAAGAGAATGAAATTTATCAATTTAAAGTTAACATATCAAGAATATATTGTGCTAAAAAACATATTTTTCAGATTTGTTCTACGTAAATAGTCTGATGTATTATATACATTAATCATACGTAAATAACTAATACAATTCCTTTGAAAATGACTTACAAATACAGCAAATAAACAAATACGCTGTGTAAACAAGACATGTCTGGAAATTTATTAAAATACAAATAACATAAAACGAAATTTGGAACGTGGTTCTATTTACGTTATGCTATAATTTGTTTTTAAATAAACACGGCTACAATGCTCAATAGTAAACAAAACTTCTGTTACTGCAAACACAAGAGTCTATTTCGTAGTCAGTAAACAAGCATCCAAAGTACAAAGACAGTTAAACAGTTCACTAAATCAAATAAAAAACTAAACTACTGAATCACTAAAGCAGGTGACGAAATTTTTTGCACGAAGATAAACAAGTGAAAGGTGACTTCTCTACCTGTAAAGTTTACAGGTTCTATTAAATTGTTTGCGTGAATGTTTTTTATCATTCAAATGCGTTAGTTAATATGCACCCCAATTTCCTTTACAACATGGCAATCCAGCAGTTAGCAAGTGATACTCTGGTTCACACTTGTTAGCTGGGGCCGGCAGTGATTTGCAAGAAGCTAATGATATGCAAATTAATGAAGTATTGTAAACAGAAAGCTACATACTAATACTTAGCGGTCAATATAATTAACAAGTAAATACACGCACATAATAATTTCCTTGTGTAACAAACTATGAAATTTTATAGTACATTTGTACATATTGTAACGTTTTTATTTATATGGGTGAAGTGTAAAACATAGCCAAATATTATGAACTAAAAGAATACGTTTATTAAACGATAAATAATTAAGGATTAAATATTAAAAGATAATAAAAACAACTAACAATATGATTAAATAATTATAAACACTAAGAATATTATTAAATGCTTAAACACTACGATTATTTATCTAACAATATTTATATCACTACACTTATTTATACAGGATGTTAATAAAAAAACTTTACACACTTTAGCAGGTGATAGTAGAGATGAAAACAAGAAAAAAATTCTAATACACTTAGGTCCAATACACATTGATTTTTAGAAAATTTATGTATGGAATTTGTACATAATACACAGGATTGACGGAAGATATTGTGCTGGCCACATCAGATTTAACACCTAAGGACTCTAGCAGCCGTATTCATAGTAAAGGAGAAAACTGGGTTTAAACCAGGTCTACGTAGTCCTGGTTTAAACCAGGTCTAAAAATGGTTATTCATAGTCAAATTTAGACCTGGTTTAAACCTGGTCTAAGTAAATCGAATTTAAACCAGTCTATCTAGTCGGCCATGGCCTTCCAATGTACTGCTCATGCGTAGTGAATACAATTTTGAATTTTGTGATGACAGCTGATGTTTACTGCGCTGATTTCTTACAACTAAAACTGTATTGAGATCTTTTTATTAGCTTTTAACTACGAAATTAATATTTGTATGTTGATTGAGGTAACACACATGGTTTTAGTACATCAGTATTTGCAAGGAAAGATGGATTTGTTGTAAATATAGACGAACATAATTTTCAGTTCCCCGAAATTAACGCCCTTACTACTTCCAAAAATAAAATATTAGTATTAGAACCAGTAGATATAAATTAAATATTCAATAATTCATCAATATCTAAGCAAACATCCCTTCCCCAAAATTTACTTGGACGAGATAATTTCAAATTAATGTCTAAAAGAAAGAATATCACTACTAATCTAACTAGGGCAATGTATGTGGAGAAATGTCTAGAGCTATACGAGAAGAAAATAGAACAACAAATTAAATATGAAAGAGAATTGCATAATAAGAGATGGGAAGAATAAATATTTAAACTTTTGTAAATGTGAAATGATGAAAAATAAATTAAATTAAATAAAAAACTTAAATGTTATGATAAAAAATAACTGGATTGCAGTCAAATTTTATTTATTTATCTCAATCGGCCGGTTTCGTACGCCACATGCGACCATCATATGAGTTTTTAAAAATTGTTCAAAAATTGAATACATTCCAGAATAATACTGAACAATAACAACATACATGGATTTCAACCAAATTATATTTGTTAATTTACTCTTTTTATATATTACAGTTTTAATTTATTAACCTATAATTTTTCTATTCGATATTAATAAATATCTCAGATTATTATGATTTAAATAATCCGATATTCCACTACGTTTTTAACGAAGTTTTTAATATCTTCTACGTCATTACCATGATCAAAAATTTCTTGAAGATCATTATCCATCATGAACTTCCTAAAAGGCAATAATATGAACTATAAATTCATGGCAAAGTAATATTGTAAACATTAATATGAAATTATATATAACATACTACTTACCAAAAATATTATATTAAATAACAATAATTTACATTAAAAAAAAATCTACTTTCATACTATTGTCACTGACTTAATCCCACAATAAACTAGGGTGCGAGGAGGTCTAAATTTTAGTCTAGGTTTAAACCCGTACTAGCGCTAAACTGCCTCTATGAATAACTGTTTGTGCCGGTCTAAGTTAGACTTGAGATAGACCTGGTTTAAACTCGAACAGCGGCACTATGAATACGGCTGTAGGTGTTTACGATCAATTGTAAACAAAGTTGCAGCCGTCGTCGAAGAGACTCACGCACTTGATCGTAAACACCTAGAGTCCTTAGTTGTTAAATCTGCTGTGGCCAGCACAATACCTTCCGTCAATCCTGTGTATTATGTACAAATTCCATACATAAATTTTCTAAAAACCAATGAGTATTGGATCTAAGTGTATTAGAATTTTTTTCTTGTTTTCATCTCTACTATCACATGCTAAAGTGTGTAAAGTTTTTTTATTAACACCCTGTATAACTACATTTATTTATGTTAACAACTGGGAAACTGTATATCACCAAGTTCATCGCTCGTTGCTTATATATATCAAACCGTCTCTCCGCTTTCTTTCGGCTGGTATTTTTACAGCTTATATCATTCTAGAACCCTCTGAAGCGACAATGACCTGTATACAAAAGAAGTGGGTCACGGCGTAGTTAACCTCTAGCCGGCGCGTCGCTGGGATTTCAACATCTGGGAAATTCCGGGATTACGTCATCGCTCTGGTACATTGTTTCAGTGGCGCACGTATACTTTTCTCTCCGGGGCGCACGTCACAATATGTATATGTAGGTACATTTGTCGTATTCATATCCTAAAATATTAGTAGATAAAGAAGGATTTAGAAAGACACAGGGCACGATCCAGATCCTTCGCTGCTCTGGACAAAAATTATTTTTGTCGGTCTTTATATTTAATTATTTTAAATAAAAAAACAAATATCTCAATTTTAATTAAATATTTTTTTGGCATAAAATTGATAATTATTCAATAATAATAGCTATTTTTCCTCTGACGTTTGAGATATTGTTTGTCCCCGTTGCTTCATATCTTACTTTCAACAATAAAAATCACCTATATATAAAAAATTAAAATAGTTTCAAAAGCTTTTTCGGAAATTTCCTGTTTTCTAAAATTTTAAATTCACCTAGCTATTATAGCTTTCGAAATACACGTAAAAAACAAAACCTTTCTTTATTGTTACTTTAATTTGTTTATATCTTTTACAATTTTTGAATGCGGAGTTTGACCAGTTACTATACTTTCGAATTGAATGATTTTTTTAAATATTTTTCTAAGCCTGGATTAAAATTGCTGGGTTTTGAACTTATTTACATACTAGACTATTATTTTTACCAGCGATAATAGCACCTGAGTGTCTGGTCGCGAATCTGAGAACCCGGGGTTCAATCCCGACTGACGCCAAAAATTACATCGAATTTTATTGGCACAAAATTGACCCCTGTGTTGCACTCTCCACGCCAGCAATGAGTGCCAGTAAGGTGACGCCTGGTAAGCGCCTGCACGGTACAAATATTCTATCATTACTGATATCTGTGTACAAAGCAGATTAGCACACCCAACAATGGGTAATATGCTGTGATGAAATATTTATTTATTAATTCGTAGGACTTAACGAACGATACAAAATAAATATAAAAATCTGTTCTGGCCAGCACATAACCTCTCGCCGTATATTTTACCTGTCTCTATTCATAAAGCAAAGAATATTTTTAGAAATACAAATAATATATTCATATAAGTCTATAACGTATAAACTTCTTTATTACTCATTAAGAACATGACTCAACATAAAACAATTTTCACATATACTTACAAAATCTATAGGATATTTTACTATAAATTATGTACAATAAATTACAAAGTAGAGTTTACTATATATACCTGCTGGTAACAGGGATTTTCAATTCGAACAACGTTCTTGTTTACTTTGTCTTCATATTCTTCTAGTAAAAACATTAATTTTGGGCGGCTAAAATGTATAATCTGAATTGTGCATCTATTCTTACATATCTTCTTTTACATTTTATTTTTTCATACATGCTGTATCTAAATAACACTAATTCCCATTAATAAAGTGATGGATAGATTGCATTCCGATTATTTTTATATATCGATGTGTAATTTTGTCAATATTTACAACTTACTTGAGAAGAATTTGATAGCTTTTTCGCAGTTCAATGTTACTCTAGTTACAGTGCTGGTGTACATTGTTCCATAATGTTTAAAACAAATTTAAGTCCTTCAACTTAGACTTGTCACCTCCATAATAGTCACAGATCAAGAATTAAGAGATTCTCCAAGTACATTTTTCTTTCATTACTCATTATTTCGATGAGATACAATTTTTTCTGTATTTTACGTTGCAGAGTGGAGACCATTAACAGTATTTCTGAAGGGTATGTGTAATATACCTATAATTCTAAATATTTAACTATAAATACAATAAGAAATAATATAATGTATGTACTTCCCAGAAAAAGTCTTCAGTACTGTCTCCGGATTTCTGACACTGACATTTATCTGTCAGTTACAAACAATTTAAATTCTCAACTATTTTCCATGGCATTCTTTCGGCTGTAAAATGTATTAAAACAGATTATTTTATATATTATATTTCTTTTATCTCTAAATCTATAGAATATATAATAAAATAATTAAATGTATCAGATAGAGAATTTAATTTTATTTAATATTACCAAAAAAAAAATTTCAAAAAATAATATTTAGAAGATTTTTTTTTCAAGAATCTTCTACTTCCGGTTGTCCAATTGTTACCAAAACCTTTTCAGATCTTCCCATGAATGTCCGATTGGGAAATACGTACTTAAACAAATTTAAAGTATTATAGTTTTTGAGTAATCGTGCTTCCAACATCCTACATACATACACACACACACATACATCCACACACACACACACACACACACAGACATCATCGTAAAAATGTTAAAATTGGATTGTAGGGACCTTAAAACGTGCTTATTCAATAAAATCTCGATATGCGATTTTTAGCATGAATCCAATACCTCTCTTAGCGAGAGGTAAAAAGGGGAAAAATCTAAGATCTTTAATACTTGAAGATACATAAAATGTTCCCTAAAGGAATAGTAATTTAGTTATTTAAAAAACTAGACTCAGAAATGTACGGGTATTCCTAATTTTTTTATCGCTTTTAAAAAAATACTTTTTTATTGGTTTTTATTAATTGTATTAATTAATGAATTAATTTCATAATTATGTTTTCCGCTCCCTAAATTTACTGCTCTGATCAGCTTCCCAGCTTGCGTTAAGGTATGGCGGCAATTTTGAAAATAAACCAATAATAAATCTAATAAATTTGATATTGATAGTCAACAGGTATGTATTTGGCACCAGAAAATAGGTCTTGCTACGCTCTATTATATATAAATAAAAATACATATTTTGTTTGAATCCCATCGAGTTTTTGATTCTCTTTTATTACATAAAAATAACTTTACCTATCTCGTATGCTGATTAGAAGCATTCTCTTTTATATTCCCATGCCGTGCAAAAAGCTAAGTTATCATCGCAAAAAAAGATATATTCCCATCTTAAAGAACATTAAAATGATTTACGTTTGATACTTCAGCTATAAAAAATGAGATTCGAACACTAGGGGTTAAATAAATACCTAATTGCACTATTCGTTTCACAACATTTTTCATTTAGGTTATATATTTTTTATTTTAGGTTTGATTTACGGTTCTTTGTATAGTCGCTAACGTTTAGTCAAGACTTCAAACATTTTAAAAATAATTTGATATACGTTATATTATAATATTTATATTTTCTAATTGAAATATACGATTTCTATTTTTAAATTTAATCTCGAAGTGTAGAAAAAACTTTTAGAATTCATTTTATTGCTAGCGTACTCTACTGACACGTGCATATTGCTTGCTTGGTGCTCGTGCAGTCGTGCGTGTTATCGCCTTCAATTTCAAACCGTTGTTTTATGTGTTTATCGCACAAGTTTCGTTTATTTATTTGTATACACGAGACGAGAATTAAACTGGACGCATTTATTTTATTTATCATGAAGCATGGAAGTTTCTTTATCACGTATCGTTATAATCCTATTTGCTTTAGACTTTAGACTAACTAATGAAGCCTGAAACACCATTTTCTGCAAAGTGGAGTTTAGTTTCTAGTAATGGATTTTTTTTACATAATGTAGAACTAGATTATATTACATAATATTATATTTACGTGTTGTATTCTCGGTTTCGCTATTGATGAATTCGTTGTATAGGATACCATATTTTCATTTCACCAAGGAATAAGTTGTTTAAATTACCTGGATATTTTTACACAGTTAAATATTTATTCCATGAGTAGTTTGACAACATATATTTGAAATATATTTATTGTACGTTGAAAATCCTGTATAATAAATATTTATTAAAAATATTTAATTTTTTGTAAATTATATTTGTTTATTTTTATTATTTAAATATGTAGACATAAGAAATTATAAGATATATAACCTATACTATTCGTATTTGTAGAAATTGCACTATATATTAAGGAAAAATAAAAATATTAATTTAAATTAGTGCAGTTAAGACATATTTTTTATTGTTTGATTTTCCTTATAGCAATTAAAAATTATTAATTCAATAATAATTCAGTTATTGGATTAATAAAACCTATTAGAATATAGTAGAGTGAAAAGTACTAGTCATTGATATCTCATTCATCTATTACTCAAAACTGCAGTATTATCGAGTATGCTTTGGCTATATATGCTATAATCATTTTTACCTCTCGCTAAGAGAGGTATTGCATTCATGCTAAAAATCGCATATCCAGATTTTATTGAATAAGCACGTTTTAAGGTCCCTACAATCCGATTTTAACATTTTTACGATGATGTCTGTGTGTGTGTGTGTGTGTGTGTGTGTGGATGTGTGTGTGTGTGTGTGTGTGTGTGTGGGATGTTGGAAGGACGGTTACTCAAAAACTATAAGACTTAAAATTTGTTTAACAACGTATTTCCCAATCGGACATTCCCGGGAAGATCTGAAAAGGTTTTGGTAACAATTGGACAACCGGAAGTAGAAGATTCTTGAAAAAAAATCTTCTAAATATTATTTTTTGAAAATTTTTCTTGATAATATTAAAGAAAAATAAATTCTCTTTCTGATACATAATGTTTTGGTAACAATTGGACAACCGGAAGTAGAAGATTCTTGAAAAAAAATCTTCTAAATATTATTTTTTGAAAATTTTTCTTGATAATATTAAAGAAAAATAAATTCTCTTTCTGATACATTTAAATATTTTTATACATATTTTATAGATTTAGAGATAAAAGGAATATAATATATAAAATAATGTTGTAATTAATTTTACAACCGAAAGGATGCCATGAAAAATAGTTGATAATTTAAATTATTTGTAACTGACAGATAAATGTCAGTGTCAGAAATAATGAGTAATGAATTAAAAATGTACTTGGAGAATCCCTTAGTTCTTGATCTGTGACTATTATGGAGATGACAAGTCTAGGTTGAAGGACTTAAATTTGTTTCAAACATTATGGGACAATGTACACCAGTACTGTAGACTAGAGTAACTTTGAATTGCGAAAAAGCTATCAAATTCTTCTCAAGTAAGTTGTAAATATTGACAAAATTACACATCGATATAAGAATAATCGGAGTGCAATCTATCCGTCACTTTATTAAAAGGAATTAGTGTTATTTAGATATAACAAGTATGAAAAAATAAAATGTAAAAGAAGATATGTAAGAATAGATGCACAATCCAGATATATACATTTTAGACCGCCCAAAATTAATGTTTTTACTAGAAGAATATGAAGAGAAAGTAAACAAAGTTGTTCGAATTGAAAATTGCTGTTACCAGCCTAATATTTATATATGGTAAACTCTACTTTGTAATTTATTGTAACATAATTTATGGTAAATATCTTTATGTTGAGACATGCTATTATTGAATAATAAAGAAGTTTATACGTCATAGATTTATATGAATATATTATTTGTATTTATAAAAATATTCTTTGCTTTATGCATACAGCCAGGTAAAATATACGGCGAGAGGTTATGTGCTGGCCACATCAGATTTTTTCTATTTCGCGTTCAGCAAGTGAATCTTGTACGATTGTTTTTGTCAAAAACAGTGATACAATGAACAATTTTGCACAAAAATTTTTTGGTATTTTTTTAAATTATGAAGTTCGTAATTTTAGTTGTCATTACTTACTCATGGAAAATAACTGCAATTAGAAATTTTATAGTGAAATAACACAATAAATACAATTTTTAATTCAAAACTAACTTGTAAGTAACTGTTATCAAAATATCAATTGTCAAATTAAATTAAATTTCAAATATTTATTGAATGTGTCAATGGTACCAACCTTGATTTTAATATTTATTTCAATAAGTTTTTTAAAATAAAAGTAAATTAATGCGAAATAGGAAAAATAGCATGAAAAATAAGTATTACAATAAGGATCATTGTAATATTTGTCTTTCAATAAATTGTTCCAATATCAAACTTATGAATCCGTATAAGTTATATAAATTTATGGATATTGTATATAGAAAGGTATATGCAGGCATTGTGGCCATGTACAGCAATATGGCCATATCCCTATTTATCAAAAAGTACAAGCTTTTCATACAAGATGCCTCTGGAAATACCTAGAGAAAAGAAAATATTTATTCATAAATAATAGTACAGCACAAGTGATGGCACCATTTTTAGTTGGTTGGTAGTAATGATGTACTTCATTATGAAATGTAAAACCTTACGGTGGCCATTACCTGCTATTAACTATTATTGATATACAAAATTATTCGAAACTACGAAATTGCGGGCATTTTTGAAACGAACTCTGAAGGTTACCGAAATTAAAATAATCATTAATGAAGTGCATGATAATACATATGTATATTTTGCAACAAAGGTAAAAATAATTATAAATTATACAGTTCAACTTCGTATTGAATAATCGCAGAAAATGTAGAGTATTCTAATCGCATGTCATGGCTATTAATCAGTCGAATGACTTACAACACTCGACTTCGGAACACAGAAGCGAACTTTGTGACACTCTCTTCATGTCAGCTGATGCCTAGCAAATGTCCTCAACAGTACAGATGTATCGTTATTACAGAAATCTACTTAGAAACACATCCAGAAATGAGTAATAAGTAAGCTGTGATGAAATCTTTATTTATTTGTTTATTTGATTATAGAATAAAATAAGGGAGTGCTTTGGCTGCCGGCGTCGATGGCCTTGAAAACTGATGCCGGTTGCTATAAGTTCATCGCGGCTGTAGATATGAGAACCGTCATTTTGTGTGTTAGAATGGATTATTAGATTAATAGCCAAGTGTAAACTTAGAATTTTACATTTTAATTCAAATAATAGTAGGACGAAAAGTGAATCTTTAAGGTATGAGCAATTTGTTTACAGCTCAGCCGCGTAGCCGAGGCCGTAATTACTTGTGAGTACACTTTTAGTAACAAAAAATTTCGTTATGAAATTTTGACATTATTTAATAACTCATATAACATTTCGTTTCGATACGATATTATGCAGTAATTTGTTGAAGTATGAGTTTTCAATAAGTAGGATAAGTCGCAATTGTTCGAAAATCCTAGCAAAATTTTGGCTGACGCTCTTGATTTGAAGAACAAATTGATGCCGCATAAATAAATTTTAATTTTAATGTCCCAGAATTTTAAAATGATATTCTAAAGTTTTAGGACTTTAATGTTTCACTTTTTGTTTTATAAATCGTTCAAAAAACGTTGCTTCAAAAACCAGTAAGACAAAATAATAATAAACTCAGCAATTATTGGTTTTAAAATCATTTTAACATAGGTGATAGACAAATTTATTTAGCTGGTGCCGGTTATAGGTAGATATTCCGGCACCGGAAATTAAAGTTTTTTAATTATACAAATATGAAAGAAATATTTTCCATATGAAGACAACCGAAAAATAAAGAGGAAACCAACTAAAATAATCACCAACACTCTCAATTAAATTTCCATCAGTTTGAATCACCATCGTCGCCTGGTACAATTATACTGGTCTGAGATTCACACACTTGTCATTTACACTGTTCAACCAATAACCACAGTTGGTAACGATGCGGGCTTGCTACCAGCAACACGGAATTAGATCCCAGCAAGCCACGACGAGCTGTCTGCGGTGGTATTATGTTTATTATCTGCTGCCTGATTCAGCCACCTCTTTACCAGCTACCAGACACCACACGAAAGGGAATCTGATAATGTGAGGGTTTTCAAAGGATTTGGAACAGCTCTACTATAGATTTTTAAAGAGGATTGAATTACTTTTATTGGTAATCAAAGGCAGTGTGAGATTGAATTGTCTAACTGTGTATTTGATCTGAATTTGATAAAGAAAATAATGAAAACAAAGATGTGTTTATCAGTGTTTAACTTAATAAATCTTGTTTCATAGAATATATATTTCCTATTTTAAATTTCTCGTAATATATTAGTATATCAAAAACGAACTACGTATATTACACTTTATTTTTTACATACTTAATAATATTTATTGTGTTAGCTATGAATAACAATTTTTAGATATTATATTTATTATTAGTATAGGCTAAGGTAAAATGTAAAGAAATGTATGAAACATTGGTTTATTATTTGCAATAACGTAAATTGCCCAAAAAAATTAAGTACTGTATTTTTTCACCATTTCAGGATCACTAATTAAAACTATAAAAGCAAAAGATAATTAGGTAACGAAACTCTAAATTTTATATCCAATAAATTTGAATTTATTGAGTCATAGTAAAAGATTTTTAGAGGAAAAAAGAAAAATCGTAGATTAGAATTATACTTTGGTTCACGAAAGATGACAATTCAAGGTCACTTGTTCGAGGAAAGAATACACAGCACTTTATATAGTAGTAGCTTAGCAACATTTCATGTTAGAAAGAGAGAGATTATTTGATGTACATATGTCTATGTAGTTTATGTTGTGTGACAGATATACGTAAATGGTGACATTACTTTCTAACACATTACAAATAATAATGACGTATGTCGTAGAGTTACAAATACCTAATTATCTACTACACTGCCCTCTTCGTTAATGTTTACCCAGTGACGTTGACATTTAAATCAAATTATTACTCCATGGTTTATGTCAAGTCTACGTTTTTGCAAATACATAGGTAAAGAGCATAAATCTTTGAGAAATGCATTATTTAAAAAGAAACAATTTTCAAATAAATTACACTTATTTTTGTCAGTTCAAATGTATCCATAAATATTTCATGTTGCACGTCTATGTATACGAAATGTAGTGAAGTTATCTACAAGTAATATTATACCATACTATCAATAAATGACCTTGAATAGTCATCTTTCGTGAACCAAACTATACAATGATCATATGTACGTCCTTTATTTTATAGGACAGTTCTTTATTTTAATTTTATAGATGTATTTTTTTCTTAAAAATTCACTTTTGTCCTTTTTACCTACCGTCACCTTTAGGTATGGAAGGCATTGTGTTTGGTCAAAAAATAGATGATGAGCTTTAATGAATAAGCACGTTTTGGGGTCCCGACAATACGAATTTACTTTTTTTACGCCGATGACTGCGTCTGCGTATGAATGTGTTTCAAAAATTACATCATATTCCTCATTCTTAGATCCAAAGCAAGACTTGATTAGATTTTGGTTACAATTGATCAACCCGAAGTACCTTCATTTGAAGCAGTTAACAGTTTTTTTTTACATTTTATGTTATCATAAATATTAAAGAATATTGTATTCACTATAAGATTTGATTGCATTATTTTCTTCATATTCAATGTATTTAGAAAATTAACGGTTATGTTGCAAAATTGTTCTTACCACCTTTAGTTAGAGCTAACTGGAAGTTAAAAGAACTGTTGTTTGCATCGCTTCTAACCTTCAGTTTCAATTGTTAACTAATGGTTAATAAACTATCACTTTAACTAGATGTAGTAAGATCGGGCCTTAGAGGTAAAAATGTATAAAGAAATTAATTTTAATAAATCGTGCAAACTTTGTTATGCGTCACCATGGAAACAGTCTCATTAATTCAATATTACTAATCGACAGATATCAGTGTTAATTACAAATTTACATAATATCTGTGAAATAATTTTACTAAAAATTAAGAAATTTTCTGTTGTGGAATTTACATAAAATAACAAAATAACAAATTTATTTAAGAGGGGACGTTTTTTATTATCAAGAGTGCAGTACATCTCCAAGTGGTAGACAAAGGGACAACTAACAAGTAAATAGCTGATTGTTCATGAAGAACTTATCTGGGCTGGTATCAGGGCCACGCAATGAGCTATCTCTCTCTGTGCTGCTTTCTCTCACGTTCGCCGCCAACTTCATTACACAAGCAACGTTCGTCGCTTGTCTTTGTAAATAGTTCGGAAGGACAAAAGGCCGACCTGACATACGATCTTGGCGACAGGCAGTGATGAGGTCACATGCTGCTATTTTTTCCACTGGCCAAGTGGTCAACAACCCTTGTCGAAACAGCCCCCTGCCATTTGCAGCCAAACCCAAAAACGGTACTTTGCTAATGTTCCTCATATAATGTCGGTTTGCCGTTTTCTTTTTCCATGTAGACACCGTTAGCTTGCGAAAGCCTTAATGGTTTTATACCACCATGCAAAATATTTTCTACCCTCGCAATGAATAGAGGTTTATGATTGCCTGGGAGAAGCGAAAGTGATTGCTTGTTCGGTCAATGCACCAACGCGCAGTTTTGATGGGGCTGAGCAATTCAAGTTGATGGTATTGTGCAAGCTTGCCTGGGGAAAACCTTGAACACTTGTCCTTCAAAACCGGCACAACACCAGCCCCTTGCAATATTGTTTTATTGTTAGAACACGCACCGCCGATTGAGACGAGCCGAAATGCCAAAACACGTACAAAAGTTATGCGGTCTGACGGGCCGGGTACTCTTTTTTACTTTCATTTTTGGACAGAACGGATTTCGATGAGACATAACAAAAGGCACGTTCTCAATTCCATACCGAACCGCAATCCGCCAGACACGGACCACAGAAGGAGGAATAGAAATGAAATTCGGAGAAATCAGCAAAAATTCTCCAATTCATATTACAATATGTATTCCTGTTCCGGTTAGTATTTTTTACCTCTCACTAAG
This sequence comes from Harpalus rufipes, assembly GCA_951394225.1. NCBI lineage: Eukaryota > Metazoa > Arthropoda > Insecta > Coleoptera > Carabidae > Harpalus > Harpalus rufipes. The sequence continues at coordinate 73,765,824 of OX596274.1, forward strand.
AGAGGTTATTGGATTCATGCTGAAAATCACATAACCAGATTTCAATGAATAAGCACGTTTTAAGGCCCCTACAATCCGATTATAATATTTTTACGATGATGTCTGTGTGTATGTGTGAGGTTGTTGGAGATACGATTTCTCAAATTCTATAAGACTAAAGACCTGGGTATCTACGGATTCCTCAATCTAACAGTAATGGGAAGAGTTGAATAAGTTCTGGTAACAATTGGACAATCGGAAGTGGTAGTTTCTGAAAACAAAAAATTCTAAATATTATTTTTTGAATATTTGTTATTACATATAATAAAGATAATTAAATTCTCAATCTGACACGTTTAATTTTTTTTATTATATCTCGTATAGGTTTGGTGATATAGGATACAATAATATAGAATAATCTGTTATAATAAATCTCGCTGTACAAAAAACAGTTGAGATATTTAAATGCTTGTAATTGACAGATAAATGCAAAATTTCAGTGTCAAAAATTAGCATTTTTACTAACAATACTGGAAGATATTTCTGGGAGGTACGAGTACATTTAATACATATTATTGTATTATTAATTAAATATGTATTTAAATTATAGGTATGTTAATATTACATATATCTTTAAGAAATACTGCTAATACTGTCAATGAATTTGAAAAGTTTTGAACATATTAGAATAGTAGGGCAAAATTTCTCACAGAACGAAAGAAGATACAATTTCAATTATTTGTGTCTACAAGAAATGTTAAATTCGTTACTTATAGGGCGCGAGCAGTTATGTGACTTTGTTGGCCTTGGCAAGCAGATATGAGGATCCGTGTCAGAATGACGGCTAATACTTGTTTACATAGATGTATGGAATATGCTTGTCGAGGAAAATAATACACATGGATTTGGAAAAGGATAGTTTTGAAGGAAAACTTATGATGCTTGACACCTCTGTACATAATTACTATAGCTATCATTCTGAAACGGGCCCGCTATCTGCTTGCCAAGGCCAACAAAGTCACATAACTGCTTGTGCCCTATGCAACATAAAATGAAAATGGTGAGAAGTATTGTGCTGGCCACAACAGATTTTTTTAATGAGTATATTGTACATATAGTTGTACCAAGCGAAGATATGAAAATATTATTAATATTAAGTACATAGTAGGAATAACAGTATATTTTGAAATTTGAATTCCATTTTAATTTATACAATTTATTGATTATTTTTATCCTTATGTTTGCTTTATTTTCCGTTAATGGTTTATTAATGGATTTGTTTAATGTATGGGCAATCGTTTATTAATAGTCCCTTTTAATATAGTTTTTATTTGCCCAAAATATACGATTATTGGTATAAATAACCATTGATAACACGTCTAAATAATTAATGTCACATTAGTGTCAAACGCTAACATAAACAAAATTGTTGTGGAATAAAACTAGTTTTTCTCTAATTAATAAGATATGATCAATGGTAAAATAACTAACACGTGCGTTAATGTGATTAATAATCTTAATAATTAACACATTGATAAATAAATAACTATTATTTTCATATGATAACATATTTTTGTTGTTGGGATTAATGGTAGATAACAACACCATAAAATAAGGAAAATATTTTAAATATTTTTATTTGGTTTTCATCGGATTTAGATTTTGTAGTGCACTCTCTACGCCAGCAATGAGTAACTGTGATGTGACGCCTGGTAAACGTTCGCACGGTACAAATACGTCATCATCATTACCAAAATATGTATACAAAGCAGATTGGCACACCCAACAATAGGTATGCCGTGGTGATATATACGTATTTAGATTTTGTTTAACTGGGAAATTTTGTGGCTAATTTTTTTAATATACGAGTATGATTAAATTTGTTTCAAACGTGTAGTTATAAAATCTCATTGCAATTTGTAAAATTATTTATAGGTATCTTTGATCATATAAAGGAGGACCTTTAATCATTTGTTTCATAAAGACAAAATAAAAATATTAAGACCAAAAATTATAAAAAAATGAAATAGTATGTATGCATAAATCAATCTGTGTACAGTATTACGGTTATGTATAAAAATTCAAATGAATCTGTAATCAAATACATAATTTCTTATGCTATATACATTTATACCCTGTTAAAAACTAGTTACTTCAAAAGTCATATTCACAGCAATAAAAAAACTAGATAAACTATTTACAATAAAATTATTGAACTTAGTTTTTTAAGAATTATCTGTTTTTGAATAAAAAAGGTTATGAGATAATGACTAAATGTCAAAAGTCAAAATGGAAAATACGAGTAGGTATATTTTTCTTTTGGTGACTATATATCATTCATTACGTTATATATCAAAAAAATGCGTGATTTTCTTTAGTTTTCCGTATTACAGCGGTTATTACTAAGTAACCATGGTGAACGAATATAGGAACATTGGTATATTCGAATACTTATACCAATATTCGTATATTCACTTCTAGGTCCGTTTGGTTATTTTGTTCTATGTACTCAGAACTGTCAATGTCATTTTGAATTCTATTTATGGATTGTATACAGTACGATCTTTTTCCTTCGAACACAGTATCGAGTACAGAAATGAATTTTTATTTTTACTTTTATGAGAAAAATAATGCTTTGTATGCTAGACATCTGAAATCAAACTGACAGCTCAATGTGCACAGAAACGAAAAATTGAACGCACCATTATTTGACAGCAAGGCATTATTGAAATAAAAATTTGACAAGTAAGCAGATGATTATTTAATTATAAATCCGGAAACTGCACTTTCATTAGTAGTGTGAGTTTATTTTGAGAAACGAGCATTTCAATATATGTACATATTAATTACATACAGCTATATTTCAAAAAAATGGTTCTGTGGCTTGTGCTAACTACAGACCTACATTAAATGTACTGTTTACTTTTTAATTTATTTTTATTCATGATATAATCTACCTGTATACAACTCGACAATCGAATATTCTCGAGATACTCAACGTGTCGCCTGGAAACACCACGAGACCGAAGGTCGAGTAGTATTTCCTATAATCGAGAATTTACAATCGTCTTGTATAATATATGAAAATATAGCTAAGCAGTGCCCAATCAACGTATAAATTATTCTAGCAAAATTTTGAATTTACTCCTTTTAGTTTATAAATGGATTATAGTACTTTATTTATTACTTACACCTTTTTATTATTTTCTACCTTAATTTGTGAATTACAATAAATTAAAAACAAGAAATACTTGAAAGAACTCAATGAAACAAATATTAATCAGGCATTTTACATATATTTTTTCTATTATGGAATACCCCAAAACGTAATCCTCGCTCCGTCTGATTTAGTTTAATATTGAATTGGTTTAACTAGGTATAGGCTTAGGATTTACATTCATATTCAGATAATCTCAGATTACTTGACCTGTATATCAAAAGAACGATTGATATTTCTGTCTAAGTGAAGAACTACTGAATTTAGTTAGAACTTGAATAATAAGAAAGCAGCTATTATGAGTAAGCCGCAGCGGTGGAAGGATGAGCTTAGCATAGTCGTGTCGTGACACCAGGTGGGTTCCAGTTGCTGACCAGAGTCAGAGCAGGTCACGAAGCAGACACGTCACGACATGCACCCCCGCTCCGCCTTGAGTCACACCGCGCCACACACCACGCGACGTTATCACCGCCACCACAGAGCACATAGGGCACAACTCTCAATACTCTATTTTTATCGAGTGAAATGTAGGATGTAGGAGTTACAGACTCGCCCACCCAGTTACATCTACATATGTCATTTCAAATAATATTTAATTAAAGGTCAAAAATAAAATTACTTGAAATGTACACTATGTTAAAACAATTAGAATCACATACAAGCGAAGAAATATTAAGAAAATTAGCAAATTGAGAAAATATAAAAAAAAATTGGTCAGGTCAGCTCATCTTTATCAACAAATTATACTTATTTTTATTTTATAGAAGATTTTTTACAAAGATATATCTATTAATACATATACATATTTATTAGTGCTGTTAGAAACTGTAGACAATATTTAGTGGCCGGTTAACCGTGATTACTAACCATAGTAAACCGGGTAATCGCAATTTGCTTGTTTAACTGCGATGTCGGTTAGACGGTAATCTTCAAAAAACCGGCTAGTCATTATATCCAATAAGTAACCGGTTCAACTGTAAATAGTAAAATTTATTAAAACAAAAAACAATTTACTTGGCTAATAAATGAATATCGTCGTAAATTTCATAATAGCCAACTATCCGGTTATTCTCAACGACTAACCAATAACCCAGTCAACCGTTTTTCTATTTCTTGTAAACCGTACTAACCGGTTAATCGAATAGAAGGTTAACAGATCATTTTTACAGCACTATAGTATTTTTATCAATTATGTATAACTACATGAAATGTTAACTGTGTTTCTTGATATAGCATTGACTTCAAAGTTTATAGTAGCTCTTATTTTATATTTATCTTAAAATCTACTGAAAATATAAAATGAAAACTAAACAAATTTTTCAAAAAATAAGATACTTTGTAATATCAGAAATAAATATAATATTGAAAACGTTCTACTTGCCCTATTGCCCAATTATTAATAAATACTAATTAAATTAACTGTAGAGATAATAAATAAGTACCTAATCTGCTGAGTATTAAAATATCCTACTTTTGTGTCTTCAACTACTATAGGTACAAATATTTAAAAACGTAAAGTAAATGTTAAAACCAAATCCATGAGATCCGGAAATGTCCTGAATTATTAAAATTTCGATATGCGATTTTCAACACAATTCTTAAAATTCCCTGATCTACTGTAGGAGAGAGATAAATAAGTAAACTATGCTTTATAGTAAATGTAAATCATTATTTGTTATCCAAATACAAATGGAATGTTTATAAAGATAATTTCATAATTAAGCAACATTAATTAAATTTTAAAAGAAGCGGTAACCAAAAGTTAAATAACTTAATGCAGTTTTCAAAATAAAATGGTACTTATTTTATGTGTTGAAAACAATTTAAAATTAATACCTTCCAGGACAGAGATCATTGTTGTTATAAATGCTGATATATCAAGAAATTAATTTCTCATAATTATGTAGTTACATGATTATATGTGTGTATTAAATTGTCATAATTGATAGACCACTCGAAAAGATTATATTTTTTAGTTGTCTCATATTTATAAAATCGGTTTGGTTTGGTATGAACATGTGACTGAAGTGGTGCAAACAAGTGACACAGGTGTCTTGAAGCAATAGATAAACGAGATAAATACTTAATCATGTTTGCTGTCATCCGTACTGATAACCTAATAAGTTTTTTATTTGCAGGTCTTGGCCTAGCGATTGCGTATTGGTATGCCAGTGAGTGGTTCGCGTCCGCGTCGCTATCTGATTTATAGAATTGATGTCCGCTATGCTATGCAAATGCCTGTGCCGTGGTCGCGACCGTAGTCGCAGCTCGTAGCCGCATCGCATCTCATATCGTGAATCAAGTCCTTTGTGCGGCTGTGGCTCCCGCTGGCGCGAGGTGGAGTTTTCCCACAGTCTCGCGGACGCCGGGCACGTGCACGAGCCCCGCGCCTCCAATGGGCGCATGCCGCCTCCACCGTCATTGGCCGCCGTCTCACGAGGACCTCATGGGAAGAGAATGCCGCCGCATATTCTCACGAACCCGGCCGAACAGACCACGAACGCGAAATCTCGACGTGCGTGCCATCGCATCCCCACCACCAAAAGCTGCTGCTCATGGAGCTTCTTGTCCCACTCAGCTCAGACTACGCTCCAGTCTGTTGACAGCGCTCGTGAGAACACATAGTACACAGCTCTCGAGCAAACAAGTCTAGTGATAGTGCAACTTAGTGAACTGAACATAGCTTGTTTTGTGATAGTTTAACATCATGGTTACTGGAACGGCAAGCGCCGCTCAACCGGCGCCCGTCAGCGCCGCGGCGAATCTAGCCACTGGTGACCGCGCTGTAGAGTCTGCCACCCCTACACGAAGAGCCAGCGATAACCGCAGGGTACGTTCCCATTTCAGCATATTTACAAAATATTTTTGTTAAATTGTTTGCGAAAGTTGACAATAAACATATGAGTTTATTTTGAGTTAGCATTACACCTTCAACAGGTGGTTGATCACATGGTTGTTCTAATTTAACAGTCATATAGCACCTTACTTATAATTTATATTAGAAATAATAATATAAAGAACAACTTTTGTAATAGTATTGCTGTAACAGTTTTTTCACTTAGTTGAATGGATAGTTCACGAAATAGTATTTATTATCTCCATAAATAAAATGTTTAAAAATTAAATGAGATTGTCGAATATCATGAAACCATGAGTTTAAATTATTTGTAATATTATTTGAAAATCTAATAATCTAATACTTCATCACTAAATCAAAATATACATTTTTTGGTTCATCTTCTCTTAAAAATAAATAATTTTCAATGTTCTCATGTAAATTTTTCTATTACAGAGCAACAAACCGATAATGGAAAAACGTCGCAGGGCCCGAATTAATAATTGCCTCAATGAACTCAAAACTCTTATACTTGATGCAATGAAAAAAGACGTAAGTATTTTTTCTATTTTCGTCTTAGTGGGCAGTAAAATATTTCTTAGAAAATTCTCAACATAGCTTAGTGCTAATCTAAACAGTGTTTAACTTAATCCTTATCATAATCCTTCTCTTTGAACACAGTGACATTGAATACTGACAATAATCTTTTATGATTACAGCCTGCTAGACATTCAAAGCTAGAGAAGGCCGACATTCTCGAAATGACAGTGAAGCACCTAGAAAATCTACAGCGGCAACAAGCGGCAATGTCTGCGGCCGCGGATCCCGCGGTGGTGAACAAGTTCCGTGCCGGGTTCAGCGAGTGCGCGGGTGAGGTGGGCCGTTTTCCGGGCCTGGAACCTGCGGTGAAGCGACGCTTGCTGCAACACCTGGCACAGTGTCTAGCCACGGCAGGAACAGGCACCATGACCACCGCTGCCACCCCAGTAGCCGTGCAACCTAGGCTGGAACAGCAAGCTGCCGTACAGGTGCACATCCTTCCTACTTCCTCGGATACGCACTCTAGCATCGTGCAACTTGTACCCACACGACTGCCCAACGGGGATATCGCGTTGGTGCTTCCTGCAGCGCCTGATGTGCCTACGCTAGTGCCTATTCCGTCACGCACAGCTTCCACTGCATCAGCTAGTTCGGTGGCTAGCTCCAGCAGCTCGGCACCGTGTAGTCCCGAACCTCAGCACCAGCAGCCTTTGAGGCCCTACAGTCCGCCTGAACAGCGCCCGCTGTCCCTCGTCATGCGCAAGACATATGAGCCCGTTGAGGAGGACAAACCGTGGCGGCCCTGGTGATTCCGCTCGTATTAGTGCCGACTCATCCGCGCTAATTACAAAGCCATACGTGGCCTTGTTGTGATATCTTTGGACTGATTGCTTCACGTTCAACGTTTACGCGCTTCTGCTCGATGCAAATGACTGCAGGGACTTTGTATGTGTGGCCATCTACCTGTGTTACTACCGTATAGTGTCATAATTAAAGTATATATTTTTTGTATAGTAAAGTTTACAATCGAAAACTGTAGATATTATATTTTAAGTATAAACATATTGTATATATTTTCATAATGCATTACAAATTCAATGTGCCTTATTATGTGCAACAAGATCGTAATTGTCTTCCCATTAAGAAGGACATATCAATACGTTTATTTATATTATAAGAAAGCATTTATCAATATGGTGCTGATTATATTAAATATTATTCAAACATGAAACAGACTTTGCTTTCTCATTTACACTTCCTTTTCTCTAATTTCATTCCAGCGACACCAACACAATGTTTAAGTTTAAAGGTAATGTACGACTTGTTATGTTGTTGACTTTGTCATCAAGAGACATACATGAGTCTGTTGTTCCATCAATGTATTTTCTATTGGTTATTTTATAGGCCATGAAGTATATGCGTGCACACATATATGTCACATATGTTTAAAATCCGTAAGTACAACACAGCGTATCTAGTGTCCACTTAAATAAACTTGAACTAATGGTATGTCGCGTGTCGTGGCGCACTTAGGCTCATACCATGTGGCGCTATCAAGAGTGATTTAGTATATAAGTTAACAGGCGGTTTTTCTTTTAAAACAAGTTTCACGCTTTTATTTTCTTAGACCCGGTTTCATAAAAAAATCTATGATTACATTTTACTAACAAAGTAAATTTAATTGTATGATATTCGAATAAGTTTCCAAGTTCTGATAACATTAAATTTTTTGCTATCAAAAACTCGCGTTGCATGTGTTCAATTTTTTTAAATTTACTTCGGAAGTAAAATTTAATCATAGATTATATTTACGACACCAGACCTTAATTTACTAAAAATATACAGAAAAATTGCTATGTATGCATATAAAAGAACAAATAGTAATTTTTATTTCTCCTAATTTTGAAATTATAGTTTTATTACCTTTTTTATCGGTTATTTATTTCTTTTGGTTATGAGACCTACTACTTTTTATTCCAAACCACCAGATTGTTATATCAATGACGTAATAATATATACGATATTCTTGTTTACATGAATTGCGTCACAGCGTATTTGAAAATCAGTTTATTGAAATTACTGTCTAATTTACTCCTGATATTATAAGCCTCAAGATTAATAGAATAAGTCACACTATTGCCCACATTCACTTACATAATGCACTACAACTTGCTAGCGAAGCGAGGAGTTATCGTGGGAAACTTGACTATATAGTGTAGACGTACACGTTCTACATTGCATTCAAACCATTTTGCTATTTGATAGATTATCTTCACATTCACCAGACCTAAGTTTGCTGCTTTTATAAGATATTTATATCTACTGTAAATATTCATTGAATGTATTACTTTCAGATTAAAATATGCGTATAAATATAAATTGAATAACATTTTAATTAAATATTTTTTTCTGATTTACGTTTCTTTAAATATTACAAATGTTTTAATAAACAAGAAACGTGTGTTTAGTATTTTATTTATTTGAAATTATTTTTTCCCAATAGTACATACATTAAGTAAGATTGCGTTTATTTACTTTTTCAACCTGATAAGTATTTATTTTATGCAATTAGATGTACTACATTTTTTTAAAAATTATTGTTATTGCTTTTTCGTTAGTTATCATTGTATTATCAAATATGATGCCAGCTTAAAACAGACAGACCCACGCTTTTTTGATATATGTATGTTTGACGTCTATTGTTTGAAGGTTCCAGACGACGATAATTTAATTAGTAAGGAAGACAAGAAAGAAAGAAAAAAACATTTACTATCAAGGTATTTGTACACGCAAATAAATTGTGTTCGTCATTTCAGTTATTTTTCAAAATATTACCACGTCCTTCATAAACAATTTTGTAAGTTTAAATTTTGTATTTTAAAATAGAAACTGAAAAACTGTCTACGAACCAATATATTTTATTCGAACTCGTTTTTTTCGTATCATAATATATGTATGGATCTTTGCCGTCACCTATATTAGACATGAATCCAATAAGCGGAATTTGTTTCTTTTGCTTAATAATCCTTTGTTTGTAAATAATTGGACTTTGGATGGAGAATATAGACCATTCCTTTCATTGTATGATTGTGGTAATTTTTTTTTCCATAATAAGCATAAAGCAAGGTGTTCAGTTGGAAATTTTATTTTATGGATGCATCCTTTAATACAAAATTACCCGATAAAAATTTAGAAAATGAATAAGATGATGTTTAAAAAATAAAATAAGATAGGTTTATCAACTTTTCGTTATGTCAAAAAATGTCAAACCCAGTACAAAATTATTTTCAAATAAAACGGGAACTAATTTGGTTCCTTTGGACATACAAACCATTTCTATACTTGGTTTTTGACAAAATCCTATTGCTCCCAAAGTGACGCGAGCATAATTAGATGATATGGCGTCAAAAACCGGAAACTCTAATAAACGGACTTATCAATTTTTGTGGGAACTGTCAATATATCTGTGCAGTCTGCAATAAGGTGAGCAATAAATAAATAACTTTTTATAACCTTTTCTATATTATAGTTTCAGGAATAATATTTACTTGTTATCTCTGTTAGTCAAAATTCTGTTTAGAAATAATTATCATTTTGTATCAACTGACTGTGTTTAGTCTACACGTCAGCGGCCTAGATAGTTATTTGTTGACAATTAAGTCTGGAAGTTATGCAAGCCTACGTGCAGGGTTGATATTTTGATATTGATGCCTTATAATACTTCACCCTGCACCCCTAAGATAATCTGTAACGAAGATAACACTTTGTTTTTAAATAGTGTGGTTTGTACTCTTGTGGAGTAAACATATAGTCTCGAGTTTTAGTTTGACCGCGTACTAGACGTTAGTACGCAAGGTTACAACAATGTAATAGTTAAAGATACGTGCACCAAGATCACCATCATCAGAGCTACTGTAACCCCTCGTGTTTCAAGTCAGTCCATCATCTTAAATTTTATGTAATAAGAGGAATTATTTTCTTTTTCTCAATAATTTTTTGTTAATAAAACGTTGGACATTAACATTTATTCTATGGAGAATATTTACTTATTTCCCAAGTTTGGTTATGAAATTAATTATTAATTTCAAAACGGAGGTAATTGTGACCGAATTTAAATGACGAATTATCAGATACATGATTTCCCAAATACAATGAATAAATAAATTAGTAATCACAGATTTTAAAGCTAAGGTATGTCAGTATTAATTAAACATTTCTTGGCGATGAATTTTCCTGAAAAGTTGTTTACTCAGTAAATTTTATAAAGGAGTTCATAGAACTCATACCAAACGATTTCTAGCAAACATTCCCATGGTTTTGAAAGTCCGGTTCCATTACTAATCTCTCAATTACCGCTGGCTGGGACTGTGGGTAGGCGTGTGAGTGTGTGAGATCAGCACGCACAGCATCGGGGCTCGCCCCCGCGTCTGGCGTGCGTCATAGCGCACGGAGACACGGACACGCGTGGGTGTCGCACGCGCGGAACAATTAACTCCAACTCCACTCCACAGCTGCTAACGAGATTCGCGAGAGTGCAAGACTGGCATGTGACGACTGGAATGCAGTGTGTGGGGTTCTGAGAGAAGTAGAATGTGAAGAACAAGGATTTCTGACAATCACAAACCGAAATTTTTGTGAATAAGTACCTACATTTTAAGGAACCTTGAATTGTATTTTAGCATAATCACGATGATGCCTGTTGTAAGTAAAAGTGTATTTATTAATTTACTTATAATCTCTTCATCACGAAATTTTGCCAGCGCCTATGGCCAATGGTTCCACCGATTTTAACCAATAATGGATATACCACTAAACAAATAGGTATTTTTTATAATTTTATTTTTTTCACGAAAATCAAAAGACGACGATGCTAATAGATTCAGTTATCATCGTTTCTCAAAACCACTAATCGGGAATATACTTAGACGATTGTCAAAAGACACCGATGCCCATAGACGTCGCGACTTCAAGCGTCGTTCCTCAGTTATCATCGTTTTTCAAAACCTCTCATCGGGAACCAACTAAACAATCACTATTAGCGAAGTGCTACCGGATACTATGACAAAATTATAAATCTTGGTGGTATAAGTATAAAATTTGTACATCTATACGAAGGGTGGATTAAATTATTATGGTAGGTAATAATTACTCAATAAGAAGTTTTATACTAAATTATAAATTTATAAATCAATCCAAATTGAGGTTTCCGCATAGTTACCAAGTTTTATTTGGATAAAACACCGTCACAAAATTTTTTTCGTCTCCTTCGAGCCTGATACTATATTTTTGCAAGTGAGTTTTGATAAGCGAATTTTTTTTGATATTTGAAGAGTACCTAGAAACATATTGTTTATATACCTGTCAAAGTGCGTGTATTTTCAGTCCTTGCAGTTTTTATTAAAAATAATTCAATTCGGACAGGAATTTGTTCAGAACATTGAAAAAGCGATCTTAAATATAACACCTAAAAACACAATAAAAATTTAAAGGTTTTTGTCAAAAAACTAAATTATTACCTGATTTTTATTTGGGAAATAGTCATCCAAATACCATTCGTGGTTAAATTTTATCCTGGCAAAATTTTCCGATTGCTTTACTCGAGCCTGTTGCAAATTTAACTCGTGACATTGATCAATAATCACTCGCCTAGCAGCTCGTGATTTTTTTTGTCAATGCCACTCGATAAATTGCTAGGCTACCAGCTCTCGTAACAATCTGAAAATTTTTCCGGCAAAAATTTACCACATATGATATTATATATGAAAACTTAGATTTAACTTAATTTTTTGGCTGTTTATATGAGCAAAACTTAGAACATTTTATTTCTTAGTAAGAAATGCTCGTTTTTAATAGTATATTTTTAATATATGCAATTTTAATGCCAATATATGTACATATACGTGTATATATTTGCAGCTATTGTTGATATGATACTTTTTAACCCTGAAAAGGCCTCAAACTACCTGGAATATGAATATATGAACATCACATTTAAACTGAAAAGGAATTATTTTAATACATTAAAATTGCAAATGTATTTCAATTATGTACAAAGAATTTGTAAAATGTAAATTTGTAAAGTGCATAAAAATCGTCATTAAAATGCAGAAATCGACACTCCATTATACGACGATTTCTTGCGTATATGTACTGTTGCCAACCTGATGATAATTATTGTACATGTAAGATAATTTGGGAAGGTGTACGATGTACAAAAGTAAATTTGTACGTAAAATCACAAAAAAATAAGTGGAAGAAGAACGAACTAAATAATTCCTATGAAGTGCTCTTTACCAAAACTTTAATTTCCGAGATTTACAACATTGAATGTCAGACTGACAGAAAAGTAATCGAATAACCTATAAAAATAAATATTCTTTTCATTTTCACAATTATTCGATTTCAAATAAAATTTAATACCTATGTACCTCGGCAATGAAATTTCTTTTTATCACACCTATATTGTTTATTTTCTTCAACCCTAAGGATATCGGCAAATAATTTCCACATTCGTAATGAAAAATAGAATTTCAGTGACTTGATACATAAGTAACTATTTATTATTAGATAATCATTTTCATTTTTTGTACCAGTTATATTTCTCAATCTCAATTTTTATATTGATAGTTTGTAAGTTTTTATCTCTTCAGATATAACCATCACTATAGTTTTCTTCATATTTCTTTTAATTTGTCATTGCAAACCTTCGTAATGTTGAAGGTTTATTCCATTTATTACAAATATGACTATGTCGTCCAAAAAAAACATTTTCAATATCAATTATTTGTTGGTTTGTGTATTCCAATATCAATATCTTCATTTTTGGTTTGCATTTTTTTATAATTTCGTCTATAAATATTGTAAAGAGGACATCTAAATCTGCCATGTGCTTTCCCTAACCTTGATTCTATAATTTTCCTTAGTCGCTTTTTCTATATTCGTTCGTACACACATTCGGTACTGTATTTAATAATAAAATACTCCTGTAATAGGGTTTTTCACGATTTATATTAAAGTTTATATGCAATGTTGGAATAAAGTTGATCGACTGGAAGTTGTTTGAGTGGAGAATAATTTAGTCGCAACGCAGTCTTAAGATGTTTATTTGATTTCAAACAGATGTTTCGATCGTACAATGATCAACTTCAGGGTTAAATTCAAGCCAGAAAGAAAAAATATTTTTGTAACAAAACGTTGATAAACAGATATTTTTTTTAAATACACAACGTTTAACTATAATAATTTTAACGTTATGTATTTCACATAAAAAATGTATCATAACATTTTTTTTTCTTTCTGACTTGATTTAACCTGAAGATGATCATCGTATGATCGAAACATCGGTTTTAAATCAAATAAACTGCGTTCCGATTAAATTATTCTTCCCTTTATATGCAAAACTTATTTCTGCAAAATCCGTTGCCTTGGAAAACCTTATTTTTACAACCACGAGTATCTAATTTTTATGTATAGAAATAATGATCGCTATACTTCCTACTTCCCAGTCTTTAGATATTTTTCTTGCTTCCAGGCTTCATTAAACATGTGTAAGTAAAAGTAAGGTTATTCCATCCTTTTCCATGTATTTTATTTTTAACATTTGTTTACTTATTTTATGATGTACCGCTTTCCCATTTTCTATTATATCATCATCCTTTTCAACATGTCATCTTCAATTCCCTAGTGTAATGTTGTTTCTTTTCCGATGCCCAAATTTTCTTTTGTTACATTCAGGAGTTCGTAGAAATAATACTTCCATCGGTCCATTATTTGTTGAATTTTTTTTGTTTTGTTTCTTGTTTTATTTATGAGTTTTAGTAACAATCATGGGATTCAAGATACTTTTAAACGAAACCACAGAATAAACAAAACTACGAAACTATTCTGTATGTTATATAATAGTTACATACGCAAAAAGTAAATACCTATTAAAAGCAAACTACACTACAGAACACAATTTACATGGAGATATGATTGTGAATTGTGTGTTTTATCAATCAACATGTAAAATATAGGCATTAGAAATGAATAAAAGAAGAGACAGTGAATAAAATTTGTGCACGAACAAAAACTCAAACCCTACACCTAACGGAAATAGTTTTTGACTGTAAGTATATGTAAAATATTTTTTTTGTTACATATTGGTATTTTATTTCTCTCAGCACGTTAATATTCACAGTAATTAACAAATAACTGTTTAAGAATTCATACAATCACTATAAGTCTATCCAAATACTGACATATATTTTAAATTATTTCCTAATCATCATAATGGTAATAAATTTGATGGATTCCACTGTCACTTCTCGTTGAAACATTTTGTAAAAAATATAGATAAAAATACTCGGTATATGTTTCAAATTACTTTATTATTTCTATACGTATTTCGGCTTGTTAGGCCATCATCAGGAAAATACAGAATGAATTTTAAATCTATTTAGTGAGTATATATAGTTATTTAACGGTAATTTTTACAAGAAAATGTCATAAAGGGATTAAAGCGGGCTAATCAATGGGGATCTGTACAAGTCTAGTTGGTCGTTCATAAGAATTTGTTCTTCATTGATAGCTTTTTGGATTTCCAAAGATTCTAGGAAATCCATCTTTAATCCCTTTTTACATAAATGTTTAACAACAATTTTACTTATATTTATATTATGGTTTGATTCTAAATAATGTTTCGCCACATTAGAAGTCAATTTATTATTTAAAGTGGCACTAATGTGTTCTTTAAATCTAAGATTAAAATTACGACCTGTTTGACCAATGTATATAGCATTACAGTCATCGCATTGTATTTCATAAATTCCACTTTTTTCTAAGGGATCTTTTATTGTAAGTTTATTGTTTACTAGGATATTTTTTAATTTAAAAGGGTTATAAAAGGCTGATTTAATATTTTCTGTTTTAAGTATATTTTGTATTTGTAGACTGGTTTTACCTATATATAGTAATCTTTTGTAACTAGGTGGGTTTTCTTTAATCTGTTGGGGGCAATACAGTTCATTTATAATCAATTTGTTTTTATGGTGTTGGAGGATTTTATTTACTACATTATGCGAATAACCATTATTCGCAGCAATGTTTTTAATTATATTTAGTTCTGTTTCAAAAGCATGTTTTGAGATAGGTATATGAATCAGCCGGTATATATAACTATGGAAGGATGACATTTTTATGTTCTCAGGATGGTGGGAATCAAAAGGAATTATTGTATCTGTGTAAGTGTCTTTCCGAAATATGCTAAATTCTAAATTTTGTTCGTTTTGTGTAATTGTTATATCTAAAAAGTTCAATGATTTATTAATTTCTTTTTCAAGGGTGAACTGAATATTGGAATTTAATGGTAATAGTTTATTGGTCTTTTCTTGAGAGGTACCTATAAGGAAATAATGGGAGAATGTGAATAACATAATTTTTGCACATTGGTATAATAATAACAATTATTATACTTCAAGGTTGCTTAAAAAGATAAATATAACATGTCAAGTACTCATAATTACCTCGCGCCACACTTATAATCATGTTAGACAAATAATGAGATCTGTGTAAATAAAATTCCTAATCTGATACTAATATGTTTGTCAAAAATTATCCTGTTGTTCAAGTTTACATATATAGAATTGGAAACTTTTTAATAACTTTCAAATTGAGAAACTTTCCATACTAATATTACCGGAAAATTTCGAATATATTCCCAAACAATAAAAAATCCTGCATTTTTGTATCGTTTATGCTTTGAGCTTCATTCGAAATTTAATACCTAATATGAAAATGTATGAGAAACAAAAATGATGTTATTGTGAGAAAAATGTTTAACAAAAAGAAAATAATGAATAATACAAGCAATAAATAAATACATCGTCACGGCATATTACCTATCGCTGGGTTTGTCAATCTGTTTTGTACACAGATATCAGTAATGATGAATATATTTGTACAGTGCGGGCGTTTACCATGCGTCACAACAGGGGCACTCATTAATGGCGCGGAGAGTGCACTTCTAGGGTCACTTTTATGCCATTTAAAATTCGAAATATTTTTGGCATCGGTCGGGATCGAAACCGGGTCGCCAGATTCGCAACTAGGCGCTTAGGCACACGGCCACCGTTTATAAATATGTTATTAACAGTAGTTATTCTTAAATATAAAATAAAATTTTGTGTGGCTTGTAACGGCAGAAATTAGGTATGAAAATGTCGAAAATCACCCCCAAAAATAACTATAGCCATGGAATTGAAACAAAGAATTAATAAATGTTAATGATTTATCTTTCAAGCTAGGTTAATTTATTTATTATTATTTGTAATTTCTGTTCAAGTGGACAAATATCAATTTACATTAACAGATAATTGTTAACTGGAACCGAAATTAGAAATAATACCTAATAAAAAATAAATTACCCTAAAATGACAGATAAAACTTTAAATATTTATTATTTATTTTGTCTCATTTTCATGGCTATTGCTATTTTTGAAGTGATTTTCGACATTTTCATACCTAATTCCTGCCGTTACAAGGCATACAAAACTAGTATTACTTATTGATTCGAATGTTAAATTTTATGTTCTACAACTTTTATTTTATTATTTTTTACGTAACATAATTAGGGAAGCAGGAAATTAGGAAAGTCTGATTTTACATGTTAAAGTCCTATGTTCGGCTGTGCCGGTCACCACTCTGTATATCTCTAAAATTATGAATATTACTGTCCAAAGAGAGAATACACAAATGATGATGGTGATGAGTCAAATCCTTTCTGGGTAAATGTAAATTACTTTTCCGCTGATTCTATATAATATGTACGTATACATTATACATTATAATATAATGGAGTCTAACAAAACAAATATTTTCTTTTCGTTTTGTTAACATTTTGAAAACTAAAACACCGGAACTGATGTTACATTTAAATATTATTCATTTAATATTCTAAAATAATTTTTTACTTACATTCTGACAGACATTGATTGTTATTTATTTTCATCCATAACCAATAACCCTAATATAATCAATTTATAATTTATTACTTACAGTTTTTGTAAAATCTGACAAATTATTTATTTTAAATAAATTAATAAAAATAAAATTTACGAAAATTATTATCATTGTGAACCTTGAACAGTGTAGCATCACCCCTGTGTTGCATTCACTACACTCGTCACAAAGGGCCTGTGTGTTGCTGCGATGCAGAAAAAATAGTGAAGATTAATTTTCAAATATTAGCTAAAATGTATTTATAATGTTTAACTTCAATAGTTAGCAAGAAAATAGTACATTAAAACACAAGTATCATAAGGCAATCTGTTAACGTACGAGTCCAACTTTGGAAAACGAGCCGCTAGGCGAGTTTTACAAAGGACGAGTGCGTCAACAGGCCTAACGATACGTGTTTTTTATACTATTTTTTCTATTGAGGTATTTTTACGATTAAATTTATTTAAATTGCGACATCAAATTATGACTAGGTATTTTTTTGTTAGTTATGTTTATGTTGGTAACGCTTCTCGCTAACAATTGAAATTTCATATTTTGTCAACTATTGATTAATTAGTGTATTGCAAGGTGTATTGTATTTATGATTCAAGGTCTGATTCTGGTTGTGAAATTAATATTATATTTTTTTCTAGTCCTATCACCTAAAGAAAGTATAAAAATCCATAATTAAAAGTAATATGTTGAAATATTATCAACAACTTACCATTTTGAGGTTACCTTTCATCTGTCAGTTATGAAAGCATGACTACCAACTCTAGAACATGAAAGGCGCCAAAAATAGTACGCTTATAGATCTTCTAAACGTCGTGTTTGCAGTACAAAACAGTGCGTTTATAGAAACATAAGAACACCGAAATAGAAAAAAATATTTTTTTTTTGTTTGTTGATAAAAATTGAAGTCGATATTAGAAATTATCTAACACATAATTGGATAGGATCGATAACGTTGTTGTCTCTTTCCTGTAAAAATATATCAATGTTTGTAAGCTTCTAAGGCCAAAATTTCATTTATTTAATAAAAACACAGTTACTCAGTTAGAGTTACACTTAAAATATGTATTGTGAATAAGCACGTTATGGACTTTGAATATCAAATCTTGACGACCACGTGCGCGAACAGCTAATCAGCAACAAGTATGGGTATTTGAGGCGTTTAGAATCAAAACCAGACATATTACCTTTTTTTGGTTGTTGGTGACGCTGTGTTCTGTTTTCCTAGCTCTATCTGTTTAGTGATTTTTTTTTGTCCCAAATCTAGCTATGTCTAATGGTTATTCTACTATAAAATATGCATTTTGTTTCTTAAGCAGACAAGTCCATTCTGTATTTAAATCAAAAGCAAAGTTAGTTCATCACAGCCAAATGAACGCCGAGTTTTGTAGGATGTAATCGTGACGCCGTCACAATGAAATGCTTGTTTGATTTTATATTAAGTATTGCTGTTTTACATAAATAATAATTATATTTTATTTATTATAACAAATAATTAAATATATCATCACTGCATATTACCCATTCCTGGGTGTGCCAATCTGCTTTGTACGCAGATTTCGATAATGATAGTGACATATTCGTACCGTGCGGGCGTTTACCAGACGTCATCTCCACGGGCACTCGTGCCATTTAAAATACGAATTTTTTTTTTTTTTTTTTGGAGTCGGTCGGGATTGAACCGATTCTCCACACTCACGACCAGACACAGGCACGCGGCCACGAGACCCCATTCTATATACTTTATTTATTCAATATTAAAAATTATTCATAATACACTTTGTGTTTGTTTATTTCTTTTGACATAATGTTTTTTTTTTTTATTTCATAACAAAACGTCCATAATTTTCTAGCAAAGGAAGATAAGTACAAATTTATTATTCAATTAAATAATTTATTAACAATTATATTTAACCGTATACCTAATATACAATTTAACATAAGAAGAAAAAGTTTACAAGAATAGTATAATTTTATATGTATAGTGCATCAGACATGTGCGCAAGAGTATTTTGCGATCTACACTCTGGTTCATGGCACTTGTTTGGTTTTGATTCTAAATGCCTCAAAAAATGGTAACAATATGTTGAACTTTTTTTTGTAAATAATTTATATAATTATATTACTGAATCAAAATTTCATAGAAGTATATGAATGAAATACTGCATCAGATTTCATAGAAAAAAACGTTTAACATTAATTGATTCCATAATAAAGTCCGAGGTGTGTTCAAAAACTATCGCGAATTTTGAATTTTCGCGGGTTACGTATATTCGAATTTCGATCTTTTTGTGGCTTTATGTTGGTACTCATGTCTCTCACTTATGTCGACAAGCTCGGCCATTTTGAATGTTCTCTTACTTGTTGACAGCTGCTTCTACTGAGTAGAAATGAAATAACTTCTTTGATAAAAACATTTTATGACAATGACAAATTTTAAATGAATTATTTTTTTCTACGTTCCGTCGCCTTTAGATAAGAAAGATATTGTCTTGGTCAAAAAATTCATAGTCAGTTTTTAACGAATAAGCACAATAGGTAAAAATCGAAGACGATCCAAAACACGTGCAAGCAAAGCAGCTGTCAACAAGTAAGTGAACATTCAAAATGGCCGAGCTTGTCGACATAAGTGAGAGACATGAGTACCAACATAAAGCCACAAAAAGATCGAAATTCGAATATACGTAACCCGCGAAAATTCAAAATTCGCGATAGTTTTGAACACACCTCGTACATAAGTATAAATTAATTATGCAGGTTGAACACAAGAATTCGTGACATAGACGTGTAACATGAAGAAATATTTTTTTTCTAATATCTGTAGCATAAATCTTTATGAAGTGTTTTATAAATAGAGATAAAGAATAAAATATTTTTTGAGTAAGAAAATAATTAAATTTACGTTTTTGGTGTCTGAGTATATTTAATTTTAAAACATAATAAAACAGATTTAGTTTGCAAGAGATGAGTGTCATGTAAATTTTTACTTCCTTGTACGTAAGTAAAGGAAGTATTGTAATCGCGAAAAATTTCGGTTTTCAGATTTCAGCGGAAATATCCATTTTGATCATCCCTGAATCCATTTTGACTAATTTCGTCGTGACGTCTGTACGTACGTACGAGTACGTCCGTACGTCCGTACGTCCGTACGTATCTCGCATAACTCAAAAACGGTAAGCCATAGAAAGTTGAAATTTTGTATTTAGGACTCCTATAACATCTAGTTGTGCACCTCCCTTTCTGGTTATTACACAATTTCCAGAAGTGGTACTTTACATGAAGCCTATAATAGATTTTAATGAAAAACTGTTTTAAAATATTATCCAAAACTTTGGTATACAAGACTTTTATGTCAATCGAAATAACATAATAGATTTTGGTTAAAATAGGCTAACCGGAAGTGGTACATTACTTGAAGTTGTTAACAGTTTTTCTTGAATAAAATGATTATATTTTGATTTTAGAAATAAATGTTTCAAATAAAAGTTTTAGAGAATTAATTTCTGCGTCTAGCACATCAAGTATTATTAAATTAGCCCTTTGTATAAGCGAGATATGCAAATTTAAAAATTATATACTTTTTAGTTTTTGTAATAAAGCTTGCTAAGGATTAGGACAAAAAAAAGTTCATGCCAAATAACGTTAAATACGTGCAATTTTATGATTCGTACAATAACAAATATTATATTTTTATTGTGAAATTAGTCATATTCATTGTTGTAATCAAATATTTCTTTGTTGTAATCAAAACTCTCTTTAAAAAGAACCGGGTTAGATTAATG
Source organism: Harpalus rufipes (assembly GCA_951394225.1). Taxonomy (NCBI): domain Eukaryota; kingdom Metazoa; phylum Arthropoda; class Insecta; order Coleoptera; family Carabidae; genus Harpalus; species Harpalus rufipes. The sequence continues at coordinate 73,787,167 of OX596274.1, forward strand.
TTAATTTAAGAATGATAGTAGTAAATGAATTAATTTTGGTCTATATCAAAATATTTCTCGGGCTTGGCTTAAGCCTGTCAATATTTTGTAATTTAATTATTAAAAAATATGTATAGTTTAATAATCATACAAGGAAGTCGTGTGATGTCCACATCAGATTTTTAAACAAAGCAACAGGTCAAAAAATAGGTATTTCACAAGTAATTGACGCTCATTTCTTGAAATATAACAAAATTACGTGCAAGGCACTATAAATCTGATTTTACCACCTATAAATTAATTTAATTCATCACTAAATTCATAAATTTAAAAATTGTGACAAAATTTTTCAGAATTTTAATTTCCATAAGCCTGTCACGAGTTCTCGTGCTTATCCCTGCGTGCTATTAATTCATATAATTATTTTTACAAAAAAATATTCTTCATTTAAGGTTGGCAACCCCGCCGAGAATCTCCCAAACTTTTATACGTTACTTACATATTTTTTGTAAAACTTTTGTTTTGCTAAAATGCGCAATACGATACGAGAACATTAATTTTCTAACTTTACACAAAGTAGTACAATTTTTATTTTAATAATAATAATAGGTCACTTTTCTTGCTGAATTTAATTTTGCCTCAATCTCCTGTAACGTCAGTACGTATCTATCTACATTACTATATTATTCTGTACTTTAATTCTAGTCTATACAAATAAACGAGTAGATAAAACATAAATCTAGTAATCTAGTAGTGTACACTGTAAATAATTTATTAAATAAATAAATATATTATCACGGCTTATTACCCATTGCTGGGTGTGCCAGTCTACTTTGTACACAGATGAAATGTTTGTACCGTGCAGACGCTTCCCAGGCGTCACCTCACGGGCACTCATTGCTGGCATGGAGATTGAACCACAGGGGTCAATTTTGTGCGATTAAAATTCGAAGTAATTTTTGGCGTTGGTGGGGACCGAACCCGGGTCCTCGCGACCAGTCAGGCACACGGCCACGAGACCCCATGAACTATAAATACACATCTTTGAAGAGCATGGATTATTACGAGTAAAAAATAATAGTTTTGTTAAAAATTATACCTACGCTCAGTATTATCAGTGTACGTAGTTTTTGCAAAATTACAAGACATATAAGGGCATAATCAATTATAGATAGGTAATTAAAATGATAAAACAAAAATACAATAGGTACACCATTCCGTAATAAATAATGAGTATTGGAGTACCATGATAATATTGTAATTATATATGTAGTTTAAAAACTTTTATTTTAGTTAGTAATGAATGACATTTTTTACTATAAAACATTTATGTACGGACACTTTTTATCATAAAACATTTATATACGTATATTTTAGCATTGTTCTATTTTCGCTGTTTTTTAATCATATTTCGAGTAATACCTACAATATGACGATAAGAAATGAGTTTTTTTATGCCTGTTGTTTGTCTTCGTACAAAAACAAGGTTTTCGTTCAGCTTGAAATATTAGGTATTTTATGGATTCATAATTTATTAAAAAATAAGAAAACGTCTAGACTTGTTTGGTTTACCTAATGAAAATGAAAGAAATGGTGTTTACAAACAGTGTGATTTTGTACTATAAAGGCTATTAAAAAAGGATAATTTTTATGGTCTCTATGTACTACTGAGCAAAGTGAGTATAAAGAACAAAGAACTTAACATAGGTCTGATCTTCAATAGTTTCCGAGATATAAGGCAGTAAAAAATGAGTTTTTACGGGGTTTAGGTACCTCTATCTCGAAAACTATAAAAGTTACAACTTCGATTAAATGAGACTTTTAGTTTACCTTTTAGAGGTCATCTTAGATGTTCTTTTTTTTTTTTTTAATTCAAATAATTGTACTAGGTTAAATGTGGCGACCTTGGCCAATCTTTAATTTTCAAATAACATCGAAAATATTAGAAATTGGGAAAAATGTGCGCAATAAAATATTATTGTTTTTTATAGTCTATTTACTGAGAAAGACAGAATTTTGTTCGATCATTATATTTGTCAGTTTTTCTTCTATTTTTCGTTTTTATCGGAAACAGTTGAAATCAGACCCTTGTTGAATAAGCTTTTTGCCCTTTATATTCATTTTGCTCAGTACTACATATACGCTTTTTTTACTCATTTCGGTCAGTGCTATATACCTTCAAAATTTTTACCTTTTTTACCTCTCGCTAAGAGAGGTATTGCATTCATGCTAAAAATCGCATATCCAGATTTTATTGAATAAGCACGTTTTAAGGTCCCTACAATCCGATTTTAACATTTTTACGATGATGTCTGTGTGTGTGTGTGTGTGTGTGTGTGTGTGTGTGTGTGTGTGTGTGTGTGTGTGTGTGTGGATGTGTGTGTGTGTGTGTGTGTGTGTGTGTGTGTGTGTGTGTGTGTGTGTGTGTGTGTGGATGTTGGAAGGACGGTTACTCAAAAACTATAAGACTTAAAATATGTTTAACAACGTATTTCCCAATCGGACATTCATGGGAAGATCTGAAAAGGTTTTGGTAATAATTGGACAACCGGAAGTAGAAGATTCTTGAAAAAAAATCTTCTAAATATTATTTTTTGAAAATTTTTCGTGGTAATATTAAAGAAAATTAAATTCTCTATCTGATACATTTAAATATTTTATTATATATTCCATAGATTTAGAGATAAAAGAAGTATAATATATAAAATAATCTGTTGTAATAAATTTGACAGCCGAAAGAATGCCATGAAAAATAGTTGATAATTTAAATTATTTGTAACTGACAGATAAATGTCAGTGTCAGAAATAATGAGTAATGAAAGAAAAATGTACTTGGAGAATCCCTTAGTTCTTGATCTGTGACTATTATGGAGATGACAAGTCTAGGTTGAAGGACTTAAATTTGTTTCAAACATTATGGGACAATGTACACCAGTACTATAGACTAGAGTAACTTTGAATTGCGAAAAAGCTATCAAATTCTTCTCAAGTAAGTTGTAAATATTGACAAAATTACACATCGATATAAGAATAATCGGAGTGCAATCTATCCGTCACTTTATTAAAGGGAATTAGTGTTATTTAGATATAACATGTATGAAAAAATAAAATGTAAAAGAAGATATGTAATAATAGATGCACAATCCATATATACATTTTAGACCGCCCAAAATTAATGTTTTTACTAGAAGAATATGAAGAGAAAGTAAACAACGTTGTTCGAATTGAAAATTGCAGTTACCAGCCTAATATTTATATATGGTAAACTCTACTTTGTAATTTATTGTAACATAATTTATGGTAAAATATCTTCATGTTGAGACATGCTATTATTGAATAATAAAGAAGTTTATACGTCATAGATTTATATGAATATATTATTTGTATTTATAAAAATATTCTTTGCTTTATGCATACAGCCAGGTAAAATATACGGCGAGAGGTTATGTGCTGGCCACATCAGATTTTTTAACACCTGTATAGTATAGAACCTCTGTTTAGAAAATAAAATTAGGTGTGTGTATTTTTCAAATTTTCATTATTCTGTTAAAGAATATACCAAACCCCTTTCAAAAATAATTTCAAATATTTAGAGGACTAATTTGGTTTTTGTAGAATTACAAACGTATTTCCCGTAATTTATTTCTGATTTGCTTGATTTCTGACAAGGGTCAGAAATCATGCTTCATGCTACCTAGTTTATTAAATATGAATAACTAATTTATTTATAAATATAATTATAATGATGAATATAAGAATGTGTATGACCTCCAATGAATAAATTGATTTCTTAAATTATTACCAACGCTTTTTATAGGAAATGCGAGATTTTTTCAATGATGAATATGAACTGTCTAATTTGTAGTAAAATAGCGCTGGTCAAACGGCAAACATACTCACATGCATTACATGTTGTCTTGGCCGATTCCCACGTTTCGGCGGCCTCTGCAGTACCTCCTTGGCTAGATGTTAATTACACAGCGTGACTTGCTGCGAGAGGCTCTGGCGGGTGCGCGTGTATGTACCTGCCACGCCACCGCTGCCCCCAGGCCACCGTCACTCATCTCCAGTGACCGGATTCCCAAAGATAGCATAACGTAAGGTTGAAAGTCCAAAGATAAAGTGATCAAATAATGTATTGTCATTTTAGATAGGATGTATTTTATATTCGTTTGTTTGTAATATGTCCAGTCAATGGAGATCCAAAACGACCTTTGCCTTACAGAAGGTGGGGTAGGAACAATTGTAACATATGTTGTTTAGTTCGGGACGGGGATGAAAAATTCAAGTTTTCAACCTTGGGGATGATCGGTGTAAGCTGCCATCTTGAATCAAAGGTGCAGAAAATGATTTATTTTTGGATTTTTGGCCATTTTCTCAAAAACAGTAGCCCGTACAAAATTTTACAAAAATACAAAATTAAAACTCGTATTTTTTGTACAAAAAAGGTTCTTACATGTTTTACTTAGAATCAATTCCCAAAGAGATATTAAAAAAATAGTGAAACAAAAAACTCACTTTTTGCACCTTTGCATCCCCGTCCTGACCTAAACAACATTGTTAAAATCATTTCTACTTCACCTTTTGTAGTGTAAAAACCTCTATTGACTGGACATTGTACAGGATAGAATGGAAGAGAATATAGAATAGAATAGAAAAGGATTTGTTGTATGATGTTGATGTTATTCTTATTGTTATCGGGTTTGTGCGAACCCACTACGTGGGACACGCGTGATTTTATGTATGTATGTATGTATGTATGTATAGAAAAGGAATAGAATTTTTTAAGACCATTTATAGATGCATAAAATAGAATAGTTTGAATTAGAATTACGTCAGTTTTGTGTCACTTTTACACTAAATTAATTATACTTATTGGGGATTTTTCATTCAAAAATTTCATTTAGAAGCTAGTAAATAATATCATTGTTTGTTTTTGCTATAAAAGATGGTATTTCTGCAGAACTGTTGTTACAGTAAGTTTTTAGGTTAGAAGACGAGCCAAAAGCAATGAAGTCACACGAGTAGTATCGGTGCAGGCCGACTAGACTAGGAATGGAATAGAATGAGAAACAAAATTTGGTTATTTCCTATTCTATTCCATTATATTCTATTCCATTCTGTGCAAGAATAAATCCATGCATTTACATTGATTTATATTTCGATTCCCTGTGCTATTCTGTACTATTCTATTCCATTCTATTCTATGCAATCTAAAAATCAGGGTTTAGAGGTTATGGTTTGAGATGGTGCTTTTATATACATATCTATAGGAGGAAGATTAGCAGTTTTAAAATTTACAAGTACATTTTACAAATTTTATAAACTAACTACGTGTTATTAAAAAACAAACATCATCATGTAGTTCTCTTAAGGGTTTCTTATTTTTATTTACAAATATATTTGAAACATTTTTTTAATTATTCAATCAGAATAGTTAGGGGACCACCTTAGATGTGATTTTGTATTTCCAAAAATTTGCACAGAGCACTGGATAATGACGAAAAACTGAATTGTGGCGTACGAAATAATTTTTTTTATCCGTAAATTATTTTTTTTTCAAATAGAACCCATATAGCATATTAAAATTGTTACTTTTCAATGAAGTAAATACTATTGTGTTTTGTATTTATTTTACTTTTTTTATTTTATATTAAATTTAATATTATTATTTAGAAAATTTTGCCCAAAAATACGAGTTAGGTTATGTATATAACTTCTTTATTTAAACATTTTATTTCGATTACAAAAGTTATTTGAAAAATAAAAACATCAACGAAATTCAGTTATTTGTCATTATCTAGTGCCCTATTATAATTTTTGGAAAAACAAAAGCACATCTGAGATGGACGCTCCCAAAGTTGCACAAAATCTTCCATTTACCGTAGGTATCTCTTAAATGTTCATGAAATCGTAATCCCAATAGTGGCAGTTCTAAATGGGACACACTGTATAAATAACAGAAATTTGTCACATTTGCATTATTTTTTTATAAAATTCATCTTTAGATAATGAACAAAACAGACGTATGTCAAAATATTGTGCATTATTTAAATAAACATTTAATTAAATTAATTAAATAATTATAACATTATAAAAATAAAAATACATGATTATTCATAAAAGCTGGTCTTTATATCACAACGTTGTATATTTTTGTGAATATTATTAATTTCATCTTTGGTAGTTATTTTGATATTATGATCGTCTCTTGAATTCTTCTTTTCGGGAATTCCTATAAGAAAAAAAAGTCACAGTGATTTAAGAAAAGATATTCGCCCTGAACTTTTGACGCTTAGAAATGATTATTGAGTTGAGTTTTATGAGCAATGAAGTATATCCACCTCCAACCGAAGATAATGAAGCTTAGCCCCTGAGAACCTAGCCTCCTATCCCAAAAAACCGGCTTCTACCGCAGCGCCAAATTTGGTAGTGCAGTGCGGCTGAGCGGCGAAGCTTCTCACACACGCTGTCCGTGGCATCCACGCGCCGAGTTTGCGCATGCGCCATGCAAGCCTGCTCACTGTTTACTGCGCTCTTTCTAAATTATAGACATAATTAAAAAATAATATATCAAAGCGATTTCCTACAATTCCCCGACACAGATACTATAATAATTAATAATAACCTAGACTTCTCAGACTCTTCATTAATGGCAATATAAATTATATCGGTGAGCAGTCGTGAAAAGTAATATTGGAATCAGCCGTTTAGCGGCTTCGAAGCGATACTACTAATTAACAATCCTAGAACCCATTCAACGGAATAGAGGAGTTGTGTTATCAAACAAAAAATATCTTTTTTTTTTGTTATTTTAATGGACTTGAAGGCTTATAGTAGTACCTGTAAATACTTGCCTGTTAGCAGTAACAGGCTGTTACTTTTTCTAACTGTTTAAATTTACATATTTGAATTTTTTTACCTTTAATACCTCCTAATGTATTCGCAAAACTTTGAAACTTTACCAATTTTCTCAATTATTAGATTATAGATATTTTAGATTAAAAATAAGAAAAAAAATCTGATGTGGCCAGCACATTACCTTCCGTCAATTCTGTGTATTATGTACAAATTCCATACATAAATTTTCTTGTAAAAGATTCTATATTTCTAGTAAAATTATTACATAAATAAACTATGTAAATTGCACTTGACACTGACATCTTCTTCTTCTTCTTCTTTACCTAAAGGTGACGGAAGATAAAAAAACATTGCTCAAGGCCACTGATTAGCATAATCATTATGTTTGTATAAAACGGATTGAATGAAACCATATTGAAATTATTTAAAATATGTACAAAAAATGATTAGTGGAAATAGAAAAAATAAAAATAAATATATTACAAATTACACCAAACGGTAGGTTTATTTTTTCAAAATTTTTAAAAGTTCTTAGATTGATTTCGAACATTATAGATATATAAATAATAATAATAAATAATAATATACTTTACTCGATATATTTATATCCGGCGGGGTCTCATGGCCGTGTCTGTTCGCGAATCTGAGAACCCGGGTTCGATCCTGACCGACGCCAAAAATTATTTCGAGTTTTATTTGACACAAAAATGCAATGAGTGCCCGTGAGGTGACGCCTGCGAAACCCCCACATGGTACGAAAATATCATTACCGATATCTGCGTACAAAACAGATTGACACACTCAGCAATGGGTAATATGCTGTGATATTTTATTTCTTTATTCACTTTACTAGTTTCAAATTCACAAATGACCTAATACATAAAATTCTAAACAAATAAATAATTTACATTCTATTATTATTTTTTTTTTACCTCTGTGCGTATTTTAAAAGATAAGTACAAATCATTAAATTATTAATCTTAACATGTTACATTTATGATAGTTCGGGACTCGTAGATATTGGACTGTCAATTATATCTTGTCCAACTATTGCATAACACTATTTTTTTAAAGCGTTTAAATCTTCAAAATAATCTAAATAAAATTCTTAATTAACACCAATGGCATACAAAGTAGCAAATGTAAATTTTATAGAGATATTGTACAAAAGATGTAAACATAATTGATATACTATACTATTCCTGGCATCTGCTTCCATTAACTTCAATATGTTAAATATTGACAACCTACCTTTCTCTTTAACACCAATAATACCATGTACTGCACAAAACATACTTATTCTTTATAGGTTTTGGTAAGATAAATCTTGTATGATGTATGACAGATTTTGAATATTTGTTAACACCTAATCTATACCACTGTCGAGAAATTAGCAACATTTATTATTAATACATTTATTTTTACATGTCACTGAGTCATGTAACAATGTACATTGAATTTGATTGGTCCTTCAAGTAAGTAAGGTAGGCATGATTTGGAATTTTATAAATTCAATAGGTAAATAAAAAAAATATTTATCTCTTTGTTAATATGAAAAATGAAATTGTAATTCTTTGAAAAAATGAGAAATGTATAACGTAATATAACGATTAAAAATTACAAAAATTCTTATTCATGTATACCAAATTTGCAATATCCATCAAATCTCAACATGTTTAAAAGCTTTATTCAGCACTGACAATGCAAATTGCACTTGACACTCACATCTTCTTCATCTTTAGTTTTTCCCATTCGTTATTTTTTTATTTTCTTCTTCCACTCATTTCTGTTTTGCGTGTCGTCCTCATTCAGTTCCTTTTCTCTCAAGTCTTCCGCAATACAGGCCTTCCATCTTATCTTTGGTCTTCCTCTTTTTCTTCAACCTTCTATTACTAATAAGCTATTCATTCTTCTTCCAATATATTCTTCATCTCTCCTCATGACATGATCAAACCAATGTAATCATTTTTCTTGTATCTTTCTGGAAACTTCTAACACTCGAGTTATTTCCCTTATTCTTTCATTCCTTACCGTATATTTCCGTGTCTTCCCCAAAATTTAACTCAACATCCTTATCTCTGCGACATTCATTTACTTTCCATTGATTTTGACATCTGTCAATTTGAATTATTTATTATTTATTTATTTAATTTGCTTCCGGGAAGTTCCCATACAAATAATTGACAACCCAATTATAATACAAAATTATGTATTAAATAATCATAAAAATTAATTATTTTTATATATCATAAACATATATCACATTTATTTTAATATATTATTTAAATAAAACCAACAAAAGAAAGAATGTAGCAAAGAGACCAAGGAAAAAAACTATTCAAATAAACAAAAGCTACGCGTTTTGAAAGAATTTAAAGTATAATAAAAAATGTTATCTATTTTATGCGAATCTAGAGATTTTATGAAATTTAAAAAACATAAGTAGTCGGTTTGACTGTGATTTGTAAAGTACTTGCTTAAAAACGCTCTTCTTATGTTATTATATATAGGGCATTCCATAAAGAAATGAAATATGTCTTCTTGTTTGTTATTGTTGCATAATAGGCAAATTTGAATTATCTAATATATTAGCATTTTCTATAGTTAGCATAGCTGGCTGATTTATTAAATTTAATATCTTTATAATATATGAAGTATAAAATGCAGTCATTCTCTTTACGATGTGTAAAGAGAATGACATATTCTTTAAAATATATAAACATTATGTGTATATGTCAATATGATATTTAACTGCGATTATCAAGGAAAACTGCTAAAAGTTGCAAATGAGGGTATTTTCGGTGGACCAATTATTATAACCAAAATCTAATCATGTCTGCATATGCATCTAAACTCGAGGAATACGAAAAAAATGTATTTTTTGGAATCGTGGTAGGTATTGGAGTTATGTGATTCGAAACGATCATCACATACACACACACACACACACACAAACGCACACACACACACACACACACACATACATACATACAGACATCATTGTAAAAATAGTAAATTCGTATTCTAAGAACTCCAAAACGTGCTTATTCATTAGTAACTCACTATCGAATTTATTCACGAAAAAGACAATACGTAGGTATTGTCTTTTTCGTGAAAGAAAGATAAAAAGTTAATAAAATTTGCAACAGTGAATTATATTTCTGGTTTACTTATATATTTAATGACTTACATGGAAATTTTCTTTAAGCTATAATTAAAGGTGTTCAAATTAACAAGAAAGGTGATACGTAATCTATAAATTACAATAATTAAATGTGACTACAGGGGAAATTAAATATAAGAACATGAAATCATCACATTCTTAATGCATTAAATGATAATACTACATATGTAGGTACCAAAATAAGTAATAAAACTAATATAGACAAACTAAATTACTGTGTTCAATTCATACTAGGTAAAAAATACCTATTATTCCAATTAAACTGTAACTTTTCTCCCCGTGAATAACAGATCATTTTTAGAAATATGATAAAATAGCGATTAAACTATTGTTTTAGATTTTTATTCGGACTATCGCGCTTATTATAAAACTTATAGTAAATTAATTTTAGGTGACCCCTAATTCAATAATTATTATAGACAATTTTTGATATTAAACAATGTCATTGCTTGTTTGGAGTGTATAATTTAGCAAATTACATATATTAATGAATACTTTTTTATAATACTCGTATATTGCACAATACGCATAAATCTTGTCTATCTGAATTAGTCGATAAATTATTCGTATTAAGCAATATTGAGTAATTCTGTAAGGTTTTTGACACTGGAATCGGAAAATATTGGAAAAAAGTGTTTATTTTATCCCTACACTCAACATGTTTTAATGAACTGAATTGTTCTACGATTCAATTCAGTTTAATGAATTTTCTAAGAAGAGCATTAATATTATTACACAATATTAAGCGTCATATAGACGTCAGTAATATTATGCAGTGACAGCAATATTTTTTGAATATTTACTAAACTGATATTAGACTATAAAATAATTTAGATCACTTTTACCTTCCGTCACCTTTAGGTAACGAAGGTATTGTCTTTGGTCAAAAAATTCGATAGTGAGTTTCTAATAAATAAGCAGGTTTTAGGGTCATTAAATACTACCATTTTCAGGTTGATATCTGCATGTGTGTGTGTGTGTGTGTGTGTGTGTGTGTGTGTGTGTGTGTGTGTGTGTGTGTGTGTGTATGGGTGGGTGGGTGTGGGTGTGTGTGGGTGTGTGTGTGTTTATGTGTGTGTGTCTGTGTGTCTGTATGTGTGTGCGTGCGTGCGTGTTTGTTTGTTTGTTTGTTTGAAAGTTTCGGATCGCATAACTTCAATACCACGATTCCAAAAATTATAATTCCTCAAGTTTACATCCAGAAGAAGATGTGATTAGATTTTGGTTACAATTGGTTAACCTGAAGTACCCTCATTTCAAGATTTTAATAGTTTTTCTTGAAAAAACGCAGTTAAATATCATTTATTGACAACGTTATTACAACTTAAAGAATATATTTTTCTCTATACGATTTGATTTCATTTTATACTTCATATTCAATAGATATAGAGTTAAAGAATTATAAAGATATTAAGTTCCATAAATCAGAATGAATAGCTTAGTAATAGAAGGTTAAAGAAACAGAAGAAGACCAAAGATAAGATGGAAGGACTGTATACGCAAAACAGAAATGAGTGGAAGAAGAAAATAAAAAATAGCCACCCCTAACGAATGGGAAAAGCTAAAGAAGAAGAAGATGTCAGTGTCAAGTGCAGTATGCATAGTTTTTGTATCAAATTATTTTACTGGAAATATAGGATTTTTTGCAAGAAAATATATGTATGAAATTTATACATAATTGACGGAAGGTATTGTGCCGGCCACATCAGATTTTTACCTTCCGTCACCTTTAGGTAAAATTTGATTGCATTTTATACTTCATATTCAATAGATATAGAGTTAAAGAATTTTAAAGAAATTAAATTTTATGAATCAACCAGCTACGCTAAACATGGAAACTATACTATTTTATTCATGTAATTCAAATTGACAGATGCCAGTATTCTACTCGTTTGATGAAATGTCACTAGATGGCGAATCAGTAGTACATGAACCAAAATTGAGCCCGAGGTGTTAAGTAATATCCTTTTTAAAATTTTACAATTATAATGAGATCCGAAAATAATTCCCAAATAACAAAAAAAAAAGAAATATCAACTAGAGAACTAGAAAGGCATAAGTTTTCATGTTATGTTTCTTTGTGTAGGTACTACTCGGTTACCTTCTAGTGGTAACCAGTAATATTATGTTCGCTTACGTCATTATGAAGCAGACTTCATGTGTCATTACATTTGAAAAATAATTCAGCGAAATGATTCACTGTATGACAAAACAAAATAATACGTGATATAATTTTTTTATAAAGAAAAAATCATAAATTAGTGAATATTCTAAGGCAATAATTTATTGAATAATAACGTTAACTTAACGAACAAATGTTGCAATAAGTTTTAATCGATTGTTAATGATGATTTGGAGAGGTGAAATAATAGAGATTCAGTCCTTGGTTAAAATATTAATTACTTAAAACAATATCGACGTTTTGGTCTCAATTAGACCATCCTCAGGGTTAGGGTTCTGGAAAACATCACGGAGGTACAAATATCATGTTCTACAAATTTTAAGAAACTGGTCACTTACATGTTGAAAATGTTTTTCAAAAAATCTAAAAACATAGTAATATAATATAATCGGGTACTCATTGTTAACGTGGAGAGTGCAACACAGGGGTCACTTTTATGCTATTTAAAATTCGAAATATATGTTCAGTATTTAAATTAAATGTTCAGTATTAATAATAAATGCTTAGTAGAATAATATTTGTTCAATGTAATTATTGAATGTATAGTAAATTACTGAATGTTCAGTTTATAAATCAAATGTTTAGTAATAAAATTAATATTTGAATAAAAATTATTTTCAGTATATCTAAATTATCTTATTTATCTCGATTTTTTTCAAATACATTACTAAAAACTAATACATCGTTGAAAAAAGAAAAAAATGGCGGTATACATTTTAGTAAAATAATTATAGATTGCTATTTAAAAAATAAAAGTTGATGGTCGTATCCTGTAAACCTGACTTTATAAGAAATATCTACATCTGCCATAAAATAGTATATTTAAGATAATAAAACTTTTATATGAGCCATTTTTTTTCTATTACATATAATAAAAAAGTTAAAGGAGGGGGGGTTGTCTGACACCCTATTTATAAAATAAAATAAATAAATAAATATATCATCACGACATATTATTCATTGCTGGGTGTGCCAATCTGCTATTTACAGATAAGGTAATGATGAAATATTTGTACGGTCACGAGACCCTCGTATATATATATATATATATATATATATATATATATATATATATATATATATATATATATATATATATATATAGTAGTAATTTTGCAGGGAGTCAGTGAAAGGGCAATAATATATTATTTAATCAGTCGCATAATGTTAGTAAATAAATTTTAATTTATTAATAATAACATTTTACATGTATATAAAACATTAATATAAACATTCTCTGTTTCAATTATAAATTACATTTACCGTGACCTCCCCCTTTCTTAGCCGTCCATGACTTGTATGATTAAATTATTATTCGAGTAAACTCAATTTTACTATGCATGTCTGATTTGCCTTTTCAAATTGATATAACCATTTTATTAGATTTGAATGTAGCTCGTTACAATTCTACGTGTATGTCCCGATATAATATTTGATACAATATCCATGGAACCCACGCATTCGCCAGCACCTCACCCGCGCGTAGATTCCAGAGCAGCCGTGTGCAGGTAGCCTAATAACCTCTGATATGGATCAGTTCCTCATTTGCATATTCGTAAATCTCTTAGCGAACGTCTCCCGAAATTGCTTCTCGTGCGCGCTCATCTGCTCCTGTAGCTACCCTGCAACGCAAAATTAATTGTTAAATTAGATATTTTAATTAAGAACTCAAAACGAACATGGAAGATTATGAAATATGTGAATTTTAATTAATGTTTATTTTATTTTGCACATGTACCTATACATCTCCGGTTTTTTTTTGTATCCTTAAAATTTAATTTAATAAGATATAAACATATCCATCTCCTTTGATACGCAGTTGAGGTAAATAATTGACAAAGATATAAATTAAAATAGAAGTTGAACAAATTCTGGCTATGACGGTTTCAGAAATTTTAGAAAAACAATGGGGTACTATATCAATTTTTGTTGCAAACGCGACTTAATTTTTTTACGTAATTTAATAATTTTGCGTGCGAAGTAGCATGTCCTCACCAGTGGTCGACAAATGGTTAGTTCAAGATCTAGGGTACAAATTTTTCATGTTTGCAGAACTGACACATTTTTATATATAAACTTGTACATTATATTCATGAAGAAATTATTATTAAGCACAAATAACATAAATAAAATGCATTTTTTTCCAAATAAATTGTAGAACTTTGATACAGTTTGACCATTGTTTGACAATATTGTGATACAAACTATGGCGGCGGGTGGCGCTTGTGGCCACCAATGAAATTGCTTAGAATATGATACGTCACACTAATTATTAATCGATTTCAATCGCTTGTATTTTGCAAACTAATTCATATTTAAACAATTTTTTTTCACTTATACTCATTAATTTACGTATATTCTCTCATTTTTATCTAAGATAGTTAAAATTTGACTATGGTATAGTACCCCATTGGGTTCTTATACATGGAGAGAAAATCTGTTGTGGCCAGCACAATACCTTCCGTCAATCCTGTGTATAATGTGTAAATTCCATACATAATTTTTCTTGCAAAATATTCTAAATTTCCAGTAAAATTATTTCATAAACAAACTATTCAAATTGCACTTGACACTGACATCCTCCTCTTTAGCTTTTCCATTCGTTAGGGGTCGATATTTTTGCGTGTCGTTCTCATTCGGTTCTTTTTCTCTCAAGTCTTCCGCAATACAGTCCTTCCATCTTATCTTTGGTCTTCCTCTGCTTCTTCAACCTCCCATTACTAAACTACTCATTCTTGTTCAAATATAATTATTCATTTCTCCTCATGACATGTTCAAACCAATGTAATCGTCTTTCTTGTATCTTTCTAGAAAATTGTAACACTAGAGTTATTTTCTTACCGTATCTTTCCGTGTTTCCCCAACATCTACTTCAACATCCTCATCTCTGCCACATTAATTTACTTTTTACTCATACTGACATCTGTCAATTGATGAATATATTAGCAGTTTCCATGTTTAGCATAGCTGGTTGAATTATAAAATTTAATTTCTTTAAAATTCTTTAACTCTGTATCTATTAAATATGAAATATAAAATGTAATCAAATCGTATAGAGAATAATATATTCTTTAAGACTTAAAGTTTAAGTTATAATAATATTAAATGTCAATAAATCAAAAATTACTAATTGCCATTTTGACAGAACCCCCATATCTGTTTGTCAAGGCCAACAACGTCACATGAATGCTCGCGCCCTATACTTATGTAACCAAAAACGGAAGTGGCGAGAGGTATTGTGCTGGCCACAACAGATTTTTGTGACTATGTCTTGGTTAACAGTCAAATAAATCTTTATTTATTTATTTATTTATTTTATAATATAGTACAGGCTGTTTCACAACTTCGGGTACAAACTTTAAGGTCATTGGACCCATGTTGATTAAGTTATTTTTTATTTATTTTGCCCAGTATTATATGTTCTTAAAGTTTGTAACCGAAGTTGTAAAATACCAAGTATTTGTGTATTTCTCCAATATGTACAAAAACAGTGCCAGTTCGTACGTCCTGCTAAGTGTGCGAAATTGGTTATCGCCTATAAGCCATTATGATGGAAGAGAGAATATTTGCAGACAACGATGATATTTAATTCACTAACGAAAGCAATATGATGCATGGAGCGGAAATTTGGGGATGGGAGAGTCAGGTTAAATTAGAAGTAATCCAAACAGCTTACATAAATGGATAATAGAATTAAACAAACCATAACTTATTACAAATCAATAGAAGGGTTGAAAAATAATATTATTGCAAAAGAAAAAAAAATTGAAAGACAAATCATAATGGAACAAAAAGAAATTTCATGGGAATAAGGAAATAATAATGAAAAAGCTGAGGAAAAAAGTAGTAGGAGAAAATATGAACGAATCTGCTTATGAACAAAAAGAGAAATAGATCAAAGCATAGAAGTAATGATACAAAGACGTATAGACCAGAGCCGTGTTTAGCTAACGCGGGGCTCGAGGCCCGAGTAAATTGCGGGGCCCCTTCAAGGGGATTTTTATCCATAAAAATCTACACATGCTTACATAGGCACAGTTCTATGATTTTATAAAATGAAAATGTTTCTGTGATAATCATTTAAAGTTATTTATTAGAAAAATAATTAACAATCGTTATAGATGATTACAAAAAAGATAAAAAGTACACAGAACACGAGTTTATGATAATTGTGGAGAACATTTGTCTCTCTCTTAGCCGCAGCAGTAAGCAACAACAAAAGTTTATCACATATTCCACATTTTCACGATTTTTTAAATTCAAAATTTATCAGCGCGGGGCCCCAATTAGCGCGGGGCCCGGGGCACGTGCCCCATGTGCCAATAGGTAAAACCGGCCCTGGTATAGACAACCAAAACTAGGAAAAACAAGTAAACAAAACATGCACATATAACGAAAAATACACCAAAATGAAAAAATAAGAACACCATAATTATTAAAGTAAAAAAAAATCTGATGTGGCCAGCACAATACCTTCCGTCAATCCTGTGTATTATGTATAAATTCCAAACATAAATTTTCTTGCAAAAGATTCTAAATTTCCAGTAAAATTATTTCATAATCAAAGTATGCAAATTGCACTTGACATTGATATCTTCTTCTTTAGCTTTTCCCATTCGTTACGGGTGACAATTTTTTATTTTTTTCTTCCATTCATTTCTGTTTTGCGTGTCGTTCTCATTCAGTTCCTTTTCTCTCAAGTGTTCCGCAATACAGTCCTTTTATCTTATCTTTGGTCTTCCTCTGTTTCTTCAACCTTTTATTACTAAGCTATTCATAATTCTTCCAATATATTCTTCATCTCTTCTCATGACATGTTACAAACCAATGTAATCGTCTCTCTTGTGTCTTTCTAGAAAATTTTAACACTAGAGTTATTTCCCTTATTCCTTACCGTATCTGTCCGTGTCTTCCCAAATATCTATTTCGACATATTCATCTCTGCCACATTCATTTTCTTTTCAAAGATACTGACATCTGTCAATTTGTATTATCTGAATTTATTAGCAGTTTCCATGGTTAACGTATCTAGCTGAGTTATGAAATTTAATATCTTTATAATTCTTTAATTCTATATCTATTGACTATGAAGTATAAAATGCAATCAAATCGTATAGAGAAATATATATTCTTTAAGTTACAATAACATTAAATGTCAACTATTTAACTGCTGTTAATATCTTCTTCCGGTAGTCCAATTATAACTAGCATCTAATCAGCTCTTCTTCTGGATGTAAACTCGAGGAATACGAAAAAATTATAACTTTTGGAATCGGGGTATTGGAGTTATGCGATCCTAAACTTTCGTCACACACACACACACACACACACACACACACACACACACACACACACACACACACACACACACACAAACAAACACACACACACACACACACACACACACAGACACACATACATACAGACATCATGGTAAAAATAGTAAAATCGTATAATACAGACCCTAAAAACGTGTTTATTCACTAAAAACTTATCACTGAATTTTTTGACCAAAGACAATACCTTCCTTACCTAAAGGTGACGGAAGGTAAAAGTGTAGACTATGCAGTAGCGGCTCGTGTCATTTAAACCACAGGGACACAGTAAATGAAAAAATAAGAGTAATTTGTTTTTACGTACCTGGAAAAGTAGATGAAGAAATTTAATCACAAATCACTTGTTGAAAGTAAATTCAGCTCTTTGACTTTCTTGGATAGATAAATTGAAAAATGGGGAGTAAATATTCTGTTCTTCGCTTTTTTCCCACTAATTTGTGTTAATTTTAAGTAGGACAATGCCCTACATAATTCTTTAATTTTTAATTTATCTTCTAACGGAAGACTATTAAAATTCGGTTTTAACAAAACGTTATCATTCACTGCCATATTATTATTATTTTTTTTTGTTTTATCGCACCGCGAAACAGTGCACTACAACAAGGTATTCATGTAAAACTGAGCTGAAACCGCAAAATAAGTGCGGTTAGAAAGCGCTTATAAGGCATGGCTAGTCCACGCTAGTTACACAAAAATTACATCATGTTGTCATAGCAACGCGGGGCGCATTACGCTGAGCGGCGATGGCTTAAGCGTAGTGACCCATCTCGCGTCTAGTTTAAATGTTTTATATTTAACTATTAACTACTAACGTTACAGTAGAACTGCTATATAATTAAATTATATTGTTAATTTATTATATCAAATAAGAAGTTTTTTTTACCGTTTACTGACAGGGGAGCGCGCAGAACGAGCCATTCCTGAGACTGTAGAAAAGATTGGGAGCAGCTAGAACATCTACTACAAATATACGAAGAAATAAGAGAATACGAAAAGAGGTGAGAAAAACTGAAAACTGAACTTAGGTGGATCATGGCAGTGGAGGAAAGTCACGATGAATTTTTTCTATTTCGGTGTCTTTATGAGTCTATAAACGAACTGTAAACATGTCATTGGGAATATCTGTAAACACACTGTTTTTAGTGGTTTTTGTTTTCTAGAGGTGGTATGATTGCTTCAAAACTGACAGATTAATGACATATAACCTTAAATTGTTGTCATTCAATAATGAATTTTCATCTGTGAAGTTAGCGGGAAACGCTACGAATATCATTAACGGGTAAAAAACATCAAGTCATATTTTTGACAATACATTTTTAAAAATCTAATAAAATCGTAAAATTACCCCAATAGAAAAAAATAGTATAAGAAACATGTTTCATAAGGCCTGTTATCGCACTCGTCCTTCCTAAAACACGCCGCAGAGCAGTTCGTTTTTCAAACATAGACACGTACGTTAATAAATTGCCCTATGAAACTTATTTTTTAATGTACTATTAAGAATAAAAAAAATTCGGTGTGTATGTGTGTGAGTGTGTATGTATGCGTGTGTGTGCGTGTGTGCGTGCGTGTGAGTGAGTGCGTGCGTGCTTGTGAGGGAGAGAGACTTAATATCTGTGTAACTATGTATTTAAAAAAGAAATTGGACAACCGGAAGTACCATATTCTTAAAAAAAATCTTCTAAATATTATTTGTTGAAAATGTTTGCTCTTGCAAATATTAAAGACTATTAATTTCTCTATCTGATATATTTAAATCTTCTATTACATCTTCTACATATATAGACATACAAAATTCTGTTGTAGGTAATATTTCTCACAAACTAAACAACGCCATGGAAACGAATTGATAAATTAAATTCTTTGTAATTGACATATAAATGTCAGTGTCAAAAATCCAGAGACAATACTGAAGTGCAATTTGCATAGTTTGTTTATGAAATAATTTTACTGGAAATATAGAATCTTTTGCAAGAAAATTTATGTATGGAATTTGAACATAATATACAGGATTGCCGGAAGGTAATGTGCTGGCCACAACAAATTTTGTAATAAAATATAGAATTTAACAAACATAACTTATTATTTAAATAATTTACTTAAATATTACTCCATATTATCTCAACTGTTTTGCAATCTGCCTGATATGTGGCTTAGCAACTATTCATAATTTTCTCTTGTTTTTGTAATTTATTTCTTCAATAAAAATACATTTAAAGCATGAAAATTAATGTCACTTCCTGTTAAACCGGAAGCGCTACCACCATAGCAAATACTAAAATAATGTGCATAATGTCAATAAATCTAAAACTACTTTTTTCTTGCAATTCAATCAAACACAACACTAACCTCACCTAATGCACAATAGTCACTCTTGGAAAACTCGGGGTGAGTTTTGTGCGTTGGGTGAGAGTATTGTTTTTATATTTATATTTGAACTATAATCGAAAACTATTTTAAGCGAATCTTTACATTTACCAGACAATGTGCACATCATTCCACTATGTACATTTTACTGTAACATACATATATGTATACAACAAATATTGCTCTGTCAAAACGGCTATAGTTTCTTTCTACATTTTCTGTTACATTCAATCCATTACTTTTTATTTTTCATTTATCACTATAATACAAAATACAACAGATAGCAAAATAACAAAAAACTTCGAAAAGCATGTTCTTCAAAAAATGTCCCTCGAAATAACAAAAGTAATAATTCCTCAACAATATGGTTTTCTAAACGGGGAATCAACTGTAACTAACCTAGTTCTGTATGAAGATTACATTTTAAAATGCTGTAATGATAGAATCCAAGTTGCCGCGGTATATGCAGATTTTAGCAAAGCATTTGATAAACTCGATCACAACCTAGTTATCTTCATACATCCACAACAGAACTTTACGTGTTAAAATTAAATCACATCTTTCCAGCAGTTTTACTGCAACAAGCGTAGTACCTCAAGGATCTCATTTGGGTCCTGTGTTATTATTATTCATGAACGATATCAGTTCTGTATTCGAAGACGTCTCTTACCTACTTTATGCTGATGACCTTAAATTTTATTTGGGGATACGCACATTTAATACAGTATGAAAATTGAAAATGTATAGACTCTTTTTGCTTGGTGCACATCTTATAACATGCATCTAAATATTGAAAAATGTAACGTCATCAGTTTCCACAGAATAACAGAAACCATACAATTCAATTATCGGTTTAATAATGCTACATGTGTGTAGTGAAAATCCTCTAAAAAAAACCAAAGATGACCTGAGGAATTTAAAACATGAGGACACCAATTGTAATGTTTTATTTATATGGATGAAGTGTAAAACTCAGACAATTATTGTTAATTAAAAGAGTACGTTTATTAAACGATAAATAAATATTAAAAAGATAATAAATTTGACTAACACTATGATAAACAAATATTAACACTAATTTAAAGACTAAGAATATTATAAGACACTTAAACACTAAGATTATTTATTTAACCAATTAACACTACTATTTATGTCACTAATTACATTTATGTTCACTTCTTGTCGACTGTTTGTTTATATCACCGACGCTTATTTATATCAAACTTCTTTACTCGTTGCTTCTATATCACAGACTGTGTTCGCTGGCTTTGGCGACGAGTTATATACCCGGCGACTTTAGTTCTAGAACCTACTAGAATACTGCGAGATAAAAACAGCGCGCACAATAGATCATGTCATCGCAACAAGTTCAAATACGTCTGTGTCGGGCGCGACACAGCGGCGCCTGCTATGGCGCGGCGGCGGTGAGGGCTACGGAGCGGCGGTGGCGGCGACGTTACTATATGTTTAATTCACCTACGTTGCGATATCAAAGAACAGTAAATTGTCATTTATCAAATGTAGATATATTCAATTGCTCTAAAACAAATCTGAAAACTCTGTTTAAATAACCTAGATATTATATGTGTATTAAATTTATTACTTATGTATTTACTACAATCTTCATTCTTCAGTATTATTATTGGTATATTTTTTCATATCATCTTGTTTAATAATCATACATACATTTATTTACTATTTTGATTGTCCTATACTGCTATGCTTATACAAATTATTGTAATTTTTCATTGTAAATGACTTTACCCCGTATATATGTATATTAATAAATAAATTATCCAAATTATAAAAATTCTTTCAGAAAAAATAAATAATAAATGAAGATAAAACAACGGGAACTTATATTCCGATAAAATTAGTTCATTTACTTACAATAAAAATAAATAATAAATTTATTGTTCATTTTCAGATTTCATTAATTATAATGAAAAACAAAAGCATAAGTCATTTTATACGCTACAATTTTCAAAAGATGAGCTAATGAATTAGTTATACAATACTAAACAATCACAATACACGGTAAAACAACTTCGTCGTTACTTTTAGTTTTTAAAATAATTAGCGGTACTTCAAAAATATAGCCGCCTTTCATCATTTCTAAATTAATTTTCTATACAATACAGCAAATTTTTGTAAAATGAATACCTGTCATAAATAAATTAGTAGTCTATTATTAATAAAAAATTCCAATTACTTTTTGTTTTGTTTGATCTCAAAAAGCTAGAGTCAATGGCCAATCATAGATTATAGGGCGAATACTATTGGCCACCAATTTGTTAAGACAATCACGTATTCAATTTGCGACAACGTTTAACCTACCGCACGGCGAATTAGTCCCCTCTATTAAATTAAGGAATTAAAATAAAAAACCCCGAGCGATTTCATTAGGTTGTTTTTTACCACACACGCGCACGACTCACGGAATAATTACCTAACGATAATTTGAGTGCAGTCTTGATTCTCTTTCTCTATCAAAACTCTGCAGATTCACCCTAATATAAAAAACCCACAAATGGAACCACTCATTCAGGTAAAATGAAGGTGTATCGTCTTCAATTTGGTAGTGGAAATGATAAAATTACGTACTGCCATGGTTTTTGCCAAGCCCACCATAATATAGACATATTATTCCGTTTTGGCAGGGAGCTGATCCTACTCGTGGCTTCATCTCCTTCCCTCTCTGACTGAAGGCAATTCACGTATTTCGTCCCATGCTAGTTCGTCTTTAACTATAAAATATTGTTTTAAATTTATATACCTCTTTATTTACAATATGATTATTTACAAAAATAAACATCGAGTAAATTGCCAAACCAAGAATATGTGAACAATTATTATTTGACAATTAATCGACGCACATTTCTTGAAAAAGTGCCTACTAAATTCTTTTGTTCCAGTCTTTAAATTAAGTTTAACCAGAGATGTTTATGTATAACCTAGATACCCAACTTCGTATGTCTCAAACCACGTAAAAGTGAAGCCTCAAGGTCAAGAGGCGGCCATTTGTTAAAAAGGCAAAATATTCATGTATGATATGGTAAAGATGAAATAAAACTTAGAATATAATTGATATATGAAGGTTATCACAAATAAATTGTTGTTAAATTGGTGAAATAAAACGCAATACTTGTTCTTAAACACTATTTATTGATTAGAAAATAATATTAGTTTATTTAATTTGTCTTTTGCTAACAATTTGATTCTGATTGGACCACTTTGCAATACTGTGCAATCTAATTTTTATATACTGCTTGCAAATATATCAAATTAGATCAATTTTGTGATTATTATCCAAAGAAATTTCACAATGTAAATGAGAAAAAATATTTTTTTCACTGGCAAAAAGTTTAATTATAAAATTTATTATTTTTCTTTCAATATTATTTGTATTTGAAAATGTTTTTATATTATTAGTGAAAATATTAATTTCTGTTTCAGTAGCTTTAATTATTTTAAAAACGCTTTCTGATGGGGAAATTAATCCTCCATTATTTTTCAAATCAGTTAAAACTGAAAATTTATATTTGTGAACGTAATTATGGTCCAATGTTAAACAGTTTTCAGCGCAATAATTACATGATTTTTTTATTTAAAACCATTCTGCTATTTTCTTTTTGTTTTAAATAGCTAGGAAAAGTGGAAAATATTGTAGGGACTGCATCTGGTTTCAATTTTCGAATGTAAGTTCCCGTCCTAACTAAATAATCATTTTCTTTAAAATGATCGCTGCAAAGTTTGTTAGCTTTAGTTGGGGTAAAAGCTTTTCTCCTTACATTTATAATCCAAGATTTTAATATATGTTTATTTTTCAAAGGAAATCTAAAAGATATAAAATAATGTATTTACATAAATTATATTACTCACATTCTACATACAAATATTTTAACTTTATTTTCCATTTAATTGTTATATGGTTTGATTGAAAAACCCAAAAAATTGCACCTTTCCCCCAGTTTTAAATCTATTCGATGGTAAATAACTAAAAAAACACAGTTCTTTACAATACAAATAATGTATTGACAAAATCTTCGTTCTTGTTCTCGTTCTCGTTCCCGGGCTATTGTGTAGTATATGCCGTAAGTAGATCACTTTATAATCGTAAATTGTCTTTCAAAGCATTAGTTATATATTACAGTACAGTACATACTTTTAAATTGCCACAAATCTGAATAGACGTAAAATACTTAGATCTTACATGCCTTTTTAACAAATGGCCGCCACACGAAATTGCTGGCTTCACTTTTGCGCACGGAGTTAGGCATCTAGCTTATACAACACGTAAACATCTCTGAGTTTAACTAATTCCGTTTTGAAAAGTTGAATTTTACCTAACTTTATGACTTTATGAAATATCACTTTTTATATAATATTACACAACTGACATATTGATAGTAAAACAAACAAGAATATATCAATAATGATATCTTTAATATCGATTTATGAATTATTTATTCACATTTCATATCTCTACATAGGAAGGAAGATCTATATCGGTTTCAGAACACATTCAACAATTCAATGGTATAACGCATGCACTGACATAAGCATTAAATTAAAAAAATAAATTCAGCGGGTCAAAAATTAAAGCAATATTCAGTTGACGCTCGAAATCGCGCATGCGGCCGTGGCGGAACAGACAACTAGTTTCGACTGGTCGCCGCTCTTGACGTCACTCACAGCACAAACAAAACAAAGAAATTTTGATTGTGAAAATAATATATTGTACATATTTATGTTATATATTTGAACATTACTCTGAAGCAAGTATTGTAATTAAATTGCCGGATATGGATGTTTTATTCTCGCGATTGCTCATAGTACGAAAATTCGATCCAATATTCAAGTATGGTGTCAAACTGGAACAATAATGACGAAAACAGGTTTGTGACGATATACATATATCAATTAACAACGTCATTGAAGAATTGGGAAAAGAATATTGAGTTCTACACTTCCATCGATACATGCACTTATAGGTGCGACACTATCAACTGAATATTGTTTTAATTTTTGAACCGCTGCATATTTTGAAACTGAAACTTTTCAGAAAACTTCTTCAAGTATTCGACTACAATATGGAATAGAGAAAAAAGCGAATTTCAAAAATTCATGACATAACTTTTTACTCCGATAAAAATCTCACGAATTCGATAGAAAATTTCTAAAAATTCGCTATTTTGTTTCTAATTGATATTAAAAGCTCGAATTAAGCTTAATATATCGAGACTCACTTATTTAATTGTGTTAAAATTTCGAATTGTTATCTACAAAATTAGCTATGATATGGTGAGGTAAATTGTAAATTCCGTTTGAAAAGCGCACCGAAAAAATTCATTTTTTATACGTGTTGGCATTGTTAAAACTCCCACCAAATCAACTGCATCAAGACAGTAAATATAAAAAAAAAATTGGCAAACAAAATTCAACATTTTATTTTCTAAAACTGTATGTACCAATTACCCCACAAATTCTTACGGGACAGAAAATATTTGAAAAATAAAATTGTTTTCCCATTTTAACGTCTATGTTACGAATTCTTGTATTTACCCTGTATGATATTTTAATAATATATTTTATATTATATTTTTATATCATTGGAATTAAATCGTTTTTAGTTAACAATAAATTCTTTGTTATAAAAAAACTAGCGTTCCAACATACTTTTGAGTGATAGTAGAATGTTCCAACAAGCTTCGAACCGGTCTCAAATCAGTATGGAATTTGCCTGCACTGCTGTGCGGCCGTACTTATTCGTCAAACGTACCTGGTGCGATCGTGTTACTGCCGTGTATAAAAATTTGTTCATTTTTCCTCGGGTTGAGTGTAGTAATAGTTTACTAGATCTTCAATGATTATGCTGTTTTATAAACAATCAACTGATGATATTCGAGGGTCATTCAATAAGTAAAGAGACAAATGGCTATAGCTCAAAAACGATTATTTCAATCTTTCAAAATTAAGGCTATTTTTCAACATAATCACCCCCCCCCCCACAGTTATGCACTTGTCCCATCTTTCGTGCAGCTTCCTAATTCCCTTGGCGAAGAATTCTTTCGATTTACTCCGAAGCCACTTTTGCACCGCTTCCTTAACTTCCTCATTGTTAGCAAATCTTTTTCCACGTAGGGCGTCTTTGAGTGATCCTAACAGGTAAAAATCAGATGGGGCGAGGTCGGGACTGTAGGCAGGATGAGGTAATACCTCCCAACCCAATTCTTGAAGCTTATCACGGGTCAGCTGGGCTGTATGAGGTCGGGCGTTATCGTGCTGAAGTATGACTCCTTTTGACAAGAGTTCACGGCGTTTGCTCCTGATAGCTGGTCTAACTTTGTGTTCTAGCATCTCAGAGTAGTATTGGCTATTGATAGTTCGCTGATCTTCAAGGAAATCGCAATAGACTGGACCCTGTGAGTCCCAAAAGATGGTCAGCATCACTTTACCGGCGGAAGGTTGAACCTTGAATTTTTTGCGAACTGGAGTGCTAGTGTGTTTCCACTCCATACTCTGCCTTTTGGTCTCAGGGTCGTAGTGATGGATCCAGACCTCGTCGCAGGTCAGTATTCTTTTAAAAAAAGGCGTCTCCTTCAATCAAACTTCGTTGCTTTAAGTCTTGACTAATGGAAAGCCTTGATTCTTTATGAGCGTCAGTAAGCTGTCTGGGAACCCATCTGGCACACGTTTTTCTGTACTTTAAATTGTTCTGAATGACATTGTGAACAGTTCCAACACTTACTTGAACTTCCTCAGCTATCATTTCAACAGTAATTCTTCTGGTATCACGAATAAGTCCGTCAATCCTCGATTCCAACGAGGGACCAGAAACTTCCACTAGACGTCCACATCGGGGTTCATCACCTACACTTGTTCGGCCACTTTTAAACCGATCAACCCACTTGTACAAATTCGCACGGTTCATACAACTTTTACCGTACTGTATTAACATTCTAGAAAAAATTTCACTTGGTTTTACACCTTCTGCAGCTGATCAGAGCATATTCCAAGGTTGCCAACTAACACCCCTGAAAAGATTGTACACATTCATTGAATAGTTTTAAAATTATAGAATTTGTCTCTTTACTTATTGAATGACGTATATAATGATCTGGAGAAGCATATTTAAAGTTAAGATTGACTCATTTTTCAAAATTGTTTTTTTTTTATTAAAAATTTCAGAATATCAGATAACAGTTCCTGATTCGTTAAAAAAATTAAATAAATAAATATATCATCACGGCATATTACCCATTGCTGGGTGTGCCAATCTGCTTTGTACACAGAAATCGGTAATGATGAAATATTTGTACCGTACGGGCGCTTACCAGGCTGCGTGCCTGAGTGTCTGGTCGCGAATCTGGGGAACCGGGTTCCGGGTTCGGGAATAGGATTCGATCCCGACCGACGCAAAATATTTCCAATTTGAAATGGCACAAAATTGATCCCTGTGGTTCACTTTTCACGCCAGCTATGAGTGCCCATTACAAAAATTCAGGCTAACAAATAATAAATAGCAATTAATATTAACATTAAAAATATGTTGTCGATTCTTATAATACGTAAATTACATATCTTTTTTTAATTGTCTGTTTTAAATCATATACAATTTTGATTGTTTTTAATGTCACTCTTGAATTTGAAATATATTTTTATTTATATCATCAACATTATTATAATGAAATTAAATAATTATGGAAGGCACGAATTTG
Source organism: Harpalus rufipes (assembly GCA_951394225.1). Lineage (NCBI taxonomy): Eukaryota > Metazoa > Arthropoda > Insecta > Coleoptera > Carabidae > Harpalus > Harpalus rufipes. The sequence goes on from OX596274.1 coordinate 73,814,797, forward strand.
CAGGGGACAATTTAGCACTGCACCCTGCCAGTACCTGGGAGGTAGCCACACTTCTAGCTCGTGTGTGGTCGGTTTAGAAACGCCTCTATGTTTTTGGTTTCGGTAATTTTATAAACTGCCTTGCATACGATAAAAGAAACGTAATTTTTCAAATTTGATTTTGAACATAGGTTAAATATTAGAATAGAGATTGTAGGAAATTGAAGACATGGCATATCTGTTAAAAAGTGTCTTAACCAAACCCATTGTATTGTCTACGCCTGGTGATATATCGTGATTAAGGTTATCTGTCATGTGAGGTGAGATATTATCTCGGATCATACGATTCATATGTCGACCTATCGCGTGTTTCAAATTTATTTATAGATAACAGACCGATAAAAAGAAAAATAAATTGCAGTCATTTCCATGAACGATTTTTCTTTTTCTTTTTTTATCTTACATAAGATATAAATCGCTTGTTTACGGAAAGTAATACTTTAATAAATATTTATTGATATTTTTATGTGCGTAACTGCTATAAACATATGCAGTGAATCAATAAATATCATATCTAGGTTTACGATTAGTTTTCACTGGAAATCTTACATTAGAGAAAATACAGTTTAATCATTAAACAACAATCTTTATGGTCTTCAAGCACTGTATTAGTAAGATATATATATATATATATATATATATATATATATATATATATATATATATATATATATATACCGGGTGATCATTTGAAAACTTCCCACCTTGAATAACTCTTTAATTAATAAAATTATCAAAAATCACTAAAACAGGTCAATGTTATTTTGGAGGGGGACATTTAATAACCTATTCCAATCAGTTGGGAAACTTTCACCTTCCCCTCCAGCCACCCCCACCCCAAAATTTTAAATGGCACTACCCCATGTGTGATACATCATTTTAAAGGTTGTAAAATTCTCAATATTTTAAAGCAAAGAAAATTAAAATCGGCCTCATGAATTAGAGACAAAAATGTATGCCCATTTTGAGTGGTTGATCAAGCCATCTACCTACGTTTTGCTTTGAAACAAAAGAACGTGCGTCGTACAAGTTCAAAATGTCAAGTGTTGTAGAATTCAGGAATTAAATATCGCCGCTTCAGATAACTTTAGATTATTTTGATTTGGGGTAGCGTTTGTGCCAATTGTGTCACTGAAATGACATACACTTTAGAAGAGAGAATTGAAATAATTTTCATTTATGGAGCTGAAAATCAGTGTGCTCGACGTACAGCCAATGAATTTAATGCAAGACATCTAAATAAACATGTATCCCATCGATACGTTTTAGATTTGGTAGAAAAATTTGAAGAAACTGGATCAGTAGCAAATAAAAAAAGGACACAACCTCGAATTGTGGATGAGGACTCTCAAATAGAAATATTAGGACAATTTGCTGCAAATCCTACGAGCTCAATTCGGCAAGTGCGCAACATAACTGGTTTTTCGTATGGGTCTGTTCATAAGGTTTTAAAACTTCATAAATGGCATCCATACAAACTTCAAAATCACCAAGCTCTAAATGAAGATGATTTCGATAGACGAGTTCAATTTTGTGAACAAATGACTGTGATGATAAATACCACTCCAAATCTAATTCAAAATATTTGCTTCAGTGACGAATGTACTTTTTTTTTGAATGGCTATGTAAATCGTCATAATTGTCGTTATTGGGATGATGAAAACCCGAATCTATTTTGAGAAACGCATACTCAGTGGCCACAAAAAATTAATGTGTGGGCTGGTATACTGGGGGACTCGGTCATTGGTCCGTTATTTATTAATGAAAATTTAAATGGTACTATTTATCTCAATATGTTGGAAGATGTCATAGACCCCTTGATTACGGAAGCAATAGAAAATCAAGTAGACGACGAAGGAAACTTAATTTTGGATGAAAATCAAGTTTATTTTCAGCAAGATGGTGCCCCACCACATTTTGTGGTACCAATTCGAAACTGGTTGAATAACAAGTTTCCAGAGAGGTGGATTGGAAGAAGAGGAGCAGTAGAGTGGCCAGCAAGGTCTCCTGACCTAACCCCTCTCGACTTTTTCCTTTGGGGCCACCTTAAATCCATCGTCTATCAAACTCCCCCAGCCAACATCGACGAACTGAAACAACGAATAACATCGGAATGCCGATTAATTCCGCGGCGAGTTTTCGAAAATGTTAGAAGAGAGTTTGAACATCGGCTTTATCATTGCAACCAATGGAGCGCAATTCGAGCATCTATTACGATAAATTTAATTGTTTACGTTTGTGAGTTTTAGTTTTAGGTATTTTGTAAATTTTCCGGTTTAATACATTTTTGTCTCTAATTCATGAACGGCTCGGCCGATTTTAATTTTCTTTGCTTTAAAATATTGAGAATTTTACAACCTTTAAAATGAGGTTCACACATGGGGTAGTGCCATTTAAAATTTTGGGGTGGGGGTGGCTGGAGGGGAGGGTGAAAGTTTCCCAACTGATTGGAATAGGTTATTAAATGTCCCCCTCTAAAATAACATTGACCTGTTTTAGTGATTTTTGATAATTTTATTAATTAAAGAGTTATTCAAGGTGGGAAGTTTTCAAATGATCACCCGGTATATATATATTTTACAGGGATTCTCAAACTTGAATGTCAAAATACTATAAAAAGGTAACATATTGTGCAACGTTGTATCGGTGCACATTAAAGCTGAAACTTGAAGATGAACACAGGTAATAAATAAATTCTTGAATTTCAGGAGCAAAATTTATTTCTTATGCTCTGGTCGGAGCTATTACAACAACTGAACTCAGATAATAATATAAACACATAACATGACAACCAAAAAATAATAGCAACAATGAAAATACAAGGTTGCTTTACAAATATGATAATTATAACTATAACATTTGAAATTGAATGCATCTGGGCTGGCGTGGGTAACATTTAAAATTGAATTACCCGCGCTGGCACAGTAACTCCCCCTGGCAAAAAGAGTCGACCACCAGAGACCTCTATTGGGCCGTTCGACGGTTTTCGTAACTCGCCGGATCCATGTACGCCGGTTTCAGTCTGTCAATGGAGACTATCTGATTTGTATTATTGACATTGATGTTAAAAAATTTATTCCCTCGTTCTATCACCCGGAATGGACCTGTATATGTGTGTGATAGTTTATGTCTAGCGCCATCTGCGCGTAGAAATACGAATTCACATGACTGAAGGTCTTTGTGGATGTAGGGAGTGATTTGACGTTTACGTGGAAGTCTGTATGTTGTATTTGAGAAAGTATTTTTAATTTGTGTGAGTACCTCATGTTCGGTTAGTTTTGGTGTAGTAGTTTGGATAAAAATTTCACCGGGTAGTCTCAAATTTTCTCCGTATACAAGTTCCGCTGGGGAACATTGTATAGGTTCTTTGATCGCGGTTCTGATACCTAACAAAATTAAAGGTAAGTGTTCTAACCAATTATTGGTTGATAACTTTGCTATGATTGCTGTTTTAATTTGTTTATTTAATATTTCCACTGCGCCGTTGCTTTGAGGATGGTAAGAGGTTGTCCTAATTCTGTTTGAGCCTAAAAAATTGGCGAGTTCTTTGAAAAGTTTGGATTCGAAAGGTGTTCCTTGGTCTGTTGTAATGGTGAGAGGTATGCCAAATCTAGGTATGTATTGTTCGAAAAAAGTTTTTGCTATTTTAATTGCTGAAGCTTCTTTTAAAGGGTATGCTTCTGGCCAACGAGAAAATCTGTCGACTATGGTGAAAATGTAGCGAAAGTTATTTATTTTTGGAAGTGGCCCAACGATATCCATGTGAATGTATTGAAAGCGACCGGTTGGATTTTTAAAGGGTTGTAATGGTGATCGAGTGTGTCTGGAAATTTTTGTCTTTTGACAGTTGATACATTGTTTGCACCATGTGTAAATATTTTTTGACATGTGAGGCCAAAAATATTTAGAGGAGATTAGTTTGTTGGAAGCTCTATAAGAGGAATGTGATAAATTATGGAATTTATTAAAAATTGTTTGACGGAATTTTGGAGGTAAATAAGGTCTTGGGTGACCTTTACTTACCTCACAAAAAAGTTTTATGTCTAGAAATGGTAAGCACATTTCTTTGAGGGAGAATTTTGAATTCTCAGTTTTTGACAGTAAGTTAGTTAGTTCGGTGTCAGAAAGTTGTGCTTGATGAATTTTTTGTGGTGTGATTTCTTGTAAGGAGATAGTTTCGATACGTGAAAGTGTATCAGCCACTATATTTTCTTTACCCTTAATGTATCTAATGTCGGATGTAAATTGTGCGATGTAATCTAGGTGTCTAAATTGTCGGGGGGTTCTTTCTGTTTTGATGAATAAGGAGGTTGATAATGGCTTGTGATCGGTTAAAATAAAGAAATTTTTTCCTTCTACGAAGTGTCTGAAATGTTTGATAGCTAAGAATGCTGCTAACAATTCCCTGTCAAAAACTGAGTAGTTCATTTCTGTTTTTGAGAGTTTTCTGGAAAAGAAAGCCAGTGGTTCCCATGTGTTATTGGAAAATTGTTGTAGGACGGCCCCCACCGCAAAAGAAGATGCATCTACTGAAATTGACAGTTGGGCTGAATGATCCGGAAAAACTAATGAAGAAGCGGATGCTAATTTATTTTTGACGTTATTGAACACTTTTAGTGTGGATTCTGTCCAGTCTAAGACTTCATTTTGTTTTTTGTGTAAAATCATTTCGTAGAGTGGGGAAAGAGTTGGTGCGAAATGTGGGATGAATCTGTGGTAGTAGTTGATCATTCCTAAAAATCTGTGTAAGCCTTTACATGTGTTGGGTGGTGAAAATTCAAGAATGCTTTTAACTCTGTCATGTGCTGGTTTGATACCGTCTTTCGTTATGTTATGTCCTAAAAAGTTTAAAGATGTAACGTTAAATTCGCATTTTTCTGGTTTGATTTTAATGCCAAATGAATTGAGTCTTTCGAGTAAAGTTTTAAGATGAGTGTAATGTTCGTTTTGATCTTTACTTGCTATCAAAATGTCATCAATATATACGAAAACGAAATCGAGATCATATAATATTTCGTTCATAAACCTTTGAAAAGTTTGAGCTGCATTTCTAAGGCCAAATGGCATTCTAGTGAATTCGTATAGGCCGAACGGTGTTGTGATGGCTGTTAAATAAATATCTTCTTCCGCGACTGGAATTTGATGGTAGGCTCTTACCAAGTCGATTTTAGAAAAAAATTTGCAGTTGTGTAAATTGTTGTGGAATGAGTGTATGTGTGGTAATGGGTATCTGTCTGGGATTGTTGCTAGATTTAGGGCTCTGTAGTCACCACATGGTCTCCAATCGTTTTGTTCTTTTTTGGGAACCATGTGGAGGGGTGAGGAAACTGATGATGCAGAAGCTCTGCAAATTCCTAGCTTGATCATGTCGTCGAATTCTTTTTTGGCGATTTTAAACTTTTCAGGGTTTAATTGTCTTGGTTTTGTATGTGGTAATTTGCCGTTTATAGCTATGTGATGTTTAACTTGATGAACCACTGGTTCGCTGAAATTAATGGGGGAAGTAATATTAGGAAATTGTCTTATTAAATTTGTTATTGTTTTATTGTGTGAGTTAATTTTTGGTGTATTAATAATTTTGATTTTTGCCACTTGCTGTGTATGATTTTCTATTAGTTTTTTATTTTTTAAGTCTAGTAGGAGGTTAAATGTGGAAATAAAATCAGCTCCTAAAATCGGTTGGTTGATGTTGGCGATGATGAATTGGAAGGTAAATGTTTTGCTTAAATTGAGGTCTAATGTGAGGGTTTTGTAGCCGAATGTTTTTATATTAGTGTCGTTGACTGCTGATAATAGCAGTTTTGGGTTAGGGTGTTTCAGTTTATAGATGGAATTGGGAATCACTGAAATTTCTGCCCCTGAATCAACTAAAAATTTAATTTTATTGATTTTATCATAAACATGCAAGCGACATGAATTGAAAGTTACACTACTTGTCGCTAATGTAGGTAACTTTATTTGTTTCGTTTCTTTTAAATTGTTTGAATGATTTGGTGTTTTTGTGTTTTTAAAAGTGCAAGGTTTTTCACATTTGAAAGCTCTATTCCCGAATTGTGTGTGATACCAACACATTATTGTATTTGGGTCGTGTTGATTTGAAGTATAGTTTGATTTGAAAGTTGACGTTTGGGGATGTGTCAGTTTTTTGTTCATGATTTTGATTAATTGACTGAAATCTGATCGTAGTTCTTGGATTTCTTTTTTGGCAGTTGAAATGTCTTCCGCATTTTGAGTGTCGATTGATTGTTTGTTTTGGAAAATTGTGGAGTGATATTTATCTTTGTTAGTTTTGAAGGTTGATAGGTTAGGTTTTCCCAGCTCCCAAATTTTGTCTGCTATGTTTAGTAACTCTGAAATGGGCTTTTTGTTAATAGGAATAAGTGCAATGTTAATGGAGGGTGGTAGTTTTCGAATCCAAAGTTTAAAAAGGAGGTCTTTATTAAGGTAAGTTTTGTTTCCTGCTAATGCGATAATTTTTCTGTATGATTCAGATGGTTTGTCAAACTCGAAATCTGTATTTGATAAAATTTCCTCAAGGCTACGTTCTTCGCTTATTGAGTGTCTGTCGATTAAATTGTTTTTTAGGAATTCGTATTTGTTTTGTACTGGTGGTGTGTGTAGGATATCGGTTATAGAAATGATACCTTCTTGGGGTAGGGCTGCTAATACATGGTTGTATTTGGTCTCATCCCGTGTGATACGCGCGAGATGGAATTGTGCTTCAATGCATGTAAACCAGGCGGAGGGACTATGGCTCCAAAATTGGGGTAATTTGACAGTGAAAGAAGCGTTTTGTTGTCCTTCTGCCGGCGTACCTGGTTCCGGGAGAGCACCAACCTCGATGTCCGTGGTGGGCGACGCCATTCTCCGGGGGTAGTTGCCTACACACACAAAATGTTTTTAAATGCGTAAAGGAATGGATTCCTGAACAATGTAAAAATATTCCCTTACGGGCTGTTAAATTGTATAATTGTTGTTGGTAGCTTATGGAATAGCGTCTATAAATATGTAGAGGAATGGATTCCTGAACTTTGTAAAAATATTCCCTTACGGGCTGTTAAATTGTTGTTGTTGATTGATAAGAAAATAAATTTGATTTTATTGATACTTCATCGTCCGTTTCAATTTGTAGAAGATGGTGTTGACAGTCTGGAGGTTTGGTCCGTTTCGTTTTGTAGAAGATGATGTTGATGGTCTGGAGGGTTAGTCCGTTGTCGCTGGATTGCGACAATCCATGGGAAGAAAGGGATGATTGGAAGTTGATTCGCAGAGAAGAGATGATACTGTTTGGAGTTTAGTCTTGATGAAGATCAAAAATGCATGCTGCTAATCGGGGTCACCAATTGTGCAACGTTGTATCGGTGCACATTAAAGCTGAAACTTGAAGATGAACACAGGTAATAAATAAATTCTTGAATTTCAGGAGCAAAATTTATTTCTTATGCTCTGGTCGGAGCTATTACAACAACTGAACTCAGATAATAATATAAACACATAACATGACAACCAAAAAATAATAGCAACAATGAAAATACAAGGTTGCTTTACAAATATGATAATTATAACTATAACATTTGAAATTGAATGCATCTGGGCTGGCGTGGGTAACATTTAAAATTGAATTACCCGCGCTGGCACAATATGTTTGAGAAGTGCTCTAAATTTCCCACAATTCTCTATTGCATCGTTCGAAATTCTTTGACATTTAAAACAATAATTTGTGAATTAGTATCGTTATAGTATTTTATCATTCAATATATTTTCGGAAAATACGAGTATATTAGTTTTCATACTAGCATTATAATAGCAAATAATAATATTTCAGAAAAAAACCACATGAAATATTTGAAAGAAATGCTATATGTAAGTGGATCAGGAGAATTTACATCATGGTGGCGCTCTTAGATATTTACACCGTAAAAGAGCAGCAAAATATTACATTATTAGGCGAAAGGACATGAAGCTTTATAAGATTCATCAAAGAATGTTGAAATAGTATGATGTCAGTTTTAAGAAAAAAAGGAGTATAGAAGAGGGTAGATTTGTTAAAAAGTGGACGAACATCGATAACGAGGTCAATGAAGCAATGCATTTCTGGCAGACATTTAAAGTAACATCCCTTTTTTGAAATAAAATTACCTCTTGTAATAATAATAATTCAAATTTTTGATTCCTTTAGTAGTATGTGCTTAATTTTAATAGTTGTCACCGTGTAGTTTGAGTTTTGTAGTTATTTATTATTTGATTTAAATAATGTAATGTATATATTTTTAAATAAAGACGTTAACATATTAAGTACTATAATTATTTTTTTATAGTTCAACATATATTTCACATTTCTTGACAATGTCTTTAATAAATTGTCTATTTTCGAAGAATTTTTAATTAATTACATTTTCAAGAAATAAAATTTAAAAGTTTCGAATAATTCAAAATGAATTCATATTTCCCGCCACTGTCTCGGCTGTCAAATTTAGTTCTCTGACCTTTTCATAGACGGCACTAAAAATTATTATCACGGTTTATACGGGAGATACCCAATCTTCTACTATATATTTTCCATAATCTATGCTCCGCCCCTTCATGCTGACATAATGATATATATATATATATATATATATATATATATATATATATATATATATATATATATATATATATATATATATATATATATATACCGTGTGTCCCAGCGTTTGGTTGGCATAGGCGTTTAACATGGAAAAACAATTTTTTCTAAATAAAAAGTGTCTGGCTAACAACTAAGCTACCATATTGCATAGGATAATACTACGCCCATTTCTACATCTTATTTAATACAGATTACCTCATTATAATAGCATAATTTAACAAAATTAGCAAAAATAATTCCATATTTTCTGTATGTTGTTTTTATTACCTACTACAAACATAAATAGCTGCATGTTGTCATGGTACTGTGGTAACGTTTCGAAGTACGGATCCAAAGATTCTAAGTTCAAACCTCCACTAGGTTTAATTATTTTTTTTATTTTTTTTTTCTTCGTTTTTTCATATTAATATAATTTTATATTAATATGAAAAAACGAAGAAAAAAAAAATAAAAAAAAAATTAATCCTAGTGGAGGTTTGAACTTAGAATCTTTGGATGCGTACTTCGAAACGTTACCACTGGACCATGACAATATGCATCTATTTATGTTTGTAGTAGGGAATAAAAACAACATACAAAAAATGTGAAACTATTTTTGCTAATTTTGCTAAATTACGCTATTATAATGAAGTAATCTGTATTAAATAAGATGTAGAAATGGGCGCAATATTATCCTATGCAATATGGTAGCTTAGTTGTTAGCCAGACACTTTTTATTTAGAAAAAATTGTTTTTCCATGTTAAACGCCTATGCCAACCAAACGCTGGGACACACGGTATATATATATATATATAGAATCCGCTTATAATGGACTTCAGGGGACCAAGGAAAATAGTCCATTAGTCGAGTTTTCAACTCATCAGAATAATTAGTAATTAAACAAATGCTTATTCATGTTATTTCATTGTCATGTTTTTATTAAAAAAAGGTAACTAGATACAACATGAAAATATGTACCTACTCGTCTCCAGGGTATATCATGGAACGTAAAACATAGCCGTTTAATATGGGAAATCAGTTTTTCCGTGCGCATTGCTCCCGTAATTATTTTAGACAATAAGTTTCAAATGGATGTTGTAAAGCAAAAATTTCTACATCCAAATCAATTCATTTTGGCTACTTCATAACTACAGATATACAATTTGAAAATTCACGGAATTACAATTTATTAGTATCAACCATCGAATTGGAAATAAGAGACGTACAAAAGCGTAACGTTTTATTACGTCAGTGTCAGAATAATGATAATCAAAATAAATACTAATAATTTGACATATAAAACGTTACGCTTTTGTTCGTCCCTTGTTTCTAACTCCATAGCTAATACTATTAAATTGTAATTCCGTGAATTTTCAAATTTTATTTCTGCAGTTATGAAGTAGCCAAAATAATTTATTATTTTATTGATTCGGATGTAGAAATTTTTGCTTTACAACATTCATTTCAAACTTTTTGTCTAAAATAATTCACATCTTTCAGTAATCAGTACATTGTGATCTGTGTTTCAGATTTCAAATGTATGTAAATGTAACTGACATAAATGTCAATGCCAAAAAAACTAATGATAACGTTTTAAAAAAATCTGATGTGGCCAGCACATAACCTCTCGCCGTATATTTTACCTGGCTGTATGCATAAAGCAAAGATTATTTTTATAAATACAAATAATATATTCATATAAATCTATGACGTATAAACTTCTTTATTATTCAATAATAGCATGTCTCAACATGAAGATATTTTACCATAAATTATGTTACAATAAATTACAAAGTAGAGTTTACCATATATAAATATTAGGCTGGTAACTGCAATTTTCAATTCGAACAACTTTGTTTACTTTCTCTTCATATTCTTCTAGTAAAAACATTAATTTTGGGCGGTCTAAAATGTATATATCTGGATTGTGCATCTATTCTTATTTATCTTCTTTTACATTTTATTTTTTCATACTTGTTATATCTAAATAACCTTAATTCCCTTTAATAAAGTGACGGATAGATTGCACTCCGATTTTGTCAATATTTACAACTTACTTGAGAAGAATTTGATAGCTTTTTCGCAATTCAAAGTTACTCTAGTCTACAGTACTGGTGTACATTGTCCCATAATGTTTGAAACAAATTTAAGTCCTTCAACCTAGACTTGTCATCTCCATAATAGTCACAGATCAAGAACTAAGGGATTCTCCAAGTACATTTTTAATTCATTACTCATTATTTCTGACACTGACATTTATCAAATTCTTATAGTTTTTGAGTAACCGTCCTTCCAACATCCCACACACACACATACACACACACACACACACACACACACACACATCCACACACACACACACACACACACACAGACATCATCGTAAAAATGTTAAAATCGGATTGTAGGGACCTTAAAACGTGCTTATTCAATAAAATCTGGATATGCGATTTTTAGCATGAATGCAATACCTCTCTTAGCGAGAGGTAATAAATAAAACAATATTTATAGTTATATTACACGAATGCAAGAAAGGAACATAATATATTTAGTTTCCAATATTAGTATGTATGAAATTTATAAAAATTAAATAGCGGGAAGTATTTTCCAGGCCACATCAGATTTTTAAACAACCAAAAATTTAAATTATGGATTTTTTAATCTCAACAATAGGTACATATATGCCCGGTTTTTCAATCACGATTTAACCATAAATTTGGTTTAAGTCCAGGTTCAGGGTTTAAACTGTTTTTCAGTCTGGTTTAAACCTTGAGCTCAGCTCAAATTTGACATGAACTTGAACCGCCAACATTTTTAGATCAAATATTGAATTTTTGGTTCAGTGGAATGTTTTGACTGTAATTTTATAATTTATTTTGTTATCTCTGGTTGGTATATTGATGTCTTGTCATATGTATTGACATTACAATAAGGTATTAAAAATGGAAACATAATATTATGAATATAGATATTATTAATATATATATATATATATATATATATATATATATATATATATATATATATATATATATATATATATATCATTATGTCAGCATGAAGGGGCGGAGCATAGATTATGGAAAATATATAGTAGAAGATTGGGTATCTCCCGTATAAACCGTGATAATAATTTTTAGTGCCGTCTATGAAAAGGTCAGAGAACTAAATTTGACAGCCGAGACAGTGGCGGGAAATATGAATTCATTTTGAATAGACAATTTATTAAAGACATTGTCAAGAAATGTGAAATATATGTTGAACTATAAAAAAATAATTATAGTACTTAATATGTTAACGTCTTTATTTAAAAATATATACATTACATTATTTAAATCAAATAATAAATAACTACAAAACTCAAACTACACGGTGACAACTATTAAAATTAAGCACATACTACTAAAGGAATCAAAAATTTGAATTATTATTATTACAAGAGGTAATTTTATTTCAAAAAAGGGATGTTACTTTAAATGTCTGCCAGAAATGCATTGCTTCATTGACCTCGTTATCGATGTTCGTCCACTTTTTAACAAATCTACCCTCTTCTATACTCCTTTTTTTCTTAAAACTGACATCATACTATTTCAACATTCTTTGATGAATCTTATAAAGCTTCATGTCCTTTCGCCTAATAATGTAATATTTTGCTGCTCTTTTACGGTGTAAATATCTAAGAGCGCCACCATGATGTAAATTCTCCTGATCCACTTACATATAGCATTTCTTTCAAATATTTCATGTGGTTTTTTTCTGAAATATTATTATTTGCTATTATAATGCTAGTATGAAAACTAATATACTCGTATTTTCCGAAAATATATTGAATGATAAAATACTATAAAGATACTAATTCACAAATTATTGTTTTAAATGTCAAAGAATTTCGAACGATGCAATAGAGAATTGTGGGAAATTTAGAGCACTTCTCAAACATATGTTACCTTTTTATAGTATTTTGACATTCAAGTTTGAGAATCCCTGTAAAATCTATACTACTAAAGCCATCTATGAAAGGGTCAGTAAGTATTTCCAAACGCTACTAGATTGAAAACTTGTTATCACGTTTCTGAATGCATGGATTCACCCCCCCTGGGACGGAATGTCAAAATGACACTAATGATCAAAGAAATGAAAGAAAGCGCAAATTACACAGCACATCTTCTATATTATGACATTTGGTTTAAGATCAACTGAACTAGTTCAAATATAGGTATACATTACAAACAAAAAGTAGTTCAGGTTCAAGTTCAAGGTTCAACTGAGCTGAAGTTTAAACTGCCACTGAAAAACCTGACATTAGTTTTCACAAAATATTACTTTTATTTCGTGAATATTAAAGGAAGAAAGTTAAGTTAAATTTGATAAACGAGGTTATGTTCAAATCACCGCGTGAAAAAGGATTTTTTTGCATTCAAGTGTCAAAATTGCGGGGATCATTCAGATCAGAAGCGCAGAACGAAGTAGAGAAATTTACTCTTCTTAAAAACGGACTGTAGAAGAAATGATCAATGCTGGAGTGTGTGTGACTAAATTCCTGTTATGCCACGACATGCATCTAACTTGTTCTGTGAAATAGGTTGTTAGATGAACAATATATTTTATTAGTAACGCTATGTAAGATATTGTAGTGTACCATCTAAAACTAGTGTGTACTTCCAAAAAACTTATTTCTAATTTATAAAATGATTTCGAACTCTATTATTGTTTAGTTTTAACATTTTGTTCCCGTTCTACAATCAGAATTCATGAACTATGTATAATATTTTGGATTCATGGTATAAACACGAGGAATGACAATATTCAGGGCCGGCGCGTGGGGTGAAACAGTGAAGCGAATGTTTCAGGCGGCATATTTTTTAGGGCGGCATTTGAGATGAAAAATATTTTTAATAACACCATGTTGCTTGTTCAGTTTACATTATACAACGCAATAATAAAATGTCTTAAATTTCAAAATGTGTTTTTATTGTAAGATGCACTGACAGAACTTTCCTTAAATGAACATACAGATTGTGATACTAAATATAAAAGCAAATGTTTGGCCGACAAAAATTCAAAATTTAAGTTTATTTGTAGTGTTATAGTTTGGCATGATATTCTGTCGCAAATTAACATAGAATCAAAAATATTACAAAATAAATCTTTAATTTTATCAGAACGTGTCAAAATTTTGAGAAACATTCATTCTTTTTTGAAAGATTAGTAGAAACAGATTAACTGATTAACAGACTTTGAAATGAGTAATAAGCGTAATGATATTTTATTTTCTTATTAATAAATGCCCAATTGTTAACCTAATTTTTAGATTAACTTTCTCAGAAAACCAGTATTGTAAATACAAAAGACAGTGCATATAATTTGGAAAATACTATCTCGATGTAATTGTTAATTACAGTTGGTTAACATAAAATTATTCAAGTTGGACTTCATCTGATAAACCCGCAAAAAGAACCTGCAGCATTCTTGATTAAAAAATAAAATGTTTGGCTATGAATGGGACCACCCAGTCCACGTATTAATTAGCAAAAACTATCGCATCATGTACGGGCACTGGTGCAACTTAATGAATTCATTAGACGAAATTCATAATTAAAAAATTGGATATTTTCAGACACTCGATTAAGATTCTTCGTCATAGTAGCTATTAGAACAAACATTCCAGCTTTTTCTCTTCTACGATTCAATAAATTAAGTTGATATTAATCCTATATCTATAAAGTAGACATTCGATTAGTTATTTAATTGTAAAATTATGATAATTAGGGCTTCAAGACGTAGGTTCCAATAAATTAGGGTTTCTTTAAATTGTCTGTGTTGAAAGAAATGTTTAGAAAACGAATATATTTTGAAAATTTCTATAATTACAGCTATTAGCATAATGTTCCTAAATAACATAGAATTAAGATAAAACCTTTTCCATGTTGAATTTTTGTATTTTAAATAAAATAAAAATATCTGAATATTTAGATAAGCTGGTCAGGAACTATCAAATGATTGTGTTTCGTATGAGAGATATATAGGTAGGTACATGGAATTTTATTTGAAGCAAAGGCCGTCCATTTTAAATCTACCTATAATAACTAATGTATCTATCTTTATTTAATTAAATTTATATGCAACACTCATAATATGCGGAAAGAGTTTTCCTTTTTTACCAGGTGGCTATTGAAAACCAAATCCTGTAAGAAACTTTATAACTCCAGAGCGCATTGAGAAATTGAGATATCGATTTTTATCTCTTACATAAAAATCTGTTGTGGCCAGTATAATACCTCTCGACACTTCCATTTTTGTTACATAAGTTTAGAATGATAATTAGTAATTATGTACATAGATTCAAATGTCAGATTTTTTCATTAAATTTTTTAAGATTTTCTAAATTCACGTAGTTAATTTGTCACCAGGATATACTTGTCAAGGAAAATAAACCACATGGAAATGGAAAATCATTAAATTTAGAATGAGAAATTATAATATTTCACATCTATGTACATAATTACTAGCTATCATTCCGACACGGGCTACCATATCTGCTTGTCAAGGACAACAAAGTCATATGATAGCTCGCGCTCTGTTGTATTTAACATTTCTTGTATTTATATTTAGATTGTTTAATTTTAAATTCATTCTATGAAGAAATTTTGACCTACACTTCTAGTTTTTCGAAATGTTTCCAATTCATTGTCGGGATTAACAGTATTTTTGTAGGGTGTATGTAATATACCTATAATTGTAAATATTTAACTATTAACTATAACAAAAATATATAATGTATGTACTTCCCAGAAAAGGGATTTTTTGCAATATTTTATTTTTGCAAATATTAAAGAACATTAAATTCTTTATAAATAAATAAATATAACATCACGGCGTGTTACCTATTGTTGGATGTGCCAATCTGCTTTGTACACAGATATTGGTAATGATGAAATATTTGTACCGTGTGGGTGCTTACCAGGCGTCACATATAAATATTTTATTATATCTTTTATAGATTTAGAGATAAAGAAATATAATATATAAAATAATCTGTTGTAATAAATCTCACAACCCAAATACTGTCATGGAAGCCAATTGAAAAATTAAAATGTTTGTAACTGACTGATAAATGTCAGTGTCAAAAATCCAGAGACATTACTGAAGACTTCGTTAATTGTCAAAAATTAACGACTGAGTTACAGAATAGGCCCAATTGTATTAAAAGTTAAATATTTAAAATTGTAAGTATATTACATATACTCTTCAGAAATACTGTCGATCCCTGTCAATGAATTGAAAAAACATCTCGAAAAATTAGAAGAGTGGGAGAAAATTTCTTCATAGAATGAATATTAAATTTAAAAATCTAACTATAAAGAATAGGTATAAGTACATTTTTACTGTAGAGTGGTGTAGACATACAAGAAATCTTAATTATAATATTTATGTAACCAAAAATTAAAGTGGCGAGAGGTTTTGTGCTGGTCACAACAGATTTTTTTTTATGAAACCGGGCCTTAATGTAGAAATATTGGAACAAATTTGTTTTCAATTTTTGTTTTAACTTTTATCATACTGTCTTGTTTTTACCTTCCGCTACCCTTGGTAAGGGAGGTATAGGGATAGTGCTAAAAATCGCATATCGAGATTTTGGTAAATGACCACGTTTTATGTCCCTAGAATCCATTTTTAACATTTTCACGATGATGTCTGTGTGTATGTATGTATGTGTGTGTGTGTGTGTGTGTGTGTGTGTGTGTGTGTGTGTGTGTGTGTGTGTGTGTGTGTATGTGTGTGTTTGTGTGTGTGTGTTTGGATCCTCCTTACGCTCTAATTCAAATACTATCATTCAGAAAGTTTTGAAACCATGTATTTCTACCTTATTCTAATATGGAAAGAAGCCATTAGATTTTGATGGCAATCGGATAACCGGAAATGACAGTTTACTTAAAGCTCAAGATAGTTTTTCTTCAAAAAATTCCTTTAAATGTAATTTTTTCGCAATTTGTTATTATAAAAATTAAAGATTATTCAATTTTCTACAGGTTTGCTTTAATACTTCTTTATATATTTTATGGATAAATTTATAAAGTAATATAAAAATTATATCTCGGAGCTTATGCTTTAAACACATCTCCATGGTTACATAGTTCAACTCAAATGTATGTAACTGACAGATAAATGACACTGTTAAAAAATAATCATTTCAAATTAATAATAGTAACGTTTAAAAAGGAAAGTTGTAAATAGATCAATAGTTTTATGCAAAGGAACTTAATATGATGATGACATATTTGTATTGTGCGGGCGTTTACCACAAGGGCTAATTTTATACCATTTAAAATTCGAATTATTTGGCGTTGATCGGGATCGAATCGGATTCCCCAGATTCGCGACCAGACATCAGGCACGCGGCAACGAGACCCCATAGGTAAATGGCGGGAGGTATTGTGTTGGTCACATCAGATTTTTTAAGTTATTTTAAGTAATAATATTAAATATTAACTACTTTATCTTCGATTAATTAAAGAATTAATTTTTTTTATAAATAATATTATTTGTGAAAAAAGAAGAAATACTTAACTGTAATCTATTTATTATTTTTTATATCAAACAAAGATGAAATAATTAAGTAACGTGTCCAATCCAGTCGTTGAAATTGAAAACCACTTTTTGTTAAAAGTGTACCAGCAAATTGCCGAAAAGTGTACCAGCAAATTGCCGAAAATAACAGTACCCATTATACTCATACGTCCATGTTTTCTCCTTTTCATACCTGGTGCTGGTAATTGTTACTTCATTTAACAATTCGTCGTGTACGTGACCGACACAAGGCCCGTGAGTGCCTGTGCATTTGTCCAGGACGTGATGCATGCGTGTTTTGTCCACGTTCGGAGACAAGGGAATAAATACCGCGCACAGGACACTGTCGCTCGTGAAGTAATGCTTACCATCTTGTAAGTGCCACGCCACCCAGGTCGTCCAGATCATGTATCCGGTCCAGGTCCGAGTTGTTTGTGCGACGTCAACCAAACATATTTGTTTTTACAGGATTTGGCTACTTCCAGGAAAATATATTTTGATAATTTTAATTGAGTTTATAACAGTTTCTATATTTAGAGACAATGACGTACATGCTATAAATATATACAATTATATCACCTTGTTACGAATACGTACGCATAGCGTATTACGACAATAGATAGCTTGTTAGGTATTAAAAGTAATGACGTCAAATTGTCTGTGTTCCGAACTTATTTAAATATGATGTTTACAATTAACATAAATTACACCGCAAAATTATCGACAAAAACAATCTTTCCTTTTCGAATGCGGTAATTTTTTTGCAGTTAGATATACTATATGAATGAAAATAATAGGATATTTGCAAAATATTTTATAAAATACCACAATAAATTCATAAATTGATAGTCAAATTTTAGACACAAATCACAATAAAGTTTAGTCTCATAATAACTGATAACAAGATGAACACGAGAACCCGTGGCGTAGATGTTAAATTTAATTTGCTCGGTTACGAAACGTGCTAAATAAAATGTAATTGTTGAATTTGATGCAGAATTTAATTCTCTTTAACATTTATTTTAAACATTATTGTTTAAAATTAATAGGTCACTTTTGCAAAAGGAAAAACTATTTTTCATGACAAATTATGATCTGGTTTTCGTGTTACTTCCCTATTGTATTCAATTAATAATTTACATCTAAATCTGAATAAATACACAGATATGATTTTTACTAGAAAGTTAGCACAATTTCCTTAACATTATACAATTTAAAATGTTCCCTTGTCGCACTATTATAAGTATAAACCACTATAATTTTGGGTAAAATTTAACACTATGTTTGCATTTACACAATAAAGAATATAAACTCAGTTACGTAATGTGATAAATAAAATGTGATTATTGAGTTATGCAGTATTTAATTCTCTATAATATTTATTTAAAGCATTATTGTCTAAAACTAATAGACCAACTTTTGAGCAAGGAAAAACTGTTTTCCCATCTTTTCGAAAGAAGTTACAAAAGCTTTCCAACGATGTAAATTTACGCCGAGAATACAGGTATTTTAGAGACTGCAATATTTTTTACATTTCGTTCGTCAGCCCAGCTGGCAGTTGTTGGCGCCATTTTACTTACTATGTGCAGCAATAGAAAGAGATAGTTGTTAAATTGAAAAGGTCTTTTGCTGATGTGAATGCACATGTGATGTAAAGCCATCTAGCGTCCATCTTGAAAAATAACCAGGGCCGCATGACTACCGTTTTAAACGTGTGATCCTTTTAATTTCGATTTTTATTACAAGATAATATAAATTTGACTTTTATATTTATCTACTATTATGCTACTTATATGATATAATTTTAGTATACATTATCAAAACATTTAAATATCACATAGTGAAGCTCCTTATTGATATTGAATAAGTTTCACTAAATCTTTACAAGTAAATATATTACAGTAGAATAATTATAAATTAATGAACTTATTACTACATTTATTTAAGATAAATATTAAATGTACAATTATTGTTTGATACTTGGATGCCAGCCGTTTGGAGTTCTTTATTAGCAATCATTTAACATTGACTGTATGAACTGACGACACAAAAGCTACATTAATTCCATCAACGATTTGTTTAATGCATTTCTCGGACGTAAGGAAAGATAGTTTGCAAAAAACTGAACATATGGTGTTCCGGAATAACATCCAATTTTTGACCTTTTTAAATTTTTGATGGAAGAATATTAATAAAGCAGAAACCCTCTACTGATATCAGATATGCATAAATTACACATTACGTATCTTCTGTATGAAACAACAAGCCACATATAGCAACAACTTGAAGAACGATTAATAATTACTACAAGTCCGCCGAAATTGAAATAATTTAATACCTTCAAAAAAAATATGGTTCATCAGGAGATTGAATAATAAGTTTATGTAGGTAACTATTCTTCTGTAAAAACTAAAGACTTTTTAGTTTGTTATTTCCTTTCATAAACGCATGCAGTATGTGACAGGATGTTATATATTATTCTTAATTTTCAATATTGCGTGATATTTTGAATGTACACACCAGAGTTGAATATTTATATATATATATATATATATATATATATATATATATATATATATATATATATATATATATATATATATATATATTGTTTGATTCACGAAAGAAGACTATTCAAGGTAACTTGTTCGAATAAAGAATACACAGCACTTTATATAGCCGTAGCATAGCAACATTTTGTATTAGAAAGAGAAGGTTTATTTGACATATCTATTTAATTTATGTTGTGTGATAGATATTCGTAAATAGTGACATTACTTTCTAACACACTAGTAGTGACGTATGTCGTAGAGTTACAGATATGTAATTATCTACTACACTGCTCTCTGTTCGAAGGTTTATCCAGTGATGTTGACGTCTAAATCAAATTATGAATCCATGGTTTACGTCGAGTCTATATTTTTGTTTCATACAAAGATATATAGGTAAAGACGATATAACGTTGAGAAAATCATTATAAAAATAATATTTTCAAATAAATTGCATTTATTTATTCAGTTGAAATATCTCCATAAATATTTCACGTTGCACGCCTATGGGCACGAAATGCAGTGAAGTTATCTGTAAGTAATATTATATCAATGGTTTATAAATGACCATGAATAGTCATTTTTCGTGAACCACACTATGCTACACTATCAGGAGACACAAAATATAAGTAAAAATAGAGTTAATATAGCAACGTAAAGAACAAAAAGCAATAAAGTTCCGTCATCATGTCAACAATATGATGTCATACAGAACATTCTGGCTAATATATTCCAGCCCTGATCACATAACTAACAGATTTGCCGAATACATGTTATAATGTGGCAACACCTTGAAAGGATTTGAAAAACAGAGGACAGCACCGAAACATTGTATTTCTGGATACAACAACTTGATGGCGCTAGCATTGAACGTAAACCATTGATATAATAAATATATAGAGATGAAGCGTTGTAACGCAGCGAATATTGTGAGCAACATAAGAGAGATATAGTAATATCTGAAACGTGTAATGGGAAAAGGAAAGTTTATACACAATTTCATATAATATATTGTAAATATTATTTAAAAAGGTAACTACAAACAATAAAATATCTAGATAATTGGTTAAATGAAATGCAAAAATCATAAAACATTTATATTAGAAAAATTATGGAGAATAAAGTAAATTAAAATTTAAAAATACTACAATATAAATAAATATTTTTATAGTTTCAAATATAGGTATGATTAGTTATAATATATTGTAAAGTATAAATTAGAATAATAATTATACTTGTATTTATTTATATTCATTATAGTTCATATTCCGAAATATATTATTTACGTACTTTCTATTACATTATATTTATTAATAAAAGATTATAACTTATTTCAAAATTATTTGGCGAGTTCCATAAATCATTGCATATTAATATTTGAGATTCATTGCAAGCCCTCAATGAGTATAATTTGGGTATACTTTGTGATGATTTTTTATTCTCCGGATAGCTAACTGGCAGATTGCTATCAGAAAGATTAAAATTGTGTTAGGGTAGAGTTATTTTTGAAAAGTTGGCAACTTCGCTGTCACAATTTTAATAGAAATTTGATTACTTTTTCGCCTGTCTGTGTTTTGGTGCAGTTGTAGTTTAAACAAAGTTTAGAAAAAATGATAAATACGACTTGAAAAATAAGTGGTGAAAATTATAGATAAATAGAAAGAGCAGTTTATTTTACTACCACGGAAATAACAAATTTAATTAAATTAGTCGACAAATATAAAAATATAATTGAGTCCAGGAAGACAGATTCCGTCTCTTGGAAAGAAAAAAGACATCATCAGGAATCAATTAGAAATTGTTTTAGTTGTGGCCAGTATCCACGATATACACCTTGTTGCATAAAATCGTATAGCTATCAACAACTGGCATATCGATGGTACAGCGTGATTCCTGATTCAGAAAAACAAATGTAGACAAATAAGTGTTTATTTCTCAAATTATGCTTTCTTTAAACTTATCTAATAGATAAGAACAATATTTGGTCTTCCATTTTATCGAACATATAAAGAACTGTATTCTTTGACATTCGAAACCTCAAAAAATTGTGAATCATCCCATCTTTCAAAATTATTACATCTTTCTCTGTTTTCGAAAATTAATTTTATTATAAATGAAATCCAATACTTCATCATCACCGTTGTACTGATTTATAGTATTTATTAATATTAACAAACAGCTTATATCATCAAAACAACACAAACGTTCCATACCATTTGTTCCGTTTCTCTTCACATCGTGTTTCCATTCGTGTGCACTCGGTACGATATTCTTTGGATAAAACTCTTAACTGGTAGTTATCTTGCCGTTAACGAAAATTTATCTTAGTGGTAATTTTTAACCATAAATTGAACAACGCAAACTGAAGTTATCAATAGAATAAATTTTAACCGAATGTTTAACTATAGATGGAACAACCGGCCCTTAGTGAAATAGTCCAAGTTAGAAATTAAGTGTTTCATTATTATTCAGTGGTTTATGATTTTTTCGGAAAAACAAAATTATCACTAAAATGCCGCCTTAGAAGGGTAACTTTTATCCTCATATAAAAGTCGTAGCACTTATTATATATTCGTGAACAACCATATTTTACTCACCGTCCATTTTTTCTGTCAAATATAGGCACCATTAAAATCTTATGCCAATTAGTAAAATAGTTCGAGTTTGAAATTCACAATGTCATTTCACAGTAAATTGTCAGAAAGTCTTGCAACAAGACAGGACGTTTGTTGGTGGTCTGTTATCTGCGAAGAAAAACAATGTTCCCTGTCAAATTATTTATGTACGATCGATCAACGTTGCAAAAAACCACGCTTGTAAAAGTTACAAACCTGCTTGTTATAAAATCCTGTGATCTTCCCAGTTGCCTGGCTGCCGTCTCAGATATTAAACTTTCATTAGTTGTTCTATATCGCTGAGCAAACAGCAGAAAGCAGTATCTACCCAGCATGAAATATATTCTATTAGCGAGTTACCCTTTGTTGATCAATTATTTATAAGTTAACAACGAGTACAAATGGAGTTATTAAGGTTTACAGTAATTGGAATGCTTGTAATTACTTGCTCTAATATTACCAATGTAGTGTATTACATGTTAATAAGTTGATGGTATGTAACGCATACCGAATAAGCAAACAAAGAAGCTGTTAACTTGTTCTTATTCTTGTAAAAAACAGATGACATAAGTATTGAATAAAAACTAAAACATATGTTCATAATTTGACTGTAAAATGAGATAACATGAAACTATAAAAATTGACCTATATTTCATGATTATTTTTTATTAATACGAGTACATTTCAACAACTCATATTAAAGAGAATCATTATAATAACTGTTTTTTACACTGAACATATAATGTCAATGCATGCATAAATATATAATATTGGCTTATTGCCAAGTGTGAGACATGAAAATTTTAACGAAGGGCTCGCTTATTATGTAATAAAAACGAAAAGACACAAAAATATAATATGAAGAAGACTTAACATTTTAAAATCAAAAATTATATATCGAAAATATTTTTATGAAAAGCTGCTACATTTTTTTTTCTCCTTCTCGTCTAGTGTTCTACGATATTTATTAGACACTTACCCTCAGTTTAAGTTATCAACTTAACAATTTAAAAAATCCTCAAAAATCTTTGTACAAAATTTTTCATTGTATCACTGGTTTCGATAAAAACAGTTGTACAAAATTCACTTTGTAAATGCGAAGTAGGAAAAGTATTAAAAATGGATCAACTCCCTCAAACATTAAATTAACACTGATGTGTCGAAATACCTCTAATCTTTGCAGTGATCAGACATAATTTGATGAAACATTTGTTAGTGCGCTTTCGTTTTCGAACTAATTATTATCTTGGTTTCAACGTTAACTAATCAATCATTATAGGCAGTCAGTATCCCAAAACAATCGCATACACGATACGCTTCGTTCTCATTTTTTTCTGAACCTACGAGAATGATTGGTATGTAGCGGAGTACAGTGAAATTCAGAACGTGTGTGTTCCTCTGTGTAATAATTATATTTCTTGAAGACGTGAAGACCACCAATATACTCGATTTGCATTTCTCACCATATGATATATTGCCGATGTAATAATTCAGAAGTTATACGCTCTTGTTCCTTCCTGAATATTCATTATACTTTCAACTATATTATTGTGTAATTATAATGAATACTGTTTGAGTTTACTCCAAATTAATTACGATTCACCACACCATTCAGTAATGATTGTAAAAACAATATGTCCCATTGAAAACAGCGACCATTGGGATCTCAAAAATTGTAAGCAGTACGGTTTAGGTTAAGTGGGTATTTTAACCGCTTTTGTGAGTCGCTATTTTGCCAAATATTCTCACATGTTACTGCTGAAATATTGATTTTGTTCGATTTTTATGAGGGTCATTTCGTCATTTCATAACTATTGTACACAATTATTGTTCTTCTCAGTGACCGAGTCCCAACGTCTGGGAAGCTTTACTATTCCATCCAAGACAAAATCTCTGTTCATCTGTCGAATGGCTTGGGTAACGGCACCATGCAGCTCTTTCAGAGACGGAAAACGATGTCCACGCATAAGCTATTTCATCTTTGGGAGTAGGTCGAAGACTGGTGGACTCATCCGGACTGTAGGGAGCATGAAGTAACACTTCCCAACCGTATTCACGTAGTTTTTCGGTTACGACATTCTCGATGTGGGGGCGAGTATTGTCATGGAGAATGAAGGTCCGATAATAAACTGCTTTGACACTTGTTCATTTATTTAAATTTTGATTGAGCTCTCCGAATTTTTTTTGACTGTGGGAAATTTGGACCTCTCCATTTGTTGGACTGTGATTTCAACTCCAGCTCAAAATCTCTAACCCATGTTTTATTAATAGTGATTACTCGATGTAAGAAAGATTGACCTTCAAAGTCGAATCTATATTTTAGTAAGGATGCAATGTCCAAGTGTTTCTGCTTCTGTTCAGCAGGTGGCCCTTTATGAATTTAAAAATTATTTCTATATCTATAACCTTATCTATAATTCTATGCACCACATACTATATCGGTCAAGAATAGAAAATGATAATTTATATTATTTTTTATGTTTATAAGAGAGCGTGTATTTATACTACCTTAAACGTAATTTAATTTAATTTTTACCTTCCGTCACCTCTAGGTAAGGAAGGTACTGTCTTTGGTCAAAAAATTCGATGGTCAGTTTTTATTGAATAAGCCCGTTTTAGGGTCTTTACAATACTATTTTACTATTTTTACAATAATGTCTGTGTGTGTGTAAACGTGTGTGTGTGTGTGTGTGTGTGTGTCTGTCTGTGTGTGTGTGTGTGTGTGTTCGTATATGTGTGACCGCGGTTTTGGCCGCGATATCTCCAATACTAGTATTCCAAAAATTACAATTCTTGCGTATTCCTCTTCCATACAACCATATGCAGACTTGATTAGATTTTGGTTATAACTGGTCAACCGGAAGTATCCTCATTTGAAGATTTTAACAGTTTTTCTTGAAAAACTCAGTTAAATATTATTATAACTTACAGAATATATTATTCTCTATACGATTTGATTGCATTTTATATTTCATATTCTACAGATATATAGTTAAAGAATTATAAACATAATAAATTTCATAAATCAGCCAGCTATGCTAACTTAACCATGGAAACTGCTAATATATTCAGGTAATTCAAATTGACAGATATCAGTATCAATAAAAAGTAAATGAATAAAAGAATAAGGGAAATAACTCTAATGTTTCTAGAAAGATATAAGAGAGACGATTACATTGGTTTGAACATGTCATACGAGGATGAATATATTGGAAGAAAAATGAACAGTTTAGTAATAGAAGGTGGAAGAAACATAGGACGACCAAATATAAGATGGAAGGATTGTATTTCGGAAGACTTGAGAGAAAAGGAACTGAATGAGGACGACACGCAATACAAAAATGAGTGGAAGAAGAAATAAAAAATAGCGATCCCTAACAAATGGGAAAAACTAAAGAAGTCAGTGCCAAGTGCAATTTTCATAGTTTGTTTATGAAATAATTTTACTGGAAATATAAGATCATAAGAAAATTTATGTAAAGGGCGCGTGTAGTGCCGTGACTTTGCTGACTTTGGCAAGCAGATACCTATGGGGACCCGTGTCAAAATGACAGGAATTAATTATGTCCATAACTGACAAGTGTCACAATTTTTCATTAAAAATTTCATGATTTTCTTATTTCATGTGGTTTGTTTGTTATCAGGAGTATGGAATTCAGTTGCCGAGAAAGGGAATCACATAATACCAAAAATTTAGAATCTTTTGCAAGAAAATTTATGCATGGAATTTGTACATAATACACAGGATTGACGGAAGGTATTGTGCTGGTCACATCAGATTTTTTTATTTAATTACGTCAGTTATAAAAAAAAAAACTAAAATTAATAAAACGTCAATTTGATAGGGATATTAGTCAGTTAGCTTCAAATAAAATATAAAGCGGTTTAATTTAAATTTTATTATATTTAAGTCAATATTTTTATTACCTGTTGTGTATGTGGGTTTGTGTGTTAAGTCTAGATAATTACTTAAAAATAGGACTCAAGAGACATGGTAAAGATAACGTATGTATTTTTATTAAACATTATATTCTAACATTAATGTAACTCTCCAAACAATCCCTCTTGACATGTCATGGCTAACCCCAGTTTTTATACATCTCGTCAGCCGTCGGTAATGGATAACTATGATCCTAGAGCTGCGAGTTCAATCCAGTGCTAAAGTCGGCGTAAACACGAAGTTTTCCATTTTTCTTTCGCACGACGACAATTGGAGCGGCCCAGCGGGAACTCGTAATCTTCTCTATAACTCCCTTAGTTTCTAGACAATCCAACTCTTTTTCAATCATTTCCAAAGAGGAGTAAGGCAGCGGCCTCTTGGGACGGAAGACTGGACGCGCATCTTCAAGAAGTTGGAGTGTTGCCTTCGCTTTTGTGCAATGTCCAAGCGAAGCGCTAAATACATCAAAGAACTGTGTTTGCAGCTCTTTGTAGAATTTTGTTTCTTCATCAACCATCACCTGCATAGTCGCATCCATTTTTTATTTTTACCTTAGACTTTTTTAAACGAAAATCCTCGCCGCCAATGTTGTGTATGTGGGTTTGTATGTTAAGTCTAGATAATTACTTAAAAATAGGACTCAAGATGGTAAAGATAACGTACGTATTTTTATTAAACATTACATTCTAACATTTATGTAACTCTCCAAACAATCCCTCTTGACATGTCACGACTAACCGCAGTTTTTATACATCTCGTCAGCAACTTGATCGCTGCCATAACATTACCTATTCCCATGTTATTATAATTATAATAAATATTATTATTAATTATGTATTAGTCCACTTATTTTTACAATTTCGTATCAAAGTGGCCCTTTGGTTTTTTTTAGCAACAAAATGGACCACACAAATAATGTAAAAAAATACTTTACTGATATTAACTTAATAAATCTTATGTAAACATAATACAGATATACAACACACATGTAACATAAACGTATAGAAATAGAGGCCATTAGGTCGAAATCCATACTAAATAAATAAAATAATAAATAGTTAAATATTATTCATGATTCTTCGAACTATTTCTTGGCTGGTGATTTTATTAGATATACATATATTCAAACAATTTTATTTATTTGCAATATAAAAATAAATTAAAATTGGTTAATTGAATTCCAGTACTTTTATCTATAAATTATTCGTGATACTTTGTAATGCCCCAAATATGTTAAATTATTATCAAAAAAAAAAAAAATTTAATATGGACAACTGGTTCATTTATCGCATTCAAGTGGATAAAATATAATAAAAAAAATATATATCACGGCATATTACCCATTTTTGGGTGTACCAATCTGCTAAGTACACAGATATCGGTAATGATGAAACATTTGTACCGTGCGGGCGCTTACTTGGCGTCAGCTCACGGGACAAAAATATGTACTTTATAGTTTATTATATTATACAGGTGTTTTCTACGACGAACTAATCACTTTAGAGAAAAATGATATACAGGGTCTCCTAATTTAAGCGGTATACCATTAGGTTCTTTTATAATTACGGACTTATGTGACATTTTCTCTGCGGATTCTGAATAAGCACAACATTGCGGACCTTGTAGCTCTTATAGTTTCCAACATCCCAATGGTATACCACTAAATTGGGAACCGCTGTATACAAATAATGGTCAAAAATATGGGGTTAATTAATCAATAATAAAAAACCAAAAATTTAACCAGTGGTTCTCAATGGTGAAACATTTTTTTAAAATGGTACCACATATATTTTTTTTAGTCCATTGGATAGATTTTTTTTCTGATTTCAATGATATAAATATTGTATAGGGTCTGTACGAATTATTTCAAGAAAAAATGGTATTAAATATTATAAATAAATGTTACAATAATGAAATAGGCTATGCAATGTATAAGTATTAATACGTCTGTCGCCTAGTAGTTAAAGCCATTTGTTATTGCATTATTTCTAATTTTTAATATCATTTTATTCGACATAATTGTTATACGTCCCTCCACAATATTTATAACGTTGAAATCAGAAAAAATATATATTAAAATTATATAGGGTACCATTTAAAAAAGTATAATTTTGTTCTACCGTTTGAGAAACACTAGTTGAATTTTTGGTTTGTTATTACTGTTAAATTAGCCCCTTCTTCTTTATAATTTATTGTATATAATTTTTTTCTCTAAAGTTATTAGTTCGCCTAAAAAAACACTAGTTGTTTTAAAGGAAACACCATATATACTCTATATTTTATTTTAAAAATATGTACGAATTTTATCTTTATAGATATACTAGCCACTATAGTCGCTAAATTTGTACAGTGTTGTGTACCTGTATTGTAATTTATACGGCTACTGCAACAGCACTTTTTAAACGTAAAATAGAATAATGTGATCCTAATGAAAACAACTGTAAAAGGTAGGCAGGTAAAAAATTATTAAATTTTATATTCTGTGCTAGTAGATTATAAGATTTAAAAATTTGCATTTGTATTAAAGATCTTATCTGCATAATTTAGTTGTAAAATCCCCCAAATTGAACATTAAAATGCACTTGACTTAGTCAAAATTTATGTTTTGCTGAATGATGCTAGGAGCAAGACCAGTGGTTTATTATCAGTTAAACCACAACCACTTGGAAATAATTATCAGAAATACTTTTTGTAAATAGCTCTAGTCGTGTTACGGATTTAAACAATAAATTATCTTAAACTTGTCATTAAAATAATGAACTGAAACTACTGTCTCGAGTTAGTTCATTATAATTTTATATAGATCAGACAATTTGCAAACAAATTTCCTACCCTAAAAAAAAAAAAAATTTACAGCTTTTACTTTTTTAAGCTAATAGTCATTAAAGTGGCGTTTGCATTTACTAAGGAATTCCGAGGACATATTTTAGTGCACAACTTTTTTGTGAATATTATCATCTTAATCAAATTTAATTAGGAGTATTTTGTTAAATTTTGAAACAATGTAAAAAATTGCAACTGTAACATGGATATTACATTAATATGTACATTACGCATGTTCAAATTAGAACATATTTATGTTATTTATTTGAGCATATAATTCCTTAGTCACGTGACATGTTTTCCGCCAATCAACATTCAGAATCTCCCTAGCTACGCGTTTATCACAGCGATGATAAAAAACAAAGAAATAAACACCGTATTTATAGTCGTTACTAAGGAATTTGTTTTCTTTATTTATGACATTGACAGTTAATTTTGGGTATAAAAATAAATAATAACAATAATTCAAACTCCGAAATATTAAATAAAACTCGTAAGTACCATGTTTTAATAAACTATGAATATGTATATCAAAAGTTAGGTTAAATTGCAAAAAATCATTATATTTTCTCATTAAATATAAGCTCGTGATATGATTAATAATCGAAGATATTGCTCGTGAAACCGAAGCAGCACATTTCAACTCGTCCTTCGGACTCGTGAAATCTGCAGCTCGATTTCACTCGAGAATATCATCGATGATAATCATATCACTTGTTATATTACGTATGAAAATTTCCTTATTTCAATCAACTACCCAGCCAAGAAACCACCCTTATCCTATGAAATATCAAATTAAACCATTTTATGAAAACTAATCAAATAAATTTATAAAAGGAATATGAAATCAATTGGGTTACTATTGGGAGATTTCACTACATGATGGCGTTGTACATCAACGTCAAACCTTGGACAAGGGAGCACATTTGTTTACCTTCCATAAGCGTATCATTGCTGTCAGTAGTTTTTTCTTTGATTCTTCTTGTATTTCGACTTTACTTTGAGTAACAAAGTTACGTCTAATTTCA
This sequence comes from Harpalus rufipes, assembly GCA_951394225.1. Taxonomy (NCBI): domain Eukaryota; kingdom Metazoa; phylum Arthropoda; class Insecta; order Coleoptera; family Carabidae; genus Harpalus; species Harpalus rufipes. The sequence goes on from OX596274.1 coordinate 73,844,971, forward strand.
CTAGGATACAACTTCTGAGTCAGCTTCTATGAAGCCATCGTCAGAAGTCGCCCAGCACAACAAGTAACCATAGACGCGTTTCGCACTTATTGGTGCTCTTCAGTATGGTGTAACCTGTGGTCTTTGCTCGATCCTCCACAGTGAGTAGATTCCTGTAGCAGAGACACTGACTCGTTGTGCTGGCGATGCTCTTAAGAACATCACGATGGTAAAAGGCCTGTAGAAGTAAGTTAATACCGTCAACGCCCTCTAACGAGATATACTTTGACTAAAGTCATATAATAAAAAAGCAAACTGCAAAAGCAAATTGCGAATTTCTCCGTGAAATGAACAATATAATAAAATTACAAAGTTACGTCTAATTTCACTAGGATACAACGAGATTAATGACAGTGGGGACTAATATATCCTTTAAAACAAAGGATTTATTAGTCCCTATAGCGTATAGCCTACTACGATTTATACGTAATTCACATCCAACATATAGGTACATTAACAGTTTTTTTTCTTAAGTAGGTATTTCAATAATTTACCTGTAGGGTCACTTTTAATACAAACGGATATATGATCGCCAATGTAATTCTGTAGTTCACAATATATTGCATATGTATAGCGACGTGCAAAAGTATTGAGCCAAACTTATTTTATTTCTTATAAATGAACATAATTTTTTTGTAGTACTTTGATATATTTCATTACTGTTAGGAATATTAATTACATTATAATTAGTATAGATGAAAGATGACATGTTTTAAAATTTATTTTCATTGTATTTTATAGCACAAACTAAATTGACCATGTTCAAAATATCAAGCCAAGTTGTTGTTCAGAGTTTATGGGTATACTATATTTATATTTTCATCAAACTCCCAATTTAATATTAATTTAAGTTAGTGTCTAACGAAATTGTTAAATACATCCACTTTCAGTTACGAAAATCCGTAATAAACCTTTGTCGACAGGAAAGGTTTCTCATGACATAGCCAGCTTGCTAATAATCGAGAAAAGCACAGCAAATGGAATTATTACCAAATATAAGTTGACATAATCATTAGCTGATAATATACCGCATAAACCAACAAAGCGAACAGATAAGATAACAAACAATTTAACTAAAATCTATACCAGATCCAAGGAAACTACCGAGGATATTTCGAAATAATTTGGAATAGAAAACCTTCTCAATGTCAGCCAGAGTCCTGTGTCTTGACCTCTTGTTTAGGACGTATTAGAAAATTATCAATTAAAAAACCTGTAAGTAGTAGAAGAAAAAAAAGGCGACTAAATTTTGCAAAACATATCAACTTGGAATGTTGTCGACTAGTGGAAAGTGCTATTTTCGGATGAATTAAAATTTTAATTTCTTGGTAATGATGGTACGAAGTATTTTCGGCGATCAACAAGTGCAAGATAATTCAATATATCAAATGCCTACAGTTAGGTATGGCAGAAGATATGTGATTTTTGTTGTGCATGTTCACTTGGCGGTGTAGGTTCATTACTCGAAATAAAGAGTACTATAGATTCTATAATGTATAGACATATTTTACCAAAACATATACTTCCTTATGCCAGAAATAATATGCGGCGGAGATAGGTTTTACAACAGGACAACGATCCTTAGCATACTCCGAAAGTAATAAAATATTTTTAGGTCCACAAAAGTTCGAATTCTTGTCTGACTTCGGATTTAAATCCAATAAAACATTTATGGCAGAAATAAAAAATACTCATCGGGAATGAAAAACAAGCCTAAATTATGGAACCATTTAGAAAATGAATGGCAAAATGTACCACAATATTATAAATTATTTAAATGAATGCCACGACGGTGTTCTGCAGTGATTGTATCAAAAGGAATGATGATAAACTATTAATGGAGTACAAAATTACAAATAAAAAAAGATTGAACCGATTTTTTAGTAGTTTTGAAATATGTATATTTTTGGCGCAATATTTTTATACAGCACTATAAATTATTTTATTCAATTTTGAGGTATTAAACTGCCACTATTAACCCCATAGAAACAATTATAAGTAACTGTTTATTTGCTAATGAATTGAAAAAAAAAAATTAAGTCACTCTGAAACAAATAATGCATTTAAATAACATCAGACAAGAAAATAAAACTCACCAGTCTTTATTAGACAGATCAACCAGTTTCATTATTTTTTATGACACAAATAAAGCTTGTTTATAATTTATAAATAAACGACTTTGACTTCTATCAACGACGATTGTCATGCACAACCTACTAATTGATTAGTTTTTTGTTGTGTCAAAATTAGATATTATAATGAATTTTCTTATTATTTCGTCAAAATTGAATAAAATATTATATAAATCACGTGAGTTAAGAATGTTTATTCACTCAAAGAATTTAACCCACTCGCCATACGTGCTCATGACTTAAAGTTTCTTTTCATGATAAACTTCGTGTATAAATATCTATTATTACTACATAATTTTATATACATAGTTTCTGGTTTATAATATGAAAATATTTTATGCACAAATGTATATGTTTATTAATATATGTGTGCAAATGTTTGATTTTTGTATCATCTTTACAATATATGATATGGACAAAAAAAAAATTGCTCAATATTTTTCCACTCAACTATATGATTATTTGCGATATTCTGTGTTTTTGAATATCACAAGTTTTTGACTACACTGTAACGTTATTACTACGAGTAACTTCAACATATTGAAATGTTTTTAATTGAATTCATCTACATGCATGTTATTTGTTAGAAGTAAAATATAGTAGTATAATAAAATTTCTCATGTGGTAGTATTTGAGAATTTTAATTATTTTTATATTTTACGTCTATAACAAAGCTATTACAGCACCCAAAAGAGTTCATTAATAGCTCATTGGAGTGCTATGTAATAGGCTAGTAAAATTTATTATTTAAGGTTGGCACCAAATTACCTAAATTTTGAAACAACATTTTTTTATTTAAAAATGTCATAAAAGTCGCAAAATAGAAAATAATTAATTTCATAATTGTCGATTATTTTGTTCAAAGGGTTGGGTCACTTCGCTTCGTGTTGTAACCCAAATGTTCTTCTCACAAAATAAAATGACAATTATCGTATTAATTGTTTAATATACTATAAAATAAAAATTAATTTAAACATGTCAATGTTTGGCAATTAACTACATCTAAATATCCATGTTATTAATATGAGGGGTCATGCTAAAATTATTGAGAATAAGAAAAATAGGTAAGTATGCCCTGGAAAACAAAAGTCATTTTAGAGTTATTTATCTATCATTTGCAATTAAGTTAACTTATTTAGTACTTAAAGTTTAAATAATCGTTGCGATTAAAAATACGGAATTAACTAGAGAGCATTTTCTTCAGTTTAAAAAAAACAAACAAAATACAAAACTAATAGAATACCCGCCTTATTCAACTTATTTTGGCAATGTACGAGTCTTAACTATTTGTTAGTAGACTTATAAAAAATACGGAAGAAGGGTTTTGTGCTGAAATTCATAATTATTTTGAAAGGATTTCAAAAGAAGTTTACTTCTTGATAACTTTCAGACATAAGGAATGAATGGCGAAGTGTACCTATATTTTTGAAGGAAATTGCATTGAACACTTTTAAAATGAAATTTAAAAAAATATGAATGATGAATCTTATTATTTCTAGCTATTTTCGTCGTTACAGAATTTCGGATATCGGCCTGCATGATATAATTCGTAAATAACATATTGAGTTCCCCTGGTTCCATGTCCCATGTCTTGTGTTGAGGATTTATAGTTTAATTATCGGAATATTTGTCTCCGCCCACATAAAACCAGTTCGCCTCTATTATACACGTGTAAATTCATTGCAGTGAAGTTAGCACGATTTATGATAAGCAAGGCACAAGCACGGCCAATCCGCTTGTAACTTCACTTGCACAACACTTCATGTCAAATGTGAGGTGGAGGTGAGGTATCTACAATAATGAGCATACATCTTTACAGAGAATAGATTTGGCTCTTCTGTAGTATAATACTTACTCACAAGGTTATCTTAAAAAAAAAATACATTTGGTTGAGAACAAGCAAGGTGATATTTATCTTTAACACTAGTACGGTTAGGTACCAGCTTTTCGTAACACATTCGGTTACATCGTGACTAACGGACACATATATTACTTGTACTGTATTAAAAGACAAAAATTAGGAAAAGTATACATAATGTAAAATCCTATACCTTTACCATCAAAAATATGTTTATTAAAAAACACTGATCTGGCTAACACAATACCTCCCGCCATTTAATTTTTGATAATTTAAATATATACCTATGGGGTCGCGTGGCCGCGTGCCTGAGTGTCTGGTCGCGAATCTGGGAAACCGGATTCGATCCCGACCTACGCCAAATATATCGAATTTTAAATGGCACAAAATTGGCCTCTGTGGCAAAAATGAGTGCCCGTGAGGTGACGCTTGGCAATCGATACAAATATGTCATCATCAATCTGTGTACAAAGCGGTTTAGCACACTCAGCAACGGGTAATATGCCGTGATGATATATATTTATTTATTTTTATACATACCTACATATTTATTAATTCTGTAAACTATTAAGTTCCTTTCCATATAACTATTGTTCCATTTACAATTTTCTTTTAAAACTTTACTATTATTAATTTGAAATGATTATATTTTAACAATGGCATTTTCCTGTCAGTTACATACATTTGAGCTGAACTGTGCAACCATGGAGTTGTGTTTTTTAAAGCATAGGCTCCGGGATATAATTTTTATATTACCTATTTAAAATCTTATCCATAAAATATATAGAAAAAGTATTAATGCAAACCTGTACAAAATTTAATAGTCTTTAATTTTTATAATAACATAAATTGCGAAAAAATAACACTTAAAGGTGTTTTTGAAGAAAAACTATTTTGAGCTTCAAGTAAAGTGCCATTTTCTGTTATCCGATTAACACCAAAATCTAATTACTTCTTTTCATATTAGAACAAAGAAGAAATACATGGCTTCAAAATTTTCTGAATGATAGTATTTGAGTTAGAGCGCCCAGAATATTCACTCACTCACACACACACACACACACACACACACACACACACACACACATACACATACACACACACACACACACGCATACACATACACATCAAAAGACATCATCGTGAAAAAGTTAACATCGGATTCTAAGTACCTTAAAACGTATGCTCATTTACCAAAATCTTGATATGCAATTTTTAGCATGATCCCTAATCCCTATACCACCCTTACCAAGGGTAAAGGGTAGCGGAAGGTAAAAATATTGCAAAAAAAAACATATTCAGAAAAATTACAAAAATTCGGTGTGGTGCATAGAGCCTACGTTATCAATACAAGGTCAGGAAACAACCAAAATTTTGTTTAAAAATCTGGCTAATTGTAACCAATATCCTCTAAATATTGGTTTATCATAAATTGTATTTAACTATATAAGGTTAGTGGTACTCTTCTGATATAATAATTCACATACGAATTACTTCGAAGTATAAATTATATCTTATAGGTAAAAATAAAAATTACCTTCGAACACATGCAACATAACAAGAAAGATTTATTTCTTAATGTCATTTAGTCAAACTGTATTTATTTATATTGCCAAGAAAATTCTCTTCATAGTTGTCAATGTAAGGTGTTCATTTTTAAAATGAATTTAATGGGACATTAATAATCCCTGTCATGATTACAAATTGATTGTAGTAGAAACATTCTTCTCTGCGTTTGAAACTTGGCATACAGAGGAATAAATCACGAATCTGCAGCTGCGAGCTCATTAAAACCCCGGTCGCACATCTCTCACTGCTACCAGGAGCACGGACTGACACTTGTTGTGCTCACTGTGGGAGCAACGCGCAGCGTGCCGGTTTAATTGTCGCGTTATTACGTTGATTCGAGGCACACGTGCTGGCTAGTTCCCGCGTACCTGTAGGCGGAATGCATATTCATCAACCTCAGCGTTACCTGTGCTTGGCGGCTCAGCACGGTTACCAAACGTCACGGGCATCGCACGCATAAGGCTCCTCGGGCACACTAGCGTTCATACACTGTTTTTGTTAAGGAATGAGGAAAAGGTTTTTTTTGCGGACAAACATGTGGCCTAAAGTCATTACAATCATCAATTATGTTATTTTAGGGCCAAATTGTCATGCATCACAAAGATTTCTTGCAGTACAATGTACTACTAATTTATAAATGTGTTGCTTCATATTAAAGTTTTAATACATGGTTATGTATTACTGTAGATATTTGGTTTGCGCTTTCAAGCAAAATGTATTTTTACCTTCCGTCACCTTTAGCTAAGGAAGGTATTGTCTTTGGTCAAAAAATTCAATGATGAGTTTTTACTGAATAAGCACGTTTTAGGGTCCATATAATACGATTTTACCATTTTTACGATGATGTCTATATGTATGTGTGTCTGTGTGTCTGTGACAAAACTTCCGGATTCCATAACTTCAATACCACGATTCCAAAAATTATAATTTTTTCGTATTCGTTTACATCCAGAAGAACAACTGATTAGATTTTGGTTATAATTGGTCAACCGGAAGTAGTCTCATTTGAAGATTTAACAGTTAAATTTGATTTATTGACATTTAACGTTATTATAACTTAAAGAATATATTATTCTCTATCTCTATACGATTTGATTACAATTTATACTTCATATTCAATAGATACAGAGTTAAAGAATTTTAAAGAAATTAAATTTTATAATTCAGCCAGCTATGCCAAACTTGGGAACTAGTAATATATTCATATAATTCAAATTGACAGATGTCAGTATCAATAAAAAGTAAATTAATGTGGCAGATATGAGGATGTTGAAGTAGATATTGGGGAATACACGGAAAGATACGGTAAGAAAATAACTCTAGTGTTACAAGTTTTTAGAAAGATACAAGAAAGACGATTACATTGGTTTGAACATGTCATGATGAGAAATGAAGAATTATATTGGAACAAGAATGAATAGTTTAGTAAAAGGACGTTACAGAAACAGAAGAAGACCAAAGATAAGATGGAAGGACTGTATTGCGGAAGATTTGAGAGAAAAGGAACTGAATGAGAACGACATGCAAAAATAGCGACCCCTAACGAATGGGAAAAGCTAAAGAAGAAGAAGATGCCAGTGTCAAGTGCAATTTGAATAGTTTTTTTATGAAATAATTTTACTGGAAATTTAGAATCTTTTGTAAGAAAAATTATGGAATTTATACATTATACACGAGAATAACGGAAGGTATTGTGCTGGCCACAACAGATTTTTTTAAATTTGAGACCAGAATATTAAGTTATCAAAAATGTGTATGATTTAAATAAGATAGAATCAGTTACATGCAATGGAAAATAATATTTTATTTAGTACATATTTATTACATAGGCATAACTCATCAAACAAATATGACAACTTGTCTTGAGCGTTGACTTGATCCTTTTCAACAAAGTACATATGATTGTGATAAATCGATGTTTGTACGCAATATTTAATTTACTTCCAAATATGAAATAGTATAATGGAATATACTGGGTGATTCATAGGTTTCTTTTTCTAATAACTCGATTATTTTAAATATTATTTAAAAAAATTTCAAACAAAGTTTGTATTATATTAAAATGTCTATAAATCTGAAATATAGGTTTTTCTATAGAATGTTCCATTTTTACGCAACGGTATGTAATTTTCAAATGAAACACCGTATATGTTTATTCAAATTTGAAATGTACATGAAATTTGATACCCAATAGTATAAAAACAATCAAATTACACTTTTTTCATCAAATGCACATACGCTACAATGTTAAAATAGTTAACATTGGGAACTATATATACAGAAAGTCATATAACTAATAGGAAAAGGTACTCATTCTAATTTCAGAATAAAAAATCTGATGTGGCCAGCACAATACCTTCCGTCAATCCTGTGTATTATGTATAAATTCCATACATAAATTTTCTTGCAAAGATTCTAAATTTCCAACATCTATCTCAACACCTCATCTCTGCGACATTCATTTACTTTTCATTAGGTGCGTTCAATAAGCCCCAGGAAAACAAGCAATCGGAAGTAAAATTTGTTGAACGACTTTGCTAGCCTAGCATTTGCTTGATTTGCTCGCAAGCAATCCAAGCGCCAAATTACTCGCTTGTCTTGCTAACTTATGCAATATAATGGCGGGAAATGCAAATTATACATACATGAATTTAACTTATACTGTTTCTATTTCATTTTATGGTGTGTTTATACCAATTACATGACAAAAAGGCTTTCTGTGATGAATGTTCATAACATTGTTAAATTTGAAATATTTTCTTAGACCTAAAAGAATGTTCAAAATTAATTCCACTATCTGCAAATAACTGTACCTACCTATAAATTCATTTTGTATAACTTTCCAGACCAATAAAAGGGACATGAGAGAAACCCATGTTATATTTGATAACTGTATAACTTTCTCGTTGACATTTGTGAATATCTGTTCGTCATAGCTAGCAAATATTTCAGTGTACTAAGCAACAAGTCTCGTTTGCTTACTTAGAATTTGCTTGAACTGCTTACTTCATTGAACACAGCTATTGATACTGACATATGTCAATTTGTATTATCTGAATATATTAGAAGTTTCCATGGTTAGCATATCTGGTTAATTTTTGAATTTTCGAGCGAATATTAATATCTTTATAATTCTTTAACTCTATATTTATTCAATATGAAGTATAAAATGCGATCAAATCGTATAGAGAATAATATATTCTTCAAGTTATAATAACGTTAAATGTTAATAAATGATATTTAACTGCGTTTTTTCAAGAAAAACTGTTAAAATCTTCAAATAAGGGTATTTCCGGTTGACCATTTATAATCAAAATCTAACCACTTGTTCGTCTGGATGTAAACTTAAGAAATATGAAAAAAATATAACTTTTGGAATCGTGGTATTGAAGTTATGCGATCCGAAACTTTCGTCATACACACACACAGACACACACACAGATACATACATACAGACATCATCGTAAAAATTGTAAAATCGTATTATATGGACCCTAAAACGTACTTATTCACTAAAAACTCATCATTGAATTTTTTGACCAAAGACAATATCTTCCTTACCTAAGGTGACGGAAGGTAAAAAGATATGTTATTTCTTTTTGCAACACCTCATTCTTGGCGTATTTCTGTCGCAAACAATTGAATCATGAAATTATATCATCATGGATAAGAATAAACAAGTATTATTTTTGACATTTCGTAATTTTGCCGACACGAAAGTTTTATTAAAAATGATGAATTATCTAATCACGTAACTGGCGTTGAATAGGAAATAAATTAATTTGTAATTATTAAAATATAGACTTTACATTTGTAATATGTTTCATGTACATTATACTGTTTTTTTTTGTATTTCCCAATTCTCTTATTTTAATTCTGAATAAAATTTCCATTTATTTCGAGTATGAAAATTTCAAGGTTTTCAGATTTACTTTATTTCATAATTTTTATATTTGCCATAATTCTTTTGACAATAATTTATACAACGATAAACAATACTATAGTGATCTTATATCATTTAAATTTAAATTTTGAGATGATAATAATTTATTATTCACGTGGGTTTATTTTTATAATGTAGTAGCAGTAGCTTGTATGTACAAATAATTAAGGATCATATATGAATTTTAAATTTAAGGTTTACACTTTCTGGCATTATATATAAAAAAAATTCACCAGAAGTCATTAAAGAAAGATTCTTTATGTTAATTTACACCTGCAAAATAATCCTCATTTTTTTCACCTGAATTATAAAAGGAAGCCAAGTTTTTTCTCCGACGTCAAGCATTGCATTAACACCTTTTTTACAATAAGTAGGTAAATGATGTGAGGTTCATTCTACATATTTGCGAACGTGTTAAAAAGCTATCAAGCGTTCATTGTGTCCGGCGTCATCATTCGCCGCAAGTCGTAAGCGTGAGCGCAAGTCAGTCGAACAAACGAAATGATTTATCGCTTGTGATTGTCGGCCAGGCAGCAAGTAGCGTTGCCCGCACGTAGCAACTTAAAAATGCGCATAATTTCCAATAGTATTAATTAAGTTAATGTACAAAGCAAACGACGAAGCTTTACGTATAAAGCTGTCACATTCCAACTGTGTATAGCATGATTGGCCAGTGGCGGGCATATAGAATTTCATCTTTAATTACAATGAAATACTCCGACGATAGTTTTTTTTCGTTTTTGTATTTTTCTTTGATCACTATTTTACAATGATAGTCACCCACATATTACTTGCAGTCACATTATCATTCAGGGCAAAAATAGTTTTTGGAAGTTAATGACTAAACATTAAAGATAATGGTGGATCCTACAATTCCGATTGTTATTTGATAATATTGACACATACGTACAGGCTGGCGCGAATTCACCCTTAATAACTTGGAAACGGATTGTGACAGGCTTGCCTAATTTGCGCTATATATTTTAACATCGGATCTCTGCTTTTCACTATATTTATTTATCTACGACAGTGCGCTAATATGTAATTAGTACAAGTACAGCAATTTGAATGTCATGATGAGTGATTTACGGCCGAAATCACCATTAATCCGTTGATTAATAATCAGCTGATTAAGGACTCAAGCTGATCTGTAGATTAACGTAAATACTAATTCACAAACTTGATTTCTGGATCAAGGATTCATGATCAACAGATTCACAGTTTTGTTTTAGTTTTTGACAGTTAATGTAACTGACATGTAATTTTATTTGTGGTAATTGTACTTTCCGTTAAAAATGTATTAATATGTAAGTTTTTAATTTATTTATAAAATATATTTTATAATTTTCCTATAATAATATTATATTTTTATTTTGATATAGGTAGAAATTATACTGATTCCAATAAAACAGCGTTTCTGAATATATTGAAAATGAAAGATATAAAAGTATATCTGAAAATGCGGTTTTAAATAAAGATAAAAAAGAAGCATGGGACAGAGTTACAAATGAGTACAACAGCCAGAATCCTGACATAGCTATAAATTTTAAAATTAAGATTCAAAAATGTGATCAGTTCTTGATTAATGAAAAATGACGAATCAGTTATTCATTGAATTTGATCAGTAGAGTAGCTTGATTTTCAATGGTGAATTGGATTGATCCAGAATCAGCGTTGATCTATGGATCAACTCATGATGGTGTATTAATGGTGAATTCGGCCGTTAATGGCACTGAGTGTAATTAACGGCCGAATTCACCATTACTTAATCATGAGTTGATTCACAGATCAACGCTGATCCTAAATCAATCCAATTCTCCATTAAAAATTAAGCTAATCTACTAATCAAAATCAATGATCAACTGATTCGTCATATTCCATGAATCAAGAACTGATCACATCTTTGAATCCTAATTTTAACATTTATAGCTATGTTAGGATTCTGGCTATTGTACTCATTTGTAACTCTGTCCCATGCTTCTTTTTTTATCTTTATTTAAAACCGCATTGGCTTTATTATTTTCAGATATACTTTTATATCTTTCATTTTCAATATATTCAGAAACGCTGTTTTATTGGAATCAGTGTAATTTCTACCTATATCAAAATAAAAATATAATATTATTATAGGAAAATTATAAAATATATTTTATAAATAAATGAACAACTTACATATTAATACCTTTTTAACGGAAAGTACAATTACCACGAATAAAATTACATGACAGTTACATTAACTGTCAAAAACCAAAACAAAACTGTGAATCAGTTGATCATGATTCCTTGATTCAAAAATCAAGTTGGTGAATTAGAACATAAGTTGAGCTACAGATCAGCTTGATTTCTTAATCAACTGATTATTATTCAACGGATTAATGATGAATTCGGCCATTAATCACTCATACGTATTAATAAAATAGGCTACAAATGAACATTTCAATGTTTCTCATTATGTCAAAAATTAAATGTATTTTAAGATTAATTTAAACTGCCGTAGATAAAATATTGGATACACATTTGATATAGTCTTATAATGAAACCTGCGTGATTAAAACACTCGGCTTATTGCCTCGTGATTTAACATCACGTGCATTTCATTATGAAGGATATATCAAACTTGTATCCTTAATATCTATAATGAAATTTCATCTTGTTTTAAATCATCCAATTTCATTATGTACGCCGATGATTTTAAAAATTTATCGTAAAACCCAAAGTATGCATGACTGTCATCTTGGACAGCACGATTTGAATGTATTTGTTCAATTTTGTGAAGAACGCAAATTGTTACTAAGTATTTCAAAATGTAGATATATCAAATTAACCAGAAAAAACCAGAAAAAAAAACTTCAATTACAGTTATCATCATAATAAAAATGTTTTCAGCATTAGAGACTTGGGAGTAATTTTGTATAGTAAATTGATTTTTGACAAACATGTAGTAAAATGTTTGCCTTCCTTATTAGAGCGAGTTCTAACTTCAAAAATCCTTCACCTTTGCTGTCCTTTATATTACAGTATGGTAAGAAGTCATTTAGAGTTTGCTTCTGTATGATGGAACCCATGATATTCAGTTATATTACCAGAATTGAAAGCATACAAAACAAATACATAAAATATCTGAAATACAGATTTCTAGGATACAGAGTAAAGTTACTTATAGGCCTATTCTGTAAAATCGAATCGTTACCATAACGAAATCGTTATTATGAAAATCGTTATCTCTACTTAACGATAATCGTTATCTTTGTATCCGTATTATGTAACACATTTTGAAAAATAATAACCTTGGGATCAAGTTAAGAACTTTATTTCCTAAAATCAAATTATAATTTTAATTGAAATATCTAAAATAATTCAATATAACTCACAAAACTTCTAGGTTAGATTAATTCTGCTGTCAACCTGTCAGCTGTCGGACCATTATTTTTCTTTTTGTAGGTTATGCTAGAGCAACTACTACCATCTGTAGACAAATTGAGAAGCTTGCGCTAGGCGCTATGAATAAAAACTTATTAAATTATTTTAATATTACCTTGCAGAAAACTGTAATATGACTGGTTTTTGAGATCACTAGTCAACATAATACCAATTTTATTTTGATATGAATTAAAATACTGAATTATTGACAAAACGTTTAGATAACGAATGATTTTTCCAATCGTTAAGAAATAACGATATCGGTATCTTTTTTTCGTTATGTAGACTTAAATTATTGTTTACAGAATACCACTTTAACGATTATCGTTATGATAACGATTTAACAATGAAAAATGTCATAACGATCGTTTACAGAATAAGCCTATTAAACGATTTTCGTTATTACCATGACGATATAACGTTTTACCGATTCGTTATGTCATAACGATCTTACAGAATAGCCCTGTTAGTTTAGTAAACAGGAGAAAACTCAAAGATTGTATATTTCTGTATAAATCGTTTAATAATAAGACGGATTCACAGTACCTATTGTCAAAATTTAATTTTAGGGTTCGTAACCATGATTCTAGATGTATGAACTTATTGAGCATTCTACGTTGTAGAACAAATTCAGCTGTAATTAGACTTACCAATATGCAAAACGAAATACAAACAAAAATTAATTTACCAGACATGTTCTCGTCATCTTTGCGTACTTTTAAACGTATTTTATAATTATACTTGTAATAAATTTATACCAACTTCATTTTTTTATATTTTGATAATATTCAATATATTAAACTATGTTTAAGTATCAACTATTTTTCTGTTTAGTATTGTAGCTTTTGTACTCACTCAATGACTATATGAATAGAGATTCTCTTTTATGGGGATATTTTATCCTATTGAGAATGCAAAATATAAATAAATAAATGTAGGGAGACATATTTTACTAATTTTAAACTTTTTTTTAATTGACTCATCTCACCTCCACCACTCTCAATTTTTAAATCTTAATTGGCAATACACACTTTGTGGCATATAAAATGAATGCTCGTGAAAAATGCTTCGCATGATGTCAGTAAATTAATATTTTAATAAATCGTTTTAAAATTCGAAAAAATAGTTTATAGTACTTTAATGTGTTACTGTCAAATGCATGGAGTGTTATGGAAATGACAAGAAAAGAACAAAATAACAATGATACCTAATAATATTTTTTAATGTTTCTGTATGACAAATCAGTTGTTAGATTTACTATTATTATTAGTATTATTTCTTTGATCATGGTTTACATAAAGACGAGAAAGTGGAAATTATTTTCATTTTTTATCTCAATATAAGTGTGCAAGAACAACAGCTAGATTATTCATTGAGACACATCCACATTTAAAATCAATTATTATTTATAAAACTCGACCTGTTAATCTCTAAATTTATACTTTTGTAATAAATTAATAATTAAATTACTTTTTCCCAAAAGTAATTTTTAATTAATTTGTAAAAAAATTGAGCAATTGTAATCAAATACTTTTGAAAATTTGAAAAATAATTGAAAAAGTAATTAACTTTTCAAATACTAAGTACTATTTAGAACCAAGAATTGAGGGAATCACCGGGCGACGTGAGCAGCGTAATTTTTCTGCGTATAAAGACAGGTTACAGATAATAAACATGCGCAACTACGTTCCTATAATAACCTCTATTCATACGTATGAATTTTTTTACTTTAGTGTTAATTTGTAAGTGCAATACAAAGTGGCCAGCACATAACCTCTCGCCGTATATTTTACCTGGCTCTATTCATAAAGCAAAGGATATTTTTACTTGTTATATCTAAATAACCTTAATTCCCTTTAATAAAGTGACGGATAGATTGCACTCCGATTATTCTTATATCGATGTGTAATTTTGTCAATATTTACAACTTACTTGAGAAGAATTTGATAGCTTTTTCGCAATTCAAAGTTACTCTAGTCTACAGTACTGGTGTACATTGTCCCATAATGTTTGAAACAAATTTAAGTCCTTCAACCTAGACTTGTCATCTCCATAATAGTCACAGATCAAGAATTAAGGGATTCTCCAAATACATTTTTCTTTCATTACTAATTATTTCTGACACTGACATTTATCTGTCAGTTACAAATAATTTAAATTTGCAACTATTTTTCATGGCATCCTTTCGGTTGTAAAATTAATTACAACATTATTTTATATATTATATTCCTTTTATCTCTAAATCTATAAAATATGTATAAAAATATTTAAATGTATCAGAAAGAGAATTTATTTTTCTTTAATATTATCAAGAAAAATTTTCAAAAAATAATATTTAGAAGATTTTTTTTCAAGAATCTTCTACTTCCGGTTGTCCAATTGTTACCAAAACCTTTTCAGATCTTCCCATGAATGTCCGATTGGGAAATACGTTGTTAAACAAATTTTAAGTCTTATAGTTTTTGAGTAACCGTCCTTCCAACATCCCACACACACACATCCACACACACACACACACACACACACACACACACACACACACACACACACACAGACATCATCGTAAAAATGTTAAAATCGGATTGTAGGGACCTTAAAACGTGCTTATTCAATAAAATCTGGATATGCGATTTTTAGCATGAATCCAATACCTCTCTTAGCGAGAGGTAAAAAGAAGTTCATACATATATATTTTTATTTAATTGGAAGGCAATATGTCCATTAGTCTAATTCATTATACGATTTACAATTGTACTGGTTCGTTGATATCGATTTTTACCTCTCGCCAAGAGAGGTATTGGATTCATGCTAAAAATCGCATATCCAGATTTTATTGAATAAGCACGATTTAAGGTCTATAAAATCCGATTTTAACATTTTTACAATGATGTGTGTGTGTGTGTGTGTTTGTGTGTGTGTGTGTGTGTGTGTGTGTGTGTGTGTGTGTGGATGTGTGTGTGTGTGTGTGAGGTTGTTGGAGACACGATTTCTCAAATTCTATAAGACTAAAGACCTGTTTGACTACGGATTCCTCAATCTAACAGTAATGGGAAGAGTTGAATAGGTTCTGGTAACAATTGGACAACCGGAAGTGGTAGTTTCTAAAAAAAAAATTTCTAAATATTATTTTTTGAAAATTTGTTACTACAAATATTAAAGATAATTAAATTCTCAATCTGACACATTTAATTTTTTTATTATATCTCGTATGGGTTTGGAGATATAGTATATAATAATATAGAATAATCTGTTGTAATAAATCTCGTTGCCAGAAAAACAGTTGCGATATTAAATTTTTTGTAATTGACAAATAAATGCAAAATGTCAATGTCAGTTCTGGGAGGTATGAGTACATTTAATATGTATTATTTTATTATTAATTAAATATTTATTTAAATTGCAGGTATGTCAATATTACATATATCCTTAAGAAATACCGCTAATACCGTCAATGAATTTGAACATATTAGAATAGTAGGATAAAATTTCTCATAGAACGAAAGAAGAGAAACAATTTCAATTATTTGTATGTACAAGAAATTTTAAATTCGTTACTTATAGGGCGCGAGCAGCCATGTTAATTTATTGGCTTTGGCAAGCAGATATGAGGATCCATGTCAGAATGACGGCTAGTAGTTATTTACATAGATATCACAATTGTCATATATCATAATTTTTCATTCAAATTTTCATAATATTCTGTTTATTTGTCATCCATTAGTATGGAATATACTTGACGAGGAAAAAAATCCACATGGATTTGGAAAACCATAATGTTTCGAATGAAAACTTATGATACTTGACACCTATGTATATTACCAGCTGTCATTCTGACACGGGCCCCCATATCTGCTTGCTAAGGCCAACAAAGTCACATAACTGCTCGCGCCCTATGCAAGATAAAATGAAAATGGCGAGAGGTATTGTGCTGGCCACAACAGATTTTTTTTTTTATTAATTTGTTTCATTACTGTTATTATTTTTATTTTTGTTGTATGTATTTTATATTAAACAGTGTAGTATTATTTTTTTTCTATTAACCTAAGATGAATGATTCTCTTTTAAGTTCAGTAAATGAAAAAGTAATTTAAATTTAAATTACTATTCAAAATTCATTAGTAATTTATTTACTTTTTTCCTATAAGTAATTATTTTGTAAAATAATTTAATTAAATTTTGGTTAATGTAATTGTAATTATCTTAACTTTTTTTTTAAACACTTTTTGATTACCAATTGTTTAAATGTTATTTGAAATAGAAATTTTGAACCAAAATCAGTTTTCCGTCATTATCTAGTAACCTATGATAAATTTTGGTAAAACAAAAGGACATCTAAGAGTCCCCCCCCCCTTCGTCGCCAAAGGCGCATCACATGTCCCATTTAACCGAAGTCATATTTTTTATAGTTTCCGAGATCTCAAATGGTGGCCTTCCATATCCAGATATCTGTATTGCATCAGAATTAATCAAGGTTCACTACCTATATGACGAAAGCCGTTTATTTGCGGTATCAGAATATGAAAGTAAAAGAAATTACATTATTAATCGTATGCACAAGTGCACATATCTAAACACATTTTTATAATTTAATATTCCTGGTTTCCTTTAGGATTTTAAATAAATAAGCTGAAGGACGTTATTTTCATATATAAGGCAAGGTATGTCCTGCAAAAGGCATCAGTTGCTCGCTTTGCTTTGCAATCAGATACCTATTCACACCACAATGAACCCCCTGGTAAGTAAGAAAGAAGATAATAATTTTTAAAAGAATACAATATACGATCTTGAAAAATAATACTCCTACATATAGGCATTACAATATTTAACTACTTCATTATTTGATTTGTTCCGATTTCTTAGGGTTAAGTAAAATATTCCCGTATAATTTTTAGTAAAAATAAATATTACATGTGCAGGTGTTTCATTTAAAGCAACCAGTGTTTTTTGGGCGAACTATTAGAGAAAAATATTAATAATTTTTGAATCTTTTAGATAGAGATTTTTTAAAGATTTTAACAATATAATTGTTGTTTAGGGTTGCATAACAATTATTTCGAGAAAAATGGTATTAAAAATAATGTTACAATGTTGAAATAGGCTATGGAATACACAAATATTGATACGACTGATACCTAGGTCATAGGTTACGCTAGTGGTAAAACCAATTGTTATTACATTATTTCTAATTTTTAATAATATTTTTTATAGAAATAATAGTTATAGAACCCTATACAATATTTATATTGTTGAAATAAAAAAGTGTCTTATGGATAAAAAAATTATATAGGGACTTTTTTTGGGGTTAAAAAGTTAAAATGTGGATCCTGAACTCATTTGTGAAAAGAAGGAAGTGTTCTGCCCTAGGAATTCATAAATTTAATTACTATATATGGCACCTACCATTTAAAAAAATATAATTTTGTGAATTTTTTTACATTTATACTTTTGTTCTAAAATTGCAATCACATGAAGTTTTACCCTTGTATTTCTTATTGTCCAGAAAAACATGTAGACACCGATATATAGGATAAACGATAAAATATTCTATAAATAACATTTATATGCGACCGGTTGTGGTTCTGACGCCCTAGGTCGAACTTTCAATTTTTCAAATAGTATAAAAGTCATCTCAGTGGTACCTCCCGGAACAGCTTGTAAAGCCCGTGAGGGGACACAGTCTAGAAAACAGTATCTAATGTGGTTCTATACCATTTTTTTCATTGCAAGAAATGACAAGATGAAATAGAATTTTAATTTAATCGCGATTTACAATTTGTACGTATAAGTGAGATATAAATTTTTAAAGTTTAAAATTTGGTGAGTGACTTTCATGTGATCAGCAATGGCCGAACACGGATTTCGATATTATTGTCAGGCAACAATTTTAAATTGCTCAGGACATGAAACATCACGCATACTTTCAATCGCTTAGTTTGCGAGCGAATTAACATTTAAACAATTTTTTTTTCACTAATACTCTTTAATATTTTATGTATATTTTCACTTTCTCATCTAAGATAGTTAAATTTTGACTATGGTAGTACCTCACTACAAATTTCGCTTTTTTCTTATAGAACGTTGCCGTCGTGCTCTTCGCCTTCATCGCCTGCTCCCATGCCAGCGGTCTAGGTCTGGGAATTGGCGGCATCGGCGTCGGCGTGCTGAACCCCGCTGCTCAGATACCCTCTGGTAGCGTCTCCGTAGGTGTGAACGGTGCTGTTGTGGCCGGACCTGCTGGCTCCGTGCGCACTGACAACGGTCTTGGTGGACACGGTGCTGGTGCCCAACTTTCTGGCCCCGCTGGTGATGTCCGCACTCGTGGTGGAGCCGTCGCCCTCGATGGACCCGGCATCGGACTTGGTGGTATCGCTGTTGCTGCTCCCGCTGTAGTTGCTGCCCCCGCTGTGCTAGCTGCTGCCCCTATAGGACTGGGTCTTGGTCTCGGAGGACTCGGAGTTGGACGTGTTGGTCTTGGACTTGGAGGTCTTGGCGTAGGAGGTCTTGGTGTAGGAGGTCTTGGACTTGGAGGCGTTGGAGTTGTTGGACCTGTTGGTCTTGGATTGGGCGGACTAGGACACTAACTAGTAATGACAACTCATCTATTCTCAAGGTTCATTCATAATGTAGACGCATACAGATATGTTAATATTTTATTATTTTTGTAAATAAATTTTTTATATAATATTTATTTTATTTTTATTTTTTAAATAACTATGAGAATGGCAATCAATTATTAATTTTAAAGTAATCGCGTCGAAAGTATTGGCGTGGCAATATTGGCTATAAAATAAAAAATATTCTTGGAATGACTGAAACAGGTACATAAGATGTACTCTTTTAAAGGAAAATCAGCGGAACTATTTATTAAGATTTTCAAAAGCATTTAATTTTAATATTGTAACATTTATTTATTTGGGTGAAGTGTAAAAATCAGAGAAATATTATTAATTCAAATAAAAGTTTATTAAATGATAAATAATTAAGATGAAGATAATAAAAGTAAAAGTATAAACACTAATTTAACGTTCGACCAGCGGCGTCGGTAGCGTTTACGCTAGGCTCAGTGGCGTCGGGGCACGCATTCTACAATATAATAGAATTCGAATGAAGTTTTTTGGAAATATTGTACTACCGATCTTCTATGGCTTATAGTGTCTTAAGTTGGAGTCAATAAGAAAAAATCTGCTATGGCCAGCACCTTACCTTCCGTCAATCCTGTGTATTATGTACAAATTCCATACATAATTTTTTTTTTCAAAAGTTCCTATATTTCCAGTAAAATTATTTCATAAACAAACAATGCAAATTGCACATAACACTGTCATCTTCTTCTTTGGCTTTTCCAATTCGTTAGGGGTTGCTATTTTTGATTTTCTTCTTCTACTCATTTCTGTTTTGCGTGTCATCCTCATTCAGTTCCTATTCTCTCAAGTCTTCCGCAATACAATCCTTCCATCTTATCTTTGGTCTTCCTCTGTTTCTTCTACCTTCTATTATTAAGCTATTCATTGTTTCCCTTTCCTTTAAATCATTACCCTATCATACTCATCTTTACCACATTCTTCTTGTTTTAATTGATGCTGATATATGCCAATTTGAATTATCTGAATATATTAGTAGTTTCCATGGTTAGCATAACTGGCTGATTTATGAAATTTAATATCTTTATGATTCTTTAACTCTATATCTATTGAATATGAAGTATAAAATGCAGTCACATCATATAGAGAATAACATATTTTTTTTAATATAATATGAAATGTCAATAAATGATATTTAATTGCTTTTTTTAAAAAAAAAAACAACTGTTAAAAGTTGCAAATGAGGGTACTTCCGGTGGACCAATTATAATCAAAATCTAATCATGTCTGCATATGGATCTAAACTCGAGAAATACAAAAAAAGTATAATTTTTGCAGTGATAGACAGATGCGTGTATACAGACGGCCAGGTGAACGTTATGCGCAATGTAACATTGTTCCGACTGTTATGTTTGGTGGAGGTTCGGTTATGGTGTGCGGTGGTATCACTTCAGAGGCTCGCACGCAGTTGGTGGTCACACCAAGCGGGAGCATCACGGCAGTATCTTATATAGAAAACATTTTAGAACCATATGTAATGCCTTTTGCGCCTTTTGGGGGAAACAACTTCATCTTTATGCATGATAATGCAAAACCCGATTCTGCCCGAATAGTGCAACAATATCTTGCCGAAGTGGATATCACCACAATGCAAATGGCCAGCAAGAAGTCCGGATCTTAATCCCATAGAACACCTTTGGGACACGATGGGTAAACGACTTAGAGCTCTTCCTCGGCGTCCAATCAACCAAGAAGAGCTCGGGCAAAAATTGCAGAAAATTTGAGAAGATTTTTGAACATAATGACATTAGAGCATTAATTAGCAGTATGGGTCGTCGCTGCCAGGCAGTTATCCGAACAAGAGGAGGAAACATTAAATATTAAGTGTTTTAATCGCAAGTTAAATTTTGTTAAAAGTGTCTCTCTTCATTTTTCATACAATTTTATTAAGTTTTTATTGTTTCATTGTCTTAATTATTACCATAAAAGTAAAATTATAAAAATCAATGATTAAAATTTGAAGAAAATAAAAATATTCCAATATTAGCTGAGTTTATAAAAGTGATGCGTTAATTTCTTTCGTCAGTGTAGTTCTACTGAGAACACCACATATAATTTTTAATATCTTACGCGAATAAAATTCTTTCATTGAAAGAAACAAAACAATTCTTTCCTTAATTCTAGTAAGCTTGAAAGTATCATTTTCATCTAGAGATTCGTCTAACTCCTATGTGCTTACAACTCTATTAAAAATATTCTTCAATTATACGGGCAATGTTTTGCAGTAAGTCCTTGTCTATGCAAGAAGGAATGGTTGAAATAAATCTCAATTTTATTTAGGTGCAAAAACTACAAACCCCGTCTCCTACCATCGTAGGGGCTCTATTAGTACAAAATTCAAGAAATTTTCATGATACGAACAAGTAATTATGTTGCAGTTCTCACTCGGTTCATTCTAAATAATTTTTAGTTCACAAAGCATAGTTAAATTAAAAAAAATTCGCGGAACACTTTTGATAAATGCTTACGGAATACCAGTGTTCTGCGGAACACTGATTGAGAACCACTAGCATAAAGGCCGATAGTACAATATTTTCAAAAAACTTCATTCGAATTGTATTATATTGCAGCGTGCGTGCCCCGATGCCACTGAGCTTAGCGGAAACGCTACCGGCGCCTCTGATCGAACGTTAAACTAGTGTTTATACTTTTACTTTTATTATCTTTATCTTAATGATTTATCGTTTAATAAACTTTTATTTGAATTAATAATATTTCCCTGGGGTCTCGTGGCCGTGTTCCTGAGTGTTTGGTCGCGAATCTGGGGACCCGTGTACGATTCCGACCGACGACAAAAATTTAATGGCACAAAATTGACTCCTGTGGTGTACTCTCCACTCCAGCTATGAGTGCCTGTGAGGTGACATCTAGTAAGCGCCAACACGGTACAAAAATTTCAACATTACCGAAATCTGTGTACAAAGCAGATTGACACACCCACCAATGGGTAATATGCCGTGATGATATTTAGAAGAGATTTATTTATTTATTATTCATATTTTTCTGATTTTTATATTTCACTCAAATAAATAAATGTTACAATATTAAAATGAAATGCTTTTGAAAATCTTAATAAATAGTTCCGCTGATTTTCCTTTAAAAGAGTACATCTTATGTACCTGTTTCAGTCATTCCAAGAATATTTTTTATTTTATAGCCAATATTGCCACGCCAATACTTTCGACGCGATTACTTTAAAATTAATAATTGATTGCCATTCTCATAGTTATTTAAAAAATAAAAATAAAATAAATATTATATAAAAAAATTATTTACAAAAATAATAAAATATTAACATATCTGTATGCGTCTACATTATGAATGAACCTTGAGAATAGATGAGTTGTCATTACTAGTTAGTGTCCTAGTCCGCCCAATCCAAGACCAACAGGTCCAACAACTCCAACGCCTCCAAGTCCAAGACCTCCTACACCAAGACCTCCTACGCCAAGACCTCCAAGTCCAAGACCAACACGTCCAACTCCGAGTCCTCCGAGACCAAGACCCAGTCCTACAGGGGCAGCAGCTACCACAGCGGGGGCAGCAACTACAGCGGGAGCAGCAACAGCGATACCACCAAGTCCGATGCCGGGTCCATCGAGGGCGACGGCTCCACCACGAGTGCGGATATCACCAGCGGGGCCAGAAAGTTGGGCACCAGCACCGTGTCCACCAAGACCGTTGTCAGTGCGCACGGAGCCAGCAGGTCCGGCCACAACAGCACCGTTCACACCTACGGAGACGCTACCAGAGGGTATCTGAGCAGCGGGGTTCAGCACGCCGACGCCGATGCCGCCAATTCCCAGACCTAGACCGCTGGCATGGGAGCAGGCGATGAAGGCGAAGAGCACGACGGCAACGTTCTATAAGAAAAAAAGCGGAATTTGTAGTGAGGTACTACCATAGTCAAAATTTAACTATCTTAGATGAGAAAGTGAAAATATACATAAAATATTAAAGAGTATTAGTGAAAAAAAAATTGTTTAAATGTTAATTCGCTCGCAAACTAAGCGATTGAAAGTATGCGTGATGTTTCATGTCCTGAGCAATTTAAAATTGTTGCCTGACAATAATATCGAAATCCGTGTTCGGCCATTGCTGATCACATGAAAGTCACTCACCAAATTTTAAACTTTAAAAATTTATATCTCACTTATACGTACAAGTTGTAAATCGCGATTGAATTAAAATTCTATTTCATCTTGTCATTTCTTGCAAAGAAAAAAAAAAATGGTATAGAACCACATTAGATACTGTTTTCTAGACTGTGTCACCTCACGGGCTTTACAAGCTGTTCCGGGAACGTACCACTGAGGCACAATGGTAAAACTTCATGTGATTGCAATTTTAGAACAAAAGTATAAATGTAAAAAATGTTCACAAAATTATATTTTTTTAAATGGTAGATGCCATATATATGTAATTAAATTTATGGATTCCTAAGGCAGAACACTTCCTTCTTTTGATAAATGAGTTCAGAATACAAATTTTAACCTCAAAAGTAGTCCCTATATAATTTTATCCATCAGAGATATTTTTTTTATTTCAACAATATAAATATTGTATTGGGTTGTATAACTATTATTTCTAGAAAAATATTATTAAAAATTAGAAATAATGTAATAACAATTGGTTTTACCACTAGTGTAACCTATGACCTATGTATCAGTCGTATCAATAATTGTGTATTCCATAACCTATTTCAACATTGTAACATTATTTTTAATACCATTTTTCTCGAAATAATTATTATGTAACCCTATACAACATTTATATTGTTGAAATCATAAAAAAATCTCTATCTAAACGATTCAAAATTTATTAACATTTCCTCTAAAGTAAAGTTATACGCATATATTTTTGATTATCAAAGCAATTTGAACATCACAAAACTTAACCTTAAGAAATCGGAACAAATCAAATAATGAAGTAGTTAAATATTGTAATGCCTATATGTAGAAGTATTATTTTTCAAGATCGTACATTGTATTCTTTTAAAAATTATTATCTTCTTTCTTACTTACCAGGGGGTTCATTGTGGTGTGAATAGGTATCTGATTGCAAAGCAAAGCGAGCAACTGATGCCTTTTGCAGGACAAGTCTTGCCTTATATATGAAAATAACGTCCTTCAGCTTATATATATTTAATATCCTAAAGTAAACCAGGAATATTAAATTATAAAAATGTGTTTGGATATGTGCATTTGTGCATACGATATGTAATTTCTTTTACTTTCATTTTCTGATACCGCATATACACGGCTTTCATGATATAGGTAGTGAACCTTGATTAATTCTGATGCAATCCAGAAATCTGTTTTTAAATTTATATTTGTAATTTTTGTATAAATCATCGTCATGCTCATCGTCCGTTATTGTATCCGACACAGACGATGTTGAAGAAATAGATAATACTGATGACATTGACATTACATTATTTACTAAAAAATTAATATAATTTACGTAATAATTATATTTACATTCTGATTTGACACATCACTCTGAAATTAGCTACAAACCAGTGTTCTATGTCGCGCCGTCAAACACTCATCCGGGAACCAACCGTTCTCGCACTTGGTATATAAATAATTATTACCAATCGAAAAAGAAAAGAAAAAAATTTATCGTAAAAATTAGATGAGTTGCAGTACGTGGTATTTCCCCACGCGATGTTTTCCTAGTGCTCCACAGATTTCACCCTTGCCGAAGAGTGGGGGAATTTGTATAACGTAAGTGAAACTAAAGGCCTGGCTCTCAGTTCTCATTCACCCGCCTGCCCATTTATTTGTTTGCATTCTTTTTCTTTTGTTTTTATTTCTTATTCTTAGATTTGTTCAATAGTGTGTGCGAGTGTACAATTTTGAGCGTTTGCGTTTTTAATAATTTCCATTTGTATTGTATTTTTCCCGTTGGGTTACCGTTTAATTTCCTGTATATTAAAATAAAGCGAAACTACATTTATTTATTCTAATTAATCTCGGCACCAATTCGAACCCAAATTCCTAAACGCGCGTTATAGGGTTCCGTTTAAACAAATGTGAGTTTGTATTATATCTCAAAAATTTACTAGTAAAAAATATATTTTTGTAAGCCTCTGGAGGAGTAATAAATATATCTAACATGTTATTTGAAACATTTTTCTGGATTACCAGTAGTTATTTGAAAATGAAAAATTTGACTAAAATCAATATTTCCTAATCTCCTAATTTAACAGCTCCGGATTTTTTTGTGGCAATATCTCAAAAGAACAGAGTATTCGAATCACCCAACAACAATTAACGAACTAAAAGATAACATTGTTGAAGGAATAGCTGAAATTTATACTACTCTATGAAAGAATGTCATGCAAAATATAAAAACAAACTCAAATTTGTCATTCAGCCTGAAGCGATTTATTAACGATATTATAATTTGTTATGATACAATAAATAATAAAAAAAGATTTTCGATTATTTTAGAAATTATAGCCAATTGAATTAGTAAACCTTCATTTTACCACCCGGTATATTATTGGCGGGAAATAATATCCAACAATGAAAAATATTTATGCTACAAGAGAGGTAAATGGTATTTTTCGCGATTGTCCAAAAAATGAGCAGTTTCTGATAATATTTTTAGACCGAAAAATCCTTCTTTACTGAGCTAGCACGGATAATTGCCTATAATGTTTGCATTGCGATCAGTTGTTTATTTATTTATTTCTTTCTTATTTCCCCACAATAAATTATTTATTCGTTTTTTCAGGACAGCAAAAATAAAATTGTACCCAACATGACCTGAAAGTGTCTTTACTGGGTTCATAAGCTTCCAAAACTCGCCTGGAGCATGCGTGCTCACCCAGTAAAGGATCACTTTCAGGTCTTGTTACGTAAATTACAATTACCAGTCGAAGACGTGTTTGCCAACCGAGAGAAGCGAGAGCCGGAACTATTGCATATCAGATTTTTAACTTCTGATGAATTATTTTTACCTGTTAATTATTCTGCTAGAAATGTTAAGGAATACCGTTGAATACTGATACATTGAAGCAAAGGATCTTAGTATTTCATGAAAAATTTAAGGACAAAAACTCTGTCATATGTCACATTTGACACGTCAATGCTAACTTATGAATGGAAATATTTATGAAATCAAGGCCGTAGCCAGGGGTACGCCAGGGCAGGCGCAGCCTGCCCTAGGAAATTGTGCGCCTGCCCTGGACACACGGCCCTGAGTAGAGTCTTTATTAAGCCACAATGGCTTTGAAAATAATCTAAAATACTGCCAACTTATGAGACATATTGCCATAGAAACACACCGTGGGTCGAGTGCTGTTTTACGGGAAAACGTCAAACCATATAACTATGAGGCAAAATGGGGTATGTGACCAATTTTTGATTTTTGCATATATGATACTAGGCAAGAAAATAAAATACCCGTATTTTTTAAATCGTTAAGTATTTGTAATTTACGAGAAATTATTTATTAAAATTTTGGAGAAGGGATAGTTATAACGTAGTGTTTTTGTAATTTGAATTTTAGTTGAAAACAAAAAAAAAACAAATAAAGGCTTCGACTTCAACTTTAAAAGAATTGAGTGACAATATAAGGAATTCTGAAGATATTGTTAATTTTTTAAGTAACAAAAATCCATTTAATCAACTGTCTTATGAAGATAAACTATTTGTCAAAGAATTTCCTAAAATGTTCTGTGATCTGGCAATTTATATTTATACATGAGAGGGGAAAAATATGCATTTGCATATCCCTTGAAAAAATGTAACTTTCAAGGCATTTGACCTCGAATGAACCTGAATACCTTGCATCACCAAAATTTTAGTGCACGAGCCGCCACTCATAACAAAATAGGCGACGGCTCCAATTATATTAATTTATTTTTACATTTATTATTTTTATTTTGTTCATTTGTTGTTTTATTAGATAGTATTTTCATGTACCAACAAAATGTTGTTCTTTTTTAAATACATAATTATTATTTAATAAATTATTTAAATTTTAGCCTATCCTAAAATTTATTGAGCCTACCCTAGACCTACATTCTGGCTACGGCCCTGTATGAAATGAGGATAACTTGAAAGAAATTAAATTCAAAATCATAAATTATAGATGGAGCAAATATTTGACACACGTTTAAAATATCTAATTGCTGGCATTTCACAAACACGGAGGTTAGGTAGCTGGCTAGGGATGTAAGAGTTACTTACATCCCGTCGTTAATAAATATACATCCGTACAAACAACGTCCTAATAGCCTATTTGCAATATCGAGAGTGGGAAAAATATTATTATAAAGATGTTCGCTCAATACTAAGATTTTTTTCCAGGTTTATCTGCAATTTCAATATAAGGTAAGTAAATAATAGTGATGCAATTTTTTTAAAAGACAATGATAAATATTTTTAAAAAATCTAAAAATAAATGTAACAAAAAATCTGATGTGGTCAGCATAATACCTCTCGTCACTTCCGTTTTTGGTTACATAAGTATAGCGCGTGCGCAGTCATGTGACATTGTTTGCCTTAACAAGCAGATATGGGGCCCCGTGTCAGAATGACAATTAGTAATTATGTACATTGGTGATAAATATCAGAATTTTTCATTAAAAATTTCAAGATTTTCTAAATTCACGTAGTTAATTTTTCACCAAGAGTGTGCAATTTACTTGTTCATGAAAATAAACCAATGTACATAATTACTAGCTATCATTCTGACACGGGACCCCATATCTACTTGTCAAGGCCAACAAAGTCACATAATTGCTCGCGCTCTATTGTATTTAACAACTCTTGTATACCTACACTCTACACCAAAAATTCTACTTATATTTAGATTTTTTAATTTTAAATTCATTCTATGAAGAAACATTGTCTTACTCTTCTAATTTTTCGAAATGTTTCCAATTCATTGTCGGGATTGTCAGTATTTTTGAAGGCTATATGTAATATACCTATAATATTAAATATTTAACTATTAATACAATAAGAAATAATATAATGTATGTACTTCCCAGAAAAAAAAATCTTCAGTAATGTCTCTAGATTTGTGACACTGCCATTTATCTGTCAGTTACAAACATTTTACTTTTTCAATTGGTTTCCATGAGATTATTTGGGCTGTGAGATTTCTTACAACAGATTATTATATACCTTATATTTCTTTATCTCTAAATCTATAAAAGATATAATAAAATATTTATAGTATCAGATAGAGAATTTACTCTTCTTCCTTATTACCAAAACCTTTTCAACTCTTTCCAATAATGTCCGATTGAGAAATACGTAGTTAAACAGATTTTAAGTATTCTAGTTTTTGAGAAATCGTCGTTCCAACATCCCTACACACACATATGTAAACACATACATACATACACACAAACACACACATACACACACACACACACACACACACACGCACACATACACACAGAGACAGAGAGAGAGAGATCATCGTAAAAATATTAAAATCGGATTGTAGGGACCTTAAAACGTGTTGAATCATTAAAATATGGATATGCAATTTTTAGCATGATTCCAATACCTCTCTTAGCGAGAAGTAATAATGTGTTTGCATAAACTCATTTTAAATACAATATGAATCTTAGTTAAAACGCATGATGATAAATAAAAAGTTCCGTGTTCGAATTCAGGATGTGGTTTGATTATTTATATCATCTTTAACATCTTATTACCACAATAAAATTTCCAAAGTATTTTCGTGTCATTGGTAGTATAATTTAAATCAGTTTCATTATGTAACATTGCTTGCAAACAGATATAATAATTATTACACGATGAAACTCTTTAGTCCATAACTTAGAACGTCCCGTTGTATCACATAAATGGCAAGGAGGAGTCTGAAAGACTCCGTTTACAAAGTTTGTCTAGAGTGACAAGTCTAAATTTATTTATAATTTAAACAATAATTGGGAATGAGTTCCATAAACATTTATGATAAATTTCTACCACATATTATTCAGAGGTAATTAAAGTGAGTGGCCGATGGTCTTTTCATTAGGGAAGAAGGAATTAAACCAATATCTAATTAAGTAGGAGTCTCCCCGACTCCACGTCTACTAATTATAATTATAATACTTATATATCGGGTGAGGCAGAGCTCCACAATTTGCCGCTGCTACTGCTCAGGCGCTGGTGGTAGTCGAACCTGATACTCTGAGATTAACAACCCACGATCATATAGTCTTCCTGTCGGGAACCTTTGGATGGCGACCTAGTCAGAAGTGCGTACGAAATAACCGCTGTGCAGTGATGGCAGAGTAAGCATACGTCTCAATAACTAATGCACGATGCTCAAAACTTCACACCATAATAATAACTTAAATGGCAAGGAAGGCTGTACATAACGGTACAACTAGGCCCCCGCCGCTACCACCAGTGCCAAAGCAGTAATGGCGGCAAATTGGGGCGCTTTCTTTGACCCATCTGTATATACAGAATGGTGCCGATTAGGGGAGAACATATGAGTTTAACATGGGATTTGTGTTTTATGCAATTATCTGCTCTTCTATTGGTTTTACGCCAAAACCTGTAGAGTGCAAAGTTGTACAGAATTAAAAGTTGCATATAAAATTGTTTTTTCATCTGGCACGCGGCAACGAGACGAGATCACATATAAATTAATAAAAATTAAATGGCAGGAGATATTGTGTTGGTCACATCAGATTTATTTTCTGGTTTTCAAAAATTATTAATAAACATCAAACGTCAATTTGACTTATGGAAAATAAATCCCGTATTCTTCGATAACTATTTACACCACAATAATTTTATATAATAATACACGTTGCTTACAGGGCCAAAAAATATCCGAGAATTATTTTTTGGCGCCTGGTAAGGCGTTAGTTCCGACTTCTCCCAATAGGTGCCTTTACTAGACACCCTTTTGGATCTGTTGTCATCATTGGGGAAACATCTGACCGCTCAGTGTGACTTTTTTGTAAGCACTGTTTAACGTGTTCGGCGATATTTCAGTGGCAGACAGTAAAGTTTTGTTTCTTGTTAGGGAAAATCACAAGCGGAAACTGTCGCATTGCTTCGAAGGACTTACGGGGAGGAAGCTTTGAGCCATGCAAGGATTTATGAGTGGCTTTCTCGTGTTAAAAGTGGTCGAATGTCAATTAAAGATGTATCTCGACCTGAACGTCCTTCGACTTCCAGTATTTAAAAAATCGTGATGCGATTTTGTCTGATCGTCCTATGTAGAACAATCGATTAGTTGGAGGAACTCACTGAAATATCTTGCAATTTGTGCCAAAATTGAAGATGAAATTTGTTATACGACAGCACGTCCAACGAGCAGAAAGCTAGCCATTTGCGTGTGTGCCAGGATTTAAAAGAACAGTCAGAAATCGATTTGGAATTTTTGTAAGCTCTTCCAAGCATTGCTGCAGAATTTCCTAACAGGAAACAGAACTTAATGTTCATACGTTGTTTTTTACCTTCCGTCACCTTTAGGTAAAGTAGTTATTTTTGATCAAAAAATTCAATGATGAGTTTTTACTGAATAAGCACGTTTTAGTTTTGCTTTCATTTATTGACTTTTAACGTTAATCATAACTTAAAGAATATGTTATTCTCTATACGATTTAATTGTATTTTATACTTCATATTCAATAGATATAGAGTTAAAGATTTATAAAAATATTAAATTTCTTAAATCAGCCAGCTATGCTAACCATGGAAACTGCTAATGTATTCAGATAATTCAAATTGACAGATGCCAGTATCGATGATAAGTAAATTAATGTGATAGAGATAAGGATGTTGAGATAGATGTTGGGGAAGACACGAAAAGATACGGTAAGAAATAAAAATTAAGGGAAATTATTCTATATGTCATGAGGAAAAATGAAGAATATATTGGAAGAAGAATGAATAGCTGAGTAAAGGAAGGTTGAAGAAACAGAGGAAGACCAAAGATAAGATGGAAAGATTGTATTGCGGAAGACTTGAGAAAAAAGGAACTGAATGAGAACGACACAAAAAACAGAAATGATTGGAAGAAGAAAATAAAAAAGAGCAACCCCTAACGAATGGGAAAAGCTAAAGAAGAAGAAGATGTCATTGTCAAGTACAATTTGCATAGTTTGTTTATGAAATAATTTTACTGGAAATTTAGAACCTTTTGCAAGAAAAGAGCGCTTATGAAAAAAATCATGCTGATCTCTTATATTTCCCCGAGGCAGCATTATTCAAAAGGGTGCCGGGTGTCTAGTACAGACACCAAGCGGAAGAAGTCGGAACTAGCGCCCTATCTCCCGCCAGAAAATAATTCTCGGATATTTTGGGTAGCAACTCGTAAACACTCACATATATATATATATATATATATATATATATATATATATATATATATATATATATATATATATATATATATATTACGCTATTACAGCTTTTACGTTATAATATTTTCGGTTATGATATCTATATGTTCAACGTAACGGCATTGCAGGCCCGCTAGGAACGGCCCTGGTTACTTATTCGAGAATATGAATAAAATAATATCGTTTTCTACAATGTCATAAGTCATGGCTATTACTACTAATCAATGAACTTTTTAAAATTAAGAAGAAATTAAAACCATAATAAAAAATGGAAGAACAGTTTTATATACAACTTTTAATTTTGTACAACTTTGCACTCTATATTTTTTCCTTTAAAATAAATAGGAGAGCAGGAAATTGCATAAAACAAAAATCCCATGTTAAATCCCTATGTTCACCCCCTAAACGCCACCACCATATATATATATATATATTCACAACTCATGTCTGTATTTTTATGATATGGGGATATACAATACCACAATACAGCTATAATATTCAGTTTTGTATCCCTCGAACACAGCGGTATTTCAATACTGCGGAAATCAAATCCCTATCTCTTGTCGTTAATTGAGTAAAATAAAACCGCATCGGTTTATTATAATGTGATAGTATCACTGAGGAGTGCTGTTTAACTTGATAAGGATAAAAATGTATTTCAGTACGACCCAATTTAGATGAAATTTACTACATCAATAAATTTTGCTAATCGGAACTCATAATCAGTATACTTCTGGTTTTAAACGCAAAAAAAAATCCATTTCAACATTTCAGCATTAAAAACATAATTAATGATTTGCGATTTGCACAGAAATCGAATTTAATCTACAAATTGAAAATAATTACCTACAAGATCGGAACTGAACGGTAGATTGAGGCCATCTCGCATGTAATTATACTTGTATCAATATTTACATGGAGTCATGATACCTGCATCCCGTCCTCAGTATCTCTCGTGGGTAGCATCATCTCATCAGCATAATGTTCACATTTTCACAAATTTCGTGTCCATGGACTGCGACTGGTTTCGCACAGAGCACTTTGTGTGGTCCGCAGTTGTTAATATCTTTCAATTACGATACAGCTCCATAAAACAGACACTTTGCATAAGATCAGAGCCCCAGGCTCGCATATGTAGACGGCAGTGGGAAAAATGATATCTCCTCCACTATATAAGTATTAAATAACACGCTTAGTGTTGTAGTTAATTTTATTTTGATTTTATAATGATGATCATTGTTGTGGTAGTTTGTTTTCGCAATTTTAGATGAACCACTATTGCTATTTGTTATGTATACGACATACAGATTTGTATACCAAACAAATGAATATACTATATTTACTTATATTTTTTTAATTGTGCCCATTATTAAAAAAATACTAATGAATACCAAATCAACAATAAAAATGGAAAAATGAAGAATATATTGGGCGTCCGTATATAAATTAACCAGCAATTATCTCGCTTATTATTACGTTTAGCGATATTAACTATATAACATATATTACAGTATGTTAACTCCTCTATATAATAGCGGAAGTAGTTCAACATTATTATTTCCGGTTCTCGAATAATTGATAGTAACTTAATTTTCAAATAAAATACCCTATATATTTATTCGAATTTAAAAAGTGCATGAAATTTACTATCCAACAGTATAAAAACAATTATATGTCATATTAATAAAAAAAGCAATCGTGAATGCTCAAAAAATATTTTTATTAAATGTAGTAGCCATTGAAATTCACTTTTTTAAACAAACAGTAATTAACCAAATAATATTGTTGACATGAACTAACAGGTATAATAATAATTAATTTTAAATAAACTTTCCTTGATAAATGTAAAACAAATGAATTTCAATGCCTACTACATTTAATAAAAACGTTATATTTTAAGTATTCTCCATTGTATTTCTTCATAATATGCTATATAATTGTTTTTATAATGTTGTATAGTAAATTTCATATACTTTTCAAATTTGAATAAATATATAGGATGTTTCGTTGAAAATTAAATGTTGGTATCAATTACTCAAGAACCGGAAGTAATAATGCTAAACTACTTCCGTTATTATATAGAGGAGTTTACATACTGTATATAGGGTATTTAATTTGAAAATTAAGTTACTATCAATTATTTGAGAATCGGAAGTAATAATGCTAAACTACTTCCGTTATTATATAGAGGAGTTTACATACTGTAATACATGTTATATAGTTAAAATCGCTAAATGTAATAATAAGCGAGATAATTGCAGGTTTATTTATAGACGGGCAGCCTGTATAGACAGGGTGTAACAGAAATAAGTACATTAAATTTAACCAGTGATAGAACTCGTCGAGAGCAACAATATTTCTTAATAACTTTTTTTCGAAATCTTTTTTGCCTCTCGCTAAGAGAGGTATTGGATTCATGCTAAAAATCGCATATCCAGATTTTATTGAATAAGCACGTTTTAAGGTCCCTACAATCCGATTTTAACATTTTTACGATGATGTCTGTGTGTGTGTGTGTGTGTGTGTGTGTGTGTGTGTGTGTGTGTGTGTGTGTGTGTGTGTGTGTGTGTGTGTGTGTGTGTGTGTGTGTGTGTGTGTGTGTGTGTGTGTGTGTGTGTGTGTGTGTGTGTGTGTGTGTGTGTGTGTGTGTGTGTGTGTGTGTGTGTGTGTGTGTGTGTGTGGATGTGTGTGTGTGTGTGGGATGTTGGAAGGACGGTTACTCAAAAACTATAAGACTTAAAATTTGTTTAACAACGTATTTCCCAATCGGACATTCATGGGAAGATCTGAAAAGGTTTTGGTAATAATTGGACAACCGGAAGTAGAAGATTCTTGAAAAAAAATCTTCTAAATATTATTTTTTGAAAATTTTTCGTGGTAATATTAAAGAAAATTAAATTCTCTATCTGATACATTTAAATATTTTATTATATATTCCATAGATTTAGAGATAAAAGAAGTATAATATATAAAATAATCTGTTGTAATAAATTTGACAGCCGAAAGAATGACATGAAAAATAGTTGATAATTTAAATTATTTGTAACTGACAGATAAATGTCAGTGTCAGAAATAATGAGTAATGAATTAAAAATGTACTTGGAGAATCCCTTAGTTCTTGATCTGTGACTATTATGGAGATGACAAGTCTAGGTTGAAGGACTTAAATTTGTTTCAAACATTATGGGACAATGTACACCAGTACTGTAGACTAGAGTAACTTTGAATTGCGAAAAAGCTATCAAATTCTTCTCAAGTAAGTTGTAAATATTGACAAAATCGGAGTGCAATCTATCCGTCACTTTATTAAAGGGAATTAAGGTTATTTAGATATAACAAGTATGAAAAAATAAAATGTAAAAGAAG
Source organism: Harpalus rufipes (assembly GCA_951394225.1). NCBI lineage: Eukaryota > Metazoa > Arthropoda > Insecta > Coleoptera > Carabidae > Harpalus > Harpalus rufipes. Next base: position 73,880,282 of record OX596274.1, read on the forward strand.
ATATATAAGAATAGATGCACAATCCAGATATATACATTTTAGACCGCCCAAAATTAATGTTTTTACTAGAAGAATATGAAGAGAAAGTAAACAAAGTTGTTCGAATTGAAAATTGCTGTTACCAGCCTAATATTTATATATGGTAAACTCTACTTTGTAATTTATTGTAACATAATTTATGGTAAAATATCTTCATTTTGAGACATGCTATTATTGAATAATAAAGAAGTTTATACGTCATAGATTTATATGAATATATTATTTGTATTTATAAAAATAATCTTTGCTTTATGCATACAGCCAGGTAAAATATACGGCGAGAGGTTATGTGCTGGCCACATCAGATTTTTTTTTTAGCATTTTATAAAAATAAATCTCCGAGATCATGAGTGCTTTAAGCCTGCTGCTCAAGATCGTGGTAGAACTCGCCTAGATCACATAGAGAATTTTGAAGAGAATGTTTTGGACTCAACCAGGGTCTAGTACTCGAAGAATAGCACTACAACACATAGTGTCACATCTGACAATTTAGAGAATATTGAAACACCAACAGTTACATCATTTTATCGACGCCTTCAGTATTGTATTGATAATGACGGTAGGCCATTTTGAACATTTATTGTGATTTCATTTAAGTCTGCATCACTTTTTTCTTGCTCCGTCAATTGTCGACTGCATCCTATAAATGTCCTACCATTTTTAGATTGTCTAACGTGATGGAACATAAAAATTGGACGTGTGATTTTTTTTTGTTACCTTAGTCGAGGTATTCTATTCTATCTCTTATCTTTCCCGATTTGTGTATAGTTTCATCTTCTGATGTATGTATCAATCTATTCACCAGTTTGTAATCATTATTTTATTGTATTCAGTCATAAGTCACAATGGAAACAAACCAGCTGTTTGTAGACGTACGCCATACGCACGCACAGAATAGTCGCATTTTGAATTTTGGCATTATGCAACACGCTCTACTTTTCAGACATGCAGTTCACAGTTATTTTATTCAACCATAGGCGGGTAATGAAATTTGTGACAAAACTTTGAAGAATTTTAACATAATATCTAGAAGGTTTAAAAGAAAAAGTTATTAAGAAATATTGTTGCACTCGACGAGTTCTATCACTGGTTAAATTTAATGTACTTATTTCTGTTACATTCTGTATAAAATAATAGATAAATTATTTTTTCTCGTATTTAAAAATTAGGGATTTGAGTTAAGTATGTTTGGCGTAAGTCCGGCACCACGAATATTTCGTTTATTTTGAGAGATACAAAAAATGTTAATAAGCAAAGTTAAGCTAGACAAAGGGGCTCATAAGATGATTATAGCAGAAATTTTGTATCACTTCCGGTTTTAGCGGAAATGGGTACAACTTTAAAACTAGTATAGGGAATCGGTATTTTTATATATTTTTTTCAGAATGTACACAATAATACCAAATTATCATAGTTTTACTTTCACCATTTCAAAATGGCAACCATCTATTCACAAAATATGTATTAATAAAATTCCATGCAAAATAAAACAGCGAACTATGAAAACAATTTTATTATCTTATAACAAAAGAAAAGAAGAAATTTAAAAAAAATTGGGCGTGAGGTATTATTTTTTAGCATGTTTACAACGATACCAAAACAGAAACAGTAAATGTGAAAAACTACAAATGCTCAATATGGCCGCCGTTATTTTCTATACATTTTCTTATACGTAATAAACTCTTTCATTACATTTTCTAGGATATTCTCATTAATTTCTCTAACAGTCGCTCTAAGTTTTATTTCTAAATTTTCCAAAGTAGTTGGAGGTGTTCGGTATACTTTATCTTTCAAATAACCCCAAAGAAAGTAGTTCAGTGGCGTAAGGTCAGGAGATCGTGCCGGCCAAGGATTTGGAGAATTTGTTCCAATCCAATTATCTTCATATTTTTTATTTAAATAGGCCACTACATTTCTTGCATTATGAGCTGGCGCTCCATCTTGTTGGAACCACATGCCAATGGTATTGACAATAGGTGTTTTCAATTTATTAACAACTTCATTAAAATATAGTCTTCTCGGTTGTCGTCGGTGAGAATACCTCTCTCCATAAAGTTGAAGTGCTCTAACAGAATTTCTTTGACATTCTCCGAATATTAAAATCATATCAACCATTTCTTCATTTGTGTAATTCACTTGATCCATAATTATTTAATTATTACAAGAAATTGTCACTATCACAAATGTAGGTAAATTCTTTTATTTTGTTATAAAATAATAAAAAAAATTTCATAGTTTGCTATGTTTTATTTTGTATGGAATTTTATTAATACATTTTAAGAATAAATGGTCGCCATTTTGAAATGGTTAAAGTAAAACTATAATAATTTGGTATCACTGTGAAGCTAATTTTATGGATATTCTGAAAAAAATTATAAAAATACCGATTCCGTATGCTAGATTTAAAGTTGTACCCATTTCCGCTAAAACCGGAAGTGATAAAAAAATTCTGCTATGATTATCTTATGAGCCCCTTTGTCTAGTTTAACTTTGCTTATTAACATTTTTTGTATCTCTCAAAATAAACGAAATATTCGTGGTGCCGGACTTACGCTAAACATCCTGTATATATTTTGACTTTGTAAGGTGTTTTGGTGTTTAAATGAAATTCGCCGATAATATGCTAGAGTGCGCTAGTGTCCTTGTTGCTCACTTTTTTGCACTTTGTAACTGTACGTTCATAATGAACTAAGGTAAGGCTTTTTAATAAGACGGTTGTAGCTTTGTGCTTTTGTTGTATCTTTTTAGAGTCTAGTCGCACAGACAAAATACAAAATTTTGTTTGACATCTATCTTTGTCAGTTTTTCTTGGATTCTAATAGAAAATGGGCTCTTTCTCGGAAACAGTTGAAGATCATGCCTATACTGATTAAGCTCTTATTACTCATTTTAATCAGTACCTACTACAGCTATAAGCACCCGAATTCTTTTCTATTCCGATATACAGATAGGAATCTATCCGGAATTGTAAATATTCAATTTCCGGATATTAAACCGATATCCGAAGAATGCGATATCCGTAAAACCGGAGTCCGGAAAATTGGAAAACCGGAATCGGGAGAACGAAATTCGAACATCTAAATTACAATATCCGGAAATCGGTATCCGGAATCCTAGCATACCTTATCCTCCGGAAACCGGTTTCGGGATAATCTAATATACGTAGAAACCGGATATTTTGATTTTTAGAGAAATCAGTGGTCTATCTAGATTAAATAACATATTGAATGAGGATGTAATGTATGCAGGATAGGATTCCAGAAATAACAATCAAAAAACGAAATGTTCGAAAGCATAAATAAATATGGTCAATAGTTACAGGTTTAGTTAAACCGGCTAGAGACCGGTTTTAGCAGGATTTCGGTTTCAGTCGGATTTTGATTTCATCCGATTTTGACCAAATTCCGATTCCATTCGGATTTCGATTCTATCCGGTTCCCGATAATATTCAGATTTCCAATATTAAAAATATCAGGATACTGGATATTTTAAAATCCGAACAAACGGATATCCGGAATCCGTTAACAGCCTTACTGTATACTCTCAAAAAAAATACCTTTTTTTAACACCAAATCGATCTTTTTAGGCCATCGTCTATCAACTAAGTCTCTCTTCGAGCTTGTCTTTTTCTAAAGACTCGCTAGATAGTAATCATATATTTTTTAAATCATCCCGTATTGCTCATAGTAGGCTTGATGCAGGATGACACATTTTGACTAAATTTTAGTATTAGTTAACCAAGTTAAATATGATAATATAACTAATCAGGTAAAAACTGTTTAGCAAACTATTTTTATGTAGAATAAAGCTTTTATCCCTTGTGTAAAAATAGACTGTGGCTCGGTATTTTCATCTGGGTTAAACTGTCTCATTGAAAAATTGACACATGCGATTTTTCAACATTAGAACATGATATGTTTTGTACATACATCAAATGTTACAAAAACGCCCGTCTTGCAGCAGAAACTTATTTCGATAACTTTCTTGAGAGAAGGCAACCCAATGATAAAGTATTTAGAAGATTGGATAGAAATATGCAGCAACATGAATGTTCAAGAAAACCCAATCGTAACGCAAATATTGAAGTTGAACATGAAATTGAGGATGAAGAATTAGTATTGGCATGTGTGGCGGCTAATCCGAACATTTCAACTAGGGAAATAGAAGCCCAGGTAAATGTACCTAAGTCAAAATTATCAAAAATTCTTAAAAAAGTACAAGTTTCACCCCTATAAATTACATATTGCCCAGAATTTACGACCAAATGATCATATCTGTAGATCAGTGTTTTTCAGATGGTTCACTAACCAAATAAGACAAAATAATGATTTCATCAATCACATTTTATGGACTGACGAATCTCACTTTTCAAACTGTAGCTTATTTAATCGTCATAACGAGCATTATTGGGCACAGGAAAATACATGCATAGTGATTCCACGGCGAAATCAAGTTAGGTTCGGGTTTAATGTTTTTTTATGGCATGTTAGAAAATCTTTTAGTTGGTCCTATAATATTTGAAGGAAACTTAACTGCACAACGGTATTTGGAAATTCTTAAACATCCCTGGAAAATTTACTAGATGTTTTACCTTTGGCACAATATGGTATCAACAAGATGGCGCGCGTGCACCAATGTTAGAAATGTTGTTGATTATTTAAACCACCGTTTTAATAACAGAATAATAGCAACTAACACACCCATTTCATGGCCAGCCAGATAATCAGATTTAACTCCTCTTGATTTTCATAACAATAATGTAGAGGAACTACGTGAAGTAGTGATGAATACTTTCAACAGTATTAATCGAAATACATTGCGGAGTGTAACTGGAAATGTTGCAAAACGTTGTCAATTATGTTCAGTTAATAATGACCAGAATTTTGAGCATTTGTTATAATTTATTGTCATATTAGTATTTAGTTGTTTTATTTTTGATTTATTTGTTTTCAAGGTTAAATTCACCTACATTTGTTTTTAAGCTTTCGTTCAAAAGAGAAAAATAATTTTATTTAATAATGTAAAAATCCAATATGGCGCCCATTTATAATAAGAAATTTGCTATTAATATCTTGGAAACCGCCATCTTGAATTTTATTCTGACATCAAATTTAAGTTTATCTTATAAAATCCTGTAACTTTTATAAGAAACATTTTCTTATATCTTTTATAATTACGGAGTTACTTGACTTATTTAAAAATCACGATTTTTTTTTTTAAATAACTTTTACACTGTTCGGAATTAGAATTTTTTTCAACGGAATCTGAATGAGCATTCAAACTGCACAACATTGCCCATTTAATCGATCTCGTAGCTCTTATGGTTTCCGAGATCCCAATGGTAACCTAATTAATTTGGGACACTCTGTATAAAAAGCTATATACTATATAGTTTAATGTATATTGAATGAACATAAAAGTATGAACTTGGTTAGGTACTTAGCATGTAAAGAAAAGGAGGGGATACTTCTAAGAATAGATTATTGAAAATTCTGTAGTTCTAAGATTTTATAACATTCATTAGAACAAATGCATGAATTAAAAAGTGATTAAGGTCAAATTTGAGAAATAATGGTCATAGGTTCATTGTAGGTGACTAAATTCTAATTTATTTACATCGTACAAGTGTTGCACACAAAGGGGATTGTTTTTGTTACCTAGTTATAGTAGTGTAGAATCGAGGAATTTCCTTCTTAGCGGATGCTAAAAGTTGTCCAACAGATATTTAACATCAGAAATACGCCGACTATTAATTAACTACATCAAATAAAAATTCATAGTGGATTATTTAATAATCAGATTTATTTGATTTTGAGACCCGATACTAATATTTGAAAAAAAAACGTTCAATACTGAGAATATTCAAATACGAGAACCGATCCGAATACTGAAATTCCATATCTAAACTCCAATAATCATACTCATATTTGAATTTAAGATCCAATACTCATACTTCTATTTGAATTTAAGATCTAATACTCAGATTCGGATCCATAATCCGATACTCAGATTCGGATCCAAAATCCGATACTCAGATCCGGATCCAAAATCCGATACTGAGATTTGGATCCGAGATCCGTTAGTTCAACATTCAATTATTTGGATATCCAGATATTTTTGGATCCGAAACCGAAACTGTCCGGATCCGGATCCTATCGCTAGTAAATTCCCAAACTTTATTTACCTACCTATTGGATATTTACCCGATTCACATCACTATACCTACGAGAATTTATTTACAAAAATCCTAATACAAAATCACGAATATACTAAAATAAGTTGAGATTTATCGATATTTTTTGTAAAATACATCAAATACATTATATTTTATATACGCAGACAAATTACAAGGATGTATTGTAGATCTACTCCAGGAACAAAAATCAATTTAATTATTTTTTCAGAATTAAAATAACATGAGAAGATTCTATTTAAAAACTAATTTCAAGTACAATAAAATGATGCCTGAGTGATGAAAAACTTTATTGTCCCGCTCATCATTCTTTACATTAAAATTCTAGCACCGTCATTGGCTTCTTAATTTCTTTACTTTGATTATCTATTCAGTCCACACCGTTTATCTCCTACATGCACATTAGAATTCTTTCGATAACAACAACCAATCAATTTTCATTACAATTCAATTAGAAACTTATAAATTAAAGATTTCCTAATCCAGAAAGATTTATAAAATTCATAGCTTTCTTACATATCTATTTAGAATTTTGTTAATATTGTAACTAACAATAAGTAACTGACATTTTTTTAATTTAATTTAAATTATAGAAAGCTACAATTTGCCTGAAAATGATTTTTGTATATTTGTAGAATAAATTTAATATGTAATATTATATGCAAATATCCCAAAAAACTTGCTCTGAATGGGAATATCTCGGTTAAATTAGACAAAAGGTGCTCCATTACGGGGCCATTTTACTGGTGTATCGTCATTTGAAAAAAATATTTTAGGTCACTAGGTATAAGCGAAAATGTAAATTTTACAGTTTTTTATTTTTCCGAATGATCTCTAACCGCCGGTTTCACCAACATCAAATAAATCTCTAAATATCTTATTTGTCGAATAAGAGAAAAATATTGCATCGAAACCATAATACAAATAACATTATTTATTCTAGCTGTTATATTTTGATGCAATATTTTTCACTTATTCGACGAATAAGCTATTCGAAGATTTGTTTGATGTTGTTGAAACCGGGTGTAAGTGTAAAATAATACTAGATTTTGGTTTATACTTCTTTGCAGTACTTTTTATGACCTTCAACATGGCGATGCTAAATATTTTTATCACTGTTGAGTTTCAAGTTAAGTTAGCACATTGTCATCTTTCCTATTCAAAATGGCTACTACTATTATATTAAATTTTATTTTACTTTACATTATATTATAGAATATAATAAAGAGACTGAAAGATCATAAACGTAAAGATTTTTAAATCCAGGAACCTTCCTGCAAGAATACCCAATTCTTTAAATTAATGGACAAATGGGGATGAAACTTCCAAAATTTGCTTAAATTTGTTTAATTAAGCAATTTCAATTATGGTTTAAGTAGGAAAAATTAAGGTAGTGTACCACTCATGACCAGTGCTTTAGGTAGCCTAAATAGTGAAAATTATGAATGCAAACTTAGGCATAAGCGTAATGCGAATGTTGATATGTCAAGTGAATTTAAGATTGCTGTTTGACATATAAAATATAAATAATAAATGAATGAATAAGATTATTATGATCGAATACAATACAAGGAAAAATATGCAAGAGACTAAAAATGTACGAACGAGATGAGAGATATAAATGAAAAGTAGAGAATAATACGCTAAGAGAAAAATACTATAAGAATGACAGAATAACAAGTGAAATTTCAGATATGAAGAGAAATAATTGAAAGAAAGTGATTTGATTTGCAAGAGGAACAAAAAATGATAGAGACGGAAAAATACTGTTACATCCTCCATAGTTTTGGAATATATCCGAGCTTTATGCTTCCCTTATACAGTTCACAGAGGGCAGGTAGTATGTCTTTTATGCATTTTTGCCACAAGGCCGGAAAAATGCCATCTCCACCAGCTGTTTTAGGTCTTAAAGGTATTAATAGCCTATTTAAATTAGCTGATTGATAAGATCTTGTCAGCTAGACTATTAAGTCTATCACTTCCGTGTAACTCTCTTACATCTGTTGGAGAGTTTTCTTCGTCTGACCAGGATGATCCTGGGAGGTGCGTGCTTAGAAAAAGCTCTAAAGTTTCCATTCAATCTTCCGTGGTATCTTGTTCGCATGATCCTTTAAGAGGACTTTTTTAGGCGTTGGGCATGTATGATAAACCCCCACAGAAGTTTTTCCACGTTTTTCTTCTCTTCCACAGCTTTTAGGTGAGCTCCTTCTCATAACTTTAGATTGTCAACTTTTGCCTTTAGCCACTCTCCTGAGGCTTTGCCGGTGCAGTTGAGGATCAGCCATCCGGACTTAAAGATAGTACCCAATAACTTGGGCTTTACAGAGCCTTCGGCCTCATTTACGATTTGTGCCGGGATTGTATCCTCAATTTTGACAACTTGACTTTTGAACTGAACAGGGCACTTCCACCTACGTCACAACATGGGGGGTGAACAGCTGATTCTGGACAGCCAAGCTTCAGTTTTACATTACGTATTATGCAGCGAATGTGTTTTCTGTTCAAGAAATTCAGTTTTTCACAAATTTATACATGCTACTTTAAAATGTAACTAGCCAAAATTAAAGATAAATATATGAATTATTTACTAGTAAAACAAATTAGTCGTATTTGTAAATATATTTTGAAAAATATTAAGTTGAAATAAATAGATTGTAGTATCAGGTTGCATTTGAGTTTATATAAGTATTTTTTGTGTGTATTGGTAAATAAAAACATAAATATTGAAATAAATATAAATTGAACTATTAGAAGAAAGTACGTTAATCAGATGATAAATCTAAAGGGATAAATAATGTGAATCCTTACACATTAACATTGTTTTGACGAGGATTATAAATTCCTCCCAAAAATCATTCTGAAATCAATAATTAATTATCTAATTTTTAAAAATCAGCAAAATTTATTAATTTTTTGTAATTACCTAGACATCTATACATTTTCCAAGAAAAACCATTACATGTTTAAAATGGTCTGCTAATGAGATTACTTTACTCTAATTTAACCGATTTCGTATCTCCTAAGATCCCAATAGTAAGGATTTAAAAAACGGCATGCCGTATACAATAGAAAAATTTAACGTATCTAATGAAATTCCATTTGATTGAAGACAAACACTCCCGCATTTCACTCCCGGCAAATCATTCTTCGTCTCACGACTGAAAACTGTAATTTCCAGCGCACTCTTGGAACTAATATACTTTAATTAGTGTGTAGACGAAGCGTGACCAATAATAATGATAGTTTCACATACTTTAAATATATAATTGGCCAGGGTCTTGTGTATCATGACACGGGCGTGGATCCCTTAAAATAATGAAAGCTCATTGAGGCTAGGATCGGTGGCTCGGCCTATGCGTGTGTGTGGTCTGGCCCGCGACCATCAGCCACCAGCGACCACCGGCCGAATTCAGGGTGCGCCACGCCTCCAAGAGCTACAATAAAAATTTCATTAGCAAGGGACTCTTCCTGGAGAGATTATATCGCAGGTGAAAATTCCCCAATTCTGTTCCCGATTAACTGTAAATTCACTAAATTATATTTCTTTTTATTTAATTGCAGTAAAACGCGTTGTTACTTGTAATAATTGTGACAGCGACTTGTGACTCAGTGGTAATGAAATAATTTGCTGCAATATTTGCGTCTACATGCAAAGAATTAGCGTGACAGAGTTTGATATATAAATATAAGGAAAAAATTGATATTTTATCTCCCGCTTCCCTTGGGTTAAGGGAGGTATAGGGATGATGCTACAAATCGCATATCGAGATTTTGGTAAATTACCACGTTTTAACGTCCCTAGAATCCAATTTTAACATTTTCACGAGGATGTATATATATATATATATATATATATATATATATATATATATATATATGTGCATGTATGTGTGTGTGTGTGTGGATACTCTTTAGGCTCTAACTCAAATACTATCGTTCAGAAAATTGTGAAACCTTGTATTTCTACCTTACTCTTATATGGAAAGATGCCATTAGGTTTTGGAGTAATCAGATAACCCGAAATGACACTTTACTGAAAGCTCAAAATAGTTTTTCTTCGAAAAATACCTTTAAATGTTATTTTTACGAGATTTGTTATTATAAAAATTAAAGTTTTTTAATTTTTCTACTGATTTGCGTTAATATTTTTTGTATATATTTTATGGAAAAATTTCTAAAATTATCTATAATTTTAATCCCGGGCCTACGCTTTAAACACAATTCTATATGGTTACACAGTTCAGATCTCAAATGTATGTAACTAACAGATATATGTCACTGTCAACAAACTAATCATTTCAAATAATATTAGTAACGTTTTAAAAAGAAAATAATAAATGGAAAAATAATTATATGGAAAGGAACTTAATACAATTTCCAGCATAAGTAAATACGTGTAGGAATATAGGTAAGATAATAAAAATATATAATATATCATTACGGTATATTACTCATTGCTGGGTCTGCCAATCTGCTGTGTACACAGATTTCGGTAACGATGATGACATATTTGTACCGTGCGGGAGTTTACCAAGTGTCACTTATTGCTGACGTCGAGAGTGCACGACAGGAGTAATTTTTGTGCCATTTAAAATTCGAAATATTTGACGCCGGTCGGGATCGAACCTGGTATTTAAATTTAATTTAATTTTAAGTATTTACATAAATAAAATTTAAATTAAACGGGAGGAAAAAATCGTCACACACCTACGGACACACGCACATACACACATACACATATATACATAAACACACACACGCACACACACATACAGACATCATCGTAAAAATGGTAAAATCGTATCCTTGGGATCCTAAAACGTGCTTATTCACTAAAAACTCATCATCGATTTTTTTGACCAAAGACACTATCTTCCTCACTTAAAGGTCACGGAAGATAAAAAAACCACAAATTTTCTCGTCTTCATAAGTAAATATTTTATAATTTTTACACCATGTTTAGATACAGCACCTTGCATCTATATAATATAGCACACAACACTGGCAATTAAGAACGCATTCTCGCTGCATTATCGACAAGATGTGAAAAACAATGTTCTCGGTTCATTAGTGGCGTGTTACCGTGGTAACAAGCTAAAAAAACACGAATACTACGTAGCGATATAGGCCAAATATACTAACGAGCTTATCTTAAACATGATCTTCTCGAGCACAAATATATATTCTTTTACATGACAAATGAAACAAATACTGCCTGTTTATTACGAAGATTTAAGAAAGAAAAGTAGTCCGCTCAATAATTTTTGTTGGAGATCTGAAAGAATCGCGGGAATAGAAAAGTAGGAGAGATTGAGATTTCTGCGTGAAATTATGTAAACGTATCTTTAATCATGCGTATGAAATAGATAATACTGATAGATTTTTTTTTTAATTTAAATCAGCCATTATTCTTTAATATAAGAAGCGTTTTATTAAATATACCATTTTTATAATTAAAAAATAAAAACGAGTCATCGGAATTATACGCTTCCAGAAAATACTCAGCTCGTATTATTACGAATATGAGAGTTTGTTTTGTTAATATAAAATTATTATTAAAAAGAATGCATTATTAATTAATTCGTAATTATTTTATATTCAACATCTATTACGTGAATAGATAATCCATTATTTTTAATAAAAATTTCATGTCGGCAGTGGCGCACTAAAAAAGGAATTAATTTAAAAATAAGAAATAATTTTCCGAATTTAAAAAAAAAATCATTTTGATTGAGAATCAGCACATCGGAATGCATATACCCTCAAATTTTACCCTTCTTAACACTCAGATGGATATTAATACACTTGAGATGCATACACTATTCATAATAATTAAAAAATAGGAAATAATTATATAGCGGCTATTACGTGATTAGAGAATTCATTATTTTTAATAAAAAATTCATGTCGGCAGTGGCATAGTAAAAAATAATTAAATGAAAAATAAGAAATAATTTTTATAAAAAAATTCTTTTTGATTGAGAATCAGCATATCGAATTGTAGATAATTTTTTATCCTTTTTTTCACTCTCAGTATATCTTCTTTTTTCATTACAAAGTCGTTTGATATCCGGCCTGATAACCGAATATCCGTTGAATCTTTCTAACAGTAACAACAAAGGCCGCTCTAAAAATTCTATACTCAACGCTCTCTCCAAAATATAAAAAAAATAGTTAGCTATAATAAAATATTGTAATTTTATATTCAAATATAAAAAAAATATGATGATGTATTGACACATTCTATGTTGTACGTTTTTGTAACGTAAAATATGTCACCAACTTCCTACACATCTTTATTAAAATGAGAAATACTGCCCAGAAGACTTTGATCGCCTGGCAGACATATGAATTCATTGTGGGTAGAAAAACCAGTCCGTTCGTAGAATGATGAATAATCACGAATGAACAATATTTTCATAAGTAGTCAGAACAGAATTTAACAAAAAACAATTATGCAACAAGTAGCAATTATTTTACAAACTATTTGAACATAAATACATTTACTTATTCACGCTATTACCCACAATTTATGTTAATACGAGTACATTTATTGTAATTAAAGAATTTAATTTACAAATTAAAATTTATTATAATGTATACATATTTATAGTTATGTATAAAAACTACCCTATGAAGTACTTTCAATTTATTTGTCCATGAAGAATTTAGAAAAATAATCATTTAAATATAAAATATTACAATCTTATATATTTAAAATATACTTCTGTAAATCCATGTTATCAATCTTTCATAAAAAGAGTGGATATACTTGTAAAAAACGGTTAGAAATCTTTTTATCGGAATTAAAGCGCCTGTAGAAATAAAAACAAAATTTCGGCGATATATTATGTCTATTTAACGAATTTCTTGTGTTTTGTAAGGTTATATTATGTTATTTTATGTAATGTATGTAATATTATGTTATGTAATGATATGTAATGTTATGTAATGTATATAATGTTATGGTTATGTAACGTTATGTAATGTATATAATGTTATGTTATTATGTTATGTTATACTATGTTATGTAATATTATGTAATGTAATGTACAGCCAGTCTACTCTTACCTGACAGATGGCTTAAGATGCGCAATGGTTCATAGACTGTGGTGGTATTCTGTCCTAACTCTGCTGCAGTTAAGATCGGAAAGTGCAAACCAAGGCATAAATTATGGAAAGATTTAAAAGTAAATTAAAAGGGCATGCGTTACATAGTCAAAGCCGCGAAATTATTGCTAATATTTTTGATTTTATGAAACGTGAAAGCGTAGCAGGTGAACCACTTGTACTGTCGTCGTGTCGTCGAATCTAGCCAAAAGGATTACTGCAACAACTGGTGTTTCGGAAAGCTCTGTTTTTGAATTTGTAAAGAGAAGACGTAAATTATAGAAAGTATTTTTCTTAATTATTATTTTTCTAATATAAGTTGCATAGATAAAGCAATATTTGGGAATAGTTCTATATATTTTTATTTATAAAATGACGTTTCGACAGCGAAGTACTACCTTTATCAGGAAAAATAATAACAATACAATAAATAAATATGTAGTCAATGCATATTATTTTACCCGATGTAGGTAGCACGTTGCTGTCGAAACGTCGTTTTATAAATAAAAATATACAGAACCATACTTAAATATTGCCTTATTTATTTAATATGAGTTCTGAAAGCTGCATGATTTTTCTTTAATATTAAGGCCCGTGATTTTAGTTAATAAATAAAAACTTTATTTTGAAAATGATAAACTAGATAAATGTTGTTCACCACGGAAAAGAAAAGTGTATTAAAGAATATTCTAAATTCATACAGTACGGAAATAATTGTACCAACTCTAGGTACCGTTTTAGAAAAATTTAAAAACGCTACAGGCTTCAACGGGTGTCGTGAAAGTTTACGGTGTATAATAACGAGTATTGGGTTCCGAATAGAGGAAAACAAAATCAAACTGAAAAGTTTTGATGGAACGGAATGATATCCAAAACCTACGCGTAGTTTTTTTAAGATTAATTAAAAGTTATTGCCGCGAAGGACGCCCAATCATTTATATGGTCGAAACATATATTCATTCTTCCCATACAAGTGATAAATCTTGGGACGATTACTCTAACGAAGGATTATTGCAACCTGTTTCTAAGGGACAAAGGGAATTCCACAGTAATTTTTAAATTGAATTCTAAAACTGGGGATTACCATTCGGAAATGAATTTTTCGAAATAGTTGAAAGAAAAATTAATTCCTAAATACAACTGGATAAAGCGCCAACTTCTTGCGACAGAAAAAAAACAATGATTGACTGCAGACACGACAATGCTAAAATCTGCTTTATATCAACTAGTTTTGCAAAATAAATCACAGCATAAGAGATACGCCATCGACGAAATTCTAAATGAATTGATGTTTCAAGACTTCCGCCCTATCATCCGGATTTGAATCTGGTAGAGTTGGTTTAAGCATCTCTTAAACAATATATTGCCGAAAGAAACACCATATTCAGATTAGACGACGGGACAAAATTGTGTCAAGGATTTTTTGATACCTTTTGTAAAGAGGAGTGGCATTCGCGTTGTGATCATGCAAAACAAATTGAAGAAGAATTTCTCCCTAGAGAAGGTAACATTAATGAAGAAATTGACCATTTAATTATAATACGAAATACAAATAGTGACGAAGAAACCACTGACGAGTCAGATGACGACGATTATTAGAATGTAAAATTGTTATAATTTTTCATATGGTATCTTTTACCTGCCGTCACCTCAAGGTAAGGAAGGTATTGTCTGGTCAAAAAATTCGGTGGTGAGGTTTTAATGAATAAGGAGGTTTTAGGGTCTCTAACGGTTTTACAATTTTTATGTGTATGTGTGTGAGTATGTGACCGTGGTTTCGGTCGCGATATCTCCAATACTAGATTTCCAAAAATTACAATTCTTACTGTGATGATACGTATCTCGTCTCAGCATTATTGTCGTGAAACAATTGAAGTTAACATCAACGATGTAATATCGTAAATAAATCGCAGCGTCCTGGAATTTAACAAATCAGAGATTTGTAAATAAATGTATGTTTGACCTACCTGTGTAATATAAAACCATGATACGAAGCGTGTACATTGTTGTATATTATTGTTATGCTGTTCATTGGTTGTAGATAGGATTTGTTACACATTTATTTGATCGCTAGAACTATCATTGTTTTCGAGGTTATGTTCAACGCCGTGAATTGAGTGGCATGCTCAATTCTTATTATTGTAAAATATTATTTTATAATATTTGTTACAAAGTTTTTATTGTATTTTACGACAAACTGTGACTGCCTGAAATGATTACAATTTCTATTAAATTTGTTTTTGTTGAAGGAGCGTTCGCGCGCCATTAGTCAGTCATATGTTAAAGTTTAAAGTCTCCCCTCTTAATAACAAGCGAGATTTTTCCTGATGTACCAAATATCGGGTATAAAAGACCGCGCATCGTTCAGAGAAAGGAGTTCTTCAGTTCTTCCGACTTGAACCTAGCAACTGGGTTCCGGGCTAGAGCTGTGGCTCAGAGCGACTTGGTCAAGCTCTGAGAAGAACGTTTGAGTCGTGGAGTTATACCGTCGAATTGCTAAGTCGAGTTTGGGTGATTTGAAATTCACCACTCGCAGAGATAAACCGCCGTCCGTATCTCCGATAGTGATGCCGCGAGACGAGAAACGGCGAGAAACAGTTCACTCTCGTCTCGTCTCCTCATATTTTTCATCCTCTATTCTCGATCTCGACTCGAGAGTCTCGAATATCTCGAATTTATAATTAGCTGTATGGGTGTTCCATAACTTGGCAGATCAGAGCGTGTTTATATGGTTGAAGGTAGTAAGCAGTGACGCTCTAATTATTTATTATTATTATATTATATGTATATGAATACATATATTAAATAAATTCATAAAATATTACCCTTACATGTTATAAATTTTCTATACTTACATCTATCAGGAAAATAAATTAACATCAACTTGGACGTAATAAAGGAGTAAGTAGATACTACTGATTAAAACTTTATTTTTTCTAAGTCTGGCATTTAACAGGTAAGTAAAAAAATACTGAACAAATATTACTCGTAGCAAGGGCATTTAATACTAGCGTGGAGAGTACATCACAGGGAACACTCTTGTTCCTATTCTTTATACTAAAACCCTATAAATTTAAAATGAATATATATAAATAATTAACAGGCAATGACAATATTTGTACTGATAATTATTTTTCTTATTGTATATCTTTAATTATATACATATTAAAAAAAAATTCGTGCAATCGAGATCTCGAATACCTACTCTCGTCTCGAGTAAATCTCGAGGGTATTCCTCTAGTCTTGTCTCGATTTTCGAGACGAGATCTCGAACATGCGAGATCCCACGGCATCACTAATCTCCGATACCTTATGTAGAGGAGTCCGTTTTGTACTTTATCTTTTATTGGATAATTACATTTTTACTTACCGCCGTTAGAGACTGTGCTATTGACGTTTCGCGGGAGCACAGTTCCCTTGTAGATTAAACTCAGTCCGTCACAGTTTTCACAAAGGGTTTCATTCTTTATTTATTTATTTGTTACATTTTAATTTTACATTACGTTGTGAATAATAAAGTAGTTGGTTAAAATAACTACGTGCTTTACTGAGACAAACCCTAACCCACCTCCGCAGATAGCTATCCAGCAACCCTTCCTCTCTTTCAGCATCCGCCGCCGAAGGCGCCCGAGCAAACCGAACCTTGCTGGCAGAGAGGACAAGATGGCGCCTCAACCCACAGGACCAGCATCACAAATGACGCCCGAGCGGGGACCGGCGTAACAAATGGCGCCCGAGCAGGGACCAGTGTCACATTACGTATTCCTCTTCCTTACATCCATATGCAGACTTGATTAGATTTTGGTTATAGTTGGTCAACCGGAAGTATCCTCATTTGAAGATATTAACAGTTTTTCTTGAAAAAAAAAAAAAACACTGTGGATGACATTGTAACCGCAGTACCTGCTGACGGAGTTCAACACATCCTCCAGACATTCAACCAATATAATAGACACTTACAGTTTACAATAGAAATTGAAAATAACAACAGCCTACCCTTTTTAGATACCCTAATAATTAGAGATAACATAGGTAACTTAAAATTAGACTGGTACATAAAACCAATATCTTCACAAAGATTTATTCATTATTATTCACAACAACCTAAACAAGTTAAAATAAATGTTGTTCTTGCATTAAAACACCGAATAAATAAAATTTCACACCCAACACTTCAACAAAAAAATTTGTCACGGTTGAGAGACGTGTTGCTAGAAAATGGTTACCCAAAAAACTTACTAAACAACTTAATATTTAATACACCCCGCCAGACCCCAGAAATTAACAATGAAAACCAAACAAATGAAAATATACACATCAAATACTGCTCATTACCATACATTACAGATCTCACTCCAAAATTAATAAACATATTAAAAGACGACACCATAAAAATAGCCAAAAAAAAGTTGTACCACAGTTAAAACCATTTTTACCACAATAAAAACTCCAACCCCTAAATTACAAGCCTCTAATGTAGTATACAATATTCCCTGTAAGGACTGTAATTCATGTTACATTGGACAAACATCACGACAATTGTCAAGCAGAATAACATCACACAAAAGTGACACCAAAATTAAACCACATTCATCAGCACTTTCATTACATGTTTCAAATACAAAGCATACAATGGATTATCAAAACATTAAAATCTTAGATACAGAAAGCAATTGTCAGAAACGAACCTTCTTAGAAATGTATCATATATTTAATACACCATCCACAATTAATAAAAAAACAGACATAGATGGCTTGAGCTCTATATACATAAATCTTTTTGAAATATTAAAAACCAATAAAAACAGAACACAAAACCAACAGCAGATAAATAATATTACACAAATTAGTGTCTGATTGTAACAACTATTTCTCATTCTACCGCCAGTTTTCAAATTCAGCGCCAGTCCACCATCTTAGACAACTGCTACAAAACTCCGTCGTGTTCATAACACAGAAAATAATTACGCAGTACAAAACATGTGCTCTTCAACGTAGCATCCACAAACCAAATTTGTTTTCATAAAACTTAATTTTTTCGGCCCTTTTACACCAAAATTTTTATTAATTCTTGTTATCTACGTAATTCTGCTTAAATTATATTTAAAGAATAATATATTTCACCAAGTTAAACAATGAAGAACATTGTATACATATTTTTCGAAACTACGCATCAGGACTTTAAATAAAAAAAACTTTTCGGCCTACTACACCAAAATTTTGTCAAAATTATAAAAGTAATTCAGCTTAAACCACAATTAAAATATCTCCAATATTCATCAAGGACGATGAAATCAAATTTCCATAAACTGGTTAATTATGTAAGTAACTAAAACAAAACAATTTTGTACGACTTTATACTATTGTAAATTTTGTATTCCAGTTCACCAAATCTGTTTAGTATTAATGTTCTCATGTTCATAAACGAAACTATTGTAAAATACAACTTCACATTATTGTAAGTTACCACACCAAATGTTTAATACAATGTTGTAATATTGACTCAATTTACAGCATCCTGAAGAAGGATTAAATAAAATCCGAAAGCTTGATGAAATAAACCAGAACTAACTAAAATATTGCCCTTTCACTGACTCCCCACAAAATTACTACTACAGTTTATATCAGTGACGAACTTTCACCAATTATATATATATATATATATATATATATATATATATATATATATATATATATATATATATATATATATATATATATATATAGTGTTTTGAATCTGTGACATTATCTACCCTTGTTGTTAAAGTATTATTTTATAGCCTTGCCGTTGAAGTGCTACTTGATCCACTATTTTCAGTAGACGTTTAAAAATATGCTATATATGTAAAGTTAGTACTTTACACAGTACAAGTACAAACACTGTTTTTTAAATGGTTTTCTTATTTTATTTACTTTACGCATTACAGAGCTACCACCATCAATACACGTGTGGCATTTAAGTTGTTTAGTTTTTTCTGTACATTTATGTTGGCAATACTGAGAGTACTGCAGTATTCAACTTCAGTTCTTTCATCTTTCATCTGTCAAATGTGAAATCGGTATTTGGTGTGTTCAAATTGTCGTCTGCGAGTCTGTCAAATTTCTAATTTGTTTCAGGAATATTATTTAAAGCTGTATAAAAAATCTTGTATGCAACTCAAATGTAAACAAGTTTTGTTTTTTTACAGTGTATTAAGTTAATTTTTTATTTAGTTATTTATTACACAAAAATAACATAAAAAAATATATCCAAATAATAAAAATAAGCCATGTGATAGTTTCATTGGTTTTTTTTTACTTTATATCACATTTGATAATGAAAGTAAAAAATGCATTTATTAGTGATAAGCGATGACTAGTAAGGCATGAAGCAAAGCTAGCGTACGTTCTCGACACACGTCGTTATCGCTATCGGCTTCGGCACTTGACACGACTCGGTGGTTTAGTCTGGCTGTTGACACTTGACTTTTGGACCGTCGTATGATTGCGGACAGCAAGCCAAGGCGCTGTCCATAGCCGTGTAAACAGCAGCGCGACATGCGAACGTCTGCCGCGGAAAGATAACGGCTCGTGGAATTTTAGCGGATGATTTGCGATTACGCTTGCCATATGCTACAAGAAGAGGTAATTCGATTTCATTGAAATTGTTAATAATCCTCTTTAATGTTGGAAAATATTCATTATCTATTATCTTTTACTGTTGTCTGCGGATTCACACATACGTTACGGACAATTATTAGTGGGAAATTCATTGAAAACTCATTAAAATTTTAAGCAAAAACAGATAGTCAATTTAAGATAACCATATACGTACAACCGTATTCATAGCAATAGTTGTACCCGGTATATAACGTTACTATTGTTTTTATACCAGTTTTAGCAAATAATCGTATTCATAACACTTATATGTTTAAGTTTAGCTTATACCAACAGATAATACATTCGAAAAAAGAGGTACCGAGTATAAAACGTTAAATTAGTTGGTTTTGTCAATTTTAAATTTTCCGCGTTGTTTAGCGCATGATTAGTGTACTATGCCCGTACGGCTAGCCGTAGCCAAAGTACATAGAATTACAGACTTACCCAATCTCGTTTAAGATTTATTGTGGATATTTATTATTAAATATGGATAAGTAAAATTATTTATTTATCGGTTTCAGGTTAATAAATCTATGTACATATACAAAAGTAGGCTGGTAACTAAGTAATAACTGTATCTGTAGGGTAATATTACCATACTGACACGTCAACAACAGTCTACAAAATGAAAATAAAATAAAACGAAAGTATAATACTCTTCATTAACACATACAAATAACGTTAGTGTATTATTCTTAATACGGTCTATTTTATTCAAAAATAATAAACATGGGGAATTGAAAATAAACTGAGTTCCTGTATTTTGTTGTAACTAAGCAATGAGTTGTTGTTATGATATAAAACAAGTTGATTGACATTTATTAATTGTACTTGGATGTCAAAAATAAATTTTGTTCACACTACTTCGAAGCTATTTATTTAATCCAATTAATTACTGTGTAGTTCCTCGATCTATTATCTCTCAAGAGGAATAAAGCACAAAATTTAAAGACCTGTTTGTCATATTGACAAATGTCAAAATAATTGTACTGTTTCTCATAGCATTCTGTAAGTAATATTAATGAGAGAATTTCGAAAAATAATATTTATTAATAATGTTTCTATTTTCTGAAACCGATAAACTATTGAACAAACCATGAATGTTTTGTCTCCTAACGCAGTACAAGGTACAACTTATGTGTAAATGATAAATAAATAAAACTGTATAATTTAGTCTATAATTTAAAAATGATTATATTTAAAACAATGAAATTTGATATACATGTATTTTTCAAAATGGACATTGTATTGTAAATTTTTCAGATTTTCCCTTGTCTCTGTAAATATATTTTTCGGTATTGCTGTCATTAAGTACTTATACCAGTAACTTTATTTCAAAACCTTTTTTTCGTTTTTGAGTAAATACGGGTACAGATTTCTTTTTAGCTAAATTCGCTTATTTGTCTTAGGAGGTAGGAGGTAAATGAAAATTAAAGGTGAAAACTATAAGGTTTATATACCTATATATTGAGAGACAGGGTATGTGTCTCCTTCTACTAATAATATTAACAATATCTAGTTTTAGTTTTTAAAATGTTTTAAACCATATAGGTTTTTCTTTCAAAATTTAGCAGTTTTCGCAAATTCTGTATTTTGTCACTTTTAAATGAACCTGTTAAAATGTACACTAAATAATTTTATTCCAGATTACAGAATCTAATTTATTCTGCGTGAAGAATTTTGTCACAAAAAAGTTATGGCGAAAATATACGGACACCTTTGCTCACTCAGTTTTCATTACCTTACTAATAAAACGATATATGCTACTTGTTTTACTACCTGACTTATAAGCAAATTTTAATTTCTTGCAATATTCTTGAGCGTTTTACAACAAAACTTTAACATTGAGTTATGACTTATTCTCTGTTCTTTTTAATTTCGCTTAATTATCTCATTATCATAAATTCTATAAAATTAACTTATAATGAGAATGAAGAATTCAAGCAATAATACCATAATTGAGAGTGGACCGTGGACTATGCTATATTTATGCTTATTACAAACAATTTCATGTCATTTTGTTTGAATTTACATCCCTTTTACGAGGCATATTTAACTAATAATTTATAAGTTCGGTCGCAGATATGCAGCTACTTGCATACATAAAAATTAATGAAAACACTAAGAGTAAGAAGAATCAAAAACGAAAAATGTAGCAAAATATATACAGTGGCTCAGAAAATTATTCGTACACTTTACTTTTATCAGTAAAACATAAAACAAACGGGTTTTCAAAAGAGAAATTTATTTGAAAAATTAATCAGTCTTCTTTCATTATTTCTGAATCAAATGATAGTCATCAAATTTAAGAAATGTTTAGTTTACTTCGTGTAAGTGTGTTGAAAACAAAATTATTCGTACATTTAGTTATAAAATTATTGAACACATAATACTAAATTTTTATAATTAGTGGTATAACCATTGGCTTTAATTACAGCTTCCAGAGCCTAGGCATTGAGTTCATTAAATTAAATGTTACGGAAGTTTGAAATTTTGCCCATTCTTTAGTCAGATTCGTCTAGATTTCTTTAATGGTAGAAAATTGTTTTTCGCGGAGTCGCCTATCTAGTTTCGTCAATAAATTCTTAATTGGTTTGAGATCAGGAAACTGGGGAGGCGTTTTTTTTTCGGTATGTGTTGTATGTTTACTTTCATTACCTGCGTGGAATATATAATCCCCTACCAATCCAAGTTTATCCGCAGAAGATTGCGTATTACGTATTCGTATTACGAACGCGTAATTATAATAATAGCGGTATTATGAAGTGTGCTTTTACATTTTATTCTTAACAAGTTAAGTGCCACAATAGAATGATAATTTCAGGTACCACTGGCCACCTAAGTTTTTTCGGCTGAATGTCTTTATTATGTCACACTATATTCTAAATACACTTTTTTTCTGCACCTGAAGCTTTCAAAGGTTCCAAAATAATTTTTCAAATTGTGGTGATACATTGGTCTCACGTGGCCACCAACAATGCCATTCGGGCCAAATTGCCGAGTGAGACCAATGTGTCACCATGCAAGTTCCCTATCTCAACGTGCTGAATAACTACGAAGTGTGCGTGTTTTATTCAGATCATGACGTATAACGCAACGATACAGTCGTATGAACAAGAGCTGCATAGTTTGGAACAATTGTGGCAACAAGTCCTATCCGATGAAGATGAAAGTCATGATGATGAATCTTTGGAGGCCAAATATGATTTCTTGGCCTACTGGCCGTCTATATTACAATACTGCGTAAATTAAAGGCGTGTGTGATACCGCTATGGAGCTATGTAGCCCAATATGAACGAAGCGCACGTGAGTCCACATTAGTCGCACGCGGCCTATTAAACAAAAATGTGAGATTACGTAGGAATCACATGGCACTCAATCTGTTAAGAGGTTAAACGCCACTTTTAACAAAATTGCTCTATGAAACTGGGTTCGTAATACTGTCCATTGTCATTGGTGCATTTACAATAAAAAAGCTTCAATAAAATATAGAATTCCGTATGGGATATTATTTAACAAATTTTTGTAC
The DNA here is from genome assembly GCA_951394225.1 of Harpalus rufipes. Taxonomy (NCBI): domain Eukaryota; kingdom Metazoa; phylum Arthropoda; class Insecta; order Coleoptera; family Carabidae; genus Harpalus; species Harpalus rufipes. The sequence continues at coordinate 73,903,792 of OX596274.1, forward strand.
CTATTCGCATAGGAAATAAGTGCCTTATGTTGTGATCTTTTTGTGCCTTTCATATTAAAAAATTGAATTAATTTACATATAATCTCTTGTATCTTAATAACCCCATAATATACGAATCTGTTATGGCCAGCAAAATACCTCTCACCACTTTAGTTTTTGGTTACATAAGTATAGGGCGCGAGCAGTCATGCCACATTGTCGGTCTTGACAAGCAGTTATGGTGGCCCTTGTCAGAATGACAATTAGTAATTATGTACAAAGATGTCAAATGTCAGAATTTTTCATTAAAAATTTCAAGATTTTCTAAATTCACGAAGTTAATTTGTCACAAGGAGTGTAGAATTTACTTGTCGAGGAAAATAAACCACATGGAATTGGAACATCACTAAATTTAGAATGAAAAATTATGATATTTGACATCTATGTACCTAATTACTAGCTATCATTCTGACACGGGACCCCATATCTGCATGTCAAAAAAGTCACATGACTGTTCGCGCCCTATTGTATTTAACATTTCTTGTATAACTACACTCTACACCAAAAATTCTACTTACATCTATCCTTTCTATTTAGATTTTTAATTTTAAATTCATTCTATAAAGAAATTTTGATCTCTTCTAATTTTTCGAAATGTTTCCAATTCATTTTCGGGATTGACAGTATTCTTGAAGGGTATATATAACACACCTATAATTTAACTATTAATACAATATGAAATAATATAATGTATGCAATTCCCAGAAAAAATCTTCAGTAATATCTCACTGGCATTTATCTGTCAGTTACAAACATTTTAATTTTTCATTTGTTTTCCACGGCATTATTTGGGCTGTGAGATTTATTACAACAGATTATTATATATCTTATATTTCTTTATCTTTAAATCTATAAAAGATATAATAAAATATTTATATGTACGTATTAGATAGAGAATTTACTCTTCTTTAATTAACAAGAACAAAACATTTCAAAAAAATAATATTTTGAATATATTTTTTTAATAATCTACTACTTCCGGTTGTCTAATTATTACCAAAACCTTTTCAGCTTTTACCAGTAATGTCCGATTGAGAAATACGTAGTTAAACAGATAAGTATTATAGTTTTTGAGAAATCGTCCTTCCAACCTCCCCACATACACACATACACACACATACATACACACACATACATACACATACACATACACATAGACACACACACACGCAGTCATCATACGTACGTTGTACAATAGCAAATTTGTATGTAAAATGACAAAAAATATGTGCAAGAAGAACGAATTAAATAATTCCAATGAAGAAATTTGAGATAAGACGCATAATTTTGAATATTCATTAAAATAATTTCAATCTCCGGAAATTCGCAATACTGAACATTGTTTGTTTGTTTGACATACAACAATTGAAAGCTTTGTCATCATAACCTATAAAAACGAATCTTTAATTTTCACTAAATTTTTATTTCAAATAAAACATAATATGCACATCGGCACTGAAATTCCTTTTTATCACTCACATGGTTTATTTTCCTCGGTCCTACGGCCTCGGCAAGTAAAATCCATATTCGTGATAAAAAGTAAAATTTCAGTGCTTTGACACATATAAATAACTATTATAACTGTAGTGAAGTGGCCCACGCGATTATGGGTAAATAAACACTGGTAAATAAAACACTGTTGCCCAATAAACTTATTTAATGTAAACGTTTGTAGCACCTTTATAATAACACGCCATTTTATATCAAAGACAAAGAAGGTAATACTAATGAATTTGGCGGCACAAGTTAACTGGTAAAGGCGGGGTATTTAATATGAATGATTATCAATAAATATGAATATACTACAATAACAAAAAAAAACAGACATGAAGCTGAACCCGTACCTGAACCGAAAACCCGAATTAACCCGATTTTTTTGTAAACCTGAACCCGAACCAATTCTTTATTTGTCACGGTCAATAAACCTGAACCGAATTTAAACCGTTTTAAATTTAGATTCGGTTCAGATCTGCTAAATATAATTAAAAATTGTGAATTCAAATTAAATTATTAATATGTTTTTAAAAATAATATATATTACTGTATTTTTGTGATTGTGTGCTGAACGGAAATTCGAACCCGAACCCAAAACCGTTGAACCGTTATAATTTTCTTTTTCTTGAACCGAAACTGAACCGACATTTATTTCTTGAACCTGAACCGAACCTGAACCATAAATACGTTTCGGTTCAGGTCCCTAAAAAAACTATTCAACAAAATTTATTTTTTCTATTAATCTATTAAAAGTAGGTTTTTTAATAAACTAATAACTTTTTTCCGAGGTACAAACATGTGTTATTTATTTTGTAAACTTCGATTTCACATCAACACTAAATCACAATACTTTTAAATATATCGTTTAAAGCTTATTTACACCAAATTATTAATTAAATTGTAGTTGATAATAAAAAGATTAATACTACGTCCTCGATTAAAAAATGTCATTACACATCTTATAATATAAATAACTATTACAACTCTATTCTTAAATTTTCAATTCAGCATATCTGTACAATTATATACTCGTAAATACAAAACATTTAGATAGAAAGTATTCTAAAGCGCGAAATAAATAAAATATAATTATAAATATATTTAGTTATGTAATCACGGGTATTGTTCAACCGGTTGAAATTCCCGAGAAATGTCCGTAGTAAGGCTGTGATGTGTTATTGCTGATAACTGGGAGCAGACGTACGGGTGCGATTGCGTAGGAGGTTATCAGAAAGCAATGTTTCGTCGGGGGCCAACACACGCCACGCTTGGCTACTGTTTGTAAATAGATTCCAGGAACTGGAACTGGCTAATGTGGGTTCGCCTCTGCCACGGCTCTCACACTCTCGCTCAATGTCACCAGTGTGGTGTGGGTGCAACATCAAACGAGTTCTAAATGGCTTCATTCCACTCCACGTGCAACACAATCAAAAGATAAAAACGTGGAAATAAATATTATTTATATAAATATATTTATCATTTATCTAGCAGTATACAAATGTTGATAGTTCATTATTTTTAATGAATAAATAATAAACTAATTCATTTTTTACCTTCCGTCACCTTTAGGTAAGAAAGGTATTGGTCAGTTTTTAGTGAATAAGCACATTTTAAGGCCCATAGAACATGATTTTACCATGTGTGTGTATGTATGCGTGTGTGTGTAACGATTTTTTCATAGACGATAACTCCTACACTAAAATTCTAAAAATTATAATTCTTTTGTATTCTTTTTCTTTTCATCCATATGAAGAGCTGTTAGATTTTGGTTATAATTGATCAACCGGAAGTACCCTCATTTGAAGATTTTAACAATTTGTCTTGGGAAAACACTGTTAAATATCATTTTCTATAATAATATTCTATTATCTATACCATTTGATTGCATTTTATACTTCATCATATTCAGTGGATATAGAGTTAAAAAAATTAAAAGAAATTAAATTTCATAAATCAGCCAGCTATTCTATAACCATGGAAACTGCTACTATATTAAGTGATTTCTAATTGACAGATGTCAGTGTCAAGAAAAGAAAATGAATGTGGTAGAGAGATGAGGAAATTGGGAAGACACGGAAATATAGGATAAGGAATGAGAGGATAAGGGAAATGATCTGAGTGATACGAATTTCTAAAAAGATACAAGAGAGACGATTACACTGATTTGGCCATGTCATGAGAAGAAATAAATAATATATTGGAAGAAGAATACTAATAAACAGTTTAATAGTAAAAGGTAGAAGAAAGAGAGGAAGACCAAAGAGAAGATGGAAGGACTGTATTGCGGAAGACTTGGGAGAAAAGGAACTAAATGAGGACTATAAGAAAAATAGAAATGAGTGGAACGAGAAAATTACTACAGTAAATGTTCAAAATGTCCTCTATCTGAATACACATTCTTGCCCTTCCTATGAAGGTCGAAGTTGCTCTCTGAAGAATATCAGTTTTATTTCGCATGGATGTAGCTGCAGCAATAACCTTTTTAATTAATTCATCCCTGGTTTGATATTTTTCTGCGTACTAAACTTTACATGTGTTCCCAAAGTGTTTTCAATTGCCCATGAAAGTGAATTTCGGGTATTCGTAATTCCATCTCTAGTAAACGTAGCTGATCAGTAAATAAAATTTGTCCAGGAAGCTGTTGATGTTCAATCAACTAAAGGCAAAAATCAAAATGCGCTACATAATCTGCAGACTGTAAAGCTTGAACATATTGGACGTGATGTGGGTGCAAACCAACATTTTGTAGTTTTCCACGTTTTCAGTTATTACGTATTATCATCTTTCGTCACCTATAGGTAAGGTAAGGAAGGTATTGTTTTTGGTCAAAAAATTCGACGATGAGTTTTTAATGAATAAGCACGTTTTAAAGTCCCTAGAATACGAATTTACTATTTTTACGATGATACCTGTATGTGCGTCTGTGTGTGTGTGTGTGTGTGTGTGTGTGTGTATGTGTGTATGTGTATGTCAGTGTGTGTGTATGTGACATTCGTTCCGGATCGCATAACTCCAATACTAAAATTCTAAAAATTATAATTCATATTCCTCTTTCGTACGTCCATATGGCAAGCAGATATGGTCCCGTGTCAAAATTACAGCTATTAATTATATCCATAACTGACAAATGTCATAATTTTTCATTCCAAATTTCATGATTTTCTTATTTCATGTGATTATTTGTTATCAGGAGTGTGGAATTCAGTTGCCGAGAAAAGAAATCATACAATACCAAAAATACCAATACCAAAATACGAAAATATGAAATGTCAGTTATGGACATGATAAATAGCTGTCATTCTGATACGGACCCCCATATCTGATTGCCATGGTCAGCGCCCTACGGAATTTGTACATAATACACAGAATTGACGGAAGATAATGTGCTGGCCACATCAGATTTTTTTAAAGTAATAATTTATATTACGTAAAGAGGGGTTACTTTGTAAACGTTTTGGTATATTTTGTGTAATATTGAGTTAATCTTTTATTTTAAATAAAATAAAAAATACCACCGACAAATAACATGATAAGCAAATAATAATTCACTTAAATTAAAAAAAATAGGTAGATTTTAGAGAAAAAAAAATTCTGTCAACTATATATTCGAAAAGGGGTCACTTTTACGCCACATAATTTTTTAACGGAAAATGAAAATACATTTTTTTTTAAATATAACTTCGTTTTGAAATTATTTATAAACAATTAAAGTTATAGGGATGTCTTTGATGCAAGAACAAGAAGTATAAATACATGTAAATAGTATAATTAGTATATAAAAAAATCAAATATCATAGAAATGTAGGTAATATCAGTCGTTAGAAACACATAGTGTAATTATAATTATTATCACATGTAAATCAGATAGGTATCTACTGAATTAAATATAAAGGAGAAACTATTTCAAAATAATAGGTAAAATAAAATAAATAAATAAAATAAATATTTCATCACGGAATATTAACCATTAATGGGTGTGCCAATCTGCTTTGTATACAGATATCGGTAATGATGGAATATTTGTACCGTGTGGGCGCTTACCAGGCGTCACCTCACGGGCACTCATAGCTGGCGTGGAGTGCAACACAGGGGTCAATTTTGTGCCATTAAAATTCGATGTAATTTTTGGCATCGGTCGGGATCGAACCCGGGTCCCCAGATTCGCGACCAGACACTCATGCACACGGCCACGAGACCCCATAAAAATAAAAAAATAAAATAATAGGTAATAGAAAATAATATGCATTTTACTTTTCATACACTTAACTGGTGCTTCAAATTTGTAAAATACTTGTTTACTCTTCTCACTAACATTTCGTGTCGATAATATTTGAATATTTCAGTAATTTCTTCGGCCTACTGAGCGCCTGTAGGTTCTCACTATGATGAAATATATACTGGTGTGGGTGCTCTTATTATTATTGTTATTAGTGTAAATATATTCTCCGAAAATAGTAGTTGTTATGATCACTGACCTGTTACATATTATTAGAATCTATCCGATCTTGAACTATATTTCAGGGTCAACATTTGCTTTATTTTATTTTTAATAATACTCCAAAGGTTCTATTAATACGAAGAATGTGAAATAATCAGATGCGCAGCCTTACGTAAATTATTTATTTCTTCGCCGACGTTTCGACTGTACAATAGTCTTCTTCATGTTTGGATGTTTTTATTATTTGCCATTTTAGCCCTGACGAAGACTGCTATACAGTCGAAACATCGGCCAGGAAATAAATAATTTAAGTAAGACTGCGTGTCCGATTATTTTCCATTCTTTCAATTCTGTAAACAGTCGATTATCGTTTCAAGAATTACATATGAATTTTCGTAAATTCTGTGTTAGCGTAATACAAATTTAATCTTTAGACAAGAAACGTGTAGTTTATATACAAAATTCATTTATCAATTTTTGTATTTCAATACGAGTACTAAATTCTTCAAAATGCCATAAATAAGTCCGGGTTCAGAAAGTCACGAGTCTTACACAAACTATAAATGCACTCCCGTATAAAAAATATTTAGATCATATAAAACATTCTGCTACTGAATAATTCAATATCATAATAAAAAATGAAAATTATATAATTATAAGCTAGGAAGTATGTGTAGATAAAAACTTATAATTAATAAAAGGAATCTTTAATATGTCATAACATTTTCTAGTTTTTACACGCTTCTATATTTAGCTGAATTTTTTAACCCAATAATTAATTAATTAAATTTCGTAAACATATTCACTTATCAATATGTTATTATAGAAAACATTTTGAATATACAAAGAGATACCACAAAAACCACACACAGTAATATTATCTTATTGAAATATCTTTCTTTTTGTAATTACGTGTAATTACTATCTAAATTATTTTATTTTTATATAAATATACGCCTGTAAAACAAAAATGGACGGTAGTAGGAAGTACATCAACTATCATAATAAAAATAAAAAAATATTATCCACTTTTACAAAATATCATGATTCAATAAACCTTATATACGATAATTGCACTTGTTATATATATATATATATATATATATATATATATATATATATATATATATATATATATATATATATATAATAATAATAATAATAATAATAATAATAAATACAGTAACTATTATTATTAAACAAAATAATATTTTTTAAACTTCGAAAATACACATCTAGCATATTAACTTTTTCTGAGTTAGATAAATTTATTTTACAATAAATTAATAAGGTACTACAATGAAACTTGCTAATAATAAAGATTAGAAATACTGAGTATTTACAGGTTGACATTTACCGTGTTACAATTGTTTTAGGTAATTGTTTTATTTCAAGCCATAGTCATGGCTCACTATTCTCTTTTCGACTAGGTGTATAAAAAAGTGCCCGCCATTTTACTTTTTAATAATGTAACATACGGATTATTTTACATGACTGTAAAGCAAATTTCATGTACTTTTCAAATTTGTAAAAAAATATAGTATGTTCCGTTTAAAATTTTAAAGTTGATATTAATTACTAATAAACCGGAAGTGGTATCATGAATGTACATCAGTCATCAAGTAGCTTACATGTTGCTGTATAAATCATGTTATATGAAAGAAATTACTACTTAATAAATAAGCGAGATATTTGCTAGGTCCATTAAAATATAACACCTTGTATAACGTAATGTGTTAATATATCTCTGACACAATTTATATTTCCACAATATAAGAAAAATATCAAAATAAATAAAATAGTAAATAATTTTCAAAAAGCATTGATAAAAACGGATATTTCATCGAAAATAGGTGCCGGTACGCCGTTCTGATGCGTTACATTACAAAATAAGCCCTGATCTTATGTATGTTTAAAGAAAATATACAGAACGTAAATTAAAAGTTGAAATTAAATTTTAACTACTCTACCATGGGTGTGCTGTGCATCTGATATACGCCGTTTCTCATACAAAGATAGGTTTACGTTCGTAGAATTCGATTTTGAAAAAAATCTGAATATTGAAAAAACATTACTTGTGGTTTTTCAAATAGGTGATTCAATTACTATATTGAATTTCTAGAAATATCCACATGTGGGTAAAAATAAAATACGTCACTAGATAAGCAAAACAATATGTATATCATTTTTAATTGGAAATATATTTCTCGATTACTCATACTAGCTTCAAAGTTATTTAAAAAATAAAAATCCATAAATTTGAGGTTATCTTCATAGTATTTTTAACTAATTAAGGAGTTGTTATTCTACGTTATATGATAAATCAGAATAAATGGCACTTCTCTTAAGGTTATTTCTGGACAATTCAAAAAGGAACATTCAATGTGGAGGTCCGGAAATACATCATTTCAAGACCTCCATCAAAGTCCAAATCCTTACAATCACACTAGACATAAGAAATATAAACTATACTTAACCAGTTACACAAAATCAGTAAATGCAGAGTGTTACTTCTCTAACGTTAAATATGAAATACCATCTTCGTATGTGAAATTATCTGTTGTGTCGAACACCTAGAACACGCACGGATACAAGGTGATTTCTAAGCTGCCGCTGCTACTGTATAATTGTAATATCTTGTGTGTATTGTAATTTAAATTCCTGTTACCTCCAAATAGAGAAGCTTGCAGTATTTAATACCAATTAGCTGCCTGATATTACTGCTCGATGACAATAATGGACTAAAAATTACGCCCATCAATCCGAAATAAGAATTTTTATTGTTGGAAGTTGGAAGGACATTTTATGCCACTTAATACATGGCTACCTTGGTGCATAATTGTCTTATAAGATTTATAATTGATGTCGGTCTGATTACATTAACAATCGCAGCATTTTGTCTTAATAGAAATATCAATAGTTTTTATGAACTCATATAACATATAACAATATATAATGACTTTTATAAATGATGAAAGGTTTATATGGGTGTGCGTCTCCGTATGTTTGTGCGTGCGCGTGTGCGTGCATTCTTATGCGTGTACGTGCGCACATGTGTGTGTTAAACTACAAATTTCTCTATTTATGAAGAGTTTCCAAGCTATTGGTAACAATTGAAGAATCGGATATAGTAGTTTCTTAAATAATCTTCCAAATATTTTTGAAAAGTTCGTGCAAAAATTAAAACTTCTTAATTTTTCGGGATATTTTGTTATTATTTTTCAACGTAGTCTCCTTTTAGACTTATACACTTCGTCCAACGCTGCTCCAGTTTGTTGATCCCTTCCAAATAATAAGATTGGTCCAACTCTGTAAAATAGGCTTTCGTTTTGAAATCACCATTTCTTCATATTGGGGAACAAGTAGTAGTCCGAAGGAGCCAAATCTGGAGAATAGGGAGGGTGTGGAACGAGTTGGAAATTTAATTCCATCAATTTTGCGGCTACAATCACAGATGAGCGAGCTGGTGCGTTGTCGTGATGGAAAAGGACTTTTTTGTGGACCAATCATGGACGTTTTTCTTGCAGCTCGGTGTTCAAACGGTCCAATAACGATGAATAGTATGCACCTGTTATAGTTTTACCCTTTTCCAAATAGTCGATGAGGATTATTCTAGAGTAGTGACCTCGATAGGGCGTCCAGGACGTGCAGCGTCACTTGTGCTCATATGTCCACTCCGAAAATTTTGAAACCACTTATAAACTGTTCTAATCGAAGGTGCAGATTCACCATAATGTTTATCAAGCTTTTCCTTAGTCTTCTGAGGCGAATTGCCTTCCATAAAATAATGTTTGGTCAACACATGAAATTCTTTTTCTTCGATTTTTCGTATTCCTCAAGTTTATATCCAGAAGAACAAGTGATTAGATTTTGGTTATAATTGGTGAACCGGAAGTAGCCTCATTTGAAGATTTAACAGTTATATTTGATTTATTGACATTTAACGTTATTATAACTTAAAGAATATATTATTCTCTATACGATTTGATTACATTTTATACTTCATAATCAATAGATACAGAGTTAAAGAATTTTAAAGAAATTAAATTTTATAATTCAGCCAGCTATGTTAAACATGGAAACTATTAATATATTCATATAATTCAAATTGACAGAAGATGTCAGTATCAATAAAAAGTAAATTAATGTGGCAGAGACGAGGATATTGAAGTAGATGTGGGGGAAAAAACGAAAAGATACGGAAAGAAAATAACTCTAGTATTACAAGTTTCTAGAAAGATACAAGAAATATGATTACATTGGTTTGAAAATTTCATGAGGACAAATGAAGAATTATATTGGAACAAGAATGAATAGTTTAGTAATAGGATGTTAAAGAAACAGAGGAAGACCAAAGATAAGATGGAAGGACTGCGGAAGACTTGAGAGAAAAGGAACTGAATTATAACGACACGCAAAAATAGCGACCCCTAACGAATGGGAAAAGTTAAAGAAGAAGAAGATGTCAGTGTCAAGTGCAATTTGAATAGTTTTTTATGAAATAATTTTACTGGGAATTTAGAATCTTTTGCAAGAAAAATTATGTATGGAATTTATACATTATACACAGGATTGACGGAAGGTATTGTGCTGGCCACAACAGATTTTTTTATGTTAGTATAAGTTTAGCGATGGCATTAAAGTATTGCTGTTGAAGAATCACATAGTCTAGACATATAAAAATCACGTGTAAAGTGTAGTTTCCAATTTTACATACTAGATCATCGGTATTATTGAGCAATATGACGGAGAGTGAATCCGGGCTTCGTGTTTGAGACATTCTGTTGTTAAAATATCTAAATTGCGATTTATAAACTAGAAAAAGCTGACAGATTAAGAGATATTAGCAATATTGTGGGAAAGTTATAGTGATTTTAAATTTTGATAATGATAGTGATATTTCTTATAAGAAGAGTGACGAGAAAATATTATAATACTGATGTTCATGAACTATTATTTTGAGATTATATTTTTGAGTTGTTTTTTGCAAAGAATGTATGTAATTATATATTTTTATAAGAAGAAATTTTTAATTATTTTTACTACTATTTGCGCGTAATTTACCCTTCTCCTCTGAAGTTTTATTTTTTTCTTCTATAGATATTTTGGTTTACGGAAAATAACTTGTTCCCATGTGCGAGTGATGCGAATCCGCGCTTCATTTCAAAACACAAAATTTCTGTTAGTTTTCAGGGTTTGCTCAAAATTTCGTTAGCAGTGAACGTGGTTTAGCTGGTACACTGTGTACGAGAATGTATGTGTAATACTGGTACAACTTTGACATCTATTTCAAACGAGGTAGTACCTATATTTGCAATAAATATAATAAATTAACGAACATTGCTTCATAACCATCATCTTTTAGAGCTGCACAATGAGATCGACGATAAGAACGAATTTTATGATCGAATCTCCTTTTTGTTGCATCGGAATGTACCAAGCTTTATGGCATAATACTGGTTTTTGCATTTAAATATTTAATAGATAAATAAAATATTTGAACACTTGAATGTAATATAATGTTGACCAGAAAATGGATATGGAATACAATATATAGTCCAGTCAATAAGGTTTTAACCTTGCAAAAGATGCGGTAGTTCAGATTTCAATATATGTTGTTTAGGTCGGGACTCTGATGAAAAGTTTTCGACCTTGGGGAGAGTCGGCGCGAGGTGCCATCTTTGATTAAATGTGAAAAAAAGTGATTTTAGCCATTTTCTGAAAAAAAAAACGGGTTCGATTCCGACCGACGCCAAATATTTTAGAATTTTAAATGGCACAAAATTGACCCCCGTTGTGCACTCTCCACGCCAGCAGTGAATATAGGTAAGTATATAAATAAATAAATTAAATATATCATCACGGCATATTACCCGTTATTGGGTCTGCCAATCTGCTTTGTACACAGATTTTGGTAACGATATTGACATATTTGTACCGTGCGGGCGTTTGCCAGGTGTCACCTCACGAGCACTTATTGCTGGCGTGGAGAGTGTACCACAGGGGTCATTTTTGTTTAATTTTAAATATTTACATGGATAAAAATTAAATTAAACGGGAGGTATTGTGTTGGCCACATGAGATTTTTTTGTCGGTTGAGATTACAAGTGCGATTTTTTTGACAAATAACAGTCTGTAAACTATCACTTTTATTGCCTATTATATAGCAACCGCTACACAAAAGGAACCGATCGACAAACGCATAGCAACATAATTTGATGGCGTTGGATTTCAAAATAGAATTATTATTAATTTAATGAATAAATTAATAATAATTCTAAAATCGGTATTTTAGTGCCTAGTTAAATAAATAACTATTTATTTACTACTGTATTTTTTACTGTATGATTGAATTATTATTTTCAATAACATACCGAGAAATTGATATTTTAAAATTATACTATTAATATTTAATTAACTGTCAAAAACGGGACATTATCAGTGAAATGTACTGATTGGTTACTTTGCACACGTGATCAGAAATACACAGATTCAATGGGATAAATTTTTAACAAATAAATTCAGTCGAATGTGTTGTTAGGATTTTCTCGTTGAATGGATTATCTTGTAGTAAACTTCGTGCTAAACACTCATTCTTATTATAATGTATACTTTATTAAACGACTCATATTTAATACTTAAGAATACATACACGAGTATATCTCGGGTATCAATTAAAATTCTCTATAAGTACATGTTGTGAAACACTTATTCTGATGTTTGCTTCTTACCTTATGTAGAATTAAATCAATATATTTTCTTTGAATTTACTTATTCGTCTTACATTCAAATATTTATAGATATATCACTTTAACATGGTTCATAATAAAGCAAAAAAACGCATCCACTTTTTGCTATATGAGAATATGTAGTGCAATAATATTTGTAATTAGTAGTAGGTACATATTTTGTAAACATAATTATTATAAATCATATACCCACGTTTACATCGGCTTAGATATATTTAATATTTTTTTAATATTACACGAACAAGATTAAAGATAGAACGTTTAAATTTGAATTCTGAACAAAAAATTAAATTTAACAAATATTGTAAATTACTAAAACAAACATACCTTTTCTTAAAGATATTATTAATATACATAATCATTTGATATTGAAATAAAACAAAAAATGTAAATCCATTGTACCAGACTGTTAGAGACCATATATACAGAAATGATCCTTAAATATGTTGTTTTATTTATAGTTAAATTTTATTGATATCTAGTTTGTTTTTAATATTAGGTAACTAGATAGTTGTGATAAACAAAGTTTATTATTCATCATAATTTAGTCAATACTATACTTGAATAGGTCATAATGGAAACTAATCTGTCCGGTGCCTCCCTCTTCAACCTCTAGATCGAAATTTTCTTCATCCTCTTCCCCTTCACGCCCAAGTATTTTTCTCTAATTATAATTTTTCTTATACCATCCCTCTTTAAAGTATGTTCAATCTAGTTAGCTTTCCCTTTCTTATTTCTTTCAAAATTCTTCTGTCTTTTTCTGTTCTTCTGAACACCTTCTCATTTATGATCCTCTTCTTCCATTTGATCTTCTGCAACCGTAATGTACGTAATAATAATAAAAAATAACGTATTATTTAACATGCGATCTGTTTTGTTAAGTGTTACTTATACTCAATACTAGTATTACAATAGAATCAACAGCAAAATGATCACTCCCAAAGTAAGCAACATAATTCTCAAAAACAAAAAAAAAAACCTTATTACCTGTATCAACAATTATAATGATCGATAAGAAATTCACGAGCAGTCAGTAAATATTTACGACTACACGTCGCATAAAATTTTAATAAATCTACTGATGAATTTAACATGAAGAAATGATTTAAATGTAATTGAACTACGGGTTATAAATAACAAACCTACACTCTTTAAATTAAAGCAGAGAACGACTGACACCACGACTGTTTAAATAACGAATAATTTACCTCACTCAACACGTCAACACAAATTACGTAAGCTTGGTAAATAGATGTATGTATGTATTTTTTATTCTCTCACATCGATTGAATATAATAGAAATATGTTCCAGCCAGCATAATACGTCTCTCTAATTACATTTTTTACCTTCCGTCACCTTTAGGTAAGGAAGGTATTGTCTTTGGTCAAAAAATTCAATGATGAGTTTTTAGTGATTAAGCATGTTTTAGGGTCCCTATAATACAATTTTACCATTTTTACAATTCTGTCTGTATGTATGTATGTATGTATGTATGTATGTATGTATGTATGTATGTATGTATGTATGTATGTGTGTGTGTTGTGTGTGTGTGTGTGTGTCTTGTGTGTGTGTGTGTGTGTTGTGTGTGTGTATGTGTGTGTGTCTGTGTGTGTGTGACGAAAGTTTCGGATCGTGTGTGTGTGTGTGTGTGTGTGTGTGTGTGTGTGTGCGTGGGTCTTGTGTGTGTATGTGTGTGTGTTTGTGTGTCTGTGTGTGTGTGACGAAAGTTTCGGATCGCATAACTTCAATACCACGATTCCAAAAATTATAATTTTTTCGTATTCCTCAAGTTTACATCCGGAAGAACAAGTGATTAGATTTTGGTTATAAATGGTCAACCGGAAGTACCCTCATTTTAAGATTTTAACAGTTTTTCTTGGAAAAACGCAGTAAAATATCATTTATTGACATTTAACGTTATTATAATTTAAAGAATATATTATTCTCTATACGATCTGATTACATTTTATACTTCATATTCAATAGATATAGAGTTAAAGAATTATAAAGAAATTAAATTTTATAAATCAGCCAGCTATGCTAACCATGAAAATTGTTAATATATTCAGATAATTCAAATTGACAGATGTCAGTATCAATAAAAAGTAAATGAATATGGCAGAGATGAGGATGTTGAAGTAAATGTTGGGGAAGACACGTGTGTTACAAGTTTCTAGAGAAATGAAGAATATATTGGAAGAATGAATAGCTTAGTAGTAGAAGGTTGAAGATACAGAGGAAGACCAAAGATAAAATGGAAGGACTGTATTGCGAAAGACTTGAGAGAAAAGGAACTGAATGAGAACGACACGCAAAACAGAAATGAGTGGAAGAAGAAAATAAAAAATAGCGACCCCTAAAAAATGGGAAAAGCTAAAAAAGAAGATGAGGAAGATGTCAGTGTCAAGTTCAATTTGCATAGTTTGTTTATGAAATAATTTTACTGGAAATTTAGAATCTTTTGCAAGAAAATTTATGTGTGGAATTTATACATAATACACAGGATTGACGGAAGGTATTGTATTGGCCACAACAGATTTTTTATATAAGTATTGTACTCGTTCCGAAAAGACGTTCCAGAGAACTATAAAGCTAGGTCCACATTTATATCAAAACATTGTATCTGTATCAAGATTTGCATCATGATCAGCCTATAAAAATAGAATTCTGTGTCAAGCGTGTGTATACAATGATCGGATCGGGGCTGTTCCCACCAAAAGTGGTCTTTTGCCGTCACATCAAAGAGATGACACGTCATAGAGATACGGACAGTGTAGACAAAGGTATTTTGTCGATCATCATTCTGTATACAAAGTAGATTGGCACACCCAGCAATGGGTAATATGCCATGATGCAGGGACGGCACCAGGATTGAATTAATAGGTGGGCACGAGGTGGATACATAAAAAGTTGGATGGGCACTGGGCACTCATAAAAGAAGCAAGCTAAATGGCATTTTAATGTGCGCGTGGCCTGAACTAAAATTTGTACTCACAATAAGTATATGTACATATTGTACGTAAATTTATTCTATACATTTGGTAATAAATCATATATGGGCCCAGTCGCACATGAATTAGACCATAGAAATGTCAGCAAAAAATGATTTTTCAGAATTAAAATTTATTTAATACAAATTATTTATAGAAAAACAAGTAAGTATATTACAAACACTATAGTTTTAGCAATTAATTAACAATATTTAGTACGTATTCAGCAAAAATTGCGAGTGCGAGTACCTACCTTTAAAATATTCTTGGTGAGTTGCGTACCCATAAGATATTTTTACCTCTCGCTAAGAGAGGTATTGCATTCATGCTAAAAATCATATATCCATATTTTATTGAATAAGCACGTTTTAAGGTCCCTACAATCCGATTTTAACATTTTTACGATGATGTCTGTGTGTGTGTGTGTGTGTGTGTGTGTGTGTGTGTGGATGTATGTGTTTGTGTGTGTGTGTGTATGTATGTAGGATGATGTTGGAAGGACGATTACTCAAAAACTATAAGACTTAAAAATTGTTTAATTACGTATTTTCCAATCGGACATTCATGGGAAGATCTGAAAAGGTTTTGGTAACAATTGGACAACCGGAAGTAGAAGATTCTTGAAAAAAAATCTTCTAAATAATATTTTTTGAAAATTTTTCTTGGTAATATTAAAGAAAATTAAATTCTCTATCTGATACATTTAAATATTTTATTATATATTCTATGGATTTAGAGATAAAAGAAATATAATAAATAAAATAACGTTATAATAAATTTTATAGCCGAAAGGATGCCATGGAAAATAGTTGACCAGTTGACCAGTTGAACTGTTTGTAACTGACAGATAAATGTCAGTGTCAGAAATTCATAGATATTACTAAAGAGTTTTTCTGGGAAGTACATATACATTATATTATTTCTTACTGTATTAGTAGTTAAATATTTAAGATTATAGGTCTATTACATATATCCTTCAAAAATACAGTCAATCCTGACAATGAATTGGAAACATTTCGAAAAATTAGAAGAGGACAAAATTTCTTCATATAATGAATTTAAAATTAAACAATCTAAATATAAGGAATAGATATATGTAAGTACAATTTTTGGTGTAGAATGTAGGTATACAAGAAATGCTAGTAATTATGTATATAGATGTATCATAATTTCTCATTCTAAATTTAGTGATTTTCCAATTCCATATGGTTTATTTTCCTCGACAAGTAAATTCCACACTCCTGGTGACAAATTAACTACGTGTATTTTGAAAATCTTGAAATTCTGAATGAAACATACTGACTAATTATCATTCTGAAACGGGCCCCCACATCTGCTTATCAAGGCCAACAATGTAACATGACTGTTCGCGCCCTATACTTATGTAACCAAAAAAGGAAGTGGCGAGAGGTATTGTGCTGGCCACAACAGATTTTTTTTTTTTTTTTTATAGATTTATTGCAGAGGTATATATTTCCCTACCTATCTAAGATATCTTTGCCAATATTACATAATAAATTTATAATTATAATTTTAAAACAGCGGGTGGGCACAGCCTATTTTCAGGTGGGCAAGTGTCCACTCGGGCCCACCCCTGGCGCCATCCCTGCCGTGATGAATAATAAATAAAATTTAAATTTAAAAATTTAACATTTATACCATTCTGACACCCGGTTGGATTTACTTTCTTCTTTTTTACCTCTCGCTAAGAGAGGTATTGGATTCATGCTAAAAATCGCATATCCAGATTTTATTGAATAAGCACGTGTTAAGGTCCCTACAATCCGATTTTAACATTTTTACGATGATGTCTGTGTGTGTGTGTGTGTGTGTGTGTGTGTGTGTATGTGTGTGTGTGTGTGTGTGTGTGTGTGTGTGTGTGTGTGTTGTGGATATATGTGTGTGTGTGTGTGTGTGTATGTATGTATGTAGGATGTTGGAAGGGCGATTACTCAAAAACTATAAGACTTTAAATTTGTTTAACTACGTATTTCCCAATCGGACATTCACGGGAAGATCTGAAAAGGTTTTTGTAAGAATTGGAAAACCGAAAGTAGAAGATTCTTGAAAAAAAATCTTTTAAATAATATTTTTTGATTTTTTTTTTGGTAATATTAAAGAAAATTAAATTCTCTATCTGACACATTTAAATATTTTATAATATATTCTATAGATTTAGAGATAAAAGAAATATAATATATAAAATAGTCTGTTATAATAAATTTTATAACCGAAAGATTGGCCATGGAAAATAGTTGAAAATTTAAATTGTTTATAACTGACAGGTAAATGTCAGTGTCAGAAATCCGGAGACATTACTGAAGACTTTTTCTGGGAAGTACATATATACATTATATTATTTCTTAATGTATTAATATTTAAATATTTAAAATTATAGGTATATTATATATATCCTTCAAAAATACTGTCAATCCTGAAAATGAATTGGAAACATTTCGATAAATTAGAAGAGGACAAAATTTCTTCATAAAATGAATTTAAAATTAAACAATCTAAATATAAGGAATAGATATATGTAAGTAGAATTTTTGGTATAGAGTGTAGGTATACAAGAAATGTTAAATACAATAGGGCGCGAGCAGTCATGTGATTTTGTCGGCCCTGACAAGCAGATATGGGGGCCCATCTCAGAAAGATAGCTAGTAATTATGTATATAGATGTCAAGTATGTAAATTGTAGACGTCCTGAAGAAGGAATAAAATAATTCCGATAACTTTATATGTAACTTAAAAGAGATTCATTTAACAACTTTCCCATTATCCTGACTGATACGTGATACAAATCGAACTGCCTTGTCAGTGGAAGGCTATATAATGGTCGCGTATCAATCCTTGATACAAATATACTGATTTGATACAAATGTGGACCTAGTTTTACATATACGAAATCGGTTAATTTAGACAAAAGTTGCAAGGCCATTTAGTGGAATATTGTTATTTGAGAAAAAATGCATGGGTCTAGATAGGTAGGTACAAGAGAAAATATAAATTTTGGAATTTTTATTTTTACGAATAACAGGAAATAAATGTGAAATAGTAATGAATTTTTGTTAGAATAGATATTTTTAGTTTTCTAAAGATGTATACATGTCTAAATTGGTAGCACTTCTACATTTCATTGTATATTATTTTCTTGTAGACTGATTTATTACATATTATCATTAGTTTGCTGTATGTAATTGAAGTAGCAGTGAAAAACACACGCCTGTTCGAACAAGCAACCGCAATATAGTAATCCGAAATAATACCTATGAGGCGAGCGACAAGTCAGCTCTTTTTGAGACCGGCAGCGCGCCCAGCACGTAAATTACTTCTGTAACGCCTGCAGATATTACGGTAGCTCAGCAAAAAGTCTCGCTGAGTCGACCTCCGAACACTCCAATATTACGCGGATTCATTACAGTTAATAATCTTTTTAGTGCGTGCCATTAAAACGTTTATAATTACAGCAAGTGATACGCGACTACAAGAAAGCAAACGCTGAACATTAGTCTCCTCGGGCTAACAAAATGTGAGTTTTTCAACTTTATACTCGCCGCATGAATTAACAATTAAGGATTTTTAATTGCAGCTTAAACCAAACATGAATTCCATGCTTAACATGTCGACAAATAATGGAAAATTATCCCACACGCGAATAAATTTTAATTATAATTTGACTGTCTGCAGTACCGATCAAAACAAAGCTATAAATTATATACAATATTTTGCAATAAGTGGATTACAACGCGAATAAAGTAAAAAAATGATGTTTTCAGCACAATACTTTCCGTCAATGCTGTGTATTTTGTACAAATTTCATAAATAAATTATCTTGTGAAAAATTCTATATTTCCAGTAAAATTATTTCATGAATATACTATGTTAATTTCACTTGACACCAACATCTGTCAATTAGACTTATTATAAGGCGTTTCTTATTCATGTAACCGGTTTACATATGGTTAACCACGCAGGAAGCTCGATAACCGGTGTGAATATACCCGGTTTCTACAAACGTTTCTGTCAAATTAATTCTCTGACATTTGTCAAATATTTATCTTGCTCATAGTGTGATACAATGAATTTAAAGCGTATTGATGTTATACGAAAGAAGTTGACAAAAAAGTTACAGATTCCGTTTTTTTTTACTTTTACTGAAAATTGCCTAACTGCCAAAAAGTCAGCGTTTTGACTGCTAGAAAAGCATCCAGCATACCGCTGTTACACGTTTAACGTAACCTCAAGTAATTGCGATGCTCAATAAAACGCGATTACTATGTAACCGGAGGTAACCGCTCTGAATTAAAAAACGCTTTTAATATATTAGCACTTTCCGTGGATGATGATTTGACGACCGCTTTTTGATTTAAGAGGAACACATACACTTGCTCTTCGATGATTGATGGATGAACACATATGAACATGGACATACTTGGATTTTTAGCTAACTTTTTTTAATTAACTTATTTAATATTGAACTAAACATAATTAAACAAATAACTAAAATATTACATGTTACATTATAACTCAACGGGCTGACGTTCAACACGCGCCCAAAACTAAAACACCGAGACTACATGTCTTCCACTTGAGTATCTAATACCGACTGCTAAAACAAAACGTTACTTTCTTCGTGACTGGATTATCTGAGGGTGGCAGGGTGCAGGGTATGGCATCCGTAACAAAATATCAACCCCGTACGTAGGTATACAATAACTTGCAGACTTAATTGTCAACAAATAAATATCATGACCGCTGACATCTAGACTAAACACAGAGAGTTATAGAAAAATTCTAATTATTTATAAACAAAATTTGTAACAAAGATAACAAAGTTGAAATATTGTTGCTGAAACTATAATTTAGAAAAAGTTATAAAAAAGTTATATATTTGTACTCGCCTTATCACATTTGCGGTAATTAAAGGTGAGTGGTGCGACGCTGACCCGGTTGGGTGCAGCACCATCTTGGCGTAATCCTCTCTGTCGGTTTTCTCGGGCGCCTTCGGCGGCAGATGCTGAAAGAGGGGAGGGATTGCTAGATAGCTTTCTGCGGAGATAGATCAGGGTTTGTCACAGAAAAGCACGTAGTTATCATAACCAACTAGTTTATTATTCCCAACGTATGTAAAATGTAATATAAATATATAAAGTTGGAGTAACAATAACTTCTTAATTTATAATTTTAGACCCCTTATTACTTAATACTTTTTTAAAGGAAATCTAATTTACTATCAAAATAAATAAATATATATATAGGCTGTTCCATTAAGAAATATAAAGTTACATATTGTTGCGCTTCAACGGAGCATCCTGTATACAAGTGCATATAGTACGTAGATAGACAATAATATATCATATAAATTTTATCTGCAGAGTTTTTCTATCTGACTTAAAATAAAAGAGTTATAAAGAGAGGACAGACCGATGAATCACCCTCTATATGTGCGAAAGTTGGCATTAATCGGTGAAGTGATTTTTATTTTTAGCATTTCCAACGATAAGTAAATAAACTTGTTTTATAGATATAGATAGCAATTGTTTTCGCGGCTGTCCATATAAAGATGTTAATTACAAAAAAGAAAACATAACAATACAACTCATAATGAATAAAATTGATGTTTTTGTACACACCTTTACTATAATAATTAAACTTGAAAACTAAAATGAAACATATTGATCACAACAAGCAGCATGTACAATTCTCATCAAAAAATTTCTTCCGTACAAATATCTGTAGAAATGCCCCACGGATTTCACGACTACCAAAAGTTCTTTTCTGATGACACAATATCCTCTCCGGTTTTGACAAGGTTTTACTAAAGTGGACAATAACCTTCTCATGTCCGTCTTGTTTTCCAAAATAGCCTAGCCAATACTGTTTCCATAAACCGTTCATAAGTTGCAGGGGCATTGCAGAGCCTAAATGGCATGTCACCGTCTTCTCCTTTGGATCTAAATCTACTTTCCAGTATCCGTTCTTTAGATCCAAAGTGGAGAAAATCTTCGATTTAGGTAAAGTGTCCAGTGTATCGTCTATTCGAGGTAGCGGGTAGCTATTCTTCTTCGTCACTTTGTTAATTTGACGATTATCGACGCAAAATCGGGTAGAGCCATCCTTCTTCTTTACTAACACCACTGGTGAAGCCCGTGGACTGCTTAAAGGTTCAAACACAACTTCCATCTTCATGTCCTCAATCATTCTTTCAGCTTCCTCATGTTTAGCCAATAGCAGTCGTCATGCTGGTTGGCGGATGGGTCTTGCGTCTCCGGTGCCTATTTTATGATGAATTACATTAATTCTCCCTTTGGATTTCTTGTCGAAATGGAATACGTCTGGAAACTTTCTAATTAAATTATTTGCCTTGGTTCTCTGCTCGGCGGTCAATCCTTGAAACTATATTGATATTACAGTTCGAATAATCGAAGATACTGCTAAGCATTCTCCTATAATTGTTCCTCTTCAAAGAACAAGATAAAAATTTATGTTCATTATTCGAACTGGTATTATCTGGCTAGCTATGAACAGTGATTTTCGACAATAACTCCAATACCAGTTTTGTCATCATTCCTGGACTCAATCATAACATTATTCCCCTCAGAGAAGCTACCATCTAATTGTGCTTCCACGAGTTTTTCTTCATTGACCATTATCACTCCCTTCATTAGGTTGTTTGTTCTCCCGTCGTTGTGAATAATCGTCACTTGGTTGGATGAAGATACGTCTTGCCAGTGTCCTTTGCCAAATCTTTCTCGCACCCGTATCCAGTAACATTTTCAGTGGCATTCCGTCATAGAGTCATCCATGTAGATTCTGTTGGCTAGATAATGAAGGAATGCGACAGAAATGATGTATTGTGAGGTACTAAATTACTGGTCGACGATTGCCTCTTCGCATCAATCTAACTTATTTTTACGACTCTATTTGTTCTTTTTTCACTTGTCTTCTTATACAGTTTTCTGCAGAGTCTCTGCGGACGACCCTGCTCATCGCAATTCTAACAGAGGAGTTTCTTTTTCCCAACAAACATTTCAGTTGCATTTCGTCGCACCCTCTCATCTAGATCTTCATTGTTTTCATTTCTCTCGGCATCATTATTCCGCACTCGCGATTGGTTACGTGAAGCTCGTTTAGCATGTTCTAATGCATATAAGAGTGCGTCAATTAAAGGTTTTGGGCGGGCCAATCGAAGTGGTTACTGAGTTTTTCTGTCTCAAAATCCGTAGATGAATGCTGGTGTGGCCAGGCACTCCAAAACGCTGTCAAGAGTTGATGTAGGTGATGTAGTGGTCATCAAATTCTTGAAGGCTCTCTTTTGAACTATGATACCGATTCCTCAGTTGCGTCTTGTATACCTGCTCTAGGTGCGCATTGCCATATTGCACAGCCCACCGCTTGACAAGTTAATCGTAGTTCTCTTGTTATTCTTCCTTCTGTGTTTGCAAGATGTCGATAGCTTCTCCACGCAGCGAGATAGTCAACGCTGTATCTTTTTCCGTTGGCGTCCAATTTTGTGCTTTCGTAGCTGCTTCAAATTATTTCAATAGTATCAGGTTTTACTACTTTCCTTCCTTCTTTTGGCTCTGCTTTGGCTACATCGGAATTTGACATTAATTTTGATATAATTCTAGTGAACTTTTCTTATAATTCTTCGATCTTCTTGTAATACTCATCTTTTAAATTCTTCAAGTTTTCGTCAGTTTTTCCCATTAATTTTTGCTCTAAACTTCTATAATTTTCTTCCAATTTTTGTTATATTATTTGATCTGGAATTACAGATATTTTCCAATTTTTGTTCTAATTTATTAGAAAGTTCCATTAATTCTTCTTTTAATGTAGTAGAATTTACTTCCATTTCTTATTTTAATAGTCTAGAAGTTCCTGTTATCTTCTTTTAATATTATAGAATTTTCTTTTAATTCGTCTTTTAGTTTCCTGGAATTTTCTTCTGCTTTTTTAGAATTTTCTGCCATTTCATGTTTTAATTCTTCTTTGTGTTTCCCAATGCCGGATAGTTCGAATAAGTAACATAAGGAATTCAACAGAATCGATTAATGCTTGCCGCAATTTTTCTTCGAGCAATGATTCCTTTCTTGTTCTTTCTAAATCCCGTTCTTCCAGTTTTTTTGTCGTCACTTACTTTCAATTCATTTAATTTTATTTACCCCATACCTAACGTGTGTTTATTTGGGTGAAGTGTAAAAATCAGTACCGTCGACAGCGCGCACTACACTCAGTGATGTCGGGCGCGCGCACTCCATTGTATTATTGACAATAAATATGTAGTTCTATTGTAATTAGCCCAACTTCACATGCACATGCAATGAACATTAATAATCCTGACTGTAAAGGTAAGAAAATAATATATATATATATATATATATATATATATATATATATATATATATATATATATATATATATATATATATATATTAAGGATATAACAATATGTTTGTAATATCATAATCTCTATTCTATCTTCTAAAATAAAATAAATGGAAAAAATATTCTATATCTTTTATACGAGTAAATTGTAAATATTTTTAAAATGTACATTGATACATTTTTTATACATTTGTATGTATTTATAAATTTATTTACTTACTTATTTTCAGTTTTAAACTATTGACCTCAATCACAAACGTCAACACACCAAAAGAATGTCAATATTGAATAACAAACTTAAAAACATTTCTATTTAGAAAAGTCTTGAAATCAATGGCCGCTACCATGAACAATGATTAAGGGTGATTAGCAAGCATGTGACTAACATTGTTTTATCTCTCTCAATCGTTTATAGATTATTTAAAATAAAAAATTAAATGAAAAATGTGTAATTAATTTTTTTATAATTTGAAGTATTTATCTCTAAAATAATCATATATTATACAAGACGATTGAAAATTCTCGATTATACGAAACGTGTTGCCTGGAAACACAAAGGTCGAGTGGTATTTCCAATAGGCAACTCGTTGAGTATGTCGAGAATTTTCTATTGTCGAGTTGTATACAGGTAGACTATATCATGAATAAAAAATAAATTACAAAGTAAATAGTAAATTTAACGTAGACCTGTGGTCTATTTTATTTTGACAGAAACGTCAAACTATATGCTACATAACCTATCTTTTAAAATATAGTTGTAGTAGTATGTAATATTACATTGAAATACTCATATTTCAAATTATATACGAGTATTTGTATTTTAAATAAACTATCAACAGTGCAGTTCTAGATTTGTGATCCAAATAATTATTTGTTTACTTGTCAATTTTTTTCTTCCATAATTCCTTGCTGTCAAATAATAGATGCGTTCAATTATTTGTTTCGGTGCACTTGGAGCTGTCAGTGTGATTTTAAATGTCTACTTAAAACATACAACGCACGATTTTCCTCCTCAAAATCTAACTACAGATTCATTTATACTCGTATACTGCATACTGTGATCTAATGAAAAAGATCATGTCCGTAAATATAATTAAAAATGACATTGCTAGTCCTGAGTACATAGAACAAAATAACTAAACGCACTTATAAGTGAATATACGAAGGTACAGTAAAATTTTTGAAAGATGTCCGATCAAGGTCGTCTACGAATTGTATGAATTCAGATTTTTGCTCCGCCCTTTCTGACAAATCCAGTAGTGTCGTTTGCTTAGTTTTTATGAGGGTACATAAGATACTGCTGTTATTTTATTATTATAAAAATATATGTTACAATAAAAGCATTCAAAATTCAAAAATAAGTCAACTGGTAAGTTTATTAGCAAATGTAGAACCAAATATGTGAAAAATAAGATAATGACACAATGTCAGTGTCAGTGATACTAACAGAAAATAACGTTGTTCGTACGGCTATGAATCAAGGTAATGTATCTAAATTAATATCTAAACTTACGTTACATCGGAAGTATTATCAACAACAAGCATCGTTTTAAAATGGAATGTCCTAACTTAGTCGAAACAATATGCATTTTTGAAAGACAAGCGTGTTATATCCATCCTTATCGCACACGCTTAAAGCCTTTATAAAGGAGGGGGATAAATGTATGCCAATTTGTTAATTCGTTCATGATACAGATGACCTTGATCGGACATCTTTCAAAAATTTTACTGTAGGTATATTCGAATATACCAAGGTACGTGTTCACCATGGTTACTCAATAATAACCGCTGTAATACGTGGTAGCTACGGAAAATCAAACACTCTTATTGGTTTACAACTTAATGAATGATATAGTCATATATTATACAACAAGACGATTGAAAATTCTCGATTATACGAAACGTGTTGCCTGGAAACACCACGAGACCAAAGGTCGAGTGGTATTTCCAATAGGCAACTCGTTGAGTATGTCGTGAATTTTCTATTGTCGAGTTGTATACAGGTAGACTATATCATGAATAAAAAATAAATTAAAAATAAATAGTAAATTTAACGTAGACCTGTGGTCTATTTTATTTTGACAGAAACGTCAAACTATATGCTACATAACCTATCTTTTTAAATATAGTTATAGTAGTATGTAATTTTACATTGAAATGCTCGTATTTCAAAATAAATGTTTGTATTTCAAATAAACTAGCAATAGTACAGTTACAGATTTGTGATCCAAATAATTATTTGTTTACTTGTCAAATTTTTACTGCCATAATTCCTTGCTGTCAAATAATAGATGCGTTCAATTATTTGGTTCGGTGCACTTGGAGCAGTCAGTGCGATTTTAAATGTCTACTTGAAGCATACAACGCACGATTTTCCTCCTCAAAGTCTAACTACAGATTCATTTATACTCGTATACTCGATACTGTGATCGAATGAAAAAGATCATGTCCGTAAATATAATTAAAAATGACATTGCCAGTTCTGAGTACATAGAACAAAATAACCAAACGCACTTATAAGTGAATATACGAAGGTAGGTATATTCGAATATACCAAGGTTCGTATATTCGTTCACCATGGTTACTCAATAATAACCGCTGTAATACGTGGTAGCTAAGGAAAATCACACATTCTTATTGGTTTATAACTTAATGAATGATATAGTCTATAAAAGATTGACAGAGATAAAACAATGCAAGTTAAATGCTCGATAAACAACCCATAAGAACTTGTGTATCCTAACGGCCAGTGACATTTAAACGATTAATGATTTTAAAAAAAGTGACCATATGACAGTCTTAAATTGGTGGTGCATTAGATGGCCGGATATAATTCGAACAGCCCGGATTCGATTCCTTGAAAATTATTTCTAATTTTTTAACCTTTCTGATACTTTCTCCACGATAGGTTTGAGAACTCATAAGGTGACGCCTGGAAAACGAACTCGGCAGTACAAATATGTCTTCATCACCGAGATCTGCGAATAGAAGCAGACTGAGGCACCGAGAAATGGACCATGATAATATATATTTATTTTAAAAAAAATATATGTTGTTCCATGTTTTAAAACACCTATGTTATCGTACTGGCAAAAGATCAATAAATAATAATTTTCATATATTATCTGGTAATCCAATATTGACACAATTAATGCATTTAAACCAATATCGCCATCTATCTTCCCACGTAAACATCACGTTCGCCTACATGCCTGTCCCACGTTCCATGGGAAAATCAAATACGGGCAGCGCGCGACCTACAGTCAGAACATGAGGAGAGCACACAGATGCAGACATAACATAACACAACACAACACAGAGCGAAGACGCGATAACCACCGTCCCACCACCCGCTGGGGCCTATCGCGATGGGAAATCGCGGACTCTGACACGCGTCATATTTTGATGTGGAACTAGCTCGAGAAGTCGACAACTTAGATGCTTTGTTTCAGACATGGGAGGTTTTGGATTCTAGGAACTTCAACACATAGGCGCCGACTTGTAGGGTGTATGGGGTCAAGTTCACCCGACAAAACTTTACTTTTGCACCTGACAAAATTTTTGTCCAATAAAATATTTTATATCATATTTATACCTATATTCATCTTCATTTTCATGCCTTACTAATTGATTAATTATTATTTTTCAGTTATATATTTTTAAAGTTATTTTAATTTTCGCGCTCAACAAATAATGCCATTGTACCAGCGTACATACATCATGAAGTATGTACGCTGATTGTACATTTATGCTTTTCTATGATGCGATGACTTGATACTTACGACAAAGTGTAGATGAGTAAGTCACTTGTTTGCTCGCACCAAATAATCTGCGTGCAGTGTGTTTTGTACTTTATTTCGCATGATTTTTCCAAAAATCAGGATCTGGATTTTCTATATAATAACGGGTAAGTAAACGTAGGATATAAAATATTGTACATTTTTGTATCATCTTGATTGAAAAAATAGGGACAATAGTTATTTTCTTTATTATTAATTTTAGATCTATATTATATTACAAAGTTGGGGGCAAAGTAAAATGCCACGTTTTGGTGTAAAAAAGATCCTGAATTCTACTTTGTTTGAACTGCCAAAGGGTTAGGAACAAATTATTTGTATTTAAATTTAATTTAGTTTTTCTTTTTTTTAATTTTAGGCAGTCAAAATGTTCGAAATAATCAAAAATGACAAACTAATAATAGCTGCCTAGTATATATTAAGAAATCATAATTCTGAAAAATTACTAACTACTTACATTATTTTTCAATGAAGTACATGTTTGGCATTCTTGTGAAACTAATTTAATAATTCCCAAAAATTCAAAAAAGATATATAGGTACCATTCTATTCAAAAATATTTAATAATTTCTGCCGATTTAAAGCATGTAAAATTAATTTTTCTTATTGATTGAAATACAAAATTTTATACTCTATAACTTCTATTTGGATCTTTTTACCTTCCGTCACCTATAGGTAAGGAAGGTATTGTCTTTGGTCAAAAAATTCGGTGGTGAGTTTTCATTGAATAATCACGTTTTAGGGTCTTTACTATTTTTACGATGATGTCTGTATGTGTGTGTGTGTGTGTGTGTGTTCGTGTGTGCGTATGTGTGTGTCTGTATGTGTGTGTGTGTGGACCGCAGTTTCGTGCACGAAATCTCCAATACTAGAATTCCAAAAATTACAATTCTTACGTATTCCTCTTCCTTATAACCATATGCAGACTTGATTAGATTTTGGTTATAATTGGTCAACCGGAGTACCCTCATTTGAAGATTTTAACAGTTTTTCTTGAAAAACTCAGTTAAATGTTATTATAACTTAAAGAATATATTATTCTCTATACGATTTGATTGCATTTTATATTTCATATTCAACAGATATACAGTTAAAGAATTATAAAGATAATAAATTTTATAATTCAGCCAGCTATGCTAACTTAACCATGGAAACTGCTAATATATTCAGGTAATTCAAATTGACAGATGTCAGTATCAATAAATAGTAAATGTATGAAAGAGTAAGGGAAATAACTGTAGTGTTGAACGTTTCTAGAAAGATATAAGAGAGAAGATTACATTGGTTTGAGGAGAGATGAGTATATTGGAAGAATGAATAGCTTATAACAAAAGGTGGAAGAAACATAGAAAGACCAAATATAAGATGAAAGAAGAGAAAAGGAACCGAATGAGGACGACACGCAAAACAAAAATTAGTGGAAAAAGAAAATAAAAAATAGCGATCCCCTAACGAATAGGAAAAACTAAAGAAGAAGATGTTAGTGTCAAGTGCAATTCGCATAGTTTTATTAAATAATTGAACTGGAAATATAGGCTCTTTTATGTGTAGGGTGCGTGCAGTGACGTGACTTTACTGACTTTGGCAAGCAGATACGAATGTGGACTCGTGTCAAAATGACAGCTATTAATTACGTCCATAACTGACAAATGTCATAATTTTTCATTCAAAATTTCATGATTTTCTTATTTCATGTGGTTTATTTATTATCAGGGGTATGAAATTCAGTTGCCGAGAAAAGGAATCATAAATACCAAAAAATGAAATTTTGAATGAAAAATTTTGACATAAGGATGACCCGCAAAACAAATGAATGGAAGAAAAAAATAAAAATTAGCGACCCGTAACGAATGGGAAAAGCTAAAGAAGAAGAAAATGTCAGTGTCAAGTGCCATTTGCATGAAATAATATTACTGGAAATTTAGAATCTTTTGCAAGAAAATTTATGTATGGAATTTGTACATAATACACAGGATTGACGGAAGGTATTGTGCTGGCCACATAAGATTTTTTGGATAAATAATTTGTATTCAGTCAGGGATTTTACTTTTATTGGGTATCTTATTATCTACAATAATCTCAATTTTTGCTTGGTGAGTGTACCGGACAAAAAGTCGGCACCTATATGCTTCAACATGGTTTTACTTTGGTTGCCTACTTATATTTTCTATTTAACAATACAATAAATGTTATCTGCGAAAATTACCTAAGTCACATATTTTAGCCAAACTAATTATTGAAATGGGAAGTTTTGTTTGTCTGTGAATCTCTTCTGTTTTCACCAAAAATTACGAAAGTCTGACTTTTAAACTAAAAGGTATGACTTCTACCTATTATACAGTACAATTTACATATTGTCGTGGAATTACTTTACTCAAAATATAATCTTTTGCGAGAAACATTCTGTATGAAATTTATGCAGAATACATAGAATTGACGGAAGGTCATGTGCTGGCCACATCAGATTTTTTCGTAACATATACGTATCTATGAGTCTGATTTAATTCATTTTATTTATCTCTTTGTTTCTTTCATATATCTATATTCTTTAAAAAAATTATTTACAATGTTTTTACCTCATACACATATGTCTTAAGACATGTTTATCTACGGGTTCCTCAATCTAACATTAATGGGAAGAGCTGATAAGGTTTTGGTAACACTTGGACAGCCGGAAGTGGTAGTTTCTAAAAAAAATTCACAAATAATACAGATCATTAAATTCTCAATCTGATACATTTAAAATTATAATTATCTTCTACAGATTTAGAAATATAATATATAATAATATAGAATAATCTGTAATAAATCTTGCTGCCCAAACAACTCCATGGAAACCAGTTCAGATATTTAAAGGTTTGTAATTGGCAGCTAAATCCAAAATATTAGTGTTAAAAATCAACAACATTACTGAAAGATTTCGGTAAAATACATTTAATAATTCTTATTGAATTATTAATTAAATATTTAAGATTATAGGTATATTAATATTACATACCTTAAGAAATACCGCTAATATGAATACTGTCAATGAATTTGAAGAATTTTAAACATATTAGAAAAGTAGGAGAAAATTCCTCATACAACGAGAGAAGAGATACAATTTGAAATATTTGCGTGTACAAGAAATGTTAACTTCGTTACTTATGTAACATAAAATGGAAATGACGAGAGGTAATTGTGCCATAAGTATAAATAATATTAAATCCATTATCTACATTACGGAATACTGAACTAAAATAAAATAATATTAACTGAATATCACAATAACAATTATAGCAGGATATATACAGGGTGATCACGCGCGAATGAACCAGAAATTATCTCCGTTATTAAGCGAGATAGCAATTATCTTCAAATAAACAAATTTACTATAGACAATATGGGCAATAAGATGTCGTATCAAGAATCGTTTTGTTACTTCTGGTTCCGGAGTATGTGATAGCAACTTTGAAATTTCAAATGGAACATACAATTTTTTTTTATATTTTTGAAAAGTAAATAAAATTTGCTTTACAATGGTAGTAAATTAGTAGATTGTATTATTAAAAAATAAAATGGCGGACGTGTGAAATATGAATATATTGAATGAAATTAAATCAAGTGTGTGAGATTTTATTGTTTTTTTGTTCACAGATGATGATATTTTTTGAGATAAATTCATTTATATGACGTAACCTAGGCAACAAATCCAATAAAACAAAATTCCACACTTTTGTTACTTATTTTGTAAGATATTTCAAACGTCCGCCATTTTACTTTTTAATAATACAACATCCTACTTGTTTACTATCACTGTAAAGCAAATTTTATGTACTTTTCAAATATATAGAAAAATATGGGATGTTCCACTTGAAATTTCCGGAATCGGAAGTAATAGAACGCTTATTGATACGATATCTTATTGCCCATTTTGTCTATAGTAAATTTGTTTATATGAAGATAATCGCTATCTCGTTTAATAACGGAGATAATTGCTGGTTCATTCTCGCGTGATCACCCTGTATATATATATATATATATATATATATATATATATATATATATATATATATATATATATATATATATATGTATATATGAATACTGCAGTATGAATAGTTTATGTAAATTAGTGATTGCATGTATGTATGAGGACAATGGTCAGTTGATGATTACAGTAGATGATAGTAGATTGTATTCGTATAAATAACCGATATTAGCTTACACCTACGTCATCAGGTGTGATTTATTCATTGAAACTGGGTTCAATTCATGATTACATTGTGTAAATAGTATAGTTTAATTTTCAATTGTTTGAATATAATTGTACTTTAGTTTATTGAATTCAGCGCCATACGAAAAATCAATTTTTCAACAATAGGTAGTGAAGATAATTAAGTTAACATACTTACGTCGGTATAAATTTAATACGAATACTAATAAATAATTCCTATTCTATGTGCAACGAAAATTAAAATCATTCATTAACCACAACTTATACATCATAACACGTGATGATGACATTGACATACGCAGCACATGCTCATGCTAACACGTGATGTTTCTTACGTTGAAAATTATTTACGTCAATATTAATGTATGAAGTAGTAGCAACAAAATAATGATTTAAAACCGAAAAAGGTACAGATAACAGGAAATCAATCGAAACCATTAGGCGAAACAGTTTCAACTTCTTTAATGTAGAACAAACTAGGTATAAAAGATTTGATTTAAAAATGAAATTTTACCGCAAATCACATGCTTTTCTAATACTTGTACATACTATGTAATTTTTGTTATGAGGTTTTTCCGATTCCATTAATTATTTGTTTCCAGACGAAATTTGGGGTAGGTATGTATGCCGCACAAATTTTGATTTCTAAACATATATTTTTAATATGTTGTAAAATTATTTACATGTCCTCAAATAAAAATTAGTAAAATATTGTAATTTTATGTTAAGTGTCGTATTTAACATTTCATGTAAAGCGATTTGTTTATAATTCTATTAAAATCAGTTTTTGTCGTAATAAATGTCAGTGTCAAAAATCCAGAGTAGTTTATATACCTATTGGGCGGTAGTGCGTTCTCGGTTTTAAAACTTAACCCAAATTTGTTTTAACTAAAATGTAGCTAAAATCAAGTAATAGAAATAATATTTTTGGCAACATTGCAATAAAACGTCAAATTATGCTACGACATTTAATGAAAAAGTTTAACTGGCATTACTGACTGCTTTCTTTAGGAAGTACTATATTATTAAATAAATATTTAAAATTTCAGGTATATTATATATACCCTTCAGAAATACCGCCAATCTCGACTATGAAATGACAGAATCTTGAACGCTTAAATTTTAAGTGTTCTTTAAATTTACAATATCGTATCGAAACGAAACGTCAAATGAGTAATTGAATATTGCTGTCAAAATTCCGATTTGGAATTTTTTGTTTAAGTCTAGCTTAAATTTTAAGTTTCAGCGATGCAACTACGCAGTAGGAAAGTAGCACCAAATTTCCTCATACACTGAATTAAAAATTATACAAAAATCAAAATATAAAGAATAAATATAATTAGAATTTTTTGTGTGTGTATAAGAAGTAGGTACTAATGTAATATAAAATGGATATGATGGGACGTATTGTGCTGACAACAACAGATTTTTTAAAATAAATTATAGTCTGTAATAAAGTACTCGCTGCGTGAATATTTTCTGGCCTCAGAGGTTATACAGACCTCGGCCGGTAAACTGCCTTCTTGACCAAAAAAAGTTTACCTATACAGCTAAAAAGTGTAAAACCCATAAGCCGATTTCATACAGTTACATAATGCAATCAGAGTTACCTTACTTAACAGTATGTTGGGACAAAAGTATAAATTAAGGTTTCAATATATCACAATTTATAAAGAATAACATACACTGTAAATATTTTTAACGAAGTCCGATCAAGGACATCTGTATCATGAACGAATTAACAAATTGGCATACGTTTATCTTTCTCATTTGCAATGACTAGAAGCGTGTACGATAAGGATAGATATATCAGGCTTGTCTTTTAAAAATTCATATTATTTCGGCTAAATTAGAACATTTTAAAAGAATGTTCGCTGTTGACAGTACTTTCGCTGTAACGTAACTTTATTCATTAATTTAGATATATTACCTTCAGTGTTGTATAGTATTTGAAATGTAACGTGTTTGAAATTAGTATTTTAAATTACGTAATTAAGTATTTTAAGTAATTATTTGAAATATGTACTTAAAAATAAAAGTATTTTGTATTTTTAGTTCAAATACTTTGTTTTGTTCCGGGTACTGTTTCGATTCGACCCAATGAAAATTGAATTAATGTTTTTTGAATAACAATCTTTATATAGAAATAATTTAAAGTGCGAGCCGGAATGTAATGCAAAACAAGACATGAACACAATTTCACGAACAATCAACATAGGCAGCAACTCAAACGCAGAAGGCGTCGATAATTGGCTGTAAGTTTTACGATTATATTTACATTTCGAACTGAAAATGAGCCTGAACCGGAGCTGCACCCTGAACCCAAATTTTAATACCTACCCGCTTTGGTTCCAACTTGGATTCATTTGAAAAATATATCTGAGGTTCGGTTCTGGGTTTGGTTTACTAAAACGGTACGGTATGGTTCCGGTTTTGGTTTGGTTCAGGTTCGGGTTCGATGCCGTGATTAAAATACTATTATTTGTATAAAATACTAATTTTCAATATATGAATTTTTTTTTATTTGAAATACATTTTTGTATTTAAAGTACACAAATATTTGAAGTACATTTATTTATTTGAAACACAAACCTTCCGTCCTATGTGGTCTGTTTATAAAATAGTTTATAGTATGAGCATCCCAGATTTTTTATTAGCGATTATTGTTTCCGCAATTTTTGCTTTAACAATATACCATCTTCCGTTACTTTTGATTTTAAATTTTCCAGCTTTTTATATGTAAAGAAGAATTTCGAGGTAAACTTGTGTCCATTAGATTCTCGTAGCCCCGACACGATTCCCATGTGATTTGTATGTGTATCCGAGGCCTGAGGAGAGTTATGACAGCAGTGCACATGGTGCGGATCGGCTCTAGGACAAGCGACACGCGGCTAGGTGCGCGGGTGTGCAGTCTAGGTGCGCACTGCGGCCACGACACGACAGCGAGCTCGTGTCAGCGCGGTCGGAAGGTCGCCAGGTATAGACTCAGGTGAAATTCAATTTCTTTAAGGAAATTCTACTGTGTTTATAAGGGCGATTAACATATGAATTAGGTACAATATTTTTGACGTTCACTTACGTACTTAGTACACTTTTTACCTTTCGTCACTTATATGTAAGGAAGGTATTGTCGTTGGTTATAAAATTCGGTGGTGAGTTTTTAATGAATAAGCACGGTTTATGGTCTCTAGAATACGATTTTATAATTTTTGTGCATGCGTGTTGCGTCTGTGCGTATTTATAAACGCGCGTGTGGCGTGTACGCGTATGAGTGCGTGTATGTGTGTGTGTGTGTGTGTGTGAGTGTAAATGAGAGAGTATGTGACTGTGTGTGAGAGTGTGCGTGTGTACGTGAGACAATTCTTTTGGATTGCATAACTTCATATGGTACTACAATTTCAATAATTATATTTTTCATAGTCTTTTCCTTATGCAAATGAAGAGGTGATTCGATTTTGGTTATAATTGGATAACCGGAAGTACCTTCATTTGAAAAATTAAAGTTTAAATATCATGTTTTCACATTTTTGATATTATACATATTAACGAATATTTTATTCTCTATACGGTTTGATTGTATTTTATACTTCATAGTCAAAGGATTACATCCATTTAAAAGAAAAAAATTATAAAGAAATTAAATTTCATAAATCAGCCAGCTATGCTATAGACATGGAAACAGCTACTATGTTAATATAATTCTTATTGACAGATGCCAATAAAAAAAATCATTTTGACTACTTCATAACTACAGGAATAAAATTTGAAAATTCTCGGAATTACAATTTAATAGTATTAGCTATGGAATTAGAAACAAGAGACGAACAAAAGCGTAACGTTTTATACGTCAAATTATTAATATTTATTTTGATAATCATTATTCTCACCATTCTACCACTGCCTAAAACAGTATTTATATGTTTGTCAATTGTATATATATAAAAGTTAAATATTTTTGTATTAAATGTGGATTACCTAAGAAATAGTTCATTTCAATAAACAACAATGTACTTTAATTGAATAACTAAATAAATAAAGTAATCCACAATAATTAGAGAGTGATACATTTACCTCCACTTTTACGGCAAAATGTGTTCAAGTGAAGTGGCTACAAGTAACAAATTTATATACAACAAGTAAGGAGCTATTTTTGAGGATATTTTATAATTATATGATTTTTGACTTTGACAAATACATAAATATTAACAACTGACAAATGAATTTGTTACGATAGCGACCGTTTAAGAAAAAATAGTAACGAGTATGATGTAACGAGGATATTATTTGCGAATTGACAACTGGGATCATGGTCCACTTGCTGAGTTAGTAGGTACTGCACGCAAATATTTAAATTTGTAAATATACGTAGGTACTTCAATAATGATACATTTGTAATGTCAGCTAACATATCTCTTGAGTAGTTTACACATTTTTGTTTGTTTGTTTTAATTGTTTATATTCGAAATGAATTTAGTTTACTAATTTTATACAGGAAATTTATTTAACATGCAACATATGGTCAATCACTTCCATGGTTACACACTACTGTCAAAAAACGACAGCAATGTAATAAATATCCATTTTAAACCAGCGCGGTAACCTTGAACCTTGAAAATTTATTTTGCTTGGATCCTAGAACCTAAACCCGAACATACAAACAAAAGTGCAAATCAGTTTAGAGCAGGGTGGCAAATGAAATACAGCTTATATTTTCTCGTAATATGTTACTCGTATGATCATAGAATCCGTTCAGTCCATCTCTGCGTGTTTCTGCCGCCTCCTCCCGTGGGGCCGTGAGAACGCGCAGCGGCCGCGAGTTCCCAGGCCGCGCGCGCCGTGCTCGTGTCGCGCCCACGGACACCACGCGGACTCCCGTCCCACTACACCGCCACAACAGCGAGCCTTTTACAGACACAATGCAAGCCGCGGCAAAGCCATACCAACCACAGCGAGACACGTGAGACAGCATACTTGGGAATGTTCGCGGAATTCAGGATGAACATAAGAATGAGGACTAGATGGTTAATATTTCGTTATGCTGATAACAAACAAACCACATGAAATAAGAAAATCATGAAATTTTGAATGAAAAATTATGGCACTTGTCAGTTATGGACATATTTAATTGCTGTCATTTTGATACGGGTCCCCATATCTGCTTGCCAAAGGCAACAAAGTCATGTCACTGCACGCGACCTATACATATTTTTTTTCAAAAGATCCTATATTTCTAGTAAAGTTATTTCATAAACAAACTATGCAAATTGCACTTGACACTGACATCTTCTTCTACTTTAGTTTTTCCCATTCGTTAGGGGGTCGCTATTTTTTATTTTCTTCTTCCACTCATTTTTTTACCTCTCGCTAAGAGAGGTATTGCATTCATGCTAAAAATCGCATATCCAGATTTTATTGAATAAGCACGTTTTAAGGTCTCTACAATCCGATTTTAACATTTTTACGATGATGTCTGTGTGTGTGTGTGGATGTGTGTGTGTGTGTGTGTGTGTGTGTGTGTGTGTGTGTATGTGTGTGTGTGGGATGTTGGAAGGACGGTTACTCAAAAACTATAAGAATTAAAATTTGTTTAACAACGTATTTCCCAATCGGACATTCATGGGAAGATCTGAAAAGGTTTTGGTAATAATTGGACAACCGGAAGTAGAAGATTCTTGAAAAAAAATCTTCTAAATATTATTTTTTGAAAATTTTTCGTGGTAATATTAAAGAAAATTAAATTCTCTATCTGATACATTTATATATTTTATTATATATTCCATAGATTTAGAGATAAAAGAAGTATAATATATAAAATAATCTGTTGTAATAAATTTGACAGCCGAAAGAATGCCATGAAAAATAGTTGATAATTTAAATTATTTGTAACTGACAGATAAATGTCAGTGTCAGAAATAATGAGTAATGAATTAAAAATGTACTTGGAGAATCCCTTAGTTCTTGATCTGTGACTATTATGGAGATGACAAGTCTAGGTTGAAGGACTTAAATTTGTTTCAAACATTATGGGACAATGTACACCAGTACTGTAGACTAGAGTAACTTTGAATTGCGAAAAAGCTATCAAATTCTTCTCAAGTAAGTTGTAAATATTGACAAAATTACACATGGATATAAGAATAATCGGAGTGCAATCTATCCGTCACTTTATTAAAGGGAATTAAGGTTATTTAGATATAACAAGTATGAAAAAATAAAATGTAAAAGAAGATATATAAGAATAGATGCACAATCCAGATATATACATTTTAGACCGCCCAAAATTAATGTTTTTACTAGAAGAATATGAAGAGAAAGTAAACAAAGTTGTTCGAATTGAAAATTGCTGTTACCAGCCTAATATTTATATATGGTAAACTCTACTTTGTAATTTATTGTAACATAATTTATGGTAAAATATCTTCATGTTGAGACATGCTATTATTGAATAATAAAGAAGTTTATACGTCATAGATTTATATGAATATATTATTTGTATTTATAAAAATAATCTTTGCTTTATGCATACAGCCAGGTAAAATATACGGCGAGAGGTTATGTGCTGGCCACATCAGATTTTTTTTCATGTCGTCCTCATTCAGTTCCTTTTCTCTCAAGTCTTCTGCAATACTTGGTCTTCCTATGTTTCTTCCACCTTCTATTAATATATTCATCTCTCCTCATGACATGTTCAAACCAATGTAATCGTCTCTATTATATCTAAAAACTTCTAACACTAGAGTTACTTCCCTTATTCTTTCATTCAATTACTTGCTTTTTATTGATACTGACATCTGTCAATTTGAATTACCTGAATATATTAGCAGTTTCCATGGTTAAGTTAGCATAGCTGGCTGAATTATGAAATTTATATGAATTTTTTTATTTTTATTATTCTTTAACTCTATATCTGTTGAATATGAAATATAAAATGCAATCAAATCGTATAGAGAATAATATATTCTTTAAGTTATAATAACATTTAACTGAGTTTTTCAAGAAAAACTGTTAAAATCTCCAAATGAGGGTACTTCCGGTTCACCAATTATAACCAAAACCAAGTCTGCATATGGTTTTAAGGAAGAGGAATACGCAAGAATTGTAATTTTTGGAATTCTAGTATTGGAGATATCGTTAACGAAACTGCGGTCACATACACACACACACACACACACATACACACACGCACATACGAACACACACACACACACGTACAGACATCATCGTAAAAATAGTAAAATCGTATTGTAAAGACCCTAAAACGTGCACCGAAATTTTTGACCAAAAACAATACCTTCCTTACCTATAGGTGACGGAAGGAAAAAAACAATAATAGAAATGATTCAGCCAGCTATGATATAACCATGGAAACAGCTACTATATTTAAAAAAATCTAATTGACAGATGTCAGTATCAACGAAAATATTTGTATGTGGGAGATAGATGGGGATTTGGGAAAGACACGCAAAGATAGGACAAGGAATGAGAAGATAAGGGAAATGGCTCGAGTAACAGCAGTTTCTAGAAAGATACAAGAGAGACGATTACATTGTTTTGGGTATGTCATGAGGAGATGAATAATATATTGAAAGAAGAATGAACAGCTTAGTACGATAAGCAAAATAGAACTGAGTAGAAAAAGAAAATCAAGAGTAGTGACCCCTAACGAATGGGAAAAGCTAAAGAAGAAGAAGAAGAAAAAAGCTGTCAGTATCAAGTGCAATTTACATAGTTTGCTTATGAAATAATTTTAAGAAAATTTATGTATAGAATTTCTACGTGATATACTAAATTGACGGAAAGTAATGTGCTGGCCACATCAATTTTTTTATTCATGCGAATATCAAATGACGTGAAACTCAAGTAATCGTAATCGGTGCATAGATGTTAAGTTAGTGACTTTTAATAAGCGATTTATATAAAAACGAGTCTTATCTAATATGATACATTTTTATATAAAAGAGCTAGGGATTTTATCATAACCAATTATTATCGTCAAATGAATAAATCATGTCGCGAATCTCACTTTTGTCAACAGATGAATGACTATGTCGTGAAATAAGTATGAACTGGCGATTTGTACATATTTGCCAATTCACTGGTTATGTTGAAAATGTTAAGTTATGAAGAAGTGCCAACACCGCAGGGCAAGGGACGGCGAGTATAAAATTTATATCGGAATTACAATATCCATCAAAATTACCATTTGAATTATGTATTTATTATAGTTTAAAAAGAGCTGGTATCATTGAAAGCCATATGGGATTTTCTCTTTTTAAGATTCCTACATAAAATCAAACTCTTATTATCTGGAATTTCTTGTTCAATATTATAATTACAATTTCAATAGCAAGTTCATGTCAACTTTTCCACTTTTCTTCTGCCTATAAACGAATGAAACTCAATGAACTCAGTAACATTATTAAAAAGTTGTAAGTATTGTACTAATAAGGATATGATCTTATAGTTGTCGTTTCACTGGCAAAACGTGACAAAATCTATTTATTAAACATATTCAATTACATATTTCGAAAATTTAATACAAATATTCATACTTATAATATATTATCTATAATTACGCACTTTTAACATCGATTATTACAATATTACACTATTATAATTCTTGAGATTACATTATGTCAAAGTTAAAATACATTATGTAAAAATTATTTGCATTATCATAAATATTGTGAACCTATATCCATTAAATTAAAAATCTGTTATTCGACAAAGAGATCACAACAAGTAGTGACAAATTATTTAAATTTTATTAAGAGATGTAATGAAATTCGGAGGAATACGTATACATTACGTATATTAATATATAGCAAAGATGCAATTAAATATTCTAAAAATATGTCGTAGTCTGGTTATTGTTGACACCTGTT
This sequence comes from Harpalus rufipes, assembly GCA_951394225.1. NCBI lineage: Eukaryota > Metazoa > Arthropoda > Insecta > Coleoptera > Carabidae > Harpalus > Harpalus rufipes. The sequence continues at coordinate 73,944,792 of OX596274.1, forward strand.
AGCACACCACCAACATCACATTACAATATAGAGTGTAACGTTATTTTGGGGATAGCGGGCAGACAGTTGGCGTGAGATTGCTCGGGCGTCAACGGTCAGATAGCAGGTTTGGAGATAGAGTGAAATATGAAAAACACAATTAAAATAAAATGTACAAGTCAATTTTATTGTTGTACAAAATAGTATGGTGATCGCTGATGGGTAAAATAAGATGCTGGGTGTGTGAATTAGTTGAATTACTGGTTTTCGGAAAAAACGACGCCGGGCGTCAAAATGGTGGTGATGTCGGCGAATGAACGGCAGATGAGCGGATATGAGGAATGCTTATAAAAATGTGTTCGGACGGTTTCGGTGTGACCGACGCTAGGCGTCGCGACGGCGGTGACGGCGGTAGATACGGTGATCTTGGGTGCGTTTCAATTGGAATATTTAAAGATCAGTTATTTAAAGCCTGTTGAAAGATCAAAGGATTATACATCAAAATTCATGATTTTTTTAGGACGCTCGTAACCGGATGTTCGCGGAGTCCGTAGAGATTGATGGTATATATGGCGTACGACGAGAAAGTCGACCCAGGCTAACCTCGCAGACTCTAGGCCTTGAATGCCCCGGCTTACGCACTGGGGCGTCGCGGCGCAGAGTCGGAAAAACGCACTTGGGTCGATGCACGCTAATATAGACAACTCGGGATAACGGGCCGTTTTACAGTAACTCTGGATAAACACGCGGACTTGACGTCTGTAACGCCGGCGGTGTCGAAACGACAAGTTGGTAAAACAACGAGTCACTGTAAAATGGCTAGACACGCGCAACTGGTGAATTTAATCCACGGAGATGATTACGGCCGGTGTTAGTCGTAGTGTCTGGATGTTTTCAAATACGCCTTTCGAAGATGCTTTGGCTTACGCTCAACAAGCGTTGCGACGTCGGGCGTATTAATCTCACAACGAGACACTAAGACTGGCTTTCAGTAAACAACTAAACAACTCGAACGGAGAGCTCACGGTACGGGTTTCAAAGAAACGGAAATTTTGCTCACCTGGAGGTCGGCTTCGATGTCTTGACGGATTACTCGCAATTAGGAGTCGATGGAATACTCGCAATCGGCTTAATAGTTGTTGAGAGGAATACTCGCAGTCAACAACTATCTTCTGCAAACGCGGGCCGTGCTTTTATACAGCCCTACTAATTAAACCAGCTTAAGTTTGTTTACTGATAGCAAGAACTGCATAAAAGAACAGGGCAAATAGGTTTAAAATGGAACACGATGTTACGGTAAAACACTTTCACCATCGCGAAGTTTAGAACTTGAGAATAAAGACAGAACTGAAGGAAAATGAAAATGAACTGTGGAAAAAATTCCTAATTCAACCTTTCAATAACAAATATAAATGTCATCACGGCATATTACCCATTGCTGGATGCGCCAATCTGACAGTTGTCGGTAATGACGTTTGACATTTTTATACCGTACGGGCGTTTACCAAGTGTCACGGGCACTCATTGCCGGCGTGAAGAGTGCACCACAGGGGTCAATTTTGTGCCATTTAATATTCGAAATATTTGGCGTCGATCGGGATCGAATCCTGTTCCCCAGATTCGCGACTAGATACTCAAACACGCGGCCGCGAGCCTCCGTATCAATTTTTTGATTCGAGGAAATAGGGATGATCTTAAATGAGTCCATTTTACACGCAAATTCTTATTATTTTTAGTAATAACATAAATCACCAAATTGATATAAAAACCAACTTGGAATAAAGAGTAAAGTTTATTTTCAAGCTAGAGTGTTATGTACATATTTATTTGTTACTGTATGTTAATACTCCGTGATGAAGGTATAAGTGTCTATAATTAGAACGTACTCGATGTTTTGTGAGAATAAATGCTGTATGATTCAGATTTCGAGTAATGGTTAATACCTAAGCTACAATTGAGTTAAAACAAAACGTAATCCGGCCCTCCGGCGTAATCGTCAATGAAAATAAGAAAATATACAATAAAAAATACGATAAGATCAGTATTTTCAAAATGCTGTTTTTCATTGTTGAAAAATATTTTAAAATATTATTTAAATTAATTATTATTAATATACATATGTATATATAATTATTATTAAAATTTAAAAACAATCCGCATCAATAAATGTTATGTTTTTCCATGAGTTATTTACATTTATTGTGGAACATAAAAGTATAACAATGAGACAAAGGTAGTTACATTTCATGAATAAATATATTTATCTAATGAAAATTAGTTAAGTTAATGTAAAGATAGAATTATTGCGCTAATTACATCTACCAAATTTTTAATTTCAATAATACTTAAAATAATTTTGCGATAACTAAAGCAACACAAATTGCTGCAATTTGTTATCAAGTTACAAAAATAATTGGGCAACAAAACTGCTATATATGATGAATGATGATATATGATCCTTGTAGAACATAATAACATGGAAGCTAAAAATTACATTTCCACGAGATAGATTCATATCACCATGAATCATGAGTTGACAATTGGAAGTTAGAAGCGGTGCGACGAGCCTGCATTCGCATTCCACACATTGCATTCCCTGTCAGTTGTCTTTTCCACACATCTTGAAGTGCTTCTTCTCTCGTTCTCATCATTATCATTATCTACGCCGTGCATCTGTATTAGTGCTGCGAGGATTCGACAAAACTTGGATCCGAGAACCCAGATTTCAAAATATCCGGATCCTCGGATATCCGACGTTCGGATATTGAAGCGGATATCCGAAAATTTAATTCGAATTTGGATAAGAATCTGGACTTGGATCCGAGAACCCAGATTTCAAAATATCCGGATCCTCGGATATCCGACGTTCGGATATTGAAGCGGATATCCGAAAATTTAATTCGAATTTGGATCCGGATCTGGACTTGGATCCGGATCTGAACTTGGATCCGGATTCGATATTTTGTTTACGGATCCGAAGTGATTCTATGGTGGCGTATAGGCTTTTTTTTCAACTGCCGAATGTTTTCGCGCAAAACAATTTAGAGTACGAGAAAAAAATGCTACTGGTTTATCAGCCTTTGATAGAGAAGCCGCAATACTATGCTTGGAAGCATCAGTTTCAACTGAAAGGGAATATTTAACTATGTCATTCTTTAATTCGTTAAAACTTCTGACTGCTTTATCCGTTAGTGGAAATTTAGTATTGTTAAATTAAGTTATTCTATGTGAAAAATTCGGTATCCACTTGGAAAAATGTGCAAATGTACCAAGAGTTCGACGAAGTGATGAAATATCCGTTGGAGGAGGAAGTTCTTTTAGAGGTTTCATGCGACTACTATCCGCTTTTATTATATTATTTCCTATTGTATTATAGCCAAGTAAATTAATGCTAGTTTGTTTAATGAACATTTTTCTTTGTTAAGAATAAATATTTGTCGACAGTTTGTAGAAAACGCTTCAGATTTTTATCATGTTCAGTTTTGTCCTTACCAAATATAGTTTCATCGTCAATATAAGCGAAAGTACCTTGAAGTTTTTCTTTCTTTATAATCCAAGTTATTGTTCTTTGAAAACTTGAAACACCGTTGGTTACGCCGAATGGCATTCTTTGAAATTGATATAAATTTCCACATGCTTCGAAAGCAGTATACGGTTTCTCTTCTTTTATGATAGGAATTTGATAGTAAGCGCTTCTGAAATCTATTGTACTAAATACTTGGTACTTAGAAACTTTTGAAATTAATTCTTCAATATTTGGCAATGCGAATGCGTCAAGTTGTGGATATTTATTTATCGTGCGAGAATAATCGATAACCATTCTTTTCTTATGATTAGCGTTCTTTGTAATAAGGACTTGAGCTCGCCATGGCGAGACACTGTATTCAATTATACCTTCAGATAGAAGCTTAAAAATCTCAGATTCAATTAATATAGCATCTTTGTTAGATTGTTGACGTGATTTAACTGCAATCGGTTTACAGTCTTTTGTCAGATTTGAAAAAAGAGAGACAGGTGGTACAGTAGCAGCAGTTATACTACATATTTTGAGAGGGTCGCGGGATACACCGAAGGATAATTCTAGAGCGCTATATTCCTTTAGAATGTCATGTCCTAAAATTACATCAGTGCAGAGATTCTTGACCAGTCCTTCTACGGTTGACGTATATGTAGTAGAAGCCATTGTAAAAGTTTGTTTACACGGTGTTTTTTCATTTGGTATAGTGCAAAGAAATTGTCATCTATGAAACTTATTGAACTGCCTGTATCTACCAGCGCATCAGCTCTTATATTATTAATATAAATAGAAATAGTAGCTTTTCTAAGCGATGATGGAGCAGCAGCTAAGACATTAGAAGAGTTACCTTTCGTTATTACATTTAACATTAACGATTTCTTGTTACTTCTGCAGATATTTGCAAAATGACATTTTTTTTAACACAATTGACATATTGCATCGACAGCTGGACAATTTTTCCTTTGATGTACGTGTCCTCCGCAAAAGAAGCATTGTTTCTTCTGTGAAGGCATAGCGGCAGTAGTCTTCTCTTTATTATTTGAAGACATGTTTCAGTATTAGAATTAATCTGTTTTATTGCATTTATTGAGGATTTTTCAAAACTACGACAATTGATTTCTGCCATTTCTAATGTAAGTGCTTGATTATACGCTTCATCTAAATTTAATGTGAGATTTTCAAGTAGCCTTTGCCGTATTTTCTGCGATATAATTCCAGTAATAAATGCATCCCTGATATAATTATCTCGATTATCATGCGCTTTGAGGTCTTTGAAATTACAATCATTAGCTGTTTTAGAGATTGAATGTAATTGTCAATATTTTCATTACACTGTTCTTACAATGTAGATAGATTCGATCAGAATTATTGCAGAATTGTAATCCTCACATTCTTGAAAGTAAGTATAACAGAAGAAGAGGCATGATTTACCAGTAAGTTTAATTTTATATCGTCGTTAAGGATAGCATCATCCTGAACATATAGAAAATTTTCAAAGGTAGTTTTCCAATGTTGCCATTTCTTAGATGCTTCACTGGCAGTTGGATCCACATCAAATATTGCAGGTCTAAGGAATTTTTCCATTGCACTAATTACAAATTATGGTGAATAAATTGTAATGAAATTCCAGAAATACCCAAAATATTGGCATTATTCAATTTAAAAATATTACAGATATGATAAAAAAATGACATAGATATGTTTGACATGTTAAAATTATTATTTTGTCTTTTTAATGACAACTTGATAGTTTTGTTAATTTTTGTGCAAAGATGGTGTTTCTAAGATTGCCGATAAATATTGCAATATATTGCTTTTGGACAATAAAAAGAGATATATTTCATCCATTATACTTATAATGTATTTATGCAATTCGTTTATTATTGCTAAATAACTATTTATACTTCGAATTTTGACGAATAACACAACTGACATAATATAGGTTATATTATTTATTATACTGTCAGTTTTGATATTACATCATATTTATTCAATTGATTTATTATTGCGAAATAAATGTCTCAATTCGAATTTTGATGAATAATAATATTCCCACGGTATAATTCATATACTGTCAGTTTTCAGACGACTTTGCCCGATTTCACCCGACAATATGACGTCATCAATTCTCTTCCACCCTTGGTGATTTGAATCATATGGTTACGGTGGATGAACTAGGGATCAAGTCCTAGAAATGTATATATAATGACAGTATAATTTAACAGAAGTATCTAGAGAAATAATTGTATTATAGTTAAATAAGAATGTAAAAAAATATTCTTTCCACATTAAAAGAATTGAATTAGAAACACAATAAATGATATGTAAAGCTCAATAATCTGAAACAAAACATGAAAATCAAAATATTCTTACAACAATTTTTAATTTTATTACAAAAATAATCAGCTTGCTGTTGATCGAGACGATGCCAAACAAGGAAACCTCACATCTATTATTTATAGCTTGAAGCAAAATTGAATTCCTCTAAAATATAATAGTATAATTATGCAACGAGCTTATAATAATAAATCTTTATTAATAGCTTGAAGCTACAGCAAGTATACAGGGTCTTAAAAAAGGGTAAAAAAATAGGATATATATATATATATATATATATATATATATATATATATATATATATATATATATATATATTATTGTAGACAAAAATACTTAAAATAAATGTAGATAATTAAATTCTGCACCGCAATTAGTAATAAGATTTTATTTTTAACATTTAATAACCGAGAAAATCAATTTATAACGATAGCCATGCAACTCAAACAAAATTTGTTCACAATTTTATAATCTAAAACTTTACTCAATGAGAAAACTTCATACTTTCAGAAGAATATGTTATTGAACGAAAATCACAAAACACAAACTTATTTTAACAGTTAAGACAGCATACAATTGTTCGTAATTTTGTTTCAATTCCATGGCTACTGCTATAAATGAGCTATCTCTAAAAATAAAAAAAAATATTTTCTCGGTTATGAAATATCAAAAATAAAATCTTATTACTAATTCGGATGCAGAATTTAATTCTTTACAACATTTATTTGACTTATTTTTGTCTAAAATAATTTGGGAACTTTTGCGCAAGGAAAAACTAATTTCCCATGCTAAATGCCTATGGCCAGGTTTTTAATTAACACATTGTATATATAAAGGGTTTTTTAATTGGGGCGGCCATGTTGTTTTGGTGGCGTCTGTCTAATCTGCTATATATTATTCTGTCACAGATGCCAAATCACCATGGCAAGTTACACGATTAAGCAGCACGTCCAAATGATAAAACTTTATTATCAAAATGAGGGTTGGTTAGTGCAAAGGTTGCGCGCGTTGAGCCCATTTTACGGCAGACGCGGTGGCCCTTCAAAGTCGATTTCTCAACGGTTGGTGGCCAAATTCGAGAAGACCGGTTCGGCTAACAATTAGCCAACATCCGTACGTCAAAGGAACGCAGACTTCAACTTAGCGAATTTTGCTTCGAGACTTGAGCCTACAGCCTACACCCGTACAAGATCCATCTGACCCAGGAGCTCAAAGTTAATGATCATAGACAACGCCGTTTCTTCGCTGATTGGGCTTCGGAACGTTAGGAAGAGGACCCCAATTTTGGCCGAAAAATATTCTTTAGCGACAAGACGCATTTTTGGATGAATGGCTATGTTAACAAGCACAATTTTCGTATATGGGACGATGCCAACCCACACGAGGTTCACCAGGTGGTAATGCATCCACAAAAAGTTACTGTTTGGTGCAGATTTTGGGCCGGCGACGTCATTGGTCCGCACTTTTTTGAAAACGACGTTGATGAGGCCATTACCGTCAACGGCGAGCGCTACAGAACGATGATAACCGATTTATTTTGGCCCATATTGAACGATATGGAGGTAGACGACATGTGGTTCCAGCAGGACGGCGCTACGTATCACACAGCGGACACCACGATGGACATTCTGCATGAACGATTTGAGGCTATGGTTGGTATCGTCCAATTTGACCCCGCTAGACTTTTTCTTGTGAGGTTTCCTGAATTCCCAGGTCTATGCCAAAAAGCCGCAATCGACCGATACCCTTAAAGTCAACATAACCAATGCCATCGCTCAAATTTAGCCGGTTCTATGCGGCGGAGTAATTGAAAATTGAACCAATCGGATCCGTGCTACCGTGAGAAGCAGCGGCGGACATTTGAACGATGTTATATTCCATACATAATGGCATACATGGGCCTTTCAAATAAAAAAAGAATTTCGTTAATAACTCACACACAGCTTTTTTTATTTCATTTCTTCATCGACCCGCCCTTATTGAAAAACCCTTTATATATATATATATATATATATATATATATATATATATATATATATATATATATAATCACCAATAGGTACTCACAATTTCTGTCATTTCAGTGTCAAAGTAACAAAGGCACCAATCGCTTATATTTTGTAGAAATTTATTTTCCTAAAAAAATAATTTAAAATGAAATAAAATATAGAGTACCCTATGTCTATTAATTTTTTCATATACCAAAAAAATATATGTTAACAAATAAAAATTCTTTAATAAAATCTGTATATCTTTTAAATATTTAAAATCAAACCGTTTATCAATTACAATCAGTAGCACCTCTAGTGTAGAAAAGATTGTACCTAATTTCAAATCCGTCGGAACATTGAAACAATTGAAAAACGTAAACAAAGGTAGCAATTTGCTTATTTTCATTGCTAATTTCTCAATTTAGTTCTCAACAATTAATTTTTATATTTTATATAGAAGTCATAGTAGGCAATGATATACATATTTGAAAAGAATTTAAAAAATGTATTAATATAATCTTTGGCAAGTAACTTTCTGCAGGGAATTTATATGAAATATAAAGACTTGACGAATGGTAATGTTTTCTACCATTGCCCAGAAATAATAAACTTTAATAATTATAAGGTAATGTAAAATAATTAAGAGTTTTAGTAAAAATAAGTGATTAAATATTACTTGTAATAAAATAATTCATATTATACTTAAACGTAATGTCACGGGCCCAAAGCGATTATTATCATAAAATTTCGGAGGACTAGACCTGCTTTTCGTTATTTGCACATTGCAAATAACCCAGAACTGATCCTGAACTGACCCAACTCACCCAGCAAATTTGCTGGATTAGTACGTCCAACCCGTCTACTCTCTGTTTCTAAACATTTACGTTCTTTATTTATTTATTAAAACTGATAGATGTGGATTGCATGAGGAGTAGTTTATATACAAATAAAATCAGGTTAAAAAGAATCAATTTTTCTACTGTTAATCGCTAAATTTCAGAACTGTACATTTATTTGGAATGAACCTAGGTTGGTTAGAGATCAGTTCAAGATTGCACCTGAAGTTCCCAAATAAATACGGCAATTGTTTGAGTTCAAATATAGATCACTAGATACACAAGCGCCATCTTCACAACATTCTCACAATGTTTCATGAAATATATATATATATATATATATATATATATATATATATATATATATATATATATATATTATTTAAATTGCTGAAACTGGTCTTTGTAAAACCAACCATCAACTTGTCTCTAATATGTCTTAAAATTAAATACTTATTAGCTAAATTTTGTCCAACGACGTCCTTTAGTTAGATTTGTTGTTTTCACACTATCACTGTCACTCACGCACATTGCTCTGCTTTTGACACAACGCTATACGAGTTCAAATGGTTTTGTTCTCTTCAGTCTTCGAAGCAGGTTTTGGTTGTCCAGCAGCTGAAGAACTTCTGCATTTTCATGTAGGTGAAGCCTTTTTTCATGCTTCTTCGCAAACCTTTTAATTTCTTCTTTAACGGTTGGGATTCCAAGATCTCTGTGAATATCAGCATTTCTAACATACCATGGTGCATTCACCATGGAACGTAGGACTTTGCTTTGGAATGTTTGTATTATTTTGATATTACTATCCTTCGCACATCCCCAGAGTTGTATTCCATACAGCCAATTGGGTTTAAGAATCTGATTATAGATCAGAGTTTTGTTATATAAGGATAGGCTGGAATGTCTCCCTATGAGCCATGCATATTGTCTGTATTTTATGTTTAGCTCTTCTTTTTTCTTCTTCACGTGCTCCTTCCATCTTAATTTAGCGTGCAATATCGTACCTAGATATTTGGCTTTGTTTGCATAAGGAACTGCCGTTTCATTTATATTCAGTGGTGGGGGATTAGTCAGTCTTTTATTGGTGAAATTAATGTATACTGATTTATCTTCGTTAAGTCTAATTTTCCATTTTTGGTCCATTCGTATAAAGTATTACAAGCTTGTTGAAGTAGTTGTGTAGAATTGATGAAATATATAGTAATAATATTTATTTTAAACATTTTTCATCATTTTTATGTTCATAAATTATTAATTACAATAAGAGAATGAATAATAATAATAAATATATGAAAATACATGCTTAATGCAGATACCCCTATAATTAACTGTTTGAGAAGTAAATCTTCGGGCCCGTGACGTCACAGATAATTGGGGACATTCATATCTCGGTTATTATTTCGATTTTTAATATTATTACATTTTTAGAAAAAAAAAATATAAAAAATACGGTATCATTTCGTCAAAAAATATGTAGAACACTTACCAGTGCTATCATTACCTCCGCTAAAATTATTCCATAAATATTAAAGACAGTAGACATAACAGATAGAACTACTAATAAAGGAACAATTATTCCTGTTTTTGCAAAAATAAATGACGAAGCACCTATTATTATTATATATATGAAGATAATAAGAAAAACCCCAACCGGCACATAGTTTCCGACATGTTTAGTCAGCTCACACAGTCTTAAATGAATATCAATCATTATTTGCAGATTTAATTCCGAATAATAATTAGTGTATCCCATTTCTAAGTTATCTTCGTTTATAGTCGTTTCAGTTGCATCTATTTCCCTTTTTATTATTTTATTTAATTTATAAAACCGTTGAGCACAATTAAAAATAATTCCCAAATATATTTCACATGGAAATGAAACTAAAATGTAAAAAATATATGTAATATATGCTCTACTAATATTTAACAATATATCATCGTTGAACACTGTAATTAATTGACAAATAATTATTAAACAACATCCACACATAATTGCTAAAAAATAAATTAATATCGTCAATACAGTGAAGACCTCATAATTTAGTAATATGTCTAGCTCTTTCATTACTTCGTCTACTTCCACACACATTTCCATTATTTGAACAAAAGCATTCCTGTCTTTTATTATAGATATGAATAGAACCAAGTTCAAAATTCCGATAGCAAAATAAACTGCATCAATTATTATTTGTTCAGAAGATAATTCTCTATATAAGATAGAATTCTTCAATACATTCATGGATAGTAGCAACAAGATTATAAGACCTGAAATTGTATATGATATAAAATTAATTAAATATTGTTATACACTGCCGACTTTTATATTATATTATAGACTGGAATCTTCTTTCTTTCTTCATATCAAATTTTGATTGGAAGAATTTCTAGTGATTGTTAAATTGTTCTAAAATAGTACTTTTTATGAATTATAAACTTAATTAGTTAAAGCAAACAAAACTTAAACTTTAAATAAAGGACCTCAAAATAAGTGGACAAGTCCTTATACGTAAGTAAATTCTGACAGATGCAGCGTTATAAGATATTTGCATTTCAGGACAAATAAGTTACCCAAAGCCCCTTAATGTACACCTCACATGCTGTATAAAGTTTTTAAAATGCTCTACCCGTGACAAAACTAGAAAGCTGGAGGCCAACTTAATTACAGACCCCGAATGAATAATTTAGACAAAATTATATAACGGAAATGCATATGCTCCGAATATGCAGCAATATGCTATATATGCTATTAATGCCCAGTCGCACCGCTGACATGTAAATTTTAAGATCTGGTAAATTACTTGACTGGGATGGATGATGAAGGATGACAATATTTCTGGATTTCAGTCAATCTTTATTTCAACCCGACTAGTTTCAATTCCGCATGAGTCTTCTTCAGGGGATGAGTTTTCTTAACTGTTAGTACATAGCGAGATTAAATTACAAAAAAATCTCGCTATGTACTAACAGTTAAGAAAACTCATCCCCTGAAGAAGACTCATGCGGAGTTGAAACTAGTCGGGTTGAAATAAAGATTGACTGAAATCCAGAAATATCGTCATCCTTCATTTAAATTTTAAGTTAAGCTTAAACAAAATAATCTGATGTGGACACCACACGACTTCCTTGTACGATTATCAAACTATACATATTTTTTTAATAAATAAATTACAAAATATTAATTTTAACTTCAAAACAGTAAGATATATAGCGACCATAATCTAACCCGGTTCTTTTAAAGAGAGTTTTGATTATAACAAAGAAATATTTGATTACAACAATGAATATGACTAATTTCACAATAAAAATATTATAATTGTTATTGTACGATTCATAAAATTGCACGTATTTAACGTAATTTGACATGAAATTTTTTTTTATGTTTTTGTCCTAATCCATAGCAAGCTTTATTACAAAAACAAAAAAGTATATTATTTTTAAATTTGCATATTTCGCTTATACAAAGGGCTAATTTAATAATACTTGATGTGCTAGACGCAGAAATTAATTCTCTAAAACTTTTATTTGAAGAATTTATATCTAAAATCAAAATAAAAACATTTTATTCAAGAAAAACTGTTAACAACTTCAAGTAATGTACCACTTCCGGTTAGCCTATTTTAACTAAAATCTATTATGTTATTTCGATTGACATAAAAGTCTTGTATACCAAATCTGAAAAGTTTTGGATTATATTTTGAAACAGTTTTTCATTAAAATCTATTATAGGCTTCATGTAAAGTGCCACTTCTGGAAATTGTGTAATAATCAGAAAGGGAGGTGCACAACTAGATGTTATAGGAGTCCTAAATACAAAATTTCAACTTTCTACGGCTTACCGTTTTTGAGTTATGCGAAATACGTACGTACGTACAGGTCACGACGAAATTAGTCAAAATGGATTCAGGGATGATCAAAATGGATATTTCCGCTGAAATCTGAAAACCGAAATTTTTCGCGATACAATACTTCCTTTACTTACGTACAAGGAAGTAAAAATGCAAATCGAACTTTTGACAGCAATATTCAATTACTCATTTGACGTTTCGCTTCGATGCGATGTTATCAATTTAAGGAACACTTAAAATTTAGGCGTCATCGGTGCAATCGGGCATTAATATGCCGAATATATACTTAACCATTGTGTAACTTTATAGCTGAACCAACTTAATGCTGCCCCCCACAATATAAAATTTTGTTTTTAAATGTTCTTCATATGTTGCAGTATGCTGTATACATTTTTACCTCCTGCTACCCTTGGTAAGGAAGGTATAGGGATCGTGCTAAAAATCGCATATCGAGATTTTAGTAAATGACCACGTTTTAAGGTCCTTAGATTCCATTTTTAACATTTTCACGATGATGTCTGTGTGTATGTATGTTTGTTTGTGTGTGTGTATGTTTGTGTGTGGGTGTGTGCGTGCGTGCGTGCGTGTTTGTGTATGTTTGTGTGTGCGTGTGTGTGTGTGCGCGTGTGCGTGTGTGTGTGTGTATGTGTGAGTTACGCTCTAACTCAAATACTATCATTCAGAAAATTTTGATATTTTGTACTTCTACCTTATTCTAATATACAGGGTATTAATAAAAAAACTTTACACACTTTAGCAGGTGATAGTAGAGATGAAAACAAGAAAAAAATTCTAATACACTTAGGTCCAATACTCATTTGTTTTTAGAAAATTTATGTATGGAATTTGTACATAATACACAGGATTGACGGAAGGTATTGTGCTGGCCACATCAGATTTAACAACTAAGGACTCTAGTTGTTTACGATCAAGTGCGTGAGTCTCTTCGACGACGGCTGCAACTTTGTTTACAATTGATCGTAAACACCTAGAGTCCTTAGTTGTTAAATCTGATGTGGCCAGCACAATACCTTCCGTCAATCCTGTGTTTGTTTTCATCTCTACTATCACCTGCTAAAGTGTGTAAAGTTTTTTTATTAACACCCTGTAGAAAGAAGCCAAAATAATTTTTCTTCAAAAATACATTTAAATGTTATTTTTTCGCAATTTGTTATTATAAAAGTTAAAGATTATTTCATTTTCTAAAGGTTTGCATGAATACTTTGTCTATATATTTTATGGATAAATTTATAAAAGAATATAAAAATTATATATATACAATTACAAGAAATTGTCACTACCACAAATGTAGTTAAATTCTTTTCTTTTGTTATAAGATAATAAAATTGTTTTCATAGCTTGCTGTTTTATTTTGTATGGAATTTTATTAATACATATTTTGTGAATAGATGGTTGCCATTTTGAAATGGTAAAAGTAAAACTATGATAATTTGGTATCATTGTAAAGCAAATTTTATGTATATTCTGAAAAAATATATAAAAATACCGATTCCCTATGCTAGATTTAAAGTTGTACCCATTTCCGCTAAAACCGGAAGTGATACAAAATTTCTGCTATGATCATCTTATGAGCCCCTTTGTCTAGTTTAACTTTGCTTATTAACATTTTTTGTATTTCTCAAAATAAATGAAATATTCGTGGTGCCGGACTTACGCCAAACACTCTGTATATATTCCGGGTGTATCACGGAAAATGAAACATATAGGCGTTTAACATGGGAAATCAGTTTAAGGGGGTTCCATTAAATTACCCACACCGCACAATGTATTTAAAAAAAATTCCAAAAAATCAAGGTTTTTTAGAAGAATTCGGCACAGTGAAGCATATTAGAGGCACCTAGATTGAAATTTGCATTTGAGTGTTATAAAAACGTGACTGTATTCTTACGAGAATTTCTAGTAATAACAATAAAATATTCATGTTTCAAAAGCTTATTTTAAAAAATTATAAATTACATTCCATTTTACAAAAGTTGTGCAAAATAACCTTGAACACTTGCTGCGCGACATTGTTCAAGTGTTCTGATGCGCTGCACAGGCGTCAATAATTTTTCTTCATAATGCAAATACATCATTGGCGCGTCATTAACTTTTTCACTAATAGTACCCAAATAAAAAAAATTCCGAGGTGTTAAATCAGTTCCCTTGTATTTCTAGTGTAATGTGCTGGCTGTTTTGCATCCATCTAATGGAAATTGCATTGTTCAAAAAGTTTATAAATCCTTCATTGTTTAATCGGAGAGGAAAAATGAAGCAATTAAATAATTATCAATACACGGTGCTATTTGAGTAAAAAAATTAACGTTTACCTGATGTTTTACTTATTTTTCATTATTTTCGAATAATTCTGTCAATGATTCAACAAAGCGTACAATTAAATTAAATTTAATGCACTAAAGTTTTATAATTTTGTGAAATTAATAACTAGATTTTGACAAATACAATCTTTAATAACCAGTTTCATGGTCATTCGTCTGCTACGGATATACCTATGAGTTTCCCGTCCATAATATAATAACCTAGACTTCACAGTTATAACTTATAAACATATAAAATACCTGTCATCAGAAGGTAATCAATAATATTAAGGTTTCGCATTTTCAAACTAATTTTATTATTAATATGTGAATATTCATATAGATATAATCCCAATGCGTAATGAAATTTGTTACCATAGCTGTAGGCATCGAGTATTGATTCATATCTCATTTTATGATTAAAACATTTTGCAATAAATATCAATACATACATTATTTTATGACACACTTTTGTTAATAGTTTTCCAACCATGTTTCAGTGTAAACATGCAATAACTTATTAACTGTATACGTTTCAGTACAGGTATATTAAACAATGGGAATATTATCTAAATGCAGATATATTGAATAATAAATCATGTCCGTATTAGTATATAATATATCAATGTTTAAAACTAATAAAAATAATAGCATTCACTATTATAATTACAATAATCAATAAAAAAGTAGTTAGTTTCAATATATACTGATGGATAATTGCATGAAAACTTTAAAATGATCGGAATAAATTATAACTACCAAATGAATGAATGAATAACAATTAATACACAAACACTTACAGAAAAAAAATATTACTTAAAGTAAAAAATAAGGAATGAAACGAAGTAATTTACCACAATTAACAAATATATTTGTATTTCTGGAAATTTTTAATAATTTACAATAATCATGTGGGTGCTCTTACCCACTGTAATATATTGTATATATTATTAGTGTAAATAGTTACGTAGTTATTTTTTGTTGTAAATAAAATGCCAGTAGCGGTTTTCATTTATCCTTTCCCATCAATTCAATACATTGTCAAAGTCACGTACATCCCAACATTTCGATTCATTGTCAAAGTCATGTACATCGTCCCTTGCATGCGTCTAACGTTGGTAATTCCAGAGTCCAAAAATTCCGCTTTCCATAGAATTACCAATAATTCGTACATCTCGATATTGTGTTTTCTCTAGTGCTGTGAGGATCCGACAAAACTTGGATCCGAGAACTCGGATTTCAAAATATTCGGATCCTCGGATATCCGACGTTCCGATATTGAAGCGGATATCCGAAAATTTAATTCGAATTTGGATCCAGATCTGGACTTGGATCCGGATCTGAACTTGGATCCGGATTCGATATTTTGTTTACGGAGCAGGATCCGGATCTAGACATGGATCCGGATTTGATGTTTTGTTTACGGATTCGGATCCAAATTTTAATTCTGGATCCGATTCTACATTTTGAATGT
Organism: Harpalus rufipes; assembly: GCA_951394225.1. Lineage (NCBI taxonomy): Eukaryota > Metazoa > Arthropoda > Insecta > Coleoptera > Carabidae > Harpalus > Harpalus rufipes. The sequence continues at coordinate 73,961,089 of OX596274.1, forward strand.
GAAGGCTAACATCTGGAATTGAGTTCAAATTCAAACTGCAAACCGTTAAAGTGGGTCTATTTATCTTTACAGCGGTCTGTAAACACTAGTAAACAAACAGTAATACATTTTATAATACTCCTCTAAAATAGCCAAGTAGTTTGTGCAAATGTAAAGAAAAAAGGAATTTATACTTTCACAGAGTCCTATTTAGTAAATTGTAAATAAAAAATTCAAATTTGTATTATTTTTATTACACATATAAAGTAACATATTAATATGACATGATTTTCATTTATTTATTATGTGCTTTTGATGGGACCCGATTCTAATATTTGAAAGTAAGGTTCAATACTGAGAATATTCGAATCCGAGAACCAATCCGGATACTGAAATTCTATATCTAAAATCCGATACTCATATTCATATTCGAATCTAAGATCCGTTTCCGAGATTCGATCCAAAAGCCGATGCTCAGTTCTGGATCCAAAATCCAATACTCAGATCCGGATCCAAAATCCAATACTGAAATTTGGATCTGAGATCCGGATTGTTCAACATTCAATTATCCGGATATTTTTGGATCCGAAACCGAAACTATCCGAATGCGGATCCCACCATTAGTTTTCTCCCGCTCCCTACTGGTCAGTTCTTCTCTCCGATCCAACGCCTCAACATCTTCCTGACACGTCTCGCGTAAAAACAAAGACTTATTTTATCTATTTACTTTACCAACTCTAATCACTTCAATCACAATTACAAACAGTAGAGAAAGTACAAACAGTAATGCTTAAAACGACACAGTAAATCAAACCTCCATGAAACAGATTTGTAACCTCTGATATTTTAAATGTAATATTATTTGTTGCAACAAATTCCTTCACCTGAGCCTGAGCCTGAGCCTAAATTAATTCACTTGGATTCATTTTTCAATGATTATTCATATTCATTTATTTAACTCTTTTACAATTTACATTGTTTATAGCACGTCCTTACTAAAGTACATAAATAATTTATTTTTCCGTCGACCGTTTATTAATAGGTTATTTTAATGTATAGAAAATCATTCATTAATGACCCTTATTAATGCATGATTTTTTATTAATAAACGATTTATTGGGTGCGTTCACCACATGGAACACAGCATGTATTGTTAACGCTAAGTTGTAGCAAAAAGGTAGACAGAATTAAAAGTCATGCTTTTGACACTTACTAGCTAGGTATATTCACGTAGCATACCTTTAAAATGAATTTGAAAGAATAAAATTCCTCAAATAACATAAAAAACCGCTTGCGTTGTCTAGCATTAAGTAAACTGAACGCACCCACTGAAAACAATTAATGACAAAACTTATTGATTTTCTGACATAAAATTTGACGTTCGGTCAACCATTACTAACCTAAAAAAAATTGTCATGGAATAAAATTAGAATTTTAATTTAAGTAAGATACGGTCAACGAAAAAATATTGTAACTAACACGTGTGTTAATTGGCGATAAATGATCTCAACAATTAACGCGTGAGCGTAGCGAACGCGTTAAAATGTCTCGATCATTAATCGCCCTCATTAACACACTTGATAGTTAAATAACTATTAAATTAATTTACTATAAAAACCTATCAAACCATTTCATTTCATTTATTTATTTAACTATTACAAAGAAAAAAATCTGATGTGGCCAGCACAATACCTTCCGTCAATCCTGTGTATTATGTACAAATTCCATACATAAATTTTCTTGCAAAAGATTATAAATTTTTGTTTCTCGGAAACTGAATGCCATACTCCTGATAACAAACAAACCACATTAAATAAGAAAATTATGAAATTTTGGTTGAAAAATTATAACACTTGTCAGTTATGGACATAATTAATTGCTGTCATTTTGACACGGGTCAGTCATGTTACTGCACGCGCCCCATACATAAATTTTCTTGCAAAAGATCCTACATTTCCAGTAAAGTTATTTCATAAACAAACTATGCAAATTGCACTTGACACTGACATCTTCTTCTTCTTCTTCTTTAGTTTTTCCCATTCGTTAGGGGGTCGCTATTTTTTATTTTCTTCTTCCACTCATTTTTGTTTTCCGTGTCGTCCTCATTCAGTTCCTTTTCTCTCAAGTCTTCTACAATACAGTCTTTTCATCTTATATTTGGTCTTCGTATGTTTCTTCCACCTTCTATTAATATATTCATCTCTCCTCATGACATGTTCAAACCAATGTAATCGTCTTTCTTATATCTAGAAACTTCTAACACTAGAGTTACTTCCCTTATTCTTTGATTGATTTACATTTTATTGATACTGACATCTGTCAATTTGAATTACCTGAATATATTAGCAGTTTCTATGGTTAAGTTAGCATAGCTGGCTGAATTATGAAATTTATATAAAATTTATTATCGTTATTCTTCTTTAACTCTATATCTGTTGAATATCAAATATAAAATGCAATCAAATCGTATAGACAATAATATATTCATTAAGTTATAATAACATTTAACTGATTTTTTCAAGAAAAACTGTTAAAATCTTCAAATGAGGGTACTTCCGGTTGACCAATTATGACCAAAATCTAATCAAGTCTGCATATGGTTGTAAGGAAGAGGAATACGCAAGAATTGTAATTTTTGGAATTCTAGTATTGGAGATATCGTGCACGAAAGGCGGTCCACACACACACACACACACATACAGACATCATCGTAAAAATAGTAAAATCATATTGTAAAGACCCTAAAACGTGCTTATTCAATGAAAACTCTCCACCGAATTTTTTGACCAAAGACAATACCTTCCTTACCTATAGGTGACGGGAGGTAAAACCAATATTTTAGACAATATTAAGCAATGCCTGTTTCAACAATGTTGGACAAATATTCTTCAATTAAATAAAAGCAATGTTCAAGAAGATACATTTTAATTTTCCTCTTAAATGAATTATAGGATAAATTTTTCACAGAATCTGGTTGAGCATTATATAGATTTAAATTTAAGGAATTTTGTTGAGACCTGGTTAATCTGAATCTAGGTACACGAATTAAATTGGAAGATCTTGTATTGTGACTATGAATATCAGATATCAAGGTAAAATTATTTATGTTATTATGTATTTGTAGGAGAGTGTGGTAGATAAATAAACATGGTAGCGGCATAATTTTTACTTTTTTGAAAAGTGGTTGGCAATGCTTTTGTAATTTGAAGATCCAAATAGCGTGAGGAGAGTTGCCCCATAAAATAATTCCATAGCTTATGAGCGAGTGAAAAAGGCTAAAAGTATGATAAGATTAGTGTTTCGAAATTTAAGGAACGCTTTAGATTTCTCAAAATAAAATTTATGCTTGCAAGTTTGGCACGTAAATATTCAGAATGTTCAAACCCAGTAACTTAACTGATTTGCCTTTTGTTATTTTTTGGTTTGAAGATATTATCAGTTGTTGCGTCTTTATTGTGATTTAACTTTAGTTTATTTGTCGCAAACCAAGCTTCCGCTTGTGATAAATTGGAATTTACTATTTCCGCTAAAGAATTTATTGACTTATGGGATGATATTAACGTTGTGTCGTCTGCAAAAGTATTGTATTAACTGGATTCTCCACAATACAATGTTAACTTTTTAACACTGAAGCGTTTTATGAAAAACGTGCAATTTTGTTCAGTTTGTTCGATGAGAAAAATTTCAGAACTAGTTCACACATCTGAACCGACTAGCGAGGTAGTGTAGAAAATGCAGACATGAGCGGAGATGACTAATTGTCAGATTTGAAGCTGTTTTGCTTAACCTGAAATTTGTTGTTATTTTTGTTTGTTTCAAATTGAAAATAATAGCCAAAAATTTCACATATATTTATTATATACGCCTCTTGATCTTATCGTGTTTTTTGACAATTGTGAGCTAGAAAAGTATTGACTTGCACCACATACTAACATACACTTTTGAAATACTCATCGAACAGACCTGTCTTCTTTAACAAAAAATAGAGTATAGTCAAAAAGAAGAGTCTTCTGTCAGTCCACATTCATTCTCACATGTGGAAACATGGGGGGGGGGGGGAAGAGAAAATTAGAAAGGTTTGGTCCACAAGGAACCCGTTACGCAGAATTACTGAAAAAATATATGATGTGGCCAGCACAATACCTTCCGTCAATCCTGTGTATTATGTACAAATTCCATACATAAATTTTCTTGCAAAAGATTCTAAATTTCCAGTAATATTATTTCATGCAAATGGCACTTGACACTGACATTTTCTTCTTCTTTAGCTTTTCCCATTCGTTACGGGTCGCTAATTTTTATTTTTTTCTTCCATTCATTTGTTTTGCGGGTCATCCTCATGTCAAAATTTTTCATTCAAAATTTCATTTTTTGGTATTTTATGATTCCTTTTCTTGGCAACTGAATTTCACACCCCTGATAATAAATAAACCACATGAAATATGAAAATCATGAAATTTTGAATGAAAAATTATGACACATGTCAGATATGGACGTAATTAATAGCTGTCATTTTGACACGAGTCCACATTCGTATCTGCTTGCCAAAGTCAGTAAAGTCACGTCACTGCACGTGCCCTACACATAATAGATCCTATATTTCCAGTTAAATTATTTAATAAATCTATGCGAATTGCACTTGACACTAACATCTTCTTCTTCTTTAGTTTTTCTCATTCGTTAGAAGATCGCTATTTTTTATTTTCTTTTTCCACTAATTTTTGTTTTGCGTGTCGTCCTCATTCAGTTCCTTTTCTCTTCTTTCATCTTATATTTGGTCTTTCTATGTTTCTTCCACCTTCTGGTATAAGCTATTCATTCTTCCAATATACTCATCTCTCCTCATGACATGTTCAAACCAATGTAATCTTCTCTTATATCTTTCTAGAAACGTTCAGCACTACAGTTATTTCCCTTACTTACCTTACTTCATACATTTACTATTTATTGATACTGACATCTGTCAATTTGAATTACCTGAATATATTAGCAGTTTCCATGGTTATGTTAGCATAGCTGGCTGAATTATAAAATTTATTATCTTTATAATTCTTAACTCTTCTATAACTCTATATCTGTTGAATATCAAATATAAAATGCAATCAAATCGTATAGAGAATAATATATTCTTTAAGTTATAATAACATTTAACTGAGTTTTTCCAGGAAAATTGTTAAAATCTTCAAATGAGGGTACTTCCGGTTGACCAATTATAACCAAAATCTAATCAAGTCTGCATTTGGTTGTAAGTTAGAGGAATACGCAAGAATTGTAATTTTTGGAATTCTAGTATTGGAGATATCGTGCACGAAAGGCGGTCCACACACACACACACATACACACACACACACACACACGCACACACGAACACACACACACACATACAGACATCATCGTAAAAATAGTAAAATCGTATTGTAAAGACCCTAAAACGTGCTTATTCAATGAAAACTCACCACCGAATAGTATTAAAGGTTTCGGCCGTTGTCACTTGGTGAAACATTATGGACAAAGAATGAAAATCAAACACTCGATGTAGTTTCACAGAAATTTTATTAGCAAAAAATGTTTTATCGATTTCGGCTTGTTAGGCCATCTTCAGAAACAAACGTTGACTGAATAATGTACGAATTTTTCACAGTTTAAATACAAATTGTACAAAGATTAACAGTAAAATTCATTAACCAAATTCTTAAGAGTAGCTGAATGAAACAAATCTACCTGGTCATTGAGAACGTTTAAGCCGCTTTGAATAGCTTTCTGAATCTCGAATGCTTCTAAGAAGTTCATTCGCTGACCTTTATCGGTAAAGTGCAAAATTTCCAAGTTCTCAATATTGCAGGTGTGATTTGCTTCATTCGGATGTATGGCCATATTAGAGTCAGTTTTCTTATATTATCTTAGTCAACGTTTGTTTCTGAAGATGGCCTAACAAGCCGAAATCGATAAAACATTTTTTGCTAATAAAATTTCTGTGAAACTACATCAAGTGTTTGATTTTCATTCTTTGCTCACCACCGAATTTTTTGACCAAAGACAATACCTTCCTTACCTATAGGTGACGGAAGGTAAAAAGACGCTTCCAAAAATTTGAAGGTGCTCCTTGATACCGAAACAAACTGGAATTCAAAGTTTAAAAACTTCGAGTTAAAATTACGCAGAATTACAAAAATAATATGGAAAATTCACAAAGTTGGAAGTAGAAGTCTCGCTCCGCAATTGAGAGGTCTTTGATAGTCGACCTAGAGAATTTTAATCTAAGATATAAAATATAAAAATATTTAATTTTGGCCAAAAGAAAAAAATCTGTTGTGGCCAGCAAAATACCTCTCGCCATTTCCATTGTAGATTATATAAGTATTCTATTTTACATTTCTTGTACACACAAAATATTCTAATTACATTTATTCTTTATATTAATATATTTTTATAATTTTAAATTCATTCTATGACTATGAGCAAGTTTTCTCCTATTACTCTTTTAAATTTTCGAGTTTATTTCAATTCATTAATGATATTGGTTGTATTTCTGAAGGGTATATGTAATATACCTCTAAATAAATACATAAATAAATAAATATATCATCACGGCATATTACCCATTGCTGGGTGGGCCAATCTGCTTTGTACACAGATATCGATAATAATAATGAATATTTGTACCGTGCGGGCGCTTACCAGGCGTCACCTCACGGGCACTCAATGCTGGCGTAGAGAGTGCACCACAGGGGTCAATTTTGTGCCATTAAAATTTGAATTAATTTATGGTGTCGGTCGGGATCGAGCCTGGGTCTCCATAATACAAGAAGAAATGGAAACAGGAATTAAAAATTTCTCGGAATTGCAGTCAATAATAAAATTTATTCACGCCCATATTTCGACTATACTATGGTCTTCTTCAGGGCTCTACAATATATAACAAGGGCGAAATAAAATATATGACATGAAACTTAGAGAACGGTTGAGTTGAAAAAATTACACATGTGGATAACGAAAAATACATTAAAAGACGGACATTTAAAATTATAAATAATTAATTAGTTAAAAACCACAGATCACAGACTGGATATCGTCAAATATTAAAAAAAACGTATGTTTAATGAATATAATAAAAACGGATGAATACAAAAATTATATAAAAGTAACAGTTACTGATATTTTAACAGAAGAGATAAGTAACTGTTACCTGTTTTACAATTTTTGTATTCATCCGTTTTGGTTACATAAGTATCGTATTTAACATTTCTTGTATACCTACACTCCACACCACAAATTCTACTTATACCTACTATTTATGTTTAGATTTTTTAATTTCAAATTCGTTCTATGAAGAAATATTATCCTACTGTTCTAATTTTTCGAGATGTTTCCAGTTCATTGTCGAGATGGACAGTATTTCTGGAGAGTATGTGTAATATACTTATAATTTTAAATATTTAACTATTAATACAATAAGAAATAATATATGTATATACATCCCAGAAAAAGTCCAGTAATGTCTCCGGATTTCTGACCCTTGACATTTATCTCTCAGTTACAAACATTTTAATTCTTCAATTGGTTTCCATGGCATTATTTGGGCTGTGAGATTTATTACAACAGATTATTTTATATATTATATTCTTTTATCTCTACACACACACACACACACACAAACACACGCACAGACACACACATACACACACACACACACACACACACACACACACACATAGAGACATCATCGTAAAAATGTTAAAATCGGATTGTAGGAACCTTAAAACGTGCTTATTTATTAAAATCTGGATATGCGATTTTTAGCATGAACCACGTGGTAAAAAGGGATATTACTTTAAATGTCAGCCAGAAATGCACTGCTTCTTTGACCTCATCATCGATGTTCGTCCACTTTTTAATAAATCTACCCTGTTCTATACCCCATTTTAATAAAACTGACAACACCTTACTAGTTCAAGATTCTTTGTTGAATCGTAGCTTCATGCCTTTTCGTTAAAGAATGTGATATCTTGCTAGATTGCAAACACCTAAGAGCACCGCTATAATGTACATTCTACTTGTCCAGTTACACACACCATTTCTTCTACTGGGCACTGACGGCACTGTCAACTTCTGCAAGAATTTCTTTTCACTACGCAGAAATTACAAATATTGTCTGACCTTTGGGGTTATAAAAACTGTGGCCCAGGGTGAGTTTCCGGGCTTCGGTCAGCTAACAGTGAACACGGGGTGGTTCGACGTCGCAGAAATAAGGGTGGAGGGAAGGGCGCCAATCATTGGATACACAGAGCCTACAAACGGCTGAAAGACAAGCCCTCAGGAACGTGAATGCAGGAAAACGAGAAGCTAACAACATAAAACGTAAAATTACTAAATCCTCCACTGGAGGAGCTGGAAGCGGCCTCAACTATATTACTATATTAAGCTTACGAAAATAGCTGTCCATTAAAGCTACAACACACTACCAAGAAGGTACTCTGGTGGAGTGAGAAGCTAGGACACCAAAGATTTTTAGTTAGAAGGCTATACAATAAAGCCAAAAATACCGTTAATCCAAAGAGTTGGGAGCAATACAAAAATGCTCTAACTATTACAACAAAGAAGTACGCAAATCCAAGAGGAGAACGTGGCAAAACTTCTGCGAGGGCCTATCAAATATGTCCACAGTGGCACGCCTACGAAAAGTCCTCTCAATAGATCATGCGAACGAGATTGGTTTCCTAAAGAAACCAAATAACGACTTCACGGAGAATTCAAAGGAAACGTTAGAGCTTCTTCTAAGTACTCACTTCCCAGGATCATCCCGATCAGACGAGGAAAACTCTCCAACGGAAGTAAAAAGTCACAAGGAGGCAATAGACTTAATAGTCTATCTGACAAAATATTCTCAGTCAGCCGAGTTGAATGGGCTATTAATATTTTCAAGCCCTACAAGATGGCATTTTTCCGGCCTTGCTGCAAAAATGCATAAATGACCTATGAAGACTGCATAAGGGAAGCATAAAGCTCGGATGTATCCCAAAACTATGGAGGAAAACAAATGTGGTCTTTATACCTAAAGGAGGAGGACATTCAGGTGTTCAGCCTAAGACCCATTAGTCTTTCATCTTTTATATTAAAAGGTATAGAGATGTTGGACCAATATCTCAGAAGTGAAGTGCTCAGAGCCTCACCACTTCATGCGAATCAGTTCGCGTACCAGAAAGCTAAATCGACAACGACGGCTCTCTATAGTCTTGACAATGAAATTGAAAAAACCTTCATGGCAAAGGAGATAGCTCTAGGTATTTTCATAGATATAGAGGGCGCTTTTGACAACACCTCATACGACTCGATCGTAAGATTTAGCGAACTAAAGGTTTCGACCCAGCCGTGGTGGCATGGATAAAAGCCATGTTAAAAAGTCGAACCATTAAAGCTAAACTAGGAAGAGAATCAGTAATGATAACAACCAGCAGAGGGTATTTACAAGGTGGAGTTCTATCACTTTGTACCTCTCCCTAAAAGAGGTATTGCATTCATGCTAAAAATCGCATATCCAGATTTTATTGAATAAGCACGTTTTAAGGTCCCCACAATCCGATTTTAACATTTTTACGATGACGTCTGTGTGTGTGTGTGTGTGGATGTGTGTGTGTGTATGTGTGTGTGGATATTGGAAGGACGATTACTCAAAAACTATAAGACTTTATATTTGTTTAACTACGTATTTCCCAATCGGACATTCATGGGAAGATCTGAAAAGGTTTTGGTAACAATTGGACAACCGGAAGTAGAAGATTCTTGAAAAAAATCTTCTAATAATATTTTTTGAAAAAAATTCTTGATATTATTAAAGAAAATTAAATTCTCTATCTGATACATTTAAATATTTTTATATATATTCTATAGATTTAGAGATAAAAGAAATATAATATATAAAATAATCTGTTGTAATAAATTTTACAACCGAAAGAATGCCATGAAAAATAGTAGAAAATTTAAATTGTTTGTAACGGACAGATAAATGTCAGTGTCAGAAATCTTTAGAAATACAGTTACTCCCGACAATGAATTGGAAACATCTCGACAAATTAGAAGAGTAAAACAAACTTTCTTCATAGAATGAATTTAAATTTAAAAAATCTAAATATAAGGAATAGATATAAGTATAATTTTTGGTGTAGAGTGTAGATATACAAGAAATGTTAAATACATTAGGGCGCTAGCAGTCATGTGACTTTTTTGGCCTTGACAAGCAGATATGGGGGCCCATATCAGAATGATAGCTAGTAATTATGTATATAGATGTGAAATATCATAATTTCTCATTCTAAATTTAGTGATTTTCCAATTCCATGTGGTATATATTACTCGACAATTAATTTCCACACTCCTGTGGGTCACATTAAAAGCTACATACCAGAGCAAAGGTCCTGCAAGAAAGGCAACACTGCTGAAGCAGGTAATCTTAAAAAGAATGTATGAAACTGATGATGCTAGAGATCATTCGAATGAGTTTCTAGATATTGTCGACAAATTAAAAGATATGGATGTGGAAATAAATCCAGAATTATTAAGTGTTATAATGTTGTACAGTCTACCATATTCGTTTGAAAACTTCTGTATAGCCATCGAAACCAGGGACACGTTACCAATGCCAGAAGATTGAAAGTCATAGAAGAAAGTGAGGACAGAAGATACAAGAATACAGTGAAAGAACATCAAGAAAATGATGATGAAGCGTTCTACAGCAAAAAATAAGAACAAAAAAAAAATTAAATACAGAAAAGAAAACAGTGAAAATACGCAAAAATTGTCATATAAATGTCACACCTGTCATAAAAAGGTCATAAGTCAAAAGATTGTTGGACAAAGAAGAAAAATTTCAAAAACTTTAAAGCAGAAGAAATATGTTTGACGACACGATCATTGTCAACATCTAAAAAAAAGAAATGGTGTTTAGACAGTGGTTGCACATCGCATATGTGTAATGACCATGTAATGTTTAAAAACATATATGCAAGCAATGAAAACAACATGATAAAGTTGGCTGCTGAAGATCAAACTGCAAAAGTTAAAGGAAAAGTAACCTTGAAAATAGAAAACACAAACATAAATTTATAGAATACTCTGTATGTGCAAAATCTATCATCAAATTTGATGTCAGTATCAAAAATAACTGAAAAAGGTCACACTGTAATATTCGATAAAGAAAAGGCTGTTGTGAAAAATAAACAAGGTGAAATTCCAATGAAAGCTACAAAAGAAAATGGTCTATATTATGTACATACTGAAAATGAAATAGCAAATATGACATATGAAAATGAAATGCGGCAATAGCATAAGAAGTTGGCGCATGTAAATGAAACTGATTTAAAGATGGCACTAAAAAATTAAGCAGTAAAAGGACTAAAATTTAATTTAAAAGAATGTGAAGTTGTATAAAAGGTAAAATGGTCAGATTACCATTCCCAAAAAGAAATGACAGGATTCGTGCAACAGACAAATTGGAAATAATACATTCAGATGTATGTGGGCCAATGAAGAACATAACACCTGGTGGTTCAAAATATTTTGTAACCTTTTAGACGACCACACCCGCTACTGCAAAGTATACTTTCTGAAACAAAAGAACGAAGTCCTACAGAAATTCATAGAATACAAGAAAGAAGTAGAAAAATTCACATGGAACAAAATTAAATATCTTCAAACAAACAATGGTAAAGAAGAATATACAAATGAAAATTTTGAAAAAATTCTCAAAGAAAATGGAATAATAAGAAGAATAACAGCACCGTATACGCCAGAACAAAATGGTATGACTGAAAGAAATAATAGAACTTTACAAGAGAAAGCCAGATACATGCTGATAGAATCAAGAGTAGAAGAAAAGTTTTGGCCTGAAGCGATATACAGTAAATTTTTTTAAAGATATCCGATCAAGGTCATCTGTATCATGAACGAATTAACAAATTGACATACATTTATCCCCTCCTTTACAAAGGCTTTAAGCGTGTGCGATAAGGATGGATATTACACGCTTGTCTTTCAAAAATTCATATTGTTTCGACTAAGTTAGGACATTCTATTTTAAATCGATGCTCGTTGTTGATAATACTTTCGCTGTAACGTAAGTTTAGATATTAATTCAGATACATTACCTTGATTCATAGCCGTACGAGTAACGTTATTTTCTGTCATTGTCACTGACACTGACATTGTGTCATTATCTTATTTTTCACATATTTGGTTTTACATTTGCTAATAAACTTACCAATTGGCTTATTTCTGAATTTTGAATGCTTTTATTGTAACATATATTTTTATAATAATAAAATAACAGTAGTATCTTATGTACCCCTCATAAAAACTAAGCAAACGACACTACTGGATTTGTCAGAAAGGGCGGAGCAAAAATCTGAATTCATACAATTCGTAGATGACCTTGATCGGACATCTTTCAAAATTTTTACTGTATACAGCAAACTACTCGTATATATGCAACAGAATTCCAACAAAGACTACAAGACACCATTTGAGAAGTGGGTTGGATATACACCATCCGTAAACCGCCTACAAATATTTGGATCTAAAGTACATGTATTATGGAAAGGAAAGAAAAAAGAAAATTTCCTCCCAAAACGGAAGAAGTAATATTTATGGCATGTTCTGTAACAAGTTAAGCACCTAGAATTTGGTTCCAAAAGAAAAATAAAATCATCAGTAGAAATGTAAAAATAACATGTAAATTGTATTTCGAAGAAGACAATCAAAACAAAATAAATAATCGAGAAGAAAAAACACGAAATGAAATAAAAGAAACGGAAAAATAAAGTTATGAAAAATTAGAAATAGATATAACGGAAGAAGATGAAGAATACGATGATAACGAAGAAATTATTCAAGAAAATGAACCCGATACTGAAACCGAAAACGTAGAAAACAGAAGACCGAATAGAAAGAAAAAAGTCACCTACTTGGACAATGGATTACGTCATGACAACATGTGAAGAAAATGAACAGAATAAACTGGAATAGGAAGAAGCGATAAAATTTGATATAAGAGCACATATAAAGAACAATACATGGGAAGTAATTGATAATAAAGACGGAAAAGAGAAAATAACTAGCAAAATGAATCTGAAAAAAAAATTAGGAGCAGATGGAAAAGTGGAACGAAAGAAAGCACGTCTAGTAGCAAGAGGATTCACTCAAAAACCTGGAACTGACTATAACGAAACATTCGCACCTGAGCTCCATCAGAACATTACTTGCTGTTGCAGTAGAAAAAGACTTGAAACTGCATCAATTAGATGTGACAACTATGCTTACTTGAATGGTACAATAAAAGAAAATATAATTATGGAAATACCAAAGAATTTGGAAAAATACTTATGCGATATTATAATAGAATAGAAGAAAGTAGCAGTGAAAATAAAACCATACTAAACAGGGCGTATTGGCGTATTGACGAAAGGGCGAACGGATATGATTATCGCCATATACGTAGATGACATAATTATTGCTTATTCGGATGAAAAATTGTTCAAAGAAGTGAAACAAAAGTTAACCAACATTTTTGAGATGCGGGATCTAGGAAATTTAAATTATTGTTTGGGGATAAAATTTGAAGCAAAACAAGAAGAAATTAAACTATCTCAAGCAGAATATATATGAAAAATGTTGAAAAAAACTAAAATGGAAGATTGTAAACCAGTAACCACCCCTATGGAACCAGGACTCCGTCTCGAAAAAAATTTAAAGGTTAGTGAATTACCATATCAAAATTTAATTGGCAGTCTTATATATGCCGGCGTAGCAACGAGACCAGATATTATGTACGCAGTATCTTACCTAAGCCAATTTAACACAGCATATGGTGAAGTACACTGGAAAGCTGCAAAGAGAATCCTGCGATATCTACAAGGCAATTTGAATGCAGAATTAATCTTCAAAAAGACTGGAAAACCACTGGAAGGATTCGCCGATGCTGATTGGGCTACGTGTACGATAGACCGGAGATCATACATAGGCTATTACTTCAAGTATGGTGGAGGAATAATCAGCTGGGAAACAAAGAAGCAGAGGACGGTGGCACTGTCAACTGCAGAACCGAATATATGGGGCTTACGGACGCTACCCATTCATGGGTGTAAGAAGTGACACTGTGAAGATCTGGAATAACCAGGCTGCAAAAAATTTAGCTAAAAATCCAGTGACAAATAAAAGGTCAAAGCACATTGACATAAGGGAACATTTTATTCGAGAAAATGTAAAAAGAAATTTATTGAAGTTAATTATAAAACGACTGAAGATATGGAAGCCGATCTATTTACGAAGGCATTGTTCGGAGTTCGTCTAAAATTATTCATGAGAAAAATTTGTATCCGCTGTGATCGTGGGGCGAGTATTAGGACTCCTAATACTCGCCCTAATTTAGGAGGCACTTCTCACGGCTCCTTAGATTTAAAGGAATAAAATAAAAACCATGGAAACGAAATGACTGAGTTGACAAGTTTGATAAAAATGTAATAAAAAAATAAAACATATGTCAATATTTGTGAAATATAATTTTTGAACATTTGTGCATTAATCTTTTTATTATAGTTAATCCACTGCTAATATTCTAAAACTAAAAATGATAAGTATGACGTAATATATGCGATAATGACTGCTGACTGATGTTACTGAGTGGAATTGTTCGATTTTCGCCAATTATTTTCTTTTATTATTTCAAAAGTACTCCAAGAGGGTATCACGACGTCCAGGACTCCAATTTAACTCCAATTTATAATATACAGGCAAGATATAGTGAAATCTGAATATAAGCATAGCATGTGCGTTTATGTACTTGTGCAAAAATGCACAGATTTTCAGTAATTTTGCCCGAATCAAGAAAGTCTAAAATACAAATAGATACTAATTATATGTTTATACAGCATGAAATAATGAACTGCATGTCTACTTACGAATATTTGTCTTCCCATGTGATATTACGCGAAACCGGATAAACCGCCAAAAATGAAATCTTTTTATGTGCTAGCGACTAGAAATACTCCGCAAATATGCGAATTCATCCAATTCGAAATAAAATGTAGCAAATTATATCATAATGCAATAACCACGTGGGTGAATATTCATTTCTAGCCGCAGATATCACAAAACAAAACTGACTCAGCGAGCTCTGACAAACGAATACAATGCCAACTTTTACAATATTGAAAAAAGACATTATCTGCCCAGATGGACAACAGATGTATCAAACAAAATATGAATCTTCAGAAATAGGATGTAAATAATGCATATGTCAAACCAACAAATAAGTCTCAAATTTGGAATAAGTTTCATATTTCGTGTGACAAATGGCAATTTTGTCACAGTATCTTCGTCATAACTAAATATCACTAAATTCAAATTAACTGCTTAATTTTAGAAATAAAATTTACGTGTTGTATCAGTCTGCTGGTTAATGTATTCTTAAATGGAATGAACCTTAGGATATAGTTTCACTTTATGAATATTTCTGATTATGTAAGGAGGAATCTGAATCTGAAATTTGCAAAATAAAACACATTACAAAATATCAGAAAACTTTATTTACAAATTGTGTTATAAATTAAAGTGTGATTCTTAAGCACATATAGCATTAATCATACGTGGATATAGGCACTAGTAGATTAAGCGCTGAATATAAAAAGAATTTATAAACTGTCTAAAAAAATTAACTACTCCTGCTCTGAAAATACAATTTTCTGGTTTGTTTTTCATGTTGAAACCGTCTGTTTATAGTACTTTGCAGCATACTTCGGTATCTTAGCAACGAATTTTTATTATTATTACTAGTATTATTTATTATTTTATTGTACAGAATGTTTGTTGTTGTTATAGATGTGCATCACAAATACAAAAATTGACAATAAATGTAAAATTCTTCATTTCCTTATTTTATTATCTTGCAGGGGTAGCAAAAATAGTGTATATAACACGCGTTGAAAGACCTTTGACACACACAAACGTTTCGTTTAGCTCGAAAAGCAAATTTTAAGCTTAAATGTTTGCTAATAATTTTTACAGGTTACAAATGTTCGTAACCTAAAACTAATAAAACGTTGAAATTTTGTATCGTGACGGCTATTATTGGCCCAGAGTTATCCTAAAAAGGATACGGACAAAATGAAACCTATGTAAAATCATTGTTAGATTAATAAGCAATACAAAAAATATCATTTCGTTAAATATTTCAGGGGAACATGTATCTAAAACTAATAAAACGTTGAAATTTTGTATCGTGACGGCTATTATTGGCCCAGAGTTATCCTAAAAAGGATACGGACAAAATGAAACCTATGTAAAATCATTGTTACATTAATAAGCAATACAAAAAATATAATTTCGTTAAATATTTCAGGGGAACAGGTATCTAAAACTAATAAAACGTTGAAATTTTGTATCTTGACGGCTATTATTGGCTCATAGTTATCCTAAAAAGGAGGCGGACAAAATGAAACCTATGTAAAATCATTGTTAC
Organism: Harpalus rufipes; assembly: GCA_951394225.1. Classification (NCBI taxonomy): domain Eukaryota; kingdom Metazoa; phylum Arthropoda; class Insecta; order Coleoptera; family Carabidae; genus Harpalus; species Harpalus rufipes. The sequence continues at coordinate 73,977,575 of OX596274.1, forward strand.
ATTAATAATAAATACAAAAAATATCATTTAGTTAAATATTTCAGGGGAACAGGTATCTAAAACTAATAAAACGTTGAAATTTTGTATCGTGACGGCTATTATTAGCCCAGGGTTATCCTAAAAAGGATACGGACAAAATGAATCCTATGTAAAATCATTGCTACATTAATAAGAAATACAAAAAATATCATTTCGTTAAATATTTCAAGGGAACAGGTATCTAAAACTAATAAAACGTTGAAATTTTGTATCGTGACGGCTATTATTGGCTCATAGTTATCCTAAAAAGGAGGCGGACAAAATGAAACCTATGTAAAATCATTGTTACATTAATAAGCAATACAATAAATATCATTTCGTTAAATATTTCAGGGAAACAGGTATCTAAAACTAATAAAACGTTGAAATTTTGTATCGTGACGGCTATTATTGGCCCAGAGTTATCCTAAAAAGGATACGGACAAAATGAAACCTATGTAAAATCATTGTTACTTATCGGGCGCGAGCAGTCATGTGACTTTGTTGGCATTTGCAAGCAGATATGGAGGTCCATGTCAGAATGACAGCTAGTAGTTATTTACATAGATGTCACAATTGTCATATGTCATAATTTTTCATTCAAAATATTGTGATATCATGTTGTTTATTTGTCAGTATGGAATATACTTGTCAAGAAAAATAATCCACATATGAATTTTGAAAATAATGATATTTTGAATGAAAAATTTGGTACTTGACACCTGTGTACATTATTACTAGCTGTCATTCTGACACGGGCCCTCATATCTGCTTGCCAAGGCCAACAGTCAAATGACTGCTCGCGCCGCATGTATCATAAAATGAAAACGGGGAGAGGTATTGTGCTGGCCACAAGGCATTTTTTGTTGCTTATAAATTTTCCGTGACAGCTTACATAATTCTGCCATGCGTCCGTTAAATCTTGACGGTCGGCGGACATTAAGGATACATTTTCACCTTTGTTTTTAGTTCTCTGTTTTTTTTTGTATCATAGTAACGATATGGTATTACGAAAATGAATAAGCACGGAGTATCAAACACAGTAAACACATTGTCTAGGCAACCAACATTGTGTTTAAGTAGTGCGAGTTTCCGGGGCATGGAATATTTTCAAAAGCTGGCTTTAGCAACTAGAATTTACTGGAACATAATATGGTTTTCGAATAACATAAGGCAGTACTTGTAATGCGCAGTCAGTTCAGTTGTAATTTATTGAAGTCTGTGTTCTTTCCAATACGTTCCTACGTCTAAACAACCAAACAAATATTTTCTGTTAATACATATTGATAGAAAATTTTATTCTCTATAATATTGTTTATATACATTTTTTCATGTATGCCAGTTTTCGGTATACATTGAAAAAATTGTGTATTTCACATCAAAGGCTGTAGTAAAGTTGGGCGATTTCATAACTGGAGTGGGGATACAGTTCCAGGCTCGTTAGAATATCGGAGGCTCGGAACGTAACAAGGCTGTAACCTTTGAGTTTCGAAAATTAATAATCCGTTTGTATAAAAATGATACTTCTCAAAAATAAATATTTTGAACACATTGAACACATTTAATTTACGTATTTCTGCAGTATCGCGTATATAAAACAGTTTTTGAAGTAAAATTACTTACTGCTAAGCCATCTACAATACGTATATGTAATCCTCTTCTTGAAAGTAATTGAAAATATTTTAAAGTTGCTATTTTTATGGCCAATATGTAATTTGTCATTGTATTCGCAGATATTAAGAGATAATAGTATTTTGTTTTTATAAATTAAAAAATATACTCGTAACTCATATTATGCGTATATGGGTGGCGCTCGAAATTTGTTACATGGCAAAACAGATTTTTCTTGAGCGTTGCTTTTTTTTTAAGAAAAATTAAAATTGTGGGGCATAAAATTCTGCATATAAATCAGAAAACAATAGTTATCTGGAAATTATGAGTTCAAAGTAGTTCTTTCTAGATTGAGGCTGGAGAATATCACCCAAGAGTAGCGAGGGCTGCAATTAGTTTAGCTCTATAAAGAGCTATACTTTTAACCCATGATATAAGAACTCTACCAATGTGCTATCCCACCTAAAACCGTACCAGTGAGTAGAACCGAGCCGATTATTAATATTTTGCACGGCATTGAACCCGCCAAAAACTGAGTTCGGTTCAGGTTCAGGTCAATTTTTTTTTTTGAGAGACGGGTTCGGGTGCGGTTCTGGTTCAAACATTAATAAAATTTGCGGTTTTGTTCCGGGTTCAGGTATTGAGTTCAGGTTCGGTTCGACCTAATAAAAACTGAATTAGTGTTTTTGGAATAACAATCTTTATATAGAAATAATGTAAAATGCGAGCCGGAATTTATGCACGACAAGAACTCGAACACAATTTTCACAAACAGACAACACAGGCGTCGATTTTCGGCTATATTACGATTACGCGTACATTTTGAACTCAAAATGAACCTGAACTGCTGATGAATCCTGAACCCGAATTTTAATACTCGGTTCGGTTCCGACTCGGGTTCAATTCAAATTTATATTTGAGGTTCGGTTTGGGTTCGCTAAAATGTTAAGGTTTGGTTCCGGTTTTGGTTCGGTTCAGGTTCGGGTTCGATGCCCTGATATTTTGTCATACTCCTCAGGATTTAGTTTCACTTTGTGAATGTTTCTCATTCTGTTAAGAGGAATCGAATCTGAAATTTGAAAAATAAAACACATTACAAAATTCCACAAAACTTTATTCACAATTTGGATTATAAATTAAAGTGAGATTCGCAAGCACATAGTATTGATCACATGTACTCGTAGATATACCAATAGATTGAATGCTGAATAGGAAAACAATTTACAAACTCTATAAAAAAAATCTAATGTGGCCAGCCAAATACCTCCCGCCGTTTAATTTTTGTTAACTTAAATATATACATATTTGCTAATGCTGGCAACTACATCAGATTCCTTTGCGTGATATAACTATTGTCCCATTTATATGTGTTATCCATATTTTCTTCTCCAGAATCTTACAATAATTTTGTTTTGTGATGTGACGTTAATTTGTTTTCAATTACAAACATATGAAAATTAATTTATTGATTAAATATTTTATAAATTCATATTTTAACATTTTCTTCTTAAAATGCTACCATTATTAATTTGAAATTATTAATTTATAGACAGTGAATTTTTGTCAGTTACATATAATTTGAAATCTGAACTATGTAAACAAGGAGATAAAATTATCTTTAAAGCATAGACTCCGGGATTTTTAAAATAAATTATTTCATAAATTTATTATTCCAAATAAGTTTATATTCCGTAAAAGGAATAAGGATTGACTTAGAAATAATTGTAAATATACGTTTCTTTAATACTAGTATATTTGTTCTTCTTTTTAAGAAAATAAATAACAACTAATAATTACTATAAGTTATATTTCTTTTTATAAGGTTTTTTTCAGGTTGATGACGTGAGTCCTCTGCCTAATCATTTCCACCGTAAGTACATACTTATTGTTTGTACTTGAAAGTAAAAGTCCTTCGAAGTATAACTTTAATAACTGTGAGTATTGGAACAAACTCTAGTTAGGGTGTCAGCTACAACGTTTTGTTTTCTAGGCCTGTATACATTGACATATTTGTAGCATGATAACTCCAAGCGCCTACGCTGTATTTTCTCATTTTTAATTTTATTAGCGTGGTTACTGAACATGAACGCTACAGAATTTTGATCGGTAATTAAAAGAAAAGACATGCCCAAAAGATAATGCCTCCATTTTCGAAGTGATTCTATGATGGCGTAGGCTTCTTTTTTAACTGCCGAGAATGTTTTCGCTCACCACAATTTAGAGTACGAGTAAAAATGCTACTGGTTTACCAAGCAGTCTTTGATAGAGAAGCCGCAATACTATGCTCGGAAGTATCAGTTTCAACTGGAAAGGAAGATTTGGCTATGTCATTCTTTAATTCGTTAAAACTTCTAACGGCTTCATCCGTTAGTGGAAATTTAGTATTGTTAAATTAAGTTATTCGGTATCTACTTGGAAAAATGTGCAAATATACCAAAAGTTCGACGAAGTGATGAAATATCCGTAGGAGGAAGTTCTTTTAGAGGTTTCATGCGACTACTATCCGCTTTTATGATATTATTTTCGATTGTATAGCCAAGTAAATTATTGCTAGTTTGTTCAAATGAACATTTTTCTTTGTTAAAAGTAAGTATTTGTCGACAGTTTGTAGAAAACGCTTCAGATATTTATTATGTTCAGTTTTGTCCTTACCACATATAGTTTCATCGTCATTATAAGCGAAAGTACCTTGAAGTCGTTGGTTACGCCGAATGGTATTTATTGAAATTGATATAAATTTCCACATGCTTCGAAACCAGTATACGGTTTCTCTTCTTTTATGATGGGAATTTGAAGGTAAGCACTTTTGAAGTCTATTGTACTAAATACTTGGTATTTAGAAACTTTTGAAATTAATTCTTTAATATTTGGCAATGGGAATGCGTCAAGTTGTGTATATTTATTTATCGTGCGAGAATAATCGATATCCATTCTTTTCTTATGATTAGCGTTTTTTGTAATAAGGACTTGAGGTCGCCATGGTGAGACACTGTATTTAATTATACCTTCAGATAGAAGCTTAGAAATCTCAGATTCAATGAATATAGCATCTTCGTTAGATTGTTGACGTGATTTAACTACAATCGGTTTACAGTCTTTTGTCAGATTTGAAAAAAGAGAGACAGGTGGTACAGTAGCAGCAGTTATACTACAGATTTTGAGAGGGTCGCGGGATACACCGAAGGATAATTCTAGAGCGCTATATTCCTTTAGAATGTCATGTCCTAAAATTACATCAATGCAGAGATTCTTGACAAGTCCTTCTATGGTTGACGTATAGGTAGTAGAAGCCATTGTAAAAGTTTGTTTACACGGTGTTTTTTTTCATTTGATATAGTGCAAAGAAATTGTCATCTATGAAACTTATTGAACTGCCTGTATCTACCAGCGCATCAGCTCTTATATTATTAATATAAATAGGAATAGTAGCTTTTCTAAGCGATGATGGGGCAGCAGCTAATACATTAGAAAAGTCACCTTTCGTTATTGCATTTAACGTTAACGATTTCTTGTTACTTCTGCAGATATTTGCAAAACGGCATTTTTTTAACACAATTGACATATTGCATGGATAGCGGGACAATTTTTCCTTTGATGTACGTGTCCTCCGCAAAAGAAGCATTGTTTCTTCTGTGAAGGCATAGCGGCAGTAGTCTTTTCTTTATTATCTGAAGACATGTTTTCAGTATTAGAATTAATCTGTTTTATTGCATTTATTGAGGATTTTTCAAAACTACGACAATTGATTTCTGCCATTTCTAATGTAAGTGTTTGATTATACGCTTCATCTAAATTTAATGTGAGGTTTTCAAGTAGCCTTTGCCGTATTTTCTGCGACATAATTCCAGTAATAAATGCATCCCTGATATAATTATCTCGATTATCATGCGCTTTGAGGTCTTTGAAATTACAATCATTAGCTAACTGTTTTAGAGCTTGAATGTAATTGTCAATATTTTCATTAAAGTAAAGTTATTGCAAAATCGTAATTCTCACATTCTTGAAAGTAAGCATACACAGAAGAAGAGGCATGATTTCCCAGTAAGTTTAATTTTATATCATCCTGAACATATAGAAAGTTTTCAAAGGTAGTTTTCCAATGTTGCCATTTCTTAGATGCTTCACTGGCAGTCGGATCCACATCAAATATTGCAGGTCTAAGGAATGTCTCCATTGCACTAATTAAGGTGAATAAATTGTATTAAAATTCCAGAAATACCCAAAATATTGGCATTATTCAATTTAAAAATATTACAGATATGATAATAAATGACATAGATATGTTTGACATGTTAATATTATTATTTTGTCTTTTTAATAACAACTTGATAGTTTTGTTAATTTTTGGTATTAAATTATGCAAAGACGGTGTTTCTAACATATTGCTTTTGGACAATAAAAAGAGGTATATTTCATCCATTATACTTATATTGTATTTATGGAATTCCTTTTCTTATTGCTAAATAACTATTTATACTTCGAATTTTGACGAATAACACAACTGACATAATTATATTTATTATTATACTGTCAGTTTTGAAATTATATCATAATTATTCAATTGATTTATTAATGCGAAATAAATATCTCACTTCGAATTTTGATGAATAATAATTTTCCCACGGTATAAGTTATACTATGTATTGTTTTCAGTTTTGATTTGCATGAATACTACGGAAATCAGACGATTTTGCCCGATTTCACCCGACAATATGACGTCATCAATTCTCTTCCACCCTTGGCGATTTGAATCATATGGTTACGGTTAATGACATAGGGATCAAGTCCTAGAAACAGACTTTATGTATATATAATGACAGTATAGTTTAACAGAAGTATCTGGAGAAATAATTGTATTACAGTTAAATAAGAATGTAAAAAAATATTCTTTCCACATTAAAAGAATTGAATTAGAAACAGAATAAACGATATGTAAAGCTCAATAATCTGAAACAAAACATCAAAATCAAAATATTCTTACAACTATTTTTAATTTTATTACAAAAATAATCAACTTGCTGTTGATGGAGACAATGCCAAACAAGGAAACCTCACATCTGTTATTTATAGCTTGAAGCAAAATTGAATTCCTCTAAAATATAATAGTATATTATGCAACGAGCTTATAATAATAAATCTTTATTAATAGCTTGAAGCTAGAACAAGTATACAGATCTTAAAAAAGGGTAAAAAATTGAGGATATATATATATATATATATATATATATATATATATATATATATATATATATATATATATATATATACACAGGATGGAAACGAACTTAATGTCATAAATTTAAGGGTGAGTAGTATGACATGTGTAAATTACGAAACAGAAAGAATTTTTTAAAAATTCGCATATTTAAGGGTAGTTTTCATGAAACAAACATTTTTGGTACCACTGGACCACTGGCAACGCATTTGCATTATTTTATATATTAAACAATTATTTTCGTTAAAAATGATATTTAATTTAATTATTAAGAATAATATCTTATACAACTTATTTTGAATGTATTTTTGATAACCATATTTTTAATGAAATATGAATTACAACAGCAGTAAAAAAAAGTTTCAATAAGAAAAGTCGAATTTTCGTTTTTCGAATTTTAAAAAAATTCTTCCAGTTTCGTAATCTACACATGTCATACTACTCACCCTTAAATTTATGACATTAAGTTCGTTTCCACCCTGTATATATATATATATATATATATATATATATATATATATATATATATATATACACATATTATTTTAGACAAAAATACTTAAAATAAATGCTGTAGATAATTAAATTCTGCACCGTAATTAGTAATAAGATTTTATTTTTAACATTTAATAACCGAGAAAATCAATTTTAAAGTTTTTTGAAGATTGCTGCTTTATAACGATAGCCATGCAACTCCAACAAAATTTGTCCACTATTTTATAATCTAAAGCTTTACTCAATGAGAAAACTCCATACTTTCAAAGGAATATGTTATTAAACGAAAATCACAAAACACAAATTATTTTGACAGTTAAGACAGCATATAATTGTTCGTAATTTTGTTTGAATTTTATGGCTACTTCTATAAATAAGCTATCTCTAAAAAAAAAAATGATTTTCTCGGTTATGGAATGTCATAAATAAAATCTTATTGCTAATTCGGATGCAGAATTTAATTCTATACAACATTTATTTGAAGTATTTTTGTCTAAAATAATTTGGGAACTTTTGCGCAAGGAAAAACTAATTTCCCATGCTAAATGCCTATGGCCATATATATATATATATATATATATATATATATATATATATATATATATATAAAGGGTTTTTTAATTGGGGCGGCCATGTTGTTTTGGTGGCGTCTGTCTAATCTGCTGTATATTATTCTGTCACAGATGCCAAATCACCATGGCAAGTTACACGATTAAGCAGCACGTCCAAATGATAAAACTTTATTATCAAAATGAGGGTTGGTTAGTACAAAGGTTGCGCGCGTTGCGCCCATTTTACGGCAGACGCGGTGGCCCTTCAAAGTCGATTCCTCAACGGTTAGTGGCCAAATTCGAGACGACCGGTTCGGGAAACAATTAGCCAACATCCGTACGTTAAAGGAACGCAGACTTCAACTTAGCGAATTTTGCTTCGAGATTTGAGCCTACACCCGTACAAGATCCAACTGACCCAGGAGCTCAAAGTTAATGACCATAGACAACTCCGTTTGTTCGCTGATTGGGCTTCGGAGCGTTTGGAAGAGGACCCCAATTTTGGCCAAAAATATTCTTTAGCGACAAGACGTATTTTTGGATGAATGGCTATGTTAACAAGTACAATTGCCGTATATGGGACGATGCCAACCCACACGAGGTTTACCAGGTGGTAATGCATCCACAAAAAGTTACTGTTTGGTGCGGATTTTGGGCCGGCGGCGTCATTGGTCCGCACTTTTTTGAAAACGACGTTGGTGAGGCCATTACCGTCAAGGCGAGCGCTACAGTACGATGATAACCGATTTATTTTGGCCCATATTGAACGATATGGAGGTAGACGACATGTGGTTCCAGCAGGACGGCGCTACGTATCACACAGCGGACACCACGATGGACATTCTGCATGAACGATTTAAGGGTATGGTTATCTCTCGCAGAGGTGCCGTGAATTGGCCACCAAAATCGTGCAATTTGACCCCGCTAGACTTTTCTTGTTAGGTTTCCTGAATTCCCAGGTCTATACCAAAAAGCCGCAATCGACAGATACCCTTAAAGTCAACATAACCAATGCCATCGCTCAAATTCAGCCGGTTCTATGCGGCGGAGTAATTGAAAATTGAACCACTCGGATCCATGCCACCGTGAGAAGCCGCGGCGGACATTTGAACGATGTTATATTCCATATATAATGGCATACATGGACCTTTCAAATAAAAAAAAGAATTTCGTTAATAAATCACACACAGCTTGTTTTATTTCATTTCTGCATCGACCCGCCCTTATTGAAAAACCCTTTATATATATATATATATATATATATATATATATATATATAAATATACTAGGGAACGCGATTTTTCTCGAAAGTTATTAGATACAAAAAAATCTTTCAAATAAAATTTTTAGTGTTTCTAGCAAGCTAATTAAATTAATGTAAATCAGAAGAAAAAATTTTTTCGGAGATATACGTATTTTTGACTTTTTACCTCTCGCTAAGAGAGGTATTGGAAGCATGCTAAAAATCGCATATCCAGATTTTATTGAATAACCACGATTTAAGGTCCATAGAATCCGATTTTAACATTTTTACAATGATGTCTGTGTGTGTGTGTGTGTGTGTGTGGATGTGTGTGTGTGTGAGGTTGTTGGAGACACGATTCTATAAGACTAAAGACCTGTATAACTACGGATTCCTCAATCTAACAGTAATGGGAAGAGTTGAATAGGTTCTGGTAACAATTGGACAACCGGAAGTGGTAGTTTCTAAAAAAAAAATACTAAATATTATTTTTTTAAAATTTGTTACTACAAATATTAAAGATAATTAAATTCTCAATCTGAAACATTTAATTTTTTTATTATATCTCGTATAGATTTGGAGATATAGTATATAATAATATAGAATAATCTGTTGTAATAAATCTCGTTGCCCGAAAAACAGTTGCGATATTCAAATTTTTGTAATTGACAAATAAATGCAAAATGTCAGTGTCAGATTTTTGTGGGAGGTATGAGTACATTTAATATATATTATTTTATTATTAATTTAATATGTTTTTAAATTACAGGTATGTTAATATTACATATATCCTTAAGAAATACTGCTAATACCATCAATGAATTTCAAGAATTTTGAACATTTAGAATAGTAGGATAAAATTTCTCATAGAACGAAAGAAGAGAAACAATTTCAATTATTTGTATGTATACAAGAAATGTTAAATTCGTTACGTATAGGGCGCGAGCAGTCAGAATGACGGCTAGTGTGTTTACATAGATGTCACAATTGTCACATGTCAAAATTTTTCATTCAAAATTTCAAAATATTCTGCTGTTTATTTGTCATCCATTGTCGAGGAGAACAATCCACATGGATTTGGAAAATCATAATGTTTCGGATGAAAACTTATGATACTTGACACCTTTGTATATTACTAGCTCTCATTCTGACACGGGCCCCCATACCTGCTTGCCAAGGCCAACAAAGTTACATAACTGCTCGTGCCCTATGCAACATAAAATGAAAATGGTGAGAGGTATTGTGCTGGCCACAACAGATTTTTTTTAAATGGTACACCCTATATATTTTTATACTATTTAGTAGGAAATAATTTTTGGTTTAAAAAAGTTTTTTAAGTTTTTAAGTTATACCATCTAAACTATAGAATTCGAGATATTGAAGAAAATATTAAAATAGTTTTACTCGAAATTAAAGCTGGCTATGAAAACAAAATTATTGAGTTACGAAACATTTTAATTTACAAATGTACATCAAATTATTCTCATACTGGTAACACTATAAAAATTGTTCAAAATTTTCACCGTTTTCTTGTATACAAAAATTGAGCCTTTTTAACAAATGTTGATTTACAGTATTATTAATATTATTATTTAACTCGTTTACAGCTTGTCTTATTCTATGTTTTAATTCTTCAAGTGTAGTAACGTGCGTAACATAAATTTTGTTTTTGATGGCACCCCACTGAACGAAATCTAAGGGCGATAGATCGGTAGACTTTGCAGGCCATATTATATAGGTCCTCTTGTTCCAATCCAGGCATTTGGATATTCTTGATTTAAATAGTTTGTTATATCTATTGAATTGTGCGCAGGTGCACCATCTTGTTGAAATATCATTCCGCGCCGATCTGCTAATGGTAGGTATATCATCAAAAAAATTCCTTAGTTCATTTTGTAAAAAAAAGCAAATATCTTTGAGAAGTTAAAGTGCTCTCATGAAAATATGGACCCAGAATAATATTATTAACAATTCCGCACCACACATTAGTTGAAAAACGTACTTGAAAATTAGTAATACATGTTTCGCGTGGATTTATGTCGGTAGTTTGCCAATAATGCGTATTATGCCTATTAAATATACCATTATTGGAAAAGTGGCTTTCATCTGTCAATAAAATTTTATTTAGAAAATGTGGATTTGTGCGATATTCCTGAATGAAATAATTGCAAAAGTGAAGTCTTCTTGCAAAATCGCCAGGATGGAGATTATGGATTTTATGTATTTTGTAAGCTTTGAATTTATGCTTTTTTAAAATCCTGTGTACCTGTGTATGTGATACGTTTAATTCTAGTGCAGCTTCTCTAACTGACTTTCTCGGATGCACATTAAAATATGCTAATACATCAGCTTCCAAATTTTCATTTATTTGACGAACTTCGCGATTTGTCATAGTCACTAGTCAAGGAACAAGTTCTACGTAGCTTTTTTCTAATTTGAAAAAGTATGTTTGATTTGGATGAAAGCGATCAGGATATTGTTGCCGGTATAATCGCAGGGCTTCTCTTGAATTATTGTTTGATAAATGGAAACATTTCAACATATCTACCTTCTCGTTAATTGAGTATTCTTCCATTTTTACAACAAATAATAATCTACGTTATCAATTCAATAAACTTTTTCACAGGGTTATAACAATAAACTAATACAAATGTCAAATTTTGTTTCCATAGCCAGCTTTAATTTCCAGTAAAATTATTTTAATATTTTCTTCAATATCTCGAAACTATTAAGTTTACAAGGTATAACTTATGAAACTTTTTTAAAGAAAAAAATATTTCGTACTAAATAGTATAAAAATATACAGGGCGTATCATTTAAAAAAAATCAAAAATAGGTATATCTCCGAAAATTAAAATATTTTTTTTCTGATTTACATTAATTTATGTAGCTTACTAGAAACACTAACAATTTTATTTGAAAGATTTTTTGTATCTCTTATAACTTCCGAGAAAAATCGCGTTCCCTAGTTCCGTTTACACCCTGTATATTTAGGAGTAGAATCAATATTATTATAATAATGTAATAGTATTTCACCAATAGGTACTCACAATTTCTGTCATTTCAGTGTCAAAGTAACAAAGGCACCAATCGCTTATATTTTGTAGAAATTCATTTTCCTAAAAAAATAATTTAAAATGAAATAAAATATAGAGCACCCTATGTCTTTATTAATTTTTTCATATACCAAAAAAATATATTAACAAATAAAAATTCTTTAACAAAATCTTTATATCTTTTAAATATTTAAAATCAAACCGTTTATCAATTACAATCAGTAGCACCTCTAGTGTAGAAAAGATTGTACCTAATTTCAAATCCGTCGGAACATTGAAACAATTGAAAAACGTAAATAAAGGTAACAATTTGCTTATTTGCATTGCTAATTTCTCAATTTAGTTCTCAACAATTAATTTTTATATTTTATATAGAAATCATAGTAGGCAATGACATACATATTTGAAACGAATTTAAAAAATGTATTAATATAATCTTTGGCAAGTAACTTTCTGCAGGGAATTTATATGAAATATAAAGACTTGACGAATGGTAATGTATTCTACCATTGTCCAGAAATAATAAACTTCAATAATTATAAGGTAATGTTAAATAATTAAGAGTTTTAGTAAAAATAAATGATTAAATATTACTTGTAATAAAATAATTTATATTATACTTAAAAGTAATGTCACGGGCCCAAAGCGATTATTATTATAAAATTTCGGAGGACTAGACCTGCTTTTCGTTGATATTTGCACATTGCAAATAACCCAGAACTGATCCTGAACTGACCCAACTCACCTAGCAAATTTGCTGGATTAGTACATCCAACCCGTCTACTCTCTGTTTCTAAACATTTACGTTCTTTATTTATTTATTAAAACTGATAGATGTGGATTGCATGTGGAGTAGTTTATATACAAATAAAATCAGGTTAAAAATAATCAATTTTACTACTGTTAATCGGAGTAAATGAGGTGTATTTGAATTAATCGCTAAATTTCAGAATTGCACATTTATTTGGAATGAACCTAGGTTGGTTAGAGATCAGTTCAAGATTGCACCTGAAGTTGCCAAATAAATACGGCAATTGTTTGAATTCAAATATAGCTCGCTAGATACACAAGCGCCATCTTAACAACATTCTAAAAATGCTTCATGAAATATATAGTAATAATATTTAATAATAATAATAATTCTTTATTGTATTTAAAGATTTTACATCTTATTACAATTATGATATATGTGGGTGAGTTAATTTTTACATTTTCTGTAACTTTTTACGTTTTATAAATTGCATAGATGAAGATGGGATGATGAAAGGGACACTCATAGACATCCAAGCCCCTGGTGGGAATCGAACCCACGACCCCAGGGTCCATCATTTTTATGTTCATAAATTATTAATTACAATAAGGGAACGAATAATAATAATAATAGTAATAATAATAATAATAATAATAATAATAATAATAATAATAATAATAATAATAATAATAATAATAATAATAATAATAATAATAATAATAATAATAATAATAATAATAATAATAATAATAATAATAATAATAATAATAATAATAATAATAATAATAATAATAATAATAATAATAATAAATATATGAAAATACATGCTTAATGCAGATACCCCTAACTGTTTGAGAAGTAAATCTATCCACTTCGGGCCCGTGACGTCACAGATAATTGGGGACATTCATATCTCGGTTATTATTTCGATTTTTAATATTATTACATTTTTAGAAAAAAAAAATATAAAAAATACGGTATCATTTCGTCAAAAAATATGTAGAACACTTACCAGTGCTATCATTACCTCCGCTAAAATTATTCCATAAATATATAAGACAGTAGACATAAAAGATAGAACTAATAATAAAGGAACAATTATTCCTGTTTTTGCAAAAATAAATGTTGAAGCACCTATTATTATTATATATATGAAGATAATAAGAAAAACCCCAACCGGCACATAGTTTCCGACATGTTTAGTCAGCTCACACAGTCTTAAATGAATATCAATCATTATTTGCAGATTTAATTCCGAATAATAATTAGTGTATCCCATTTCTAAGTTATCTTCGTTTATAGTCGTTTCAGTTGCATCTATTTCCCTTTTTATTATTTTATTTAATTTATAAAACCGTTGAGCACAATTAAAAATAATTCCTAAATATACTTCACATGGAAATGAAACTATAATGTAAAAAAAATATGTAATATATGCTCTACTAATATTTAACAATATATCATCGTTGAACACTGTAATTATTTGACAAATAATTAAACAACATCCACACATAATTGCTAAAAAATAAACTAATAACGCCAATACAGTGAAGACCTCATAATTTAGTAATATGTCTTGCTCTTTCATTACTTCGTCTACTTCCGTACACATTTTCATGATTTGAACAAAAGCATTCCTGTCTTTTATTATAGATATGAATAGAACCAAGTTCAAAATTCCGATAGCAAAATAAACTGCATCAATTATTATTCTTTCAGAGGATAATTCTCTATATAAGATAGAATTCTTCAATACATTCATGGATAGTAGCAACAAGATTATAAGACCTGAAATTGTATATGATATAAAATTAGTAAAATATTGTTATACACTGCCGACTTTTATATTATATTATAGACTGGAATCTTCTTTCTTTCTTTATATCAAATTTTGATTGGAGGAATTTCTAGTGATTGTTAAATTGTTCTGAAAAAGTATTTTTTTATGAATTTTAAACTTAATTAGTTGAAGCAAACAAAACTTAAACTTTAAATAAAGGACCTAAAAATAAGTGGACAAGTCCATATACATAAGTAAATTCTGACAGATGCAGCGTTATAAGATATTTGCATTTCAGGACAAATAAGTTACCCAAAGCCCCTTAATGTACACCTCACATGCTGTATAAAGTTTTTAAAATGCTCTACCCGTGACAAATCTAGAAAGCTGGAGGCCAACTTAATTACAGACCCCGAATGAATAATTTAGACAAAATTATATAACGGAAATGCATATGCTCCGAATATGCAGCAATATGCTACATATGCTATTAATGCCCAGTTGCACTGCTGACATTTAAATTTTAAGTTAAGCTTAAACAAAAAAAATGCAAATCGAACTTTTGACAGCAATATTCAATTACTCATTTGACGTTTCGTTTTGATGCGATGTTATCAATTTAAGGAACACTTAAAATTTAGGCGTCATCGGTGCAATCGGGCATTAATATGCCGAATATATACTTAACCATTGTGTAACTTTATAGCCGAACCAACTTAATGCTGCCCCCCCACAATATAAAATTTTGTTTTTAATTTCTATTATGTTCTTCATATGTTGCAGTATGCTGTATACATTTTTACCTCCCGCT
The DNA here is from genome assembly GCA_951394225.1 of Harpalus rufipes. Taxonomy (NCBI): domain Eukaryota; kingdom Metazoa; phylum Arthropoda; class Insecta; order Coleoptera; family Carabidae; genus Harpalus; species Harpalus rufipes. The sequence goes on from OX596274.1 coordinate 73,993,106, forward strand.
ACCCTTGGTAAGGAAGGTCGTGCTAAAAATCACATATCGAGATTTTAGTAATTGACGTTTTAAGGTCCTTATATTCCATTTTTAACATTTTCACGATGATGTCTGTGTGTATGTATGTGTGCGTGTGTGTGTGTGTGTGTGTGTGTGTGTGTGTGTGTGTGTGCGTGTGTGTGTGTGTGTGTATGTGTGTATGTGTGTGTGTGTGTGTGTGTGTGTGTGTGTGTGTGTGTGTGTGTGTGTGTGTGTGTGTGTGTGGATTCTCTTTACGCTCTAACTCAAATACTATCATTCAGAAAATTTTGAAATCTTGTATTTCTACCTTATTCTAATATAGAAAGAAGCCATTAGATTTTGGTATCAATCGGATAACCGGAAATGGCAGTCTACTTGAAGTTCAAAAAATACATTTAAATGTTATTTTTTCGCAATTTGTTATTATAAAACTTAAAAATTATTTCATTTTCTAAAGATTTGCATTAATACTTTGTCTATATATTTTATGGATAAAATTTATAAAAGAATATAAAAATTATATCTCGGAGCTAATGCACACAACTCCATGGTAACACAGTTCAGTTCAAATGTATGTAACTGACAGATAAATGTCATTGTCAAAAAAATAATCATTTCAAATTAATAACAGTAACGTTTTCAAAAGAAAATTGTAAATTGAACAATAGTTACATAGAAAGGAACTTAATATACATAATTTCAAAATAATAATAATATCGTTTTAAAACGAAAATTGTAAATAGAACAATAGTTATATGGAAAGGAATAAATAAATAAATATATTATCACGGCATATTACCCATTGCTGGGTGTGCTAATCTGCTTTGTACACAGATTTCGGTAATGATGATGACATATTTGTATCGTACAGGCGTTTACCATGCGTTACCTAACGGGTACTCATTTTTGGTGTGGAAAGTGCATCACAGGGGTCAGTTTTGTGTCATTTAAAATTCTAAATATTTGATAGTAGGAATTGAATCCGGTTCCCCAGATTCGCGACTAGACACTCAGGCACGCGGCCATGAGACTCCATAGGTATATGTATTTAAATTAATAACAATTAAATGGCGGGAGGTTTTGTGTTGATCACATCAGATTTTTTAAAATGCTCTATCCCTGACAAAACTAGAACTCTGGGGGCAAACTTAATTACAGCCTCCCCCCCCCCCAATGAATAATTTAGACAAATTTATATACTGGAAATGCATGTGAACCAATGAGTGTAAAGTTAGCGGCCAATTCGATCAGTAAAATAATTTGAACAGCACTGTCACCATAAACTCGTAGTTGCTATAAAGCTGTATTCTGTATTTACTTTTAAAATTCAAATAATAAAATTTAGGGATTGTTCAGTCTACGACCCATAATAACTAACCACAAAAATATTGATATTATTGGGGGTTGATGGTTACATAGAACAATTTGTAAAACTTAATATATGCGAAGGTATAGGAGATGCCAAGTATAAGTATCCATACAGCACATAATATTATAAATAAATATTAACATGGATGTAAAGCGTACTTTCCTTAATATAAAACGAAAAAAAAGAGAAATTGCATGATTGTCCAAGTTTAACCACCCTTACAGCCAGTAATATTATTTGTAATAAAACCATATTTACAGGATTTGTTCAGCATAGCAATATCCCTTACAACAGAACAATAAAATTTGAAAATATCAAAGATGAGGGTAACTTAAAGTAAATTATATTAATTTTAATACATGAAAGAGTACGATTGGCCAAGTTTAACCATTATACAGAGTGTTTGGCGTAAGTCCGGCACCACGAATATTTCGTTTATTTTGAGAGATACAAAAAAATGTTAATAAGCAAAGTTAAACTAGATAATGGGGCTCATAAGATGATCATAGCATAAATTTTGTATCACTTCCGGTTTTAGCGGAAATGGGTACAACTTTAAATCTAGCATAGGGAATCGGTATTTTTATATTTTTTTTCAGAATGTACATAAAATTTGCTTCACAATGGTACCAAATTATCATAGTTTCACTTTAACCATTTCAAAATGGCGACCATTTATTCTTAAAATATGTATTAATAAAATTCCATACAAAATAAAACATAGCAAGCTATGAAACAATTTTATTATCTTATAACAAAAGAAAAGAAGAAATTAAAAAAAAATTAGGCGTGAGGTATTATTTTTTATTTTTTTAGCATGTTCACAACGATACCAAAACAGAAACAGTAAATGTGAAAAACTACAAATGCTCAATATGGCCGCCGTTATTTTCTATACATTTTCTTATATGTAATAAAAATTATTTCATTACATTTTCTAGGATATTCCCATTAATTTGTCTAACACTCGCTCTAACTTTTCTTTGACATTCTCCGAATATTAAAATCATATCAACCATTTCTTCATTTGTGTAATTCACTTGATCCATAATTATTTAATTATTACAAGAAATTGTCACTATTACAAATGTAGGTAAATTCTTTTCTTTTGTTATAAGATAATAAAATTGTTTTCATAGCTTGCTATGTGTTATTTTGTATGGAATTTTATTAATACATATTTAAAAAATAAATGGTCGCCATTTTGATATGGTTAAAGTAAAACTATGATAATTTGGTATCATTATGAATCTAATTTTATGTATATTTTGAAAAAAAAGTATAAAAATCCGATTCCCTATGCTAGTTTTAAAGTTGTACCCATTTCCGCTAAAACCGGAAGTGATACAAAATTTCTGATATGATCATCTTATGAGCCACTTTGTCTAGTTTAACTTTGCTTATTAACATTTTTTTGTATCTCTCAAAATAAACGAAATATTCGTGGTGCCGCACTTACGCCAAACATCCTGTATATTTAATGTCACTGTTGGGTTTTAGGAACCCACGTCATAGCAATACTATGATCAAGAATAGAGCTGCCGGCCTAGGATATATATATATATATATATATATATATATATATATATATATATATATATATATATATATACAGGGTGTAACACCAAAACCGACCACTGCCATTATTTTCTATATAATTATAGTTACAAAAAATACTATAGAATAAAGTTATAGGAGACCAAGGGGGACATCCCATTAGAGAAGAAAATATTTTTTTAAACCAGTGTTTCTCAAGTTACGACACAAAGCTATATTTTTTTAAATGGGATGATTTATATATTTTTGGCCTATTCGATAGAGAATTTTTTTCTGAATTCAACTATGTGACTTTTTATATCATTACATAATAAATATATTGAGAAATATTCAATTGAAATTTAAATAAATTTTATTTATTTATGAATGAAAAACAATTGAGCTTAAATTAAAATGAAACAAATCAACGTTATAAACAGTGTTCTATTTGATTTCTATCCCACATAATTCAAATTGACAAATAGCAGTTTTTGGTTTTCATACATAGCCTACTGAAAAATGACTATAAAAATCAAATTAATTTAAATTTTAATTGCATTTTTTTCAAAAAAAATATTATGTAAGGATATAAAAGTAATAAATGGTTGAATTCAGAAAAAAATGCGTTATTGAATAGGTATAAAAAATATGTACAATCCTATTTGAAAAAATATAACTTTGTGTTGAAATTTGAGAACCACTGGTTTAAAAAAATATTTTCCTCTTTAATAGGATGTCCCCCTCGGTCTCTTATAACTTTGTCCTATAACATTTTTTTGTAACTATAATAATAAAGAAAATATTCTGAGCATATACATTTTCGCAATATAGTTTTGTCTAAATTTTTCATTGGGGGCCTGTAATTAAACTGGCCCCCTGATTTCTAATTTTGTTACAGATAGAGTATTTTAAAAATGTATTCACCATACTGCAGCATATGAGGTGTATACGTGTATATAATAAATTTGAAGGAGGTTCCATTAAATTACCCACATCCCAAAATGTATTTAAAAAAAATTCCAACAAAACAAGGTTTTTTAAAAGAATTCGGTACAGTGAAGCATATTAGAGGCACCTAGATTGAACTTTGCATTTGAGTGTTATAAAAACGTGACTGTATTCTTACGAGAATTTGTAGTTATAACAATAAAATATTCATGTTTCAAAAGCTTATTTTAAAAAATTATAAATTACATTCCATTTTACAAAAGTTGTGCAAAATAACCTTGAACACTTGATGCAGTTGCTGCGCGACAATGTTCAGGTGTTACTGATGCACTGCACAGGCGTCAATATTTTTTCTTCATAATGCAAATACATCATTGGCGCGTCATTAACTTTTTGACTAATAGTACCCATATAAAAAAAAATCCGAGATGTTAAATCAGTTCCCTTGTATTTCTAGAGTAATGTGCTGGCTGCTGGTCATCCATCTAATGGAAACTGCATTGTTCAAAAAGTTTATAAATCCTTCATTGTTTAATCGGAGAGGGAAGATTAAGCAATTAAATAATTATCAATTCACGGTGCTATTTGAGTAAAAAAAAATAACGTTTACCTGATGTTTTACTTATTTTTTATTATTTTCGAATAATTCTGTCAATGATTCAACAAAGCGTACAATTAAATTAAATTTAATGCACTAAAGTTATATAATTTTGTGAAATTAATAACTAGATTAATTTTGACAAATACAGTCTTTAATAACCAGTTTCATGGTCATTCATCTGCTACGGATATACCTATGAGTTTCCCGTCCATAATATAATAACCTAGACTTCACAGTTATAACTTATAAATATATAAAATACCTGTCATCAGAAGGTAATCAATAATATTAAGGTTTCGCATTTTCAAACTAATTTTATTATTAATATGTGAATATTTATATAGAAATAATCCCAATGCGTAATGCAATTTGTTACCATAGCTGTAGGCATCGAGTATTGATTCATATCTCATTTTGTGATTAAAACATTTTGCAATAAATATCAATACATACATTATTTTATGACACACTTTTGCTAATAGTTTTCCAACCATGTTTCAGTGTAAACATGCAATAACTTATTAACTGTATACGTTTCAGTACAGGTATATTAAACAATGGGAATATTATCTAAATGCAGATATATTGAATAATAAATCATTTCCGTATTAGTATATAATATATCAATGTTTAAAACTAATAAAAATAATAGCATTCTCTTTATAATTACAATAATCAATAAAAAAGTAGTTAGTTTCAATATACTGATGGATAATTGCATGAAAACTTTAAAATGATCGGAATAAATTATAACTACCAAATGAATGAATGAATAACAATTAAAACACAAACACTTACAGAAAAAAATTATTACCTAAAGTAAAAAATAAGGAATGAAACGAAGTAATTTAGCACAATTAACAAATATATTTGTATTTCTGGAAATTTTTAATAATTTACAATAATCATGTGGGTACTCTTACCCACTGTAATATATATTGTATGTATTATTATATGTTATTAGTGTAAATTGTTAGGTAGTTATTTTTTGTCACGTACATCCCAACATTTCGATTCATTGTTTCGATTCATGTACTTCGTCCCTTGCATGCGTCTAACGTTGGTAATTTCAGACTCCAAAAATTCCGCTTTCCATAGAATTACCAAGAATTCGTACATCTCGATATTGTGTTTTCTCTAGTGCTGTGAGGATTCGACAAAACTTGAATCCGAGAACCCGGATTTTAAAATATCCGGATCCTCGGATATCCGACGTTCGGATATTGAATCGGATATTCGAAAATTTAAATCTAATTTGGATCTGGACCTGAATTGGATCCAGATCTGGACTTGGATCCGGATCTGAACTTGGATCCGGATTCGATATTTTGTTTACGGAGCAGGATCCGGATCTGGACTTGGATCCGGATTTGATGTTTTGTTTACAGATTCGGATCCAAATTTTAATTCTGGATCCGATTCTACATTTTGAATGTGAAGGCTAACATCTGGAATTGAGTTCAAATTCAAACTTCAAACCGTTGAAGTAGGTCTGTTTATCTTTACAGCGGTTTGTAAACACTAGTAAACAAACAGTAATACATTTTATAATACCCCTCTAAAATAGCCAAGTAGTTTGTGCAAATATAAAGAAAAAAGGAATTTATACTTTCACAGAGTACTATTTAGTAAATTGTGAATAAAAATTTCAAATTTGTATTATTTTTATTACACATATAAAGTAACATATTAATATGACAGGAATCCGGGTACTGAAATTCCATATCTAAAATCCGATATTCATATTCATATTTGAGTCTAAGATCCGTTTCCAAGATTCGATCCAAAAGCCGCTGCTCAGATCTGGATCCAAAATCCAATACTCAGATCTGGATCCAAAATCCGATACTGAGAGTTGGATCCGAGATCCGGATAGTTAAACATTCAATTATCCGGATATTTTTGGATTCGAAACCGAAACTATCCGGATGCGGATCCCACCACTAATTTCCTCCCGCTCTCTACTGGTCAGTTCTTCTCTCCGATCCAACGCCTCAACATCTTCCTGACACGTCTCGCGCAAAAACAAAGACTTATTTTATCTATTTCCTTTACCAACTCTAATCACTTCAATCACAATTACAAAGAGTAGAGAAAGTACAAACAGCAATACTTAAAACGACACAGTAAATCAAACCTCCATGAAACAGATTTGTAACCTCTGATATTTTAAATGTATTATTATTTGTTGCAACAAATTCCTTCACCTGAGCCTGAGCCCAAATTAATTCACTTGGATTCATTTTGCAGTGATTCTCCACAATACAATGTTAACTTTTTAACACTGAAGCGTTTTATGAAAAACGTGCAATTTGGGCAGTTTGCTCAATGAGAAAATTTCTGAACTGGTTCACACATCTGAACCGACTAGCGAGGTAGTGTAGGAAATGCAGACATTTGAAGCTGTTTTGCTTAACCTGAAATTTGTTGTTATTTTTGTTTGTTTCAAATTGAAAATAATAGAGGAAAATTTCACATATATTTATTATATACGCCTCTTGATCTTATTGTGTTTTTTGACAATTGTGAGCTAGAAAAGTATTGACTTGCACCACATACTAACATACACTTTTGAAATATTTATCGAACAGACCTGTCTTCTTTAAAAAAATAGAGAAGAGTCTTCTGTCTGTCCACATTCATTCTCACAACATGTGGAAAGAGGGGGGGGGGGGAATAGAAAGATTTGGTCCACAAGGAACCCGTTACGCAGAATTACTGAAAAAAATACGCTTCCAAAAATTTGAAGGTGCTCCTTGATACCGAAACAAACTGGAATTCAAAGTTTAAAAACTTCGAGTTAAAATTACGCAAAACTACAAAAATAATATGGAATATTCACAAAGTTGGAAGTAGAAGTCGCCTTAGAATATGACAGGTATCTTTACTGGTCATTGTCCTTAGAAATACCATCTATGTAAGATTTATATAGCTGAAAACAATATCTGTTGACTCTGTAAAGGGGACGAAGAAACTTCGGAACACATTGTATGTGAATGTCCAGCTGTGGCCGTAAGTAGACTTAACCATCTTGACAAATGAGATCGGGAAACTGATTCCTGGAGCAGTAATTGGCTTCTTAAGAACTCTGGAACTACTTCCAGAAAACTAAAATAGGGCCATGTTACAACAGATCTTACAGGTCGCAGTGACAAAAGCGGTTAGCGCATAAAGCCCTGAACTTAATGAATGAATGAATTAACGAATGAACAGTGCACTGACAGCTTTAGCCAATCATAATGTTTTAAGGCCAGAGCATGCGCATTGGTACCGACCGCTGCGTACAATAAGAGACAGAAATATATATTTCTTATCTCTCTTCATCGAGTTCGCTGAAATGACGGGTATCAGCAGTATATATCTAAAAGGTATATGCTATAATGTAAATATTTATGTTAGGCGAGATGCAGTTTAATAAAATAGGAAGACGGCTTATTTCAATCTCCGGTCAAAGGCAAGAAAATTAATCTACTAATGAGATTTAAATGATCTTACTCCGGAAATACACAAATAACTAAGTAAGATAGTTGAATACAATTCGACGTAGCCACTAACTCGGGCAGACTTGCTCTGAGACCAGCGGGGGTCGATTCTAAAGGGTGTCGAACGTAGAATTCGATAAGCAAATCTACTAGACGCCACTGTATTTGTATGTCGAATCGTAAAATGAAAATATAACACACTATTAGGCTTAGGGGATTTTCCAATAAAAATTCTAAACTCGCTTGAATGACCCAGTGAGATGTATTTTACAATAAATAATAAATTCAGATTCGCTATCCGAAATGTACCAATGTACTATTTTATATTAAAATAAAGACGAGCGATTATCAGTGCACTGTTAATGATTCCGAAAAATAAATAAATCTGTTATTTAAACGGATTGAGCCACTTTCATAATGTACCGATATAATAATACATAAATCTGTGGTAATTTGAAATATGCAGATAAATGTCAATTAAATTTCTAAATGTTTACCAATGTACTCAGCAAGTGAATAACGACAAATGATAGACATTAACACATAGTCACACAGACCGACAGCAGAATAGTTATTTGGATAGACAAAAAACGACTGTTTATGTACAAAAATTAGATAATCCTGAAGTAATGGCGTGTAGAATATAAAATGGAACCTTCTCACCAGATTTCAATGATCAATGATGAGTATGACGTAACGTATGCGATAATGACTGCTGACTGATGTTACTGAGTGGAATTGTTCGATTTCCGCTAATTATTTTCTTCAAAAGAGGATATAACGACGTTCAGGACTCCAAATCAACTCCAATTTATAATATACAGGTAAGATATAGTGCAATAATCTGCATATAAGTACACCATGTGCGTTTACGTACTTGTGCAAAATTGCACATATATTCAGTAATTTTGCCCGAATCATGAAAGGCTAAAAATACAAATAGATACTAAAGAATATGTTTATACAGCATGAAATAATGAACTGCATGTCTACTTACGAAGATTTGTCTTCCCATGTGATATTACGCGAATCCGGATAAACCGATAAAAGATTTCGCCAATAATGAAACCTTTTTATGTGCTAGCGACTAGAAATACTCCAATGCGAAGTAAAATGTAGCAAATTATATCAAAATGCAATAACCACGTGGGCGAATATTCACTTCTAGCCGCAGATATCACAAAACAAAACTGACTCAGCGAGTTCTGACAAACGAATACAATGCCAACTTTTACAATATTGAAGAAAGACATTATCTGCCCAGATGAACAACAGATGTCTCTTGTATACCATAAATGTTAGGGTACCTCTATATTATTATTATTATTATTATTTGATACACTACCCGACAGGCAGATGCCCAATTAGGGGGTAGGAAGAAATCAATTAAAAGGAGTAAATATAATGTTTAATATCACGAACGTTGCAATTAAAAATATCTATATGATTTTGAATTTTGTGGTATGACTGAATCATATAATGAATGGGTGATTTAACTAATGTATTCGATCTAGGAGGGGGCAAATAGAATGTCTATCTATATCTTGACGACAATCTAGGGACTTGAAAGTGTATATTATGTAAAATAAATGCACAATCAATAGTACCGGTGATAGTTTTAAGCAAAATGATAGTTGCGTGCATATTTCTTCTTTAATATAAGAAATTCAGATTAAACGATTCCAATAATATAGTTAGCGGGATACTTCTTGCTGGATATGTGCCGTCCAAGATAAATGTAGCTGCTTTTATGAATTTTCTTTGGACACTTTCAATTAAATCAATCATGTTGTTAGTAATACGGTTCCAAACTACCGAGCAATATTCCAAATGTGGTCTTACTAGAGTTGTAAAAAATTGAATTAGTATTTGTAAATTTTTAAACATTTGTGAATTTCTAATGATAAAACCGAGGCATTGAAATGCCGTGGAAACTGTAGTTTTGACATGTTTTTTAAACTTTAGACTAGGCTCAAAAATGACTCCTAAATCAGATAATATCATATATTATATGATTTGGCCTATAAATTGAATCACCGTCTAAGGTGTAATTAAAAGTAATTTTATGATGTTTCGTGGTGTACGACATAACATTGCATTTGCTGATATTAAGTTGTAAATTATTATTACACCAATTTCTAATGATATTAATATTTGTTTGGAGGTTCATACAGTCTTCAATTTTTGATATTCTACAAAATAATTTTAAATCATCAGCGTACATTAGGTATTCCACATTAATATCAGTCGTAATGTCATTAATAAAAATATTAAATAATAGAGGCCCAAGAACAGAGCCCTGTGGAACCCCAGAACTTTGCACGAAATTACCAGATTTGAAGCCATGTGTACTCACATACAGGTATCTATTTTGCAGGTAAGATGTTAGTAGTTCGATTAAATTATAGGGTTTATACAGGGTATGGCCATGGGCAAGGCCATGGGCCAAGATCGCCGCCATCTGGGGGCCAATGTCAAACATACTGAGTATTCATTTCCCTATTAATTTGTAAGAAATGCGATATTTTATTATAAAGGAATATTAAATAATCACACTAATGTTAGGTCATAGACTTTATTTATATTTTGTATAGTGTTAGGTTAGACTTTATTTACATATTTTTTGTGTAGGTACGTAATGGTTTAGAAATTAATAAGTGTATACGATATTAGTGAGGTATTATATCACCCGAAAACATAAAAGGAATTGAGGGATAGTAAAGGGGGCAGTTCGTTGTTGAGTTGACTGGTGAAAGGTTGGAATTGCGAATAAAGTATTATTTAGTGCATCATTGTGTTTCTTTGTGCATCCTTAGTTTCCTAAACCCTAAAGTATCATTCCCAGCTACTGTTTTAATTTTAGTTTTAGTTTTAATTTTACTGTTTTAGTCGCAAGAATAGTATAGCATATGCCAGTGTGCGTAATCATTCCCAGCGCATGTTTTAATTTTAATTTTAATTCTAGTTTATGTTTTAGTTTTACGAGTATGCGAACTCCAAACTTTCTAAAACTAAAAATTAAAACTTGACACAACAGTGGTTATTTTTATCGGCCGGGTTTAACCTAAAATCTATAATAACTAAAAAAAAATTGTGAAATAAAGAAAATCGGTATTATAAGGTCAAAAATATTAAAAGTTTGTTGTTAAATAATAAAATCTAGTTTAAAATGCAGTGTAAAACACAACAAAGCAAACGGCAAAGCACTGTTGACAGTATTGACGCGTGCGCATTGTGCACCATGTTTGAAATAAAAACTAATACTAAAACTTAGCAAGAAACAGGACATCAGTTCTGCGATTAAAACATACAATTAAAATTATAACACAAAATTAAAACTAAAACCTAAAATTAAAACTGTAGATGGGAATGAGGCTTAACACTAAGAACCTATAAAGGCAATAAAAATTAATTTATTTAAGTGTAGAGTATAGGATGTAGGTTTTTATTAACACATCTAATTTAAAAACTGTAGTTAGTATTTACATAAGAAGTATATATTCTTAACTTACCTTTTAAATATTTAAATGTTTGTGCTTAATATTGGTAATTTTTATTTGTTTTCAATATTGTCAGTAGTCGTAGTCAGTATTTCAAGAAAATATGTAGGTAAATATAATAAAAGTAGTAAATATAGAAACAAAATTGCTAAATATCAAACAAAATATGAATCTACAGAAATAGGATGTAACAATGCATATGTCAAACCAGCAAATAAGTCTCAAAATTGGAATAAGTTTCATATTTCGTTTGACAAATGACAATTTTGTCACAGTATCTCCGTTCAAAACTAAATATCACTAAATTCAAATTAAGTGTTTATTTTTAGAAATAAAGTTTACGTGTTCTATCAGTCTGCTGGTTAATGTATTCTTAAATGGAATGAACCTTAGAATCTAGTTTCACTTTATGAATATTTCTGATTATGTAAGGAGGAATCTGAATCTGAAATTCGCAAAATAAAACACATAACAAAATGTCAGAAAACTTTATTTACAAATTGTGTTATAAATTAAAGCGTGATTCTTAAGCACATATAGTATTAATCATACGTGGATATAGGTACTAGTAGATTAAATGCTGAATATAAAAAGAATTTATAAACTGTCTAAAAAAATTAACTACTCCTGCTCTGAAAATACAATTTTCTGGTTTGTTTTTCATGTTGAAACCGTCTGTTTGTAGCACTTTGCAGCATGCTTCGGTATCTTAGCATCGAATTTTTATTATTATTACTATTATTATTTATTTAATTGTATAGAATGTTTGTTGTTTGTACAGATATGCATCACAAATACAAAAATTGACAATAAATGTCAAATTCTTTAAAAAAATCTTATTGGAGATGTTTTATTAGTGGGTTGTCGAGCGTATGAAGTAGACACACAATACTCAATATAATATTTATTTAAAACATTACACTTTATAATATTTTTCTATATATTGACGTTGCTGTATTCTTGATCCCTACTTGACAGCCCGTATTCCTATAGAAACGCACTGGTTTTTTAGTAGCGGTAGTTGTCTGGGTGTCGGTTCATTCATAGTAGCTGGGTGTCAATCTTCATTTCCTTATTTTTTTTATCTTGCAGGAGTAGCTAAAATAGTGTATATAACACGCGTTGAAAGACCTTTGACACACACACGTTTCGTTTAGCTCGAGAAGCAAATTTTAAGCTTAAATGTTTGCTAATAAATTTTACAGGTTATGTTCGTAACTTAGTACATATTTCGGACAATAAATCAAATTCATTGAATGCGTGACATTAAAAAATACTCAAAAACAAGTATGTGTATGCATAATGAGAGTATAATTATAAAAAAATACTATTTCCAAATTAAAAGAATTGAATTAGAAACACAATAAATGCTAGGTAAATCTCAACAATCTGAAACAAAATATGAAAATCAAAATATTCTTAGATAAATTTTTCGTTATAGTACAAAAAAAATCATCTTGGTGTTGATAGAGATGATACCAAATAAGGAAACCTCACATTTATGATTTATAGCTTGAAGCAAGATTGAATTCCTCTAAAACATCAAGAAATATGTACAAAGTAACAGTATTACACTAATACTCACAATTTCTGTCATTCTAGTGTCAAAGTAACAAAGACACCAGTCGCTTATATTTTGTAGAAATTCATTTTCCTAAAACGTTATTTTTGACTTATTAATTGATGCGTTTCTTTATATTTCAACTTCAATTAAAATAAATTATGTTAAAATATAGAGTAAGGCACCCTATGTCGTTATTAATTTCTACCTCTCGCTAAGAGAGGTATTGGATTCATGCTAAAAATCGCATATCCAGATTTTATTGAATAAGCACGTTTTAAGGTCCCTACAATCCGATTTTAACATTTTTACAATGATGTGTGTGTGTGTGTGTGTGTGTGTGTGTGTGTATGTGTGTGTGTGTGTGTGTGTGTGTGTATGTGGGATGTTGGAAGGACGGTTACTCAAAACTATAAGACATTAAATTTTTTTAACTACGTATTTCCCAATCGGACATTCATGGGAAGATCTGAAAAGGTTTTGGTAACAATTGGACAACCGGAAGTAGAAGATTCCATGATTCCAAAAATTACAATTTTTTCGTATTCCTCAAGTTTACATCCAGAATAATAACTGATTAGATTTTGGTTATAATTGGTGAACCGGAAGTGGCCTCATTTGAAGATTTAACAGTTAAATTTAATTTTTTGACATTTAACGTTATTATAACTTAAAGAATATATTATTCTCTATACGATTTGATTGCATTTTATACTTCATATTCAATAGATATAGAGTTACAGAATTTTAAAGAAATTAAATTTTATAAATCAGCCAGCTATGCTAAACATGGAAACTACTAATATATTCATATAATTCAAATTGACAGATGTCAGTATAAATAAAAAGTAAATTAATGTGGCAGAGATGTGGATGTTGAAGTAGATGTTGGAGAAGACACGGAAAGATAGGTAAGGAAATAACTCTCGTGTTACAAGTTTCTAGAAAGATACAAGAGGGATGATTACATTGGTTTGAAAATGTCATGAGGAGAAATGAAGAATATACATACTGGATGAAGAATGAATAGCTTAGTAATAGCAGGTTGAAGAAACGAATGAAGACCAAAGATACGATGGGAGGACTGTATTGCGGAAAACTTAAGAGAAAAGGAACTGAATGAGAACGGCACGTAAAACAAATATGAGTGGAAGAAGAAAATAAAAAATAGCGACCCCTAACGACTGCGGAAAGCTAAAGAAGAAGAAGATGTTAGTGTCAAATGCAATTTGCATAGTTTGTTTATGAAATAATTTTACTGGAAATTTAGAATCTTTTGTAAGAAAAATTTAAAAAATCTGATGTGGCCAACACAATACCTCCACTTTAATTTCATTTTTATTCATGTAAATACTTAAAATTAAATTAAATTTAAATACGGGATTCGATCCCGACCGACGCCAAATATTTCAAACATTACATGGCACAAAAATGATCCCTGTGGTGCACTCTCCACGCCAGCAATAAGTGCTCGTGAGGAAACACATGGTAAACGCCCGCACGGTACACATATATCATCGTCGTTACCGAAATCTGTGTACAAAGCAGATTGGCAGACCCAGCAATGAGTAATATGTCGTGATGATATATTTATTTTATTTATTTATATACTTACCCATATTCATTGCTGGCGAGAAGAGTGCATCCCAGAGGGGTCAATTTTGTGTCATTTAAAATTCTAAAATATTTGGCGTCGATTGGAATCGAACCCGTTCTCCAGATTCCCGTGAAGTGACGTCTGGTAAACGCCTGCACGGAACAAATATGTCATCATTATTACCGACATCTGCGTACAAAGCAGAATGGCTCACCCATCAATGGGTAATATGCCGTGATGATATATGTTTTTATTATCTTACCTATATTTTTATATATTTACTTATGCTGGAAACTGTATTAAGTTGCTTTCCATATAATTATTGTTCCATTTACTATTTTCTATTTAAAACGTTAATATTATTATTTGAAATGATTAGTTTGTTGACAGTGACATATATCTGTCAGTTACAAACCTTTGAGATCTGAATTGTGTAACCATGTGTATGAGTTGTGTTTAAAGCGTAGGGTAGATAGTTTAATAAATTTATCCATAAAATATATAGAAAAAGTTTAATGCAAACTTGTTGAAAATTTAATAATCATAAATCTCGAAAAAATAACATTTAAAGGTATTTTTCGAAGAAAAACTATTTTGAGCTTCCAATAAAGTGTCATTTTCGGTTATCTGATTTACTCCAAAATCTAATGGCATCTTTCCATATAAGAGTAAGGTAGAAATACAAGGTTTCAAAATTTTCTGAACGATAGTATTTGAGTTAGAGCGCAAAGAGGATCCACACACACACACACACACACACACACACACACACACACACACACACACACACACACACACACACACACACACACATACATACATACACACACACACACACACACACACACACATACATACATACATACATACATACATACATACATACATACATACATACATACATACATACATACATACATACATACATACATACATACATACATACATACATACATACATACATACATACATACATACATACATACATACATACATACATACATACATACATACATACATACATACATACATACATACATACATACATACATACATACATACATACATACATACATACATACATACATACATACATACATACATACATACATACATACATACATACATACATACATACATACATACATACATACATACATACATACATACATACATACATACATACATACATACATACATACATACATACATACATACATACATACATACATACATACATACATACATACATACATACATACATACATACATACATACATACATACATACATACATACATACATACATACATACATACATACATACATACATACATACATACATACATACATACATACATACATACATACATACATACATACATACATACATACATACATACATACATACATACATACATACATACATACATACATACATACATACATACATACATACATACATACATACATACATACATACATACATACATACATACATACATACATACATACATACATACATACATACATACATACATACATACATACATACATACATACATACATACATACATACATACATACATACATACATACATACATACATACATACATACATACATACATACATACATACATACATACATACATACATACATACATACATACATACATACATACATACATACATACATACATACATACATACATACATACATACATACATACATACATACATACATACATACATACATACATACATACATACATACATACATACATACATACATACATACATACATACATACATACATACATACATACATACATACATACATACATACATACATACATACATACATACATACATACATACATACATACATACATACATACATACATACATACATACATACATACATACATACATACATACATACATACATACATACATACATACATACATACATACATACATACATACATACATACATACATACATACATACATACATACATACATACATACATACATACATACATACATACATACATACATACATACATACATACATACATACATACATACATACATACATACATACATACATACATACATACATACATACATACATACATACATACATACATACATACATACATACATACATACATACATACATACATACATACATACATACATACATACATACATACATACATACATACATACATACATACATACATACATACATACATACATACATACATACATACATACATACATACATACATACATACATACATACATACATACATACATACATACATACATACATACATACATACATACATACATACATACATACATACATACATACATACATACATACATACATACATACATACATACATACATACATACATACATACATACATACATACATACATACATACATACATACATACATACATACATACATACATACATACATACATACATACATACATACATACATACATACATACATACATACATACATACATACATACATACATACATACATACATACATACATACATACATACATACATACATACATACATACATACATACATACATACATACATACATACATACATACATACATACATACATACATACATACATACATACATACATACATACATACATACATACATACATACATACATACATACATACATACATACATACATACATACATACATACATACATACATACATACATACATACATACATACATACATACATACATACATACATACATACATACATACATACATACATACATACATACATACATACATACATACATACATACATACATACATACATACATACATACATACATACATACATACATACATACATACATACATACATACATACATACATACATACATACATACATACATACATACATACATACATACATACATACATACATACATACATACATACATACATACATACATACATACATACATACATACATACATACATACATACATACATACATAACATACATACATACATACATACATACATACATACATACATACATACATACATACATACATACATACATACATACATACATACATACATACATACATACATACATACATACATACATACATACATACATACATACATACATACATACATACATACA
The DNA here is from genome assembly GCA_951394225.1 of Harpalus rufipes. Classification (NCBI taxonomy): domain Eukaryota; kingdom Metazoa; phylum Arthropoda; class Insecta; order Coleoptera; family Carabidae; genus Harpalus; species Harpalus rufipes. The sequence goes on from OX596274.1 coordinate 74,010,932, forward strand.
TACATACATACATACATACATACATACATACATACATACATACATACATACATACATACATACATACATACATACATACATACATACATACATACATACATACATACATACATACATACATACATACATACATACATACATACATACATACATACATACATACATACATACATACATACATACATACATACATACATACATACATACATACATACATACATACATACATACATACATACATACATACATACATACATACAACATACATACATACATACATACATACATACATACATACATACATACATACATACATACATACATACATACATACATACATACATACATACATACATACATACATACATACATACATACATACATACATACATACATACATACATACATACATACATACATACATACATACATACATACATACATACATACATACATACATACATACATACATACATACATACATACATACATACATACATACATACATACATACATACATACATACATACATACATACATACATACATACATACATACATACATACATACATACATACATACATACATACATACATACATACATACATACATACATACATACATACATACATACATACATACATACATACATACATACATACATACATACATACATACATACATACATACATACATACATACATACATACATACATACATACATACATACATACATACATACATACATACATACATACATACATACATACATACATACATACATACATACATACATACATACATACATACATACATACATACATACATACATACATACATACATACATACATACATACATACATACATACATACATACATACATACATACATACATACATACATACATACATACATACATACATACATACATACATACATACATACATACATACATACATACATACATACATACATACATACATACATACATACATACATACATACATACATACATACATACATACATACATACATACATACATACATACATACATACATACATACATACATACATACATACATACATACATACATACATACATACATACATACATACATACATACATACATACATACATACATACATACATACATACATACATACATACATACATACATACATACATACATACATACATACATACATACATACATACATACATACATACATACATACATACATACATACATACATACATACATACATACATACATACATACATACATACATACATACATACATACATACATACATACATACATACATACATACATACATACATACATACATACATACATACATACATACATACATACATACATACATACATACATACATACATACATACATACATACATACATACATACATACATACATACATACATACATACATACATACATACATACATACATACATACATACATACATACATACATACATACATACATACATACATACATACATACATACATACATACATACATACATACATACATACATACATACATACATACATACATACATACATACATACATACATACATACATACATACATACATACATACATACATACATACATACATACATACATACATACATACATACATACATACATACATACATACATACATACATACATACATACATACATACATACATACATACATACATACATACATACATACATACATACATACATACATACATACATACATACATACATACATACATACATACATACATACATACATACATACATACATACATACAACATACATACATACATACATACATACATACATACATACATACATACATACATACATACATACATACATACATACATACATACATACATACATACATACATACATACATACATACATACATACATACATACATACATACATACATACATACATACATACATACATACATACATACATACATACATACATACATACATACATACATACATACATACATACATACATACATACATACATACATACATACATACATACATACATACATACATACATACATACATACATACATACATACATACATACATACATACATACATACATACATACATACATACATACATACATACATACATACATACATACATACATACATACATACATACATACATACATACATACATACATACATACATACATACATACATACATACATACATACATACATACATACATACATACATACATACATACATACATACATACATACATACATACATACATACATACATACATACATACATACATACATACATACATACATACATACATACATACATACATACATACATACATACATACATACATACATACATACATACATACATACATACATACATACATACATACATACATACATACATACATACATACATACATACATACATACATACATACATACATACATACATACATACATACATACATACATACATACATACATACATACATACATACATACATACATACATACATACATACATACATACATACATACATACATACATACATACATACATACATACATACATACATACATACATACATACATACATACATACATACATACATACATACATACATACATACATACATACATACATACATACATACATACATACATACATACATACATACATACATACATACATACATACATACATACATACATACATACATACATACATACATACATACATACATACATACATACATACATACATACATACATACATACATACATACATACATACATACATACATACATACATACATACATACATACATACATACATACATACATACATACATACATACATACATACATACATACATACATACATACATACATACATACATACATACATACATACATACATACATACATACATACATACATACATACATACATACATACATACATACATACATACATACATACATACATACATACATACATACATACATACATACATACATACATACATACATACATACATACATACATACATACATACATACATACATACATACATACATACATACATACATACATACATACATACATACATACATACATACATACATACATACATACATACATACATACATACATACATACATACATACATACATACATACATACATACATACATACATACATACATACATACATACATACATACATACATACATACATACATACATACATACATACATACATACATACATACATACATACATACATACATACATACATACATACATACATACATACATACATACATACATACATACATACATACATACATACATACATACATACATACATACATACATACATACATACATACATACATACATACATACATACATACATACATACATACATACATACATACATACATACATACATACATACATACATACATACATACATACATACATACATACATACATACATACATACATACATACATACATACATACATACATACATACATACATACATACATACATACATACATACATACATACATACATACATACATACATACATACATACATACATACATACATACATACATACATACATACATACATACATACATACATACATACATACATACATACATACATACATACATACATACATACATACATACATACATACATACATACATACATACATACATACATACATACATACATACATACATACATACATACATACATACATACATACATACATACATACATACATACATACATACATACATACATACATACATACATACATACATACATACATACATACATACATACATACATACATACATACATACATACATACATACATACATACATACATACATACATACATACATACATACATACATACATACATACATACATACATACATACATACATACATACATACATACATACATACATACATACATACATACATACATACATACATACATACATACATACATACATACATACATACATACATACATACATACATACATACATACATACATACATACATACATACATACATACATACATACATACATACATACATACATACATACATACATACATACATACATACATACATACATACATACATACATACATACATACATACATACATACATACATACATACATACATACATACATACATACATACATACATACATACATACATAGCATACATGCATGCATGCATGCATGCATGCATACATGCATGCATGCATGCATGCATGCATGCATGCATGCATACATGCATGCATACATGCATACATGCATACATACATGCATACATACATACATACATACATACATACATACATACATACATACATACATGCATACATGCATACATGCATACATGCATACATGCATACATACATGCATACATACATGCATACATACATGCATACATACATACATACATACATACATACATACATACATACATACATACATACATACATACATACATACATACATACATACATACATACATACATACATACATACATACATACATACATACATACATACATACATACATACATACATACATACATACATACATACATACATACATACATACATACATACATACATACATACATACATACATACATACATACATACATACATACATACATACATACATACATACATACATACATACATACATACATACATACATACATACATACATACATACATACATACATACATACATACATACATACATACATACATACATACATACATACATACATACATACATACATACATACATACATACATACATACATACATACATACATACATACATACATACATACATACATACATACATACATACATACATACATACATACATACATACATACATACATACATACATACATACATACATACATACATACATACATACATACATACATACATACATACATACATACATACATACATACATACATACATACATACATACATACATACATACATACATACATACATACATACATACATACATACATACATACATACATACATACATACATACATACATACATACATACATACATACATACATACATACATACATACATACATACATACATACATACATACATACATACATACATACATACATACATACATACATACATACATACATACATACATACATACATACATACATACATACATACATACATACATACATACATACATACATACATACATACATACATACATACATACATACATACATACATACATACATACATACATACATACATACATACATACATACATACATACATACATACATACATACATACATACATACATACATACATACATACATACATACATACATACATACATACATACATACATACATACATACATACATACATACATACATACATACATACATACATACATACATACATACATACATACATACATACATACATACATACATACATACATACATACATACATACATACATACATACATACATACATACATACATACATACATACATACATACATACATACATACATACATACATACATACATACATACATACATACATACATACATACATACATACATACATACATACATACATACATACATACATACATACATACATACATACATACATACATACATACATACATACATACATACATACATACATACATACATACATACATACATACATACATACATACATACATACATACATACATACATACATACATACATACATACATACATACATACATACATACATACATACATACATACATACATACATACATACATACATACATACATACATACATACATACATACATACATACATACATACATACATACATACATACATACATACATACATACATACATACATACATACATACATACATACATACATACATACATACATACATACATACATACATACATACATACATACATACATACATACATACATACATACATACATACATACATACATACATACATACATACATACATACATACATACATACATACATACATACATACATACATACATACATACATACATACATACATACATACATACATACATACATACATACATACATACATACATACATACATACATACATACATACATACATACATACATACATACATACATACATACATACATACATACATACATACATACATACATACATACATACATACATACATACATACATACATACATACATACATACATACATACATACATACATACATACATACATACATACATACATACATACATACATACATACATACAACATACATACATACATACATACATACATACATACATACATACATACATACATACATACATACATACATACATACATACATACATACATACATACATACATACATACATACATACATACATACATACATACATACATACATACATACATACATACATACATACATACATACATACATACATACATACATACATACATACATACATACATACATACATACATACATACATACATACATACATACATACATACATACATACATACATACATACATACATACATACATACATACATACATACATACATACATACATACATACATACATACATACATACATACATACATACATACATACATACATACATACATACATACATACATACATACATACATACATACATACATACATACATACATACATACATACATACATACATACATACATACATACATACATACATACATACATACATACATACATACATACATACATACATACATACATACATACATACATACATACATACATACATACATACATACATACATACATACATACATACATACATACATACATACATACATACATACATACATACATACATACATACATACATACATACATACATACATACATACATACATACATACATACATACATACATACATACATACATACATACATACATACATACATACATACATACATACATACATACATACATACATACATACATACATACATACATACATACATACATACATACATACATACATACATACATACATACATACATACATACATACATACATACATACATACATACATACATACATACATACATACATACATACATACATACATACATACATACATACATACATACATACATACATACATACATACATACATACATACATACATACATACATACATACATACATACATACATACATACATACATACATACATACATACATACATACATACATACATACATACATACATACATACATACATACATACATACATACATACATACATACATACATACATACATACATACATACATACATACATACATACATACATACATACATACATACATACATACATACATACATACATACATACATACATACATACATACATACATACATACATACATACATACATACATACATACATACATACATACATACATACATACATACATACATACATACATACATACATACATACATATACATACATACATACATACATACATACATACATACATACATACATACATACATACATACATACATACATACATACATACATACATACATACATACATACATACATACATACATACATACATACATACATACATACATAATAATAATAATAATAATATTTATTTCGTTTTAAGGTTCACAGCCTTATACAAAAGAGAGAGAGAAAAATATTATTTACAATAAAAAAAGAAAAATATATATCCAGTATATAGGTTAAACTATACATATATACACACATAGAAATATATTAATAATTAATACCCGCTAATACATGCATTAAACAAATAAGAAATTTATAATAATAATATGTTTTGTGCAATACAAAACTAGGAGGAAAGTACTTGCAATACAGTAAAGTTATTCACATTAAAGTTTCTTGTTAAGGGTACATGATTTTACTCATTTATACAAAAGCTTCTTAAGGTCAGACTTTTAACTGTGTAATAGAAAATATTATTTACTTTCTTATGATTGAGGTTTCCGAGCAAAATACAAATCTTTGGATTATCACAGTCAGAAGGTATATGTTGCGTTATAAATATGTCTCTGTAAGGTTTGTAAATTGGGCACTGAAAAAAGAAATGCTCTACACTTTCTTCTAAATTAAGATTGCATATAGAGCAGTTTACTGTAGTATCCCAATAGTATCTTATATTATTTACTGTTACAGAGAAAATTTTCTTATATGCTAAACGTAGATTTGCCAATAGTCTAATTTTTGGCATAGAGATATTTACAGTCAAATAGTTTTCAATACCAACCTCTTTCTTTATTTCTTTATAATAATCATTATAGTTACTGTTTTTTAAGCGGTCCATGTCCATATTGGAAGAGGATTCTTTAAATAATGTTGCAATGACACTGATTTTAGTTTTCGTTATATTACTTTGCCAATATTCAGAAAGATTATATAAAGTAAAAAGAGCTCTTAATTGGGAGTACCAGTTGTATTCTACTCTATTGATGTTAACACCATCTAAGTGCATTAGTCGGTCAAGAATTTTTTTAGGAAACCTAGTATTTTCCATATTACTGACTTTTAAATACCAGTTTAAACTTCGCTTAACAATTTGAAAAATAGTATGATAAGTTCCTGTCTCTATTCTCAGCATAAAACCCGGTGTAGATCGAGAACATCTTAAAATTGATTTTATAAATTTTGTTTGACATTTTTCAAGATCATTCACATAGCGTAGACTGCAAATTTCCGAGCCGTAAAGTAAGGTACCTT